>OY997588.1:133349318-134805885 GCA_963921825.1 Erodium maritimum | reverse complement strand
TCTCCCCTAATTCCTGATCCATTATCGGTACATTTCCCATAACCCAATTTCTTTCTACCCCAAAACATTATATTTTTATCCGAAAGTTTTCTCATTTTTTCCCGAGAAAGTGACAGACGCGGTCCTGAAAGACCCATCTCAAAATCTCGCTCTGAATTTGTCTCTCTCTCTCTCCCATTGAGCTCCTCGAGAAGGACGGGTTATTTTGCTATCTTTTCGGTGCTGGTGGTTGCAATTATTCCTCATTTTACCCAGTTTTTTCCTCTCTCTCTCTCTCTTTGCATTACACATCTCTCCGCTCGCTCTCTTCAATTCGTTTCGTACCCGTTTTTGTTGGTTCGTTGGTTGTCGTGTAATATCGCTGAGCTATGCTCTCCTGTACTTGCTCGCATTCTCGCGTCTCTCTTCGGGGCGGGTTAGCTGTCTGTGTGATCGAATTTTGATCCATTGGGAGCTTGATCCGGCCAAGACCATCGGTAGGTATTTATTCTCCCAGCTTAATTTTGTGTGAGAGAAAAAATGTGTTTTGGATATTGGGTTGTTTGAAAGGCTCTCTGTATGTGATGTAAAGAGTTTTTATTGTATGTTGAATTTTGAAAAAAGTGATTTTTGGAATGGATTTTTTTGGGTATAGATCTGCTCTTTATGATTTATGCCTTAAAGGGTGTGGAGATTCTTACATTTGTGCCTATAGGAAGAAATGTTTATTGAAAAAAGTATATAGAGAATTGATTTTCCTTGCACTGTAAGGTGAAAAGTTTAGAAATTGTTATGGGGGGGTTTTCAATTTGTTTTTTGCATGTGGGTTTCTGTTTTCAATGTGATTTTCCTTGCACAGTGAGGTGAAAGGTTTGGGAATTGTAATGGGGAGTTTTCAATTTGTTTTTGCATGTGGGTTTCTGTTTCTAATGTGATTTTCCTTGCTCGGTAAGGTGAAAAAGTTTGGGAATTGTGGGTTTCTGTTTGTGCATGTGGGAATTGGAATTGGGGGTTTGCATTGTAATGGGAATTATTCTGGAGATAGGAGGTGAATCTACTGATTGACTTCTTAATTCTGTGATGAAGGTTGAAAAGTATTGTGACAATTTGTGAAGTTCTAGAGGCCACGTGGGTGAATCTGCAGATTATTACTCCGTGACTGCAAAAAGGCTGCTAAGTGATTATTTACATTTCAAGAAATACAAAGGTCAAGTTAGTGGATTCATTGAGCAGCAGATTGAAAAGTATTTTTGGGGATCTCACCAATCAGTCCTGACGGATTCCTCAAGTGAAACTAGAGGGTCTGGCTGTTCGGCTGGTCTGGAGTGTATACTAAATATCATCAGGGCCCTGAGAATGGGGTCCTGTTTGACTATAGAAAGCAGGAGTCCTCACTCTGGCTCCCCGACCTCTCCTGGTCTGGGGATCAGGAAGAGGAAGAGCCCCAGGAAGAGGATGGGGTCACGAAACTCCTCATTTGACTTCAGGAGGGAAGAGTCGCTCCACAGAATTCCTGGGCGGATGTTCCTGAATGGGTCTAGTGATGCTGCTTGCCTCTTTACCCAACAAGGCAGGAAAGGGACTAACCAGGATGCCATGCTTGTTTGGGAGGTTAGCTCTTTCTTACTCGCATACGCTATAGTTGCTCCTTTAATGGATGTAGATTAATTACTATGTTCGAAGGCCTAGTAAACCAACAATAATTAAAGGATAAATTTTAAGTCTGCAAAGTGTATATTCTCGTTTTGGATTCAATGCTTAGCTCGTAGTTTTTGGTTTTGAATAACTGAACTATTGATCATAAATGTATGTAGCTTTGCCTTTTCTTTTATTGTAGACAGATTAGGCTAGAAGACAATCTACTTTCTAGTTCAAGGAAAAGAAAGAAAACTTTATATTTGTTTTCCTTTTCTTTCAAAGAGTTCCTTAGAGGAACTACTTCACAATTTCTTCTGTGTATGTGTGAGGTTCCTCCATGTGTATCTTAGATTCATCTGCTATTTCATCCTTCAAAAGCTCGGTATAAATTATCAATCCATAGTTATTTGTACTGCTTACTCGTGATTGCTTGCTTTGCATGACGTATACATTTTCTAAAGGAAATTTTTTATCGGATCTATAAATGTTATCTGTAGAGGTTAATGTCTTACCTCGAAAGATGCAGTATATAACTGTCATGAAACTCAATCCAGTAGGCACATTACGGGATACTCCGTAAATGTTATCTTTCTAATTGACATGGTTCATTGATATATTCTTCTCTAACTCTATTATGGTGTGGGGGTCAGAATTTTGCATCAAGAACAGATACAGTGTTCTGTGGTGTATTTGATGGGCATGGACCGTATGGACACATGGTAGCAAAAAGAGTGAGGGATTCTCTTCCCCTGAAACTGAGTGCACACTGGGAAGCAAGCATAAACAGTGAGGATGTGCTCAGCCCTAACACTGCTGGGAGCGTGAATTCAGAAGATATCGCCTTTATATCTGCTGATGAAGAATCCAGGCCCTCTTTTGATACGGAGGAAGTTGAAAAAGATGCGGAGATATTTCAAACTCTGAAAGAGTCATTTTTGAAGGCTTACAAAGTTATGGATAGGGAACTCAGAATGCACACAAGTATTGACTGCTTCTGCAGTGGAACTACAGCGGTCACTTTGGTAAAGCAGGTATCTACTGTGACTCGTAAAGTGCTTCCAATTATGATTCTCTCAATTTTGAATGTCTTAAATGTGTGTATAGGGTAATGATCTTATCGTTGGAAATGTTGGGGACTCGAGAGCTGTATTGGGTACCAGAGATAAAGATGATTCTCTTATTGCAGTTCAACTTACCGTGGACCTTAAACCAAATCTTCCAGGTTTCTCCCGCTCTCCTAATTTGTGTTTTATCTGTTAGATTACAATGGTAAAGGCTAATCAACATTGAATGTAATCATCATTTACGTCCTAGTTGGTAACGATATTTTTAATGATGTCTTCCATATGATGATTTGGAAAAAGTTAGGTAAGGATACCTTATATATGAATAATTTGTACTCTTTGAAGCACGTACACTGGTGTGATTACCTGGTATGGTGATAATGTTATTTTCCGTAAAGCAAATGGATGGCTCAAAGGGAAACGTACAATCTGATACGTGAAAGAATAAACATATCACAAAGTATAACTGTATAAGTACAATACATATTTAAAACATAACTAGTGAGTATAACCCAAACTAACGTCATTGTAGATCACATATTTCAAACAAAAGATAAAACATAACATCCACAATTTTCATGTTTAGTATCGTTTACTTCTGCACCACTATACAGATCCCTTCATACTCTGGGGTTTAATATACTTTCAAAGCCCAAATTTGATGAGTGTTTATCATTTAAAAAAGGGAAAACTACCAATACCCACCCAAAACCATGCCCCCACCCAAAACCATGCCCATTTAACTGATGTTTACCCTGAAGTTTAAAGTTAACTGATGCATACCCTGAAGTTACGACTTAGAACTAAAAAACCCTTCTGTCAGCTAAAATGACGAAACTACCCTTAGTGATAATTTTTAAATGATTTTTTTTAAATATAAATGAAGTGATTTTTTAAATAAAAATGAAGTCATTTAATAAGTAAATATATATATATATATAACAAAAGTAATTTTGACATAATTATTGAAATGTAGTTGAGGGTATTTTCGTCATTTTAGCTGACAGAGGGGTTTTCAGTTACATTTTCGAAACTTAAGGGTATGCATCAGTTAACTTTAAACTTCAGGGTAAGCATCAGTTAAATGGGCATGGTTTTGGGTAGGTATTGATAGTTTTCCCTTTAAAAAATACCCTATAAATACATAATCTATTGCAATGCACTCAAGCTGTACCTGGGAAAAAATGTTTTGTATCATAGTTTTTGAAGCCTATACAGGTAGGTGCAGTGAACAATAGTTTGCTACATTGGCAAGTCTCTTGTCTTGGATAGATCCTTTCTAAGTGTAGTGTTATATCACTCTTTCTTTTGTCTTTGTAATTTACCTGTCTCAATCCGTTAGCTGTTAAATTCAGATTACAATTCAGATTACCTGGGAACCTTTCATGTGCAATTGAATTGAAAAGTTGTTATTGTACAACATAAATAATGAAGGGACACTCTACATTTCTGAGACTTGAATGTACCTTTATTTTGTACAACATATATAATAAAGTGATCAAGTTTCAATCTGATTGCTTAGTTGTACCAGACATTTCTTCTTGTTTTTACAGCGGAAGCAGAGAGAATAAGAAAGTGTAGAGGGCGTGTTTTTTCCCTTCAGGATGAACCAGAGGTTGCCCGAGTTTGGCTACCAAACAATGACGCTCCGGGCCTTGCCATGGCACGTGCTTTTGGAGACTTTTGCCTCAAGGACTATGGTCTCATCTCTGTCCCAGAAGTAACCTACAGACGCCTCACTGAGAAGGATCAATTTGTCATCTTGGCTTCAGATGGGGTAAGAAGAGTTCATCTAAAACTTTGACCAAATGCATTTAGCAACATGACCAGATTTAAGACTTTAATTAATTAAATGTGTTTGCAGATATGGGATGTGCTGACAAACAAAGAAGTTGTAGATATCATAGCTTCATCCACAGTACGTTCCTCTGCTGCTCGGTATTTGGTGGAGTCAGCAGTGAGAGCATGGAGATACAAATACCCCACTTCCAAAGTTGATGACTGTGCAGTTGTTTGCCTATTCTTTGACTCCAATTCAAACAATCCTTGTACTGTTTCTAAAACCAAACTTAAAGAGGAGCTTGCTTTATTGGACCACAAGAAAGAAGACCTGAACCTGCTCAGCCCCATAACAACAGTAAGAAATAGCAAACAAGTTGTTGCTGTGGAAACTAAGGAAGAAACCTCAGAGTCAGACGATAACAAGGACCCTGATTTGGAATCAGACACAGACTGGTCTGCTCTTGAAGGAGTTTCACGTGTGAACACTCTTGTGCATCTTCCTAGGTTTGAGCCCGCAAAAGATGAAGTGAAGCCTAAGCCTGCCCGGAAATGAAGGTTCTGCTTATCCTTGGTCCTAATAAAATTTATATTCCTTTTTTTTCTTGTCTTATGTTGGCCTTTTGTTTTTCTACAACAGATTTGTAGGTCAAAATTACGAGAGGAGAGATGTCTGGGAAGCTGTTCTTGGAATTGGGTTTTTTGTAGTATCCAACTCTCCAGTCTTGCCATAATTCTTTTAGTGTTCTGTCATATATACAATATGCAAGCCCGCTTTGTTCATTACTGTTATGTTGATAATTATTTTGTGAAAATGAAATGAAAGTTCAACTCAGTCTTTGTTAGTTGCTTCTTCAGTCTTATTGACTTATTTCACTTCTGCCCCCGCAGCATTGGGATATTCATTTAGCATCAGGTTCGGAATTGCATAACTATAAACTAAGGGCATCTCGAACGCTACAGCCGGTTGTTGGCGTGGAGGAGCTGACGGGGAGAATAAAAAATTATTTTTTGTTGTCTTATAGTCAGCTTTTCGAGTCAGTACCCTACAATGCTAGGTGGTTAAAATGCTTATGGTAACTCTTTCTGTTCACATTTTTGTTTCTAGCCGGCGGTGAGAAGAGGCGTGGAGCTCCCAGCCAGCAACCTCTTCGCATGCGTCTTCCCGCCAGCTCCCAGCCCACCACTGTGGATGCCCTAAGGTCTATGTTCGCTTCATGTGATGCTCAGGTGACAACAGGGTCATTTTCGTCCCTGAGGAAAATGTGCGATACGCTTGGCTCCAATTCGATTGATTTTGGAATGTATTTGTGACAAGGGCAATACTGTCATTTTGTCCCCCGACCACATGTGACCCCACATTGTACCCTCCTTCACCAATCATAACACCTCCCCGTATTCTCCAATTATCCGCAGATAAAAACGAAAACCCATAATTGTCCAAAACATCCCGAATCCGCGTCCACACCCGCAAGGGTAAATCAGTATTTCTGTATCAAATATCAAATGACCCCTTTTCAGCCATTCAGCTCCCACTCGCTGCTACTGTCTGAGACCACTTTCTCTCACTAAAATGGCTCTACATTTCACTCTCTCTCATCCGGCCGCTCGTCTGCAACCCTCGCTGACCTGCTCCGCCGCGCACCAGATCGCTGCCTCCTCCTCTGTGGTTGCGTCGGCACCGAGAGGGTGGAGCTTGCGATTCAAGGCAACTAGTGTGCAGAGCAGGGATAGGAATGAGGTTTTTGTGGTGAAGTCGAGCTTGGAGGCGGAGGTGACGGTGACGGTGGGGAAGGTGACGGAGGTCGACAAGGACACTTTCTGGCCCATCGTGAAGGCCGCCGGCGACAAGACCGTCGTCCTTGATATGTACACGCAATGGTATATTCTGATTGTTCCCTCGTTGCTTTTGTTTGATTTCTTGGAAAACTCTGGAATGTGAAATTGATTTCATGAATAGATTGTAGAGTAGGTAACAAAAGGTAGAAATTGTAGAAAAAAGCAACTATTTATGTGTTCTGAAATTGATTTGTATTTTGGTTAGATGTATTTGCTCAAATTAGGTTTAAAGGGGAACTGAATTCACCTTGACATGTGTTTTCGACTGTCTTAAGAGTTTGGAGAGGTAATTGAGTTTGGCTAGATTGTGGATTAGTGGATATACACGTGCAATTTTGGTTCAACGGTCTTATTACTAAGTTAGCAGTGAAGAAGAAAATGTGTAGCATAGCATGATCTAAATTAAAGTTCAAGGAATGTGTATCACCCACCCAATGGTGCCTCCATGATATGTAGTGTAGTTGATCAATTTGAATTTGCCTGAAATCAAGAGAGCACTTTCACATGGTAATGTAAGCAAGTGAGTGAATAGAAAACTTCTTTGTTTAAGTTACTATCAGAGGGCCGAATACCTAAACGGTGAACTTATTGAAGATTTTAAATTATGTGAAGCATTTAAGGAGAGCAAATCATTCTAATGGAGATAAGGACGTTTCTAATGCAGAACCTTTTTTTATTAAGAAATTGCATTCATAATTTCTGATCCGTGTATAAACTGGGAACCTTCCCTACCCTTAGAGGAAGTTCTGATCCTGAACTTCCTTCACCAATCTATTTGTATTCATTTTGCCTGCAATAATATTAATACTTTTATGCTTCATAGATGCGCCCTTTCTGTTGCACTCCTTGAACATTTTTTTCAACTCAGAGCACCATTTTCCTTCTTGATCCCAGTTCGAATTCAAAAAACACCCTAGTGAACAGGACACAATAGTGATGATTCTGGGGCATCCAAGATAAACAAATACATGGTTGTGTAGTTAAATTGGATATTATATTTATGATAACAGTTCCAATCTGTTCTTCTGGTTCTTAATTTGGAAGCTTTTAGATTTACTTGTTTATTAAAAGTGTTCTAGTCATGTAGTTCATTAATGCATATGGGGCTTAAGAACAACGACAAACTGAAATATGTATGCATGAAAAAAGGATTCTATTTTGTATCATACATTTGTTGGACAGTCATAATTTATTTGGTTGTCAAGGTTGTTCATACCCCATTCATTCCTCTTATTACTCCGTGTAATATGGTTTTGCTTACTTTAAACCTTCAAATGTTCAGGTGCGGGCCTTGCAAGGTAATGGCCCCTAAGTTTCAGGACTTGTCTGAGAAGTACCTTGATGTTGTCTTTTTAAAGCTTGATTGCAACCAAGAAAACAAGGTAAATGCACCTCTATGCAATCCTGACTTCATTAAGGAACCTCATTTCAAACGTGCATAGATTGCTTTCGCATTGCTGCATGGATACAAAATGACATCTCATTGGCTTGTGGATCTTATTGTTTTGCAGCCTTTGGCAAAGGAGCTTGGGATCAAGGTGGTCCCCACGTTTAAGATCCTGAAAGATGGCCAAATTGTGAAAGAGGTCACTGGGGCTAAATTTGACAACTTAGTTGTAGCCATTGATGCTGTTAGATCTAGCTAATAACATTTCCTTTGCCTTGTTCCCTGTAAAAATAGAAACCCGTTGAAATTGTCGATGCATCTGTATGTATGTATCCCGTTGTATGAAGTTGATGTATCCCATTGTCTGTTTCCGTCAAAGTTGAATGAAAATAAGGTAAGCGCAATTATATGACAATGTGTGCAAAGTGAAACCTGTTTTTAGGATAAGCAAGCTTTGTTGATCCTATCTTAGAGCATTTCCAATGGGAGGTGAATTGAGCAAACGAAGCACCTAAAGGTGTTTGGTTAGACGAATCGTTCACCTTGTGGGCGCACGATTCTTAGACCGGGCAAATTGCTCATGCATCCGGATGAAAGAGGGAGAAGGTAAAAGCAAGAGTAAACTTTATGGATGAATAATAATCTGAACATGTGTTTGAGATACAAGGTAAGAGAGCAATTTTCCACAAATTTTAAGAACTAAGGTTTTAGCAATGCTTGCACACCTAAGCACGAACCTGGCTAGAGATCCTATCACCCATCAGATCGGTAAGAGCACCCATATCGGTGCGGGGCAGCTTGGCGAGACAGGGGCAGGAGCTGAAGGAGGGGGTTCGGGGTTCGCACGGGTGTGGAGGGGGTTTGGTGCGAGGCAGGAGGGGCGGGGGCGTGGGGGAGAAGAGGAGGGGTTCGGGGCAGAGGGGCGCGAGGCCTGTTTCTGCCTCGCTGCCCCTCTGCCTCTCTATTGCCCACTAAACCTGTGACACGTGTCCAACCCAAAAAAAATGATCGTTGCTACCAGCAACGGTCTGAAACGGCTACTTTTTTTTTAATACAAAATATCAAAACAAATTATTTTCCCCCAACTATAAATACCTCTCACCCATTTCATCAAATCCACAACACCATTTCTAAATTTTCTACTCCACATTTCATCTCCAATTCTCTACCTTTCATTTCCAACTCTCGAAAAAAAATGTCCGACGAAGAACGTCAAACAAGGGAGGAGCTGCGGGCCGAACGTAGCGAGGTCGAAGCTGAACTTCGTGCTTGGGAGCGAGGACTCCGACGTAGAACCCAGAGACAGATACAGAGAGCAATTCCAGAATTCGATAGAATGAGGCGACAGCTCGAAGCAGGAGAAGGTTCCCGGATAGAGATTGACAGAAGGAGTGAGCAAGGCCACGCCGACCTGATGAGGGATTATTTTTTCGAGAGCCCGATCTATGGCCCCGAATTGTTTAGGAGGCGTTTTCGTATGTCCAGACCATTATTTTTACGGGTTATGGAAGCGGTTGCGTCTCATGACAGGTACTTTGTTCAGGGTCATGACGCTGCACGGCGGTTGGGGTTATCAACGCACCAGAAATGCACCGCCGCGATACGAATGCTAGCATATGGGTGCTCTGCCGATTCATTGGACGACACACTACGTATGGGGGAAAGTACTATACTCAAATGTGTTCGACGTTTCTGTAAAGCCGTTATTGGGGTTTTCTACGAGGAATACATGCGGAAGCCGAATGTGGCGGACATGACGCGATTACTTGAGTCGGGCAATAGCCGAGGCTTCCCCGATATGATTGGCAGTCTTGACTGCATGCATTGGGAGTGGAAGAATTGCGCAGTCGCATTGCAAGGATCGCATGAACGTGGCGATCACGGGAATTCAACAATTATGCTGGAAGCGGTTGCGTCCCGGGATACGTGGATTTGGCATGCGTTTTTCGGTATGGGTGGCTCGAACAACGATATTAACGTCCTCAACGTCGGCCACCTATTCGAGGAAGCTTTCCGTGGTCGTGACATGACCGTGGATTTCGAGATCAACGGGCATCGCTACAACAAGCCGTATTATTTAGTTGACGGCATTTACCCTCAATGGGGTCGGTTCGTCAAGTCGATTCGTCATCCCTATTCCCGCAAACATAAGTTGTTTGCCAAATGCCAAGAAAGTACCCGGAAAGATATTGAACAGGCATTTGGAGTCCTCCAAGCACGGTGGCACATAATGTCAAGGCCCGCTCGGATCTGGGATAAAGAGACTTTGTCTGATATGATGCATTGTTGTATCATTCTACATAACATGATCGTGGAGGACGAACGTGATCGCTACGAAGCAGGGGATAACGATTTATTTTTTGAGCCCCCGCCGGAATTACCTCAAGGTTTCGCACCACCTCAACCATGGAACCGATCCATGCCCTTGTCGTACCACCAGGAACTCCAATCGCGAGTTAGTGTCATCAACGATGCAACTCATCGGCAACTTCTAGAAGACCTAATGGAGCACTTATGGAATCGGTCGGGCGGGACTTACAACTTCGACGATTCGGACGACTGATAATTCCTTGGTTTTTAGTTATGTATTTTTTTTAATTTGCGTTTTATTTTTATGAATTTTTATTTCTATTAATGAAATTTTATTTCTATTTTATTTAGTAATTGTCGATTTAAAAATAATGTTAACAATTCAGTTAAAAGTTTAATTAATTACACAGTCAGCAATTCTGAAAATCAAACCCCCCATACAAGCCCCTCTGATGTGCCCTACATTTTCTTTAGGGGGCAGAACCCTGAACCCTGCCCAGTCAGCAGATGGTTCTGTCTCAGGGGTCCTGGGTTCTGCCCCCTTGATGTGGATGCGAATGCTCTAAGAAACTTATGATCCCTTTTTTTCAGGTAAAAAAACACCTAGTGTATATCTGTTAGATGCTATTTTTATTCTTTAAAGTGCTTTGCTCAACCAAGTGAAATGAATAGGATGATGGAAGTCCAGGGAAAAATTAGCTCACTTTGACCTTACAAATCATTGAGGTCTATCCTTTGATAAGTCTCATTACAGCTAATAAATTTGGAGCCACAAGATTAAAGAGCTTAACAATTCCTGTTTGAGACAAAACACTTTGTTATGTATGAAAGGTTTAGTTATAAGCAACACCCATAGAATAAATAAGTAAGTAACTAGAGTGGAGGATTGTAGTGACAAGTATGCACAAATCGCTCCACCAGAGACGCAGTGGAGGAGTGAGGCATAACCCAAATCGGACTGTGGACGGTGTTGATCTCCATGGAGTCCCTCAGATAATAGTGGTCGTCCGAGCCGCCGCAATCGAATTTAAGCACATCACAACCTCGATGGCGAGCAGAGTCAAAAGCAACAACACACTCATACGATGCATAATGGTTCTCAGTGAAGTATATGGAATTGGGTTGCGCCGGCCAGAAAAAAGATTGGTTCTTACCGAGAAAGAGAGCATCGTCAAATGGTCTCACTTGATCCCGAAACCCACTATCCAAATCCAGCTTATAAACGACGAAGTCATGCTCCATGTGCTCGGGACTGAGTCCCAGCCTGTAGGCACGGGGCACGGCGTCGCAGGCTCCTTCTTCTTCTAGTGCCTGGGTCAATCGATCTCCAGACAATGTAGAGGTCCCCGGAAGAAGGGGACTCCGCCAGGTAGTACTCAGGATGCACGGTATCTATGTAACCGATATAGTCGGTCTTGGTGGTACTGCTTTTGGGAGATCCCAGGCTACCACATGGTTAGAGCCGCTCGTGAGGTAGAAGCACTGCCCACGATTGGAAGGAAGTGGGGTCCACGACTGGTCTCCGGGAGTCCAGAAGCAGGTCTCGTGGGTGCTGCAGTTCAAGGCCAGGACCCTGCACTTGGGATCGGACGGCAGTAGAGGTTCCGGGTAGGTATCAGCAGTAGAGGACCATTCGCCGTCGAGGAGGAAGAAGAAGAGAAGGCTCTGCTTTTGCTTAAGATTGGACCGACCTTTCTCAACCATCCCCGCAACGCCGCCGCAGCCATCGAACTCAGTCTCAAAAGTCAAACCCTTATACAAATATGTATATATACTGTCGTTTCCGAGTTTTAATCTGCCTTCTTTATCGTCTTTTTTTTTTTTTTTGCATATTAATGCTATTAGTAGGTGTGCTCAAACTATCCGGCAACCCGTCCGATACCGGACCCGACGACGACGTGACCGCCGGACTCCGGCCCGGGCGTCGGTATTAGAACCCATGTCCGTCACGTTGGGCCTGAGCCCAAATAACAGAGGCCCAGCATAAAATTGGGTTCAGTATTCTTCCTATTTCGCAGCAGCTGACTTTGACAAAAAGGAAAGAAAACTACTGTTATGAACTTACGGTAAGTTAAAAATCCGTAGTCCTCTGGTTATCTTTGAAGAAAAGAGAAAGAATGAAAGAAAGGGACAAGCTAGAGGAGGAGGTTGCTCTGTGACAGACATGTTTTTGGGTAAGGTTTTAAAAGAGAAAATTTCAATATTACAGAAGGTATAGAGCATCAATTTTCAGACTTCCGGTTCAAATTTTAAACCTATGCTAATATTTATATTAATATATAGTAGAACAATCATTACTACTTGGAAATTGAAGAGAAATGAATTGTCACCTCACCCACGTGGTTTATCAATTCCACTTCCCAACTCCATACCCACGTGATCCATCATTTCTCCTTCCAAATATTCATATTTTGTTTTCACTTTTATTCTAACAAAATTTATTAGTCATGTAAGAACATCCATAGTCGTTGGTGGGGAGGCGCTGACGGAGAGAAAACGTCGGCGAGAAACTAGCGGGGACGTCGCTGGCAGGATGGCTGGCGAGGAGCTTCTCGCAGGTGCCAACGGCTATATTATCCAAAAAAATCTATTTTTTTTTTAAATAACACACAAGATAAAAGAATATTTCTCTTATAAAAATCTACCATAAATCAACTAAAATCACAAACTATCTATAAAGTAGAGAATTGTTCTACTTTGCTTGAATATTATTGAAACGTAAGAGGCCTATTTATACAATCTGTAGTCGTGTACATTAGGAAACAAATCTCTCTTTAATGCTCACCTATTTAATGCTAGTGTATATATGGTAACTGTATATATGATAATATGGTAAGTGTATCACGTGTGACTTGGGGACCAAGCTTGATAGCTTGATTCCCAAGTATCTCAACACTCCCCCTTAAGTTGGAGCATGTATATTGGAAATGCCCAACTTGCAAAGAAGATCCTGAAAGCGGTCCTGGCCAAGTCTTTTGGTGAAAATATCAGCAAGTTGATGGGAACTGGGCACTGGTTTAGGGTGCAGTATGGAGGCCTGCAACTGTTGGCGAACAAAGTGACAGTCGATCTCGATGTGCTTAGTGCGTTCGTGAAAGACTGGATTAGAGGCAATGCGGATAGTGGCACGGTTGTCACAGAAGAGAGGAACTGACTAAGCCTGTGGCACCTGAAGATCACGAAGAAGACGACGGAGCCAAACGATCTCACGGTTAGTAGTAGCCATGGCACGATATTCTGTCTCAGCGGAGGAGCATGAGACAACAGTCTGTTTCTTGGAACGCCAAGAGATCGGTGAGGTTCCAAGGAAAATGATGTACCCTGTGGTGGAGCGACGTGTGTCAGGGCAGCCGGCCCAATCTGCATCACAATAAGCCTGGAGAGTGAGAGTACTAGTTGAGGGAAGTAAGATCCCTTGTCCCGGGCAACTCTTGAGGTAACGGAGTGCGTGATGAGCAGCCTCCAAGTGCGGTATGCGAGGTGCATGCATAAACTGGCTGAGAACATGGACAGCATAACTGATATCAGTCTAGTAATGGTGAGATAGAGTAGCATACCCACGAGGCGACGATATTGGCCAGGATCAGAACACAATTCGCCAATGTCGGCAGATAGGCGATGTTGTTGGGGTATGGGGAATGGCGAAGGTTTGCAACCAGTGAGACCATTGTCGGATAAAATGTCAAGAGCATATTTCCTCTGAGTGAGAATGATACCCTTAGGTGATCGAGCAACCTCCAAACCAAGAAAATATTTCAACGCACCCATATCCTTGATACGAAACTGGCAATCCAAGTGATCTTTGAGTTTTTGAATACGGGAGGCATCCGTGCTGGTTACGATGACATCATCAACATATATCAAGACAGCAACAAAGGAGGTAGGCGTTACGAGGGTAAATAAAGAAGGACCTGCAGCGGAAACAGTACATCCTAGAGCAATGATGGAATCAGTAAACTTTTGATACCATACTCGCGAGGCTTGTTTGAGGCCATAGATGGACTTGTGTAATCGACAGACCAAGGACTCCCCCTATTTGGAAAACCCCTGTGGAATTCTCATGTAAATTTCCTCAGAAAGATCACCATGCAGGAATGCATTATTGACGTCAAGCTGATGTAGCGCCCAATCGCGGGCGGCAGCTATAGCGAGGAGGCAACGAACAGTGGTGAGTTTGGAAACTGGAGCAAAGGTGTTAGTGTAGTCTATCCCTTCCACCTGTGTGTATCCCTTTGCCACTAAGCGTGCCTTATAGCGCTCAACAGATCCATCAGGACGAAACTTGACCTTATACACCCATTTGGAATCAATGGTGCGTTTTCCAGGGGGTAGAGGGGTCAAGCTCCAAGTATGATTGGCCTCCAAGGCCTCAATTTCCTGTGTCATGGCCTTCCTCCAGTGATCGTGTTGCGAAGCCTGCTTAAATGTGCGGGGCTCATCGATGGACGAGATGGCCGATAAAAAAGCAACATGATTGCGTGAGAACTTATTATAAGAGATTGAGTGAGTGAGAGGATGTGACGTCGAGTGTGCTGAAGGAGACGGTGAGTGCGAAACAGAGTCCGACGGGAGAACCGAGGGCGGCACGGTGAAATCATAGCCATCGAGACGCTTGGATGTGACCCGGGTGCGTTTGGAGACGGGAGGAGATGTTGGAGTCTGGATGTCAGGCTTGTCACGCCCCAATTTCTGTAAACCGAACTCGGGACGCGAACGTTTTGAAACAATAAACCATTGAAAACCTTTTCCATAAATCACTTTAAAATCTCCATTTAGTTAATCAAAATAATATTTACAACTCAAAATAAGTCCCAACAAGTGGACAAAACAAGGTATCCGTCACTAGACTCAAAAGTAAAACCCAGAATCTCGCTCCTAGCTCTTCAAGCTTCAGAAGCTCACCTAGTCCAACCTGCGACCGGTACCTGTAGGAAAAGCAACTAGGGGTGAGCGTTCGCTCACCACCACGGATAACAGACTGACTACGGCATAATTAGCAGACAAAGCCGGTAACACCAACAACAAACTCAACACCGGGGAACACTATCCCCAACCCAAGTACTCCGACTGACACACGCCCACTGTTACCTTCCTTGACCAACTCAACACTCTGACACGTAAAGTAGACCAGACACAACGATCACGACCTCTTCCAAGGACTCAAAAGACCACCACGCAACACCCAAGATCACAAAGGATCGCACACCAAACAAGATCGCAAAGGATCGCATACCAGCTGCTCAGTAACCTCCCTCAATCACGCGCTTTGCCGAACCACTCAGGCCAGGCGGTCGACCTGTATCAGTAACCTCTCTCTCTCACGCGCTTCCCCGACACAAAGTCGGGCCAGGCGGTCGACCTGTCATACTCACAACCCCGAACCACACACGCGCGGCCAGGACCTCTTTACTTACGGGCGGGCGCCCTACCCCGTCTGAACATGCAGACGCGTGTGATCGAGAACCCCCGTTTCATGAAGCGGGCCCACAACCTCAGGTAACCACAATCACAATCACAAACAAAGTTCAACAAACAACAACAACACAAGTTCAGCACTCCACAGGCACTCATCGCCACCCAAGACACCAACCGCAAAACACGGACTCAACAACCGCACAGGCACTCACAGCCTCCCAAGATACACCAGCAGTATCTCACGGGCTCAACAACCCCACGGGCACTCACGACCACTCAAAACCATCAACAGTAACTCACGAGCTCAACAACCCCACGGGCACTCACGGCCTCTCAAAACCACCAACAACTCACGGGCTCAACAACCCCACGGGCACTCACGACCTCCCAAGACACACCAACAGTAACTCACGGGCTCAACAACCCCACATGCACTCACGGTCACCCAAGACACACCAACAGTAAAGACACGGGTTCAACAACCCCATGGGCACTCACGGCCTCCCAAGACACACCGACAATAAAGACACGGGTTCAAAAACCCCACGGGCACTCATGGCCACCCAAGACACACCGACAGTAAAGACACGGGTTCAACAACCCCACGGGCACTCATGGCCACCCAAGACACCAATAGTAAAACACGGGCTCAACAACCCCACGGGCACTCATGGCCACCCAAGACACCAACAGTAAAATAAGGAACAAAAGAGACCAATCAATGTCTTGATGTCTCGGCACAATCTCTCTCTCGGCTGAAAATGGTGCCGTCAACTCTTCAAGAACAATCCCCTTTTCTTCTCTGTATAAAGAAGCCGCCCATCATGCCCAATTTTTTTATCAAACCCTAATGTTCTAATATATATATAGAAGTGTAAATAATGGACTTAAGTGAGGTGGAAAATGGGCCAAGCTCATGGGCCTTTAGGTCATGGCATTTCGAGCCAAAAACAAATAACAATCTCCACCTTGGCGATAAAGCCATAAAAACTCCACTTGCTCGTTGTCCTCCACCGGGTCATATAAAGACCCCGCCCCGAAGGGTCCATTTGTACCTCACATATATCTCAGCCCAAAACCAATTTATTCGTTAAAAAACCTTAATTCGACCCCGTTTGACCCGAAATTGACTTTTTCGTAAAATTACACATTTGGAAGGAAACGACCCAACTAAGCTAATCGTGATGACGGCTAAGCCTTTTGGGCCCCGGAAAGGTTCCGAATGACTCCCGGAGTCATCGGTTGACTTTTCCGGCCGAAAGTCAAACTTCACCAAAATTCACTGGTTCGACCGGGATCGACCGGGGGTGGTTCTTAAAAGGCTGAGTGGTGGCAATGGGTTCAGAGGATGTCGGGGACTCAGTCGCTGGTGGCATGGCGTCTGTCGGCGCTGGAGGAGAAGGTGGTGGTACATCATATATGAAGCTGTCGATCAGGTTCTGGGGGGTAGGAGTGGATCCCTGATTTGTGGAGAGACATCGATCTCCCGGAAAAATCGATTCCCATAACTGAACGTCACGGGAAACCATTGTGTCTCCTGTATCAAGTATGTAGACACGATAACCTTTTTTACCTCGGGGGTAGCCTAAGAAAATACATGCACGGGATCAAGGGGAAAACTTGTCATGAGTGCGATGGTGGACATAGCAGAGGCAACCGAAACTTCGTAAGTGGTCATACGTCGGTCGGTTCCCAAATAATAACTCAAAGGGAGTTTTGTTCCCGATAACTGAGAGTGGCATTCTATTGATCAGGTAGGCAGCGGTAAGAACGCAATCTCCCCAGAATCGTTTGGATAGTCTTGCTTGGAAGCGGAGTGCCCTGGCTACTTCCAATATGTGACGGTGCTTCCGCTCAACGACTCCATTTTGTTGTGGGGTGTCAGTGCAACTGGTTTGGAACTCCATCCCTTCTTTCGTATAAAAAGCCAACAAGTCATGGTGTTGGAACTCTCGTCCTCCATCCGTTCGGAGGCATCGAACATATGCATTGAATTGACCGTGGACCCAATTGAAGAACTGTAGGAGGTGTTCCCTGATCTCCGATTTATGTTTCATCAATAATACCCAAGTAGCCATGTTTTAATCGTCAACGATAGATAATAAGTAGTGACAACCAGATAAGGAGGGCACACGATAGGGTCCCCAAATATCACAGTGGATTAGTTCAAAAGGGCATGTAGTTTTATTAGTACGGATAGGAAAAGGTAAACGTTTTTTTTTTGCCCTATAACATGCATCACAAACCAACAATCTGTGTTTATTTGCAGAGACTAGTAAATCTGGAATCAAGGACAGCTGGTTGACCGGAATGTGGCCCAAACGTTGATGCCATAACTGGATGTCATTTCGTCCTCGAGTCATTAAGGCTTTCCCTGCCGCTGTTGGTTCCAAGTAGTAAAGTCCGTTTCGCATCTCACACATCCCAATCAGCATCCTCGAAAGTAAGTCATGTATCACACAACAAACCGAATAAAAAGTTAGCGCGCAATTCAAGTCTCGAGTAATTTGACTAACGGATAGTAAGTTGAAGCAAAATTTTGGGACTGCAAGGACACGCTCCAAAGTTATTCTCTTGGTAACGGAAGCTTGGCCAACAACGGAAACAGGGGCTCCTTCGCCATTTGGCATCTCTACCGGTAGCATGGATGTAGGAACTGTGCTATTTTGCAAAGAATTGGGATCACAAGAAATATGATGAGTAGCTCCCGAATCAATAATCCATGGGGACTTAATTTTACCCGAGAAACGTGATGATGAAGGTGTGTGCAAAGAGGCACCTGCGAATGGAGAGGTAGAATTATTGTTCGGCTTAGAAAGCAGATCCAATAGATGACTTCGCTGGGCTTCAGAGAGACTGTCTGCAAGCCTGTCCAGCCCATTAAGCAGCCCATACCCAAGCTGGGCTTCAGCTGCTCGCTGGGCTTCAGAGGCGTGTTGGGCTTCATGTGACTGAGGCCCAAAGTGCTGCCCAAGTCCAAATTGCTGTAAATAGCTATCTTCTTCATCGCGCGTCTGCACAGAAGACTCAGATCGCGCCGCCAGTGCGCGACCACCACGTCCAAACCGTCATGCTCGCCCTCCTCGGCCGGAGTGGCCACGACCTCCCCGGGAGGCGTCGTCGACCGGTGCTGGCTTCGTCCAGTGGGGCGGATAGCCAATGATGGCGTAACAGCCATCCACTGTGTGCCATATTCGACCACAATGGGTGCACCGGCGAGGTGGCTCATCACGGCGCGGTGGTGGGACGCCAGAGTCGTCGTCGGGATGGTCACGCCACCCCCCACCCCCCGCCAGCACTGGTGCCTTGCCGGGCAGCCAAAGCCATATTCTCCGCCGGATGTGACCGAAGCGCCATGACGGTCCACTGAGTTTCCTCTTGTGCTGCTACTGCGTACACTCGCTCGAGTCCCGGGAGTGGGTCCATGCTAAGCACTTGTGATCTTACGGTGTTGAAATCGTCATCAAGACTCATTAGAAAATCAAAAACTTGACTTTGATTATGTCGTACCTCAGTCCGTTCATTGATCTTGCAGGTACATTTTCCGCATTGGCACACGGGAAGGGGGTCGAGTCCCTGCAATTCGTCCCAAGCCATCTTTAATTTGCGTAGTAACTGGAGACCGTTTGACGGTCTTGTTGCAAGAGAGCCACGTTACGCCGAAGAGCATAAACGCGAGGTGCGACGCCTAGTGTGAAACGCTGCTCCAAATCTTGCCATATATGACTGGTTGTGGTTGTGTGAACAACACTGACTTGTAATTCCTTGCTTAGGGAATTAACAAGCCACGTCTTGACTAGGGCATTGCATTGAATCCACAAGTCGTGGTATTTGTCATTAGTAGCAGGTTGAGTGATTTTGCCACTAATGAAACATGTTTTATGTTTACAGGCAAGGGCATCATGGAACTGAATCCTCCAAGTGTAGTAGTTGTCGCCAGAATCACTGAGAGGCTGCGAAACAAAGTTGAGACCGGGATGGTCAGATGGGTGCATAACATAGTGTAGAGGAACATTATCCTTTTCTGTGTTGTTCCCCATTCTAGGTATAGATGTGCTCTGATACCATGTAAATTTTGTTTTAAAACAGGCTACTTATATCGGATCGGGCTTCCACAACTAAAAGGTCAACCTTATTAGTTGGGTGTGGTCCTAGCCTTTATAAGCAGCTCTTTATTCTTATATTTAGTCGATGTGGGTTCATACTTCAACACTCCCCCTCACGTGTAGGACTGGACATCTACATGTGGGCCATAGTAGGATTGGACATCTGCATATGGACCGGAGGGCACAGGGTGGAGGTGACAAACGGGCCGTGGGCCGAACCAGCTCTGATACCATGTAAAAGTAGAGAATTGTTCTACTTTGCTTGAATATTATTGAAACGTAAGAGGCCTATTTATACAATCTGTAGCCGTGTACATTAGGAAACAAATCTCTCTTTAATGCTCACCTATTTAATGCTAGTGTATATATGGTAACTGTATATATGATAATATGGTAAGTGTATCACGTGTGACTTGGGGACCAAGCTTGATAGCTTGATTCCTAAGTATCTCAACATCTATTCTCACTATTCATTCTTCTCACAAATAATCGTCTCAATCCACATTCTTGTTCGTCCGTCAACATGGTCAACCAACCCAACGATGTGGATTTGAATTCCATTTTGGACGAGATACTCGAAGACTACCTGTCCACCGACGGGGGGTTGTTAGAAGACACTTTGGTCGATTCTCCACCACGGAAGCGAAAATACATTGTACGTGACCGGGTAGCCGCAGACAAACGATTAATGAAGGACTACTTCAACACCAACCTTGTGTACACGAGGGTGTATTTTTGGTGTCGGTTCAAAATGTCAAAGACTGTGTTTCTCCGTCTCGTACATGCATTGAAGCAGCACGATAATTACTTTAAGCCAATATTAAATGCATGTAACCAAGTCAAGTTCATATCTTATTTGCAATCTTATTTTTCAATTTACTATTAATATTTTAATAACTATTGGTTAACGTGCATTTTTTTTCAGATACTAATATCATTTACATTTTTAAACACCCATTCCCTATCCAACTTCTTTCTCAACCTCTATTCTTGCTCTCAAAACATCTAAACTCTTTCCTCTCTTTCATTTCTCAACATTTTTTCTGATCATTCACTCATCTGGTTTTACAATTTCACTGTCATAGATAATGACACTGCAACTCTAATGTCTACTTCTCTTTTAATTCATTTCTCGAACTCCAACGTCTGAAGGCTTTCTTTTATTTTTTTCTCCAAACTTTCTTCATTTTTATGGTCTATCACTCCTGCCTCTTCACCATGGTAATAGATTTCAAGATAGGAGCTTTGAGAAGAAAAAATAAGATCAGCGGTTATACTGTAACAATCGCCCACCCGCCCGACGCTAAATCCCGGCCCACCCACCCTCTTCCGGGTCCAGAAGCAATCAACCCATACCGGCTTGATCCGACCGGGTCCGGGTATTGCTCTACCGGGCAGGGTACCAGCACATCAACATAAGAACACATCATAAACAAAAATGAGCACCGGTGCTACAATTCAGGTACCAGTAATAAATATTATAAAATAAATTAATAAATGCAAAGAAAAATTGTAAACACAAATGAACCCTCAATGATTCCTCATAGAACTCTAAGACAAAAATATTATAACGAAGATTGATATGGACCTCGAAATCAAGTATTCATCAATGGAGATCAGTCTATTCTTCGGTGCTTCAACATAAATAATCATAAGGGATTAAAGATACTCATGAAAAATAATGCAAAACGAAGCATCAAACAAAGACACGATAGGGAAAGCATAAAATTCACAGAGAATCCTTGTTGACATTCTTGGTCTTCCTCCTCTCCAAATTTCTTCCACTTGACATACGCGAAGTAAGCATATTGGACACGGGCAATCCAGCCCGCGAAATTGCTCTCCTCAGGGGAATTAGGGCCCCAGATCGTAGAATCCTCTCCTTCTTGGAGAGGTAGCCGCGTCTCGTCTCAAGCCTAACCTCAAGACGGTTCTGGCAGAAGTTACTACACGCTGAGAAGAGAAGGAGTTGAATCCTAACACGGCTAATTTCCTCCGGTTGTTGGGGTTTTTGGGTTCCAATACTAAAGCTTCTCGTCTGTAGAAGGTGAATGTGGTTGCTGAATTCGGCTGGTCGGAGAAAATAACCTATATTTTAGTCCTTAAGTATCCCAACACACTCTCTCTCCATCAAGAATACGAAGGACTCTCTCAACTTCATGTTGGTTGATTGGGGCCTAACATATCAAGACATAACCAACAAAGCGACGTTAATGAGGGAAGGTCTAGAAGCCAATCTCAAACCAAGGATGTGTGTTTTCTTCCTCAACAACAAAGGAGGTAAAAGAGTTGGCAGGCATGGGCACTCCTTTGCCTCCTTTGTTGACGAGGGAGAAAACACACATTTTAAGTTTGAGAATGACTTCTAGACTGCTCCCCATCAGAGTCGCTTTGTTGACTATGTGTTGGTATGTTAAATCCTAATCAACCATCATGAAGTTGAGAGAGACTCTCGATGAGGAAAGAGGTGCTAGGATACTTAAGGACTACAGTGTAATACATTTTCTTCGACCAGTCGAATTCAACAACTGTATTTACCTTCTCCAAGCAAGAAGCTTCAGTGTTGGGACCCCAAAACTCCAACAATCGGAAGAAATTAGTCATGTCAGTATTCAACTCCTCTTCCCGGCGTGCAGTAACTTCTTGCAGAACCGTCTTGAGGGCTGGGCTAGAGACGAGACGCGACTTCCTCTTGAAGAAGGAGATGATTCTACAATCCGGGGCCCCAATTCCCCCGAGGAGAGCAGTTTCGTAGGCTGGATTGGTCGTATTCAACACAAACGGCCTGCGCACAAGGAAAGCAACAGGGTCACCCTGTAGCTCCACACGCCTGAATAGATCGATTACGATATAACCTTTTTCTTGGATTGCCTTTGCGCTATTGTTGGCGAGATAGTGGCGGTTCTTCTTTATCAGCTCCGCAGAATCCGCAGGAGTGAAACCCAGACGGTGCAGTCGCTTCCATAACAAACCATTCCTGAAGTGAATATACAACATTTTATAATTTATATGTGCCCCTGGGCTTGTGTTAGTCCATGGGCTTCTGTTGGGCCCTAGGCTTGTGAGACTCATGCAAGCCAATTGGCTGGGCCGGTTAGGGTTGTAAAAGGCGGCTGAGGCGCCCGCCTAGGCGCCGAAATCATCCATACCGCCCCGATATACCATAGTCGAGAGGATTAAGACGATGAGTTGACTTTGACTGGTTTAGGCGGGGCTAGGCGTCCTGACTCGGTCAGGTCGGCGACTTGTATGTTTCAAAAATATATATTTCATCCGTATCTGACAAGAAGGAAGAGAGTTTTATTTCCAGATCTATCACAAAACAAAAAAAAACAAGGAAGGTTTTGGCTTTGTTCCCATATCTATTATAAAGTATAAGAAGAATGGGTTTGAGAGAAGAAAAAATTTGTTGTGAGTGTGCGATGCTGGAGAGCCAACGAAGAAGAAAGAAATGGTTATCAGAGATTAAGTAGATGAGTTTGAGAATGAGAAAATAGGCTGTTCTTCTGATGTAACTTGTAAGAATAGATATGAATATGAGTTGAAAGCAGTAAAATTTGTAAGAGTAAACATGACTGATGTAACGTATGAGTAAAACTTGTAAGAAAACACGTGGGTGAGAGAAAGAGAGTAAAGTAGTATTTATGAGAAAGAGGCATATGGGTTGGAACTTGAAAGTTAAATACATGTATCAAAATAATAATAGTAAAAGAAGTGGATGAGGAGGACTCATAAATAATATATGATAATATATTATTTTAAATAATATATATCATAATCTTATATATTACTATGATGAAATTTGATTCAGTAAAAAAAAAAGTCTCTTTTTGTGTTTTTGATCTTTGTTAATTTTTATATATCACAAATATTTTTAATTTTGATTTATTATTATATATGTTTGATATATTATTTATTAATAATTTAAAATAATCAAATTCGTTCAGGCTCTACCTAGGTCCCGACAAATCTTCGCTTAGCGTTTAGAAGTCTTCGCCGCCCCATTTACAACCGTAGTTATAACCGGCAGGACATTTGGTTGCAGGGCCAATTAAAACTGGACATATGATATATTATTAACAAAAATGGACAAAAACTAAAAAATTAACAAAAAAGCATAAATGCTAATCAACCAATTAAAACTAATAATCTCATATCTCATATCTCACATCTTAATAAAAACTAAAAGTGGAGAAGAAAGATTGGTTAGCGGCCTATTTTAGCCAAAACTGCGTCAGATAGTACCTGGTTGAAGCCAGGATGGTCCGTTCCGCTGGAGAACTTCCGCAACGGAAAATGAAAAGTCACAAACAGGTTTGAATTTTTGTTGTGATGGTGGTGGGTTACTGAGGGATACAGAAGGAGAGAGAGGAGGAAAGGGAGGGGTTCCGGTGGGTCTATTTCTGGTGAATCGCCGTCGACAATATATCATAATTCGGAGAGAGAAGATTACTCAGAATCGAATCGGGTTTAGGTGGTTTTTCGGGTGGGTTAAGACGAGTCTAAACTCTAAACACTGTTAAGCCCAAGGCATAAATTAAAAGAGAGGTGGCCGTACCTTTCTCCCGCCGGAGAGAGGCTGAGCAGTGCCGGAGAGGGAGGAAGGCTAGGAACCCATAAATGCTGCTCAACTCGTCATCTGCATCTGCTTAGAAGGAGGAACTCAAATCAAACTTGATATTCAATCTCAAGTTCTTCTGTTGCTGCTCTTGGAGCTGCTCTTTTGCTGCCGACTTCTATCCTGTTCCGCCACTGGTGTCTCGTTGCTGCTGCAACTCTATTTTTGAGAGAAAAAGATAAGGAAATTTGGTCTGTGAAACCAAAAATTGTGATCTACAAAGTATCGGTTTGGTTGGAGATAAAAGTGAAACTGTATGAGCAGTAATAAATGTTGCAAGGTAATAAATGTGTTGTTAGACAACCAAAGACAGAGCTGAGAAGACAAGTCAATGAAGCAAGTATACATAGCAAAGTTACGGAAAGCCACACACGCCTCCAAGCAGTTTTGGAAAAAAAAAGGTTGTTTCAAAGTTTCGATATAAGTTTCCTCTGAGCCGTTCCAAGTTCATGTTGTTGTTCTGTCCTAATTGGAGAGCTATTGTCACCGTTGTTATCGGCGTTTCAAAGTCGTATTGCTGCTCCGTCCCGACTGGAGAGTCATTGCTGCCTTTTCGACCGGCATTACAAGTTTGTGTAGTTGCTCCGTTTCGACCGCGGATCAATTTGAACCGTTTCGATCATAGAGCTATTTTCCGTCATTCCAACCGGCTATTTTGTGTTGATGCTCGTTCCGAACGGAGAACCATCCTGACCAACCGGAGATCCAAGTCGTTCCGACCGGCTGTTCATGTGTTGCTAGTCTGTTCCGACCAGATAGCTTTCTCGCAGTTCCGACCGACGGTTCAAAGTTTGTGTTGCTGCTCTATTCCGACCAGAGAGTCGTTCCGACCAACCGGAGGTCCAAGTCGTTCCGACCGGCTGTTCATGTGTTGCTACTTTATTCCGACCAAATAGCCTTCCCGTAGTTCCGACCGGCGTTTCAAAGTTTGTGTTGCTGATCTGTTCCGACCGGAGAGCCATTATGATCAACCGGAGATCCAAGTCGTTCCGACCGGCTGTTCATGTGTTGCTACTCTGTTCCGACCAGATAGTCTTCCCGCAGTTCCGACCGACGGTTCAAAGTTTGTGTTGCTGCTCCGTTCCGACCGGAGAGCCATTCCGGCCGTTCCGACTGGCATTCCAAGTTCGTGTTGTTGTTCCGTTCCGACCGGACAACCGTTGCCACAGTTCCGACCGACGTTTCAAGTTCGTGTTGTTGCTCTGTCCCAACCGAGGAGCCTTTCCATTCGTTCCAACTAACATCCCAAGTTCGTATTGCTGCTCCATTCCGACCGGAGTGCCACCGTAGTCCACCCTTTCCGTTACAATCCTTCAGTCTTCAGATGCAACTCAGTCTACATAACGCCATCGTCTCTTCTAAAAAATTGTTCGATCCTCATGCCTTGGGTAACCGTTGTGATCTCTGCAGTACCATTTGTTCTTGTTGTGTTCGTGTGTCGATCAACAAGATATTCTTGTTCCGCTCCGATCGGAAGGGTATTCGTCGTCAACATATTATCCCGTCAGTCTATGTGTGACCATTTTAGAAGGTTCCGTCCTTCAAGTAGTTCCATATGCTTCGTATGTGCAGAGTTTCAAACCGTCCCTAAGGACATAGAGACATTTTCAGTGTTTAACAAGAAGACCTCAACTCTCATGAAGCATCAGATTACTCGTCCATTTTTCACTTTCGTCAACCGCAATACTCGGGCGAGCTCTATATCCGTTTATCAAGAATTAAGTGAACTTCAAAGTCAAGTCTGGTTTCAGAATTCACTTCCAGTTCCAAATCGGTTCAAACTCAATTTTGGTTCATCACCATATTGAGTTTGAGGGGACGTGTTAGAAAACACAGAGTTGTCATTCTTGTCTTTGAACTCAACTCTCCACCTCCCCAGACTTTGCTCATGGTAGCTCACAAATAACTTGTCAAGCGTAGACCACAATCCTCCGTCTTTGTTGACATTGTAATATAATCTTAGCTTATATAAACCCATCAGTTGTAAGTTGAATCAAGCACAATATCAAGCAACATTATCAGTTTCATTCTTCGATCCACTTCCCAAATTAACAAAGGAAGACCGGGTGGGATAGGAACCCATAAACGCTGCCAAACTCGTCGTCATCTGCTTAGGAGGAACTAAAATCAAACTTGGTGTTCGATCTAAAAGAGAAGATTATTGGGTAAGGATTAAATAAGATACCTTTCTAAGGCCGAAGAGAAGCTGAGCACCGCCGGAGTGGGTGGAAGTCCGGGAAGAGGACAAACCTGAAATCATTGCCTGGTTCGACGGAGGAAGTAAAATCAGTGTGTTTGATCAATGACAATATTAAATGAGTTAAAAAGGGGATAATTGAGTCAAAAAGGCCTTACCTTTATGCGGCCGGAGATAGGATGGGAACCCCCGGAGAGGGTGGAAGTCCGGCGGCAAGAGCAAAAAGCGATCCTTGACATCGTTCGGAGCAGAGAGACGTTGGTGGAGGACGACGATTTTGATCGACGTTGATCCCTCTTCTATAGAGAGATCTCGCCTCTCTCCCATCCACGTCCCTCCTCTGCAGCCTCCCATCCACGTCCCTCCTTTGCAGCCCCCGATACACGACCTGCTACGATGAAAATACCATATTGCCCCTGTTTTATTTCTACCACATTATGTACATGTACCCCTATGTCCTATATTCTATACCAATTAAAAGAGAGGATATTGTGTCACGAATGCTTCTACTGCAAGAAAGATCAAGGTTGAAGAAGGCTGAAACACACTGCCACGTGTAGAGTCAGGATTGGAGGCGAAAGTCAAAAGGAGATGTTGCTTTTCTACGCGCCAGCCAAATCGCAGTAGCAAGTTCAAAGCGTTCGCAGACTTGGAGCAGGAGGCACAAAGCATGTGTGTTGGTCTGTCTTTATATACATTTTTGGTAAGGAGAAAAGGAAACTTGACCCAATATATCTAACCTTGACTTGAAATAATTATCGTGTTGCTCCAATGCATGTACAATACGGAGGAACACATCCTTCAGCATTCTGAACCGACGACGGAAATGTACCTCCGTTTACACATGGTTCGTGTTGAAGTAGTCCTTCATTAACCGTTCGTTTGCGGCTACCCGATCACGTCCAATGTATTTTCTCTTACGTGGTGGAGAATCGACCAATACGTCATCTAACAACCCCTGTCGCTGGACATGCAGTCTTCGAGTATCTCGTGCAAAATGGAATTCAAATCCACATCGTTGGGTAGGTTGGACATGTCGACGGACGGACAAGAATGTGATAGGGGGACGATGATTTGTGAGAAGGATGAATAGTGAGACTAGATAACTTGCGATTTTTAGTTGAATTAGGGTAGGTTTTATAAGGTTTTAGAGATAAATTGCATTTATTTTGTGTGTTATTTTCAAAAAAATGTAGTTAGTCAAGATTATTCTATAGGCCATTAGATTTTTCAAGATAAACTAGTCGTTGGCGCCGGTGAGGAGTGCCGGCTATAAGCTCACAACCAGCCATCCCCGCAAACGACCTCCCAGCCAGCTCCTCGTCGGCGTTTTCTCCCCGCCAGCGCCTCCTCGCCCACGACTGTGGGTGGCCTTATACAACCCAACAATTATAATTCAACCCTTTTGTATTCTTAGGCTTGTAGTTATGTCGTAGTTTTGCAATACCCTTTCGCATTAATGCCAAAACAAGTTTAAGTGCAACCGTGTCTTGTTCTTGTTATTGATAGATTGGTGGTTTTATATTGTTGACTACTCTTGGTTCGATAATGTTAGCTTTCAGAGCGCAACGAGATGGACGACTTAACTTGGAACTGATAACTCCGAGTGTCAGGCGAACCGAGAGATATGAGAACTCTCGGGACTTCACATTAGGTAGTTTAGTACGTCTGTTTAAGCTGAACAATTATGCTTGTCAAACATGAACCTGTTAACTTATATTTTCTTTACTCTTCCAAAACAAACCAGCAAATTGCTTCCCTTTATACATCGTTATATTAATTGACTGATATTGTTAAAATTTTCATTTGTAGGAGAAGTTCACTCATTAAAAGTTGAAAATATATTGTACAAGGAAAGATCTAAGTACCAAGAAGTTCTTATTTTCGAGGTTTGGCATTCTCAAACATGTATTCCAGACATTTTTTTTTGAATTTTTGAATTAGATTGAAGGGTATTTTAAAACTAACAATTTTGTTAATTTTGACGGATTTCGTTAGTTTGTGTGAAAATATGATAGTTTACCGTCGGAAATTGTCACAAAAGATCAGTCGCAATTAGGATGGTGTCTTGTTCAGAAACTTGAACTCTGTCTTCCACAAGATGCTACACTAAATGGGATCGGCACTTCCTCGAGCTACAACAGTTTTCGTGAACTCATTAGAAGAGCTGGACACAACGATCACCAAGGATTTGAAGTCCAAGTTCAAAAACTACCTCAACATCGGACCCATGAACCTAGTAACCTCCTCGTCCGTACAAAAAAGCAACCTCAATCCAAACAAAGTAATGTCGTGGCTCGACAAGCAAGCCGACAGTTCCGTGGTGTACACTAGCTTTGGATCCGTCACACTCCCGCCCCCGCACGAGCTGGTGGTGCTAGTGGAGGAGAGCAAGGTGAAGTTCATATGGTCGTTCAAGGATGAGGCCACGGTGCATTTGCTGGAAGGGATCGAGGAGAGGTCTGTAGTGAAGGGAATGATTGTTCCTTGGGCTCTGCAGAAGGAGGTTTTGGGCATGTCGGGGTTGGTGCGTTTGTGACGCATTGTGGGTGGAACTCAGTGCTAGAGATTTGTAGGTCGTTTTAGGGGGACTAGATGTTGGAAAATTGGCTCCAAAGCCATAGTTTGGTTTTTAGCCTTGAGTCCCACATCAGTAGCTTGTTTTGTAAGGTGAATTTTATCCTTATTTGATTTACTCTATTGTTTTACAGGCTGCTTGAGTTCCAAAGAAACTTGCTCCTATCAATGGAAATGTTGTTGATCATCGCAGGGTCTGCAAACTAATGTATGATAAAGACATACAAGGCCAAGTTAGTCGTGTTACCAAAACAAAAATAGCTTGGTATAAGGAAAACGATGCGAATAAAATAGCTTAAGGAAAACGACATTTTATAAATAGCACAAAATGAAACAGTGTCAGACCAACTTATACTACCACACCAATTCAGAAACATTATTAAGTAGATGATATATTAAAATCAGTCACTTTCATCCTTCTTGAGATTCTTCCCAGCATCCTTCTTGACATTTTTCCCACCATATTTCTTCAATTGAATGTAAGTGAAGTAAGCATAGATTAAGAAATCTTTATCCTTCTCATCAGCATGGTCTTCAATCCACTCCCTAAATCAAGGGCCGTCTCAAGCTTTAAGCGAGTTAAACAACCGCTTAAGGCCTCATATCGAAAAAGCTTCATAAAATTAAATAATAAACCGTTTAAGACCTTGAATCAAAAAAGGCTCCATAAAATCAAGGACTTGTTATTATTTGATCAAATCTAATAAAGCGAAAATGTTAGATTTTTAAATTTAAAATTAAATTTTATTACTAATTGTGCCAATTTTGATCTCGATTCAAATTTGTTCTTTAAAAAAACAATTTTCATCCAAAAGAAAGACAAGTTTTCTTGATTGTTGAACGTTCTAACATCTCTATGGGTCTTTATTTAGCAGTGAAAACTATCGTTAACGAAATAAAACATGCAAGTTCAATTTACCAGTGATTAGTGAACAAAATAGGGATCAAACAAAATAATGGAACAAAACTAAAGAAAAAGGTGTGAATATCTATATACCACACTATAGTATTTGTTTGAGGAATGAGAAACAATTTATCAGCTTCATTACGGAAACGCTTAAACCAAAATAACATGAGAAAGTAAGTTGTCAAGAGAAAGAGAAACCCTTCCAAATTTATTGCAATAAAATAGGTATTATGAAAATTTCATTTCATGATTAATCAAATTAATCAATATAATAAGTAAAGTTGGCTTTATATACCTATCACATGAAGTTGTATTGTTCAGACTTTAGGAAAATGATTCACTAATTGCTGAATGGAGATGTTTCCCAGTCGTTGACATGAAGATGCTCAACAAATCACAAACATGAATGATGATTTATTTCTGGTTCTTGAGTCCAAAATAAAAATGATCAATAAAAATGAGTTTGTTTATAAGCGTCTTTAATTTTTAGAGAGTAACAACAGTTACATGAAGTTGGACATATATCCTGAGGTAACCAAGAGAATGCGTTGGGCTTGTCCTATTTTATTTTTGTCGGTTGAACAGTGGGTTTCAATACCAAATACCCTTAGTTCTTAAAAATTATTACTTACTTACTACCTTGCAATTTTATTCTAAGTTTTGACGGGTTTCTTATTTTTGGTTATATTTGATTGATCATAGTTAAAACTCATATTTAGTATTTAAAAATTCTTTTTAAGTGTGAAAATTTCTAGAAGATAATGACAATAGCTAGCCATACAGAATGTCGCATATATTCTAGATAATTTAATGCAATTCTCTCCCCAGCGTGAAAAAACCTCTTCAAATACAGTCTTGAGGACTGGGTTGATATCACACGCGGCTTGCTCTCTAGGAATGAAAGGATTTTGTAATGTGGCAGCCCAATGCCTCTGAGCAGAGCTATTTCTTGTGTTGGATTGCCAGAATCCAAGACTCGCGGCTTCCTCCGAATAAAAGCAATCTCGTCCCCTTCTGGCTCCACACACTTGAATAGATCAATTACGGCGTCTCCATTGTCTTGGATGGCCCTCGCGCTATTGTTGGGGAGGAAATAAGGGTTCTTCCTTATCAGTTCCATAGCATCCGCATGAGTGAATCCTAACCGGTGCAGAGCTTCCATCTTCTCTAGGAAGAGATCGTGGGACTGAAAGAAAGATAGGTTAAATTTAATCACATCGAAACAAAACCAGGTGGGTACCCGGCCCAGTCACGGACTAGAACCCGAAAGTAGGCTGGTGGGCCGAACCGGTCTGTTGAGTGAATGTGCTTTGCGCGTGTAATACATTTAAGGGAAATATGTGAAACTATGCCTCATAATGCATTGAATTTGTAATCTATATTAGTATAGTTCAAAACTAAAAAAACTATGATTTTAAAATTTATTAAGACAAAAATACCCTCATTCTAACTTAAACAAAAATAATTCATATTTGATTAAATTATTAAAATCTATTTTCAAAATAATTAGGGAAAATTTTATTTTAACACCCTGCCAAACATTTAATTTCATTTTGATACCCTGACATAAATTTTTAACACTTTCATACCCAGCCGTCAAATTCTATTTACTTTCCATCCAAAATAGGTAAAATGTCCATAATACCTCTAACTATTACTCAAATTTTCAAACTCATACCATTGAATTCATAAATTGAAAATAAGTGAAATGACAATAATATCCTCCATTGTTAGGGTGTTAAAATGAAAAATATCCTTCAAAATTTTCAAATTTTACAAAATCACTTTTTATTTTTATTACTTTAGTTTTTATTTATGAAAAATATTTTTGATTTTAAAAAAATCAATTTTTATTTTTAAAAATTCAGTTTTTATTTAAAAATTAATATAAAAATCAAAAATTGTTTTAAAAATATACTTATAAGTCATATTTTATTATATATATAATTTTCTTTTCTTTTTAAATTATTGTTTTTTAATCTTTTTTTAATTCATATATTTATTTATTTTTCTTCTATTCCATACCCTTTTTCAATTCCATACCTTCTTCGTTCAAAATTCAAAAAAGGCATCTAGGAAGATGATGAACAAGAAGGTGATGAAAAGGGGATCTTGGAATTTCCCACATCTGGGTCCAACTTCAACTTCAATTCACATGCCCCAGCTTTAAAGAAGTTCCAAATACAACCTCCCCTTTCTTCACCGGCAACAGAGTCTACTCCTACCTATGATCAGTCCGCCTCCACCCTCGACATCGCCTTCCGCCACACCGGCGGTTATTTTAACCATCGGTTTTTGACATTGTTTTAAGTTTTTGGTGTCGGCGACGGTGGGATACGCCACATCACTGGGAGTGTCGGTTCTGGTGGTTGGAAAGGTCGCCGATGCCAGTTAACCGGCTGTGCTCACCCCTTATAAAGAGAATCAGTAAGAAACAAAACTGTAAAAAAAAAACATAAAAACAATTACTTGCATAGAAAGTAAACAAGAACCCCCAAAATGGGTTCAACAAAAATTCAAAAAAATCTATTTTAAATGGAAGCTCCGCTAGACCGAAAACCTGTATATTTGGTATGTAAATTATTGTATGTATCTGTAATTTTAACAGATATGTTAATATAGGTATATGTTAAAATGTTGAAAGTATATAAAGGTTAGTGTATGTATCCATAATTTTTAAAAGTTAGTATGTGCATAGGTACACGTAATTAACCTGTATGTTTAATAGGGGCTAAAAGTTGGTCTTAAAAGCTCGGCCATTTGATTAAGTTATGTAAATCTTTTTTATGAATTGAGTAGGTTTAAAGAGCTCATAATAGATCCAAGTCGTTGGGCGGTCTCAGTCTTAGGAGATTAGAAGAGATGAATGTGGCTCTTTTTGCGAAGTAGTGGTGGCGTTTTGCTACTAACTTTGGATCTCTTTGAAAGAATTTGATTTACTTAAGGATGGGTTGGACTATTGATGAGTGAGACCTTGCTTGGGTGGATACTAATGGTAACTGCTACCTGTTTAATCATATTGTTGCTTTAGCTGCTGACCCTACTTTTTTCAGTATATTTGGTAATCAGAGTATTACTTGGAATTCTAGAAATAGTGAAACGATTTTGTTTAGAAGACTCTACTCTTCGTTAGCGGTTTCCAATTGCTCATTCTTTGGAAATTTCAGGAGGTGTAAAGGTTAGGGACTATTCAAATGGTGTGGGATGGTCTATAAATTTCAGGAGGTGTAAAGGTTAGGGACTATTCAAACGGTGTGGGATGGTCTGGTATTTCACCAAAACATCCTTTGTTGGTGTGGTTGACGGCTCATAATGCATTACCTACATCGGTCTTCTAGGAAGGACGAGGTGCGTCTTTAAGCTTGAATCAGATGTATTGTTTTATTTGTATGTCAGGGATAGAGACTTCTGAACACCTACTCTTGCACTATTCTGTTTCATGGTGAATGTGGGGGCGTGTTTTGGCTTGGTGGAATGTGGTCTGGGTTATGCCTAAGTCTTTAGGAGAGACCTTATCTATTTGTAGGGGCATGAGCTCGCATCATTGGTGGAATTATTGGATTCGGGTTTGTTATTTAACTTTGTAAGACCCGCTCCCGGTCGAGCCGGCGACTTTCCAAGCAAGTTTGACTTGCTACCAGAAAGTCAACCGATGACTCAAGAAGTCACTCGGGACTTTTCCGGAACCCAAACAACTTGGCCATCATCACGGTTGGCTTAAGGGGAGAAATCCCTTTCGTTTGAGTATAATGTTGGAGAAAGTCAATTTTGGTCAAAACGAGACTTTTAATCGACTAAAAGCATTATTCTATTGTGTTGGAAATTATTTTGGAAAAATAAATAACCTACTTGAACACTTGTCCCTTTTTGGTTGAAAGAGAGAAAAGGGAGTAGTCTTAGACCCTTTTACCCTCCCAAAAGCTTCTACAAGGGATTCTAGCTCAAGGGCTTTTAGTCATTTGACACATCTAGGTATTATATGAGTTTGGAAAAGCAAAACCAACCCATTTTACTTGGTGTAGCCGAAAATTGGAGTAGGAGCAAGAGAGAGGAGCTACCATGGAGCTTTGAAGAAGAATCAAGGAAGAAAAGGCCACTTGAAGCCTTCCTTTAGCCAACCCTTCTCCAAATCCTCACCATCTTCTTCATCTCAATCTTCTAGAGGTAATGGAACTCTCTAATCCTCATTTCTCTTCATCTCTTTTCATGGGTTTTGGGTGAAATTGCTAGATGTTGTTGGGTTTGAGTAGAAATGGTGGGAGATGTTGTTGATGAGAAGCTTTGCTGAGTTTTTGGTGAGAAATCCTTAGTTGTTGGAGCTTTTGAGTTGGGTTTGATTTGATGAATCATTAGAAACTTATTTGTGTGTTGATTCCTACCATGGGTAGAGGAGTATTGAAGGATTTGGACTGTTTTGGGAGTTGGAAGGGGTAAAATTTGGGGTTTGAAGGTGGTTTTTCGGACAAAAGGAGCTGGAGGTTGAAGAAGGGCGAAACTGCCCTGGTGCGCCACGGATCCGTGAGGGATCCCGTGACGGGCGACGTCACGGCTTCGTGAGGGAGTCCGTGACGGCACTCGTCACGGCTCCGTGATGGTAACCGTGATGGTTGGCCTCACGGATCCGTGACCAGGTCCGTGGCAGACCAGGGTGGGGGTTTCTTTGAGGGTTTTTCACCTTGGTTGATCTTGGTTTTGAGCTGAACTTTGGAGGGGCTTTGGGGGTCTTACTTGCTGATTAAGTGGAGTCTAATTAACGTTTCTTTGTGTCCAAGACTTTGGGGATCGAACTAGAGGAGCAAAGATCACGCCGGGACCCGAGTGAAGAACGGAGTGGTGACCACCGGGCTTCATCAAAGTGTTGAGAGGAAGACCTCGAGGTAGGGAAAGCCTTAACTCCTCGTTTACGATGCTTAGTATGCATGTTAGGCTAATAAAATTGGAAAGGTCCTAGAAATGCCTATAGGATGCGAATAACTAGAATAATTGTCTTTCAATTACTAATAACCGGAAGTGTCTAATGGTGAATGATTAGGATTTAGGGTACGTGTTTACTTTATAAAGCGTGGACTTCAGGGTACGTGTTTACTTTATAAAGCGTGGACTTCATTTTTATTTGATACGGGAGCATCCCATTCGTTCATATCTTCGTCTATTACTTCTTCTTTGGGTTTGCGGGTGGAGACTTTGAGTCAACCCCTTTGTTTGGAGACCCTGGCTACGGGTGAGGTGGTGTTGAGCACCGTTTGTAGAGACTGTGCGATTAGGGTGGCAGATTGCCCCTTTCTTGGTGACTTACTCGTTCTTGATATGAACGCCTTTGACGTGATTCTTGGTATGGACTGGCTCGTGAGGTATCGAGCGACGATCGACTGCTATCGACGTCAGGTGACAGTGAGGTCAGGTGATAGGGTGATCACGTGTGTTTTGGGTAGCAAGAGTGGAGTTCTCCTATCCGCCTTGACTACGGGATCTGAGACAGAGGTCGTGCAGAGCAGCAGAGAGCTGCCGAGGGTAGTGCGTGAGTTCCCGGAGGAACTATCAGGCTTGCCACCAGCGCGAGAGGTGGAGTTCAGGATCGATCTGATCCCGGGTACGGCGCCGATCTCGATGACGCCGTATCGGTTTGCGCCAGCCGAGTTGGTCGAGCTAAAGCGACAACTCGAGGAACTGCAGCAGAAGGGTTTCATCCGCCCGAGCGTATCTCCGTGGGGAGTGCCCGCCCTTTTGGTGAAGAAGAAGGGTGGAGCCTTGAGGATGTGCATCGATTACAGGAAGCTGAACCGGGTGACAGTGAAGAACCGCTACCCGATGCCGAGGATTGATGATTTATTCGACCAGCTGAGGGGAGCAAAGTACTTCTCGAAGATCGATCTTCGATCGGGGTACTACCAGCTGAGAGTCCGAGCCGAGGACGTAGAGAAGACAGCGTTCCGAACTCGTTATGGACACTTTGAGTTTCTGGTGATGCCGTTCGGTTTGACGAACGCACCGGCCGCCTTTATGGACTTGATGAATGGCATCTTCAGACCTTATCTAGACCAGTTTGTTGTAGTCTTTGTCGATGACATCTTGATCTACTCGCCCAGTGAGGAGGCGCATGAGGAGCATCTGCGGACCGTTTTGACACTCCTACGCACTCACCAGTTGTACGGCAATCTGGAAAAGTGCGAATTTTGGCTCACGGAGGTGAAGTTCCTCGGGCACGTGGTATCTCGGGAGGGCATCCTGGTCGATCCAGCCAAGGTTGAGGTAGTGTCGAAGTGGGCCAGACCCAGCAGTGTATTTGAGATTCGGAGCTTTCTAGGGTTGGCAGGTTATTACCGACGCTTCGTTCAGGATTTCTCCCGTCTTGCAGCACCTATGACAACTTTGACTCGCAAGGGAGCAGAGTACCTTTGGACGGATGAGTGTGAACGCTCTTTTCGCGAGCTAAAGACTCGATTGACTATCGCTCCAATGTTGATTGTTCCAGAGCGGGGAGTAGGCTATGACGTGTATTGTGACGCCTCAGGCGAAGGGCTAGGTTGTGTTTTGATGCAGAGTGGAAATGTAGTTGCTTACGGCTCGAGGCAGTTGAAGGTGCATGAGCGCAACTACCCGACCCATGATCTTGAGCTAGCAGCGGTGGTATTCGCGCTGAAGAGCTGGAGACACTATCTGTACGGTGAGCAGTTCAGGGTGTTTTCAGACCACAAGAGCCTCAAGTATATATTCTCGCAGCGTGATCTAAACATGCGCCATAGGCGATGGATGGAATTACTTGAGGAGTACGACTTCGAGTTGCTCTATCATCCGGGCAAGGCGAACGTGGTCGCCGATGCTTTGAGCAGGAAGTCGAGTCACTGCATTGCCAGCATGGCAGTCCGAGAGTGGGACATGCTGGAGCAGTTGAGCTTATTCAGACTAGAGTTGGAGGAGGTCACAGAGGGTATGGCCTTGTGTGCCTTGGTGGCTCAGCCCACGCTATTTGCTCGGGTGCTAGAGGCACAGACCGAGGACACCGAGACCGTAGGGATTCGTGAGAGATTGATTGACGGGGTCAAGCTCGAGGGTTGGGAGATGGGCACCGATCAGGGTATCCGCTTTAGAGGACAGCTGTTTGTGCCCAGCGGGTACAGAGACACTGTATTGCGTGAGTGCCACCACTCCCGTCTGGTTGTGCACCCCGGTGGCGACAAGATGTATAGAGACATGCGACGACAGTTTTGGTGGAGTGGAATGCGTGGGGCAGTTGCAGATTTCGTTTCTCGATGCCTCACCTGCCAACAGGTGAAGGCCGAGCATCGACGTCCCGCAGGCTTGCTGCAGCCTTTACCGATCTCCGAGTGGAAGTGGGAGCATGTGACTATGGATTTTGTGTGTGGGTTACCCAGGTCGTCGAAAGGGCACGATGCTGTTTGGGTGGTGGTTGATCGACTGACCAAGTCGGCACACTTTCTGGGTATGAGGATGACTGATTCTGTGGACATGTTGGGTCGTTTGTATGTCAGGGAGATTGTTCGTCTGCATGGAGTACCAGTGTCGGTGGTATCTGATAGAGACCCTCGCTTTACATCCAGGTTCTGGAAGAGTCTACAGAAGGCCTTGGGCACTGAGGTACTGTTGAGTACAGCCTACCATCCCGAGACAGATGGAAAGTAAGAGCGCACCATTCAGATTCTAGAGGACATGTTTCGAGCTTGTGTGCTTGACTTTCAGGGATCATGGGAGGATCATTTGCCTTTGGCAGAGTTTGCCTACAACAACAGTTACCAATCCAGCATTGGTATGGCACCATTTGAGGCTTTGTATGACAGACCTTGTAGATCGCCGATATGTTGGGCTGAGGTTGGGGACCGGAGCTTACTTGGACCAGACATGGTCAGAGAGACGACCGAAAAGGTCGCCTTGATTAGAAAGCGGTTGAAGACCGCGCAGAGTCGACAGAAGAGCTACGTAGACAGGCGTCGCAGACCACTTGAGTTCATGGTCGGGGAGCACGTGTTTATGAGGGTGAGCCCAAAGAAGGGTCTAGTGCGGTTTAGACGCAGCGGATGCAAGCTAGCACCACGTTTTATTGGACCATTTGAAGTCTTAGAGAAGATTGGAGATGTAGCTTATCGGTTGGCCTTGCCACCGCAGCTTGGGAACGTGCATAACGTTTTCCATGTGTCCCAACTGCGGAAGTACATGGCAGACCCTTCACACATCATTGAGTGGCCAGACATCGAGGTAGCAGATGATGTCACCTATGAGGAGCAGCCAGTCGAGATTCTGGGTACGAAGGAGAAGGTCCTGCGGAACAAGACGATTCCGTTGGTACTAGTACAGTGGGGACATCAGGGAGCAGGATCCACTTGGGAGCGCGAGGATGAGATCCGCGTGAAGTATCCCCACCTGTTCGACATTGAGGTACCTTATTTTTAATTTCGAGGACGAAATTTCTTTAAGGGGGGTAGATTGTAAGACCCGCTCCCGGTCGAGCCGGCGGCTTTCCAAGCAAGTTTGACTTGCTACCGGAAAGTCAACCGATGACTCAAGAAGTCACTCGGGACTTTTCCGGAACCCAACCGACTTGGCCATCATCACGGTTGGCTTAAGGGGAGAAATCCCTTTCGTTTGAGTATAATGTTCAAGAAAGTCAATTTTGGTCAAAACGAGACTTTTAATCGACTAAAAGCATTATTCTATTGTGCTGGAAATTATTTTGGAAAAATAAATAACCTACTTGGACACTTGTCCCTTTTTGGTTGAAAGAGAGAAAATGGAGTAGTCTTAGACCCTTTTACCCTCCCAAAAGCTTCTACAAGGGATTCTAGCTCAAGGGCTTTTAGTCATTTGACACATCTAGGTATTATATGAGTTTGGAAAAGCAAAACCAACCCATTTTACTTGGTGTAGCCGAAAATTGGAGTAGGAGCAAGAGAGAGGAGCTCCCATGGAGATTTGAAGAAGAATCAAGGAAGAAGAGGCCACTTGAAGCCTTCCTTTAGCCAACCCTTCTCCAAATCCTCACCATCTTCTTCATCTCAATCTTCTAGAGGTAATGGAACTCTCTAATCCTCATTTCTCTTCATCTCTTTTCATGGGTTTTGGGTGAAATTGCTAGATGTTGTTGGGTTTGAGTAGAAATGGTGGGAGATGTTGTTGATGAGAAGCTTTGCTGGGTTTTTGGTGAGAAATCCTTAGTTGTTGGAGCTTTTGAGTTGGGTTTGATTTGATGAATCATTAGAAACTTGTTTGTGTGTTGATTCCTACCATGGGTAGAGGAGTATTGAAGGATTTGGACTGTTTTGGGAGTTGGAAGGGGTAAAATTTGGGGTTTGAAGGTGGTTTTTCGGACAAAAGGAGATGGAGGTTGAAGAAGGGCGAAACTGCCCTGGTGCGCGACGTCACGGCTTCGTGAGGGAGTCCGTGACAGCACTCGTCACGGCTCCGTGATGGTAACCGTGATGGTTGGCCTCACGGATCCGTGACCAGGTTCGTGGCAGACCAGGGTGGGGGTTTCTTTGAGGGTTTTTCACCTTGGTTGATCTTGGTTTTGAGCTGAACTTTGGAGGGGCTTTGGGGGTCTTACTTGCTGATTAAGTGGAGTCTAATTAACGTTTCTTTGTGTCCAAGACTTTGGAGATCGAACTAGAGGAGCAAAGATCACATCGGGACCCGAGTGAAGAACGGAGTGGTGACCACCGGGCTTCATCAAAGTGTTGAGAGGAAGACCTCGAGGTAGGGAAAGCCTTAACTCCTCGTTTACGATGCTTAGTATGCATGTTAGGCTAATAAAATTGGAAAGGTCCTAGAAATGCCTATAGGATGCGAATAACTAGAATAATTGTCTTTCAATTACTAATAACCGGAAGTGTCTAGTGGTGAATGATTAGGATGCCAATCACTAGTGTAACTCGCTTTCAATACTTGGGAATTGTTTGACTGGTAGAGTGGCCTTGGCAAAGCCCTCGGATTAGTTGCGTGTTAGGATCACATGCTTGGTTGTTGGTTGCTTAGTGGATAGGCTAAAGAGTCTAACGGAACTAGTTGAATTGCATGTGTGAATGCTCGATTGAAGGTTTTTATGATTGGTTGATTAAACTCGTACTTGACCGTTGAATGTATTTGAATGATTGCTTGTTGTCCTTAAATGGTTACTTAGTGCAATCAGGTGATCGATGCCCCGTTGGTTCGAGACTGGTAAGTGAACGGTAAGTTGTGATTGTGTGATTGGTGTGCTATGATTATGTGATTCGTGTACTGTGTGTTGTGGTGAATTGGTGATGTGTGAGCTATGTGTGGCAATAAATTGGTGGTTGTTGGGATTGGATTGTTTCGTGTTTTCAGTTTGAGTGCGTTATTCAATTATTAACTGATCATTATTGAACTGCCCAAGTGTATGCTTCCTATGGGAGTAATACCTTGGTTCCCGAGGACATAAAATCCTTTGGAGACGTTTATGAGAATCCCGATGATAAGCGCCCCGAAGGGTTGTTTCCGGTCGCCTCAATGTTATGCGTCTCCTCTGGATTTGAGGGAAAATCCGAGAGGACACATCATATGTGGATCGGAGGGTGGAGACTTCATGTGCCACGGCATTGACTGATTTACCTATTACCCGTGTTTGTTAAGATCTATCTTGTTGACTTTGCTGTTGATTTTTTTGAGTTTAAGGTCCACCTTGTTATGTGTTTTCCCTACTGAGCGCAAGCTCACCCCTGTGAGTTTATTGTTGTGTTTACAGGCTTGATTGAGGAGTAGAGGCTCGGGAGCTTCTCGGTGTGGGTGTCTATAGAGACTTCGCTTTTATTTTATTTCTGTTTGGAACAGATTTTGTGGAGGATTATTATTACACCCCTGGAGGGTTATTTATGTTTTAAACTAAATTTTGTGGATTTGAGTTTCTTATTGGAGTTTTTTTTCAAGAACTTATTGTTGAGTTATTGTCTTTTAATCACTTATTCCTAGTCACGACTTGAGTCCGGGCAAGAACCGGATTTGGGGTGTGACAAACTTTGTGGCATATATGGATTTTGAGAAATGGGGCGGTTTTCAATAGTATTATGGATTACGATGATTCAGTTTTCAGTAAAATCCAAAATCACTATTTCAGTACTTTGTGGCTGGCGGGTTTTTTGTGGGCTAGCAGTTCGTATAATGATTGGTAGTTTAGGCCAAATTGGTGTATCCAGCCTATGAGCAGGCGGGTCGGTAACTTGATGTTTTTAGTTTCTTGCTTGGTTTTTGGTTGGTTCGGTGAGTTTCTGTTCAGGAGTAACTTTGAGGCTTCGCCTGTTCTCATTTGAGTTCAATGAGTACTCATCCGGGGAATAGTTTGAGGTTGATCCGCTGCGGACGGAGGGGCACAAATTACTCAGTTCTTATGGAACCAAGGGATCAGTGGCGGAGCCAGCTTTTTCAGTGGGGGGGGGGGGCACCAATTTTTTCCGATGGTAATAATAACGTTAGACATATTTGAGGGGCACAACTAGGAAATTGAAGAATTTATAGAGGTATTTTTAGAATTTTTCAAAAATAACGTAACAAACTTTAAAAAAAACCCTTAAATTTTATAGAGAATGAAATTCAAAACTTAAATTGACGTAATCCCAACTTTGGACAATATCTTAAATAAAAGTATATTTTTCCAAACTAATTAAAATTAGAAAAAAGAAGAAGTACAAAACAATTAAAATATATAATAAAGAATAGAAAACCATCCTACACTTAATACACATTTGAAATTTATCAAACCATTATATATTAATTCTATTTCTAATTAAGAAAAAAAGAAAAAAATAAAGATGATAAATAAAATATTAAATATTATACATATCATATTGAGCGGTTACTTTTTTTTTTATAACTATTGAGCAGTTATCTTTTTTGTCTAATAACTATGGAACAATTACTTAATAATTCTACTTTTAATTGGAAAAAAAGGAAATAAAAATATATAATATTCATTTTAAAGGAATTTCAAAGGGGCACACGTTGCCTAATAACTAATTTTTTAGTTTAAACATCAAAGGTAAATAGCTTTTGAGAAAATTGAAGGGGGGCACGTGCCCCCCCGGGTACCACATAGATCCGTCCCTGCAAGGGATTAATCCTATCCACCCTGAGAAACTGTTCATCGGATCGGGAGAGACGCCTGATAGGTGGTTTCTTGAGAAACTATTTATTGACCAGGGTTTTTTGTTTAGTTTTTTTCCTTTCGGACTTTGGCTTTTTAGCTCTTATAGAGAATTTTCTTGTTATCGTTGTACTTCTCTCCCGATCTTTGTTGGACATGATTAATATTAATAAAATTCAAGAGATGATACAAAAAAAGAGCTCACAATTTAGATACGATTAAGTCTAGACCAAATGTAAAAGTGTGAAAATTTTATATTAAGAGCAGCTGCAATGGTCGAGTAATAGTTATGGCAAGCGTGCTGTGCCAGCTATTTTGAAGAGAGAAAAACATTAAAAATATTAATATTTAAAAAAAAGAATATTTATAGTGGTAAGATTTACTCACTAGCTATTTTTTTTAGTTATTTGTTCTTGCTACTATATCAAAATCACTATTTTTTAGCCTACTGATTGAAGGTACAATGATAAAAGATAGAGGTTTGGAGGAGAAAAAAAAAACGTAAAATATACCTAAATCATTGTTTCAAACCAAGACGCAATGGTTTATCATTATAGATGCTTTTAAGCAAACTAATGAATGGGAGAGATTTACAACTAGTTATATCACGGGAGAGAAGGCCTACTAAATGCATAACAAGATTAAGGCCCAAGACTAATCTCAAGCCCAAGGAAGGCCCGGTCCGAACTGTGCGTTATAGACTGTGTCTTAAACCCTATAATGATTATAACAAAACAAGCAAACACAGACACACACTTGAGTCCCTTATCGTGTCCGCTGCAAAAACCCTAACGCCATTGCAGTGCGAATATGCCCATGAAGCTCTTCCAAGATGACGACGCCGCCGACTTGTCGAAGATCGAGATCAACCAGGAGTTCGCTCGACGCTACGAGCACAACAAGAAGCGCGAAGACCTCCATCGCCTGGAAGAGCTGAAGAAGAAAGGCGTCGTCGACTCCGATTCCGAAGAATCCTCCGACGAAGAGACCGAAATTCTCGATCCTAAAAAGGATCTGGCCTTCTTCGATGCCCTGCTCAAGGTGAAGAAACAAGACCCCGTTCTCAAGCAGAAGGACGTCGCTCTCTTCGGTTCCGACGACGAAGAGGAAGAGGAGGACGATTCGGAGGGGGAGACGAAGAAAAAGAAGAAGCCCATGTACCTCAAGGATGTGACGGCCAAGCATTTGATCGAGGAGGGACCTGAGTTCGAGGATAAGGAGTCCGCGAAGAAGACTTATTATGAAGAACAGGAAGAGATGCGGCGGGAGTTTCTGGCGGCTACGGCGGCCGCTGAGGAGGATGATGGTGGGGATTTTCTGAAAGTGAAGGTAAGTGCTGACGGCGAGGATAAGGCTGATGGTGAGAGTGGTGAGTTTGAGAAGAAGTTGGATGAGTATTTTGGGGAGGATGCGGAGAAGGACGAAAATGCATTGTTTTTGAAGGAGTATTTTATGAATAAGATGTGGATTGATAAGGAGGCTAAGGGTTTGAAGGTTGAGGATGATGATTTGGAGGAGGTTTCTGAGGATGAGGAGATGCTGGAGAAGCAGGAGGAGTATGAGGCTGGGTATAACTTCAGGTTTCAGGAGAATGCTGGGGATAGGGTGATGGGTCATGCGAGAACAGTAGAGGGGTCTGTGAGGAAGAAGGTCAATGCCAGGAAGGAACAGAGGAAGAGCAAGGAGGAGAGAATGAGGATAGCAGAGGAGGAGAGGAAGGAGGAGCTGAAGCACATGAAGAATTTGAAGAAGAAGGAGATCAAGGAGAAGATTAATAAGATAAAACAGTATGCTGGGATTGGTGAAGAAGAGGCTTGGCTGTTGAATGAGGATAACTTGGAGGAAGAGTTTGACCCAGAGGAGTATGATAGGATCATGAAGGCTGCCTTTGATGATAAGTATTATAATGCTGAGGATGCTGACCCTGAGAAAATAGATGCTGATGATTATGAGGATGAGGATCCAGACAATATTGAAAAACCAGATTTTGATAAAGAGGATGAGTTGCTAGGACTTCCCAAAGGTTGGGATGAAGTGGGGTCGTCTGATGGATTCTTAGCGGTGAGGGAAAGACTTCTAAAACAGAAATCTGAAATTGACAGTGAGGAAGACGAGGAGGATGAAGATGATAGTGATAGTGACAACGAAGAAGATGATGATGATGAAGAAGAAGAAGGCGACAACGATAAAGAAACAGAAAGTGACAATGAGAATGCGGAAGCGGGAGAAGAGGAAAAAGAGCCGGAGACAGAGGAAGGCAAGCGAAAGAGGAGAAAGAAGTTGTCTTTACTGAAGAGAGCTAAGGAGGCAATGTTGGATGAATACTATAAATTGGATTATGAGGATACAATTGGAGACTTGAAGACACGGTTTAAATATGCTAAGATAAAGCCAAATAGATATGGATTGAATACTTCAGAGATATTAATGTTGGATGATAAGGACTTGAATCAATATGTTTCTTTGAAAAAAATTGCTCCTTATAGCGAGAAAGAATATAAGGTGAAGGATAGTAAGAGATACCAACAAAAACTGAAGATTAAGGAGCTTCTCCAGGCAGAAAATTTGGATGTCAAGAAGTCAGGTAAGAAGAAAAGGTCAAAGGATGGTGCTAAAAAGCAAACTTTAGAGGGAGGTGACACAGCAGATGTAGAACCGAAGTTGGAGGAATCAGTAGCAAATGATGGAACTGTATCTAGGAAAGCTAAGAGAAGGCGCCGTGAAGCTGAGCTCAAACTGCCAACCTCAAGGCTAGAAGCTTATGGGAAGATTTCAACTAAACAGAAGACGAAAAAGCACCGAAAAGAGACATGATTCAGTCACAAGGAAGAGAGCAGGTATTTACTTGCTCAAAGATTAATGGATGCATTCAATACATGTATGTCATTTTCCTTGCTTGTTTTTGACAGAGATGAGTCCATATGTTGTGATTTTGCATCTTATTAACTATTTGTTTCATTGGAAAGTGGAGCAGTTTTTTTCTGTATTGACAACTGCAACAAATATATGTTAAATTTGAATAAACAAGTTGGGGATAGCTCTAGCAGTTTCAATTATTGCATTAAGATATATCAGACCCGTGCTCCGTTTTCTGTTGGCTCAAATAAATTAGCTATGTGCCGTTACTTCACATAAACAGTAGAGTTTTGAAATGGCAATAACACTTGGTTTTTCAGAACAACTATCCTGTGACCAATATGCCAATGTTATTATGTTACTCATTAAATTGTGCATATGAATTCCTATTTTCACATTCTTAAGTTGGGGTAGGAAACTAAATTGTATGATTGCCAGAACATATTTAATTGAAACATACCTTTGCAAGCCTTATGTTCACTTTTATTTATCGTTTTATGTAAGTTACTTTTGTACCTTTTATCACAGGGTGCTATTCTGAACCAGAAATTTAAAATTAATTTTGGTTGTATTTATAATTGTGCTGATATTAAATGGGTGTTCGTAAAAGTTTCAACCAAGGGTTTCCCTTGTCTTCAATAACTGTAATCAATATAGTGATCACCTATTTTTCTTCATAATTCCACCCAACAAAGTCCTTGATCACCGACCATTATGCTTTAGCACTCTGTTAAACCATGCTGGTTACTTCCTTTGAATTAAGTGTCTGCATGTTTTGTTGTTTATAATGCATGCCTCTAAATTAGTTGTTTATACTATCTTAAATTATAGTCTATGCATGTTGCTTGCACTTGGTTTAGGATGTGTACCAATATATAAAAGTATTAGAATGAGTCCCAGCAGTTAAATGTCATAATTACTGCATTTTAATGGCAAGTTTGTTAAAAATCTAAATCCTCATGGAGCTATTATTTGTGCAATAATAGGTAGTGTCTAGTAGATTCTCATATAAACTCACATTAGAAAAGGACCCACGATTTCTTCAGAATCATTACAAATAAGTAGTTTGTGTGTACCTTCTGTTCGGGAGTATAAGACTACCACTGGAACTTTGATATTTATTGAATGATAATGTTTGTTATAAGATCTGTACTGTTCTTGTTTATTTACAATTGTGTGCGTATGTGTGCAGGTGATGATTAGGTAATTGTTATGGATGAGGATTTACACCCTTTTGCTGTATTATGCCTTTCGTGATTCATCCATGGTCAATTGGAAACATGTTAAGCAATAGGAATCCAACATTACTTTTAAAGTAATGAATATGCTGTAGCATGGTGGTTGTTTGATCTAGTGTTGGAAAGTGGAACTTTAATCGTTTTTGTGGGACTGAAGTTATCAATAGAATTTTTATTGTCAGTTTTGTATTTTTATTTATATTTCCAATAGAATTTTGGAGGACTTTCCCCTTCCAATTTTGCCCAATAATTTGGAATGGCTCTGTGGTGAATTCATGGGTTATGTTTGTGGTGGTATAAAATATGAATGATGTGTTTAGCTTTCCATGACATTACTAGACTCTTGACCTTACTAACAAAACAGAATTTGAGCCGAAACTTCCTTAGACTTTCCATAGTGGGATTAGACCTGAAACGGTATAGTCTCGGTCTAATTAGGTAAATTTAGGAGGAATCGAATCGGAATTCGACCCTTTAAAAAAACTGCAAATGAAAGTGAAATGGTGATATTTTTGAGAACATTGTAATTGTGACCTATATGCAACAAAGCTCTCACATCTCATTGGAGATGAACAATGAACATACTCTTCTTTCTCGGCCTGATCGTGACGATGGCGGTATACGAAAGAGATGTATGTATATTATTATATCGACACAGTTGTAAATAAAAATAAAATCTTTAATCATTCTGTTCTGCACAACCGAAATGGCTAAGACAGCCTCAACATCCCCAAAAAAAACCCTAATATAAACAAAACCTCAGATCAATCCAAATCGGAAGGCCCAAAGAAATCTCTGATTTTTCTTTCTTCCCACAATCATAATGGGTCTTCCCTCGATTTCCCCTCATTTTCTCGTCCTCATCGTCCTCTCCACCGCCATCCCCATCTCTTCCTCATCGTCGTCTTCCATCTACGACCAACTAGACCACTATGGCCTTCCCATCGGTCTCTTCCCCGAGGGCATCACCGACTTCTCCTTCGACTCCACCACCGGCCGCTTCCAGATCAACCTCACCCAGCCCTGCAACGCCAAGTTCGAGACCCAGGTCCGGTACGATTTCAACGTCACCGGGTTCCTCACTTTCGGCCGGATCGCCGAGTTGTCCGGAATCTCCTCCCAGGAGCTCTTCCTCTGGTTCCCGGTCAAGGGTATTCGCGTCGATGTGCCCAGCTCCGGCCTCATCTTCTTCGACGTCGGCGTCGTCGAGAAGCAATTCTCGCTTTCTCTCTTTGAGTCCCCGCCCGATTGCACCGTCGTCGACCCCAATGATCAGTCATTCGATCGCGTACCTGAGGTTCCTTCACCCCCTTTGTTTACTGATTTTTTTGGTGTTTCAATTCATTTCTGTGTTTTGTTGTTCCATGGTTGGGTGCATTGTGAGATTGTTGTGTTGGAAGTATTATTGATCACTCATATTAATTATTTCAAAATTATGATTCAAATTACTCACTAGCTTGAATTGATGTAGTATAGGGAATTAATTGTTTAACAACAATTAAAAAAAGTCTGAACCATTACTTCAATGATCACATAAAAATTGCTATTTTAGATGATATAATTTATGGGCATAAATAACTACCTAATGCTAATTGAATAGGAAGTGTTCACAAATTGCTTGAAATGATCACAAATGAAAAGAAAACATCAGCTACAATTTTTTACTTAAATAAGAGTAGAACACAGTCAGTCAGCACAGTGTGAGCAGAGCAAGTGAAAAGGGGTCTAAGAGCTCTGATAGAGAGCATATGGTGTTTGTCGTGCAAAGCTGTATATAGATTGCATTAAGTGGTCAGGATTTGGGTGTATTTGATTTGGGTGAGCATGAGAACAATCATGTGTATATTTCTCTTATATATTATACAGTATGGTGCACTCATGTAAAAATTAGCTCATTTGTTACTGACTTCTTCAACTTAGTTTTGTAACCCAGGAGTGAATGTTGTGAGGTTTATTTTATTGTGAACTGACAAGTAGGGTAAGAGGATTATTAGACTTGACAGACACTATTAGTTGACTTTGATGGTGCTTTTCACCAATTGGTTATGATGTTTGGAAACTCGACATTATTTATGGGATCAACTACTATGTGTATACAAAAAGAATGGAGGGAGTTAACACCTACTAGCAACAGCCCTATGTCACTCCGATTCATAAAATGAAACACACAACATTTACTAGCAACATGGTTATACATAGCTTACCAATATGGTGGAAAAACTTGGAGAAGAATTTGTGTGGGCTCAACAAACTTTGGGACAATGATACAAAAAATGTCTCCTAATGACAAACCATGCTTGGATTTTGGATTAGTTTTTCATTTGGAAAAAAAAAATCTAATTCCCTTCTACCTACGGCAATTGGAAGTTTGTAATTTTCATGACACCCGGGATGCTAATGGGAATAACTACACACAATCTATACACTATTCTTCTATATGCTTTTATGAACTTTACATGTGAAATGCATGTATGAGAACCTAGAAACGGGACATAAAGAAAGTAATACTAGTAATCTCATTCCGACCCTAGAAAGGTAATCTATTTTTGAACCCATTTGTGTGGTTGGAGCCATGTCTGGGCCAGCCTGCATTTATTCGTTCCCACTAACTTAGTATGTTTTCATTCGTAGTAGGTAATTTTGTTAATTGGCATTACGTATTGATGTTGGTTGGGATTCTTTGAAATGAAGTATATGGGATTAGCTCAACAAATATTCAGTGTGGAGAATTTTGTGATAGGAATCCAAGTTGTTTGTCGCGAGAAAAATATGTTCAATATTTAGGTGTAAAATTCAATGAATTATGCTAAGTCAACCAGCATGCCTCTTGCCAACAGTCCAAAGTTGATTAAGTTTACATGTCCAAATAGCTACAAAAGAGGGGGTTATATGTAATGGGAATCCACTGGGTTTAAGAGCTTTTCTCCAACATGTAGTGAAGTAGGTGAATTTTCTATGTCTACACTACAGTATGTCTTCAAGAGATCTTCACTATTGATGTATACAAAACACTAGTAATTCTACCTGGATTTTGTAAGAACGGTAAAACTAAATCTCTCTCGTACTATAGCTTCATTGTATTTATCTGTGTACATCCTCTCTTGTAAGTAGTTTAATACATTTCATTCCTCGTACTGTAGCTTCATGGTATTTATCTGTGTATATCCTCTCTCTTATAAGTAGTTTAATGCATTTCATTCCCTCTATAGATGTATTAATATCAGTTTCTGCGTATTTGTTAGGTTTTCATTCAAAAGTTAGGGTATTACCTTGGTCTGAGAGAAGAGCAAAAGGCTGGTTTATAGGTTACCTATATCATTCAAGATTCAAAGGTAGCATAGCCTGTGCTTATGCTTCATCCTTTAGAGGAAATCAAACATCTCATTTCGCAGGTTCTATGCCTTCAACTGTGGATGCTTTGTGTTTGTTCATACATTCGGCACTGTTTCTGCATAGCTAAGTGTTACAATTTCAGTGAAGTGGAGAGAACCTTGGTCCTTGTAAGTTATATGAATGAGGGAGGCTGCTGTGCAGAATAATGTTGTTTCATCTTATTATCTGCTACATATGTAGGAATGTATGGTTACTGTATTTAATTTCCTGTAAATTAATAAAACCATAACCCTTTTGTATCTTCTCTGAAGTGTAGTACTCCATTTTCACGCAATAATACTAACATTAACCTTTTGAATTGATTTAGGAAGCCATTAAAAACTACCCAAAGATTCTATCATTACAAATTATAGAAGATTTTAGATATCTTGAAATTTGTTAAATGCTAGAGATTATATAGAAAAAATGAGCATGTCACCTTAGTTGTATACGAGTGATAATGTATAATCAGGTTGTAGAAATGGGATCCAACTGTTCAAACATACAATAAACCTTCTAGACTTGAATTTTGAGATAATTGTAGTTTTTTTCATTTTTCGACCAAAAAATTAAATGTCATTATTTTCTAGCAAATCTTCAAACAAAACCCAATTGATTTGCAAAACCAAGTTAAAGGCATAACCATTCTTGAACTCACTGTAGAATAGTGGGAAACCATAGTTTTCTAAGATAAATGGTTTCTGATCCAAATTACTTGGCCTTCTCCTTTCCGGCGTTCCCAGAAACTAGACATGACTTTGAATCTTTTATCTTTTTTGGATTTAGCATTGGTTGTTTGGGCATTTATAAAATATCTCAGTTCATCTAAGAGAATACAAACTTTGCTAACATTCGAAACTTGAATTGAGACACCGGGCGTACTTGAGAAAGAGGTATAGAACATTGGGCCTATGATCCATATATTTACGATACATGTGTAATATAGGAAAATACAAATCCAATTACAACTAACCCTCGGGGCTAGCCGTCCAACTATCGCCAACATTTTTTTCAACCTTGTGTAGAATGTGAGTCATAAAGACGTAGTTTGGAACAAGATATAACATCTCAATCAAGAATTTTTTTCTGGCAGCAACTACAAGATAACTCTACCCTGATTTCTGACAAGCTCAGGTGAAGTCTATAAATCTCCCAATTGGTACCTGAAAATAGTTAAACTCATGACTCACGCAAATCCAGAAAAAAAAATTAAACTAAATCTAGATGCCCTGCCCTCGACTTTTGACTCCTTGAAATACCAAGATGCAAATCATAATTTCCTACATCTCCAAATCCACCTGATCAACCTCAGCCACCATCTAATACTGATCATAATGCCTGAGATAGAAATAAATTCAATAATTAGAAAATGGTTAAATTTCACAAACAAAAAATCGACCAAATTACCCTATAATCCCCGACTTAGTTCATAAAATCTAGCTAACTAGGGAGAGATCATATCGAGTTTAAGTTCCACGAAAGTGGGACAAGTACTCAACCCAACAAATGTCATAAAATGAACAACAAATACAGTTTGAGACCTGGGCAATTTTAACAGAAATTCCACATGTTAAAGTTTAACAAAGTGGATCAGGGTAAATATTCTGATCCACAGTAGCAATAATAAACTTTTGAATGAAATTTTTTACAAGACCCATTTGCTTAGTGAAACTCAGATGTACATGGCATTCATTTCCCAGACACTGCATATATTGCAAATGGTGAATAAGAAACAGTTGCATTAAATAAACACAATCCAATCACCTGTGGCGGTCGTAATCCCTTGAACGTTCCCTGGAACGAGAGCGAGACCTGCGGTGACTTCTTGAATCATAATTGCGTTCCCGGTCACGTCCATGATCTCGGTCATAATACCTGTCACGGTCTCTACTCCCACGATCATAATCCCTTGCTCGGTCACGGTTATCCCCGCGATCCCGATCCCGACTTGCTTCTCTGTGGCTGTCATGTTCCCTACTTCGCTCCTTCGATCTTCATCAAGAAGATAAAATATAATGACGATAATAGATTTAAAAATAAAGGAGAAAATCACAACAGGTTGTTACCTTCTATCGTCCGGCCTATCAACTCTCCGTAGCTTGTTGATTTTCTCCTCCTGAAAATATAAATATCAAGAAAACACAAAAACTGAAAATCCATCTCTGCATGCACAAGATTTCAGCTCCAGGGTAATAATTTGTGCTTTGAATTAGGGCAAAGGGCTTAAAAGCCAGAAATAACCAGCTAATCATTAAGAAATTACATCCCAGCAACGTTTACCACATGTATGAAGGAATAATCACCATACTCCATCTAAGTCCATTGCAAATGCACTCCACTTAGGAAGCCTCCGGGTAATAACAATGTATACTCATATAATAATTAATAAAGCAAGATACAGAAAAGGAATAACTCCATAAAAGAAACATACAAACCCATACATGTAAATTAGGACTAAGTGATGATGGTTTGGGGCATGCGATTTTCTTATAACGATGATACTAACATATAACCATTTTTGCATGTTTGCAAATAATCACTAACCCAGCTTACAACATGTACAAGAACATCCCAATTAGATGGTTGTACTAAAATAGGCAACCAGGTCCATAATAACTCTTGTTGAGAGAGAATTTACAAAAAAGGTCCTTCAATTTTTTTAAAGTAATGGGCAAACCAAATAAAATAACACAAAAACAAACAAGATGCCATAACGACGTACATAGAAGCATGATACCAAAGTTCAGACAATCAAACAAGATTTAAAATTCCACATCAAACTCACAATTATAGAAAATCAGATAATAGTTCCATTAACTTGCTTTAGATTCAATCAGGGCTAGCAGCAGAATCATGCAAATTTTAGAACATATGTAGGAAACAGTGCATGACACCTCACAATTAAGTCATTGTATTTCTAAACTGCCATTGACCACACATGATATAGATACTATTAAGTTCATTTAAGGGTCAATGGCCAAAACCAACCTTAAAGTATTGTCCACAGCCAAAACAAGACCTTATCTTTTGTCCACGCTTTTATGGTGCACATAGTATTGTCTATTGTCTACTGTCGTCTATTAGAAAAATGGGATAATTGTCAAAACATGCACTTATGTTTCGTCCACAAACGAAATAGTGCACAATGTTTTGTCCACGTCGTCTGGCTACCCTTATGAATCGTCCACGCACTTCTGTTAGAAAAGTGTAACAGCAGAACCTGAATTGACAATTTTGCCCTTTTGGTTTGAAATTCAAAAATAAGAATATCGTCCAAAAAAAATGAGTGGCTGAGGATTGTTAGGGCAATTTCGTCCAAAAAAAAATTCAGACACAAGCACATGATAGCACGTGAGGCTACAGATTCGAATATTCTGTTAATTTTACTGACAGAAGTGCGTGGACGATTCATAAGGGTAGCCAGACGACGTGGACGAAACATTGTGCACTATTTCGTTTGTGGACGAAACATAAGTGCATGTTTTGACAATTATCCCTAGAAAAATGTAACCACCCACAAACTATTGAATGCATTATGAATTGCCCACAAATCTACTGCAAAATGATGAGTGTTATCAGAAATGATAAGCCAAAGCTGTAATCCGCTGTTTCCCACAAAACAAAGGTGTACAATACTGTGCACCTTAAAAGCGTGGACGAAAGATAAGGTCTTTTTTTGGCCGTAGACAATACATTAGGGTAGGTTTTAGCAATTAACCTTTAATGACACCAAAAGAACATTCACTTACCTTCTGCTGCAATCTTGATTTAGACTTACATTCTACTAATATTTAATGTCTCAGTTTTAGAGCTAAAACATTTTAAGACAGGTGGATGCACATTGTACTACCTGTACATACATATGAATGAAATATTTACCTTTCATAGACATATCTTCATGTTAAATTATTCAGGACTCACATTCAAAAATTAATGTCACAATTGAAGGATACAAGAAAAATGAAAAACATCTATCTTCTCCAAGGTTAGGAAACTCACAGATCGAATAATAACTGAGTATCTCTATAGAAGAATGAGAAACATTATACCAGCACCTGAACGAACACATTGACAATCCCAACTTAAAGACATCCCAAAGAAATGATAGGTAAAAAAATTATACAACCCAGTTAATATTAATATACACGGACCACAATCAGATTGGGCAATTCCGACCTTTCATCAGAGAATATACCTAAATTAGCCTAAACTGAGAGAAATAATTCTGTGCAATCACACATCAAAAGCAAATAATAATCTGACCTTAAGTTCTGCGAGTTTCTCACGGATCTGCATGTAGCCCAAATGGAGCTTACCTCCAAAATGATCTGCAAGACGACGATCACTGAAAATATAGAGGAAAAAAATTAAAACTATATCCAAGAATGTATACATTTCTGATTAAATTGCATTTGCACTATAGTTTTCATACAATAATAGCAGGATCTACAAACATAACGACATACACGCACATTATTTAGCTGCAAAAGTTATCCTCGTAAAACTGGCCACAAAAGCCTGCTGGTGACAAGGAGGTATAATCGCCGGTCAAAAGATGAACTCCAAACCAATCCCTTAAAAAGCTAAGGAATAAAAATATTGAAATGTGAAAATACCTATCATAAACGCTCAAAAATGCTCCACATATGTCACAAACTCGTAGCTTTTGATCAGTCTGGAATTTGAAGTAATGGAAGAGTAGTTGAGTATTTAAACAAACAAAGTAGGTTGCCAAATATACAACAGAATAATAAAAGTGCAGACACCAAAACAAGTATACTAAAGAACTATGATCCAAACATACAACTCTTTTGGTTCAGTAATATAATATTATGTAGCCGGCTTAAGAGAATAATCTCTGCCCAATTCACAATTCATACATGTTTAATATAATGTATGTTGAAATGATATCTAAACCCTACACCTATAGGTGAACATATAACACAGGTATATGAAATCCACCAAACCTTACAACCAAAAGGCATCAAAACATATCCAACATGAGAACTTCAACATCATTAGGAAGTCTACAGAACCAGAGTGCATAGCTTACATAATCATTATAAGATTAATTTCATTATGAGCTTCCTCTTGAGAGAAAGTCTAAATAGCTAAAGAATTGGTGATCAGTTTCTAAATTAGGGCACATAAATGGTCAAAAGCATGTTTAGCAGATAAGAGCATCATCCAGCTTTTACTATTTATCTCTTTTTTCTTCTTTTTGATCATCTACAAAGTTTTTAAAGGAAATAGCACTTACAATGCGCACATCAGCAGCAGTGTACTTCGTGGAATCTTGAACTGGTTCCTGCCTGGCAGGCAACTGAAGGTGACAAAAATAAAACGATTATCCACAAATAGGAGATAAAAAACGTAAAAGAATGACAGAACATAATGAAAACGCAACAACAAAAAACTAAATATAACAGGTGATGAAAATATGATGAATCAAAAACTAATTTGACTGGAAAAGTAAGACACCTTCCTAAGAGCTTCAGCCTCTTCCAATGCTTTCTGTGCTTCATCTACCATTCCTTGCTCACCTGAAATACATACTTAATTTCAAGAACTGTGCAAAGGCCAATTATAAGAACTAGATATAAAATTAAGAATGCAACATATGGCTTAGTCATATCCCAAGCTAAGGAAAATACTTATCCTAATAAACATTTTACATAACATCAAGAAATTGTGGGTGGGAATATTATTTCTATTATTAATACCATATTTTAAGAAACATATGATATGAAAAGTACATTCAAAACCATACCAACATATAACCATATTGCAAATGTCAAAATATAACCTACTGGGTTTAATAGTGCATTATCATTCATCTCCCAGTGAGAGTGAATAGAGCACACAATTTTCTTTCGAAGGTAATGTGATTAGAGGTTTGAGTTGTAAAGGTAGGTCAATGATTCATTAAGGAGGAGAATATAAATACAATAATAGTAGCTAACAAATCAAAGGAACCTCCACAAATTGAAAGGCACTGAATTTGACTGTTACAATCATAAATTCTACCTTCACTTCATAGCGCAAAATGAAATACACTGGCACAAATAGTACTTACCAAGATCCTCTGCTTTCTTCAACTTCTCGTTTATCATTTCTTGTGTACGAGCATCAGGAGCAGGTATAGGTAAAGCAGCCAATGGTGGTGGGTTTGGCAAGGGTTGAGGCAAAGATGGTCTGTCTTTGTTGAAGGCATCCAAAAGAAGCAAGGACTGTCAAAATAGATTGTGAGATTGTCGGAACTTAACTTTTTCCTACATAATCAAAATGATTAAATAGGAAATGAAATAACACTCAGAAATTAAAAATGAAGAAATGATTCTGGGTCTTCATATGATAGACACGACATTGGGTACCTGTTTGTCTGCTCTTTTGGTTCTCAGTTCTTCTACCACTTCCAGAGCTCGAATCTTAAGATCTGTCTTGCCCTCCAGATCTGCAAATATACAAGCAAGTGAGAAAAGAATTAGTACTATTTAAATTAAAAACATTAATTTATATAAGGTCCATTTGAGGACCTATATTTTCTATAATATCCGAGAAGCTACAGTGCGCCTAACTAGAACAAAAGAAGCAAGTCAACTACCAACTTTGCAGCTAAAACTAGCAGGGGCTTATTAAATTTTAGATATTCTTCCCATTTCCCGCAACAGCTCACATGATAAAAGGCATTACACACAATAAATATTACCGTGTTGATCTGCTTCTTTCAGCTTCTCTTTGATCTGCTTAGACATCTCAATTAACTCTGGGGTCTATAATTTTGACAAAGCAAACAAATTAACGAATGAAAAAATGAATAGCCAGATACAAATTATACTCCTGAATAAAAAAACAGAAGTGGGCAATTACCTGTGTAACCTCAGATACTGAAATTGCAATGGCAGCCTTTGCATCATCATCTTCAAGACGCTTAAGAGCTCTCGCAATCTTTCGGTCACATTCAACAATGAGTCTCTCTATGACATCCTCCAAGTCCCTATCATAACTATCAACACCTTTTGTCTTCGCTTCTTCGTATCTAAAAAGAGTTAAAAGCAAAACAGGAAAGGAACAGAAAAAATCAAACAAGATAAGCTCATTTGTACTAATCAACAATCACACTAAAAGAACAATTAGCATTAGCCATTCTGGTTCCAAACAAATAGCTAACACAATATAGCAGTAGAGCATATAATCTTATACCATACTGACCATTGCAGTACCATACTAACCTCAAGTTGGAAAATTTAACTGAAAAAAAATTAAAAACAAATGTAATACAACAGCATGAAGATTAAGGAAGTTACTCTTTTCGCAGCTGCAGAGAGTGGACCTTTGGGCAGGGACCCATATCCATTTTCTGCAACAACAACAACAAAAATAGCACAGTTGCAATTCAGGAGCTGAAAATAAAATTAACACAATGGCACAAAAATAAGTAAAGCAATACCAGTAAATCAAGCACCATTTTCGTTTAATGCAAAACAAACTAAACCCTATAATTCGACATGAACAAATCACAAAATTGACAATTGGGGATATACATATTTCGTTTTGTTGCTAACAGTACACTGAACTGATGAAATAGGGTTTTGAGATGTTGAGAAGAAAAAAAGCCAAGACGGAAGTACCGTCAATTGGAAAAGCTCGTGAGGGCAAAGACCGACGAGGAAGAGACGACAAACGTCACGATCGTAGTACTGGCGGTTGACCTCCGTTACGTCGCCATTCCTATTGGCCCCCATGAGGGCGTCGAGCTGCTTCCTTACCGCATCCATGGCTCTGTGTAGCCACAACCACAAGAGTGTCAAAATGTTTAATTCTTCAGACTAGGGCTCGATTTGAGAATGACAACGACTCAAAAAGAGAGAGGTTGTTGTTTTGAGGGGATGTAGATGTACAGTCCAATAACCTCTCGGAGGGCTGGGTTAAAAACAAAAAACTCAATTCGTTTCTCTCTTTTTATTCCTGTTTAATAAAATAGTCTTAAGAGTCGTCATCGAATCGTGCATCGAAACCAGCAAAAATTGACTATTTCTCTTTGTGCGGTCGAATCGTAGGCTGTTGTCACGTTGAATCAAGGAAGACGCGTTAGACCGTCTATGAATCTGCGACTCGGGCCATAATCTATTCCGTAGATTCGGTGTTGACCAAACGAATCAACGGACACCACGTGCGCACGTCATTGACCAATTGCGCTCGACACAAATGACTGGACACCGTTAGAGAAGGCCAACCACAAAGCTCTTATGTTCGAGATGCTTCGAGCTATGAACCACAACTAGCATCTTCAATGTTCTGTTTTTGTACTACTGTACACAATTTCGAACTGGTCCGACTTTATTTTGTACTTGGAAACCTACCGGTAAAGTTTGATGTTATTACAATTATGCCCTTGTTTGTGTGAGAAATGATGAAAGTCGCGTGAATTTAAGTGGGATTAGAGAGATGGTGTGACATTCTGGTGAATGTTGAATCTTAAAAGTGTGTGACTAAGATGGGTTATCACAGTTTTTGGGATAAGATGAGTTTGTAACCGATTTGTTCTCTATACTCCCATACCTCATATTTGTTATCACAAGCCAATTTTGTTCTTCACATAATTTCGGCTTTGTTCTGAAAAACGAGTAAAACATGTAAGATACTAGATTATCCCAAACAAAAGTATAAATATTAATATATATTTTTCCCATATGTATTAAAGTAATCCCTTATATTTCATCTAATAAATTTGAGTAGTATGATATCTATATATTTTATGAGTTCTCATAAGGTTTAAAAGACAAGTCATTATGTTTGTGTCACATAAGTTTAAAAGTAGATGTTTATATTTGTGATATCTCGCTCCTATGTACATTCTATTATAGTGTCGTCTATGATTTAGTGCAATTTTAGTTTTCTCTTATATATATATAGGGATGATATACAGTAAAAACCGTCTTTATAATGTAAACCGCGCATAGTCAGTGACTGATCTAGCTTTTTCAATGAGGGGGGCACCAATTTTTTTTTGTAGTAATAATTCACGTAAGAGTAACATTGAAAATGTTAATATCATATAAAAATATAATAACTAATACTTAATACAAACTATGACGTCAAAGTTTCATATTTTGAAAATGTTGTAAAACACTTTCATTGTCAACACAATAAAAAATATATTTCTCGACGTATACGATATTTATTTATCCTTATTCAATTTCTTCTTCTTATCAAATATTGTGGGATAGAGAATGTAGTAATTTTGTAGATAGCTACATTTAAAATGATAATCAACTCAAACCTTAAGCAATAACTAAACTCAAATAGTCTTAAATTTAACTTAAATAATATAAAATATAGATTTTTTAAAAGGGTTAATATAATAAAAAACATAACTTTATAATTGTAAGCAAGTAAAATTAACAAGTTAAAAAATCACAATAAAAATAGAATTTTAAGAATATAAATGGAAAAAATAGATAAATAGTATTTTTTTATTATTATTTTGAGGGTGACACTGTCTAATAAAAATAGTATTTTATGAAAATAAATGAAAAGAATATAGACGATAAAGTGATATTTCCAAAATTTAGGGGGGGGGGGGGGTACAACCCTTAGTAAATCCGTCACTACGCGCAGTGTTGGTACCCCTCATGCAAAGTGCTGTTATATTACATACATAGACGAAAAAGGTGATGCTAATTTACACACACAAGTGTTGTTTTTGTGTTTATTAATTCAGAAAAACTGATTTACAATCAAACCTCATGTGCTTATATAAAGAAATAAACCCCAATGTCCTAATATAATTAGGAAACTAATCCCAAACTCCTACCACAAATAAAGGAAATCTGAAAACCCTAAAAAAAGAGGAAACAAATACCTAGACTCGAAATGTACGAATTTGACCTTCAGATGACCGAAAAACATCGCTGATCATGGAAAAGCCATGAGTTTTTCTTGGGAGCCCGTTTCGACCCGAAAAATGGTAAGGTTTTTTCAGATTCGGACACTAACTCCTTTTTGGGTTCTCCAACTACTACATCAGTACGTCTTCGATATAGACTACATCACATACTCTCAGATGTTGGTACCTTACATACACAAGTGCTGATACTTTATATACACGTGTGTTGGTACCAACATGTACCTGTACTTTACATGTTGGTACAAGCATTGTGCATCGCGAAAAAAGACACGTGTCAGCATTGTATGTAAGGACCAGCGCTTTGTATGAGGGGTACCAGAGCTATGCGCGCGCGAACAAGAACTGCGCATGCGCGCACAAATGACACGTGTCTCCCTCATATGAGTTCTTAGTTTGCACAATAAGGACGCGTTCGGTATCAAATGCGAACACGTCTTTATTATGCAAACTACAAACTCACAAGAGGGTGACACATGTCCTTTGTGCGCGCGCCTAGCTCTTGTTCGCGTGCGCACAACTCTGGTGCCCCTCATGCAAAGCGTTGGTACCTCCCATACAATGCTGACATGTGTCTTTTTTTCGCGCATGCAAAATGTTGGTACCAACATGCAAAGTGCTAGTACATTTTTTTGATCAACAATAGAATTAAAAAAGGTACATGTTTTCAAGAGAAAACAGACCAAGGGAACTGGCCCTCAAATACAAGAAAAGAGCAATTCTTAGCAACAAAGTTAGAATTCTCAAGAAGAATAAAATTACAAGACACACTGCAAGAGACAAAGAGATAAAAATAAGAACTGACCATACCAACAGAAACAACAATAAGACAGACTTCCAACAAATTGCAGATTTAGATCTAAAACCAGTAGATAGCTTATCGGATCACCCAGAAATAATTGAACTTCTAAGGGAGATGAACCAACCAACAAACAGGGTTATCCACTGATGAAAAGGGAAGGAGATATGAGGATTGGAGTTGCTCCATAAGACTGAATAAGCATAAATCTGAATCTTTCGAAGAATATCATCGGGAGAGAAATCGATGCCATTAAATAGGAGATTGTTCCTTACAATCCATAAGAATCAGAGAGTTAAGAAGACTAATAAATGCCATTGTTTCTTCGACTTGTTGCTGAAATAGGAATTCCATGAGTTGAGGAGAGTAGGAATATCGTAGGGTATCACCCATTGAACACCCCACCATGAGAATATGAGAGGCCAAATTGATCATGATTTAGGCAATGCAGAAGTAGATGGAGCAAATCTTCAAAATCATTGTTGCAAAAAGGACAAAGAGTCCGGGCCAAGTCAAGAGGGACACCCTTACTCTTTAGGAAACACTTAGTAGGAATTGCATGATGGCAACATAGCCATACAAAGGTTGTAATCTTAGGAGGGATGGAAGGAGTTCATAAGATCTTTGCAAAGAGAGTTTTTAGTACCTTGGTCAGCAAGCAAGTGATATGCTTTGGACATCGAGTAAGAATTACCCCTTTCCTGTCAAGATATATAATCAGGGGCCTCAGTATTAGATGTTTGGTTTAAAAGGAAGCATAAGGAAATTAACTTCCCAAATTCTCAGCCCCTCGATCTCCTTTTGAAATTTAAGAACCAATAATCATCTGCCCAAATTTGTGAGACTGTGAGACTTTTGCAGCTTTTTGATTAATTCGCAAAAATAGTCTTCTGAATAAGATCTTTAATGCTACATCCCCCAACCAATGATCATGCCAAAAGTTGATCCTTGCCCCATTCCCTAAACACCATTTTAAACACGAGTGGCCAAACATAAAACTGAAGCTTACATCACAAGAAAGGGAATGAATATGTGAGAACAAATTGTAATTTGGAGATAAGTTTAAAGAATTAAGATACCAATCCTGAGTGTTCCGTCCAAACTTAGAGCATATAACCCTTTTCTAGAGAGAGGACTCTTCCGCAACAAATCTCTACCACCATTTTCCAAGCAAAGCTAAATTCATGAAATGAAGTTTTTTGATGCCAAGACCTTTCTCTTCATTGGGTTTGCAACTGTATACCACTTCAGTTTATGCAGAACTCTTTTAGAAACAACACCATTCCAAAAGAATCTCTTCTGTCATTTCTCAATCTCCTTAAAAACACTAATTTGGATTTTCAATAACACCATGTGATAGAGGCAGGGAGGAGAGAGTGGATTTTATCAGTGTGATCCTTCTTCCAAAAGAGAGGTCTTGTTTGACAAAGACTTAATAACTCTTGAAAGAGTTGATTATTGGTTTTCCAGAAGCCTCCTAGGATCAACATTCAACTGAAAACCTAAATAAGAGAGAGATAAAGAAGTTGCTTCACAGACAAGAATATTTGAAACCTTATCTTGAAAGATACTAGGTTGAGTAAGACAAATTGGACTTTTAAAAATTTATCTTTAGGCCTGAGACTAGCTGAAAGGTGTGCAGAGTCAATTTCAAATTCCTGATATGATCATCTTGACCTTTGATTATAATCAGAGTGTCATCAACATAGACATTTGGTCCATTCTCAAAGCAAGTCACTCCTTGAAACTGATTGAGATTAATATTGTGTTGATTCAATTGATGTAAGCCTTCAGCCACTATTGAAAATAATAAAAGAGAGAGGGCAACTTTGTCTAATCCCACTTTAAAGTTTGAAATCAGGAGATGGAGATCAATTAATCAACATAGAGACTTAAGCTTGGAAACAAGATAGTAACAAATTTTTCCATTTTAGGCCGAAACCCATTATGCCAATCAAGTTAATCAAATAGTCCCAGTTGACCTGATCATAAGCCACAAAGTCCTGGTACATGTGGTACCAACACCAGTATAAATAAAGTATCAGCATTTGTGTATGTAAAGCAAGGTTGTAAAAAACGTTTGTCGCTAGTCGGGCGAGAAGGGGTCCTAGGCGCTAGGCGGGGGTTAATCGGAGATTAATCGGGGATTAATCGGATTATTATTTTTATTATATATTATAAAATTTATATTATACTATATAAAAAGTATTAATAATATCAAACATTAAATATAATAAAAACATAAATATTCTATTAAACTAAAAGTATCATACAATTCTTAAAAGAATATCAATAAGTATGACTATCAACTAGAATAATTTTATGGTTTCACTTGGTTGGTAGAAGGTCAAGAACTGTTTTTTTTAACTACAAATCCGACCCGACGCCTGACCGACCCGCTCAATTAATTGGCCAGGCGGTGATTAATCGGCCGAATAAGGGATTAATCGGTCATATTCCGCCCAAACGGCCTGGAGCGCCCTAGGAGGATAAATAGGATCGGCGGAGCCCATTTCAGCACCTAGGCGGGGCCTAGGCGCCTCCAGGCGGGGATTTTTAAAACATTGATGTAAAGTACCATCATTTGAGAGTATATGATGCAGTCCATATCGAAGACGTATTGATGCAACAGTTGGAGAACCCGAAAAGGAGTCAGTGTCCGAATTCAACAAAACCCTAGTATTTTTCGGGTCAAAACGGGGTCCCGAACAAAACTCATCGCTTTACCATAACCGACGATATTTTTTGGTTGGAGTCTCGTTCAAAACCTCCGATTAAATATTCTCCAATATTGATTCCAATCGATATTGACCGGCTTAACCGATTTCATTCTTTTTGCCCGAATGGTAAATTATCTCATATTTGTTCCAAAGAAAGATCTATTTTTGTCAAACAAAAAAAAGTAACCTCCACAGGTTGGGTAATTTTCTTCATCGTGGAGCCCAGTAGCTTAGCATTCGTCTCCTTCCTGAACACAATGAAGCTCTCGTGTTTCGTCCTCTTCATCGTCTTCACCCTACTTTCTCATCGGTCCGTTGCTTTCGAATCCGATGAACTTCTGGTAGACAATGATGAGTTTGGGCTGGAAGGAGCGCAGCCTCAATCCCTTCCCGATCTTGCCTCCAGCAGGCCATCTTCTCCTTTCATCACCACTACTCGGAAGAGGTATTCGGATTCTGATTCCGACTCTAAGATCCAGTTTTCCCTCGAACATGCGTTCGGTGATTCCGATTTCTCTCCGGCCGGCACCTTCTCTGCTCGCATTAAGACTTGGAGCCATGGTGGTCAGGTTCGTTTTTGAATTTTCATATCAGCACTGTTGATGCCGAACCTTTTCTGGAATCCAATTTTCTCTCTGCCAGAAAACATGGAATTTTCAGCTTTCTACTTCGAGATTGTCAGGCGAATTTGATTTTTTTTTTCTGGTGTACTCTTTTGCGGAGAGAGCTGTAGCAGGAAATTTGGTTTTAAATGATCTAAATTCACTTGTTTTTCCATTGAATTTGAAACTAAACTTGATGCAATTGCTTGAGTGTAGGCCTTATCTTTTGGTTGATTATAGAATCTCAGTGACTAAATAATACATAATTGATTTGATCATTGAAGTTTCAATTCTTCTGTTTTTTTAGTGTTTTCTGTTTGTACTACAACCTCTATGTACAACCCATGTAGTTGATTAACTGAATTGAAATTGTATCTCTGTAGACTCTTACTAAGCTGAGGTTTGTGAGAAATGCTTTTAATGATGAGGAGAAGGATAAGTTTAAAGTAAGTTCCACTACTCTTTGTTCATGTCTTTGTTTCAATTTATCATTTTACAATGCCTTAAGATTCTAATATGATTCATGCAGAGTCTACTCCTTGGTGATGAATTCTATAGAATCAGACTCCCATCCAATGTTTTGAGTCCTCCAGGAAGAGAGTACATTATTTCATCCGTCAAAGCAGTAAGTTGACTGTTGACCTTTGTTGCATTATCTCATGATGGGCTTTATGTATTGTGTTAAATTGATGACCTTTTAGAAACTATGCTTATACATTAACATGATGAAGTGATGGTTGAGAACATGGTTAATTTTGTTTCCACCATAATCTGCAGGCAGCGGATGGTTAGAACTGTGAACACAAATTTATCTAGGTTAAAACTGTGCTTGCATGTAGTGTTGCTCTTAGTGGCCAACATCATGGTTCTGGAACCCCCTCTCCCCTCGTGAATAAGCTCCTATTTTCTCACTTTCTGTTAATAGGGATGAAGTGTAATGTAGTTAGGTTTAATTTTTAGGGGAAAACAAGTAAATAAGACGTTCATATTTTTATCCTTGAGGAAGTAATATAGTATTTAGAATTGTCATGGATGCCATAGAGACTTCATTCTATGTATGTCAGGTTAAGCTATGCTGATATACAGGGTAATACCATGGTGTTTTTCTTTGCTTGTCCTTATGATTCGTCTGCACTGCAGCTATTTATTTTACACCCACTAAACTGTTCAATTTCAGAGATGTCTTCCGCGGGATGCTTTGGAAGAGCATTTTGTGATACACATGGTAATCTCAACTCTGCCTGTATTGCTTCTCTTATTATATCAATTTTCTTATTGCTCATGTTTCAAGTATATGGTTCGTCTGCCAGAGGGTCTTGGAAGGTATTCATAGTGTTAATAGATTGAGTTAACCTCTGTTGCTTGGGTGTACCCAGAAGTCAGAACCAAGAACAGTTTAGGAAATTATGTTTTCACACTGGATAGCTTGTTGTCTTGGGGATTCCATTTAATTCTTAATTTATAAATTGAATAGAAGTAAAACCACTCTTGGATGTAGATCTTCAAATCTTATTCATGAAGTCTTTGAAGCTAGCCGTAAGGTCCATGTCTGCAGACATATCATTCAAGTTCAGTATTGGAGTTGAATGTGGTGATGACTAACTATTTTGATTATCATATCTTTTCCTATCATTTTGGTTTTACTAACATCCCTCTCTTGGTTGATCATTCCTCGTATTTTATTCGCAACAAACAATCTATAACTATTTTTAAATATTATTAAAATGATTAGAATATCTTTTCGAAGTAATATTGAAGGGTTCAAATTCCAAGGAGAGTAAGTAGTGTGCTGCATTTTAATATTGGGTTACATGCAATAGGGCAATATCTAGAAACAATACGTTATCTAGATATTGCCCTATTGCATCATTATGTTTCATTACATTATATATTCAACCACAAAAAAGTGGAAGAATTGTGATATTGTAATTTGTGATTGATTTTAGGAAAAAAAAAATACGCTAACAATGTTACACTTTTGGATGTGGCATTATGATTGCCATTTCAAACCGTATCTAAATTCTTGTTATCACACTTAAAATCTACAGACTATGTACTTAACTGAATACAACTGCAATATCAGTTAAAAACTAATTATTCTTTTTTTGTTCATGGTTAATATGAATATTTGTTGGCTATTTCCTTAGTGATCTATGTGTTTTTAAGTGTTATACTCCTTTAGTCCCGTTGAATATAAGTTTCCTTTTTCCTTTGCTACAGGAAGGTGCTAATGTATTGGCTGTCACTTATGGTGCACCAGGGGCGTGTCCATATCCTCGTCAATTTAAACTTGTAAGTCCGGATGAACCTTATGGTTTTGTTTCTCACTGAATTTGCTGATGGTCCACGTCTAGGGTAGAAGCAGTATTTACAGATTACTTGGACGAGCTGCCAATTTTGCTAAACGGCACTGTACTTCGATACCTACCAACTGAAGTCTTTTCTTACATCATTTTAAAAACATATTCTCCTTTTATCGTGACTACATTATTTTATCGTAAAATGTGAATTCGTAGACCCTACTTGTTGCCGTTGTGGCAGATGCATCTGTAATATAAATGCAAAAGGGTCTGGCCAAGATATTTCGTGGCATCACTATTTTGAGCGGTGCATGACCAATATATATTACGTACCTGCCGAAAGTAATAACTATCTACTGCTGAATTGCTCTTTGCTGCTATAGTTGGCTATATGAGGTTCACTTCCCACTAGATGCAATTCCAAGGCCACCATATATGAGAAGTAAGGATATATGTAGTGTAGCCATAGTCCATTTTCTACCAAGACATTTTCCATATGTGTAGGCAAGTTAAAGATTTTATGGTGTTTAACCTTAGCTAGTGAAAGGACAGACCGTCTAAGTAAGGAAGTTAGTCAGAGTTCCAACAAATGTATTACCTATTTAATGTGTTGTAATGTATATCGAAGTTGAAGAAATGAGGGATATGGACTGAGTAGAGGAGTTAGTTGAGATAATGTAAAAAATTCCGCCTTCTGGAGTTCTAGGACACAACTCTTTAGGACTGTCTATGCAGCATCTCATAGACCTGATTTGTGACATGTAGTTGGAGGGAGTGGGTAACTAGCTGTTTCCTTTAGAAGGTACTGACAACTCTTTGCCAGTTCGGATTTGTTGGCAATATATTTTATCCTAATGATAGCATGGGTTGCAAGAACGCAGTGCATGCTCGTATTTCTGGACAATTTAAAACAAGACCCTGTTGCAAGGGCCAATTTCTGATATGTATTGTTTCCTCTCTTTCAGCCTGCAAGGTGGGATTTCAACTCACACACCGTTTTGAAGAACAGTGAGCAGGCGCCAAGGTATCACATGTTCATTTCCATTTGTGTACTTATCAATAACACGGTCATTTTGATCAAACATGATAAATATATATGTTCCCTTTGGGTTGGTTAGAGAAATAGCCGTATTCTTGAGCATCGGTGTTATCTGCAGGGCTCCAATATTTTCTGAAGAAGTTATTGGTGATTTGATTGAGGGTGAAGTTGTACCACCACCAGAGAGGACCTTCTGGGCTAAATATGTGAGTCTATATTCCTTGTTGAGGGTTTTGCCAGACCTACTTTCCCACATCACTCACATTAGTTATTTTTTTTTTCTTTGTGCATTGTTAACGTTTGTTCTGTGTTTCAGTGGATGTATGTGATCCCACTTGGACTCATTGTCATGAATGCCTTTACCCAAGCAATGAATCTTCCTGAAGAGCAGGCTGGAGGCCAGCCAGGATCCCAAGCAACTGCTGCAGTTCCGCGAGGGCCGGGTACTACAGTACGAAGAAGATGATCTGTTGCTCATCTTTATTTTCAGGTGTAGTTACCTTAGCAATGAATTTCCACTCTTCCTTATTCGGATATGAATTGTACAAGGGATGTCATTTGAACATTTTTTGATCTACCAAGACTCTTTAGTAGGAACGAGTAAAAATTTAAATTTACATAGCATAATTTTGTCAAATTATTTGATTTCCTTGGATCTTGAAACTCGGGGGTGAAATTAGTTTGATGTCCTTTCACGTGGATTTCTCAGCAACCGAACAGCTCACTTTGTGAAAATTAAGATCACCTCCACAAGATAGGGGGCTAAGATACCACAAGATTGTAATCAAACAGTCCCCTGAAGGTGATAAGGCAATAAATTACCTATTTAAGTTTGATTTCAATATCTTAATTTACATTTCAGTGCATGATTTAGATTTAGAACTTAGAAGTGCTGCAGATGAATCTGTTAATGTTTTTTCATCTATCAAGGATAGAAGCAAATTACACAACGTTAGACAAACATTCACATGCATTTATCACATGAATCTAAAACACTGTTTTTATTGGAACAATACATCATATATTCAGCATCAGTAGTTTGGCTCATCAAACTACCAGCACTATTTAACATCTGCAGAGGACCTGAAATAATCCTCATCAATCAGGGAAAACCAAACTGCATTGTTCAGAATAACTAGCAGAAAAGGAGGAATAAGAAAAAAAGAAAAGAAAATGGTATCAATGTTCAAGAACTCAAGGGATGCAACGAAGAGTTAAAAATGAAGAAATGGGCAATCCACATTCTTCCCCTACTTTGCTTGAGGGTGAGAAGAAATGAAGCCAACAGCGAGATCGATGGAGTTGATCTTGTCTGCTTCGTTATCTGGGATCTCAAACCTAAACTCTTCTTCAAGCGCCATCACAAGCTCGACGGCATCCAAGCTATCTAACCCGAGATCACTCTGGAAACTGGCATTTGGTGTAACCTATGCAACAAATAGAGTAGACATCAAGATATTATTTCATCACTAAATTTAGGGTAAAATCAATATCGAAAAACTGGATACAGTATGTTACAATCACGAGCGGGTTATTCTTACATATGTTGTGCATTTTTCTTGATGTGATACACAAACTTCATTACTAACTAAACTGGGGCATACATGACTCAGTTTTGAGCCCCTCTGGATCGATATTAGTAGAGACATGACCTTCAGTTTATAGTTACATGGTTTAATCATATAAAGAGTTCAACCTTGTCACCTAAACAATGATACAAATAAAGCAACAGGATTGAAAAATACGACCAAATAAATAAAGGAATAAACTGACGACCTTTATTTCTCCACAAAAAAAAGAGATTCATTTCTATTATACTTAATAAATTGCAGACCCACCATAAGATGTTACTTATACCCATATTCTGCAACAACATATTGTCATTTTTTTTCTCTTAAATCTGGAGGCTGTAGGTAAAATACACAACGCTTGAAAAAAGACCTCCAAGATACCAAAAAAAAATCAGTTGAAAACTTACTCCCAAGTGCACATACCGGTTAACAGCTCCTTAAGCTTTAGTTAATTTTTTCAAAGAAACTTCAATAGGCTACACATTCCTCAAGTTCGTGCACAATATGAAATATAATGTAATCCAAAATATATTAGCGAGTAAAACTAAAGCCTTGTCTGTTTCGTTTTGTGATAAAATCAAGGATGTGTTTCAACATCAGAACAGGAAACAGCAAAACACAGAGGAGGATTAGATTTTTTCGTCTTTTGTTTCAGTCTTTCAAAACAAGGATAGAAATGAAACCTTTTTTTTGTTTAATATCACATAGATCCCTTATACAAAATGAAATCCCAAATCAAATACAAAAGTTTCTGCCTTGAGAAAAAAATATACAACCAGCGCTGCATTTAGCATCCCAAACAGTTAACTTCATCACTTAAAAAATGACAAACTCAAGAAATCAGCTGACTTGGTGGAATATTTACATTTATGAAGACCAAAAAATCAGAATCAATAACAGAGCCAAGAACTTCACATTTCTCTTGCCTTTCACCCATTTCCCCCGCAACCTAAAAACAAAAGGATGTGCAGGAACCCCAAACCCAAGCTATAGTCTCTAACTCATAAAATCATTTGGAATATACTGTTTAATCAATAAAATCCATCCAGTTTCTACATCGACAAATATGATAAAATCCAAAAACCCCTAACATAAAACAATCCCAAGTACCTATTTTGATTCAAATTTCATCAGTTTTTTGTCCAAAGACCAGACAAAAATCCCACGAAAGCAACCCAGTATAAGCAATCTATTCAACTAGTTATCGAATTTCACAAGGTTAGCAGAGACATTCATAAAACCTAGAACCGATAAAGGCAAGTAATAAGTCGAGTATAAACATAAATACAATACCTTGGAAGGATCGACCTTCTGGAAGTTTTTGACAACGGAGATGACCCGATCTGTGACCTCGGATTTGTCGAGGAAGGTGCCCCTGACCTCCTCGGAGAAGTGACGGCGTATCACATTGGTCAAGGAGACCGAGAAAGGGACGGTACGAGAAGGGTTTTGAGGCAAGGAGCTCAGGTTCACTCTAAGGTGTTTCAGCAACGCCGCTCTCGCCGCCATTTTACACTACGCGAAGCTCTGCTCTGCTCTTGCTTCTGATTGAACCTCTGTCTCTCAGCCGTGTGCGCGACTACTGAGAGAAGGGCGAGTAAATGTATAGCCTCCCCACTCGCCAATACGATGTCGTATTAATATAACTATTAATGGAATATGATTCCAAATTAGTTTCTCTACTTTTATTTATTTCAAGTTAATCTATTACTATCCAATGATATAATCATTCTAAATACTGTTATTTGTTTCGGGTTTATCGTGAAAAATTCTACCATTTCCGTCACTTACAGTTACAAATTACAGTGGCATAAACAATGTATTATATATATAATACCTAGAAACTTGATAAATAAATAAATAAAATAGTTTGTGTTATCCTCTGTCTCATTTTTTTTTGAGGTAGAAACGATGATATTATAAATTTAAAAGCATTCTGGTGCCTACGAACGCAGGAATCACCATACATAATAACCAATCTATCAGAATTTGAAAGACAAATGCAGAAAAGTAAATTTTGCTCTTAAGCATAATAGCGGTCGGAGGGGTGGGACTGCGGTAGCATCCAGGGACACCGATACAGTATACTCCAACCATAAGAAACTGATCGAGCAGATCAGATGATAAACGTGTAGTGGTGGACCGATTACTCCCCCGGTAAGTCAGCGTGCGTCGTCCTCCCTTGACTGATAATGGTAGGGCTCCTGAACGTGGGATTGCTGACTTTGAAGTGGTAGAGAAGTAACTCATCAACTGTTGGTGGTACCAATGCCACCTATACGCCAGGGAGAAGGTACAATCGACCAACCCCTCCCTGGACCCCCAAGCACTCATTCCTGGAGGCGGGGGGTGCCCCATCAGACGCCGATGATTCTTCCCCTTCCTCCGGGTCCTCGTCCCTCTCCACCATTTTCTTCCCAGATAACGACGGCGAGGGATCCCTTGGTAGCCAACCTATTGGGACCGGCCCGTAACCAGAGCCCATCTCGGCCCAAGACCACTGAACCCTAGATTCCCTTGCTTCGTTAACCTCTTCCACGTCCCGACCACCTCAGTCGGCCGCTGCTTTGGCCGTGGCTCCGTCGCCCTGGTTCGCCACATCCCTTTCGGTCCACCGCCCCTACCGCCCGAGTTCCCGGCCGGCGCGACGTGTGTTGCTGAAGCTCCTCGTTCTACCGCCTTAGTGGTGGAGAACACACGATCCCGACGTCCCACCATCGTTGCAACCCCGCCGGGGAGCGGGGACGATGGATCAAAACCGGGAATCATCGTGCGTCGGTCCGCGAACTGGGATAACAGAGGAGACGCCCTTGTCGCCCTGTTGTCGGACCCACCGCACACCGTCGCATGGGCGTCGCCGGAGATAAGCCTCGCAGCCGCCGCCATGTGAGGACTCAAAGGATCATCAAAGCTCTGCGTCTATATCCCTTCAACCTTCTCTTGCTTCTCTTCGTACCTCCAGCCCCTCGACAATAACACTACCCAAAAGAGCACCATCATGATTAGATGATCAAGCTTCTGTGAATCAGCCATGAATATGGCTATGGACACAGCAAGAGGAAACAGCGGCGGCACAACCCTGTTATCCTCTGTCTCATGAAGCACACAAACGTATAATCATAACATGAACATACATTTAATTGACTTAAGATGACATTTTGGATTTTTATTTTTTCTGTTGTACATTCTCCATCAAGAGTTCAAGACTCGATCGAGGATATTGGTTTATATAACGTTGGCCCAAGTGAGTTCATGGCCCACCCATATTCACATGGAAATCCATCTAGTTAAAGCCCATATAGTGTGGCCCAATTTCTTATTAATGTAATATATTGACTATGCTTACATCACGTCCCTGTGATCTTCGCCTACACAAACTTCCATGGCAAAAAATTGTTTTCATAAGATTAACCAAACAAGTACTAATGCTTGAACAGAGGTTAATTTGTAACTTGGCCATTATCATCTAAGTCAGGTGTGCAATTTTCTTAGCAGGTTTTGGTCTATTGCATGTTTTGGATAATTACAATAAAGTCCATTTATCTATCTCCTAAACAACAACCATTCAATTATGTACATACTTAAAGCATCTTTAATGTTAGATTTTAGTGTTGACGGTTGGTACGGACCATTTGAATAAAAAATATAATTTTTTATCAGTCGGCAACATTCAGTGGTAGGTTGTTCGTATCATTTTCTTCACAATTTTCCAACCGCCAGCAGATACGTTGCCGACTGTAAGAGATTATTTAATTATTATTATTTTTATTTTTTCTCTCTTACTTTTAATTCTTCTCTTCCTTTTGTTACAATAACCAACATCAACATGCTAGTATCGGAGATGCTTTTAAGAAGTGGATGGCCCTGGCAATACCAGGCTGACGATCTACCTAGCTACCTCTAAATATCAGTTTTGAAATCTACGAGTGAAAATGAACCCAACAGAAACTAAAATTGGCAATGCAACACCCAAACAATCATCCTAACCAACGAACCAACCTATTACAGTATACAAACTTGATATCAAGACTACTATCGTGCCCTAAACAGAACGATGAGATATGCAACGAAGACATGTTTTCCATTCTGATGAAGAATGTTAGTGTCTTGATTCCAGGTTCCTAAAAGTTGCATGTGAGGGCGGTAAAGAAAGAATGATGGAGGATGCGACATGTACGAACTTGTCTTAAGTTGATTGGGTAAGTGAGCTTTGAATCTCACCCGATCCAAGGTCGGGAACTCATTCGTCCCGATGAGCCTACTTGACAGGTTATACTGATCTGAGGTAAGAATGGAAAAATAACCCGAACCCGACGTACCCGACCCGATCAGGATAGGGTATTGACTGAGTATTATTTTAATCGGGTAGGGTATTACCCGTTGACCAGGTACATTGACCGGGTCAGGTAGGGTACGGGTTTGGCCTTACCTGCCCAGAACCCGACCCGATCTTATAACATATATATTTTTATATTATATACATAAACCAGATAACAATAATAAACCTAATGATAAATCAATTACAATTAAAAAGTTGTACGATCATAACTTATAACTCATAAGCCCATAAAACCACACAATTGCAAAGAGGCACGTAGCACTACAAGTCTGCAATGGAGACCCTCGCCGACTGTTCAACTTTCGTGAGACCGGCCAGAGGCTTGGATATGATGAGAAGACTTGATTCATTATGCATAGATAACTACTTGCTAGACTTCATTTGGGTTTATTTATCATCGATAAGAAAAACTTGAAAGAAGTTACTTTTGTTTGGTTGTTACTTGTTTTTAGGATTATTGTACGCTGAGACTTGAGATGTGAATTTTTTTCTAAAGATTTATATTTTCAGCTACTTAAATTTATATAGAATAGTTACTTAGTTCCCAATTTTTAGTCGTATAAATTTATAATCCACATGTCATATGAACGGGTCGGGTAGGGTAATACCCAGCCCGAACGGGTATATATCAGTGACACAAAATCCGACCCATACCCTACCCATTGCCATCCCTAATCTAAGGTTAAGGCCTAGTCCTCCTGGTGTATATTTGGGAATGAGATCATCTACTGGTCCTTAGTGTCCGAGAAATCTCGCTTTCGCAGTTCTCTTAATGTCAACTCCTTAGAACCCTTCTCACGGCCCGTGTCTTCCAACCTTTGTGTACTCCTACCTTCAGGTCCCAAAACTTGGCGTTGGTTCCCAGATTCGTTATCGGAGGCTCCAAGACCCTTCATAATCCAAACAAGTAACCATTTGGGGTGGTGGAAACAGTTGGGGAATAACTTCTTAGGCACCATAACATGAGTAAAAAAATGAATAAGATAGGACCGCCAGGATTAGTTCTTTATCTTGGGAACTAACCCCCTTGTAATAGGGGGTAGAAATGTCATTAGCTGGACTATGGTCGGAGGTGCTGGGAGCATGGCTTCATGCATCGACTTGCCTCAACTAAGACATAAATCGGCCGTCTGGATTTATTGAGCTGTAATAAGGGTATAAATATCACTTTGGGTTGGGTTAACGTTGACCTCCATCCGTCAGGAGGTATGAGCCTGATCTATCTGCGTGCAAGAGCTTGCCTCCACTGCCCTAACTCGTAGGCTACCATCGGACCAACTATCATCCAGCTATACTCCCCGAATATCGACAAGAAGTCCTTAAGTGCATGACCTATCATGTCGCACCAGTGACAAAAATTAGCAAGTGTTCATATTGGATGATCACGTCACTGGTTGCTCTACTCCCAAACAGGTAAGGCGGAGGAAGTGTTGGAGGGGACAGAGGACGTCCAGCTGAACCATGATCTGAAGGTGAGGACCCTAACTCCGCTCCATAGACTTATACTCCACGCGGGTACAAAGCCACATTGTATACCGTATATGGTGGAACGACAATCAATAAGAAGATGTAATGCCCAGATCCAAACTTGCATGCGATGGGACTATATGTAAGTATCATGTAAGGCTTGAACTCGAATAAGTAGAGTGGTTCCCGGTGAAGTGACCAAGACTCCATCCCATGGATCATATTATGTCCCCCTACCGAAGCAAAGAAGAAACTTGTGATCCCGCCGCCGAGGTGCTTGACAATAAGGTCTTTGCTCTTCTAGGCCCTGGTCATTATCGTGCCCATTGAGCAATTGTTGTGATGCTTGGTCGAGAGAAGCTATCCTACCAAAGCAAAGCAGAAAATATCTTCCACCTCTATTGTATACTCCATACTCTCTAATATTGTGAGGACTCTATGTCTCCTCCTCCTAGATGGAGACACAATTTAAGAGGGTCAAAAGATAATTTTTGTGGATTGGGACGGAAGGATGAGTAGGAGTCGTATGGGTTATCGTAAGGACAACTGACATTATAGCTGCATAAGACTTCGAGGGAGAGAAAAGAGCCGCCACCATCATTTCAAGAGGAAATAAAAAAAAATCTAAAATTATGTTATGATAGAGAGAAACATATGACAATTTTTCTCAATATGTCAAATTTCCCACTATAAAATATTATATTTATATGAATGAGATGTAACTACTTTTACAAACTATCATGCAAAAATTAAAATGATATATCTCAGTAGTCCAAGGCTCACCTTTCATGAAGGAGGTTTTAAGTTCGAATTTGGGAAAATAACTGCATATGTTGCAAGTGGGGTGTGCACTTTTGTTGCATTTTTTATGCGTACTATATTAGGCGGTTTCGGTCTGGAGTATGTAGTATTATTTTCTAACAAGTATAAAGTCTGTTTTTTTATAAGCTCGAAAAATTTATTAAAACTGATTCCATAAAGAATCAGAAAGCCCTGATTAAAAAAGAAACATGGTAGCAACCAACGATAACAAAGGGGCTCCAACAAGGGGAGCCAAAGGCAAAGCCTTTTCTAAAAAAGGAAAACAAGGAGCAAAAAGAAAAAAAACCCATCAATGATGAATCGTCACATTCTTCTTCTTGGTAGCCAATTCACGGATTGTAGTCCAAGCATCATTACCATGAGACGAAGCTGTGATTTGAGTTTTTCCTTTGCCGATTTGCTCCTTGTTTCTTCATCAGTATAGAGTCTGTAACATTACCATTTTGCTTTATGCGTTCCAATATATTGTATGTATATCTTCTCGTGGTATATAATATATGACAAACATTCCTCTTTAATCTTATAAAAGCATCAATATTGTTTTTTTTTGCATTCTCTCAATTTTTTTGGATTAATCCCCGAATGTTTAACCGCAACATGTGGAACGGTAAAGAATCTATTACGAAATCAATAAATAGACTATTCTTTTCTTTAGATTTTGCCCCACACTTTTTCTGTCTACTTTTTGTTCCACTCTATTCACTTCTTTTTTTATCAACAAGGTGAATATTATAAATTAAGACCTCTTTTGAGGTAAAAGAGGGGTACAACACATGGCAAACTACTGCCCACCAAAAGCCCAAACAAAGGGGGATGAAAGTGAAACCCAAAAAAAACTACCCACCCTGAACGGAGTCTACCCATAGTAAAGCAACTAACAAACCCAAAATCAACCACCAAGGCAACACAACCTTTTAACAAACCAACAAGATATCAAAATTAATCAAAACAACAATAACTTGCAAATGAAGAAAAGAAGAGATTATGCTCAAGTAATACAAACTTTTAAAGCTGAAGGACATAATTGAAATGAGAAGAAGGTGTTGTTGTTCTGAAACTTAGACCAGTCCCAACCATATGCTTGATTTTCAATTTTGGAGAAATTTCATGAGCTGAGCTACAATTCCCATTGAACACTCTCATTCCTAGCCAATCAGATTTGCCAGCAAGAAATTTTAACCAAATCCCCCCATAATCTTTTATATATGTGGTTGATCATCCATCTCCAAGATGCTAGTAGTGAATTATAAGAGCCTGGTATTGCCTGAGACAATCCCCACCACTGAATTATTAGGTTCCAAACATGCCAAGCTCTTGGACAGAACAATAGAATATAGGAGTCATCCTCATACTCCTAGTTGCAGACATGACAAATGATTTGCTACAAGAAACCCTTTGTACTCTAGGAAACATTTGGAAGGGATGACTTCTAAACAAGCCAACCATCAAAATGCTGTAATTTTGGGAGGAACTCTAAGAGACCACATGTTTGCAGCCCAATCTGCAATCTGGATCTGTTGGTTGCCTTGTTGTGCAAGCAATTTATATAGCCTCTTAATCGTAAACCCTTTCCTGTCCCAAATCTAATGCAAAGAATCCTGATGATGAGATAATTGTATACCCGCTAGAATTTGAGACAATACCAACCCCTCTTGTTCATCCCAACCCCTAGGATCCCTCTTGAGATTAAGGTCCCATTGATCATCATCCTAAGGCTATCCACAATGGGATTAGATCGAATCGGTCTAATCCCAGTCTAAATCGGCCAAAAATGGGGGAAAAGCAAGTACGATTCGACCCTTTAGGCGGGTCTAACGTTTCTGGTGCAACAATGGGAAAAGACCGAATCGGTCTATTCCGAGAGTATATCCAATATAAAATGCAATAAAATAATTGAATAAAAGCATATTTTATTAAGTCTGGTACGAAGTGAGCGAGAGTACAACGTTGGCCCGACAAACATAAAACCCTACAACGTACAAAAAGAACTTCCTACCAAACAAACCCCAAGCAAACCAACCGAGAAAAACCATAGAGGTTCAGAAAACCGTGTATCCGACGCCATTTCGGGCATTCCCGTATAGTTGCCCACCATTCATGCTTGCTGAATGGAATGGCGACATTACAGGCATAAACCGGTTGGCCTCAAGGAGCACTTCGACGTTAGTGGCAGTTGAGCCAAGCTCCACTCGGGCTTGCAAGAATGAAAACTCGAATCGTAACACCCGGAGGTTGTTCTTCTACTAGTGATCTTTGAGATGCTTCTCGGTCCGAGGGTACGGTTCGGTCGCCATGGTTTGTCAATCCGAATAGAGAGCGCGTCAATACTCTCAAAGGTCACTTCCGTGAATCATCCACACCACGATTAGCTGCCTCTCCTCGACGTCGGTCCACAAAGGTGCCATGAAATCGGTGTGGGAAGGAACTTGTGGGTTGCCGAATTTGTTTTTCTTTGAGGAGGGGGGAGGAGTAATGGAGACCGATTCTACAACCATGGTTTTTTAAATAGGGGAGGCAGAATCGTAGGGTTTTGAATTTGAAAGGCAAAGAATCGGTCAACAGATTATCTTTTGGAGAATCGTGTCGTATGGAGTTAATGTGGAGGCAGAATCGGGACGTGTGACAAAGGGGTTGAATCGGTGCATAATTAATGAAAATTCATTACACACCAAACATAAATAAATAATGCATTACACGCTTTATGATTAGGTTTTTCGAGTACAAAATAACGCCTGCCATGTTCGAAACATGATACGTTTACATAAAAACCTTACATATTCATAGATTGAAGCATCTCGAACATAAGAGCCTCGTGGTTGGCCTTCTCCAGTGGAGTCCAATCAGTCGTGTCTAGCGCAACTGCTTCGGTGTACTGCCTTGTGAGTGACAACTGGTACTGCATCAGCTTCGCCCTTGTTTGCTCGAACCGACCACAACAACGTTGTTCTTGCTCTACCATGTACAATATTGGTGGGGGACCAAGGTCAGCCTGAGAAACACCACTCTCGCTAATGGATGCCATAACTTTGATTCAAAACTCCTCCTTTTGGAATTACAAGTGATTGTGCCAACAATCAATGGTATTGTGATACCTTTTATAGGCAACCGATTCGGTCCAATGAGTTTCAAAAGGCTCGTATTACAGTAGCATGAAAGAACGCAATAACAGGTACATGAAAATACAGTTCCCAAGTTACTCCGATCTGTACCCTATATGTAGTTCATGTCCGAACAAAGACCAAATGTGTTGAATCAGATCACCATTTAAATGTTGGTGCGATGCTCGATCCTCTAATTGGCTCGACCTGTATCGGATCTCAACGTACTCTGGTATTGGCCGTCGGATCACGGGTAACATTGGTTCTTCGGATGGGAGGCGTTCAATGTCCCCTTGGAAAGTGTCCCGTTCGCCATCCACTATCATGTTGTGCATGGAAATACATGACCGTATGATCATCGCAAGTTTCCTATCATCCCAACCTCTAGTAGGCCGACTAATGATATGGAAACGATCTTGCAGTATGCCGAATGCTCTCTCCACATCTTTCCTTTTCGCCTCCTGTTTCTTGGAGTATAACATGTGTTTCGATAGTTGTTGTGCCAGGATAGACTTCACGAAGCACGCCCAAGGTGGGTAGATTCCATCAGTCAGGTAGTAAGGCGTGTTGTACGACGTACCGTTGACGTAGAATTCGACTTTAGGATGATCACCCTGAAATACATGCGCAAATATGGAAGATTGGTTCAGCACATTGATGTCGTTGTTTGAAACGACATACCAAAGTAAGCGTGCCAAATCCAAGTATCCGACCCCCCGCAATTGCTTCAAGCATCACCGTCGGTCCAGAATGATCGCCTCGCTTATACACCCCTGGTGGGATTTTGGACAATTCCTCCATGCCTAATGCATATAATCGAGGCTGCCGATACAACCTGCAAAACCACGGGTTTCATTGATACATGTAATGTAAGAAATATCATTACCGTTGGGCTTCCGGAGGTAGGTTTCACCAATTACGTTGATTCTGGTGTAGCAAAATCGGTGCATGTACTCGAGGGCAGTTGTCTCACTCATTTCAAATACTCGTCTAGACTATCGGCCGATGAACCGTAACACAACATGCGTATTGCTGCCGTACACTTTTGGATGGCTGAGAAACCGGGACGACCACGACAATCTTCTCTTTGGACGAAATACGGATCGTACTCGGACACATAGTCTACGATTTTCATGAAAACCGATTCCGCCATTCTAAAACGCCGCCGAAATTTGTTCTCATCATTTGTCGGGGTATTTGCAAAGTAGCCGGAAATTAGCCGATCATGAGCAGCTTCTCGGTCTCTATGGACAACTTGCCTTTTCTGCTTCTCTCGGACGGGGTTCGTCATATTGTCCTCGACCTCCCTAACTTGTGCTCGTAGAGACTCTAACATCTGCTGCTTGGCTTCTCGGGTGGTTGCTCGTAACGTTGTGTAGTCCATTTCGTCAAGATCGTACTCGTCACTGTTCGATGAATCCATGACCACAATACGATATAAAGATCGAATAAGGAGAGAATGAGGAGGGCTTCGGGAGATCGTTGAGAGGCAAATTTGTGGGATTTGTTATGAGGGGATGCATTGTATTTATAGGTCGAATTTCTAAAAATACAAATTATTTTTATTTTCCATTTGGTCAAACGAATCTGCTAACATGCAAAGTGGCAGATTCGCTGCGCCTTCTCTACTTCTGCGTCCCGAAACGTCACCACGTGTCGCTCTACCATTTGTATGGTCAACACCGCTTCTGTCGATTCGACGGGCCTGCAAGTCTTCAGATTCGTAGACGGTTAAAGTGAATTCTCCGTTTCGACTACACACGAGACTCAGATTAGACAAATCGGCCAAAAACTCCTATGGTGGATAGCCTAAGCCTCTGAGACTACCCTCTCTTGAATTGTTATAGTAGAAAAATTATGAGGAATAATGAGTTGAATGCTGCATCCCCCACCATACATCGTCTTAAGATAAAACTCTCTCCTCATTTACAATTATCTAATATAAGCCTCCTCTGTCTTGAAGAAGAAGAAAGGAAAAAAGGAGCTCCTTGCTCCAAGTTGTTCATCATTTCTTCTCCAAAACTCTCCCACCTTCATCTTCTCATCTTTCTAGAGGTATGTGTATCCTCAACTTTCAATTCCAAGCACTTTCTTCTCTTGGGTTTTGGCTTGGGTTTGCTAGAAGTTGTTAGGTTTGTTTGGTTTGGTGTTAGATGATGTTGTGATGAAGCTTTGATGGTTTTTTGATGGAAAACCTTGGGTTGCTTGGAGTTTTTGATTTGTTTTTGAGTTGGAGAATCATTGGAAACTTGTTTATTTGTTGATTCCTACCATGGGTAGAGGAGTTTTGGAGGTATTTAACTGTTTTGGGAGCTGGAGATGGTTGAAAATGGAGTTTGGTTGTGGATTTTCGGGAAAAAGGAGCTGGAGGTTGAAGAAGGGCGAAACTGCCCTGGGTCGCCACGGATCCGTGACGGGAACCGTGACGGGAGGCGTCACGGCTCCGTGAGGGAGTCTGTGACGGCACGTGTCACGGTTTCGTGACGTCATCCGTGACGGGTGGTGTCACGGCTCCGTGACCTCTTCCGTGGCAGACCAGTTTTGGGTCCTTTTGGGGTGTTTTTCGTCGTTTTCGATCGTTGTTGTGAGCTGGTTCCTTGGGGTAGTGTTGAGCCTTTATTTTCCGTTTAGTTAGATCTTGATTGGAGTTTTCTTGTGTTCCAAAGACCTTGGTTTCGAGCTCGAGGATCGAAAACATCTCCGGTACCCGTGTGAAGAACGAAGGGAAGGTGAAGCAAGCATTACAGCAGAGATTTGTTAGAGGAAGACAACAAGGTAGGGAAAGTCTTAATTTCTTATTTAACGCTTAGTATGCATGTTAGGATAATAAAATTGGAAAGGTCCTAGAATTACATATAGGATGCGAATAACTAGAATAATCGTATTTCAATTACTAATAAATGGATGTGTCTAGTATGCATGCTTAGGATGAAGATGACTAGTGTAACTCGCTTTCAATACTTGGGAATTGATTTACTGGTAGAGAGGCTGTGTTGAACTCTCGGATTAGTTGTGTGCTAGGTTCACATGCTTGGTTGCTAGTTATTAGGATAATCAAGAGTCTAATGAAACTAGTTTAACTTTATGTATGATTGATTTATTGCATGTTTACTTGATTGGTTGAGTGATTGTGTTGGTATAATTGTTGATTGAACGGATGATCGAGTATGACTGGTTGTGCCAAAGGGGTACAATCAGGTGATCGATGTACCGATGGTTCGTGACAGGTAAGTATACGGTAAGTGTGAAGTGCTAATGGATGTCTGTGTTGTGTTTCGATGGGTGTTGATTGATGGATGAATTATAGTGTATTTCCCTTATTCTTATTCTTGAAATGCTTGGTTGTTCGGTTCGGTACTAAACCGGGGGGGGGTAATCCGGTGCCGTTGTGGTGGTTGGAGTTTGACAGATACTGTGAGTTGGTGGTTGAGTATTGGAGCCTGATGGCATTGGTTACTGAATATTATGAGTATTGGTTATTGGAGCCTGAGGGCATTGGTTACTGGATATTATGAGTATTTGTTATTGGAGCCTGATGGCATTGGTTACTGGATATTGTGAGTATTGGTTATTGGAGCCTGAGGGCATTGGCTATTGGACCCTACGGGGTAGTTGAACGGATTATTTCGTGAGAGATGATTACTGCGGTTTCACTACTTGGTTCCCTATGACTTATGGTCCTTTGGAGGCATTTCCGAGAATCCCGACGATGAGCGTCCCTATGGGATGGTTTCCGGTGCCCCGATGCATGTGCCTCCCCTGGACCGAGGGAAAATCTGATATAATATGGGTACTCTGGTGGATCGGAATTATGGGAACCGATGTGATCCCAGAACCTATCCATGGATCGGAGGCTTGAGAAAGCAAGTGGTTGGCGTGATATCAATTACTCCCATTTTACTCATATTGACTTGTTATAGTACTTTTTATGAACTCCTTCAAGTTACTGTTATCTTTAAGAGTTCGGTACTATTGTGATCTATTCTGTTTATTTGTATTTCCATCGTTAATCGTATTAAATTGTTACTTGCGCTTTCTGTTTAAGCAGTTAAGTATTGATCTAAAGGTGGAATTGTTAAGGTTTTTCCCTACTGAGCGCAAGCTCACCCCTTTTGTTTCTCTTACTGTTTTATAGGAGTACCTGATGTCTAGAGAGTTCGAGGCTTGGGAGCTTCAATTCGTTTTGGGTTTATCATAGATTTGTGTTGGTCCTTTGTACTAAACACTTTGCACTTTACTTTATATGTTGAGCTGTGACTCGTTGGAGATTTTGAACTACTTATTGATGATTTGAGGAAGTTATTTGTTATTTTAAAGATTTATGTCATTTACATATCGCTTTTCTACTTTTAATTCTAGTCACGTCTCGAGTCCGGTCAAAACCGGATTTGGGGCGTGACAGACCATTAGTATTTGACCCCACACCGGAACTCTGTAGGTCTCGTATTTTCAACGCCGCCATCGAAACTGGGACCGGAAACTATGAAAAATTCCGACCAACACGGTTTCCGGTCGGTTTTACGGTTTTAACCGACCAACCGGAAGTTAAGACCATTTTGTTGGTGAGAAAGTAGATCTGGTAATACGAGTCGAGATTTTCCAGATCTAGTAGAGGTGTGGGAGGAGATAAAGAAAAGAAGGGAGAGCCAGTCGAGGAAGGAGAGGAGAAAATAGAGTCTGTTCGTCGGAGGTTGAGAACGAGGACGGCGAGACGAGGTATTGAGCGCCGTAGTGCGAGTTTTGTCTGGGACGGACTCCTTCCTTAGTTGTTTTATTGCTTTATTATATTATATGGAAATTCATAAATTACTCCTCCACATTAACATAATTTGGTTAGGCCCCACAATCTGGGTCAGCTCTGGGGCATCGTGTAATTTGTAACAAACGAATTACTTTTGAAAATTGTGTATAGAACCCTAAGTACATAAAATAACAAATGATTTGAAAATATTATTTTATTTTATTGTTTTGATTAGGTTTGTGAAAGATAAAAGAAAGGACTATTCAAATGTAAATATATGTTTGGGTGATGTGTAATTTGTAGTGTAGGGTTGAGCGGCGAAGATCGGCATTTAAGAAAAATGCACACAAAAAGCCACGACCACGAGTTAGACTTACCAAGAGGCAAGTTTTGTCTTCGGTTCTTTATGTTTGGACTCCATGGCATGTGCAAATAGTTATTCCTCCCAACATAAATATAGAAATATTGTACAAAATAAATGAATTGTAAATGGGAAATTTGTAAAAATACGCCTCATAATACAATAAATCTGTGATCTATACTAACATAATCTTAAACTGAAAATATATGTCTTTTAAATTTTTTAAGACTAAAATAACCTTAATATTTAAATTAAAAAAATCATAATGGTACTTCATAAATACTTATATTTAAAAATAAAATAACTTTAAAATAATTAGTATTACAAAAAGGGTTATTATCATCCGAGTACCCTAAAAATACTTGGTTTTCATCCGAGTACCTTAAAAATACTTTGTGACAGATAAATACCCAAACAAAACATCGTGTTTCAAATTAGTACCCGCCGTTAGTTTTTCATCCATTTTGGATGGAAAATGGTCATGTGTCTATCACATAACCCCAATTTTTTTAAAAAAAAAATACCCAAAGTACCGCTTATTTCTTTTAACCCCCAAAATTCTTTTTATTTATTTTATATAAATCAGTTTTTTTATTAAAAAATAGATTTTATTTTAAAAAAATCAGAATTTATTTTTAAAAATCATATTTATTTTTAAATTCAGTTTTTATTTTCAAAAATCAAACTTTATTTTTAGAAAATCAATTTTTACTTTTAAAAATCAGATTTATTTCTAAAACAATATGTTTAAAAAAAAGTTTTTATCTCTCCTCTTCCAACCCCAACTCTATGTACACCTCTCTCTTCCGGTCATGTGCCTGACGAGAGCTTGTCGTCGGAGCTCGGCCATGGCGAGTTCCCACTATGGATTTCAGATCCGAGCTTGGCCTCGCCGGTTCCCTTCGGGTTTGACCTTCCGGCCATGACGAGTTCCCAAAAACGAGCTTCAGATCCGAGCTCGGCCTCGTCGGAAACAATGGAGGTCATGCAAGTCGCCAGAAACGAGCTTCAGATCCGAGCTCTGTAGATTTTTTTCTTTTTTTTCTACTTGTACCCAAAAGCTTCTTCTTATGTACGGATTCATTTTCAAAAGGTAGGAGGTTTTTGATTTGTTGTTGTTGGTGTTTGTAAACGATCATGACTGAGATAATGTTGCTGGGTTTCGAGAATCATGGCTGAAATCTGAGCATTTCATTGTTCTTGGTTGATTAGTGGGGAAGAAGATAGAAATTGAGGATCTCGCTTCGTGGGGTTGAAATTGGTTTGAATTTTAATTCTAATTAAAAACAAAGAATAATGATATTAATAAATAATTAAATATGATTTTATTCAATTTTTTGGTTTTTAAAAATATGTTTACAAAAATATAAAAATCTAATATATATATATATATATATATGACTTTGATATAAAAATGAAATCTTATTTAAAAAAGAATAAGTAAATTAAATCAATAAAGTTTTAAAAAAAATTAAAAAACAGAAAGAAAGATTTTTATATATTTTTTCTAAAATAAAACAGTTTTTTTTATAAAAAAAGGTTTATTTTTAACATAAAAACATATTTTTAAAAAATAAAACAGAATTTATTAAAATAAAACTGATTTTTTAAAAATAAAAACTGATTTTTTGAAAGAAAAAAAATGATTTTTTAAAATAAAAATCAATTTTATAAAAATAAATTTATTTTTCATAAAATAATTTTTTTATAAAATAAATAAATAAGTAAATTTTTTTTTGAAATTCAATGGCATGGGTTTGAAAATTTGAGAGTTGGGAGGGGTATTTTGGACTTTTTAATGTTTTGGATGGAAAAATGGATGGAAAATAGACAGAAACTAACGACGGGTACTGATTTGAAACATAATGTTTCGTTTGGGTACTTATCTGTCACAAAGTATTTTTAGGGTACTCGGATGAAAACCAAGTATTTTTAGGGTACTCGGATGATAATAACCCTTACAAAAATTAATTATTTTAAAATTAAGTTATAAAATTAAACAATTCTCATCTTCTTAACTTATTTTTAATAATTAATTCATATTTATTTTCAGAATAAATATAGATATTTTATATATATAAATTATTCTATTTTATTAATTATAAAGTCACATTTACAAAACCCAAAAAACGATAAATGTAACAGAGCCGATTCTCTCTAAAACCCTAGGGTTTAGAGATCCACTTTTTGCGGTTATCCTTCATCTTCTCCGGGGAAGTACTGATGTTCTAAAGAGGCATAGATGGAGGCGAGGCGGATCATGAGGATGCTCTCTCTCGGGATCCAGACAATCCTTTAGGTCTGGTTTTGGTGGGATCGAAATCGGAGGAGGAAACGTTCTCGCGACAACCCATCTCATCGGAGGAGCACGACCCAGTTCTTGGTGCAAAGGCTCTGGAAGCAAAGGCGGGGGTGCTGACGCCGCAAGGGGACGAGGAGGTTCTAATGGCGTTCACGGCGCGGGAGCAGGAGGCACGTGAACCGTGGCCACCGCCGGTGATGCTGACGTGGGTGGTGTTGTGATGTCCGAGTCCGACGGACGGCTGGAGAAGAGGGCGGCGCTGCCGGGAGTGGAAGTACGGGAGGCTAGGGTTCCGGGAGAGTTGGCTTGGGCCGAGATGGGCCTGGGTTACGGGGCGGACCGAGCTGCTTGGGTCGGGTCGGGTGGGCCGAGGCCAGGTTGGGTTGGGTCTGGACAGGCCCGAGGCGAAGGCAACCTGGGTCGCGGATCGGCCAGGGGCAGGGTCCCGGATCGGGTTTCGCGAGATCGGGGCCCGGGTGGAGCCGGTTCGGGTACGGGTCGGGGCAGAGGTCCGGAATCAGACCCGATTGGATTTCCTAACCGGGTCGGGGTGGGTTCTGGATGCTCTACTCACTCGGATGAAGCATCACATACAGCAGCGACGAGGGGCTTCATGCACCCTCGCCTCGCGGAATGAGTCCAGAGGGCTCCAGAGAGGGGTTGGTCGGCTGCACTGCCTCTCTGGCCATACGGTGGCAGCGGTTCCACCAACAACCGACATGGTATTTCCCTACCACTTTAGGGGTCGTCAATCCCGTGCTTTGGAGCCCTACTCCTATCATTCAAGGGAGGACGACGCACGCTGATAACCTGGGGGGATACGTAGTCCACCACTACTTGTCTTCACACTTGATCTGCTCGATCAGTGCATTTTGTTTGGTTCATACTGTATCGGTGTCGATAGACGCTACCGCAGTCCCACGGTCCAGACAGCTTTCCGATGTCCAAGAGATCATTTACTTTACAGTCTATGTTTTTCCATACTTAGTTGATTTACTTTCCAGTATGTTGCTTTCTGTATGCTAAGGTTTGCATTTTTGTAAGTTCTTTTAAGGGTTATTATCATCCGAGTACCCTAAAAATACTTGGTTTTCATCCGAGTACCCTAAAAATACTTTGTGACACATCAATATCCAAACGAAACATTTTGTTTCAAATAAGTAACCGCCGTTAGTTTCTGTCTATTTTCCATCCATTTTTCCATCCCAAACATTAAAAAGTCCAAAATACTCCTCCCTAACACTCAAATTTTCAAACCCATGCCATTGAATTTCATATTTTCTTTTTACTTATTTATTTATTTTATATAAAAAAATATTTTCTGAAAATTAAATTGATTTTTATTTTTTAAAAATCATTTTTTATTTTAAAAATCATATTCTATTTTAAAAATATATATTTTTATTTTAAAAAATAAATATTTGTTTTATAAAATCAGTTTTTATTTTTGAAAAGTTAACATTTTATTTAAAAAATCATAATTTACATTTTGAATTAATATATATCTTTTACTGTTTTTCTAATTTTTATTTATTGAATTACTTTACCTTTTACCAAAAAAATATATTCCAGCTCATCATCTTCTTCGTGAGTGAATTTCAATTTGGGTGTACCACAGTCACAAACCCATCTCCTTCTTCCCAACTCAAACCAGTCTTCTCAGTCACAAAAAAATAAGAATGAAGAACCCATCTTCATTTAGATTCAATTTCAACACATTTCAATTTGAATTTCATTTCAACTCAAACCAATTTTAATCACAAAACAAAGAAATTGAAAAAAAAAACAGAGCCGGAGAGAGAGGTGCAAGGACGGTGGTGACGGTTTCAGATAAGCAAGGACGGTGGAGAGAGAGAGAGGTGGTCGGCAAGGCGAGGGGAGGAACCGTGGGAGTCGGAGAGGCAGGCGCGACCGACAAATCTGGCCGGAGGGGGATGAAAGACGGCGGGATGAGGGAGGAGGACGTCGCTGCGATAGGGAGCTTCACGGGTTGTAGATCCAGCTGGAGGGCTGTGGGTAGTGGTCGGGGGAGACGGTGGCCGGAGATGAGGCACTATGGCCGGAGATGAGGCACGGTGGAGGTGGAGGTGCTGAGCTTGAGAGGGTGAGGGAGAACACGAGAGTAAGGGGTTGAAGAGTAAAATTAAAGAAAAACAGAAAACAAAAGTGTATTAGGGTTTAAAGAGGTAAGGGGTATTTTTGGTATTTTTCGAAAATATAGGGTCATGTGCCAGGCACATGACCATTTTCCATCCAAAATGGATGGAAAACTAACGGCGGGTACTGATTTGAAACACAATGTTTCGTTTGGGTACTTATCTGTCACAAAGTATTTTTAGGGTACTCGGATGAAAGCCAAGTATTTTTAGGGCACTCAGATGATAATAACCTTTTAATTTATAATATCTACCTGTTTTGATAAAAAAATAAAATAAAATCACATTTTAATTTATTTTATTGTAAAAAAACAGATTATTTTGATAACTATTTTAAAGAATATTATTCAAATATATAATGGTAATTAAAAAAATATATTTATACTTCCTAAAAAATATTTTATTCAATTTTATTAATTATTAAATACTGATTTTTTTTAAAAAATATTTTTTTAATTTATTAATATTTAAAATCATATTATTTTGATATATAAATTTAATTTATTTTTTTCAAAAATAATGTCGTTTTTATAAAAATATATTTGATTAATTATTAAATTCAGATTTTCATTTAATTTTCTTTTAAAATATTTATAAATATAATCTTATTTTTTGAGAAAATAAATTAAAATAATATTATTAATAATCAACAAAATTGAATAAAACAATTATTTTAAAAATATATGTATATGAGTATATTGATATTTAATTCGAAAATATGAATAAATTAATTAAACGTGAATTTATTTTCAAAAGATATGTAAAGAAGATAAAACATGAATTTATTTTCATCATTTTTGTGTATGCCATTATGTTTCCTTCCATTTCTTATATTGGTCAATTAAGTTGGAATTTCCAAGATTTGCATTGGTGTTATCGGTAGAGCATGTTATTTTTTTCAGCAGTTTTTAAAAGTATCATTTTTTTTTTCATTTGATTTACTCTATTGTTTTACAGGCTGCTAGAGTTCTAAAGAAACTTGCTCATACCATTGGAAATGTTGTTGATCATCGTAGGGTCTGCAAACTAATGTATGATGAGGACATACAAGGCCAAGTTGGTCGTGTTACGAAAACAAAAATAGCATAGTATAAGGAAAACGATGCAAATAAAATAGCTTAAGGAAAATGACATAGCACAAAATGAAACAGTACCAGACCAACTTACAGTCTTATACTACCATACCAGTTCAGAAACATTATTAAGTAAATGATTGAGTAAAACTAAAATAAAAAGTCAGTCACTTCCATCCTTCTTGACATTCTTCCCAGCATCCTTCTTGACATTCTTCTCAACAGATTTCTTCAACTGAATGTAAGTGAAGTAAGCATAGACTAAGAACTCTTTATCCTTCTCATCAGCATGGTCTTCAATCCATTCCCCAAATCTCTCACGTGTCAGCTTAAGAAATTCTACAGGCTTGGTTGGCACTCCTCTACCTTTGTTGATGAATGAGTAAACACACATCCTAGGTTTGAGATTCTCTTCCAAGCTCCTCCCCATCGAAAAGCGTTGCGGGCTACATCTTGATATGTGAGGCTGCAATCACCTAAGAATTTAAGAGTGTGCTTGAGATTTTCAACCGAGAGAGAGGGTGCTCGGCTATTTACGGACAACCGTGTAGAACATCTCCTTTGTCCAGCCGAATTCAGCGATGACATTCTCCTTCTCCAAATGAGTAGCTTGGTTATTGGAAGCCCATACCTCCAATAAACGGACGAAATCGGCCGTGTCAGGTTTCAGCTTCTCTCCCCAGCGTGAAGAAACCTCTTCCAGAACAGTCTTGAGGGCTGGACTTGATATCCAGGGCTGGCTCAATGAATACTGGGGCTTAAAGCGAGAATTGATCGATGTCTTTTTTTCTTTATGAAAGAATATAATAATTAAAAAAATAAGTAAACGTGTTCGCATAGAAAGATTATACTAGATGATATTGAACGAATGATCTTGAACATCTACTTATAACACTAAAAATCTAAAATGAATGATAAAGATTGATTTTTAATAAGACAGACTCCATGGATAAGATGTATCATCTAGAATTCTATACAAAAATCTAAAAATTTAAGGATTCACATTTATCTATAGACACGATACATTCATGTCAAGTTATGATAGGTTCAAGATAATTCTAGACAGTTAGACCAAATTATGCTAGCTTATATTTGACGTCGTGTATGGCTAGCTATTATCATCAACTTCTAGAAATTTCCATACTCTAAATTTTTTCTAGACAATTTTAGTGTATATTAGTAACCCCGATTTTCAATATTGTCAAACACGATGAGACTCATGCTTTTATTCCATGAACTCCATGGATTATTCTTCGATAAATTATTTTTTTACTACACATATTCGTACAAAAATCAGACATTCTAGCACCGGTTGTTAATATATACATGTTTTGTTTCCTTTTAGATAAGAGAATATTGATATTCTTTAATATTCATGTTTGGATGCATAGTTTTATTATTTGAATGACTTAGAAATTAGTTTATAAAATATTAAGGAAAATATGAGATATCAAATCAAACATTCAGTGGATTTCTCATATGTTTGTTTTGTATTCTTTTTGTTATGAACAAATACTTATATCCAATATTAGATTGTTTTTCCTATTTTGATAGCTTACTTTTCCAAGTTATTTTGGTTTGAGCATTTTCATAATGAAGTTGATAAAATGATTATCGTTCCTCAAACAAATACTATAGTGTATTGATATATAAATATCCATGCTTTTTTTATGAAATCTATTGTTTTTTATCCTTATCTTTAATTCACTGATCATTGATAAATGGAATTTGCTTGTTTTGTTTCGTTAACGATAGTTTTTCACTGTGAAATAAACATCCATAGAGTTGTTTGAATATTCAACCATCAAGAAAAATGGTCTTCTATTTGGATGAAAAATGCTTTTCTAAAAAACAAATTTGAATAGAGATCAAAATTAGGCTTAACTAGTATTAAATTTAATTAAAAGTCTAAAATTTTTCGCTTGATTATGTTTCATCAAATAATAACATATCTTTAAATTTATGGGGTCTTTTTCACCCGATGCCTTAAACGGCTTCTTATTTATTTGACATGTTTTTTTTAATCGATGACTTTAAACAATTGCTTAACTCGCTCAAAGCTTAAGCCAGCCCTGTTGATATCACACGCGACTTACTCTCTAGGAATGAAAGGATTATGTAATCTGGCAGCCCAATGCCTCTAAGCACATCTATTCCTTGGGCTGGATTGCCAGAATCCAAGACTTCCTCAGAAAACATAGTTTTTCAATTTTAGATTATACTATTATAGATTACAAACTCATGCTATAACGAAGTATATTTTTTTCACATTTCCCTTGTAAATTTGGAGCTATACTTATCTAATCCAGTTTTTAGTTTTAAAACTAACACTATATCAAATTTACACGCGGGGTAAAGTTTCATAATTTTAAGGTAAATTATACATAAATACATTTTACTTGACGGTGTTTTTTGCTTACTATACGTACTTAATTTTTTTGTATGATCCCCGATTATTTATTAATTTTTACTTTATTCGATGTCGTCAATATTCCATCAAAAAAGAAGTCCAAAATCAGGGATGGAAAAATTACCTGAACCTGATGGGTACCCAACGTTCCCGACCTGATCAGGTAAGGTATTGATCGGGTACTGTTTTAATCGGGTAGGGTATTACCGTTGACCGGGTAAATTTACCGGGTATGGGTAGGGGATGAGTTTGGCCTTACCCGACCCAAACCCGATCCGATCTTATAACACATATATTTATATATTAAATACATATATAAGTTAATAATAATAAAACTAATAATAAGTCAATTATAATTAAGAAGTTGTACGTTTACAACTCGTAACTTATGGATGCATATTATCGGTCCATAAATTATGACGAAGACGAAAGTGGTATATTATAAACATGCAATCTAATTTATAGATAAATTATTTTTATATTTTGTCATTTCTTGTTTTTGATAATTGGAAATGATGAGAATACTTGATTCATTATGCATGAAAATGATGAGAATACTTGATTCATTAACTAGACTAGATTTGTGTTTATTGATCATCAAAAAGAAAATTTTGCAAGGGGTTACTTTTGCTTGGTTGTTACTTGATTTTAAGATTGTTGTATGCTGAGTTTGAGATGTGAAATTTTTTCTAAAGTTTCATATTTTTGGCTACTCAAATTTATATGGAATTGTTACTTGTTCCCAATTTTTTTGTTTTATAATCCACATGTCATATGGACGAGTCGGGTAGGGTAATACCCAATCCAAATGAGTAGATATGAAGTAGGGTATTAACCGGGTATTGACCGAGTATATATAATGTACATGTATTGGATATAAAAATCGGGTAGGGTACGGGTATCACAAAATCCAACCCATACCCTACCCATTGCCATCAAAACACCTAACAATCAAAATATAAAAACAATATCATTATTCTTAAAAACATAAAAATTATAAAATGTCAATAATGTTCTTTAATAACTTTTTTTTTAATTTAATACTATGATATTAATGCATCACCATCTGTTCTTCTAGGGTTCTCTTCTGTTCATCGTCTTGCGTCTATGAGCCGCCACCACTACCGTTGGAAACCACCATCCATGTCACGCCCCAAATCCGGTTCTTGCCCGGACTCGAGGCATGACTAGTAATAAATGATTTAAAAGGCAATAACTCAACAATAAGTTCCTGAAAGACTCCAATATGAAACTCAAGTCCACAAAATTCGGTTTAAAACATAAATAACCCTCCAGGGGTGTACTAATAATCCTCCACAAGGTTTGTTCCAAACAGAAATAAAATAAAAGCGAAGTCTCTACAGACACCCACACCAAGAAGCTCCTGAGCCTCTACTCCTCAATCAAGCCTGTAAACACAACAATAAACTCATAGGGGTGAGCTTGCGCTCAGTAAGGAAAACACATAACAAGGTGGAACTTAAACTCAATAAAGTCAACAACAAAGTCAACAAGATAGCGCTTAACAAACACGGGTAATATGTAAACCAGCCAATGCCGTGACACATGAAGTCTCCACCCTCCGATCCACATATGATGTGTCCTCTCGGATTTTCCCTCAAATCCAGAGGAGACGCATAGCATTGAGGCGACCGGAAACAACCCTTCGGGGCGCTTATCATCGGGATTCTCAGAAACGTCTCCAAAGGATTTTATGTCCTCGGGAACCAAGGTATTGCTCCCATAGGAAGCATACACTTGGGAAATTCAATAATAACCAGTTAATAATTGAGTAACACACTCACACCGAAACACGAAACAATCCAATCCCAACAACCACCAATTCACTGTCACACATAGCTCACACATCACCAATACACCACAACACACAACACACGAATCACATAAACACAATACACAAATCACACAATCACAACTTACCGTTCACTTACCAGTCTCGACCCAACGGGGCATCGATCACCTGATTGCACCGCTCGGTACAACCAGTCATACTCGATGCTCCAAGCAACCACTTAGGGAAGACAAACAATCACTCAAATACATTCAACAGTTAAGCGGGAGTTTAGTCAACCAATCATAAAAACCTTCAATCGAGCATTCACATATGCAATTCAACTAGTTCCATTAGACTCTTTAGCCTATCCACTAACCAACCAAACAACCAAGCATGTGATCCTAACACGCAACTAATCCAAGGGCGTTGCCAAGGCCACTCTACCAGTCAAACAATTCCCAAGTATTGAAAGCGAGTTACACTAGTGATTGACATCCTAATCATTCACCACTAGACACTTCCGGTTATTAGTAATTGAAAGAAAATTATTCTAGTTATTCGCATCCTATAGGCATTTCTAGGACCTTTCCGATTTTATTAGCCTAACATGCATACTAAGCATCGTAAAAGAGGAGTTAAGGCTTTCCCTACCTCGAGGTCTTCCTCTAAAACTCTGTTGTCGAACTCGGTAGTAACAAGTCCGTTCCTCATACGGGTTCCGGCGTGATCTTCGTTTCTCTAGCACGGGTCCAAGTTCTTCGCTCTCGGGCGAAGTCCCGTCTAGGTTTGACAAAGAAAAGCCCAGTCAAAACCGGTAATAGTTCCAATTTGTCCTTTAATTGTCCAAAAATAGATTAATTAGTCATTTAATTAACCTGATTTTAAAATGGTTTTTCTTTAAATCAGATTTGATCCGGATCCACGCCCAACCTGGATCCAGACCCGGTTCCAGACCTGATCCGATCCAGACTGCTCGGTTCTGGGCCTGGCCCAACCTTTGGTGCTGGTCCAAACCACCTGGCCCAAGGCTCGAGTTTAGTCAGGTCCATCCTGACCTGTTCACGGCCCAGACCATCTGCCCGGCCCGATGCCTTCTGGCCCAAAGTCTGTTCGAGTCCAGCTCGAGTGCCCTGGCTCCGGTGATGTCTCCTGCGAGCAACAGTGCTCCGGCCACCGACCATAGCGTCGGATACGCTCGGGATCGAGAGGAAACAACGCGTGAGGGGCGTAGTGTTGCTGGTGACGTCGTAGCTGTGACGGAGAGGCCTGAGACGCGATCCCCGTCGTCTTCTTTCGGATCTGGAGAACAAGCTTCGCCGGTGAGGGTTTCGTCTGAAAACACTCGAATCGAGCACGGGAATGGACGAATCCGGTCGTTGCGAGGTCGGGGAGGAAGAGAGATGAGGTGAGGAGGGTCGAGACGGACACCCACCGTCTCTGATGCTCACGGCGAGCTCAAAAACTCCGTCGACGGCGCCGCTTCGTTTGGTTCGACGAAGAAGAAGAACGAGCGAAGGGTTTCTCTGGTTTGGGCTTTGCCGCGACGAAAGCAGAAGGAGAAGAGGAAGGTGGTGAAGGGTTTGACGGAGGTGACCGGCCAGAGGAGGGAGCACGGCGGTCCGGATCTGGTAACGTAGAGAGGGAGAGGCGAGGGTCATGGGAGATGAACAGTACCTCCCTCATGGTTAGGGTTTGTCCTTATAAACCGGCTCTTTGGGCCGGGCCTCGCACCTCAGCGAACTGGGCCGACGTGTCTCAGATTGGGCCCAGCCTGGCCCAGTCTCCTCTTCAGTCCAACTAACTTCTTTCCCTTTTTTTTTTATTTTACTTCTCAACTTCCAATTGTTGCAAAACACACATCAATGTTTCGATTTTCCAAAAAGTTACCCTTTTGAAAGAGTGGGGTATTACAGTCTACCCCCCTTAAAAGAATTTCGTCCTCGAAATTTAAAATGAACGTGCTCCACTTGTTCATATCTTAGGGTACGTTCGCTTAAGACTCACTAGCGAGGGAGCCGTGATGTACTTCCGTAGTTCGGGAACACGTTGAAGCTGCCAGGCAAAGGTTCTGGTTCTGTCTGAAGACCTCAAAAGGTACGATAAACTGCGGGGCCAACTTGCCTTCGTCGCTGTCGATCCGCTAAGGCCTCTCTTAGGCTCACTCTCAGAAAAGAAAAAAATTGATCCCGTAATGAAACTCAATAGGCCTACGCCTTTCACTGTGTAACTCTTATGTCGGATCTACTCGGTCGTTAACCATTTCCGCATTTACATGACCTTTACCCACTCGTGCTTCACTAGATCACGCTAGTTACTCAAAAAGCCATACTTGGCGGTGAACACTGCCTTTCTCTACAGTTCGCAGTTTTGACATGCAACCATAACTCAAGAACCACTGATGTACCCAACATGTCAAAGAACACTCAAATCTTAAGGAATACCGGATGACAGTATAAACATCCTATACCGGAATCCTACCTCGGTATAGACGTCGCACTGAACTACTCTAAAATGGTCTGGATATTCTATACTGGAAACTCCCGTCGGTCATAGATATCGTGTCGACACACCTCTTAAGGCGAAAAGAAGTAGGAATTTACACGTAGACATAACCACTCAGTTTCCTTCTTAGTAACTGATACAGGGGCAACTTACCCAGAATTCCAATATTCGTCAAGCTATGACCAACCACAAACGATTACACGATCAAGCAACACATAAACCACCTCCCCGAGACTCAGGATTTCATAAACATTGCACGGTTCGGAACACCCATCCGGTGGACCAATAGGCGCAACTCAAAAAGGGGTAATCGTACCCACCTCAGATACGGAGGAATGCCAGATAACGATCCAGGAAACTTCTAACAGACTCCAATTTTAGTGTAGACGGCGGACCGTCATCAACAACATCGATGTAGATACTTCTTATCATAACCCTCAACTGTACCGGTATCACACTGGATAGAACGACTTCGGTTCGGACATGCCATACCGGAATCTTCCTTCGGTATGGGTGTCTTACCGGAGAACTCCGAAAATCGGGCAAGGACAGAGCCATCCGTAGGTGTAACTCCTCAATTTCTCTTTAGTAACCGTCTCTCGAATAGTTCACACTAGAACGCCAAAAAGGTCTTGTCACGGCCTATCACACACAGGTCAAGCAAGCGACACCCAAATGAAGTCGTCCAATCAAAGGTTCTCATAGCCACTGCGTGTTTTGGAACAACTGTTCGTTTCATCCCTTTCGTAGAAGGATAGACGTACCTCAATCAAGTAAATGGTACAACGTACCGGTATAGTCGAAACGCGGCAAGCCTCAAAACATGACCTACTCAAACCTCCCGTCATACTAAGCCTGACATACAGGTGCCTCACACAGCTAATTTCCAACGGAACTCGTAACCAAACTCCTCAACTCAAAACCCCACCACACTCAAGAAGCATAAACAAATGAATTAACACCAACTGCAACCACAACAAATAACAGGTCATCACACACCCAAGGTAAACGATAAAGCACAAACGTGTCTCGCACACAGCCAACAACAAGCTTAACTGTCACACGGTCAACCTTAACACGGTTCTCAACCTGATACAGGTTAGCCACCCGTCACGTATCACAAATTTAACTCGCGATAAGCCATCCATACTTCAATGTGATTCAAACGAGAAGGTTACCCAACTCACGATATTTCTATTGTCATCAATACTAGTTCTCAACATCCGATCACCCACCCCACAAGTCATCTCACCTGAATCATCATAACACTAGACAATGGTTCTCAAAACCGGCGTATGGTTCAGTACCACCATGAACTCTACCAACATTTAGTTGGACGAACAACGTACAACAACACGGACCAATAGAACCCCTTACTGGCACTTGGTCAAAGTAAGCGTCCTTCCGGTTATTAGTAATTGAAAGAAAATTATTCTAGTTATTCGCATCCTATAGGCATTTCTAGGACCTTTCCGATTTTATTAGCCTAACATGCATACTAAGCATCGTAAAAGAGGAGTTAAGGCTTTCCCTACCTCGAGGTCTTCCTCTAAAACTCTGTTGTCGAACTCGGTAGTAACAAGTCCGTTCCTCATACGGGTTCCGGCGTGATCTTCGTTTCTCTAGCACGGGTCCAAGTTCTTCGCTCTCGGGCGAAGTCCCGTCTAGGTTTGACAAAGAAAAGCCCAGTCAAAACCGGTAATAGTTCCAATTTGTCCTTTAATTGTCCAAAAATAGATTAATTAGTCATTTAATTAACCTGATTTTAAAATGGTTTTTCTTTAAATCAGATTTGACCCGGATCCACGCCCAACCCGGATCCAGACCCGGATCCAGACCTGATCCGATCCAGACTGCTCGGTTCTGGGCCTGGCCCAACCTTCGGTGCTGGTCCAAACCACCTGGCCCAAGGCTCGAGTTTAGTCAGGTCCATCCTGACCTGTTCACGGCCCAGACCATCTGCCCGGCCCGATGCCTTCTGGCCCAAAGTCTGTTCGAGTCCAGCTCGAGTGCCCTGGCTCCGGTGACGTCTCCAGCGAGCAACGGTGCTCCGGCCACCGACCATAGCGTCGGATACGCTCGGGATCGAGAGGAAACAACGCGTGAGGGGCGTAGTGTTGCTGGTGACGTCGTAGCTGTGACGGCGAGGCCTGAGACGCGACCCCCGTCGTCTTCTTTCAGATCTGGAGAACAAGCTTCGCCGGCGAGGGTTTCGTCTGAAAAACACTCGAATCGAGCATGGGAATGGACGAATCCGGTCGTTGCGAGGTCGGGGAGGAAGAGAGATGGGGTGAGGAGGGTCGAGACGGACACCCACCGTCTCTGATGCTCACGGCGAGCTCAAAAACTCTGTCGACGGCGCTGCTTCGTTTGGTTCGACGAAGAAGAAGAACGAGCGAAGGGTTTCTCTGGTTTGGGCTTTGCCGCGACGAAGCAGAAGGAGAAGAGGAAGGTGGTGAAGGGTTTGACGGAGGTGACCGGCCGGAGGAGGGAGCACGGCGGTCCGGATCTGGTAACGCAGAGAGGGAGAGGCGAGGGTCAGGGGAGATGAACAGTACCCTCCCTCATGGTTAGGGTTTATCCTTATAAACCGGCTCTTTGGGCCGGGCCTCGCACCTCAGCGAACTGGGCCGACGTGTCTCAGATTGGGCCCAGCCTGGCCCAGTCTCCTCTTCAGTCCAACTAACTTATTTCCCTTTTTTTTTGATTTTTCTTCTCAACTTCCAATTGTTGCAAAAACACACCTCAATGTTTCGATTTTCCAAAAAGTTACCCTTTTGAAAGAGTGGGGTATTACAATCCAGCCTCAGCCATCTCACCCCGAATCCAACAATAGCCCCCACCATCCCGATGTCCCTCGCGCCCCTTATGACTATCTCCTCACCCGAGACAATCGCCCCCGTGACAAGCCCCTAGGTGATTGTGACTACTCGGCCTAACACTACCCACTGCCCTATCTCATCGCCACCCACCATGCCGCCGACACCCACAATAAAGGTTATAAAACAGAAATGATTTCGAAGGAAAAAGCGACCTCCGAACCCCTCCTCATCCAACTCAAACCAGATCGACTCGAGCAAAGCCCCGTCACTTCCCTGACTGTGCATCATAGGATGACCAAGTGTTAGAGTTTATAAGCCACCAGATGCGACCACCGTCACCAACCGAGGAGGCCACTAAGCCCGACATGGGAGGCAGTGGCAATGGATTACATAGATCCGGATGTCAATCATACGACACTAGTTCTTATACCTAAATACAAAGATCCGAAGAGGATTGTGGACTTACGACCCATAGTTTTGTGCAATGTCATTTTTAGGATCTTATCTAAACTGCTTGCTCATAGAATGAAGCCACTTCTTGACCCCATTATATAAGTGAACCAGGGGGAATTTGTGCTAGGCAGGGCCATTCAAGACAACGTCTGTATCTCGTATGAGATCATTCACTCGCTTCAAAGATGTACTCATGTCTTGAATGAATTTATGGTGCTCGCTATACATGAGCAAGGCGTATGACCGGGTTGAATGGTCTTTTATACTGTTTATGATGGGAGATTTTGATTTCAAGCTCAATTGGAGGGCCTGGTACTGGCCTACACAGAATCTATCTAGTACAAAGTCATGTTAGGGGGTCCCTGGACAAAAGCCTTCATGGAAGGTCGAGGTATATGACAGGGGGCCCACTTTCACCTGCTGTATGGAAGGACTATCCTAACTACTATCCCAAACGGAACGCGATGGCAAGGTCCATGAGGTCTTTGTGGCTAGAGGTGCGCATTATTTCCCATATTTTTTTTGCTAATGATTGTTACATCTTTTATCGAGCAGATAGACAGGAGGCTGAGTATATATAGGGTATCCTCCAGAATTTCGGGGAGCTATAGGGTTAGGTCATCAACAAGCAGAAGTCGTCTATATTCTTCATCTCCAACACTACCCCGACTAACTGACTTCTCAGCTGACCTTGGGGATTTAGGAGATATCGCGCCCATCAACCTATCTGGGTGTCCCGAATACACTGAGCCGAAAATAGGGGCAGAGTCTACCGTTTGTGTGCGATCGTATCGTGACTAAGATCGAATCTTGGGATGGACAGATGATTTCAGCAGGAGGGAAGGTAGTGGTGGTCAAATTGGTCCTACAATCCATGCCTATTTATGCCATGAGTGTGTTCTTACTCCCACGATCCTCTGTGGTTAAGATTCAGGTAGCCTTAGCTAGGTCCTGGTGGGCGGGTACCCCACAGGCTGAGAAACCGATTATATGGTAGGATTTGGCAAAATTATGTCGCCGAAAGGAGGTGGGCAGAATGGGGTTCAAGGACATGTATGATATGAATATCGCCTTACTGATAAAGATGGGTTGTAAATTCATATCAAACCTGAATAGTCTGGTGGCCATGGTATTAAAAGTCAAGTATTTGAGGACAGGGAACTTCCTCACGGTAGACGTTGGACTCAACTCGAGTCAACTGTGGTCTGGGCTTTGGGATACTCTAACTTTATTAAAGGAAGGGATTCGGAGAACGATTGAGGATGGTCAATCGAAAAAAGTGTAAGGGATACCATGACTAATGTAAGATGTCCCGATCATACCTGAGGGGACAACAACGAATGGGGAAATGATGGTATCAGATCTCTTAAGGCAGGATGGAGAATGAGACGCTACAAATCTAGAAAGCTTCCTTCCTCCAACTATAGTGAAGGAGGTTCTCTAGGTTCTGACTCCAAACCACAAGAGCCCAAATAGATGGTAATGGATACGAGATACTAGAGGCTGATACATTTGCAAGGAAGGATATCATCTTTTGGCTCGACTAAATGGCCATTGGGAGCCCAGCCAAGAACCATCAGTATGGACAACCATATGAGACATGGATATACAACTAAGGATTAAGGTTTTCCTCTAGAGAGCCATGTCAAGTACTTTATAGGTGGTGACAAACCTTCAGACAAAATTTGTTCCTATCTGTCAGACTACACAAGAAACAACGGTCCACCTTTTGGTACATTGCTCGTTTGCACATGAAGTTTAGCACCATGCCCAGATATACATTTCTTCCTCGCTAGATGTGTCTTTCCTCAAGTGGATGACAATGGTTATGAAGCTCCCGGACATGACAACAAAGAGCAAAATAGCTATGACATCATGGGAAATATGAAACGCCAAGAATGGTATTGTATGGGAACATACACCACAAATAGCAGTGGCTTTGTATGTCATGGTCCGAAGCCACATCCATAGTTGGAGACAGTCCCATCGAAATTCCAATACACCACCAGCCCCACCAAGGAGCCCCTATGAGGGAATGGAAGCCACCATCACCAAACTAGCTGTCCCTGAATGTGGATGAAGTTGTTTTCTTTGACACCCATTAATTGGGGACTAGCATACTATGTAGGGATGAGAGGGAAACAATTGTGTAAGGTTATAGTGGTGCCTTCCCGGGGAGATAGGCCCTGAAAATGATGGAAGCAGTGGCGACTCAACATGCCCTCTCTTGGGTCCGAGAGTCGGGGCGATCGAAGATTATTATTCGAAGCGACGCACAATTTGTGGTGAGGATGATCCTAAAGTATAGCCTTCTTTTCTCACCAGTGGACTGCATTATTGAAGATTGTTGGTCCATTATTTCTTCGCTAAAACATATTAAACTCGAGTTCATTCTTAAAACTTCGAACGAAACTGTTTATTGGCTAATACGAGAGACCCGTTCTATGCATGTTCTAACCTGATAGGGTTTGTGATCTCATATGCACCCCTTTGTACTTTGAAATATTTGAAATAAAATTACAGGCCTCTTCGTTTAAAAAAACTTAAACAACCAAAAAAGAAAAGAAGGTTAAAAGACAAATGAGTAAAACCAAAAGTACCAAAGTGCAAATATTATGTGCGACGTCTATGTCAGAGTGTCCAGTCCTCACTCTTCCAGAAACGAGCCACGTCAATGAACCTCCCTCTCATAGAGTCATAGTCTCAGTCTGAGAGACGTTTCTCGAAAATCCAGGCCCAAACCAGAGCGGAAGGACCTCCATCACCATGCCAGGACGCTTCTGTTTCTGTCCCTGCTTCGGAAACCGGAGCTCCGGGGAACCCAGTCCTGATCGCGACCCGGTCCTGCTCGTCTCCGGCATGGGAGGCTCCATTCTCCACTCCAGAAACAAGACATTCGGGTTCCAGACCCGAGCTTGGGTCCGGATTCTCTTCGCTGATTTGGAGTTCAAGAAGAAGCTCTGGTCTCTCTACAATCCTCACACTGGTATCTCTCCTTTCCTCCTCCTCCTCCTACCCATCTTTGCGACGTCCATATATATATATATGCATGCATGCATATATATACATATGATACGTTTATGCCTAATTGGTATGTAATTGGCCATTGGGTCGGATTTGGGCTTGTTTGGCTGCTGAGAAAGTTCGTGAAAATTGAACGGAAAGTTTTTTTGTTGTCAATTTTGAGAATTGGTTTAAGCTTTACTGTTTCTGGGTTTGATGATTAGAAGTTCAAAATTCAATTTTTCTGGGTGCAATTTTTAGCAGCCAAAAGTTGATGAATGGGTAGGTGGGTAATGTGTCGTTGTTTTGTGATGCCATAATTTCAAGTTATGCGCATATGTACAGAATTATTCCTTTTTTTATTCTGTCTGAGCCTTTGTGTGTTTGCTGTTTGGTTGTGGAGAAATTTCATGAAAGTAACAGTTGGGAACTTTGAAATTGAAGTTTGGGTTTGTCAATTTTCAGTCTCTAGGTAGCACTCTTGTTTTGTACTCTTTTTTCATTCAATCCTCTTAATTTTACTCAACATCCAATTTAGGCTTCATTAATTGTCTTCACTAGTTCCCAAGGACTTGCTTTGAGTATTTCAAAAACTTCTTAGGTGCCCAAATTACTTGGCAAACTGGTACTATCAATCATGCATGGACTGATGATGGAAAAAAATTGATTTTGGAGGCTGTGTTGTTTTATGTGAATAATGTCTTGAGTTTTTTATCCTCAGAGGAGTACATGAGGATGTGATTGATGTTATCGTATTTTTAGTTCATCTACTCAATGTTGTTCTTTTTGAAATCCATGTTCATATAAATACGGTCTCAAGCAGATCTTTTCCGCCTTTATGAGCTGCCAGAATTGGAGTATTTGTGTTCCAGTCCTTTATGATCTTTTTTTGCACATCTCGCATAAACTCTCCATGTTCTTGAGTAGTTGAGTTCCACTCTCTGTATTTTATGAATCTCTTCACAAATTAAACTTCATACTCTCTATTTCATTTTCGTCTGTACCACTATCTAGAAGCCCGTTGGCATTGAATTCATCAATAATGTGTTTTAATTCTGTGGAGGCACGATAATACTTTCACAAGGTTTGTAATCATACTTTGTACTGTTTCCTGATATCTTTTTGTTTTTCAGGTTATACAGAAGCAATAGATAATCACACTGAAATTTTGGTCCCTGAAGATGACCATGGGCTCTATTCAATTGATATCTTAGATCCTTCATGGGTAAGATCAAATGACACCTTGAGGTATTGGTATAGCCCTCAACCATAATAACTGTTTCTAACGCTTGCTCACCATCACAGTAATCACTGACTCTAGTGTTCAAGCTCTCAGGGAAAGGTTTTAACAACTATATTTGAACCAAACTTTGTCTACTTTTTTCTTCTTAATATGTGCCAAGGATGATACACCAATGAAGAAATCTTTGGCATCCCAAAAACCGTGTAGCGATCACAACTCATTGATCTTGTGCAATGTTTTGTAATTTTCGTCCTATAGTTTTCAATTGTGTCACATGATGACCAATTGGTTGGAGTTGGACAGAGCAGATAGAAAAGAAATAAACATTTTAGCTTTGAATTAAAGCTTACTATAAAATTGTTAAGTAATCGAGGTTAATTACCTTAATTCTAATTGGAACATCCAGAGTTCCTTCAAAATACAAATCGTAAAAGCGCCTTTAGGCTTCCTTCAAAATACTCTATCTTATTCCTACCGAGTGCTGGTGTTTTGAATAACTAACTTCGTATCTCTTTATGCATCACTTGATGTTTTAGGTTGTCAAATCGTTACGCTTGAGAGAGGCCTATCATTTTCATGACATGATTAACATGCTTATTAGCTGTGGGTACATAAAGGGAACCACATTATTCGGATATGGTTATGATTTCCGGCAAAGCAACAGGTAAACTATCATTTTAACTGGTCATTTTTTAGCATCTGTTTGTTAGAGTTTTTTTTTCTTGAGCGACCAGTTTGTTAGAGTTGATTTGACTTAATCTGTAACCAATCCCAGTTAACTATTGCAATGATTCTCTAACAAATGTCGAAAGCTCCTTTCACTAAGTCATATAGCTTGTTGTACTCTTGGCAGAATGGATAAGGCAATGGAAGGTCTTAAAATGAAATTGGAAGTTGCTTACAAAGCTTCCGGTGGTAGAAAAGTTAATATTATTTCGCATTCAATGGGTGGACTACTGGTGAAGTGTTTCATGTCTCTCCATAACGATGTGCACACTAGTTCTTGATGACTAATAGAACTTTATCAAATTTTGAACTTTGTTATAGATCATAAAGGCATGACTGGCTATATATTGCTCATTAACTGTCAGGTATTCTCGAAGTATGTAAGTAAGTGGATAGCCATCGCTTGCCCTTTTCAAGGTTATTTCCTTTACATAATGTGTTGGATGTTTAATATCTTATTAGATACCCATTAGTTTCCTAATTTTTGTGACTACTCAATGATTCTTCCCACAAATAATTCAACTGGTTCGTATTTGAACTTTATTCAACATATTTTCCCTTGTGTTGTAGTGCATTTGCAAATGCTGATGTGAATTGTGCTTGACAGGTGCACCTGGATGTATCAATGATTCTCTCTTAACCGGATTGCAGTTTGTTGAAGGGTTCGAGGCCTATTTCTTTGTATCAAGATGGAGTATGCACCAATTGGTAAGTCCTCTATTTATATTATTTGGTAATGTGCCTCAAGTAATTAAATGTTTGATGAAGATGAAGAGATTTTTGCATTCTAACAAGGAGAGTTATGATGACATGTTTCCTGGTTTGAATTTCTAAGTTGGTTTTAAGTAATGGAAATTTATTTATATGTGTAGCTGATTGAGTGCCCATCAATATATGAGATGTTGGCAAATCCACAATTTAATTGGAGAAAGCAACCACAACTTCGAGTTTGGCAGAAGAATTCTAAGGATGAGGATACTTTTGTGGATTTGAAATCCTACGGTCCAATTGAAAGTATCTCTCTCTTTCAAGAAGCTCTAAGGAATAACAAGGTACTATCTTCACATTTTGTTTCATTCAAAATCTCAAATTGTTTGATAAATTTTCTTTTCTTTTTCAATCACTTGATAATTTCCTGTAATTTGATAACCAGAATTTCTTTTTGGAGCTAACCCTTTCTTTTATTCTAAATGTAGGTTTGAGAAATTAGTGAATAGTATACCGTAGTTTTTTGTAGCTAACCCTTTCTTTTATTCTAAATGTTGCAGCTTAACTATGATGGGAAAACAATAGCTCTTCCCTTTAACTTCTCTATTCTCAAATGGGCTGCCCGTACTCGGGAAATTATAAATAATGCCAAACTACCTGATGGCATCGGCTTCTATAACGTGTATGGGACAACATATGACACACCTTTTGATGTTTGGTATGTAACTGAAACAACTTTATGATTTAAATGTCTGGTAGAGAGATTGGAAGGACCCATGCCTGTATCATGATGTCGATACAGAGTTAAAATCAACTAGATCATTGGTCAAATATAAGAAAATTGTTGTTGCAAAAAAAAGTAACCTCATTCTTGTTTGATGCATGCTTGAACAGAACCTATCATTCTTGTGCTTATCAAAGTATCATATAGGTAAGGACTTGATCAGTTATAACTATCACTCCACTTACTATGAAGTTCACATGATCTGATTTTGCAATACTCAAGTAGAAATAGTACCCGAAGTATCCATTTTGTTCAAAACTAGGCCAAAATATTATTTCCTTCCAATATGGTACCCAAAAGTAAATAGATTTGTTGAGGTGCAAACTTCTATCACAAGAGTCGTGATGGAATGGACAAAAACTGAACAAAATGGATACTTTTGGTACTCAGTGGCCGTGTTCAGTAAATGTTTTATGACATAAGTGCAACTGATGTTGTGCATCCTTATTTCAGTTATGGTTCAGAGACTTCTCCAGTCGAGGACTTGTCTGAAATATGTCACTCAGTGGTAAGTGATTTGACTTTATCAGTTATCTTTAAATCATGAATATGCTGTAAATTCGTGGAATCCAGTTAATAATCATTTTTAAATTACTCACTCTAGCATTTTATATGTTTTTTTTTCATCATATAAACTTTCACTTTCCTATGTTTATGTTTTTTTCTTCTTCTCATTACTACCTTTGTCCCTACATAAGAGTCCAACATCCCTGATTTTGATGTCTGGAAATTAGTGTCCACTTTCCTTCTTAGAAAGTTAATTATGCATGAAATATCAAATAATATCGTTGTCATTAGAAAGTTACCAGCACTTGATGGATTAACACATGGTAGTATGATAAATACGAGGACATACATGAAAGGAAATTATGGCTTAACTTTGCTCTTCCTTAATTTTTAAAAATAAAATAGTACTCCCTTTATAGGATGGAGGGAGTACTATGGTAAACCTCACTTGATATAATAGTTGGGATCTCCACCTAACATGTAGGTTGGGTGAATGGGAGGAAGTACAAATGGGTTTGAGGCCCAATACTTGGATACCATGTTATATTACTGCAGCCCAAAACCTTAAGGTATTAGGTGGAGGGTCCAACAAACACCTTCGAAGCCCACAATCCATGGAATATTTAAGGTCATATCAAGTCCCTTGTCATTGATCCTTTGTCCGGTAGAAACCTCCACCCTGTGAATGTAACGCTGTGCTTTATATGCATCCTTTCTTTATTTCTAGAAACTTCTTATTTATTTGTGTTCCAGCCCCAATATTCTTATGTGGATGGAGATGGAACAGTCCCAGCTGAATCAGCTAAGGTGGTCTATCTGATCTTTGTTTTGATGTCCCATTATGTATGTGATTGCTATCTAGCGAAAATGAGTGTTGATGTAAGTTAAGTAATGTATTGGTTGGTGTTGTGCAGGCAGATGGATTCAGCAGAGGGAAAAGAGTAGGAGTAGCAGCAACTCACCGGGGATTATTGCGCAACAAAGTAGTGTTTAGACATATCCAAAAATGGTTAGGAGTGGAGCACAAGGAGAGGAAGCATTCTAAGACAACGTCCAAAGTTGCACATACTTGTTCAAACTAGCTTCTATGTTCCTCATGTATACTTCTACAAATCAACCATACTTACAAATGTGTGTAACTCATAGCTCATAGCTCATAGCTCTCAGACAGCCCTTCATGAAGCATGGATTGTTGTTTTAGTTTAGAACCTTGAGTGTATAATACTCCTTATATTGCACAATGAGTATCATCAGCTCTTATGGGCTTGTTCATTACAAAAGGAGCATTGTTTTTGAAACATTTCTATTATAAATTATAGGGAAAACTACTAATACCTACCCAAAATCATGCCCATTTAACTGATGTTTATCCTGAAGTTTAAAGTTAACTGATGCATACCCTGAAGTTACGACTTGTAAGTTGTAACTAAAAACCCCCTCTGTCAGCTAAAATGACGAAAATACACTCAGTGATTTTTTAAAATAATTTTTTTGAAGTTTAAAGTTAACTGATGCATACCCTGAAGTTACGAATTGTAACTAAAAACCCTTTTTGTCAGTTAAAATGACAAAAATACCCTCAATGATTTTTTTAAATAATTTTTTTACAATATAAATGAAGTGATTTTTTAAATAAAAATGAAGTCATTTAATAAGTAAATCTATATATAACAAAAGTAATTTTTAAATAATTTTTTAAACATAATTATTGAAGTGTAGTTGAGGGTATTTTCGTCATTTTAACTGACGAAGGGGTTTTGAGTTACATTTCGAAACTTCAGGGTATGCATTAGTTAACTTTAAACTTCAGGGTAAACATCAGTTAAATGAGCATGGTTTTGGGTAGGTATTGGTAACTTTCCCTAAATTATAAAAGAGGTTACCCATGTCCTAACCCCCTACTACAATTAATTGTCAAATCCGCACCCAAGCTTTGGAAAGTTGTCAAAAAAGAACGAATTTCAAAACTAAATTATTAAAAACCAAAAAGTACCGTTTAAATTGATGTTTATGTGAATAGTGAATCACGTGCGTCTCACGTGACTCATTTTATAATGGAGCTTGGGTGAGCTGAGGTCACGAAGAGATGAAATTTGAAGCTCGGACACAAAGAGATGAAGTTCGAAGAGCTGAGATGAAGAGATGAGGTCACGAAGAGATGAAGTTAGGCCAAGTTAACGTCTGAAGGAAGAACATATTTGAGGGTAAACTCGACTTTTCACTTGGCCAAGTTAACATCCGTTTAAAATTAGAAACAATTGACAATTTCAGTTAATTGACTGTTACTACATGACAATTTCAATTGTATAAGGTTTGGATTTAACAATTTCTGAAAGTTGGACGATAAGACATGGAGTAACCTCATTATAAAATAGAAGAAGAGAAATCAAAGATGGAAAAGACCAACAATAATGACTACACTTTTTTTTGTATTAAATGTGAGTTCAACTCTCTCTATTACTTGATCTTTTATTATTATAAAGGATATTTTTATCTCACTATCTTAGTTATGTGGTTTTTTTGTCTCACTACTCTAGTTATTTTTTGTAGCACCTCACTATCCTCGAATGCCTTTTTTTTTCACTTTTATACCCTAACTGTTTTTTGTGGTACCTCACTATCCTAGAATGTATTTTTTGTGGCACCGCACTACCCTAGAATACATTTTTGTGACACTAAAAGTTGATTTTTTTTAAAAAATTGTGAAAACCATGTGTTTGAAAATTTGATTGTTAGTGATGGGTATTATGGACTTTTTAAGTGTTTTCATTCAAAAAATTGATGGCAAATTGACGGCGGGTATGAAAGTGAAAAAATGCATTATAGGATAATGAGGAGCCACAAAAAATAGTTAGAATAGTGAGATGAAAAAATCCACATAGATAGAATAGTGAGATGAAAATAACCCTTATTATAATTCAATCTTATATACTATTTAATAATCGTCTGATTTTCTTTCCAATTTTTTTTTTATAGCGGAGTTCAATTTCTTCAAATCAAATTGTTAAACACATTACCATCTCAACTGTCACACAAACTATAATGAATATATTACAGTACTACGTACATACCGAGACCCATATATATATGCATGCAGCTCAATGACAGCCTTCATTGTCATGTCGAGCTAAGCTAAACTTAATAAACATAAAGGAGCATATGTATTGTGAAAATTATACCGTAAAAATGTAAACTGACAAGAAAATGGAATGATGTTTATGACTTCGTCTTTAATTTTTTTAATTATATTTTGTCTTGAGTTATGGCTGTGTAGTATAAGTCTTGTATTTAAGTATTAGTATGGATCGTTATATAATTTGTTAGATTTACTACACCCTATTAGACCGATTCGGTCTAATTCCATTACACATGCTCTAAGGCATCATCTTTCGCTCAAGAAAACCACAAAAACAATTGTAATAGTAATACCTTAAAAGAAGGAAATTAGACATAGCATGCTTTAGGACCTCCATAAAAATAGTGCTCTTCTCCTAAAGCCTGGTTGATGATCAGTGCCATCCATATAGAGATAGCTAGAGAATCGTGGGGTTGCATGCTTTCTGCAGCTGTAGATATGATGTGTCTACAGGCTCGAAAGAGTATTTTTTTACAGGAAAACGATGATGGTGTGAGGGGCAAACGAGTAAATTCATGAAGCAACAAGGTCGTTGCATTAGAACGAGGTTTGTGTTTATGGTCATTCACATGATTCAAGTTGACCTTGATTTTGTCTCGAAACCCAATCAGAAGCGAAAAAAGCAATTAAGTTTGTCAAGAGTGGGATTTGAACCCACGCCCTTTCGGACCAGTACCTGAAACTGGCGCCTTAGACCAACTCGGCCATCTTGACATTTGGGTTAGATTTGCACAAACACTGTATTTATACTAGTTGACATTTGGGTTAGATTTGCATAAACACTGTATTTATACTATATATTTGGAAATGGTATCTTATTTCTCTGTCCCCATATGAGAAAGTGACTCTTTACTACACTCGTAATGTGTGGTGTATTATAGATTTTTGTGTATACGATGACCATTTAATGGTTGTTTATAGTTCAAACTTATTGACCAAAGGGATATAAGTGTTTTTTTTTTATCAGAAATTTTCTATAAAATATTTAATTTGGTTTGAAGAAATAAGAGCCAAGGTGGTCTTCATGGGACCACTTCGATTACACCATGGAAAAATACCCAACTAAAGAAACATGAATCCCAACAAAGAGTCGAATATGTTTTATATCTATATTTTTCAAACTTGAAGCAACCCTACAACCCAATGATGAGTCAACCAAGAATCCAAAATCAAGCCATGAAAATAAATATCTCAATCATGAAGCCTAAAAAGACGACCCAAAAGTCCAACCTAAACTAGTAACCTAAAGGCTAAGACCAAAAAAAGAACAATTGACAAAGAAAAGGAGAACATGCAAAAGCCGTCTCGGAACCCGACGCCTCGGAACCACCACCTATGATTATCGTGCAGAGCCGTGCCGCCATTGAGCACAACCGGCAAGCAATGTAGACGAGGAACACACAAGACGAGATAGGTAAAGTTCATGTGCCGACCACCACATACCAACACGAAACCCTCCGCCTTGAAGCCAAACACCACCTCGAAACCGTCGCCGAGCCAGTGCACATGCTTCTTCGCTCCTCCGACAAGCACCGAAACCTAAGGAAGATGGCTATCACAACTAAATAGTCTCCAACAAGGATATATAGACCGAGCCGTATAGCAACCAACCAGGGAAAAAGGGGGAAGGAACTACTCTTCAGAGACAAGTGGCGAATCTAGCATTTTCAGTGAGAAGGGTCACCGAGTTTATATTTATATAGTAATAATCGAAATACGGATAGCATAAGATAACATCAAAATAATAATATCGTATAAAAAGATAATAATTAATAATTATTACAAAATATGAAGTCAAAACTTCATATTTTGAAAATATTGTAAAACACTTTATTATCAACATAATAATAAATATTTTTCTCGACGTGCACGATATTTATTGGCCTCTCGCTCGATTTTTTTTAATAAATATCTCTCCATGACTTAGTAGTTTTATCGATAACTAAATTTAAATTGATAATAGTCTTTAAAATTAAACAATAAGTAAACTCAAAACTTAAATTGATAATTTTTTTTGATCAAAACAAGTAATATTATAAATTAAGTAGCGTTTGAAAAATACAAACACTGACATACAGAATGAAAGGTATTGCAATTTGAACTAAAAAAATATGAAATGACGTAATCTGAAAAGTAAATGAACTCTTCGGACTGAGAAGGTGTCTGGAACGTGGGACTGCGGTAGCGTCTGACGACACCGATACAATATGATCCAAATGAAATTGCACGAATCAAGCAGATCCAATGTGAAGACTTGTAGTGGTGGACTACGTATCCCCCCAGGTTATCAGTGTGGGCCGTTCTCCCTTGAATGATAGGATTAGGGCTCCAAAGCGCGAGATTGCTGACCCCTGAAGTGGTAGGGAGATACCATGTCGGCTGTTGGTGGAACCGTTGCCACCAGCTGCCTAGAGAGGCGGTGCAGCCAACCGACCACTCTCTGGAGCCCTTTGGACTCATTCCGCAAGGCGAGGGTGCTTGAAACCCCCCGCCGCTGCTATATCACCCACCGGATCCCCATAGATGCGAGAGTCCGTCGAAAACGGGGTCGGGGCCGAGCCATAAACTGCCCCGAGACCTGTACCCGAACCGTTCGGGTCAAACTGGAAATAATTTCCCCGGCCCGCACCCCATTGGCCCTGTTTCGGGTGACCCGACCCGATTCCATATGTTCGCGACCCGGTCTTGCCCCTAGGCCCGCATCCGGTCCACCAGCTCGTGGTCCAGTCCCCCGCCAGGTCAGGCCCGGTCCAGTCACAGTCCACGGGGTCCAAGCAGACCCATTCCCCTAGGCTCGGCGCACATCTGCAAGCAGCCCACGACCCACGCCCGCGTCGAGAATGAAGGAACCCTAGTCGCGGGTTCGTTTCCCTTCCTTCGCCGCCACGCCTTCTTCTCCAGCGACTCGTCCGTCGCCGAGATTGGATCTGAGGACTCTTTCACTGTGTCCTCCTCCGTGTCGACGCCAGCCATGCGACCCGCATGTGGCCGCTATCCTCTTGGCGGAGCGCGGCGGAGACTACCTCGAGCCATGGCCTAAGACCACCGACTCGCGCCTCCCCCGATCCATTCTCCTTCTCCCTCTCTGGTTGCCGAGACCGTAAAGCCTGTTGCCTCACCACCGGCACCCACCCTCCGAGATGTCCATGACGAGACAAACCTTGCTGGTGAACCACCCCCGCTCAACTCTTTCATTGTCGACCTCCGCCCGGATTCCGGGCTGCTTGTTTCCCGCAACAGTACTGCGTTGAACCCTCCACTGCTCTCAGCTAGATCTGCCATGGACAATGCCATCATCGCTTTCATGCAAGGAGAGGAAATCGCAAAACTCTTGAGCCCTATGTTAGGGTTTTAGAGCTGCACGCTTAATATTGACGTCTTTAACGTTGTTTTTTTAAATTCTAATACAACTCATTAACTAACTTAAATTGATAATAGTCTCGAATTTTATAATAATGACTTAAATTAAACTTTTGTCAAATTAAGTAACTTAAAATGATATAAAATATAAAATAATTATGAAAGTAAAAAATTAATTTAATATTTTTTTAATCTATAATTATAACCAGATAAAACTAAGAAGTTTGAAAAATTATAATAAAAGATAGATTGTATAGACTAAAATGTAAATAAATTAGATGAAAATCGCAAAACTCTTGAGCCCTAGGTTAGGGTTTTAGAGCTGCGCGCTTAGTATTGACGTCTTTAACATCGTTTTTTTAAATTCTAATACAACTCATTAACTAACTTAAATTGATAATAGTCTCGAATTTTAAAATAATGACTTAAATTAAAATTTTGTCAAATTAAGTAACTTAAAATGATATAAAATATAAAATAACTATGGAAGTAAAAAATTAATTTAATATATTTTTTAATCTATAATTATAACCAAATAATTATAATCGGGTCTGTTCTAGGCCCGTCATCCGTTGTGGGCTCGGGTTTTGATGCACAGGTTAAAGACGGTACCCATGTGGAGGTTTTTTCTCAGTGCGAATTTCAAGGTAGCCCTCAACCACAGACAGTTCCAGTAGTAGACTCGTCACCTGCGAGGCTTGTGGATACTTTGGTGGATCACCCGTGGAAAGACATTCTGTTGAGTCCAAAAAGTATCCCCATTGAGGTTCCAAGGAAACGTGGCCGTCCAAAAAAAGGACAGCCAAAAAAGACTACTCCTCCAGTCGTCTTTTACCAGACAAGAGCCAAAACATCGTCTGATAAGGGGGGTCAAGCGGGAAGCCTCACAATCGATATTGCTAAACAAAGTAAAGATGGTAAGTGGAGCTTTAGTACGAGAACTGTGAAAAGGGCTGTTGCCAATTACCCAGTATCTGAATCCCCACAGCGTGTTGAGGTTGAGGAGGGCGTCGAGTTTAGCGGGGACGAGGTTAACCCGGAATGGAGTTCAGGTCACTCAACTCCTGTTTCGGTTTCTAACCGATTTCTTTGCTTGAATTCGGACAGGAAGTAGGCAAGGAGGGCGGTGCTCTGTTTAGTGTACTTTCCTGTTTCAGTTTGGTTTTTAGTATTGTTCTTTGCTCTTGTATTGGTTGGGGTAAAATTTCCTTTTAAGGATTGTTTTTCTTGCATCGTTTTACTTTTTGTAGAACGTTTGCCTAATAAAAAATTTTCGCTTATAAAAAAAAAAGCCAAATTAAATTAAGAAGTTTGAAAAATTATAATAAAAGATAGACCGTATAGACTAAAATGTAAATAAATTAGATGAAAATAAATTTGTTTCTTAACAAGATGTGTGCCATTTTTAATAAAAGATAATTTTTTATGGAAAGAAATGTAAAATAAATGTCTATAAGTTTCTATATAATTTGAAGGGGGGTGACATGTACATCAAGTGGGGCTAGAGGCAAGAAGCAGAATCCTTTGTTGACTGAGTTGAATTGTGATCCTGCCCCTCTGAATTGAGAGTGTTGCACATCAAGAGAGGTAGATATGAGGATCATGCCCTCTTGAAATGCAGACTGGATAATTAATAATGTTTTTGTTGAATTTGTTAAATGCATATTTAATTAACAAAATAATAAATAAAGTATATAAGTTAATTAATAAATACATAAATTTAAAAAATACAAAACTAATTGATAAATAAATTAAATAACTAAAATGGATAATGAAACTTGAAATTTCATTACAACTCATCGTCGTCATTTAAGCCTCGTCGCCGGACATTTTTTTAACGAAATAGAAAAATGATTTTTATAATAAAAAACTGATTTTTAAAATTTGAAACTAATTTTTAAAATTAAAAAAATAATTTTTTAAATTTAAAAACTGAATTTTTAAATTTAAAAAATATTTTTTATTTTTTTTAAAAAATTATAAATTAAAAACTGTTTTTTAAATTGAAAACAGATTTTATAAATTAAAATTTAATTTATATATCAAATGAAAAGGGACACGCGTCACGCTAGCAGCACACGAAGGAGAGGCAGAGAGGCGAGAGGCACGTTCCTGCCCCTCGCTCCGCACCCGCCTGCCCCCCGACCCGCCCCCCGCGCCCCTCTGTTTCGGCCCCCCATATCACGCGGGGCAAGAGGCAAGAGGCAAGTGCCCCTTGTCCCCGCCCCCTCTTGCCCCGGCTCGATGTACATGCTCTGAGTCTTCAATAGATCCGTCACTGCTAGACTAGAGACATTATTCCTCGCCCGACTTTCGATTACCAAATCGATAACTCGTTATCATCCAATACCGAGCAACGACCCCAAAAAAGGGAAAGACCAGTATCACCAGTCAATACCGAGCAGAGGTGCTAGATCTAGCCTATCGGAGAAATGAAACAACCACCAGGAAAAAAGATAGGAGCAAAATTCCATAGAGGAAAAAGGATCAATACAAAGAGAGATGAAAAAAAGGGCACGACCCAACATGAGATGTGGCAAGGAGGCGGAAGAAAAACTTAAATAAGAGAAGAGAAGGAAGGAGGAGTTATTAGCGGCTTTCTCTAAGGGTTTCTTTCTGGAGTACGGGTTTGATTTCTTTTAGGTTGATGCATGGTTTTATGGTTAATTTGACGTTGGTGATGTTATTTACATGATTTGAGGTTTTTGAGTTTAATTAGCATCTAGTTGCTTGTATGGATATTTATCTATATTTAAGCTACTCGATGTCCAAGCATGATTATCTTACTTTGTGTTTGAACTTTCACGATTTTAATCCCGATTTCATGTGCTAGCTATTTCATCTCTCGGGTGTATATCGAGTTTAGCTTAGAGTTGACAAAAATACAAACTTTAGTCAATTAGTGAACTTATCAAGGATCTCCCACATTCAGATGTCTTGATTTTTTATTGATGAGATTGAAATATGATAAGATGTGTTTTCTCGATTCCCTTATGTGTTTTAAGTCGACTGAACGATTATGAGATTTTTTCATAATTGTTCTGTGCGCTATGTAAATCGATGTTTAGAGCGATCCAGGATTCGATTTAGTGTGAGACGAGATTTCACTTGTATGAAATTTACTTACACTTGAGTATTACTAGAATATTGTGATTTAGTGTTATATGTAGTTTGTCTTAATTATCGGTAACCATATTATCAATGAAATTTGGTAATTAGGATGACTGAACTAGGCGTAACTAAGTAGAATCATTGAGTGTTTTAGGATTTACTTACGTTTGCGTATTACCAGAGTCTCGTGATTCGTTACTCTATGTAGTTCTAATTGATTACCGAAATCATCTTGATCGGTGGTTTTTGGTTTTCCAAAAGTGAATTAGGCATAGCTAAGTAGATATGTCCATAATTTAGACTCTTACTTATGCTTGTGTATTACTAGAGCTTCGTGATTCATTGCTCTATTTAGTTGTTCTAGAATTTTGCTGTTCATCTTTACTAATGGAACTCGGGTATTAGGAATTGAACTAGGAGTAGCTAAGTAGATTTGACGCGTGGTGAAGCTATCTCAACTTGTGGTAGTTGGTAGCGAGAATGATATGCATTCAGTGTCGTTATTTCTTGTTGAGGATTGATCGAGCTTTGCTCAAGATCATAAAACCACACCCTTTTATTATTGTTTTTTTCGATGATTGGTGGTTTGGATATCGGTTCGGACAATAGTCTTGTGCCATCTCCCCGCGACTAGTATGTGGGTGATTTTGTGATACCGCATACATAGGAACTTAAGTGTTCTAAGACCCTAAGGAAGACATTTATCGACTTTACCCATCGTTAGCCATTGCCATGCATTAATTTTAATCGTGTTTACTCGTACCTGTGACCGACTCTTTGTGTGAATCAAATGTGTGAAGACCGCTTCGGTTAAAAAGGGTTAAGCTTTAAGTTTTGTTCGTTTGGATCGTCGTGTTGGAAAACGGATCGAAGTTTGAGAGTTTTTGCAAAAAAAAAGGAAAAAAAAGGGTAAAGGGTCGGACCGGGTCGGACCAGACCCGACCAACAGACCCGGCCAGGCCCGACCCGACCCATCTCCTTTCCTCGCGTTGGGCCGTGGGAGCCCAGGCCCGTCTGAAGCCCAATGTGTGGCGGCCCGCGTATTTAAACGCGTTTTAGGGTTTCTAACCCTCACTTCTTCTCCTTCGTTGCACAGCCGACCCTCCCTATCTCTCTCATCACCTCTCCCTCTCCCTATCTCTTTCTCTTCTCAGTTCAGGCCGAGCCGCCGCCGGTGTTCTCGTCCCTGACCTCACTCTCCCTCCTCTCAGAAACCCGAGCCATCTCCGACCTCTCCCTCACCCTCTCCGTCCAGCTCAGATTCGCCGCCCTCTTCATCTCCGACCTCCTCTCTCTACCTCTCCTCTTTCCCCGAGCTCATTTCGAGCTCGCCGTGGAAGAGTCGAGAGGAAGCGTAGCCGGAGGTCCGAGGGACGACGTCTAGGGTTTTACCAAGCCGTGCTCCGCCGTCTGGCTCGCCGGCGAAGGAGGAAACCGACGCCACCGTCGCCTTCGCTTCAGGCCGCCTCGGATTCATCGAGATCCTTGCCGGACGGTCCAGATCTGAAGCGAGAAACTGAAGCGCCGTAATCCACCACAACCCGAGCGGCAATCACCTCACCGTCGTCCTTTCCCTACGGTGAGAGTCGCAACCGTGAGTTTTGGTTGCCGGCCGGAATGCGAACCGAGCCTTTCTCTCGTCCCTTCTTCTTCTTTTGTTCCCGTGCGTTGTTTTTGGATCTGGAGCGTTATAGATTAGAAGTGCTGTTTTTTTAAAAGAAATTAAAATAAAATCAGTTTTAAATTTAAAAGGAAATTAAATTAAAACAAAAACAGCTTTGAATTAAAAAGGGATTCAAAATAAGGTTTAAAATCAAAAGAACTGTAATTCTAGACTTGAATGAATCTGTTGATCGAATCTGGAACGTTGGGACTTTTGAACGAACCTGGAACGTTTGGATGACTGGACTATTGAAACGGACTTAAAACGGGACTAAAAGCGGAACGCTGAATCGAAACATGTACCTCGGGAATCGTGCCTCAAAGCCATGCCTTGGGGTTTGTGCCTCGAAACCCGTGCCTCGGGATCCGTGCATTGTGAACCGTGCTTCGGGAAACATGCACCGAGTTCTGTGCTCGGAACTCGAGTACTCGAACCCGATTCGTCGTATATTCCCGCTTTTAGCCCGCTCGAGTTTAAAAGACAACTGTTGAACTTAAACTGAACCGTCGTAACTTTTAATTTAACTTTGGAACCGGTTATAATTTTATCTTTCCGTGTTATGTTAGAGTCTGGCTTCGATCGAAGAGAAGACCGGAGGTAGCGAGCCAGGACGTCAGCAGCTAGGAGACGTAGCTGTTGTTCTTCGGTTGAGGTAGGGAACGTAGCGGATACCGGTTTAATTGCGGAAAGTTACTAGTATGCATGCTAGTTATTAATAAAACTGGAACGGTCGTTTACATTAGATAAAAACCGGACGAGTCTTAGTAACATGTAGGATGTGATTCACTAGTGTAGCCGCTTTCAATACTTGGGAAATTTCCATGCTGGTAGAATGGCCATGTCGAGCCTTAGGTTGTGTGCTGATTGAATTGTCTGTTGGTGTTTGAGATGCCGCTGTGTGACTTAGTGTCGATAAGTTTAAGAGTAAAGAATTAGTATATCCGGTGAACATGCTGTTGCTATGTGTGGGCGAGTGTGCCGTGTTTGTTATGATGTGAACCCTTGGATGTGATATGGTCGGGTGAGTGATAGACCGACGTGACGTGTTGTGGTACGATTGGTGGACTTGGTAAGCCGTGTTCGATTGTGGCATTGCGATGTGTGATATTATCTTGATGTTTGTTCTGAGGAGTTGTATTCCGGTATGGTACTTACGACCGAGGGGGTACGCCGGTGTAGGGTAGTACCTAGGCCGACGGTGTGTTCCCACGTATGCGCGGTCCCCCGGGTAGTGGTTCCGGTACGATACCTACATCGAGGGGGTAGTCCGATGTGGAATATCTAGGCCGACGGTTACGTGATCAGTGTTGTACCCCGAAGGAGTGCCGGGAAAATGTCTAGGCCGATGGAGATTCCGGTATGACGTATTGAGATTGTCCCCCGAGTCTCAGTGACGGGAAGATATCTAGGCCGATGTTGTGTGTTCCGGTGCGATATGATAGAGTCGGGTTGTGGACAGTCGATAGAGTAGGGGACTGCGGTACACTTGGTGTCCTGTTAAGTGTTGTGGTTGCAGTTTGTGCTTGTTCGTTTGAGTATGTTTGTGAGTGTGGTTTGGTCTTGAGTTGAGGATTGTGGTTACGAGTTCCGTTGGAAATTAGTTATGTGCTATACTAGTATGCCCTAATTGGACGGTTACCCGTGGTGGTGAGCGCTTGATTATAACCTTAACTACTTTTCCTACTGAACGAAAGCTCACCCTTTACCTTGTTGTTTTTCAGGTCCTAAGCGGGATGTGTACTAGGTGGATGCTCGATGCTTGGGAGCTTGCGAGGGTCCTAGGCTAGATTGTCTAGAGACGTACCGTTAGCTGTTGAACTATTTTACTGTGGTTTTTACCGAGCTGTGACTCGCAACGTTGTTTAAAGTTTTAAACTACTAGTTGAGACTGTTTTGGCTTTACTTTCATTTAAATTTATTATTGTTTTAGTTCACGTCTTGAGTTCGGTCAAAACCAGATTTGGGGCGTGGCAAAATGCTACTTGTCTTAGGTGATAGCGTGTAGATAATTTTCTTGTGTCTAGACTGAAACAAACTTTTACTTTTTTGCCTTTTATACCCCTTTTTGGGGATGTGGAAGTGACAACTCACGTCCCCTGAGAAATACTAATGATATCTCTACTTTCTATAGGTTCGACCGGTACTTAATCGTTTATATATTGCTTGATGACCATAACCTGATGCACATTTAAAGAGAGTGTTATGGTCCCGACTTATGGATCGCGTTATAGGACCCAGATACGCCATCACTATGGTGCATGATAAGAGCTCGTTAAGAGAGAACTCGAAGACCTTGTAGAGACCAAACAATTTGTTTAATTCTCAAGTCTGTTTATTTGATTATTCTCTCTTGGTATATATAACCAAAGAGGTTACTAGGAGCCCAAGTCCTAATACAACTTTAATTAGTAAACTACCTAATTTTCCCAAAACCTAATACAATTCATTAACTAAAAGATAATAATAAAAAAAGAAATCAAATCCCCACACCAAACCCTTGGTCGGCTACAATTATTTTTGAAACGGGTAACCGGAGACTTTCATTAATACCAAATGGTAATTAAGTAGGGTGAGGCGTGACCGCCTCGGGTTCCAGATTTATGTCCGGGCCGACCGTAGTAAGCCCGGCGCTCATGGACCCATAATAATAGCCCACTTTGCATCGTGGGCACAAAACTAAGCCAACTCCTTACAACCGTCCCAATATAACGAGACATAAAAGAGATAGTCCTAAAACAAACAGAGGACAAAAAGTTCCAAACATAAAGCAGATAATCAGAGTGCATAAAAATAAAGTTTGCTGATTGTGCAGGCTGCCCGGGACCTCCCAGCACCGGCTTCCCCAGGTCTGTAGGTATAGTCCGAAGGCGACTCCACCCACCCATGCTGGGTCGGTTCATTCCTGCATTGGAGACACCTGTGCCTCCGGCTGGTTTGCCCCCTCCGTCTTCAGGTAGGTCTGGGCTGGTGTGTGGTGCTGGGGAGGCGAGTCTTCCTGCTGCTTCCTCACTTCCGGTGGACGATCATAGAGGGATCCGCCCCTTGTTTTCCTGGTGGGCATCTTACCTTACCGCGACTGGGCCCTCCTTTCCCCAGTCCAACCTAGGGATCTATCTGATATCCCAGTCCAGGCTGGGGATCTTTCTGTTGCCTCTGCGGGTCCTTCTGCTTCCCCTCTCGGGTCATTTCAGGATCAGCGTATCCAGCTCGGACCAACGTCTCATCAGCAGGATGGACATTAGCCAGATTATCAGGCTTCGTAAAGCCCGGTGGCGGCCCAGAGACTCGGTGCACTCCCTCTTGCAATAATGTGATTACCCCTCCTGGGGTAACCTTAGCCAGATAATCAGACTTCGACTGGTCTGAGCCGGGTACCTGTTCACCCATAGTAATCTCCCTGGATCGGACCATCGGATTCAGAGACAAGTCACTCAAAAGATATGTGATAGACGGGTGGGTCACCAAGGGAGGTGTATTCCAGACCGTCTCCAGCAACCTGTCCACATTCATCTGATTTGGGACCAGGATAGGTCGGTCATACCGAACCTCCTCCCGACCGATCCCCGGCAGCAGGGCCGTACATCCCGAAATCCTGTGAGTTACCATACCACACATGCGACAAAAATCGACTATCCTTTCATACTGTAAGTCAATTATCTCAGAAGTCGTGGTACCTGGGAACCGAAGGCGAACCCTCCGCCGAAGAGGTCGTTGTAGTTCCATCCGAACCCTGAGCCACAGGAACATGTCCTCCCGGCGAGCAAACGAGATGGGGGCCGACGGGACCTGGGTACCAATGCTGGAAGCAATATTGAGGCCACAGACGTAGTCATTCCTAGCCTTTCCCGGTATGTTGAGCGCCCGAACCCCAATTTCCACATGGTGAAACTGGATATCCTTGGCCCGGGTAAACTGCGTGAGAGGCTCTAGCAGGAGAGGGTATCCCTTGATGCTCCATGGGCCCCGGTGGCGGACATTCTCCATCGATTCCTCAGACGGGAAGTGATAGCCCGTGACTTCTGGTGACATAAACTCCACCTGGATGCCCGTTACGTCCGACCCCACCATCGGCCATCCTCCCTGGTTAAGACCGAGGTTAGGGCTACCCACCTCCGTCAGATTTGGAGGGCGAGACAGGGTGAGACAGTCCCGGTACGGGGCCGACGCCACCAACTGACGGTCTTCTTGGGCCAAACCGACTGCCGGAGACCCAACACCTTCAACCGTACCGTGACTCGACCCCGGTTTGTCCTTCAAGGTTAACGGGGTCGTCTGTTTCCCGGGATCCGACAGAGGAGACGGTTGCAGCGCCATCAACGCTGGAGGTTTTCCGGGGTTGGCTTCGAGCACGGCAGGCGGGGGCCCGTTCATTTGTTGCATGTCGGACGGGGCTTGGATCTGGCCGGAGAGTTCCATTTCCGACGCGAAGCGGGCGCGGAGAGATAGATCTGGGGCTGGACATCCGGAAATGGATTGAGAGCGGTTGTAGATGGCGACGGGGACGACGGAGTAGCGAAGCTACGCGATGCAGGCTGGCGGCGCGATAAGTTGCAGAACTCGGCGTCGGCTGGTGTGGTACCACGACGGTACTGGCAAGCACGGGTAGCACCGAGGAAGGCGAGACGGGAGCCGGAGGAGGCGGCGATAGTGGCTGACCCTAGTGGCTAGGGTAGACGAGAGCGTTTTTGGCCGACCACAATTAGTTGTGGGCTTATCCTACCTTATATCGGTCCGTACGACGCATAACAGAGATATTTGACACTTAATCATCCTCGCTCATCGCTACTCTCACTATCTTATCTTCATGTTATCATCATGTTATGCTACACATCTCATTGAGACTACCAAGAGAGACAAGCAAAACCCGCGATGCATAAATACAAAAATGTAATACTAAGTTGCTGGTAGCAGAGGAGGTGCCAAGAACTTAACAACTGTTTCTTCTTCCTGATTTTTCATATCTCTATACATGGATCAGTTCTTATTGGTAGTTCTCAAGGGAAACTCAAACATATCTGTTCTGTGCTGCACTGTAGTGGATTAGTATGAATACTATATGAAATCAAGACCATCTATATAGAAGCCCTATTCTCTATGACTTGAAAAACGTGTCCAAAACCCTTCCCTGAAACCCTAGCCGTCAGACCCGCCTCCTTCGTCTCCACCGGCTCCGGCCAAGGTCGGTGCCGGTGGTGACCTTCTCCCCTTCTCTCCCTTCCCTGTCCTCCTTCTCTTCGACCTCGACTTGTTTCTGTTCAAGCACTCTGACGACTACCTCTTCCTCCAGATCCAAGCACTCCGACGTCTCCCTCTTCTTCCGTTGGCTGGTTTTCTCTCCCGGGTTCGTTGGCTCCTGCTAGCGTGAGCCCTCGCCGGATTTCATGGCTCCCTTTGTTCAGATCTGTCCGTTTTGTTCAGATTTGAAGCAGCTGGGCCTCCCCGGTGTCGCTCTCTCCGGTAGCCGGCGGTGGTTGGTTAGGTGGGCGCGGGTTTGTAGAGTCTTCGGGTCAGTGCCCTTTCTCGCCGGCTTTGCAACAGGGTCGGGCGGAGTTGCGTCTTCGCAGATCTGTTGTAGCTGGGCCTCCCCAGTGTCGCTCTCTCCGGTAACCGGCGGTGGTTGGTTGGGTGGGCGCGGGTTCGTGGAGTCTTCTGCCCAGTGCCCTTGCTCGCCGGTTTTACAACTGGGTCGGCCGGAGTTGCGTCTTCGTGCTGTTGAAGGCGGGCGTCTCCGCGTGAAGGTGTCACCCGGTGTTGGGCTAGGGCCAGTCCTGGGCCTCGACCTGGCTTGGGCTTTGTCCTGGGCCAGTGTAATGGGCCTGGGCTAATCCTGGGCCAGCTCCAAGGGCCTGGTCTGGGCTTTGGCCCGGTTCACTGCTTTGGACCCTCTACTTGGTCCATTCGATCATCCCAGCAGATTTGGTGTGTGGGTCTTGCCGACGTTGGTTTGTGCTCGGACTTCTGCTGGAGGTGCTTCTCCCGTTCACAAGGTTCCGGTGGGTAAGATTTCTCTTCACCTCCTTTTCTTCCAGCACTCCTGTTGTAGGCACTGCTTGCCTCCTAGTCTCAGTTTCGCGTAAATCTTCGTCGCTCCTCTCCACATTGTTGGGGGGAGCTCGTCGGTCATTTAGGTGCTAACCTCCGACGAGGTGCTAGGCTTCAGTGCCAACCTTCGAAGTCCTGTGGTTTCTGTTTCTAAGGGGTCTAGTATCGGTGGCGATTTGCCTCTGACTCATCTTTGCTGTTTGCGGTGCGGGCCGCCGGCGTGTCAATGCCTTTTCTATTTATTTGGATCGGGTTTTTGATGAGATGAGGTGTGTAATACTGCAAGTGTTGGTAAGAGGTTTGGGGTGTAATGATTGGTCTCGGAGGGCTATGTTCGGGTTACATCGTCTGCTTGGTAGTTTGCGGTCTCGTCCAAGGAGCTCCTCGCGGTTGCAGGCTTGAGGTTGTAGTCCGAGCACCATGCTCGTTGTTGTGTATTGAGCGTCATGCTCGTTGTAGTTTACTGAGCGCCGTGCTCGTGTCTGTATTCCGAGCGCCATGCTCGTGGTTGTATCCCGAGCGCCATGCTCGTGGTTGTATTCCGAGCGCCATGCTCGAAGTTGTATTCCGAGCGCCATGCTCGTGTCAGGTTTATGAGCGCCATGCTCGTGTTGCATTTCAGTTACTTGTACTTTTTTGTGCTTGGTCTGTAGTTGGATCTATAAGCTGTATTCCTCTTCCTACTTGAGAGATGTTTACTTTTTTATTATAAAAAAAATAGAAATTGCTGATAAAAAAAAACCCACCTATATAGGGTAGTTTATGTTATAACCAGTAAGGGTTGTCCCCCAAACAGAAACCCTATACATTTTTGAACGCTTAAAGCATGTGGAGTTTAAGGGTGCGTTTCAAATTTCCTTATTATATTATTAGTTGTAACTAATTCATATCTATCTGTTTGTTTGTATCCTTTCAGACAATTAGAATCTTGACAGCTTTGCTTTCTTGAGTGTTGATCATCTTTTGATTGCAGTGGTAAGGTTAGTTTGTAATTACTAGTTACCTGCTACTTACCACACATTATGCACATCTTGGATCATTTTGAAGTGGGGCATAAAACAATGAATAAATTGACAAAAAAAAGGCTAATAAATGGAAATGTTGAGACAAAATATATGAAGAACCAAGAAGTATATATTCATCTTTTGATATATCATAAAGTTACAAGAATATCTCATCCATGTAATATTCTGGATGTTGAGATATAGATCTCTATCTAGTGGTTGATGGTGTTGAGAAGAGAAACCCTCATCTTGATCAAGCGCCTGAACAAGGATTCAACACCATCTTCAAAATCTTGAATGCAAACATCAAGTTTCTTAAGCTGGATTTGCACCTTCTCTGCATCTCCCTTGTGACCAATGAGGGACTCAACTGCTACAAATTCGTTTTCTTCTTCTCCTTCACATGCAACACTTTTGGAGTGCATAATCTTGGAAACCAGAGACCATGAGCTTGGCTTTTTGCCATTGATAAAGGACAACAAGGCCTCTAATGTGACCACAGTAAGTGCTTGTGCCTCTCTTATCAAGGACACGCTTACATCATCCGATGAGTTCTTGTTTTCCATGCCTTTCAAAGTTTTCAAGGCTTTTTGGATTGTCTTTTTGACCATCTTCCTTGAAGACATGAACTTCTTGGCCTTAGAATGAGCTTCGCATCTTCGGCGTATAGCTGATTGGATTTCTTGTGCGGATTCTTTTGTTAGCGACAAGGCTTCCTTGATGATGCTGCAAACATCCAAGAGCCTGAGAGAGCCATCCACCAACCCATCAAAAGAAGCTTGTTGGGTTGAAGGCAAGAGGAGCAACTGATCAACACAATCGAATACATCTTGAAGCCCATTTAGTTGGTTCCCAATGGATGAAGATGAAGCTGAAGTGGAGGTGGCTTCAGAGGTGGATCTCAGTCTGCACAAGTTGTTTTGGAATTGTGAGACGATTGGGTGAGGCCTTGAGGGGAAACTGTTGGAGCGAACGTGGTAAGAAGCTGCCATTTCTTGATCTTTTAGAGAAGTTGAATGCAAAATTTGGTTTTGGATGAATTCATCTCCATCGTCTCATTGATATATATATATATAGTTAGCTCATAAAAAGTCAAGGAGACAGGAGGAATCTCATATTGTGTGGTGGCAGACACATGAGCAGCAACGTGGTTCATTTCAGTGCCTCAACTGTTGCAGCGATGTACATGCAATGTCTCCCTCCCACCGTGTATATCATTCGTGTGCTCGTTATTATAAATGTAAGGATCCACGTATTCAGCGGATCCTTATCATCTTATGCACATAGCTGGCTATACATTGTTTACTGCAATACTGTCTACCATGTGGATGAAGCACGTTCCATCTATCATCTTCTTTTTCTTATCTGCAACTTTTAATAAAACGAACATAAAAGGCCGATTACAACTGAAGAGCATGACTATCAAAATGGAGAAAAAGACTACTCTTTCACTATCCTCTGTAAGAGAGATCGAATACTACCTAAACTTGTAACAAATAGTGTTTAACAATGGGATGAGTACAGCAAATAGGAGCAGCAACGTGGTTTCATTTGGACGCCTCAACTGTTGCAGCGATGTACATGCAATGTCTCCCTCCCACCGCGTCTATCATTCGTGTACTCGTTATTATAAATGTGAAGATTCACGAATTCAGCGGATCCTTACCATCTTATGCACATACATGGGTTAGCTGGCTATACATTGTTTACTGAAATATTGTCTACCATGTGGATGGAGCAGGTACCATCTATCTTCTTCTTCTTCTTCTTTATCATAAAAAACTCAAGATGAGAGTTCCACTGCAAAAGGACCATACGGAAAATTACAACGGAAACGCATAAATACCAAAATGTAGAAATAAAAGCTAGTATATAACGTATGGATTGCTTGCGTGACAAGAAAGTCCGAGGAAGAAGATCCTTCCGGTTGGACAAGGAGCCTGTGTTACTTATAGACTTGATAGTTATTACTAATTAGCTTGATAGTTCAAGTTAATAGTGATGGATATCACGCTACGTTTTATGTCAAACACATAAGTGAACATAGAGTCGTTGTTGTTTTGTTTGAGAAGGCCACGTGCGCGCATGGGATTGGAAGCCAAAGTCAAGGCTACAGTTTGTCTTCTACCTTGTTTGAGGAGTCGGGTTGCAGATCCAGAACATAGCAAGTTGCAGAAGCTGCCGTAGGAGTACGAAATGCATGTTGTGGTCGATCCTTATATTGTAATAGATACTCTAGGGTTTGGGTTATCTTTTGAACCAAATAGTTTTAGCATAGAAGTAGTACTTTTCGTTAGAAGCGTTGTAAGAGCCTTTGAGCTTCCCTTCTATTTCAATCATAGTAATCCCTTTTTCATTTTCATCTCAAAAGCATTCTCGCTCTTAACAATGGTATGAGAGCCACGTGCGGCACTTCGTGCCAGATCTTGACCCGTTCCGTGCGGCGTTCCGTGCCGGAATCTGGTCCTCTCCGTGCCCCATTCCGTATCAGATCTGGGCAGACTCTCTTCTTCTTCCCCAACTTCCTTTTCTATGGATTCCAACATCAAAACTCCATTGATGAATCCTCAAAACTCCAAAACAGACCCAAAGCTTCAGTAAAACAATACCCACAAAGGGATTTCATCAAAACTACTCAAAACTAGAGATTTCTAACAATAAACTTCACCTTTCTTCACTCATACCTTCATCTAAGCCATCAAACCTCACACCAAGCCATTTCTAGCTCTTCTCCTTCAAAACCCATGATCCAATTTCAATGAAAACGAATTTGATTAGGGGCTTTACCTTGGAAATGGAGAGTAGAAGAAGAATATGGGGTTTGTTTGACGATTTGAGGTAGAAAACTAGAGAAAACACTCTCTTTTCTCCTTGCTTCTCCTTCAAGCTTCCATGGAAGACCCCCTCTCTCTCTCTTGATATTTTCGGCCAACTAGTAATATTGGGCTGAAATTGGTCCAAAATGGTGTATTAAACCTAGGTAGAAAGATGTCCAAAATACCCCTTTGCCTCATCTCTTCTCAAGTTCAACTATTAAGGGTGTAAGGGTCAAAACACAACCATTTCTTCCCTTCCAAGCAAACATGACACATGTCCATGTGGGGACCACTCCAAGCTTAAATAATTCCAGCTCAACTAATTAAATGGATTTAGTTTCTAATCGGACCGCGTTTGACCGATAAAAGGTATGGGTTGACTTTTCCCAATATTACAGTCATTTGAAAGGAAACGGCCCAATTAAGCTAACCGTAACGACGACTAAGCTTTAAAGGGCCCTAGAAAGGTCCCGAATGACTCCCGGAGTCATCGGTTGACTTTTCCGGCAAAAAGTCAACTTTCGCTGAAAACCTCCGGTTCGACCGGGAACGACCGGGGGCGGTTCTTACAGCAGCAGCTCAAATGAGCTTACGGGGCCTCATTAACCGAGGGGGAGAAAGGATTGCTGTTGAAAGAGCAGCTGAAAGAGAAAGGATGGCTGCTGAACGAGCTGCTGAAATAGCTAGGCTTGAGGAAAGAGCTAGGCGTGTTCATGCAAGGGTGGCTACTTCCTCGGAGTCTCGTACATCTTATGGAGCCACCTCCATGCGCGACCCGAAGCATGACGTAAGAGTGTACGTGCAGTGGCTGAAAGACAACTTGGAGCGCTAGTTTGAAGACTAGATGCCCTAGCTAGAATATTAATGTATTAGTATTTAAAGGATGTGTGTTAAGGATGACTTTTGATTTAATATCACTTATTCTATGACTTTGTTTGAATGTTTTAACGGTTGTTTTAATTTTTGTTCACTTTATTAATTAAGTGTTAGTTTTTATGAATATTACTTCTGTGTGCTTTGACTTAATTATTTGGGGTTGATTATAATTGTAATTTGTTCTTTGAGTTAGGATGGAACCAAACTTTGATCCTCGACTCGAGCGTAGGTGGCGTCGACATGAAAATGCAGGAACAATATTACCTGGTCCACATGGAGCCAACGCTGCAGCTGGCCCATCGTGGGTGCAACAATATTACCTACTAGTCGAGGAAGGACATCAACAATACGACTATATTTTTTGCCTAATGCGTGCGAAAGGTGATGACCTTCCTCCACTCCCTGATGGTGTAGGCCCGCTGTTGAGGCCTCCGTGGTTGAACGAGGTTTAAGACAATGACCTTCAAGCTATAGAGGAACCTGCATGGTTTAGACGTTTTGTTGAATGGATGGAAGTGAACAAAGAAATGCAAGAGCGTGTTATCAGAAGCCTGCTTGATTCGTAACTCTATTATGCGTTTATGTATTTTGTTTTAGAAGTATGATTAATGATGTGTTAAAACAATGTACTTTTTCAAAACACATTATCTATGAGCTGTTTTTGTGTTTATATACAGATTGTTTCATACAGGTTCATGTGTAATGTTGATATGTTCGTCGGGATGAAAATAAATGATTTCGTATATTAGCTCACTTTACCAACGAATACAAGTCACTTGGCTGACGGATACAACAGGTGTGGGTAAGGTTTTATCTGGCTGACGGATGCAACATGTGTGGGTAAGGTTTTCTCATTTGGCTGACGGATGCAACATGTGTGGGTAAGGTTTTCTCATTTGGCTGACGGATGCAACATGTGTGGATAAGGTTTTCTCACTTGGCTGACAGATGCAGCATGTGTGGCTAAGGTTTTCCCACTTGGCTGATGGATGCGACATGCGTGGCTAAGATTTTCTCACTTGGCTGATGGATACGAGTGACCTTATCCACAAATATTCTATCCGTCAGCCAAGTGACAACCTGGCCGACGGATGCAGCATCCGTGGCCAAAGTTTTTTGTCACTTGGCTGACGGATGTCTGTGTCCATGGCTAGAGTGCCAAAACTCTAGTGACAGATCCATTTTATCCGTCAACCAAGTGGATTTCTGCAGTAGTGCAGTCTGTATCACCAAATTCCTAACGCCCCAAGTATTCTTCATCACTAATCGAAACACCATCGGTTTATATGGTTTATCGCTCATCCCCTTAGTCGCCAAACCTATTCTATACTTCTCTCCCCTAGGTTTTCCTTGCTAAATTTTAATTTCATAATTATTTATTTTTATTGATTTTTTTTGGAGAAGAACAGGGAATATTATTACTGAAAAAAGAGATAGTTTGACGAGTACATAATTGTACCCATCTTACAGGATAGAATCCAACTAAATAATAGAAAGCAATAATAGAAAGTAAAAGTTGCTCGATGCTTAGGGGCGGTTGAAGGGGGATATTTGCGGTAGCATCCAGTGGAACCCTGGATACCGACACAGCATGCTTCTACCAAATGACACTGGCCGAGCCAGCCAAGTGAGAGGCGAATACTGGTGGACTGCCATCTCCCCCGGTGAGTCAGCGTGCGTCGTCCTTCCTTGACTGATAATGTTAGGGCTCCTGAACGCGGGAATGCTGACACCGGACTGGTAGGGGAGACAGATAACGACTGTCGATGGTACCCTCGCCATCTGCTCGCCAGGAAGGGGTCACAGTCGACCACCCCCTTCCTGGACCACCTCAGGCTCATTCCTGGAGGCGGGGATACTTGTGGCCCCCCGCCGCTGCTACATGTGATCCACCATCGGACCCTGTCGATCCCTCTAATTCTTCTGGTTCCTCCTCTCTGTCCAGGCGCTTCTTCCCCGACAGCATCGGTCCCACTTCCTTAGCAACCCACTCCGAGGGAATGTCGTCCGTCCCTGTCGCATATGACGGCCCCCCCAGATCGTGGCACCGACCGAGTAGGCGTACCCGGGCCCTAGTTACTTCCCTTGCCCCTACTCCTAATATAGCTCCAATTCATCCCGGGGACCGCCTTCCCGTGTTTCGCCTTCTCCAAGGCAGATTGCGGGTCATCGGGTGCTCGCAGAGAGTGACCCCTAACTCCCCCCGCCACCGGACATGAGGAGAACAGATGCCCCGCACAGCTATACCCATAACAATGATCTGGTAAGTGTTCGTACGAAACCTGAAGGAGAGTACGTACCTGCGATTCCGATAACCGGAACCATAGCTGACTCTGCAAAGTGACGCGTATATCAGCTCGGATTCGAATCCGCATAAACTCGCCCCAACAGTACCCCGATTGGTCCACGTCCACTGCCAGACATGTTCCCAACCCATTCCCTAGCCGGAAACCTACCTCCTTATTCCAAGCCCCCACCGGAAGGTTAGATACCCGAGCCCACACCGAGAAATGGTGAAAACTTAGGCCCCCCACCTTCATGTGAGCCCTGAGGTCCGTGAACATCACCAGAGACTCCCAGAACGCCCATGGTTCTCCAGCTAGTACCCTTGCCCTTTCCCTAGCCGTACGAAAGAAGAAAGCCACCAGGCCCCCTTCCAGCGGCCAGGCCTCCACTTTCATGCCCCACAGGTCCTCCATCCTGTCCACTAGGGATTTTCAGAAAAACCGCTTCGAAGTCAGCACCTTTGCAGCTAGTGCAAATTGGAACTGACCCCCTACATTGGCCATCGCCCCAGTTAGGATCACTACTTCCTTGATACACATCGATCACTGACGCGAACCAAGGTTCCCCACACCCACCGCCTCGGTTTACAGCCCATCTCGATCCGGCTCCACCCTAGTACGAGTGTCTCGGTCAGCCCGACCACCCGGTTAGACGGTCCGATCTCCACCCGATCAGTACCCGCCCTATATCTGCTAGCCCAGGCAGCAATGTCACCTTGCCCAGCACTCGGTCCACAACCCTGTCCTCCACGCCCAGCCCTCGGAGTCCACTCCTCTCAGCCCAGTCTCCCCCGCGTCTCCTTACGCGCATCCTGCATGAACCCAGTCGTACAACCCAACCCATCCCCAAGGCCCAGATCCGGCCCAGTAGGGTTCTCTTGCATCACCCCTTTTCCCTTGCTTCTTCGACAAGCTACCGCCACCGACGACTCCTCCGTCGTAGCCTCCGTGTCCGAGGATACCTCCACCATCGGCACAAATGCCGCCGTCCCTGACACCAGTCCCAACGACCCCCGCGGTTCTGTCACGCCCCTCGCAATCCGAGGACGTGGACCTCTCGTCGCCGTCCGACGAATCCGTCCCGCCGTAGTGTGCGACCAACCTCCCCCCAGCAGCGGAGACCCGCCACCCCTCGTGGCCGAGAATCGCATGGGAGAGGACATGCCTTCCCGCGGCGTCAGCGGCTCCGGCTCCGTGTCGGACGCCTCCGTCTCCGCCACCTCGTCCTCCAGTGCCGTCGGGGTCAGCCCAGGATCGTCACCCAGAACCGCCCCCGTCCCAGCCACCATACCTTCTTCCTCATGCAATCCGACGACCCCCAACGTCGCCGTCTCCCTCGCGTCTACGACGCCCACACCGACCCCGCCGCCGGAAATCTCCCCCTCGACCTCCTCAAGTTGATCACACTATAGTAAGGGGTCGCCGGAGATACTAGAGAGCCGCGCCGCCGAAGTCGCCATCGATTCTCAGAAAAAAAAACCTAACCCTAGTTTGCAGAGAGAGCAAAGAGAGGGCGGCTGCTTTGTTAGGTTCCATTTTTATTGAAATTTTAATATCCTGATCTAATTGATTTACACAAAATCTTTCCTATTTAAATCATCAATTATGGTTCAAGACTATGTTTTTAATTTTCTAGTTGTTTTATGGAATTTCGACATCACATATTACAATAATCGAATGTTTATTGTTTATGTGATATTCATGTTTAATGTTATTTTATATTAATAACGTTATGTATTAACGTATAAATAAATTTTGTACCCCTCGACGACCCTCTGGTAGATCCTAATATCAACCCTTCCGAATGACTGAAACGTTTAAATGCCGATATATATAAAGCTTATACTAATTGCCTGAAGGGTGTCGACTTTAAATTAAGGGTGCCATGTGATAAACCTTCTTGTTATGTGCAAATCATTTAAGTTGACCTGTTTTTGTTTACATTCTCACATACAATTAGAACCTTGACAGCTTTTAATGTTTGTTTTTTTTTGATCGACGAGGTTTTTTTTTATATAAATCCATATGTTCCAAAGATGGGAGACAAGAGGAATCTGCAAAACGCAGCCAATTACAAGGCCATGACAGCCCAATTATAAGGCTTTGATAGCCAAAATGAAAGGATTATCCTTGGAAATGAAGAACAAACCTATAAACAATGGAAGACTGAAGTAAAACAGAATTTAAGCCCGTGAAGGCGCGCTGATCTGCATAGGAACAAGAACTGGAGCAGACGAGCGATCAGAAGATTTAAAGACACTGGTGAGTGGATCTCTTAACCATTCAGTGAAGGAGAATTTGAGTTTGGGACCATCTCTTGCTTTCAGAGCTTGATAAGAATTGATTTGGACCTTGTGAAGAATTTTAGATCCGTCTGTAGCAACTGAGTTGAACACTAGATCGTTTCTTGCAAGCCAAGTTTCCCAAAGAAAAAACCCTGCGATTCCAATCCGAAATTTAGAGGCTTTCCGAGGGACTAGATGAGTCCAAGATGACATTAGGTCCCCAATTTCACCAGGAATTACCCAAGAAATGGACCACCAATTGAGAACCTCAGCCCAAATTTTCCATGAGAACTGACAATGGAGAAGCAAGTGTTTGGCATCTTCAAAATAGGAGTTGCAGAACACACAAAAGCACTGTTGGATTGGAAATCTGACTCCACGCTCCTCAAGGAAACACTTTGTGGGAATAGCATTTAGGCAACACAGCCAAGAGAAGCAAGCAATTTTAGGGGAAGAACCATGCTTCCATAGAATTGATCCCCATGCTTTAGAGGAACCTTGGGGATAAAGGGATTGGAAGAAATTACTGACAGAGAAACCAGCATTGTGATGAATCCATTTGGGCAATCAGATTTTCCAACATCAATGGAGTACCCTGAGAGCATATTGAGGAGCAAAGATTTTTGAGATTGATCCCAAGAATTTCCATCTGGTAGTTCAAGAGACCAATCCATACCAGACCAAAATTCCACCACTTTCCCAAGTTTGTTGAGAGATAAAGTGAATAGTCTGACAAAGACATCTTTTAAAGGTTTATCACCTGCCCACACATCATACCAGAAACTAATTCTGATCCCATTGCCAAGGGTCCAAGAGATACCAGATTGACCAAAGAAGGATCTGAAGTGCTCATCCTTAGTTAAGGATTGGAAATGGCCCAACCAAGAGGAATTATCAAGGTTACCTGCATTTAAAAGGTTCCAATCCTCAACTTTCCAGCCATATTTTGCACAAATTACAAGCTTCCAAAGAGAGTCATATTCAACACAAAATCTCCACCACCACTTGGAGAGAAGAGCAACATTCATTTTTGCCAATGGCCTTACACCCAGACCAGCATCATCTTTGGATGAACAAACAATGCCCTAGTTTACCTTGTGCAGGGCTTTCTTTGCTGGAGAGCTACCCCAGAGAAAATATCTTTGCCATTTTTCAAGCTTCAAGATAACTCCCATAGGTGTTTTCATCAAAGACATATAGTAGAGAGGAAGGCCACTTAAGGTTGATTTGATGAGAGTCAGTCTTCCTCCAAAGCTGAGATGCTTAGCCTGCCAAAGATTGAGCTTCCTTTTGAATTTTGAGACAATAGGTACCCAGGTTTTGATCCTTTTAGGGTTAGCACCAAGCATGAACTTCCTTTTAATGTTTGTTGATCATCTCTTTTTTTTCTTTGATCGACAATTTTTTTTATATACCAAAGGGTCGGACCGGACCCGACTAGCAGACCCGGCCCGCCAGGCCGCCTCGACCCAGCTCTTCCTGTTGGGCCGTGAGGCCCTTTTTGCGTCAGAAGCCCAAACCGTTCACCAGCCCTTTTATTGTCGGCCCGCCTATTTAAGCCGAAGTTTAGGGTTCAGAACCCTAAACTCATCTTCTTCCTTCGCCAACCGAGCGCCACCCTCCCTCTTCTCCAAGCTGGCACTCTCTCTCACCTTCTCTCTCTCCCCTCGCCGGCGACGCCCCCATCCCCGACTTCTCGACCTCTCTCCATCTATTCCCCGTGCAGCCGCCGCCGTCCCTCTCCTTCTCCCCGTCCAAGCAAGCTCACCGACCGCCTCTCCTTTTCCTCGTCGCGTCTCCGACGGAGACCGACCTTCACGGTTTGTTCCGTGCTGGACGAAAAGAATGGAGCGCCGAGAACTGGATCGAGACACTCGTCCCCGCCGCCGTCTTCTCTCTTCATCTCCAGATCCATCGTGCCGCCCGCCACTGTTTCCTTCTCCCTACGGTGAGGCCTCGGCCGGCGACGCCCTTACCGGTGGTCGGCCGGATCTAAAAACCCGACTTTCCTCTCCCTTTTATTTTTCTGTCCCGAGCTATTCTTGGATCTATGCAGTGTTGAACTGAAATCACTTTGGATCTGGTTTGGATGGAATCAAAATCAAGGAAATTGAAAAGAAAAGAATTTTAAAAACGAAAACCAGTTTTAGTTAATAAAAAGGGTTAAAATCAGATTTAATTTAAGACGATATTTTGGACTGTTGAACGAGAAACGTGAATCGAATAAACTGGACGTTTAATCGGACTTAGAACGGGACAAAAGCGGGAACGCTGAATCGGACCTCGGGACCCGTGCCTCGGAAACCGTGCCTCGAAATCCATGCAGTGGGACCCGTGCCTCGGAAAACGTGCACCAGGTTCTGTGCTCGTGTGCTTGAACCCGATTTGTCGTAATCCTGCCTTTAACCCGCTCGAGTTTAAAAGACAACGATTAAATCTAATTTGGTATTGGTCGTAACTTTAATTTAATTTTGGCTTTCCGTGTAACTTAGAGTCCGACTTCGATAGAGGAGAAGACCGGAGGTAGCGAACCAGGACGTCAGCAGCTAGGAGACGTAGCTGCCGGTTCGTCTTGAGGTAGGGAACGTAGCGGATACCGGTTTAATTGCGGAAAGTTACTGGTATGCATGCTATGATTAATAAAACTGGAATGATCGTTTATATCAGATAATAACCGGACGAGTCGTAGTAACATGTAGGATGTGATTCACTAGTTAACTGCTTTCAATACTTGGGAAATTGCCGTGCTGGTATATCGGCCATGTCGAGCCGTAGGTTGTGTGCTGTTTGATTTGCCTGTTATTGTGTGTTGTGCCGCTGTGTGACTTAGTGTCGGTAGGTTAATAGACAAGAATTAGTATATCGGCTGAGCATGTTGTTGCTGTGTGGGCGAGTGTGTCATGCTTGTGTTGACGTGAACCCTTGGATGTGATATGGTCGGGTGAGTGATAGACCGACGTGACATGTTGTGATACGATTGTTGGTCTGGTAAGCCGTGTTTAATTGTGGCATTGTGATGTGTGATATTATCTTGATGTGTGTTCCGAGGAGTTGTTTCCGGTATGGTACCTACGGCCGAGGGGGTACGCCGGTGTAGGGTAGTACCTAGGCCAACGGTGTGGTCCCATGTATGCACGGTCCCCCGGGTAGTGGTTCCGGTACGATGACCTACATTGAGGGGGTATGCCGGTGTAGGACATCTAGGCCGACGGTTAGGTGATCTGTGCTTTACCCGAAGGAGTGCCTGGAAAGTTGTGTTATCTGTTCTTTGCCCGAAGGAGTACCGGGAAAGATGTCTTGGCCGATGGAGATTCCGGTATGACGTATTGAGATCGTGCCCCGTGTGTTTTCCGGGAAGATATCTAGGCCGATGCTGTGTGTTCCGGTACAATATGATGGAGTCGGGCTGTGGACAGCCGACCGAGTAGGGGACTACGGTACGGGACGTGTTGCACTTTTACAGTTTACTTTATGTTCGATGACTAGTTAATTGGTGTGCTGGTTGCTATTTGTGCTGTTTGGGTGATTGTGTTTGTAAGTGTGGTTTGGTCTTGAGTTGATGATTGTGGTTACGAGTTCCGTTGGATATTAGTTGTGTGTTGTACTAATATGCCCTAATTGGACGGTTACCCGTGGTGGTGAGCGCTTGCTTATAACCTTAACTACTTTTCCTATTGAGCGAAAGCTCACCCCTTACCTTGTTGTTTTTCAGGTTCTAAGCGGGTTGTGTGCTAGCTGGATGCTCGATGCTTGGTAGCTTGCGAGTGTCCTAGGCTAGTAGTCTAGAGATGTGGTATTCGTTTTTATTAAACTCTTTTACTGCTGTCTTTACCGAGCTGTCGACTCGTGTTGTTGTTAAAGGTTTTAAAATTATGGATTTGGAGACTTGATGGCTTTATTTTCAATTAAATTATTACTGTTTTAGTTCACGTCTCGAGTCCGGTCAAAACCAGATTTGGGGCGTGACAAAGCCTTTAGAAAAAGGACAAGGCAAAGGGAGAACCCTCATAAGCGGAAACTTACAAACAAAGGCTACCTCTGAACGAAGTCCCTAGTGCAAAAGCAGTGTGAGTAACCCAAACAGTGAGAACAATCTCACAACACTCCCAACAAGGGGAGGAACAGACATGGTCTAATAACCAGATATAAAAATACGGAAACAAAGCCTAAAAGGGCAACAATAGATCCAACCAACAAGGAACAAATCCAACAAGGGAAACAACTAACTATCAAAGAAAAACAAACTAGTACAGATCCACACAGGTCTAGAGTACCCAGATTTCCCCACCATTAAGCACGAGAAAAGGAAAAGTCGACCCCGAGAGATCCGAACGGACCACCACTCCACCATGCCAATCCTAAACCGGCAAGACTCAACCCCTACTCGATTCACTGATAAACAAGTATGTTACTCCCAGCCAGCACTGGGATGGACCCCATAAAGGGCAGTGAATCGGTACCAAAATCAATACTGAGTAGGAGAAGAAGTCAAAACCCAATAGAGGCCGAAACACAGCACAAAACAACACCAAATCCCACACCCCACTTTCGACGAGTCAGTCGGCCAACAATAGTACTATACCCAAAAGTCAAAACAAATGGAGGGAGGAGGGTATTACCTGTCAAACTGCAAAAGTTGAAGAGCCACCAAACCGAGTTTCTCGGCACCAAATTGAAAACCACTAACGTCCCTCGTCAAAGATCTGAAAAGAACAGATCTCGTTGATGTCCAGCAACCAATCGACGACCACTAAGGGAGCGGCGACACTTCAAAAACTTCGGTTGGGAAGAAAAGGAAGCCGGGATAAAGAGCATCGAGCAGCCCACAAGGCCGGAGCTGATCTCCGGAGCCAAGTCGGGGTCTTGAAACCGCCACAGAACCACCCCTACCACTGAAACTTTGAACCCAAGGCCAAAGGCCAAACCCCTCGCCGGTAAAACAACCTAACGAGGCTCGGGAAACACCGAAAACAGGGAGAAGAAGCAGAGAAAAGGGTGAAACCAAAAGCTTCAAACAAGACCCCGGAGAAAAAACGACGAAAGGTACCGATTTACGACCATCCCCACCCAAACCGTGAAGAAGAGCCTCCCACGAGTAAATCAGATCAAACCCAACGGTAGAAAAAGAACGGCTCACTAAAAAGGCGGAGAAGCGGAAAGGTCCGACAGATCTGAGGACGAAACCACCAAGCGGAGTAGTAGAGGCGCGAATCCGGACAGATCCGCGACGATCTTAGACCGGGAAGGTCGTCCCACAACAGATCTACACCAAATCGTCGGAAAAACCAACCCAAACCACCCGAAAACGAGGTCAGAAAAAGAGGAGGAAAGGAGAAAAGCAAAGAGGACGGGGAGGAAATGAAAGTAAAGCAACGGGAGGTCGCTGGCGTCTTCTCTAGTCCACAGAGTGGCCTGAGACGATGGCGGCAACAGAGAGGTGCACGACTAGGGTTTGGAAAAGAGGGAAAGTGTAGAGAGAGTTTTTTTTTGTTCTCTTGTAAGTGTTTCCCGTTGATCATCTCTTTAGTTACATGGATTAAGATTAATCAGTAATTACCAATTACCTGATCACTATACCATACTATTAACTAAGAGATTACTATTTGAATTTATAGATCTGGTTTCGGACCTTATTGTATGGCATACGAAGATCATTTGAAGTATATATGGCATAAACACAATATATATATGAAATATTGAGGCCAAAATAAACGAAGAACCAAGAACCGTATATTTATGTTATGGTATGTGACAAAATTACAAGTATATATGTATCTGTTAGTTGCTAATGATATTGAGGAGTGAGACTCTGATCTTGATGAGTCTCCTAAACAAGGACTCAATACCGTCTTCAAAATCTTGAATGCAGACCTGCAACTTGTGTAGTTGCTTCTGCACATTCTCTGCGCTTCCCTTGTGACCCACAAGAGATTGCACTGCATCATCCACCGCTGCGAATTCATTCTGGCTTGCAACCCTCTTCGTTTGCATCACCTTGGAAACTAGAGACCACGAGCTCGACTTTCTCCAGTTGACAAAGGACAACAAGGACTCCAATATTGAGACAGTTAGTGACTGAGCCTCTCCCAACAAGGCCACAGTTTGATCGTCTGAAGAGATTTTGGTTGCCATGTCCTTCAAACTTTTCAAGGCCTTTTGGATTGTCTTTTTGACCATCTTCCTTGTAGACACGAACTTGTTCATCTCGGATTGAGCTTCACCTCTCCTTCGCATCACTGATTGGATCTCTTGGGCAGATTCCTTTGTTTGCGACAATGCTTCCTTGATGATGTTGCAGACATCCAACAGCCTCAGAGAGCCGTCAACCAACCCATCGAAAGAAGCTTGTTGGGTGGAAGGCAAGAGGAGCAACTGATCAACACAATCGAATACATCCTGAAGGCCATTTAGTTGGTTTCCAATGGATGAAGATGAAGCTGAAGTGGAGGTGGCTTCAGAGGTGGATCTCAATCTGCACAAGTTGTCTTCAAACTGTGAGACGATTGGGTGAGGTCTTGATGAGGGAAAGCTGTTGGAGCGAACGTGGTATGAAGTTGCCATTTCTTGATCTTGTAGACAAGTGATTATGAGAAGAAGAAGAAGAAGAAGATGAATAGGTTTTGGATTGAGTTCTTGTCCATATTCTCATTGATATATAGTTAGCTCATAAGAAGTCAAGAAGAGGAAACAGGAGGAATCTCATCTTCTCTGTCAACACATGAGCCTCCAAGATTGACGCTTAAGCTGTTGCGGCCATGTTTATGCAATGTCACGTTTCTAGGAGACAAGCTGGGTGTCTCACTCGATATATATACATATCTTGCAGATCATTTTCATAATGTGCATATGCATTTAGTTTATGTCAGTATGATCTGGCTGCATGGTTTGCTACGCCTTGTTTATTGTAGTAAGTAAGCACCAAACTCAACAACGCTTTTGCAATTTGTTAAACATGATCTGGTCTATAATTATGACCTTAATTGTACAGAATCCCAGAGCTACTCGTGTCCAGCCAGGGGTGAATTTTTAAAAAGGTCTTATGTGATGTTTTTATTTGCAAAAAACCTTCTTCCATGTTGTATTTTGAAAAAAATACCTCCTCGTTAATGAAATTTTATTATTCCCCATTTTATCCTCTTTCAGATTTTGATTTCCCCCAATTTTCAAAATTCAAAAATCCCCAAAAACTTTGTATTGTATCAAGTGGAACGCTGAGCGATGGTGAGGAGAGATCATGAAAGGAGGAAGGAGCTCTTGTCCTTCTCCTCCTTTTGCGCGATCCTGATCAAGGCGTGTGATTAATATCTTCAGATTGTACTGCCAGTGGGTCGTGCCAAGGAAACGGTACCAGGTGTTTCTCGTCGATCCAGCCAGAAACATAAACAACATGCGCAGAGCGTTCAAGTCCCGGAGGCAGAGGTTCTCCCGGCCAAAGTCTCGGTGTCAACTCCTGTTGTGGAGGTCGCAAAGGAGAAGGTGGTCTCCAATCTGATGCAGCAGGTCAAGGTAGTTCCAGATTGGTTTGAGAAGCTTATGCCCAGAAAAGGAAGACGACCAAGGAAGGTAAAACTTGTCGACAAAGTAATCTTCGTCTGTAATTTACCTTATGGAACGACGGAAGAGTGGCTGTGTAATACCTTCGGACCTTTTGGAGAGGTATTGTCTTCGTCTGCGTTGAGCAGACCAAATCGCAAAAATCAGTTGTTTAGATTCGTTCGTTTCTGTTCGAAGGAATCGACTGTCCAAGCAGTTGAGAGCGTGATTGAGATGAATATGAACGGTCACCTACTATTCGTAGCCATTGCCAGGCGTCGGAAACTCGATCTTCGCATCAGAGCTCCAAAACAGAGCATGACAACGACGGCTGACCTTGCTTCGGGTTCGCTACAGAATCATACCCTAGTGACCTCTGGCGTTAAGGACGTGGTTGATCTGCCATCGGAGGCGCACCAGAGTTCTAGAGGCAACACTAAGATCACGACTGTGGAACATGGCATGGGGATTGGATCGATGGAGCACGGTGGTGTTCAGGCTTCCTTTGCTGAGGCAGGTCCGATGACATCCACTGGCAACCAGCCCGTTCAGAATGGAGTTTCTCCGGCTGCGATTCGAGTAACTACTCCGATGAAAACGTTGGACGGAGTTCCTGTTCAGATTCCATCTCCTGCAATCACGGTGTTGAATCACGATAAATATGGGATTGAAGCCACTGGGGATTTGATTTCCAATCGAGACGCGTTATTCTCGTCCCAACTTGATGATTAGAAAAGCATATAATCAGAAGATGGGGTATCAATTCACATCCTGGACACGTTACTTGCGGCGCAAGTTGTCGAAGAAGCTGAGCCACTCTCCATTTTGGCGAATCCTGGGCCGCGTATGGTTACAGGCCCAAAGGGTGTTCTTACACCTAACTCTTTTTTGGGATTAAATACAAGCCCAACAGATGGTGAAGTGGTTGGGCTTGGTTTGGGCCCTGCTCATGCGACCCAGCTTTCAAATCAGGTGGTAACTAACGAACCTAACGGAGATCAATAGATTAATCCGTGGAAGGAGACTCTACTTAAACCCTCTGACAAGGGACGTTAGTCGAAGCTACCTTCTAGATATTCGAATCGTCAGAGTCGACCTCCTAAATTCTATGGGGATTACTACACCGTTCAAACCAAACCAACTCATTCTCGGAGTCGAGAGAGATTGGTTAATTCTGTGGACATTGGGAAGCAGGTGCAAGATGCTCGGCTAGCTCATGCAGCTACACTTACTCAAACCGCTCAGCTAGCTCATCAAGCTAAGGCTTTTGATGCTCCGACTCTGACATCGGAAGGTGAAAAGTGGGTAACCGATGGGTGATTTTGTGTTCCCTTTCGGTTTTGTTTCGGGAATCGTTCCCGCAGCTCCTTATGAGAGCTCCTTTGTAATGGTTGCCTTTCGGTTTGATCCTCCTTGGATCTTACCTTTTTTCAAATAAAATTTTTCGAGCTTATCCAAAAAAGAAAATCCCCAAATTTTGAAATTCCCGCCCATTTTTTCGGGACAGAATTTGGCCAATCGGCCGATTCGCCGACGGATTGGCCAATCCGCCATACAGAAACAAAAGGGAGAAGACTATCGTGATTTTGTGGCGAGCTCGACGGGACAGTGACGGTGGTTTCGTAACAAACTCAACGGGACGACGACGGATGGAGGTAGGAGAAGTAAGAAGAAGAAGAAGAAGAAGAAGATAGAAGTTTGAAGAGAAAGAAAATGAAAAAAAAAGAGAAGTTGAGAGAAAGAAGATGAAGAATAGTGATTGTGTTGATGTTATGAAATCAAAGGGTTAAAAAAACGAAGGGTATAATTGTATTTTCATATGCTTTTGAAAGGGGAGGAAAGACAAAGTCTACCCTCCAAAATAAATTATGAGAGACAGTCATTGGAATAATTTTTCCTCCAGGGGGGCAGCCTTATTATGATCATAATTATTTCCCCTCAAATCATAATGTATTATATAATGTGCGAGTTCGAAGCCTCCATAAATTGTGTTCCCTTTTCCAGCTTCAATATGGTCATTTATCTCTTGAGTTCCTCCATGTCCGTCACGCATGGCTCTATTGTCCATCTGAGCACAACGGTTTGGCGATTACAAAGTGGGCACAAAGAGAAGCCAAAGATGACAATCCCTACTCCTAGGAAAAACAAAAGGTAAGGCCCAAATCATAAATAAGTACGATAGTGACACACACTCAAATAATACGAGCCTTCCGCCATAATCGCTGCAGGACCGGGACCGCAAGGTTGCGTGCCTCTCACACATCACAACGTACAAGTGAAAGAAGAAGAAAGAGGCACATGCCTGTCACCATGGGTTCATGTTGCCTTGGAAGTTACTTCACTAATCAAAACGATGCGTTTAACATTATTTAATCGAAAAAGTGAGAATTCTGTTGCCTTGGAAGTTAAGGTAATGTGACAACACCTTCACAAAACTTAAAAATCCGCAAATTAAACCCTTTCCCTTTACCTGATCCCAGCCACACCACTTATATCAATCTAACCCTCGGGCATTTACACCACAAAAAGATAACATTTTTGGAGGAATTTGGGTTCTTGCCGTTGGAGCTGTCGTGTTTGGATTGACAGTGTGTTGTGTAAGTGACTATACTTGAAGTTCTTGTAATCAAATGCAAATCATCCAAATTTTGTCTATCCAATGGGCATGTGAGAGGTTGATTTAGATGAGTTTGAACTCATATACTAGTGCAAATTGTTCCATTTGTAGAAAAAAGGTACAAACTATTTGCTGTACTCATCCCATTGTTAAACACTATTTGTTACAAGTTTAGGTAGTATTCGATCTCTCTTACAGAGGATAGTGAAAGAGTAGTCTTTTTCTCCATTTTGATAGTCATGCTCTTCAGTTGTAATCGGCCTTTTATGTTCGTTTTATTAAAAGTTGCAGATAAGAAAAAGAAGATGATAGATGGAACGTGCTTCATCCACATGGTAGACAGTATTGCAGTAAACAATGTATAGCCAGCTATGTGCATAAGATGATAAGGATCCGCTGAATACGTGGATCCTTACATTTATAATAACGAGCACACGAATGATATACACGGTGGGAGGGAGACATTGCATGTACATCGCTGCAACAGTTGAGGCACTGAAATGAACCACGTTGCTGCTCATGTGTCTGCCACCACACAATATGAGATTCCTCCTGTCTCCTTGACTTTTTATGAGCTAACTATATATATATATATCAATGAGACGATGGAGATGAATTCATCCAAAACCAAATTTTGCATTCAACTTCTCTAAAAGATCAAGAAATGGCAGCTTCTTACCACGTTCGCTCCAACAGTTTCCCCTCAAGGCCTCACCCAATCGTCTCACAATTCCAAAACAACTTGTGCAGACTGAGATCCACCTCTGAAGCCACCTCCACTTCAGCTTCATCTTCATCCATTGGGAACCAACTAAATGGGCTTCAAGATGTATTCGATTGTGTTGATCAGTTGCTCCTCTTGCCTTCAACCCAACAAGCTTCTTTTGATGGGTTGGTGGATGGCTCTCTCAGGCTCTTGGATGTTTGCAGCATCATCAAGGAAGCCTTGTCGCTAACAAAAGAATCCGCACAAGAAATCCAATCAGCTATACGCCGAAGATGCGAAGCTCATTCTAAGGCCAAGAAGTTCATGTCTTCAAGGAAGATGGTCAAAAAGACAATCCAAAAAGCCTTGAAAACTTTGAAAGGCATGGAAAACAAGAACTCATCGGATGATGTAAGCGTGTCCTTGATAAGAGAGGCACAAGCACTTACTGTGGTCACATTAGAGGCCTTGTTGTCCTTTATCAATGGCAAAAAGCCAAGCTCATGGTCTCTGGTTTCCAAGATTATGCACTCCAAAAGTGTTGCATGTGAAGGAGAAGAAGAAAACGAATTTGTAGCAGTTGAGTCCCTCATTGGTCACAAGGGAGATGCAGAGAAGGTGCAAATCCAGCTTAAGAAACTTGATGTTTGCATTCAAGATTTTGAAGATGGTGTTGAATCCTTGTTCAGGCGCTTGATCAAGATGAGGGTTTCTCTTCTCAACACCATCAACCACTAGATAGAGATCTATATCTCAACATCCAGAATATTACATGGATGAGATATTCTTGTAACTTTATGATATATCAAAAGATGAATATATACTTCTTGGTTCTTCATATATTTTGTCTCAACATTTCCATTTATTAGCCTTTTTTTTGTCAATTTATTCATTGTTTTATGCCCCACTTCAAAATGATCCAAGATGTGCATAATGTGTGGTAAGTAGCAGGTAACTAGTAATTACAAACTAACCTTACCACTGCAATCAAAAGATGATCAACAGCTGTCAAGATTCTAATTGTCTGAGAGGATACAAACAAACAGATATATATGAATTAGTTACAACTAATATAATAAGGTAATCTGAAAGGCACCCTTCAATTCCACATGCTTTAAGCGTTGAAATATGTATAGGGTTTCTGTTTGGGGGACAAGCCTTTCGGATTACTATACTGCCGAGTCTAAAACCAAGAGCTCGTTCTTGAAGTCCTGAAAGAATCGTGAATCCTGTTGGCGTTTGGAAGCATATCGCGAAAGCTCGAAACACTCAAATTGTTCGGCTTGCTCAAGGGAAGACTTTCGACGATCCAAACTTAACTTTAGAAGGTGAAGTGGGTCACCGACGAGGGTTGATTTTGTTTTGTTAGTGACCGTGTTAATTTTGGACTTATAGTCTTCCTGTTTTTCGGGTTTTGGCCGTTAGTCCTGTTTCAGAGCTCTTATGTAATCGTTGACTTTTTGATATGATACTTCTTAAATCATAACATTATGATTTTTTTCTTAAAATATGTTTTATTGATAAAATTTTGAGCCTGTAAAAAAACTTTCATTACCGACCAAACCTAATACAGTCGGTAGTAAAATTTCATTACCGACTGAACTGAATTTAGTCCGTCGTACAATATTTCATTACCGATCAAACAATATGTTCGGTCGGACAAATACCTTTATGGTGAAGGAAACTACCTTGTATGATCTTGATTTCATAAAAGATTCATACCAATCCACTACTGCAGCTCCTCAGCTATCAGCAAACAGATATATTTTCTTTTTCCTTGAGAACCACCCGTAAAAAATGATCCTTGTATAGATATGGAAAATCAGGAAAAACAGACATTTAAGTTCTTGGTTTCAAACCATATCACCTTGTATACACAAACCATAGAGACTATTAATCTTGATGAAGAATTGTACCAAACTTGAATCACTGGGTTATATGTTTTGTTTATGCAGACTAACAACCATATTCTTGAATCAGTAGTACATACTTGTTTATATGCAAGTGGCACTCTGTTCCCCATCTACCATTGAAGATCAGTTTAATGTTTCTTTTCATACAAGTACACAGCGAACCAGACCAGACAGATAATCGAATATATTTTATGGGAGAGGTATTCAATGCGCCTCGTGCGATTTCTAATTTTATACAATATTGTTGTATATATGGATAATGTCGATTCTTATTGCAGTCGGAAAAGTCATTTACACATTCTAACGGTGCTCCACCTTTTGTGACAGATCCTAACACGGAAATATTATATGGATGTAACATAATTGTACATTTGTGATTAATATAAACTTCTTGCTTCATAACATGTCCAAGTCACTGCAGTTTAATTACAATACACTGTTAATGGATCGATGAAATAGGGATCAACAATAATGATAATCACATGGCCTATAAGCTGAATTTCAGTAATGAACAAGGTTTTGGCTTTCTATTGGGTGACAATCCAGACTAATATCCTATTTAAGAAACTTCATGGTGAAGTAACACTTGCAGATGTTGCCTTGCCTCACAAGACAATCACATCCAAAACAGCTACATAAAACTCATTTGTGGAATGCATACTCCACTAATTATCTTGACATCCTTAAGAAGGCTAATATTATAATAATTATAACATAAAATTAATGATCATAATTGTAGATCAGAGCGAGTTTAGCTAATAACAATGTCAAATGGCTAATGTTAGCATGGAATCTAGCTGCATGCATGGTGGACAATATTCTTTTGCACTGATGCTCTGTGTTTTGTGTTTCTTACATTAATAAACATATCTATCAAACCATAACCAATTGGCTTAAACTAATGTCTACGAATATAATTATGGTGAGATCTCCTAATTAATTAGCAGCATTGCAAATTGCGTACACATTGAGAAATGGATTCAATGCTCCTCGTGCAATTTGTATTATAAATCTATTCTTTATGAGTAACTTGAATTGAAGAACGAGGTACAGGTACACGGTTGGAGTTGGAGGGACACATCGCGTACACATCGCTGCTGCAACAGCTTAACCATCACATATAAACCACGTAACCAAGTGTTGCCAGATAGGATGAGATTCCTCTTGTCTCCTCCTTGACTTCTTGTGAGCCAACTATATATATACCAATGAGATGATGGAGAAGAACTCAATCCAAAACCCAATTTTGCTTTCAACTTCTTCTTCTAAAAGATCAAGAAATGGCAGCTTCTTACCACGTTCGCTCCAACAGTTTCCCCTCAAGACCTCACCCAATCGTCTCACAATTCCAAAACAACTTGTGCAGACTGCGATCCAGCTCCGAAGCCACCTCCACTTCAGCTTCATCTTCATCCATTGGAAACCAACTAAATGGGCTTCAAGATGTACATGACTCTGTTGATCAGTTGCTCCTCTTGCCTTCCACCCAACAAGCTTCTTTTGATGGGTTGGTGGATGGCTCTCTCAGGGTCTTGGATGTCTGCAGCATCATCAAGGAAGCCTTGTCTCAAACAAAAGAATCCGCACAAGAAATCCAATCAGCTATACGCCGAAGATGTGATGCTCATTCTGAGGCCAAGAAATTCATGTCTTCAAGGAGGATGGTCAAAAAGACAATCCAGAAAGCCTTGAAAACTTTGAAAGACATGGAAAACAAGAACTCATCAGATGATGTAACCGTGTCCTTGATAAGAGAGGCACAAGCACTTACTGTGGTCACATTAGAGGCCTTGCTGTCCTTTATCAATGGCAAAAAGCCAAGCTCATGGTCTCTGGTTTCCAAGATTATGCACTCCAAAAGAGTTGCATGTGATGCACAAGAAGAAAACGAATTCGCAGCAGTTGAGTCCCTTATCGGTCACAAGGGAGATGCAGAGAAGGTGCAGATCCAGCTAAAGAAGCTTGATGTGTGCATTCAAGATTTTGAAGATGGTGTCGAATGCTTGTTCAGGCGCTTGATCAAGATCAGGGTGTTTCTTCTCAACACCATCAACCACTAGATGGAGATCTATATCTTAACATCCGAAATATATTATACGGATCCATGAGATATACTTGTAATTTTCTGATACATATTCCAAAACATGAATGAATATACATACACTCCTTTTCCTCATACATTGTTGCCTCAAAATCTCCATTTATCAGCATTCTCTTTATCAATTTATTATAAGTTGCCACTTCAAACTATCAAAAAAAATTGATGCCAAGTTCATCAATTGTCAATTTTTTTTAATCAATTTATACAACTGGCATTTGAGAAAAAAATAAAATAATGGTGTCATACAAGACAATTGATGCCAAGGTGAAAGGATAAAAGAAAGTCCATATTATTCAGATGTATATGGAATGAAGTAGTTCTGTTTATGGGGTTTTCAGTAGTCCAGCCATACATAGTCACTGTGAATGGAAGTCTATATAATCTGGTATGCTTTAGTAGCTGGGTTTGTCCGGGTTAGTTATCTTTTGTACCCATTTTCTATTAATAACATACATTTTGTCACGCTCCAAATCCGATTTTGACCGGACTCAAGACGTGACCAGAATTAGTAATAGAAAAGCGATAAATAATAAACGTAAACCTTTAAATGAATAAGTAAACCTCCTCAAATCATCAGTAAATAGTTTAGAATCTCTAGTGAGTCACAACTCAACACACAAAGTAATATATAAAATGTTTAGTACGAAAGACCAACATAAATCTATGACAATCCCCAAGATAAGCTGAAGCTCCCAAGCCTCGAGCTCTCTAGACATCGGGTACTCCTGTAAAATAGTAAGAGAAACAAAGGGGATGAATTTGCGCTCAGTAGGAAAAACCTTAATAACTCCACCTTTATATCACTATTTAAACTGCTTAAACAGATAACGTAAATAACATATTAATACGATTAACAATGAAATACTAATGAATAAAATAGCTCACAATAATATCGTACTCTTATTGGTAACAGTAACTTAAAAGATTTCATAAAAAAGTACTATAACGAATCAATATGAGTAAAATGGGAGTAATTGATATCACGCCAATCACTTGCTTTCTCAAGCCTCCGATCCATGGATAGATTCTGGGATCACATCGGTTCCCATAATTCCGATCCACCAGAGTACCCATATCATATCAGATTTTCCCTCGGTCCAGAGGAGGCACATGCGTCCAAAGAACCATATGTCATAGGGAACCAAGGTGGTGCTCCCGTAGGACGCATACACTTGGGTGAAACCATAACAACCATCTCTCACGAAGTACTCCATCCAACTAACCCTTTGGGGTTCAATAACCAATGCCCTCAGGCTCCAATAATCAATTATCACAATATTCAATACTCAATACCCTCAGGCTCCGGTAATCAATCCTCATAATATCCAGTAATCAATTCCCTCAGACTCCAATACTCAACCAATGTCTCACAGTATCTGCCAAACTCCAACCACCACAACGACACCGGATTACCCCCCCCCCCCCCCCCCCCCCGGTGTAAGACCGAACCGAACAAAAATAAGGAAAAAGCACCATAATTCATTCATCAATAAACACTTCTCAAATCACACGTTCATCACAACAAACATCCAATAACACTCCTGTCACGCCCCAAATCCGGTTCTTGCCCGGACTCGAGGCATGACTAGGATAAAACGATTAAAAAGGCAATAACTCAACAACAACTTCCTGAAAATCTCCGATATAAAACTCAAATCCACATAACTCAATTTAAAAACATAAATAACCCTCCAGGGGTGTAATAATAATCCTCCAACAAGATTTGTTCAAAACTGAAATGAAATGAAAACGAAGTCTCTACAGGACACCCACACCAAGAAGCTCCCGAGCCTCTATTCCTCAAACAAGCCTGTAATCACAACAATAAACTCATAGGGGTGAGCTTGCGCTCAGTAGGGAAAATACATAACAAGGTGGACTTTAAACTCAATAATTTCACCAGCAAAGGCAACAAGATAAATCTTAACAATCACAGGCAATAGGTAAACCGATCAATGTCGTGGCACATGGAGTCACCACCCTCCGATCCACATATGATGTGTTCTCTCGGATTTTCCCTCCAATCCAGAGGAGACGCATATCATTGAGGCTATCGGAAACACCCTTCAGGGCACATATCGTCGGAAGTCTCAGAAACGTCTCCAAAGGATTTTAAGTCCTCGGGAACCAAGGTATTACTCCCATAGGAAGCATACACTTGGGCAATTTAATAATAATCAAATAATAATTGAGCACTCACTCAAACCGAAACACGAAGTAATCCATTCCCAACAAACACCACTTCACTACCACACATAGTTCACGCATCACCGTTTCACCACAACACACAGCACACGAATAACACAATCACAACTTACCGTTCACTTACCAGTTACGACCCAACGGGGCATCGATCACCTGATTGCACCGCTCGGTACAACCAGTCATACTCGATGCTCCAAATAACCATTTAAGGAAATCAAGCAATCATTCAAGTACAGCCAACAGTCAAATACGAGTTCAATCAACCAATCATGAAAACCTTCGAACGAGCATTCAAACATGCAATTCAACTAGTTCCGTTAGACTCTTTAGCCTATCCACTAAGCAACCAAACAACCAAGCATGTGATCCTAACACACAACTAATCCGATGGCTTTGCCAAGGCCGCTCTACCAGTAAAACAATTCCCAAGTATTGAAAGCGGGTTACACTAGTGATTGGCATCCTAATCATTCACCACTAGACACGTCCGGTTATTAGTAATTGAAAGGCAATTAATCTAGTTATTCGCATCCTATAGGCAATTCTAGGACCTTTCCAATTTTATTAACCTAACATGCATACTAAGCATTTAAACGAGAAGTTAGGACTTTCCCTACCTCGAGGTCTTCCTCTCAACACTCTGATGTCACAAACGATAGTCACCACACCGTTCTTCACACGGGTACCGGCAAGGTCTACGGTCTTCAAGGTCTTCGTTCTTCAACTCGCGCCCACGTTCTCCCTTCTTTCCTTGCTCGGTACCACGGTCTTAGACCACCAAAAGGCCAAGGTTAATAACTCAACGATGTTCTTATCCCCAAAGTACAGAACAGCACTCAAATAAAGGAATTAAGGTTTGAAGAAATGATTTAGGAATCAAAATGGGCTAAAAGGAAGGGGTTTGGGTTCTGGGGGTCTGATATGGAATGTGACCCATTCCATGCCACTCAGAGGGACGGAATGTGGCACGTTCCGTGCCACTCAGAGGGACGGAATGTGACACGTTTCGTGCCACTCAGAGGGCCGGAATGTGGCACGTTCCATGCCACTCAGAGGCCCGGAATGTGACACTCTCCAAACCTCGTTCCGTATCAAACCTGACCAGTTCCTTCCCCTTTCTTCCCCAATTCGAGTTTCACGAAAATCACCATAAAAACCCCATTTCCAAGTCCTCTCAACTCCAAAATGTTCATCCAAAGTTACCCAACATCAACACCCTCAATGGGTTCATCAAAGCTTCAACCAAAATACAATCCAAACATCCTACTTCACTACTTCTTCTCCAAGCAACACCCACAAAGCAAGTTCTTCAACTTTTAAGCCAAAACCCACAAGACCCATAGATTGGAAGTGGATGAAATAGAGAGTTAGGAGTATCTTTACCTCTAGGGAGATGAGATGAAAAAGATGAAGTGAAAATGGAGGCAAAAGGACCAAGAACAAGCTCCAAAATCTAAGCTTTCTTCTCTATCTTCTTCCTCAAGAAATGAGCTCTCCTCCTCCTCTCTCTTAGTGAATTTCGGCTGCACCAACAAGGAATGAGCTGAATTGTTGCTCCCTTTCCTTTAAATGACCTAAAATGTCAATTTACTCAAAAGCCCTTAAGGTCTTATCCCTTTAAAGGTAAGTTAGGAGGGTATGAGGGTCATTTGAAGTCCCATTTTCATCCTCCAAGCCAAGCATGACAAGTGTCATGTGTGGTCACTCCTACTTAATTAAATTCCAGCTTTCCAAGATTTTATCGAAAACCAACCGATAATAAGCCCAAGTTTGACCGACGGTTGACTTTAACAATATTACAGTCAAACTGAAGGAAACGACCCAACTAAGCTAATCGTGAGGTTGGCTAATATTTTTGGGCCCCGGAAAGGTCCCGAGTGACTTCCCGAGTCATTGGTTGACTTTTTCGACCGAAAGTCAAACTGAGTGAGGATCCACCGGTTCTACCGAGATCGACCGGGGGCGGGTCTTACAATCTACCCCCCTTAAAAGAATTTCGTCCTCGAAATTAAAAACAAGCAACTCAATGGTCGAACAGGTGGGGATACTTCACGCGGATCTCATCCCTGCGCTCCCAAGTGGTCACTGCTCCTCGGTGTCTCCACGGTATTAATACCAACGGAATCGTCTTGTTCTGCAGGACCTTGTCCTTTGTACCCAAGATCTCGACTGGCTGCTCCTCATATGTGACATCATCCGCTACCTCGATGTCTGACCACTTAATAATGTGGGAAGGATCTGTCGTGCACTTCCGTAATTGGGACATGTGGAAAACGTTATGCACGTTCCCGAGCTGCGTTGGCAACGCTAACCGATAAGCTACGGCTCCAATCCGATCCAAGATCTCAAATGTTCGATAAACTGCGGGGCCAACTTGCCTCCGTCGTTGTCGATCCGCTAAGGCCCCTCTTAGGCTCACTCTCAGAGATATCTGATCCCGCGATGAAACTCAATAGGCCCGCGCCTTTCGTCTGTGTAACTCTTCTGTAGGTTCTACTCGGTCTTTAATCGCTTTCCGCATTTACTCGACCTTTACCAACTCGTGCTTCACTAGTCCACGCTAGTTACTCAAAAAGCCATACTTGGCGGTGAACAACAGTCTTTCTCCACAATTCGCAGTTTCGACAAGCAACCAAAACTCAAGAACCACTGAGGTACCCAACACGTCAAAGAACACTCAAATTGTTAAGGAATACCGGAGGACGGTATAAAACATCCTATACCGGAATCCCACCTCGGTATAGATGTCGTACTGAAAACTCTATAACGGTCTGGATATTCTATACCGGAATCTCCCGTCGGTCATAGATATCGTGTCGAAACATCTCGCAATGCGAATGAAGTAGGAACTTACACGTAGACATAACCACTCAGTTTCCTTCTTAGTAATTTTTACAGGGACAACTTACCCAGAAATCCAATATTCGCCCTGCTAAAACCAACCACGAACGATTACCCGCTCAAGTAAACGTAACAACCACTACCTCAAGATAAAGGATCTCATGATCATTGCTCGATTCGGAACAATCACTCGTTTCATCACAACTCAAGAACAAGGTAGGTATACCTCCGTCAAGCAACGGGTACCGCGTACCGTCATATAGTCGAAAAGCGGCATGCCTCAAACATAACTCACTCAACACCTCCCGTCATGCTATGTCTGGCATACGGTTGCGTCACACAACTAACCCCCACGGAACTCGTAACCACACTCCTCAACTCATGACCCCACCACACTCACAGAGCATAGTCGAACGAATCCGCACCAACTGCAACCACACCAATTAACAGGTCAACACACACACGGGTAAACGACAAAGTACAAACGTGTCTCGCACCCAGCCAAAATCACTCACATCTGTCACAACGGTCAAACCTTAACACGGTTCTCAACCTGGCACGGGTCAGTTACACACCACGTACCACAAACTCAACTCGCGGTAAGCCAACCACACCTCACTGTGATCAATCGAGAAGATTATCCAACTCGCGATATTTCTCTTGACATCAATACCAGTTTCTCAACACCTGCTCAAACCACCTCACAAGTCAGCTCACTGGAATCACAACACGAGACCATGGTTCTCAAAACCGGTGCATGGTTCAGTACCATCATGAACTCTACCAACATTTAATTGGACGAACGACGTACAACAACACGGACCAATAGTACCCCTCACTGGCACTTGGTCAAAAGTAGGCGTCCTTCAAGACACCAAAATTAAACGCACGAAATTACACTCGACTGCGAACCACGACCCAAGGTTATCCCAACCGACGGTATTCCTTATACCGTTGACACCCGCTCACGAGTTACCAATCAAACACAACTTAAAGTCAGGTCCACCCATGTCACCTCTTAAGGAGTAACCAACACACACTGAGATCTCGAAAATCTTGAGTAGTTTAGAAACTCGCGCGGTTCTGTCATCCGCTACTTGACAAATTAAAACCCACAACGGTTAGCTCTTAATCTTTCCGGTGCTCACACGTGGCACAAAAACCGACCTATCATCCAATTCTTCGTTCGGTGCCATCTTGTTACTGGCCTGAAAACTTGTGGTAGTCGCCCTCAACTATTAGTCGCTGGTATTCCAACGCGAGGTGCTCTCGCTTCTAGGACATAAACCCATGGTTAAGCTTAGTCCTTCTGGGGATAACGTAAGAAACACACCTTCATTTAGTTCCTCACGTACGGCACACACTCGTGCAACCTTCGCTTGCTAACAAGGATGTGAAACAACATCGTCTCGACGGTTTGAAGCTTATAACTTAAATCTTGTAGCGGGGTTAGAAAAACTGGAGATTATGACTACTGTGGGTATGGGCCCACCACGCTTCAGCTGTGCTACTCTGATCTTATCGTTGTTTGGTCATCTCTGGTGACCGGTCGGACCGTACTGGTCAAGGCTGTGGCCTTTCACTGTTTGGCATTCGTCGCTGATGGCGCTCAATGAACGCTTGCTGTTTCCGCACTCGGTTCTTAAAATTTGATCCGCACTATCGGAGAAAAAAAGAACCTTAAATCTGACTAAGTTTTTTACTCCACTTCCCAACTCCCACTAATGCTAGTCGGTACGACCATACCTCTAGTCGATGTGGTTAAAGTACTGGTGGGCTTAACAATGTTAAACTCGCTCGATCAATACGTTACCACTAACCAATACAACAGTGTAAAGCTCAAGTGTCAGCTGACACGAAATCCAAAATGTAATCGGTAACAAGTACTCTACGCGATCTCAAGATCGGTATCCAGTCCTCACTCGGCCCCGGTAATCATGTACGCTCGGCCCTACCGCATCGGAGGTCCTCCTCTCGATGGGATGAAAGAATTTACCACTATGGCAGCATGTTCTCTTGTCGGCTCTCGTAGGTCGACCTGTGGAACGGTTCGTAGATCCATCGCTCAACTGGTATTCTTGGCCTATACGTTCCAACTGTTTGCGTAGGGGCAACCCATGCCACCGAGGCAGGTCCAACGGACGCTACTTCTCTAACCCATCGTGCCTCACCGGACTGGGTCTGTGACTGGAAGAATCCTGAGGTCCCCTGCCTCCACGGATTGCGACTTACTGACGGCCTCAAGAAGCTAGTGTTTGCTCCACTAGTACTGAAAAGTCCACCGATCTGAAAGCAATGACTCAACCCGTGATACACGAGTTGAGTCACCTCTCGAGACGCCCGTGGCGCTCTCCTCGGTCGGCACCATCTCGGGTGCGGAGCAATACGGGGACATGAACCTCGTCTAATACTCCTAGACGGTCACCCCTTTTCTACCGCAGATCCAAAACTGCTGGTGTCGGTCACCTCGAATAAATCGAAGGAAACACTGTCCCAAGGACCGTCCGCTGAACGGCTGGAAGTCATTTCCAAATCTGGTCTGCACACGTTGCTTCCAGCATCGTGCTTCTCCCTCGGATGGGAGGTCGTGGAACATATTCTCCAACGAATATCCGAATACTCTAAATGTATTAAGGTTGTGGGTAATCCACTCCAACCATAATACAACTACCTCGGGGTCTGAATTCCCGGATTAAACTGGTGTACTCAACTTAAGAAAACTCCTGAGTGCCTGGGCCGTGTAACTGTCCACCTGGCCTGGCATCTCGGTAGTGACCGCGTCGGCGGTAGGCACAGACTCTTGTGCCGGTGTTGTACTCTCATGCTGAGCGCATCTAACACTGCGCGAACCACCTCATCAATCGGGCCGCTTGAGTCGGCTCTGCGACTGGAGGAACTCTAGGTGATGACCCTACCGGTCTATCCCCAAAACTCTGGTGCTCTGTGGAAGTAGCTCCCTGGGCGCTCACTGCCCCTACAGAACAACAGCTGGTGTCTGGCTCTGCCCCACAACTGAACGGTTATTGGTACTCTCCGGGCTGTAAGCACGTGACATCTCGAAAGCTCACTGCATTTAGAACCTATAGGTTCATAACTCGGTTTAACCCAATCGATTCGATCTACCAAGACATGACGTTCTCGTGCGTCTCCACCGGATCCCACTTGGATCAAAAGTAAGTCGTAAAGTCAAGAGTAACACTTATATAGACAAGAGGCCCGCACCTCGTGCGTCTCACACAGAAAATAAAGGTTCGAACAAGTACAAGGACGTTCACGCGCGTCTCACAAGTTACCCAAGTTTACAGCTCTTAAGCTTAGTAGATATATATATACTCATATATAATCACACAAGTTCGCATCTCTATGCGTCTCACAGCAACAATCAACGATTCAATCAAACACACAACCAACTCCCACATGAGGGTTCAATCAAGTCAAAGAAATCCACTCCCACTGGAGGATTCAATCTCAAGCACACCACACAAGGCACAACGCAACATGCATACCCCTTGCTCGGGTATCCTTTCACAAAGAGGGGTTTAGTATTTAACACAATTCAATTCAATAATCACCCTTAACCTTTCCTTCCTTTCCATGGATTCCCATTTCTTAACTTTTACCTAAACCTTTTTATGTCGATCTCATGTTGTTACAACCTGATTCAGGCGTCCCCGAACCTCATTGTAACAACTTGACATCAAACCATCACGCTCGACTGCAGTGGCGCCCCTGAGTCGCCCCGTGATAGTACAAACACTTTAGTTCTACCAAACTTTCGGCATGAACCAATCGTATATTCCCTTAACCCTCCGCTTAAGCGGGACAATTACCGACACAAATCCACAAGACAAAAGTACGCAGAGTTCTCATGCTCGGCCAAAGACACCACACAGTCAATAAACGGAGTTCTCGTGCTCCTAAAGTACACAACGCAATCAATAAACGGAGTTCTCGTGCTCCCAAATACTACGGGGTGCTCGTGCCCCAAACTCGCCACACACGGGCACACGGGGTTCTCGTGCCCCAAATCTCGCCACACACGGGCACACGGGGTTCTCGTGCCCCAAATCTCAACAATAAAACACGCTCGCAACTTACCAAGACTCTAACTCGTAAGCCAGCCAAAGAATGCTCGCAACCTCCCCGAGGCCAGCCAAAGACACCAACCTTAGTACACGGGCTCTCATGGCCACCCAAGACTCAACAACAGTAACTCACGGCTCGACAACCCCACGACACTCATGGCCACTCAAACCAAAGGTAAAGACACGGGTTCGACGACCCCACTCATAGTTCTCATACAACGGGATACGGGGTTCTCGCGCCCCTCCCAGAACACTCAATATAAGCACACATGGAGTACTCATGCTCCAGAAAAGCGGTCAACCACAAGTCAACACTTGAACAAGACCAAACTCCAACTTGAAAATTTTCGAAAAGATCCACCAAAATGGAAACACCACCACCCGTTGGCTCACTCTACAAACCATTCGGCTTCACCGATTACTAGGGAAAGGATACCAATCAAGTAATGCAAACATTGTAGTGTAAAGATTTCATTTAGGACAAACATTAAGGCAACTCATGACTCAGGTTGTTCCAACTCTCCCGTCAATGTTTCCAAATCGCGTCACTGAGTATCACGGCTCAGACTCCCTAACTCTACCCACCTAATTGACTTCGGTCCGAGGTTTGAAAACAAGTTCACCAAGACACCTGTTGCAAATGAAACCAGGCTCTGATACCAAATTGTCACGCCCCAAATCCGGTTCTTGCCCGGACTCGAGGCATTACTAGGATAAAACGATTAAAAAGGCAATAACTCAACAACAACTTCCTGAAAATCTCCGATATAAAACTCAAATCCACATAACTCAATTTAAAAACATAAATAACCCTCCAGGGGTGTAATAATAATCCTCCAACAAGATTTGTTCAAAACTGAAATGAAATGAAAACGAAGTCTCTACAGGACACCCACACCAAGAAGCTCCCGAGCCTCTATTCCTCAAACAAGCCTGTAATCACAACAATAAACTCATAGGGGTGAGCTTGCGCTCAGTAGGGAAAATACATAACAAGGTGGACTTTAAACTCAATAATTTCACCAGCAAAGGCAACAAGATAAATCTTAACAATCACAGGCAATAGGTAAACCGATCAATGTCGTGGCACATGGAGTCACCACCCTCCGATCCACATATGATGTGTCCTCTCGGATTTTCCCTCCAATCCAGAGGAGACGCATATCATTGAGGCTATCGGAAACACCCTTCAGGGCACATATCGTCGGAAGTCTCAGAAACGTCTCCAAAGGATTTTAAGTCCTCGGGAACCAAGGTATTACTCCCATAGGAAGCATACACTTGGGCAATTTAATAATAATCAAATAATAATTGAGCACTCACTCAAACCGAAACACGAAGTAATCCATTCCCAACAAACACCACTTCACTACCACACATAGTTCACGCATCACCGTTTCACCACAACACACAGCACACGAATAACACAATCACAACTTACCGTTCACTTACCAGTTACGACCCAACGGGGCATCGATCACCTGATTGCACCGCTCGGTACAACCAGTCATACTCGATGCTCCAAATAACCATTTAAGGAAATCAAGCAATCATTCAAGTACAGCCAACAGTCAAATACGAGTTCAATCAACCAATCATGAAAACCTTCGAACGAGCATTCAAACATGCAATTCAACTAGTTCCGTTAGACTCTTTAGCCTATCCACTAAGCAACCAAACAACCAAGCATGTGATCCTAACACACAACTAATCCGATGGATTTGCCAAGGCCGCTCTACCAGTAAAAAAATTCCCAAGTATTGAAAGCGGGTTACACTAGTGATTGGCATCCTAATCATTCACCACTAGACACGTCCGGTTATTAGTAATTGAAACGCAATTAATCTAGTTATTCGTATCCTATAGGCAATTCTAGGACCTTTCCAATTTTATTAACCTAACATGCATACTAAGCATTTAAACGAGAAGTTAGGACTTTCCCTACCTCGAGGTCTTCCTCTCAACACTCTGATGTCACAAACGATAGTCACCACACCGTTCTTCACACGGGTACCGAAAAGGTCTACGGTCTTCAAGGTCTTCGTTCTTCAACTCGCGCCCACGTTCTCCCTTCTTTCCTTGCTCGGTACCACGGTCTTAGACCACCAAAAGGCCAAGGTTAATAACTCAACGATGTTCTTATCCCCAAAGTACAGAACAACACTCAAATAAAGGAATTAAGGTTTGAAGAAATGATTTAGGAATCAAAATGGGCTAAAAGGAAGGGGTTTGGGTTCTGGGGGTCTGATATGGAATGTGACCCATTCCATGCCACTCAGAGGGCCGGAATGTGGCACGTTCCGTGCCACTCAGAGGGCCGGAATGTGACACGTTCCGTGCCACTCAGAGGGATGGAATGTGGCACGTTCCATGCCACTCAGAGGGCCGGAATGTGGCACGTTCCATGCCACTCAGAGGCCCGGAATGTGGCACGTTCCATGCCACTCAGAGGCCCGGAATGTGACACTCTCCAAACCTCGTTCCGTATCAAACCTGACCAGTTTCTTCCCCTTTCTTCCCCAATTCGAGTTTCACGAAAATCACCATAAAAAACCCATTTCCAAGTCCTCTCAACTCCAAAATGTTCATCCAAAGTTACCCAACATCAACACCCTCAATGGGTTCATCAAAGCTTCAACCAAAATACAATCCAAACATCCTACTTCACTACTTCTTCTCCAAGCAACACCCACAAAGCAAGTTCTTCAACTTTTAAGCCAAAACCCACAAGACCCATAGATTGGAAGTGGATGAAATAGAGAGTTAGGAGTATCTTTACCTCTAGGGAGATGAGATGAAGAAGATGAAGTGAAAATGGAGGCAAAAGGACCAAGAACAAGCTCCAAAATCTAAGCTTTCTTCTCTATCTTCTTCCTCAAGAAATGAGCTCTCCTCCTCCTCTCTCCTAGTGAATTTCGGCTGCACCAACAAGGAATGAGCTGAATTGTTGCTCCATTTCCTTTAAATGACCTAAAATGTCAATTTACTCAAAAGCCCTTAAGGTCTTATCCCTTTAAAGGTAAGTTAGGAGGGTATGAGGGTCATTTGAAGCCCCATTTTCATCCTCCAAGCCAAGCATGACAAGTGTCATGTGTGGTCACTCCTACTTAATTAAATTCCAGCTTTCCAAGATTTTATCGAAAACCAACCGATAATAAGCCCAAGTTTGACCGACGGTTGACTTTAACAATATTACAGTCAAACTGAAGGAAACGACCCAACTAAGCTAATCGTGAGTTTGGCTAATCTTTTTGGGCCCCGAAAAGGTCCCGAGTGACTTCCCGAGTCATCGGTTTACTTTTCCGGCCGAAAGTCAAACTGAGTGAGGATCCACCGGTTCTACCGGGATCGACCGGGGGCGGGTCTTACAACTCCACACTTACCGTATACTTACCTGTCACGAACCATCAGTACATCGATCACCTGATTGTACCCCGTGGCACAACCAGTCATACTCGATCATCCGTTCAAGCAACAAGTAATTAAAAACGTAATCACTCAACCAAGAAGTAAACATTCAACCAATCAAACAATCGTGTGAACGATCAATCAAGCATTTAATCCTACCAGCTAACTAGTTTCATTAGACTCTTAGTTTATCCTAATAACTAGCAACCAAGCATGTGAACCTAGCACACAACTAATCCGAGAGCTCAACACAGCCTCTCTACTAGTAAATCAATTCCCAAGTATTGAAAGCGAGTTACACTAGTCATCTTCATCCTAAGCATGCATACTATACTCATCCATTTATTAGTAATTGAAATACGGTTATTCTAGTTATTCGCATTCTATATGCAATTCTAGGATCTTACCAATTTTATTAACCTAATAGGCATACTAAGCATTTAAATAAGAAATTAAGACCTTCCCTACCTTGAGGTCTTCCTCTAAAACTCTGTTGTCAAGCTCAATAGTCACAACTCCGTTCTTCACACGGGTCCCGGCGTGGTCTTCGTTCTTCAAGTTCGGTCCCAAGGTCTTTGAACACAAAACAAACTCTAATTAGACTCCACTTAACATCAAGTCCCCAAAACCTTCCCAAAAGTTCAGCTCCAAACAAATATTGAAAACGGTGAAAAACCCTCAAAAAACACCAGAACTGGTCGGCCACGGACACGGTCACGGAACCGTGACACCACCCCTCACGGATGACGTCACGGAGCCGTGACGTGTGCCGTCACGGACTCCCTCATGGAGCCGTGACGTCGCCCCTCAAGGAATCCGTCACGGATCCGTGGCGCTCCAGGGCAGTTTCGCCCTTCTTCAACCTCCAGCTCATTTTCTCCGAAAATCCACCACCAAACTCTATTTTTAACCATCTCCAGCTCCCAAAACAGTCAAATACCTCCAATACTCCTTTACCCATGGTAGGAATCAACAAACCCACACCTTTCCAAGGATTTTCCAAATCATAAACCAAATCAAAACTCAACAACACTCAAGGATTTACATCCAACACCATCAAATACTCTTCAACAACATCATCCAACACTAATCCAACCAAAACCCAACAACTTCATTCAAATCCAAGGAAAACCCAAGAGATGAAAGTGTTTGGAATTGAAAGTTGAGGATACACATACCTCTAGGATGATGAGGAGATGAAGGTGGGAGGGTTTTGGAGAAGGAATGATGAACAACTTGGAGCAAGGAGCTCCCTTTTCCCTTTCTTCTTCTTCAAGACACCTTTGTTCTTCCTCCTCTCCCTTTCTCTCTCAAATTTCGGCTACAACACACAAAATGAAAAGATTTTGGTCTTCCAATTCCATATAAGACCTAGAGTTGGTTAATGACTAAAAGCCCTTTAGATATTTTCCCTTGTAAAGGCTTTTAGGAGGGTATAGTGGTACAAGACCACTCCCTTTTCCCTCTTCTAACCAAATAGGGACAACTGTCCAAGTAGGTCTAGCTTTCCAAAATCATTTCCAGCACAATAATTAATATCTTTTTAGTCGATATAAAGTCCAACTTTGACCAAGTTTGACTTCCTTCAAAATTATACTCAAACGAAAGAAAACGGCCCAATTAAGCCAACCGTGATGACGGCTAAGCATTTTGGGCCTCGGAAAAACCCTGAATGACCTTCTGAGTCATCGGTTGACTTTTCCCGCAGAAAGTCAAACTTGTCTTAAAAGTCACTGGTTCGACCGGGATCGACCGGGAGCGGTTCTTACACATTTTGTGTCTTTGTGTTTTGTTCCATAACAGTCCCTCCTTTTGGGTAATTGTCATTTAGTATCTTATGAATTGGTCACACATCATTTTTTTTTGGATACGCTCGAAAATTTTTATTTAGAGAAAATTAGATCCAAGAAGGATCTAACCAAATACAACCATTACAAGGGAGCTCTCATCGGGAGCTGCGGGTACACAACCCGAAAAAATTAACCATCAGTGACCCACTCCTCGTCTTCCGAAGTCAAAGTGGGATCATCGAAGGCTTTTTCTGAATGAGCTAGTTGAGCGTCCTGAGTATGTAAAATCCGTTTCCCAAAGTCCACTGGACACGCACGACTCAAGGGACGAGCTGGTTTGACATCAACTTTGACAGTGTAGTAGTCCCCCAAAAATTTGGGAGGTCGAATCTGACGGCTCGAAGTTCTAGACGGAACTTGATTCGAGTGCCAACCCTTACGCAGAGGGTTAGGCTTCGGAGGTTGAAGGAGAACCTCCTTCCACGGACTACTTTGAATATCGCCAATAGGTTCAATTACTGCCACCTGTTGAGACGACTGATCTGTTGAGACAGCTGTAGTTACATGACCTGGAGGAGGCCCAATAACGTGAGTGTCCAAGATGTCCTTTGGGCTTGGACTGTGCTGGCCTACACAATTTACACTCGAATCAGCGCCAACAATCTCCTCGGACGTGTGGCATAACACTTCCTCAACGTTGACCGGGCCTGAAGGAACACCAAGCCCAACATGGGCAGGCCCAACTACACTCAACCGCAACCCAGACGCGGCTTCTTCTTCCTCGCGAGAATCGCGTTCAACAGGATCAGCCGAATCGCGATCCAACTGATCGCGCGATTCCATGCAATCCGAATTTGGAATTTGCCCAGAGCCGGCGCCGGAGATCACAGAATCGTTCCCTCGAATCCCGCCTGAATCGGATGGAACAGAGCTCCGGCTCTTGCTGGTAGATTCCGGCGACCCTGCTATGTCTGACGATAAACCAGTGGCCGGCGATATTGCTGCGAGCTTCAAGCCTTCAAAAGCCTGGTTTTCCCTAGCTTTCTTGGGCAAGCAGGCAACGTTACTCGGGACATGGAACAGAGCACATGCTCTGTTTTATAGATGCAAACACTCGGGACACCGGAACGTCGGAATTTCCGACCCTACGCCGAGCACGAGCAGCAAATAAGATGTAGCCATTCATCTTATAACCATTGTAGGTCTGAATGGCGTGAGCTGCTGCCTCTGCCGACGAAAACTTGATGAAGCCAAAATATTGTCCGTTCAGATTTGGACGTCGCAACACGATGCACGACTCGATTTTCCCAAAAGGAGTGAATACACTTCTAACCCACTCCTCAGAAGAGTCAAAAGGCAGGTTTCGGACGTATATTTCAGAAGGGATCTCAACAAAACGCCCCTTACCAGGACGACGATGATTGCCATCCACCGCCTCTCGTCTCGGCTTTGCTCCAGCGTCAGACGAATTCCCAGTGTCCTTCGCAACCGGCCCAACCACTGGAGTCTTCACCAACGCTGAGGATGAAGCTTTCGACCTTTGATTTTGCTTACGGAGACGAGTCGGAAGAGAAGCCTTCCTGGCAGAATCCGTCGCTGCCTCGGCTTGAATGGTGGCTGTGATCCCAGCCACTCTGTTGATGACCTTCACCACTGCACCCATTACAGAAGTGACCTCTCCAAGCAAAGAAACAAGTCCACCTTGTAGAGAATGGTCAACTACCCCGTTCCTCCTCCGGCGACGGCGGGAGGCTCCCATCCTTGGTATACTAGCAACACACTACAGTATTGATAACAGAACATTTAATACCCCTTATATGAATTGATCACAGCTCATCAAAATAGTGTAAAGTTGACCAAAATCTTGTCCAGAATGTTTCCATTCATCAAGATACTAAAAGAGTGTTACCAATAGAAAAGAGGTACTAAAGACAATTAACCCTTTAATCTATAATGCTCCAAGCACAGCACAAGAAGTAATTGCTCCTGATGATGGATAATCACATGTCTCATCTCATCTGGTGGAATAGCTTCAGAGACTCTTTCCAGCGACCATTTTAAGCTAACCGTATCGATATGGTGCCTAATATCATTGAACAAGTAACTAAACCTACTTAACCTTATGTCATGACAGAGTAGTATAATAAGTTATTCAACGGCCAAAACCATTTCAATGTAGACCCATAAGGTGTACCACCAAATTGTATTGGCCAACTAAGACCTAATTGTATGCCATTGTTAGGTCAATTCACATATTATATAATACATTCTGTGATCTGAGGGGAAATAATTGAGATCATAATTAGGCTGGCTGGGCACGAGTAGCTCTGGGATTATGTACAATTAAGGTCATAATTGTAGACCAGATCATGTTTAACAAATTGCAAATGCCTTGTTGAGTTTGGTGCTTACTTACTATACAATAAACAATGTTATTTTTTGGCTCCAAATGAGCCCATGACTTGAGCCCATCACTTAAGCCCACCAGAAAACAACTCAAGCCCATATTTCTTTTGGCTTATATGGCACAATCGGAACAGTAAGGTTTGGAGATAGACGATACGGAGGCGGAAGCTTTTGAGAGGCAAGAGAACACAGGAGCTTTTTGGGGGAGAAGATCAACAAGGTGTTGGTGGCTTCTTCACCATGTGTGTTTGCTGCAAGAATCAAGAACCTCTCCCCTACATGTGGATGTGTTGAAAGACAAGGTCAAATTGTCAAGGCAGAGTGTGTTGCACGGTCAAGTGTAGAGCAATTCCATTACCTTGAATTTTTTTTGTTGCTTTTAAGGGATGGCCACGGGTTCAAGAATCATTTCTTGATTGTTGGTTCTATAAAGCATATGGCAGTAGCTTCTTTCAATTTCAGGTGGTGTGTGTAATAACCACAGGCAAAGGGAGTTGAGAAGTTGTGCAGGAGAAGACCTAAGGACTTTCTAATTTGTTCTTCTTGGTGTGGCAGCTAGTTAAAAGCAAAGGTGTGTTCTTGAAAATATTTTTGGTAACAAAAGATTGGTTAATTTCTTTTGTAGATTACCGACTTGTATTGAGAAGTAGGGAATTAGGATTGTAATTCTCGGATTATTTCTCGGATAATACAAGGAGATCGTCGTTGTCCCGTGGATGTAGGCACATTGCCGAACCACGTAAAATTGCTTGGGTTCTCTGTTTTATTTTCTGCAACTTTATTATTTGTTCCTGTAATTTTCGCTTATCAGACATTTTAGTATTTATCGACTATGTCCTAGGATCGGGGGTTGGAAAATCAAGGTTGTCGGTGTCCGTGTGGATTGAGTCGCGTCGTTTCTTTTCCACGGATCCGATTGATTTTCTGGGTGAGTCTCGTATTCCGTTTTCGGGGGTACAAGATTTCTACAAGTGGTATCAGAGCTACTGGTTTGAGCTTCAAGTAGTTTCAGAGCGTCCTGATTTTGGCTAGTTGATTTGTTATTGCTGTGTTTGCGAATATGTCTGATAGAGGTTCCACAGCTCGAGAAGAGGGTTATGTGAAGGTCCATGGATTCGATATTATTCGGTTTAATGGACGGAAATTTTTTAAGGCTTGGCAGATGGATTGTAAAGACATTCTGGTTAGTTTGGATCAATTTGATGCGTTGAGAGATAAACCATTAGAGGGTGATCAACTTGTTAGATGGAACAAGATGGATCAGAAGGCGTGTAGTACGATCCGCTTGTGTCTGTCTCGGAATGTGGCTTATAATTTTGCAGATGAGACGACCGCCAAGGGTATTTGGGATAAGCTTCAGGCTATGTATCTTCAAAATGATCAGATGAGTGTGATGTACCTGCAGAAGAAGCTCTTCACTTTCAGGCTACAGTCAGGTAGACTTATGACTGATCATATCACTGAGTTCGAGTGCTTGTACTCAGATTGTGTTAGCTTGGGAGCTAAGTTTAAAGATAGTCAGAAAGCTTTATTCTTGTTGATTTCTTTGTTGCCGGAATGGGAGCCGTTTGTTGATCAAATGACTATGATGAACAAAGAGAAGTTTGTGTATAGTGACATAGTTCAATCTATATTGGCAAAGGTTTCTAGGAAGAGTGCTGTGAGCGAGGACGTTCTAGCACATGGTCTCTCGGTTTCAAGGGGAAGATATTCAAACAAGAAGTACAACAACAATAGAAAAAGTCGATCTCAGTCGAGGGGTAGAGATTTGTCTAAAGTTGAATGTTACAAATGTAAGCTTAAAGGCCATTACAAGAAGGATTGTCCAGAGTTGAAGGACAATCGCACCAAACAAGATAAGGGAACAGGTATGGCAAATGTGGTTGAGGTACCGGAGATAGTTGAGGATATTCATATCGACAGTGACCTAGCGCATGCCTTGACAGCAGGTTCTGGTGATCATCTGTATGATGGTTGGTTGTTGGATACAGGGGCTTCTTATCACTTGTGTCTGGTTCGGGACTGGTTCACCACCTATCGTGAGGTGGAGGGTCGTTCAGTGTATATGGGTGATTCTCGACCCTGCAGGATGTTAGGTGTTGGCACAGTCAGATTCCAGCTAGCAGACGGGTCATGTAGACAGCTTACCGAGGTACGTCATATTCAGGATCTTGCAAGAGGGTTGATTTCTCTTGGGGTACTTGAGGCTCAGGGTTACAGGTATGTTGGTGAGAATGGCTATTGCAACGTTTATCATGGTGACAGGTTGTTATTATCGGCAATTAGGCATGCCAATCTTTATTTTCTTCAGGGTAATGTTGTTGAGGGTGGGGCTATGGTCTCCACGGTTATTGATGAGAAGAGCTTGGTCCTCACACATTTATGGCACATGCGTCTAGGGCATGTAGGTGAGGGTGGACTTAAAACTTTGAGCAAGCGTGGCTTGCTTAGCGGTGATAAGATGGAGAAGCTTGATTTCTGTGAGCACTGTGTATATGGGAAGCAGTGCAGGGTCACTTTTGGTGACGGTATTCACAGCACCGCAGGTATTGTGGATTATATCCACACTGATGTTTGGGGACCCTCGAGAGTTGCATCGAAGGGCGGGTCTCGGTATTTTGTGTCTTTTATCGACGACTTCAGCCGGAGAGTATGGATCTATACCATGAAGCATAAAGATGAAGTCAGAGATATTTTCAAGTAGTGGAAGGCTATGATTGAGAAGCAGACAGGTAGGGTGATCAAGGTTTTGAGATCTGACAATGGCGGTGAGTACACCGAGGATCCCCTTAAGAAGTTCTGTGCAGAACATGGCATCAAGAGACACTTCACAGTGAGAAAGACACCACAACAAAATGGGGTAGCTGAGCGGATGAATCGTACCCTATTAGAGAGAGCACGGTGCATGTTGTCCAACGCAGGTTTGGGCAGAATATGGTGGGCTGAGGCAGTAAATACGGCGTGCTACTTGATTAACCGCTCTCCTTCATCGGCTATTGAGTCCAAGGTTCCTATGGAGGTATGGTCCGGTAATCCTTCTGATTATTCTAACTTGAGAGCATTTGGTTGTCCGGCTTACTATCAAGTTAAAGAGGATAAGTTTGGAGTGAGGGCCAAGAAGGCTATATTTCTCGGTTATCCTGAGAATGTGAAGGGGTACAAGTTATGGGGCCCAGAAACTCATAAGTTTGTGATTAGCCGGGATGTTACATTCCATGAGGAGGCTTTGCTACAGGAAAAGTGTGAGAGATGCAAGGACGGTTCTCCTATTTGGAGAGGTGATAGCTATGATGAAGACAAAGAAGATAATCATCAGGTGGAGCTTGGAGCTCCTAGTTCTATTTCTCAAGCAGGTAGTTCTTCACAGATGGTACCTGATGAGACTGTTATTGATGATGATGTTCCTATTGATGGGAACGAGGCTCTTACACAACAACAGGTTCAACAGATTGAGACACCGTCTTTGGTAGCAGGTAGAGAACCTAGGGTCAGACGTGCACCTCGGAGATTCGGCTATGAGGATGGGGTAGCTTGTACTTTCCCGGTTACTGATTATGATGTTCCTAACACATACAAGCAGGCTTTGCGTGATTATCGCAAAAAGGAGTGGAAAGACGCCATGGATGAGGAGATGTCGTCTCTTTATAAAAATCAGACTTGGGAACTTGTTACACTTCCTAAGGAAAAGAGGCCGATTGGGTGCAAGTGGATCTTTACAGTAAAAGACGGGATTCCAAGTTCCAAGGATAATTGTACGGGTATAAGGTACAAGGCAAGATTGGTGGCTAAGGGATATGCACAACAAGAAGGTGTGGACTATAATTAGGTATTCTCTCCGGTGGTAAAGCACACTAGTATCCGAGTCCTATTAGCATTGGCTACACAGTTTGATTTAGAGCTCGAACAACTTGATGTTAAAACTGCATTCTTGCATGGAGATTTGGAGGAGGACATATATATGTCGCAGCCCGATGGTTATTATGTTGTTGGTGAGGAAGGGAAAGTATGCAAATTGAAGAAATCATTGTATGAGTTGAAACAGGCCTCGAGGCAGTGATACAAGAGGTTTGATACTTTTATGATTGAGCAGGGATATGCGAGGAGCGAGTATGATCCTTGTGTATTTATTAAGGAGCTCAAGGATGGATCTTTTGTGTTTCTTTTACTCTATGTTGATGATATGCTCATTGCTGCAAGGAGCGTGATAGAAATTGATAAGCTGAAGTCACAACTTAGCAGAGAGTTTGAGATGAAAGATCTTGGTCCGGTGAAGAAGATTCTTGGGATGGAGATTATTCGGGATAGGAAGCGGGGCAGGTTGACTTTGTCACAACGGAAGTACTTGGAGAAGGTTATGAGTCGTTTTGACATGGATTCGGCAAAACCGGTTAGTACTCCTTTAGCTGCTCACTTTAAACTCTCGAGTATGTTATCTCCTATTACTGAGGATGAGAGGGAATATATGGCTAAGGTTCCCTATGCGAGTGCAGTTGGTAGTCTTATGTATGCCATGGTTTGCACGCGTCCTGATATTGCTTATCCAGTTAGTGTTGTTAGTCGGTTCATGGCAAACCCGGGGAAACAACATTGGCAGGCAGTGAAGTGGATCTTGAGGTATCTTCGGGGTACACTGGATATTGGTTTGGTTTATGAGAGGTCGTCGGTTTCAGCTGTATTGGGGTATGTTGACTCGGACTATGCTGGAGATATGGACAAGTGTCGATCGACTACAGGTTATTGTTTTACATTGATAGGGGGTCCTATATCTTGGAGGTCCATGTTACAGTCAGTAGTTGCTTGTCTACGACAGAAGCAGAGTACATGGCAGTGACAGAGGCAGTGAAAGAGACTATATGTCTTCGAGGATTGGTTCGAGACTTGGGTGTTGCTCAGAGGGATGTCACGGTTCTTTGTGATAGTCAGAGCGACATCCATTTGGCAAAAAATCAGGTATTTCACTCTAGAACCAAGCATATAGATGTCAGGTTTCATTTTATCAGGGATATTATTGAGGATAAACTGGTAATGTTGGAAAAAGTCGATACCAAGGAAAACGCAGCTGATATGTTGACAAAGGTGGTACCGGTGATCAAGTTAGATCATTGTCTCAACTTGATCAAGATTTCTCGATGTTGATGCCCCTCGGGGGCGAGACCCTTCGGGGTGGGGTCGTTTATGACCCGGTGGAGGACGACGAGCAGGTGGAGCTATTATGGGCTTTGTCGCCAAGGTGGAGATTGTTATTTTTTGGCTCCAAATGAGCCCATGACTTGAGCCCATCACTTAAGCCCACCAGAAAACAACTCAAGCCCATTTTTCTTTTGGCTTATATGGCACAATCGGAACAGTAGGGTTTGGAGATAGACGATACGGAGGCGAAAGCTTTTGAGAGGCAAGAGAACACATGAGCTTTTTGGGGGAGAAGATCAACAAGGTGTTGGTGGCTTCTTCACCATGTGTGTTTGCTGCAAGAATCAAGAACCTCTCCCCTACATGTGGATATGTTGAAAGTCAAGGTCAAATTGTCAAGGCAGGGTGTGTTGCACGGTCAGGTGTAGAGCAATTCCATTACCTTGATTTTTTTTTTGTTGCTTTTAAGGGATGGCCACGGGTTCAAGAATCATTTCTTGATTGTTGGTTCTATAAAGCATATGGCAGTAGCTTCTTTCAATTTCAGGTGGTGTGTGTAATAACCACAGGCAAAGGGAGTTGAGAAGTTGTGCAGAAGAAAACCTAAGGACTTTCTAATTTGTTCTTCTTGGTGTGGCAGCTAGTTAAAAGCAAAGGTGTGTTCTTGAAAATATTTTTCGGTAACAAAAGATTGGTTAATTTCTTTTGTAGATTACCGACTTGTATTGAGAAGTAGGGAATTAGGATTGTAATTCTCGGATTATTTCTCGGATAATACAAGGAGCTCGTCGTTGTCCCGTGGATGTAGGCACATTGCCGAACCACGTAAAATTGCTTGGGTTCTCTGTTTTATTTTCTGCAACTTTATTATTTGTTCCGGTAATTTTCGCTTATCAGACATTTTAGTATTTATCGACTATGTCCTAGGATCGGGGTTGGAAAATCAAGGTTGTCGGTGTCCGTGTGGATTGAGTCGCGTCGGTTCTTTTCCACAGATCCGATTGATTTTCTGGGTGAGTCTCGTATTCCGATTTCGGGGTACAAGATTTCTACAAACAACGCTTAGCAAACCATGCAGCCAAATCATACTGACATAAACTAAATGCATATGCAGATTATGAAAATGATCTGCAAGATATGTATATAGATCCAGCTCCGAAGCCACCTCCACCTCAACTTCATCTTCATCAATCAACCACCAGCTAAATGGCCTTCAAGAAGTACACGATTGTGTTGATCAGTTGCTCCTTTTGCCTTCCACCCAGCAAGCTTCTTTCAACGGGTTGGTTGACGGGTCTCTCAGGCTGTTGGATGTCAGCAACATCATCAAGGAAGCATTGTCGCAAACAAAAAAATCTGCACAAGAGATCCAATCAGTGATGCGAAGGAGATGTGAAGCTCAACCCGAGATGAACAAGTTCGTGTCTACAAGGAAGATGGTCAAAAGGACAATCCAAAAGGCCTTGAAAAGTGTGAAGGACATGGCAACCAAAAGCTCTTCAGACGATCAAACAGTGGCCTTGTTGGGAGAGGCACAATCACTAACCGTCTTCGTATTGGAGTCCTTGCTGTCCTTTGTCAATGGGAGAAAGTCGAGCTCGTGGTCTCTAGTTTCCAAGGTGATGCAAACGAAGAGGGCTGCATGCGAGAATGAATTCGCAGCGGTAGATGATGCAGTGCAATCTCTTGTGAGTCACAAGGGAGATACAGAGAATGTGCAGAAGCAACTAAACAAGTTGCAAGTGTGCATACAAGATTTTGAAGATGGTATTGAGTCCTTGTTTAGGAGGCTCATCAAGATCAGAGTCTCACTTCTCAATATCATTAGCAACTAGCTAGCAGATACATATATATATATATACATGTAATTTTGTCACATACCAAAACATAATTATTCGGTTCTTGGTTCTTCATATATATATTTTGGCCTCAACATCTACATGATTACTTGCATTTTTTTGTGTCAATTTCTTTTTTGTGTTTATGCCATACAAGGTCCAAAACCAGATCTATTAATTCAAATAGTAATCTCTGAGTTAATAGTATGGTATATAGTGATCAGGTAATTATTGATTAATCTTAAACCATGTAATTAAAAGACGTCTACATTCTAATTGTTGGGAGAATCCCAACAAAAACAGATAGATACAATTGATTCCCAAGTAATAATAAGGTTTATCACATGGTAGTCTTAAAATCCACACGCTTTAAGCAATAAAATTTGTATTGGCTTTCTGTGTAAAGTTTTATATTCCGAAAGATTAAATATTATAATCTATCTTCCTCAAGATTTATATGCACACATGCTCCTCATAAACTGTTCTGATTTCAAATATTCTATACTGAGCAATACGAGTAAGATAGCTATTTTGCCAGCAATATGAGAAACCAAGACAATATTGACGAATCACAATTAGCAATTTAGCATATAAATAGATATAAAACCAATCCTAGTGTGAATAAATAATTGATACACCTACACTATCACCATATGTGACATGGAGTTACTGTCCCTCGTGCATTAGCTTATTATATTACACCATTTCAGGATATTGTTTCCATATTACAGGACAAGTAATTGATAAATGAGTTGGTTTTCAAATCCCGATTAAGAATTCAACTATCGAAAATCTCGTTTCCAATCCTAATGGTCTGAGTCTAAAATACCACTTCCGCCAAGCTATCGTCGCAAAGTTCGTTGTTTTTGCTCCAACAAACAGTACGCTGAGCTTACCATGCTGCATAAACGTGAGACTTTTTGTACATGTGAACATAAGGATAGACAGTGTCATAGCCAACTTTATCAATCAAAATACTTATTTTTTCCTAACATTACATAACATAAAAATAGTACAAAATAAATATTAATGTCGTATAGAAAACAATAATTAACTATTTATTACAAATCGTGACACCGAAATTTCATCTTTCTAAAGTAAAGTAAGGTAAAGTATTTTCATCGTCAATACAATATTAAATCTGAAGTTCTCGATGTAAGCAGCCATTCATCTATTGGTCTACACCGTTCAGTTTCTCAAACCTAGTTTTGATGACTGTAGGATGAAAGTAAGTTTAGACAAAAGGAGAACGAGTCAATTAGATGCTTAATTTTTTATCGGATTGGCTCATCCTAGAACTATAGAAAGATTAGTTTCGTGTTCTAGAAAGTTAGACCTTTCAAACGAGAAATCAGGAGCTCTAAACAGAATAGAGTTGAATGAAAAATTAAACCTCAAAGATTACCATTAAACTTGATTGTTGAGAAAAATACAAATTCAAAAAATACACTATTCATATTGATATCGCATGAAAAGATTACCAAGTTTTTTATGTGCTTGTATAAAAAAACTATTCCTTAGCATATTTGAATTATTTAGAAGTAAGGTTCTCCAACTACGTTTAATATTAATTTCAGTCTCGAAAATTAATATGCAATAATGAAACTTCTAAAATTAACGTTGTTGTTGTATCCTGGGAGATTTGCTCATATGGGGCAATACACAGTCTTAAGGAAACCGGTTCACAGGGCTCGACAAACCAGTTCATTTTCCGATCATCGTGTGAGGTTATTGTATTTAACTACCATTTATTCTTATAATCTTTTTTTTCCTAGTATTTTTCCATCACTAATAATTGTTTTGATTATTTGTGTACTATTTGTTATGGATTAACCCGTCTAACAATATTCATAGCAGAAAATACAATTTTATTACCAATACAACAAAATAAAATTCTTGACTTTAATTTTTAAAAAATTCATGTTAATCAGCGCTATCCCAAACCCTAACTAGGGTTCACCCAAAACCCTTCTAGGGTTCGATTATTGACCCCGTCAAGGGTGATCTCCATCGTCGCCGGCGTCTCCCAACATCGACCCTGACCTTCCTCTCCGGCTCCATCATGCAACCTGACCGTCCATGGATCCCCTACCCTCTCGTTCCACCACCTGGATTGCAGCACTGCCGACATGCCTCCAATTGTACCGTGCATGGGCAGCTGCAGCACCTCACGCTCGTCGCCCTACGCTGCACCACCCCCCCCCCCCCCCTCGCCGATCACCCGCCCTGGTACCCTTGTCCGGTGCCGACTTGGCACATGCTCGAACCATATCGGAGGCGCGATCTTCCACCCTATTCACCGACTCTGTATATCCAGTCGGGACGGGTCGGAAACTGGTTGCATGAAGGGGCGCTTGAGTCTGGTCTCTCAAGGTCATCGCCGACATTGATTCAGATCCCTACTAGACAGTGGAACCCCATTAGGGTTCCTCTACCAACCCTTCCGACGGTCAAGCGATGAGGCCTGAGGCCTCAGAGGTCCAAGATAGTGACGGTGATCACGCCGGTGGAAGACAACACAATACCGACAATGCTCGATCCGGTTGAGGAGGAGGAAGTAGAATTGCGACCACAGGGACTACCGCCTCTCCAACCACTAGGCCCAAGGCTCCAGCCTGCCGTTACACTCAGGAGCTCCTACCGGGGAACCTTACAGGCCTACTGAAGTACAATCCGGCAATCGACCCTCGACCCCGGAAGACCAGGCTGGGAATGAGGAGGACTAATGCGGACACGCAAGACTCACTTTCCCTAACCCTTTTTGGGGAAGTGAACACTACATCGGTCATAATGGCCGGGGAGCCAGGGGACCCAACGACGTATACAACTCAGCCAAGCGGGACAGGGGGACCCGAAGAAGCACCTCGCATGCAGGAGAGTCACGAAGAGGTCAGGCTGGCGCATGACCAAGAGATGGAGATGAGAGGCATGGCCCTCCGCGGGGAGAATGATAAGACCTAACGGGGGTGGAAAGGTCACATTGGGACCTATATCCACAGACCCGAGACTAATACTGCCGGGAAGTCTCAGGAAATCCGCAGTCAAGGCATTACTTCCAGCTTCTTTTAGGTATGCTTTGCTTTTATCTTTAAGTCGAATAAGTCTTTGGTTAGTTTGGATTAGGACTTTGAACTTTATTATTTTTGAAATGTTGGTACAGGGAACTCTTGAGTCAGGATCTGCGATCGAAAGCAGACTATTTTTATGGATCCATGAGCGCCGGGTGGACTACGGTTGACCGGGACAAATATCTGGATTCCTGGGCAATTATGCCCTAACCTGTAAGGTTACCATTTTACAGTAATACAATACCTCTATGCTCGTTTCAAAAAAAAAGTTGATGTAAGCGACCATTCATCTCTTGGTCTACATCGTTCAATAACATAAAGATTTCAATCGAGGTGAAAGTAAATACTCAAACTCAAATTTGGGTTGCTACGTTTAATTTTTCTTCTATAAATATTCAATTCAAGTTAAATTTTTTTTTTATTTTCTTCTACTGTTGTCGTTGTATCCACCATCTCAAAATTACACCCGATTCATCAGGTTGAGAACTTGACTCATACTCCGGGCTCGAGGCCCTCTCTCGAACTTCTTGCATCCATTCGCCTCGACGACCATCCAAACTGGTTCAAACGGTCCACGCTGTAACTCTGGACTCGCACCTCATCTCTGATACTCCGTCCTGTCACAGCCCGGGACCTGCTGGTGTTGCTCCTCTTAACCTCCACAACGGGAGTAACCCGGGCACTTGTGCCCCCAACGGCTTACCTCTCATACCTCGAGGTACCACGACGCAAGTACCCTCCACATGGGTAACGCCTACGTTGATTTTCTTATTCTTAAAGAACGATGCGCTTAACATAACTAACGTCACACAGTCCACCACACTAGTACTTATAGTAATAATATCTTCACTATAATATAATCACCCAATAGCACACAGCAGAGAAGTTCGCATACTAGTGCGTCACACATATCATATATACAAACAGCGGTCACACACAATTTCACACTCAGTAGCAATTCCACACAAGAGTCACCCAGACCACAACTTATAGCACAAGTCACACAGCGATCACCACACATCGATTACACACTAGTCAACAGCAACTTAGTTTTGAAAGACTTAACGCGTTCTCTTTCTAACATAACATTCGTGTTGATCTCTCGTCGTTACAACCCGATTCAGGCGTCCCTGAATTACGTTGTAACCACTTGAGATCCCTCCATTCACGTCCAGCTACAGTGGCCCCTATAGCTGAATCGTGATGGTACATACACTTCAGTTTCTGCAGGAAATCAGGCATGACCCGTTCGTAAGTTAATTTAACCATCTGCTTAAACGGGACATCCAATTAGTCACAGCACATAGCACCAAATCACAAATTAAGCACTCAGCAAATGATCTCAACTTACACCTCGGGTCTCGGTAATCTCACTATTACCGTCCGGCTAAGTCCGTACCTGGAAAACAGTTCAACTCAAACAATAACCGCAAACCACACAAGTTCACCAAAAGTCCACGGCACTTAGGCCGAACGTTTCACCAATCAAACAACGACCGACCAAGGCGACAACCCACAAAACAATTACTCAACCCACACATCATAACCAGCTCGAGCATCGCTTGTTAACCACCCTCGATCTCAACCGATCGGCATCACGGATCCACTAAGGTGTACAGCAAACAGCGATTAAGGTTTAAATCGATTACGGTAAAACTTAAACAACAAACTTAACAAACGAGCTCTTGTCGTTTCGACTCTACACACAGGATATTTCCGACTCGCGTCACTGAGCACTACGACTTTAGCCACCTAACTCTATCCACCTAATTGACGTACGGTCCGAGGTTTTGAAAAATCATTTCAAATTGCAACCAGGCTCTGATACCAAATTGTCACGACCCAAATCCGGTTTTGACCGGACTCGAGACGTGGACTTGAACTTAACATAATTAAGTGAAAGGATAATTAAAATAAGTAAAACTCAACTTATAATAATAATAAATTGAACGAAAAGTCAGTAGCTCATAAAAACGATATACAAAAATTTAGTTCCAAAAACAACTGCACGTCTCTAGACCTACTAGCCTAGGACCCTCGCCAGCTCCCAAGCTCGGTTGTGTCCTGCTAGCACAAATCCCGCTCAACACCTGAAAATCAACAATGTAAGGGGTGAGCTTTCGCCCAGTAGAAAAAGTAGTTAAGGTAATGAACATCGGCTCACCACCACGAGTAACCGTCAAATTAGGGCATACTAGTACAACACGACTAACTGCCAACCGGGGTTCATAGCTAAACTTACAATACTCTTAACGACAACTTTCACACAAGAAAACATTAACCAAACAGCAAACGAATCAAACCCAGAAGCAACCATCACACACGTCCCGTACCGCAATACCCGAACTCCGCCGACTGTACACAGCCCGATACCATCATAACAAACCGGTAGGTAAAGCATCTATCGGACTACTTCTCGATCCAGAGGAGACGCATAATGTCACAGAGACGTATAACATCGAGAATGCCGGAAACATCGTTATGAGGACACATTCGTCGGGACCCTCGGAAACGTCTCCAAAGGACCATAGATCATCGAGGCTGAAACACGGCACCAGTGCCCAACACGACCCGTAGGCCCAACACGACCCGAGGGCCCAAACACGACCCGTAGGCCCACTATGATATGATATGGCCCGTCGGCTCTAACCAGTCGGCCCGATGAAATATGATATGATGTGACCCGTCGGTTCCGACCCGTCGGCCCAATGCAATATGATGTGACCCGTCAGCTCCGACCCGTCGGCCCAATGCAATATGATGTGGCCCGTCGGGTCCGACCTGTCGGCCCCAAACACGACCCGCAGGCCCAATCACGACATCGGCCTAGATGTCCTACACCGGCATACACCCTCGATGTAGGCATCGTACCGGAAACACTCTCTTGGATCACACATCAAGATAATATCACGCATCGCAATGCCACAGATTAAACACGGCTCAAAGGCCCAACAATCATACCAAAACTACACAACACGTCGGTCTATCACTCACCCGACCATATCATAATCAAAGATTCACCATTCATCAAACACGGCACACTTGCCCACACATAGCAACAACATGTTACACCGAAAATACTAGTTCTTTACTCTTAAACTTATCGACACCAGGTCACACAACACGCATCTCAAACAATAACAGACAATTCAATCAGCACACAACCTACGCCTCGACATGGTCATTCTACCAGCACGACAATTTCCCAGAATATTGAAAGCGGCTAATACTAGTGAATCACATCCTACATGTTACTAAGACTCGTCCAGTTATTTATATCATATAAACGTTCGTTCCAGTTTTATTATTACCTAGCATGCATACTAGTAACTTTCCGTAATCAAACCGGTATTCGCTACTTTCCCTACCTCAAAAGTAATCCAATCCCGCAGCGGACGACCTGGCTAGCTTCCTCCTTGTCACTTCACGAGGTCCAAAGTCTCATCCTCCGTCAAGCTCAGGTCCCAAGTCTGAGATTACAAGCAATACACGAATTAATGCTAATTCAAGTGTAGATTAAAGAGGGAAAATACCCAAACTAATCCCAATTGCTTGACTTATCAAAATGGGCCTGGAAGGCCCATTTGCCCGGAATCGGGGGAAACGTGCCTCGGGCTCCGAAAATTTCCATTTTCGTTTCTACAAATCCTAATTCTACTCACTCGTTTCAACGCAAAAGGCGGAATAAAATTCCAAATTCTCACGAATTACAAACTCTAATTCCCTATTTCTCAATACAAGGTCGGTAACCTACAAAAGTAAACATTCAATCTTTTGTTACCGATAATTAACTCCAAGAAATAACCTTTCCTCTCCTCACTACTCAACCGAGATCTCCTTGATTATTGACTTTCCCGTGGCTCACATACCCATAAGAAAATCTTGGTTCTTATTATTTGCAACACTCCACACAATATCAAAATCACTTTATCTCTCTCCTAGTAGCTATTGCATCCATAACATTTCTTTGATTGGTCACTTTACCCACAAGAACAAATGGCCCTGTTTGGCTACTACTAACACCAAAAGAAATAAAAGAAAAAGGATTTAATTTGTGCTTACATGTTTTTGCTCCTTCCCGCAGCCAAACCACACATGGAGAGCGATATCTTTTGTAATAAATGAGTCCCACCCCACCAAGAAGCCTGGCTTGTTCTTGTCTTGATCTCTTTGCTTCTCTGTAGAAGTATGAAGTTGCCGCACCAAAAGAAATTGAGAACAAACCCTTTGATTGATCCCTAGCTTCTTTGGTAACCAACCACACACGAGAACTCTATCTGGAGAGGAACAAGCTATTTCCTTTTCTTTGTTCTCTTGCTGCCGCCTCCTCCCTATATCTGATGTATTTGTTGTTGTGTACAAGGGAACCAAATGCCCTAATGTTTCCCATTTAACAATACAATAAATGGGCCTAGCTCATGGGCCAAAGTATTAGGCCCCTTTTATTTTTATTTATTTATTTATTATTATTATTATTACTATTTTTTTTTTGCCAAATATTACAGTTTAATTCCAAATAAATTGTCTTGTTTTGTAGGTTGGTCTGCACTAGTATGCATCTTTTGTGCTCTAATTGTACTTTGGTGTGCCCGTTATGTGACACGGTGTAGCGTGCACGTTGTTGTACTTTTGACGTGCACGTTGTTTGTACGTTCTAGGGCGCCTTATGTTTATGTTCTGGTTTCGGTAGGAAGTCGGTAATATTATAGGCTAGCTAGTTTGGAGTCTGTTATATCTATCGTTTGCTTGTGCACTTTCATTAGATTGTATGTATGTCACTTTGACTGATATATAAAATCGATGTCTCCTGTTTTTTGTCAAAAAAAAAAATCTTAAAATTGAATTTGGCTTGACCTCTGTTTTTTTATCAGCAAATTTTGTATTGAAAGAACCTCTAAAGAACTCCCAAAACCAATCATAAGTTGGTTATAGGGGAACAACTACAGAAAGAACGAACTAAAAGAAAAGAAACAGAAAAACAACACCAACACCAAGAAGGGTTAAACCAACCCGAAACAACTACCAACACGGCTGAGAAGAAAAGGCATACAGAGAAAACAACAGAAACACTCCCAAAATAAAAACAGGATCTAAATTCCGAATTTAACCACCATGAAGCTCTGAATTGGGAAAACAGGTCTAGGATACCCAAATTTGACCACCTCGAAGCACTTTGGGGAGTAGCTTCCATCTGTCAAGCCCAATCAAATAAAAACCAAACCCAAACCTCGAATGGAAGTGACAACTCCAATCTCAATAGATCTGCCAACCATCGAAAGAGATGACAACATCTAAAATGTCGGCGGCCAACTCTGCTAACGGCTGAGACCAACCCGAATTACCATATAGACCCTAGCATTGACTTCCTAAAGGGGAAAACAACACCCAAGAAACACGCCGGCGATCAACACCTTTAACCGACGCGCTCGAACCACACCTAGATCGAGAAGAATGAAGCCAAAACGCTAAGGAATACAATAACGGGAGGGAGAATACAAACCAAACAAAGGAAGGGAAAGGAGATTACCCAAAAGGAGCCGTCCAACAAACCGAAGATCCAAAAGGCCTGCACTTACCCCCGGTCCTCTACACGAATCCGGCTAACCCCGAGAAACGTCCAAACAGAGGACCCGATATTTATATCGAGCATGAGGAAGACCTAAAAGGCTAGCACCTGATCTCCGAATAAGCGAAACAGCCGGACTTGCGAAGAAGACGCAGGATCTGCCAAGACCCGAACCGGGGAGAGCATCCGACCCGACCTGCTAGCAGCTCCAAATCATCAACTGGTCCAGTCCACGACCCGAAAAGCCCACGAACACTCCGGCCCACCAGCTGAAGAAGCCCACGAACGAATCGGCCCACAAACAGAAACATGCCTACACCGAAGAGAGCCCGCCGTACCTGAGCCAGTGAGACACGAAGCAAAGAGGACGGAGAGAAGACGCAGTCGCCGGCCGATCTACGACCGAAGCCCAGATCCGCGCCAATCCGTAACCAGGGAGGCCACGGAAAGGCGTGCCACACCGAAAAAGGAGCGTGACGCCCGAGAAGACTCCGTCGAATCTCGAGCAACTGAACCAGAGAGTAGAACTTCCGGCGAGAGAGGACAACGACATTCCAGGAGCAGCTTACCCCCCGTAGCAGCACTGAACATCTTCAATTTGTGCTTGAAGAGCTAGAAACCAAAGCTCAACCAAGAAGAAGACGAAGCAAGCGAACACCCGAGACAGATCAGGAGAGGAAAGCACAGCCGGATAGTCCCACCGCGCAGGGTCGAAGAAGGGAGGAAGAACCGCCCCCAACTCCGGTCAGCCCCCAGCCCAACGAAGCTCTCGAGACAGATCTGAAACAAAGAAGGCAAGAGAAGAAAACAAAACGGGAAAGGAAGAGGGAATTGAGAGCCACCGCCGGCAACAACCTTGGCCGAAGCCGTGGCCGTCACCGGCTGGGGGAGACGAGAGAGCGGCGCAAAAGGGGACTAGGGTTTCAAGGGGGGGTTGAATTTCTGTGACTTGTTAAGGCACTCAAAGTACTGAAGAAAAATACAAAAAAAAAAAATCGTGTGGATTTACATACCTATAATAGTGCCGATCTCAAATATCTTATGAATACAGGTTGGGGTTTTGTTCTGCTACTGGATTTGTGTACTAGTTGGGTTGAGGGAAAGTATTAGTTTTAGTGGTGATTTGTTGTAGGCTTCAAAAACTTACTTTGTTGCTTGTGGGGGTAATTTGGTTGTTTAGTTTTTAGTTATTTTTGTTCTTAAATCTATAGTTGGATCTTTGTACTACTTTTTAACTTCTAAAAAGAATTTAACTTAAATATGCTTTGTCGATAAAAAAATATATCTTATCTCCGTGTTAGGTATAAAAGACAGAATTATATTACCAATAGTATTGGCCCAAAATATTGTGGTCGTCACACCAACTGGTTCCACGGGTGGAAGAGCACTTGTGCAGATCGAAATTCAAGATTCTGCACAAGTGATAAAGATGGCTCCACGATTTACATGGTAGTGTTCATAATCATATTGTGCTACTCGTACCTACCAGACAAATGGTGAGCCAATCCTAATGACCATAAGATCATGACTAGTAGTTAGGACACGATAATCCCTATGAATCAGTGCATGTAACTCTCTTGAAATATCCAGGAACTTTCCTCCCAAATTCTGTTACAAAGCATGCTTCCAAACATAGAGCCTTCTCATCAACTATATTGAATGGTGTATGCAATTTTCAAATCACTTAACAAGATTCTGTAGGTGAAAGACACCACATTCTGACTCCTCATCCTCATTTTGTTTTATCCCAACACTTGTACCACTAGTGTATAGAGTATTTTCACGATGAATCATACAATATCTCATTAAAATGAATTGGGATCGGGTGGGTTAATTTAATTTAAGCATTTGAGTATTCTCAAGGTGAAATGAAAACATGGAAAATATGGTTTCGCTTTGGAGTTTAGTTTAGCGTTGGATTTAGGTTTTAAATGGATTTTTAGGGTTTTAAATGGATTTTTAAGGTTTTAACATTGAAAACAATTTTGACATTTCAAAAAAAAATGAACAGTAAAAATAAATGTTGTAACCCCATGTCAAAATAATTAGTATAGATATTAGATGTTTTAAACATTAATATAGACATCTAAACACTGTATATAGATTAGTACGGATAATTATGAATATCCCTTATATATATATATATATAGGAACACTATCTACTGAAAACCAATCATTTAATAGAAACTAGAGACTAATTATGGTCATAAGATTAAAATAAGTGAATGGATGAGATTAAAACAGCTTATTAATGACATATGTGTAAATAAAAATAACTTTAAATGCATTGAGACATTTTAAATTGAAAGATTGAATCTGATTTTTTTACTGTACGATTATTGTCGCGTCACTGTAGCGTCACTGTAGCGCTAAAATTGTTTCATTTAGTTGAACTGAATGTTTCATTTGCTGTTTCCCCTAACTCTGACCACTTTTTGGTGAGCTCCGACCGCTTTTAATCAAGTGTTTCATTTGGTTGAATTGGATGTTCCATTTGCGTATAGTATAATTAAATTAAATGTTTTACCTATTGTTCAATTTCATTCGTTCGAACTTAATGTTTCATCTCATTGAATCTAGTGTTTCATTTGACGTAACTCATTTTTTCATTTCGTTAAACTGAATGTTTTATTTTATGTTCATTTTAATTCGTCTAAACCATTGTTTCATCTCGTTAAATCCCATGTTTCATTTGGCGATTGTCATTGTTTCATTTGGAAAAATTCATTGTTTCATCTCGCTTAATCTCATGTTTCATTTGGCAAAACTCATTGTTTCATTTCCATAGTCTTCATGTTTCAGTTTCCCGAAAAAATACAAAACGGTGTCTCATTCACAAAATCACGATGAAACAATATTTGAACTCGTGATATATTTCACGAGCCCACTGTTTCATTTTAACCAAACACAATATTTCATTTCAACTGAAAATGATGTTTTATTTCACCGTCGAATAAACACAATCCACGATTCTCTTACTATACATTCAGAAACAAAATTATTACAGATCAATTAATTCAATTAACTTGACACTTTTTCCATGATCACTAACCCGATTATAAGATACAAAACATGATGGCAACAATTATATAAAAAAAACCACATCTCTTTTCACAATATATGTTTGATCATTACCTATAACACATCTTTTTACGAACTATTCAAGCATGATTGGCCCAACTTCGTACCCAATTTAGACCGTTGATCTCATGGAACTTGATTTCTAGTAATCAAACATATTACGTCAACAACGAATGACAAAAATTTCAATCATTCCTTTTTAACACAAAGTTTCACGTTTATACATGACATGACATCTGCAAATTGTGATGTTTAGCTAATCCAATCACAGTATCAATACATGAATAAAACCAACAAAAAAAGAATAAATAATCACAATCCCACTTTAAAGTGAAAATGGTAGAACTTACGATATATGCTTTACAAAAGTTCCTTCAATACATTTAGATTGATTCACATTCAGATTCATTACAGATCATATTCATTAAAAAAAAAATACATCAGATTCATTCATTTACACATCTGAATCATTCAAAAACACATCAACCCAAATACACCCATATCATACATCAAAATCAAAATACAAACAAATGGAGCAAAGAACTTCCAGAACCTTGAAGAAATGGGTAGATCATAAAATCAAAATCATGGACAACAAAATAACAGAACCTTTAAGAACCACGAACTTATCTAGTTCGTGCCTGACCTCGAACTGGATCGTTTCTGCTCGCCGGTGTTAGCGATGCATGATGCTTCCCAGACCAGCGGCGTCTGTAGATGAGGAGGGAACTTGATTTCTCCGGCAAACGAATCTTCTCCAGCGTTTGTAGATGAGGAGGGAACTGGTGGTGGTGGTCGGATTCTATGGACGAGAATTTCTCTTAGATAGAAGAACTTTGAGGGGCTGCTCCGACTTTGATCTGCAGAGAGGGTTTGTAAAAGGTTGGAGTTAGGGTTAGTAAAAAAGGAGATGAAATTACAAGCATACCCTTTAAGAATGTTGAAAAGTCAAAAACAAAAATGAGTTTAAATAAAATTACAGCCGATGCCATTATCGATGGATTTAATCTCATCCATCTAAACATTTCCATCTAATGGTTATTAATGGTTTGTAGTTTGTATTAGAAGATATGGTTTTTAATAGATAGTAAGTCTATATATATATATATATATATACGGGTGCAATCAGGTGCGAATCATAGCTTACGGTGCGAATGTGCGAACTTGCTGGTTTAGTGTATCTGTTTTGCGGAAATAGTGTTCTCAGTTTGAGGTGAATATTCTCAGACAAAAATTTCGCAAACCAGAAACACTATTTTCGCAAACCATATTTTCTCAAGATAAAATGCTGTTTTTTCAAAAAAAAAAATCCGCAAACTGGGATGCTTATTTTCGCAAACCATGTTCACTATTTCCGCAAACCAGATTTGAGGTTCGCAGATTCGCATCGTAAAAGAGGTTCGCACGTGATTGTCTTCCTATATATATATATATATATACTCTCTTGTTTCCATTTAATATATTTGGAGGCAACAAATAATGACACGATAAAAGAAGTTCATCCAACATTGACAAGGCATATAAACATTTCGTATAGATTCGATTGAAAGAACTGTCGCCGATCATCGAATGACCTGCGAAATGAAAAAAAAAATCATGCCACCTTCGCACTACTCAATTACAAAGTTTTTCTCCGAGCAAGAGGTGATGCACGAAAAAAAGAAGTCCGAATAATAAATTAGCAGGCTAAAAATTTAATTAAAACCTATCTACATTTCTTGAAATTTGAACAAAAGGACGTACCTAACCCTAAGGTTCATCCTCTGTTGTATTTGTAGTGATCATTATTGCTTAGAGCGTTTACATTAATTAGAAACGGAGTGCAAACTGGCGTAGAAAGTAGGGGTGAGGTTTTGCAGCCAAGGACTGTTGAGGAGACTCCAGTTTGGGTCCAACTGGTTCCAGTCTGTGCTTAGTTTCGGTACTTGGAGCTCCGGCAACCCGAACGGTAGCTGCAGAGACGACGAGGAAGAAGAAGAGCCTGTCATCGTCACGTTGTGCTTCTCTTGTTTTACCTTGACCGTGTCGTCCTGCTCGAAAACCATCTGGTCCATGGACATTGAAGGTGGGGACGACGAGGACGAGTATGCATGGAAATTAAGTAATGGCGTTGGAGTATTATTATTAGTCTTGGTCTCCGCTTCCTCTTGAGCCGCTCTCTGCTCCAGCACTTTCAACGAAGTTGCCTTCCTATATATTTTGCATAACACCACCTCCTGCGGTGTAACGTTGGTAAATTTATTTGAGCTTTTAATTGAATTTGTTCTCTAATATGATATCAGATCATGACGTGTACCTTAGGCAAGGAAGAGTTATCGGGCAAGCGATACTCGTTCATGACCCAATCAGTCCTGCATCCTCTAGGAGCTCTTCCCTTGTAGAACACAAGAGTCTTTCTAAGGCCAATGACCCGTTTGGGGTCCGACAACTTGAGGATCTTCCGGTCTGAGCCGGTGGCTTTCCAGAACCCGCTCTCCGTGGTCCGGTTCGGCCTCCCCCCACTCCCGTGCTTCCTGTCCCTTGGCACAAAGAAGTACCACTCCCTCTCTCCAATCTTTGCCATTCCTGCACTTAACATAATCGTCATTAATCAGACAGTTCAATACACGAGACTCTTGTGACGATAAGTAAGTAATCGTACGTACCAGGCAAGTCTTTTGGATCATGACGGTAGATGTTGAGGAAGCCAATGACGTCCAAATGCAACCTCTTGCCGTAAACCATGTTCTTGAGGTAGAAGTCGAGAAGCTCCTCCTCCGTCGGATGGAACCGGAACCCTGGAAGGTCGATCTGTTGTGTCACACCATCCATCTCCGGTCGAGACTCTTGATTACAAGAAAGTTGCACCAAATTTAACAAGTGTGTTGAGTTTGTAAGTTGCGAGAGATGGACGGGGTCATTTATATGTTGGCTTTGGTGCTGAAACTAAAAAAACAAAGGGGGCGAGAGCGAGACCAAGTGACCAAGTCTTGAGTCATGGATGTGGGGCCCGTATGAGAAAATTGGAATGATACGACAGTGGGGTCCCCTGTCAAGTGGGGTCCACGCGGTTGTGATAAAGTCATGTAGCAGTGACAGAGAGAGGCACTACAAGTAAGATACAAAAAGATGTTGACAGGAACAACTTCATGTTCCTTTCCCAAATGACTTCATATATTATAGTCCTTCCTTGATTATAGGACTTACCTGGAAACTCCAGAACATGAGACGGTACGGTAATAATATATTTTTCCAATTTCAATTGCATTGAAGCAATTTAATAGTGGTCACTGGTCATCTTGCTGGTCTCTGTTCAATGGTCACTCAGTCTCTTGTTTCTTCATCAATGGAAGATAGCACCTCTCAACTATTTAATTTCTTATTTTTGGAATTATTTCTCCTCATTGCTGGTGACAAACTCTCTCTACACCTTCGACCCCCACTCCAAACCCTAACCGCCGACCCTCCTCTTATGTCCCTTTTTCGCTGGTGACGTCATGTTCTCCGGACATGGACGTCACCGGTGGGTCACCTCCTAGCTTAGTTCCCCCCTCCTTCACTTCCCCACGTCCCTTTTCTCTTCCCCTTGTGTTTCAGGCGTCTCTGCTCGTCGGAGCTAAGATTTGTTACTGAGGGTCTCTGGGAGCTCGTCGGAGCTCTCTTGAAAGCTTGGTTGTTGCTGACCGTGTTCGCTGGTGTCGAGGCTCGGCTTCCCGGAGTGCCTTGTGCTCGGAAGCTCCCCTGGTACTGTTGCGGCTCGAGAGTTGGTTGCTGACCGGCCGGGACTGCTAGCCTGCTTGTGTGGTAGAAGCTTGATGCGGCTGCCCGTGTTCGCCGGTGTCGAGGCTGGAATCCCCGTCGTTGGTATCAGCATCGTCGTCGGCGATCACGTAGATCCGGTTGAAGATCCTGGACTGGCATGGCGGCTGCTAGGTCGGGACGCACAGAACCTGCATGCGTGGTTTCTGTAAAGACCGGCAAAATTAAATTAGAGTAATCCTTTGCAATTTGAAACGCTGGGGTAGGTTTTTGAAACAAGGGTGTTTGGAGAAGAAAAATCAAAAAAAAAAGGAAGGAGAAGGGAGCCGTTTGGGCTAGGCTGTCTTGGGCAAACCAGTGGGCCGAGCCAGCCCGCACCACTCGAAACTGGCCCAAACCCAAGCAAACCCCACGCAACCCTACACCTCACGCTCCCCTCCTCTTTCTCATTCTGTGCACGCATACCAAGAAGAGTCGCCGACCTCGTCCTCTCTCTCTAACCTCGCGTGCTCTCCCTGTCATCCCACGCCGGCGAGGCTCATCGCTGCTCATCGCCGCTCCCGGTCAAGAAGCGAACACCGCCAACGAAGACGACACAGCCCCGCCACTCAGCCGTGTCCAAACGAGCTCCGCCGTCGTCGATTCACGCGAACCAGATCTGGTTCGTGCTCGCCGTTGGAGAATCGAGCCAGATTCTCCTCTTCCCGGCTCGATCCATCACCGCCGGAGACGAGGGTCAGAGCCAGGTGAGGGACGCTCACGGCCACCTTTTTTCCCAGCTTCTCTTCCCTTCATCCGAGCTCTCTGCCACGTCCGTCGTCGGGGTCAGAGACAACCCTTGCCGGAGAACTCGAAATAGATCTGACGTGCCTGGATAGGTTCGCGAAGGGATGGAACATCGGAGGTCACTTTTGGCCGGAGATGACTCGTCGGAGCCGGCGAGGAGAAGGGAAGTCATTCCCGAGCACCACCGGGCTTCCTCTTCTCGCCTTGACGGCGCCGCCGCCAGCGACAGGCAACCAAACCCTAGCCCTTCTGCAACCGAGCTTGGGCCGGGCAAGGTCAAGACGGGTTGGGCCGGGCAGACAAAATTCGGGCCTTGGGCCCAGACCAGAACTTTGGGTTCGGAGACGGGTCGGGTCCGGACCGGGTCAGACCAGATCTGGGTCCGGGTTTGGGCTTGGATCCGGGTCGGGTCTGGGTCAACCCAGTTTTTAAAGAAAACTATTTTAAAATCAGATTCAATTAACTGATCTAATCATTTCAAGGTGAGAAATTAAAGGACATTTTGGATAAATCAGTGGACTTTTGGACATTTATCAGTATTGATTGGTTGTTTATTGGCCAAACCTAGACGGGACTTCGCCCGAGAGCGAAGAACTTGGACCCGAGCTAGAAGAGCAAGATCACGCCGGGACCCGTGTAAAGAACGGAGTGGCGACCACCGGGCTTACCATCAGAGTGTTGAGAGGAAGACCTCGAGGTAGGGAAAGCCTTAACCTCTCGTTTATGGTGCTTAGTATGCATGTTAGGCTAATAAAATGGAAAAGGTCCTAGACATGCCTATAGGATGCGAATAACTAGCATAATCGTCTTTCAATTACTAATAACCGGAAGTGTCTAGTAGTGACCGATTAGGATTCCAATCACTAGGGTAATTCGCTTTCAATACTTGGGAATTGTTTGTCTGGTAGAGGAGCCTTGGCAAAGCCCTCGGATTAGTTGCGTGATAGGATCACATGCTTGGTTGTTGGTTGCTTAGTGGATAGGCTAAAGAGTCTAACGAAACTAGTTGAATTGCCTGTGTGAATGCTCGTTTGAAGGTTTATATGTTTAATTGATTACTCTCGTACTTGCTCGTTGATTGTATTCGAATGATTGCTTGATTTACTTAAATGGTTGTTTGGAGCATCGAGTATGACTGGTTGTACCGAGCGGTGCAATCAGGTGATCGATGCCCCGGTGGTTCGAACTGGTAAGTGAACGGTGAGTTGGGATTGTGTGATTGGTGTGATATGATTTAGTGATTTGTGTGCTGTGTGCTATGGTGAATCGGTGATGTGTGAGCTATGCGTGTTAGTGGATTGGTGGTGGTTGGATTGGATTGCGTCGTGTTTCGGTTGAGTGCGTTACCAAGTGGTTATCTGATATTGGTTGAGATGGTTTGGCACCTACACCATTGAGGAGTCTGGTGTAGGGTGAGATAGTGATTATTGTTGATACGGTTGGTACCTACACCGTTGAGGAGTCCGGTGTAGGATGATATAATGGTTATTTAGTGAATTGCTCAAGTGTATGCTCCCTATGGGAGTAATACCTTGGTTCCCGAGGACATAAAATCCTTTGGAGACGTTTCTGAGAATCCCGATGATAAGCGCCCCGAAGGGTTGTTTCCGGTCGCCTCAATGTTATGCGTCTCCTCTGGATTTGAGGGAAAATCCGAGAGGACACATCATATGTGGATCGGAGGGTGGAGACTTCATGTGCCACGACATTGAACTGAGTTATCTATTATCCGTGTTTGTTAAGTTTTATTCTGTTGATTTGCTGTTGACTTATTTTGAGTTTAAGGTCCACCTTGTTATGGGTTTTCTCTACTGAGCGCAAGCTCACCCCTGTGAGGTTACTGTTGTGTTTACAGGCTTGATTGAGGAGTAGAGGCTCAGGAGCTCTCGGTGTGGGTGTCCATAGCGACTTCGTTTATTCCATTTTTGTTCGGAACAGTTTTTGTAGAGAATTATTATTACACCCCTCGAGGGTTATTCACGTTTCAAACTAAATTTGGTGGATTCGAGTTATTTATTGGAGTTTATGGAACTTTTTGTGAATTGTTATCTCCTTTATTCTTGTTTTACTAGTCATGCCTCGAGTCCGGGCAAGAACTGGATTTGGGGCGTGACAGTTTCGGTTGGGCCTAATGGGCTTTCTCGGGTTCAGGCCAGGAATTTTGGGCCAGTAAGTCTGGGCCGGATATGGGTAGGATCCGATTGGATTTGGAATAGGTTCAACCCAGTTTGACCTGGACCAGGTTCAACTCGATTCGCAATGGACCTGGATCAACCTTCGTTCTGGGCCTGGTCCAGCCCACTTCGGGTGGGTTTTGGATCGGGTAGGATCTGACCCAGATGCCCAGAACCTCGCCAGTTCCGGGTTCGCTTGGTGGTTATGTTGTTGTTTGGTTGGTTCATCCTTGATCTACCGTGGGAAACGGCTCGTTCCGTCGGAGTAGGCGGCTGCTCTTCTTGCTGGGTTTAGTGTCTTCTTTTGTCAGGGTCCGGACTAGATCGTGCTCGGTATCATTATAGGCTTTCTCTTTCGGGTCCTCGCTACTGGTTGGCGAGGGGTTACCGGTCTCGATTTCAAAACGCTCAGCACACTTTCCAGTTTTGGTTTCTTGGATTGGTAGACTTGCTACTGCCGGCTTGGAGTTTGGAACTCTTTCTCGGTAGAAATACCAGTCCTCCCCCTTTTTAGGGCCTCTTTCGGTGTTTGTCGGAATAAGGTTTCAGAGTGCTGAGTGCGAGCTTCTTTGTCTGCTCCGTGTCTCGCGGTTTTGTTTGAGGAGCTTCTCGCAGGTCATTATAGGTGTTTGGCCCTAGCTCAAGTCGTGGGACGCGCTTCTACATCCTATTGGGTTTGGATCGTTGTTGAGTTATTCTAGCTGCTTCTGGTGCTTCGCCGTCTCGAGATTGTTGGTCGACTATTCTGTGGTATTCTCTTTTTCGTCCCTTGTTTGGTTAGTCTTCTCCGACCCGTTCATACATACCTGTGTGTTTTGGCTTCCTTTCATCTCGAACCTGTGTGGTTTGAGCTAGTCAGTTAAAGGTGTTGACCGCCGACAAGTTTCTTAGGTGTTGTTTCCCCCTTCAGAAGCCATCTCCTAAGATATGTATGGTGATCTGGGTTCTTCTCTGCCGTTAGTGGGGTTGGCCACTGGCTTTTTAGTTGTTGTCATCCTCTCCTTCGAGGGTTGGCAACCCTTTGGAGATGGGAGTTGTTCTTTCCTTTCAAGGTTAGGGTTGAGAGGTATTCTAGTAAGGCCTGACAGTTGGATGCTTCTCCCCTTTGTGTGTCATCGCCAGTGCTTATTGGTAGAAAGAATTGGAGTCTGCGTACCCATTCCTTTTGGTTGTTTGTCTTTCCCGGTGTGGGGCGCCATATAGTTACTACTGGGTCTGCGTACCCAATCATCTCCCCTGGTGTGGGGCTTCTTGAGATTCCGAAAGGAATCCTCCTTCATGTTTCAGAGTCTGCGTACCCAATCATTTCCCCGGTGTGGGGCTTCTTCTTGTTTCAGGGTCTGCGTACCCAATCTTTTCTTCGGTGTGAGGCTTCTTGGTTCAGGGTCTGCGTACTCAATCATTTTCCCGGTGTGGGACTTCTTCATGTTTCAGGGTCTGCGTACCCAATCATTTTCCCGGTTTGGGGCTTCTTGAGGTTTCGAAAGGAATGCTATTTTATGTTTCATTTTCACCCATCGTATTCTTTATTTCAAAGAATCAGTGTTTTAATATATGTTTTGCTGATAAAATAAACTATTTAATTTCTTAGTCAGCAACATAAAGATTCAAATAACTTAATTCTATTGTACAGTGTAACCGTGTGCAGCAATTATGGCACAATTTCAGCTCAGTGCAAGTAAGTAGTATGTGGATTTGTTTTTATTTAGATATACGTTTACGTTTTTTAATAATGTATTCATTTTTTTTATGATGAGTAATAACAAAGATCAAGAACCATACAAAATGATGTGTTCTGTTATCAAAAAAAATATTTTTGATGTTTCTTACATCCGAATGATATACTTTTTTGCACCACATGTCTAGGTTAGACACCAGTCGTTTAATCGACCTCAACGGTAATTCTCAATGCCGAACCAGCACCAACACATTCGTGAAAATCAAGATCGGCATAGGAACATACAAAATCATGTCGGTTTTTGTCGCTCAGTTATCGTCTTTACCAGTAAAATCGAGATCAGAATATGAGCGAAGAGGTTGAACGCCAACCTGTTCAAACGAGGAACGAAACATCAACCACGAACGTTAACGAACATAGATTTAAGCCTCTACAGGTTGATTGTATTAAGATTCTTGATTTTCAAATCATATTCGTCGATTACAATATCCATATGAGGACAAAATGACAAAAATACCGGACTTCTCAATTTTGAGAATGATATATGTGTGTATTTGGTCGTAACACGCATCACCCTCACTCTCAAACATATCTATCTGACGGTCGGATTGTGGCATCTTGGAAATGGTCCAAACACACGTTATAATTTTTATCTAATTTCTTTTAAATTTTAAAACAATTTAATTAGTTCTCAATTTAAAAATATTAATAACTATTATTTGCAATACTTTATTACTTAATTTTATAATAGGCAATCTTATATGGATCATTAGCTCAATTAAATCCAACTACCTATATTTTTTAAGAGAGCCCGTTCATTCGTCCATTTCAATAAAAAAAATCACTTCTTAAATTTAAATTGGAAACCAAGAATTAATTTGTATTAGAAAAAGTCCGATTCGCGTCCAAAAAGACGTTCAGCTTGTGTTTGACACAACTTGATTCATATCCGTGTCTAACATAACTCGGCTTGTGTCCGCCATAACCTGGCCAGTGTCCGACAAAACCCGGCCCCCTTCCTTATTGGTTTTTATTTTATTTTTAAGGGTTAAAATATCGAATCTATAACTTACCCTTAAGTATTGGTCGTGAACATTACACTATCCATGTTTGCAAAATAACATATGTCCAACATAAAAGTATTGGTCACGCGATGCTGTTAGTGAAAATTGACGGAATATTCTATTCTGTTAGCCATGTGACAGTTAATTGAGAGTAAGATAACGATTTTGACCTTACTTATATCAATCTTATGATTCTAAAAGGGGAAATTACTACTTTACCCTTATTTTATAATAACCTTATTTATTATAAAATATAGGTAAAATGGTAATCAATACATCGCCAAAACAGCAGCGATAGAACGGCCCTTTCTTAAGCGCTCCTATGTCTTTTTGGAGAGCTCTATTGTTCATTCCGTAGAATTTATGAAATTACTTTATCTTGCTTTGTATGAAATAATAACGATATAGATTATGGCAAATACTGTCTTAGTAGGCTAAAGTGGGTCATAAAAATAGCACCCAACTACATCGCACCGTATATAGTAATGGTGGGTCCGTTATATCGTCTAGATAATGAGTTTTAAAAAAGAATCAAAGGTTAACGTTTCTATAAGAAAAAGAAAGTGGAGCTCTCTACACACCTCCAAGTGAGGTTCCTTTCTACCCTACTTAGGATTCGTCGTCACTGTCGTTACATTCCTCCCCCGTCACCACCGCCGTCCTTCTCCGACCTCCTCGCCCTCGTTGTCTCCAGCCTCCTCGCCCTCGTCGCCGCCACCGTTCGCCAACAACCACGCCGCCACCGTTCGTCAGATCCGATCGACGCCGCCGTCACCAACAACCACGCCGACGTCCTCCTCCGCCTCATTACCTTCCCCACAACAGATATGGCTCTCCCGGTTTCACGCCGTCACCACGATGGAGCACGTCCTAGGTCCCATTAGATGCGGGATTCAGTGGCCAAGCACCAACGTGGCGATGGGCCTATGCACGAGCGGGTTCTCCAGCCCCTGTGGCCGTATCGCCTGCCCCATGTGTCACGCCCCAAATCCGGTTCTTGCCCGGACTCGAGACGTGACTTGAGTAAAAACGGTTGTCAACACTATTTAACCATCAACAATCTCATAACTCCTTCAAATAAGTCTCAAATCAGATTAACTCAGTTTAAAACACAAATAAAACCCTCCAGGGGTGTAATAATAATCCTCCAACATGGTTTGTTCAAAAACTGAAGTAAAAACAAAATGAAGTCTCTAATAAGACACCCACACTAAGAAGCTCCCGAGCCTCTACTCCTCAATCAAGACTGTAATCACAACAATAAACTCATAGGGGTGAGCTTGCGCTTAGTAGGGAAAATACATAATAAGATGGACTTTAAACTCAATAATTTCATCAGCAAAGTCAACAAGATAACTCTTAACAATTACGGGCAACAAGTAATCCAATCGATGCCGTGGCACATGAAATCACCACCCTCCGATCCACATATGATGTGTCCTCTCGGATTTTCCCTCAAGTCCAGAGGAGACGCATATCATTGAGGCTACCGGAAACAACCCCCTAAGGGCGCTTATCATCGGGATTCTCAGAAATGTCTCCAAAGGACTATATGTCCTCGGGAACCAAGATATTACTCCCATAGGAAGCATACACTTGGACAATTCGATAATGATCAGATATAAATGAGTAACACACTCAAGCGAAACACGAAGCAATCCATTCCCAACGAGCACCATTTCACTATCACACATAGCTCACAAATCACCGTTTCACCACAACACACCGCACACGAATCACATAACCACAGCACACGAGTCACATAACCACATCACACGAATCGCATAACCATAGCACACGAATCACATAACCACAACTTACCATTTACTTACCAGTCATGATCCATCGGTCCATCGATCACCTGATTGCAACGCTTGGTACAACCAGTCATACTCTATTCTCCAATCAACCATTCAAGAAAACAAGCAATCATTCAAATAAATTCAACAGTCAAGCACAAGTTCAAGCAACCGATTATGTAAACCTTCAATCGAGCAATCAAGCATGCAATTCAACCAGTTCCATTAGACTCTTTAGCTTATCTACTAAGCAACCAACAACCAAGCATGTGATCCTAACACACAACTAATCTGAGGGTTTTGCCCAGGCCGCTCTACCAGTAAATCAATTCCCAAGTATTGAAAGCGAGCTACACTAGTAATTGGCATCCTACGCATGCATTACTAGACGCTTCTGGTTGTTAGAAAAGTAAAGACAATTATTCTAGTTATTCGCATCTTATAGGCATTTCTAGGACCTTTCCGATTTTATTAGCCTAATATGCATACTAAGAAATTAAACGAGAAGTTAATACTTTCCCTACCTCGAGGTCTTCCTCTCAACACTCTGATGATAAGCCCGGTAGTCACCACTCCGTTCTTCACCTGGGTTCCGGCGTGATCTTTGCTCCTCTAGCTCGGTCCCAAAGTCTTGGACACAAAGAAACGCTAATTAGACTCCGCTTAAACAGCAAGCAAGACCCCCAAAGCCCTTCCAAAGTTTAGCTCAAAACCAAGATCAAACAAGGTGAAAAACCCTCAAAGAAATCCCCACCCTGCTCGGCCACGGACCTGGTCACGGATCCGTGACGCCAACCCTCACGGTTACCGTCACGGAGCCGTGACGAGTGCCGTCACGGACTCCCTCACGGAGCCATGACGTCGCCCGTCACGGGATCCGTCACGGATCCGTGGATACTTCACGCGGATCTCATCCTCGCGCTCCCAAGTGGACCCAGCTCCTCAGTGTCTCCACGGTACTAGTACCAACGGAATCGTCTTGTTCCGCAAGACCTTCTCCTTTGTACCCAAGATCTCGGCGGGCTGCTCCTCATATGTGACATCATCCGTTACCTCGATGTCTGACAACTTAATAATGTGGGAATGATCTTCCGTGCACTTCCGCAATTGGGACATGTGGAAAACGTCATTCACGTTCCCGAGCTGCGGTGGCAACGCTAACCGATAAGCCACGGCTCCAATCCGATCCAAGATCTCAAATGTTCGATAAACTGCGGGGCCAACTTGCCTCCGTTGTTGTCGATCCGCTAAGGCCCCTCTTAGGCTCACTCTCAGAGATATCTGATCCCGCGATGGAACTCAGTAGGCCCGCGCCTTTCGTCTGTGTAACTCTTCTGTAGGCTCTACTCGGTCTTTAACCGTTTTCCGCATTTACTCGACCTTTACCAACTCGTGCTTCACTAGTTCACGCTAGTTACTCAAAAAGCCATACTTGGCGGTGAACAACAGCCTTTCTCCACAGTTCGCAGTTTTGACATGCAAGCATAACTCAAGAACCACTGATGTACCCAACACGTCAAAGAACACTCAAATCGTTAAGGAATACCGGATGACGGTATAAAACATCCTATACCGGAATCCTACCTCGGTATAGACTACGTACTGAAATACTCTATATCGGTCGGGATATTCTATACTAGAATCTCCCGTCGGTCATAGATATCGTGTCGAAACACCTCGCAAGGCGAACTGAAGTAGGAATTTACACGTAGACATAACCACTCAGTTTCCTTCTTAGTAACTTTTACAGGGACAACTTGCCCAGAAATCCAATATTCGCCATGCTAAGACCAACCACAAATGATTGCCCGATCAAGTAACACGTAACAACCACTTACTCAAGATAAAGGATCTCATGATCATTGCACGATTCGGAACAATCATCCGGTTTACCACGTCTTGTGGGCCAATAACGCGCAACTCAAAAGGGTAAATCGTACCCACCTCAGATACTGAGGAATGCCAGAAACGATCTTGGCAACCCCTAACAGACTCCAATTTTAGTGTAGACGGCGGACCGTCATCAACAACTTTGATGTAGATACTTCTTATCATAATCCTCAACTGTAGCGGTATCACACCGGATAGAACGACTTCGGTTCTGACATGCCATACCAGGATCTTCCTTCGGTATGGGTGTCTTATCAGAAAACTTCGAAAATCGGACAAGGACGGAGCCATCCGAAGGTGTAACTCCTCAATTCTCTTTAGTAACCGTCTCCCGAATAGTTCACACTAGAACGCCAAACAGGTCTTGTCGCGACCTAACACACTCAGACGAGCAAGCAACACACAATAGTAATTATCCAAACAAAGGTCCTCATAACCACTGCGAGGTTTGGAACAATCGCTCGTTTCATCACATCTCAGAAAAAGGTAGGTATACCTTCGTCAAGAAACGGGTACCGCGTACCGTCAGATAGTCGAAAAGCGGCATGCCTCAAACATAACTTACTCAACACCTCCCGTCATGCTAAGTCTGGCATACGGGTGCGTCACACAACTAACCCCCACGGAACTCGTAACCACACTCCTCAACTCAGGACCCCACCACACTCACAAAGCATACTCAAACGAATCAACACCAATTGCAACCACATCACTTAACAGGTCATCAAACACAGGGTAAACGGTAAAGCACATACGCTTCTCGTATCAAGCCAACATTACGCACATCTTCCACAACGGTTGAACCTTAACACGGTTCTCAACCTGATACGGGTCAGTTACACATCACGTACCACAAACTTATCTCGCGGTAAGCCAACCACATCTCACTGTGATCAATCGAGAAGGTTATCCAACTCGCGATCTTTCTCTTGACATCAATACAAGTTCTCAACATCTGATCAACCACTTCACAAGTCATCTCACCCGAATCATCATAACACGAGATAATGGTTCTCAAAACTGGTGCATGGTTCAGTACCACCATGAACTCTACCAACATTTAGTTGGACGAACGACGTACAACAACACGGACCAATAGAACCCCTCACTGGCACTTGGTCAAAAGTAGGCGTCCTTCAAGACACCAAAATTAAACGCACGAAATTACACTCGACTGCGAACCACGATCCAAGGTCGATTGCCCAAGGTTATCCCAACCGACGGTATTCCTTATACCGTTGACACCCGCTCACGAGTTACCGATCAAAACAACTTATAATCAAGTCCACCCAAGTCGCCCTTTAAGGAGTAATCAACACGTACTGAGATCTCGATAAATTGAACGGTTCAGAAACCCGTGCGGTTCCTTTGTTAGCTTCTTGACAGAATAAAACCAACAACGGTTAGCTCTTAACCTTTCCTGTGCCCACGCATCACACAAAAATCCGACCTACCATACAATTTCTCGCTTGGTGCCATCTTGTTACTGGCCTGAAAGTCTGTGGTAGTCGCCCTCAACTATCTGTAGCTGGTATTTCAACGCGAGGTGCTCTCGCTTCTAGGACGTAACCCCATAGTTAAGCTTAGTCCTTCTGGGGATAACGTAAGAAACACACCTTAATATTAGTTTCTCACGTACGGCACGTACTCGTGCAACCTTCGCTTGCCAAAAAGGATTTTGAACCAACAGCGTCTCAACGGTTCGAATCTTATAACTCAAATCTCGTAGCGGGGTTAGAAGAATCTGTAGATTGCAACTCCGGTGGGTATGGGCCCACCACGCTTCCGCTGCGCTACTCTGATCTTATCGCAGCTCGGTCATCTCTTGCGACCGGCCGGACCGGTTACTGGTCAAGGCTGTAGCCTTTCTCTGCTCGGCACTCCTTGCTGATGGTACCTGATGAACGCTTGCTGTTTCAGCCATCGGTTCTTAAAATTTGATCCGCACTATCGGAGAAGGAAAAGAACCTTCAGTATGTCCAAGTCTGTTACTCCACTTCCCAACTCCCACTGACGCTGGTCGGTACTACCATACCTCTAGTCGATGTGTTTTAAGTACCTGAGGGCTGAACAGTTTTAACCTCGTTCGAACAAAAGTAAACACGAGCCAATACAACCCAGTGTAAAGCTCAAGTGTCGGCTGACACGAATTCCAAAATGTAGATGGTAACAAGTACCCTACGCGATCTCAAGGTTGGTATTTAGTTCTCAACTCGGGGCCTGGTAATCACGTACGCTCAGCCCTGCCGCATCGGAGGTCCTCCTCTCGATGGGGTTGGAAGAATTTGATGCTATGGCGGCAGGTTCTCTCATCGACTCTCGTAGATCGACTTGCGGGACGGTTCGTAGATCCATCACTCAACTGGCCTTCTCGGCCTAGACGTTCCAACTGTTTGCTCGAGGGCAAACTGTGCCACCGGGGCAGGTCCAACGGACACTACTTCTCTAACCCGTCGTGACTCACGGGACTGGTTCTGTGACTGAAAGAATCCTGGGGTCCCCTGCCTCCTCGGATTGCGACTCTCTGACGGCCTCAAGAAGCCCCTCAGCCTTGGCCTGGTCTTCCGCGCCTTGGGGGTTTCCCAAAATCTCTCTAAAGCTAAAGTTTGTTCCACTAATACAGAATAGTCCTCGGGTCTGACTGCAATGACTTAAACTGTGCTAGACGAACTGAGTCTCTTCTCCAAAACGCCTGCGGCGCTCTCCTCGGTCGGCACCATCCCGGTGCGGAACGATACGGGGACATGAACCTCACCTAATACTCATAGACGGTCACCCCTTTCCACTGCAGATCCAAAACTGCTGGTGTCGGTCATCTCGAATAGATCGAAGGAAACGCTGTCCCAAGGACAGTCCGCTGAACGGCTGGAAGTCATTTCCAAATCTGGTCTGCACACGTTGCTTCCAGTATCGTGCTTCTCCCTCGGCTGGGGGGTCGTGGAACATATTCTCCCACGAATATCCGAATACTCTAAACGTATTAAGGTTGTGAGTAATCCACTCCAACCATAATACAACTGCCTCGGGGTCTGAATTCCCGGATTAAACTGGTGTACTCAACTTATGAAAACTCCTGAGTGACTGGGCCGTGTAACTGTCCACCTGGCCTGGCATCTCGGTAGTGACTGCGTTGGCAGTAGGCACAGATTCTTGTGCCGGTGCTGTAGTCTCATACTGAGCGTTGCTAACACTGCGCAAACCGCCTCATCAATAGGGCCGCTCGAGTCGGCTCTGCGACTGGAGGAACTCTTGGTGGTGACCATACTGGTCTATCCCCAAAACTCTGGTGTTCTGTGGGAGCAGCATCCTAGGAGCTCACTGCCCCTGCCAGAACAACAGCTGGCGTCTGGCTCTGCCCCACAGCTGGACGGCTCTTGGTACCCTCTGGGATGTAAACACATGACATCTCGCAAGCTCACAACATTTAGAACCTATAGGTTCATAAATCAGTTTAACCCAATCGGTTCGATTCACCCAAGCATGACGTTCTCGTGCGTCTCCACCGGATCTCACTTGGATCAAAAGTAAGTCGTAAAGTCATAAGTAACACTTATGTAGACAAGAGACCCGTACCTCGTGCGTCTCACACAGAAATCAAAGGTTCGATCAAATATAAGGACGTTCACGCGCGTCTCACAAGTCACCCAAGTTTACATCTCTTAAGCTTAGTAGACATATATATATATATATATATATATATATATATATACCTCGTGCGTCTCACACAGAAATCAAAGGTTCGATCAAATACAAGGACGTTCACGCGCGTCTCACAAGTCACCCAAGTTTACATCTCTTAAGCTTAGTAGATATATATATATATATACTCATATATAATCACACAAGTTCGCATCTCTATGCATCTCACAGCAACAATCAGCGATTCAATCAATCAAACCACCAACTCCCACAGGAGGGTTCCAACTCAGGCACACTACACAAAGCACAAATCAACATGCATACCCCTTGCCCGAGTATCCTTTCACAAAGAGGGGTTTATCACTTAACACAATTCAATTCAATAATCACCTTTAGCCTTTCCTTCCCTTCCAAAGATTCCCACTTCTTAACTTTAACCAAACTTTTTCGTGTCGATCTCATGTTGTTACAACCCGATTCAGGCGTCCCCGAACCTCATTGTAACAACTTGACATCAAACCATCACACTCGACTACAGTGGCGCCCCTAAGTCAACCAGTGATAGTGCAATCATTTTAGTTCTACCGAAAATTCGGCATGACCCATTCGTAATTTCCCTTAACCCTCCGCTTACGCGGGACATTCACCAAAAAATTTCACAAGACAACAAGTACGCAGAGTTCTCATGCTCGGCCAAATACACCACACAGTCAAAACATAGAGTGCTCATGCTCTTCAAGTTACACGACAAAGTCAATAAACAGAGTTCTCGTGCTCCCCAAAGTACACAACACAATCAATAAACGGAGTCCTCGTGCTCCCCACAAACTCACTATACTCGGTATGCGGAGTGCTCGTGCTCCCAAATACCACGGGGTGCTCGTGCCCCAAATTCGCCACACACGGGCACACAGGGTTCTCGTGCCCCACCAACATACTCAACGCAAACGATATACGGGGTTCTCGTGCCCCACCCAAAGTTCTCACACAACGGGATACGGGGTTCTCGTGCCCCACCCAAAACACTCAATACAAGCATACATGGAGTACTCATACTCCAGAATAGTGGTCAATCAAACATGTCAACAGTTGAGTAAGACCAAACTACAACTCGAAATTTTTTAGAAATGACCCACCAAAATGGCAACACCACAAACAATTGGCTCACTCTACAATGAGTGCATAGCGGGTTGATCACTGCCCATTAATCCAATTCCGATCTCAACCATTCGACTTCACCGATCACTAGGGAGAGGATACCAGTAGAGTAATGCAAACATTGTAGTGTAAAGATTCCATTTAGGACCAACATTAAAGCGACTCACGACTCATGTCGTTCCAACTCTCTGCGTCAATGTTTCCAAATCGCGTCACTGAGTATCACGAATCAAACTCCCTAACTCTACCCACCTAATTGACTTCAGTCCGAGGTTTGAAAACACCTGTTTCAAATGAAATCAGGCTCTGATACCAAATTGTCACGCCCTAAATCCGGTTCTTGCCCGGACTCGAGACGTGACTTGAGTACAAACGGTTTTCAACACTATTTAACCATCAACAATCTCATAACTCCTTCAAATAAGTCTCAAATCAGATTAACTCAGTTTAAAACACAAATAAAACCCTCCAGGGGTGTAATAATAATCCTCCAACATGGTTTGTTCAAAAACTGAGGTAAAAACAAAATGAAGTCTCTAATAAGACACCCACACCAAGAAGCTCCCTAGCCTCTACTCCTCAATCAAGCCTATAATCACAACAATAAACTCATAGGGGTGAGCTTGCGCTCAGTAGGGAAAATACATAATAAGGTGGACTTTAAACTCAATACTTTCATCAACAAAGTCAACAAGATAACTCTTAACAATTACGGGCAACAGGTAATCCAATCGATGCCGTGGCACATGAATTCACCACCCTCCGATCCACATATGATGTGTCCTCTCGGATTTTCCCTCAAGTCCAGAGGAGACGCATATCATTGAGGCTACTGGAAACAACCCCCTAAGGGCGCTTATCATCGGGATTCTCAGAAATGTCTCCAAAGGACTATATGTCCTCGGGACCCAAGATATAACTCCCATAGGAAGCATACACTTGGACAATTCGATAATAATCAGATATAAATGAGTAACACACTCAAGCGAAACACGAAGCAATCCATTCCCAACGTGCACCATTTCACTATCACACATAGCTCACAAATCACCGTTTCACCACAACACACCGCACACGAATCACATAACCACATCACACGAGTCACATAACCACATCACACGAATCGCATAACCATAGCACACGAATCACATAACCACAACTTACCATTTACTTACCAGTCATGATCCATCGGTCCATCGATCACCTGATTGCACCGCTTGGTACAACCAGTCATACTCGATTCTCCAATCAACCATTCAAGAAAACAAGCAATCATTCAAATACATTCAACAGTCAAGCACAAGTTCAAGCAACCGATTATGTAAACCTTCAATCGAGCAATCAAGCATGCAATTCAACCAGTTCCATTAGACTCTTTAGCTTATCCACTAAGCAACCAACAACCAAGCATGTGATCCTAACACACAACTAATCCGAGAGCTTTGCCAAGGCCGCTCTACCAGTAAATTAATTCCCAAGTATTGAAAGCGAGCTACACTAGTGATTGGCATCCTACGCATGCATTACTAGACGCTTCCGGTTGTTAGAAAAGTAAAGACAATTATTCTAGTTATTCGCATCTTATAGGCATTTCTAGGACCTTTCCGATTTTATTAGCCTAATATGCATACTAAGCAATTAAACGAGAAGTTAAGACTTTCCCTACCTCGAGGTCTTCCTCTCAACACTCTGATGATAAGCCCGGTGGTCACCACTCCGTTCTTCACCCGGGTTCCGGCGTGATCTTTCCTCCTCTAGCTCGGTCCCAAAGTCTTGGACACAAAGAAACGCTAATTAGACTCCACTTAAACAGCAAGCAAGACCCCCAAAGCCCTTCCAAAGTTCAGCTCAAAACCAAGATCAAACAAGGTGAAAAACCCTCAAAGACATCCCCACCCTGCTCGGCCACGGACCTGGTCACGGACCCGTGACGCCAACCCTCACGATTACCGTCACGGAGCCGTGACGAGTGCCGTCACGGACTCCCTCACGGAGCCGTGACGTCGCCCGTCACGGGATCCGTGGCGCTCCAGGGCAGTTTCGCCCTTCTTCAACCTCCAGCTCCTTTTCTCCGAAAAACCACCTTCAAACCCCAAATTTTACCACTTCCAACTCCCAAAACAATCAAGAACCTCCAATACTCCTCTACCCATGGTAGGAATCAACAAATAGGCAAGTTTCTAATGATTCATCAAATCATAAACAACTCAAAAGCTCCAACAAACCAAGGATTTTCCACAAAAAAACCCAACAAAGCTTCTCATCAACAACATCTCCCACCATTTCCACTCAAACCCAACAACATCTCCCACCATTTCCACTCAAACCCAACAACATCTAGCAATTTCAATCAAGACCCATGAAAAGAGATGAAGGGAAAAGAGAATTAGAGAGTTCCATTACCTCTAGGAGAGTGAGATGAAGAAGATGGTAAGGAGTTGGAGAAGGGATGGCTAGAGGAAGACTTCAAGTAGCCTCTTTTTCCTTGTTTCTTCTTCAAAGCTCCATGGGAGCTCCTCTCCCTTTCTTCTCCTCCCAATTTCGGCTACACCAACACAAATGGGTTGGTTTTGCTTTTCCAAACTCATATAATACCTAGATGTGTTAAATAACTAGAAACCCTTTGGCTAGAATCCCTTGTTGAAGCTTTTGGGAGGGTATAATGGTCCAAGACCACTCCCCTTTCTCTCTTTCAACCAAAAAGGGACAAGTGTCCAAGTAGGTTATTTTAGTTTTCCAAAATAATTTCCAGCCCAATAAAATAATGCTTCAGTCGATAAAAAGTCCTGTTTTGACTAAATTTGACTTCCTCCAACATTATACTCAAACGAAAGGAAATTATCCCCTTAAGCCAACCGTGATGACGGCTAAGCTTTTTGGGCCCCGGAAAAGCCCCGAGTGACTTCCTGATTCATCGGTTGACTTTTCCGGTAGAAAGTCAAACTTGCCTTAAAAGTCATCGGTTCGACCGGGAGCGGGTCTTACACCCTGAGCCTGAGAGATCGAAGCCCCCGGGGGCCGAGATCTACTGGAACGATCACCACCCGTTGATGATCACTAAGGAGGACCAGGTGAAGCAGACAGAGGCAGGGAAGCCTCCGATGCAGGGATGACCCAACCCGGCAGGGGTGGGTGGAGTCGATGTCGGACTATACCTACAGACCCAAGATAGCCAGTGCTGGGAGGTCCCGGGCAGCCTGCAACAATAACTCAATTATTTTACCTGTTTTCTCGTTATTTACTTTATTTCTAGAACAATTTATTTCTTACGTTGCTTAGAATTTTACATTTCCTGTCTCGTTGTTTTGAGACGCTGGTAAGGAGTTGTCTCGAGTTTGTGCCTACGATTTCAAGTAGGCTTTTTTATGGGTCCATGAGCGCCGGACCTTCTACGATCAGCTCGGATATATATCTGGAACCCGGGACGGTCACGTCACTGCTTTGTTTGATTAACTATTAGTATTAATGAAAGTCTCCGGTTACCCGTTTCAAAAAAAAGAAAAAGAAAGTGAAATAAGATGGAGGAAAAGTAGAAGTTTGAAATTTGTAGTGTCAATTCAAAAGCAAAACCGCGTTATTTGCATTAAATTCTCGAGAACACAAGTATTAGAAAATAATCACTACTTGCCACACAATAATATTAATAATATTGATGGTTGCTTTCATGGTTTGGTTGATACGATGATGGACAGTTTGACTTGGAAGTCTTCTCGAGAGAAGACCTCTTGAAGTCTTTCCATCTTGAGTAAGCCATTATACCAACACCATATATATGTATTGATTTATATTTTGTCGGGGACACATCAAAAGCTTGCAGTGTGAACTCTGAAGTATAAGGACTTTTTCGAGTTTCACTTCATGTTTTTCAGTTGGCGAGAATTTCATGACGCTAATACTAAAAGAATGACAACATGTCTCAAATTTGATAGAATATGCCTTGTTTAGTTTATTTAGTACGGCCTGAAATGAATTTTATTTACATATTTAAAGGAAGTGGATATAGGAATTCAAATTCTTTAATGGAGATCAGAGTGAGACGGACATACTGGTTGTCTCATAAGAAAGCTCAAGGTTAAGCTTTCTATAGCTGTTTTATAGATAGGGACACGTCTATCCTAAGTGTGGTTCATATTTGATTATATCTTTTTAATTGCGACTGATCTTTGGTCACAATTCTCATTGATGAATTATTCGCGAGTCCTAAAAGTAACGAATACCGTTTGTTTTGACGGCACCGTCAGCGTTTTCAGCACACGAAGGTCACGTGCTTGTGAGTATTTTCTTAAATGGCCAAATTGCCCCCAATGCAGAGCCAGAGCCCTCCATTCATCTACCTCTCCCTTCTCTCTGCCCCTTTGAGTTGGAGAGCTCGTCGTGAGTCATGATAGGATTGAATGTCCTAGTGTGCCAAGAGTCAGCTTCCTTATACTCTCTCTCATGCAATCCTCCACCTTGATTTTGATTTATGTCTCTAACTTTGTTTGTGTGTATTTGTGGATATTAGAGATTGGAAGAGGAAAATGTAGGGATTCAAATGCGGATTTGTTTTTTTTTTGTTGAAAACAAATGTTATTTTCATGGCTTTCAGACCTAAAGGTACTGGAAATTAGTACAAACATGGAGGTTTGGGCTATGGGGTGTGAGCATATTTTGGGGAGGTTTCGAGAAAATGACGATTCGAAGAGAAGGGGGTGTGCGTGGGAGGGAAGCGTGGGCAAGTTTGGGTGGTGTTAACTTTTATTATATTTCACAGTATATTTGGAACAAACCAGGAAGAAAGAGAATTGGGAGAGTAGTGGCATTTTTTAAATAATTTGAGTTAGATCGAAGGGTATTTTTGACATTTTGCACAAAAAACTAAAAGTTATGTTAAGTTCAACGGATTTCGTTAGTCCGTGTAAAAACGCGATAGTTCACCGATGGAAATTGTGACCATAGGTCAATCACAGTTAGGAAGATGGAATCAAAGGTGAACCATAGTTGTGATACGACGTTTCCTCTTTATGGATCTTATTACAGAGATTCTGATCATCCTGCAGAGATGACTTGGGAGTCAAGTTTCTTGGATTCATCTTCTTGTGATGTGTTTCTCTTAGTTGGCTAGGGAATCTATGTTCTAGTTGGTTTGTTAATCTTTTGGGGTTGGGGTTTGGGTTGGTTCTGGGGGTGTTTTTTTTTGGGGGAGACCTGTGAGTTTGGTAAGGTTTTCACTGCCTCTTTTCTGTTCTGTTTAGAGTATGGGTAGCTTAGGTTTGGCTCCCTGTGACTTGTTTTAATTTCTTTGAGAGTGGGTATAAATCTTTGTAGGTTTTGAGAGTTATCTTTTTAATCTTCAGTTTTAGTAGGTTCGAAGTTATTTTTTAGGACCTATTTTCTCATCTAAGTTGTAGCTTTCTGAGTGTCTTGTGTGAATGAGTAGTGGAGTTGCGGATCAGTCTTATCCACTGGTGGAAATTACTTGTGCTGGCTTAGGCTTTGATATTATTTTTTACAGTACTTTGGTAGCAGCTATGGTGGTTAGCAGCCTTTGGATCCGATGATATAGAGTAGTGCGGATCTAAATTTGGGCAGCTACAATTTCTAGTTTAATTGGGATCCAAGTCTCTAGTGTTTAAGAGCTTGGGAGGGATGGGTGGAGTGTGTTATCTCTTGTTTGGTGTTTCTCTGTAGGTGTTGACTGTTATATGTTTTGGGGGGGGGGGGGGGGGGGGGGGGGGGTTTAGTTCATTATTGCTTGGAACACAAGCAACTTAATGTTGGTTTGGTTTGGTTTGAGTTGTTTCTTCTCCTTGTTGTTCTTAGAGAGTTTACTCTTGGCCTCTTCTTTATTTCAAAGAATGTGACCTTCAATAAAACTTTGCTGATAAAAAAACATATTGGTTTATATCCGAATATAACATTTAAATACATTTTGGAGAAGTTTTGAATAGCAAGTTTGATTACATCCAATCAGGGGAAAAAAGTAAGGGTAAAAGTATAAAAAAGTTATCTGATTTTTACCAAAATAAAGGATTTGTGTGGCAGTGACTGACTCATACATGAAAAAAAAATCTATCGCTATCTGTCGAGAGCCTCTTCTGAAAAAACTCTAGCCCTAGCATGTTTATAGAGCTCTCTATATTTGTCACTGTTGTCGATAAGCCTGCTTGTCATATTGGTCTTGTATCGTCGCCGCCTGCCACCATGCAATTTACTGTACTCCCCAAACTCTAGCGGGAAAGCTTCGCCGCTTCCTCTTCCCCCACCGTATGCCCATATACCGACACCATCATCCACGACTATCGTGACGTTTTCTTCGGGGTTCACTACCCCATTAGTAAAGCCACGGAGAGGACGTCCGGTCAAACTCCCATATGTTGCTTCCTCTACAAGTAACCTAACGGATCTTGCTCTAAGCGACATTCCGTCGCCGCTTGTTGTTCTCAGCAACGTCTCACCGCCTCCACTATGTTGGGACACTCTTCGTGGGAAGGCACCTATGGTCGACACCGGGAGAGAGGAGTTGGAGGCGCTCATTGACGGGGTTTTGATCCCTAATATGGTGTGAATTCACGTGATCCCGTCCTTGCTTACTACGCCTCCGGGAATGGTTCGTCGTTGCCGAGTGCCCAAGCCAAGGGAAGTCTACAAGATGGCTTCTCTTCGTGTTCACTGGAGGAAATGAGGAGCTGGAGGTCTTGGTACCATACTCTCTGGTGAGCCCGTCGGTAATTGCACACCAACAATTCGCAATGATGGAAAAGCTTTGGACTTCTAAGCCTCCCCGGAAGGATGTTCTACTCCATATCATCACCAATGCATGTGGAAGATCAACGGTGGGCTTGGTGATCAAAGAAATAGTCCCCGACGTCTTTGGGTTCTATTTCGAGTTAGAGGAGGCTCGTGCATGGGTTTGTTGCAACGAGCCTTGGTGTTCCGATGGACATCAACTTCTACTCGGAGATTTGGACCTGATGGCTAGGGAAACCCCTCGCTCTAGATCAGCTACAACTATGGGTTCACGCCCATGGCCTCCCGCCATTGGTGAGGACCCGCGCGACTGAGGAGACGATTGGCTCGGCTCCTGGGCTATGTATCGTTGTCCCGTGTGACCAATGGGGCCTCTGATGGGAGGAGTGGTGAAATTGAGGTTATGGCACCTCGTGGAACGTCCCTTATGCTGTCATCTGTTGTTGCGTTTTAGGAAAATTCGTGACCCGGTTCGAGTCTCACTCACTTACAAAAATTTGCCTTCCTTTTGCTTTAACTATGGGTTGATCGGACATGTAGTCCAGGAATGTATCGATTCATCTATATTGGAGTATCAGAAGGATCGGAGCGTCAAGTCATACACGACCGATTCGGGGAATCAGGGGTCTTAGAGCTTACTACTAAGGGCCAGACTCATATCCCCTAGCATTGTACCTAAGGGCGCCTTGCCTCGAGGAAGGGGCCTAATTGTATCCTCGAGCATTGTACCTAAGGGTACAGGTCCTCCGGTCATCATCTAGGCGGGGAAAGTCGATCCCGGATGAAAAAACTTGGTGGTCGACCAGCTCTCTAGTAGCAAGAAAACCGAAGTTTCAGGTTTTATTCTGCCTGGGCATAGAGATAGTGTAAGAACCGCTCCCGGTCGATCCCGGTCAAACCGGTGACTTCTAAGACATGTTTTACTTTCGGCCGGAAAAGTCAACCGATGACTAAGGAGGTCACTCGGGGCTTTTCTGGGGCCCAAAAAGCTTAGCCGTCATCACGGTTGGCTTAACTGAGGCGTTTCCTTTCGTTTGAGTATAATATTAGGGAAAGTCAACTTTGATCAAAATTGGACTTTATATCGACTAAGGTCTAATTAATTAAAATGCTGAAATTTAAATTGGAGATTATTGGGCCCTACTTGGACACATGTCCATAAAATATTGGAAGAGAGGAAAGGAGTGGTCTTGGACCATTATACCCTCCTAAGGGCCTCAAATTGGGAAAATATCTAAAGGGGCCTTTGGTCTTTTTACCAATTAGGTTTATTAAAGAAAAAGGGAGCAACCATTTCTTCATATTTTCTAGTGTTGGCCGACCATTTAGAGAGAAAAGAAGAAGAGGAAGAGCAATGGAGTCTTGAAGAAGAAGCAAGTGAAAGGAGCCACCTTGGGTTCATTTTCTACCACTTTCTTCTCCAAAATCTCACCATCTTCTTCATCTCATTCTCCTAGAGGTAAGGACACTATCTAAATCTCTTTTTCTTTCATTTCATTTCATGGGTTTTGGCTAGGTTTTGCTAGAAATTGTTGGGTTTTGATTGTGTTAGTGCTAGATGATGTTGTTGAGAAGTGTTTGTTGGTATTTGATGGAAATCCTTGGGTTTCATTGGTTTTTGAAGTTGGAATTAGTTTGGATTATTGAGGTTTTGATGATTCCTACCATGGGTACAGGAGCTTTGGAGTTATTTATCTGTTTTGGGAGTTTTTGTTGACTAAAAATGGAGTTTGGGTGGTAATTTTCGGGAAAAAGGAGATGGAGGTTGAAGAAGGGCGAGTCTGCCCAGACCTGCCACGGATCCGTGACGGATACCGTGACAGGAGGCGTCACGGCTTCGTGACGGAGTCCGTGACGGCATGAGTCACGGTTCCGTGACGTCATCCGTGACGGGTGGTGTCACGGCTCCGTGACCCATTCCGTGGCATATCAGTTTTGGGTCTTTTTGGGGTGTTTTTCATCAATTTCTATCTTGTTATGAACTGTCTTTTGGGGTTGTTTTTGGGGCTTTATTTGCTTCTTAGTTAGATCTTGATTAGAGTTTAATTGTGTTCCAAGACCTTGGTTTCGAACTCGAGGGACGAAGACCATTCCGGAACCCGTGTGAAGAACGGAGGAGAGGTGAAGCGACCTTTACAACAAATAATTGTTAGAGAAAGACCACGAGGTAGGGAAAGTCCTAACTACTCGAGTATTTCAATACTAGTATGCCTGTTAGGTTAATAAAATCGGAAAGGTCCTAGAATTGCATATAGGATGCGAATAACTAGAATAATCGTCTTTCAATTTCTAATAATCGGACGTGTCTAGTATGCATGCTTAGGATGTGAATAACTAGTGTAATTCGCTTTCTGTTAGTCTTAGTGCCTGTAGTTCAATCCTAAATGTCCAAATGTATATATCATCGTTAGCAATAAAATTAAAGCGGCTTTATATTACTTATGTGTTGGAGTACTATATCGATGTGTGCTCTGATCTATGCCCACCATGCGAATAGAACCATAGATCGAGATAGATCACACTCGATGGGTCCCTAGTTAACAAAGCTTCACTAGAAGCGACTAGTATGAAAGATGGCTCTTTATGGCTTACGTTCTATTAGTCATTGGAATGCGATTCCGGAGTCTGATCATAGATATCATGTGGGATATGATATTGGACGACCCGCCCTGAATATGTGCCATAGATTAAGTCATGAACATATTCAGTGTTGTAGCTTGTCATGTATCCTTAGACCAAGGAGTCTTTGTGATCGCTATGTAGTCAACAACTGAGTTTGACCTGAGCCTAACGTTGTCCGTAACAGGGCTTCCATAACGGCCAGGATTGGCTTGGGGACGGGCTACATGAGTGACACGAAAGACGGCTAAGGGATTTATCCCTCATACTAAGGTATGGGAAAGATATCGGTTCTCGGCCGCTTGATCGAGAGTGACTGGAAGAATAGCATGGCCATGCACATGATACTGGGTATCATATCTTCAGTCATCTCACATATCAAGGAACGGTGATTGAGAATAATAAGGATGACGGCTCTATGCCTTATCTCAATCAGGATATCGGAGATAAAAGGATAATGACAGGGACGACGGAAAGGTTAGAATCGACAGGGTCGATTCGTTATGTAGTGTCAGGCAATACTAAAGTCTCGTTAGTTGCCACTTAAATAGGATCAAGTAAAATGGGATTTTACGTTGATCTATTGACATGCATAAACCTAAGGGTCACACCGGAGGATGAAACTCATTGACACATTTATGGAGAATGGCCAAAAGGGAGTTGTCTCGGGACATGACCAAAACTGGGTTTTGGGTCATGTGCCCGTAAGTGAATAGGACTTTACGGATCGAGACAAGGCTTGGAGTCTTGGGATTGATCGCGTCAGATAATGTTGGACATTTCCGGTATGGAAGGCATGGAGGCGATGAGCGAATCACGGGACCTCGTTGGAAATGGCCACGGGCCATGTTCCAAGAGGCCCATGAAAGGCCCATGCAACCAAGGCTCATGGAACTAATTAATCAAGTCTTGATTAATTAGTACTAAGTAAGCAAGACAAGGATTAAGGTGTTGGTGATTCACCACCTAACCCAATCTTGTCTTGCCATACTTTGTCCTATTTACACCTTACTTGACACCATACTTGTCCCATGCCTTTAGTTGGACAAGTATGAGTTTTGTTATGTTTAAGTCATCTTTTTTCAACATAACAAAGACAAGACAAGAATAGGAAACACATTTTCTCTCCCTCTTCCATGGCCATTTAGGGTTTGGCTAGTTTCCTCCTCCATTTTTGTGTTCTTGAGTCCTCAAAGAGAAGAACTACGTGGCTTTGATTCCCATGTGGATACGTAGGCATCTTGGAGACTCAAGTCAATCATTCGTTAACCGGTGTTCTTGTTTTGGTAAGAGATAGTGCTGAATTTTTCTCTTGTGAATCCATTCTTTGTTAGTTGTTTCATGGTTTTAATCGTCTCTTGGTTTTTATTGATTTTCCGCTGCGAGTTGGTTCATCTCCAACCCTACCTCGAGACCTAACAGTGGTATCAGAGCCGTGCTACCTTCGGGATTCACAAGACGGTGTTCAAAGTTTCGGTTTTGCTTGAAAGTTTCGTTTTTGGCATGTTGTTTTGCTAAATTGTTTGATAACATGTTTTAAATTCTTGTTCATGGATTTAATGCATGTAAAATGAATTTTTGAAAATTATTTCAAATCTGGAAATTTTGAAAAAAATTTGATTTCTGTTCTTAGAGGACTGTTTTGTAATTTAAGTTGAGGAACACTCCGTTGGGTTACTAATTTTGGTATTGTTTTGGTCCAAGACCGTGAGACCGAGCCCGAAGGGAGAAGAGGACTTGGACCCGTGAGAGGATGAAGAGTACACTGGCCCGTACGTCAACAGCGAGAAGTTTTATTAGAGGAAGACCGCAAGGTATGGAAAGTATAACTCCTCGTGCATTTCAATACCTAGTGTGCCTATTAGGTTAATAAAATCTAAAAGGTCCTAGAATTGCATATAGGATGCGAATAACTAGAATAATTGTCTTTCAATCACTAATAATCAGACGGGTCAAGTATGCATGCGTAGGATGTGAATAACTAGTTTAACTCGCTTTCAATACTTGAGAATTGCTTTACTGGTAGAAAGGCCGATGAGCCCTAGGATTGGTTGTGTTTGTCTCACATGCCTTGGTTGCCTAGTTGGATAAGATAAGAGTCTAATACAACTAGACGATTTGAATGTTGAACTTTGTATGCTTGAATGGTTATTTGATCGAATGCTTGGATGAATGATTATATGAATATTGAGTGAAATTGATTGTGCTAAATGGTACATGATCGGGTGATTGATAGACCGATGGAGTGCGATTGGTAAGGATATCGGTAAGTGTAAAGTTATATTGATTCTTGTGGTGTGTTTTGATAGAATTGTGATTTCCTAAGCTATGGTTGCTCCATGATTGTTTAGTATGTTATTCTCTTCCGAGTCTTTAAGTTGGATTCTATATCGGTATGGCACCCACGCTGCGGTGTGGGGTAGTGCCTGTAAGGTACCTACACCAAGGGGAATACTGGTGTGGGGTGGTACCTAAGCCGATGACTTGTGATCCGGTATGGTACCTACACTGAAGGGAATACCGGTGTGGTGTAGTATCATAGCCGGTGGTTTGGACCATGCGGGGCATTGATTATTGGACCCTGCGGGGCATTGATTACTGGACCCGAGAGCGGGACTCTCGGGGAGCCGAAACCGGGACCGAACGGGGCTCCGTTGGACGGAGCTAGGCCAAGCATGACCATTGGATGGTTGATATGCCAAGGCTAAACCGTATTGATAGTTATGACGAGTTTGGAACCGTCATGACGAACTCGAAGATCAAATGTTCAAAAGTTTCATTTTTGAACGGTTTCGATAAACCGAGTATCAAAATTTTTCGAAACTTGGCTATTAATTAAAACCGGAAAATCACATGATGTTTGATAACATGCTTGTTTGATAACACGATGTGTGATGTGATGTTGGCATGGTGTACATAATAGCCCCGAGCTCGATTTAATTATTTATCGCTTTTCACGGCCTGCGAGCCGTTAGAGTTAGCGTGTAATTATTCTTTCAAGGTGTCGTCGTCGAACCACTTGTTTGTAATATTTATTTATTCCCGACCTACGGGGAATGGTTACTTATGGTTTCACCCAAGTGTATGCGTCCTGCGAGAGCACTACCTTAGTTCCCTATGACATATGGTCCTTTGGAGGCATTTCCGAGAATCCCGATGATAAGCGCCCTTTGGGATTGTTTCCGGTGCCCCGATGCATGTGTCTCCTCTGGATCGAGGGAAAATCTGATATGATATGAATACTCTGGTGGATCGGAGCATGAGAACCGATGTGACACCAGAATCTATTACTTGTGAAAGAAAGTGGTGGGTGTGATATTACTTGTTCCCATTTTAAGGGTTATGACATATTTATAGTACATTTCACGTAATCTTTTAAAGTTACAGTTATCTTTGAGAATGCGATACTATTCTTATTTATACTGATCCCTAGTGTTTCATTGTTTGATAGCGTTTAATTATAAATTGCTTTGCCATGCTAAGACAGTTTTATTACTAAACTGAAGGTTAACTTATTTACGATTTTCCCTACTGAGCGCAAGCTCACCCCTACGGTTTTCTTACTGTTTTTACAGGCGTACTTGATGTTTAGGGAGTTCGAGGCTCGGGAGCTTCTGGACGTTTTGAGGGTTATTCTAGAGATGTGTTGGTCTTTTGTACTAAACGCTATTTATCTCACACTTTATGTTGAGCTTTGACTCATATTTGAGGTTTTGAATTATTTTATTATGAGGATTTGATGGAGTTTAATTGCACTTTTGAAATAACTAGTAATTGTTTATTATTTTCTATTATTAACTCAGATCACGTCTCGAGTCCGGTCAAAATCGGATTTGGGGCGTGACAGATAGAGATGGAGGTGATGTTGGAGGAGTGAAGAGGGGGTCTACTGGTGAACCTCGAGATGATCAAGCGAGGGCTGGTAAGCAGCCTTGCCAGGAGGAATGCTAGGATCCTCTGACTTCAAGGACTGGCTGTAGAAGGGGTCCTTGGTGAAAGTCATGCCTCCTACAACTGATGTAGTTCAAGTTCGTTCGCTTCTCCCCCCAGATGCAGCATTTAGGCACTACCTTGATCAGGACTTCCAGTTTCGTTTTCAAACCCCCCACCTTTCCTTCATGCTTATGTTGCGTTTCAATACCGTTTATCACGGTTATATTGTTAAAAGAACTACGAGCAATTATGTTCTATGTCTATTCTACTTTAATGGTCAGGTAATAATAGTCCTAACACACTTGTTTGTAGTTGATTTCAGATTAAATAAAATTACACCTTTCGTTCAAAAAAAACTCATACATGGATGTTTTTTTTAGCGAAAGGTGTAGATTTCATTGTCACGCCCCAAATCTGGTATTGACCGGACTCGAAACGTGACTCAAAGATAATACAAAAATATAACAACCAAAAGTGTCTCAAATCTGATGTAACGTTCCAAGTTTAGTTTAAATCAAAATATGTCAAGTAAAAAGCTTCATAATAAATCTTTTACACATAAGGTTCGTAACAAAATCAGACCATAAACGTCTCTAAAGATAAAGCACCCGGACCCACAGAAGTTCCTAAGCCTCGAGTCCCCTACTCATCAAGCAAGCATGTAACAACAGTAAATAAACAAATAGGGGTGAGCTTACGCTCAGTAGGGAAAATAAATAACAAGGGCAACCTTTAAGTTTAACAATTGGAAATTCACAATTTCGTTCGAGTCTCAATAATACGAAGAACACAGAAGATATTGAAGTACGAAAATAAACGGGTATTTAACGCCTTTAAGAACATAGTAAATAATTATAGAAAGTAAGGGAAACAATACACTTCTTAACAATCAATAGAAGATAGAACATTTGGGTGCTACCGTGGCACATGAAGTCACCACACTCCGATCCACAATACTCCTTGTGTCATGTCGGATTTTCCCTCGGCCCAGAGGAGACGCATGACATCACAAAGACGTATAACGTCGAGAATACCGGAAACTTCCATATGAGGATGCATTCGTCGGGACCTCGGAAACGTCTCCAAAAGACCATAGATCATCGGGAACCAAGGTAATGCACCCGCAGGACGCATACACTTGGGTGAATCAGCAAGTAACCATTCCCCGCAGGGTAAACCATCCAATTGCCCCGTAGGGTCCAGTAATCAATGCCCCGCAGGGTCCAATAATCAATGCCCCGCATGGTCCAAACCACCGGCTATGATACTACACCACACCGGTATTCCCTTCGGTGTAGGTACCATACCGGATCACAAGTCATCGGCTTAGGTACCACCCCACACCAGTATTCCCCTTGGTGTAGGTACCTTACAGGCACTACCCCACACCGCAGCGTGGGTGCCATACCGATATAGAATCCAACTTAAAGACTCGGAAGAGAATAACATACTAAACAATCATGGAGCAACCATAGCTTAGGAAATCACAATTCTATCAAAACACACCACAAGAATCAATATAACTTTACACTTACCGATATCCTTACCAATCGCACTCCATCGGTCTATCAATCACCCGATCATGTACCATTTAGCACAATCAATTTCACTCAATATTCATATAATCATTCATCCAAGCATTCGATCAAATAACCATTCAAGCATACAAAGTTCAACATTCAAATCGTCTAGTTGTATTAGACTCTTATCTTATCCAACTAGGCAACCAAGGCATGTGAGACAAACACAACCAATCCTAGGGCTCATCGGCCTTTCTACCAGTAAAGCAATTCTCAAGTATTGAAAGCGAGTTAAACTAGTTATTCACATCCTACGCATGCATACTAGACACGTCCGATTATTAGTGATTGAAAGACAATTATTCTAGTTATTCGCATCCTATATGCAATTCTAGGACCTTTTAGATTTTATTAACCTAATAGGCACACTAGGTATTGAAATGCACGAGGAGTTATACTTTCCATACCTTGCGGTCTTCCTCTAATAAAACTTCTCGCTGCTGACGTACGGGCTAGTGTACTTTTCGTCCTCTCACGGGTCCAAGTCCTCTTCTCCCTTCGAGCTCGGTCTCACGGTCTTGGACCAAAACAATACCAAAATTAGTAACCCAACGGAGTGTTGCTCAACTTAAATTACAGAACAGTCCTCTAAGAACAGAAACAAAGCCAAAGGAATGATCTTGGAATCGAAATGGACTAAAAAAGGAAGGGTTTTGGTTCTGGAGATCAGGCCCTGAATATGGCCCGTCCCGTATCACCAACCGGCCCGGAATCCGATCCGGAACGCGTAACAGGCCGTGCCGGAACCAGGCACGGACCGCGTCATAGACCGGCCCGGTATCAGACACGGACCGCGCGACGTATCGGCCCGGAATCAGACACGGACCGTGTGAGGTACCGTGCCGTATTCAAGCCCGTTCTGCGCCGGTACCTGGCCCGTTCCGTGCCGCCCACCGTGCCGCCCACCGTGCCGGCACATGGCCCATTCTGGGTCCCGTTCCGTGTCGAACCAGACCAGAACCTTCCCCTTTCTTCCCCAACTCGGATTCCACGAAAATCAACCAACAAACTCCATTTCCACCTCCAAACAACTCCAAAATAACCATCAAAAACTTCCAATCCTCAACACCCTCAATGGGTTTCATCAAAACTCCAACCAACACAAACCAAAACAACCTAACTTCACTGATTCTTCTCCAAACAACAACCAAGAGAGCTAGTTCTTCAAGCTCAAGCCAAAACCCACAAAAACCCAAACTAGAAAGTGGATGAAATGAGGATTTAAGAGCATCCACACCTTTAGGATGAGGAGATGATGAAGAAACAAGAGGTTTGGAGATGATTTGGTGAAGGAGAAGCTTGAAGATGACTCATTTCTCTCCCTTTCTTCTTCCTCAAGAAATGTGGCCTCTTCCTCTCTCTCTCCCTCTAGTGGTGTTCGGCTGAAACAAGGAGAAAATGGCTGAATTGTCTCCAACAATTGCCTTAAATGACCTAAAATGCTAAATGACCAAAAGCCCCTTTCAAGTTTTATCCACTTAAAGGCTTCAAGGAGGGTTAAAAGGTCATTTAAGCTTGTTTTCTCCTCATCCAACTCTCTAATGCCATGTGGCATTGTGGGAGCCACTTTCCTTTCATAAAATTCCAGCAGTCCAATTTTAATTGGCAAAAGTCGATAAAAAGTCCGAGTTTGACCAAAAGTTGACCGTTACAATATTACAGTCAAACTGAAGGAAATGACCCAACTAAGCTAACCGTGATGACGGCTAAGCTTTTTGGGCCCCGGAAAGGTCCCGAATGACTTCCAGAGTCATAGGTTGACTTTTCCGACCGAAAGTCAAACTTGGCTAGAAATCACCAGTTCGACCGGGATCGATCGGGGGCGGTTCTTACATTCATTAATCAAGAATTTCAAAAACAGTTAAATGCATCAGAGACTCTCTGACCACAAAGAACACGCATAGAACATTAACAATGTTCGCTGATCTTTTCATAACATGACCGTCCTTGACGGTTTTGGATGGGATGCCATAAAGGCGACACACTAAAACTAGACGAAGTTGACTATGGTTGCTCGAGGTCTTGCCTAAACTCTCCATTCACAGTAGAGTACGACCGAACCTGCTATCATCCACTTCTTCGGGAGGCAGAGCTCTTCCAAGGGACCCCTCCCAAGGCCAGTCCTTAGAGCACAAGACCCTGAATCTCCGCGTATTAGTTTTTGACACTCTAAAAATGAATTCAGATAAAATAAAAAAACCCACTCGATTAGCCAAATCCAGAATCGAGTGAGGGGTCGAGGAGGGTGCGGTGGTGGAGGCCAGGGATAAGGACGTGCCAGTGGCGGCTTCAGAGACGGTGGCGGCGGCGATGATATGATTTTAGACACGACAGTGGAGGCTTCAGAGACTTGTCGCCGAGATCAATCGGGAAGAGGCAGTAGCAGACGAGACCCCCCCCCCCCACCAAAAAAAAAACAATTGGGAAAGGGACAGGCGATGTCGGCGGCGGCGTGATTGTGGTGATGAGAGTTTGGGGTGATATTGAGGAAATCGGGGAAGATGAGAATTGAGTTATGATGACCCTCGTGAGCAGCGAACGAGCAGGAGAGATGAAGAGGATGGACGCGATATCGACGGAGAAGCAGTACTGAACATAGGTCGGGAGAAGTACCGACGTATATGAGAAATAGCCACCATAAGGCTAGGGTTTCTACAACCCTAGAGGTTTTGCGTGAAAACTAAGGACTTCATACATCGATGTTAATCAGGAACATGTAATTTAATAAAAAAACATAGTGTTTAGTGTTAATAAAACTGGTGTTCATAAAAAGCACATGATGAGATGATAAAAATCATGATCAGTTTTGGAGAATAGGGTGATAAAACCAGTGTAGAGTGTTGATAAAACTAGTGTAAAGTGTTGATAAAACCAGAGCAAAGTGTTGATAAAAATTAGCCAGATATAATTTCTTTAAAAACCAGCCCCGAAATAAAAAAATTTCGTACTTCAAAAAAAAACATGTGATGGGGGTGACAAAACACACGTAATTGAATGATAAACCTAGTGTTTAGTGTTGATAAAACTAGTGTTCATAAAAAGCACGCGATGAGGTGATAAAATCATGATCAGTTTTGGAAAATGAGGTGATAAAACCAGTGTAAAGTGTTGATAAAACCAGTGTAAAAGTGTTGATAAATCCAGAGCAAAGTGTTGATAAAAATTACCCAGATTTTTTTAAAAAAATAATCAACACCGAAATAATTTTTTTTTCGTGCTTCAAAATATATTCATGACTGATCTTGATTTAAAGCCCTTAAAAAAAAAACTAATGGCGCAAGTTTGAAGCCAATCGGAGTTCAAACAAAGCGGAAAAAAATTAAATTAGTGAATTGATTAAAAAAAATAATAGGATAGTTTTACTAAAAAGCCCTTACCACTTACTAAAAAGTGCTGTTTTTTTTGCAGTCAACTACTCAATTGCATCTCATCCATCCATTCTTAAAATGGATGGCTTAGATTGGTTCTCTAGTTTTTAGGTTAAGACATGGTTTGTATTTGATTTCTCCTAATACCATACGAAAAGTACGAAATTTAAGCAATATAAACAATTTGAATAATCTTCCCTTTCATTATTATTTTTAAATTTCAATTTTAAATAATAAAATGATCCTTAATTTTATACATAATACAGTAAAAATATAAATTCATGAATGCATAATTATCGAAGAGCAATATACTAATATGAAATTATCCTAGGGCTATGAAATTTATGTCGACATACGCACTATCATGGCTATGGATATGACAATTGTCATAGTTTATGCCATGGTTCTTCTTCTCATCTCTATTCACCCTCTCCTCTACACATCTTCTTTGGGTCATACGAGAGTTTTCTCTGATAGGGTTCCTCTCGGGCCGCCGCTAGCCACCGCGTCGTGGACTTTCCCCCATCACCACCGCCGTGTATCCCGGTCATGTTCGGTTCCCCCTCTGCAATTCCGATAGTTGTCGTCTGGCTCACCTCGGCGTCAACCAACCTTCAAGTCGTCTGAAGCCGGTGACGTCTCTACAGTCGTCGTCGCCGCCCTTGAAGCACCTCTGAATCCGTCGCTCCGAAGGTTTCCGTCTCTACAGCCGCCGCCCCTGATGCTGTCGTCGCCGCATCTGATGTCGTCGTCGTCTCGGATGCCGCCTCCATCTCTAGAGTCATCACTGAAGTCGCCACCGCCGGATCTGCAGCTGCAGCCGGCGAGTCGTTCTCCCTGGCCTCCACCGTATCCTCTTCTCCCCTCCGTTCTCTTTCCGGTATCCTCTTCTCCCCTCCGTTCTCTTTCCGTGCCCATGGGGCGTCAAAATACCGTCTGTGACGGTTTTGGTATTACAAGGATCAGTGAACCATTGTTTGTTAAAATTGACTTTTTTTGTGGTCGGGGAACATGTTCTTCGATACACAGCGTTGTAATTGATTTCAAGATATAAAAGTTGCGCCTTTCGCTTGAAAAAATAAAATTATCCTCACAAAAGTATTACTATTCAATTGTTAACTTCTTACTCTGTAAATAAAACTAAACGATAAATTCAAAATAACGGATTTAAGAAAATAGTATACCTATTACGAAAACACTCTTGACCTACAGATCTAGGGTTGGCACATGGCACCAATTTAGGTTGAGTTTATAAAACTAATTAGGTTTATAATTGTTACAAATTATGTCTCGAATCGCTCCCGAGTGAAGTTTATGGTCGGTCTCACCTCAAGCTAGAGCCTAAGTCAAGTCCCAATTCAAGCTGAGATAACTTGAGAAATCATTTGGTAGTTTTCGTGGGAATATAATATCGTGTTTACATAAATATAATTATATTGAATGTCTATATTATAACCAGAAACACAAATAATTTATATACGTTTGAAGAAAATATGATAAAAAACGAATTTGAAATATCAAAGATCAAGTCGTCATTCTTAACAATATTGACTTGAATGGAAGTATGGTTTTCTTCCAACGAATTCTACTATTTCCTCAGTAGAATTCTCTCTAACAGCAACACTGCTTTGATTAGTGATGTTGAGATGTGATCAACTATTTAGAATAGAAAATTTAAATCATTGTGCTCGCAGGAGCTTCACCCAAATACCGGCCCAGCATAGAAGATCCAGTGGATGCGATCACACCCGCCCCTTACGATTTGAACTTGGGCTTGGACGTATAGCGTCAGGACATGAAACAATTGCGTGAGATTGGACATGGATTTGGATTTTTACATTGAAATGGTGTTCTCCCTGAAAACCGTTTTCCCGTGTCAACTGGTACAGGCACTTTCAGGTCGAGTCAAGCACTGACTACTCAACGTTGCATATGTGCAACAAAGAGCATAGAGACTCCCTATCAGGGAGATCGATCACTCTTTTTACCCCTAGCATAATCGGACATCTAGTTATAGGTTTAGCGTCTGGAGACTACGGGCCAAGACTTTTGTCTCTCCCTTATCGTTTTTTTTTTCATTTCTATCAATGTAGGTTTCCAATTATGATTAATGAAGTCTTCTTATTTGCTCAAAAAAATATCATACAGTTCTTAAAAAAAGATGAATAAGTATGACTCTATAAACTCAATTAGTATAGACTTGTGCATTTTTCATATTTTAAAAATACTAAATAAAAAATATTAATAGCGTAAATAAAACTCAGGGTGTAACACTTGAACAAAGTGTGGTTCACCAACTCAACTAGCAAAATTTTATGTTACCACTTTGATTGTAACATATTAGAAATCATTTTTTAATTACGAATTCGACCAGACGCCTGATCGATCCGGCCTATTAATCGGCCAAGCAGCGATTAATCGGTTGGATCAAGTATTAATTGGTCATATTGTGCCCAAACGTTCTGAAGCCCTCTAGAAGGATAAATCGGGCCACCATATCCCATTTCAGCCCTTAGGTCTAGGCATCTATAGGTGGAGATTTTTACAACCTTGCTCATCATCAAAGTATAAAACTAACTTTGATCATACGAGGACTTCATTTACATTAATTAATTAATTAATTAGAGAGCAGATATAACCAAAAGGACCCCAACAAAGCCTTTTTTTTCTCTCTCTCTCTAGAAAGCCTCAACGATCATACTTTATAGTCGCCGCCGTCGGTGGTGGTTTCGTGGGTCAGGCCATCGTTTCCACCACTGGTCTACTTCTTCTTCCCATTTTTCTTCTCTCCTTCTTCCCGGTCTCATCTCTATGGTTCTATGACCGTCGCTCTTTCTTAGTGTTCCGTTTTCTCTGCCCTTTGCCTCCATGTGCGGTGGCTGTGTTATCCCCCCGACTTTAAGTGCTACTTTCCAGCTCCGGCCTTAGCTCCTGAGGCAGCTTTGTTACAGGCTCGGACTCGTGGAACTAGACCTGGTTCTTCTAAATCTAATTTCTCCCTTTGTTGTTCTCGTCCTCTACTCGACGCGTGACCGTTGCACCATTGGAGAGTCTTCTCGGAAGATCTGTTCTAGCATGTGGCTGCTGGAGGGTCGACGGATTTGGCCGATGTCGGTGTGTCTGGTGCCGGGTTGGTAATGTTTCACACCCTTGATTGGAATCGGTTCAATTCGTAGGGTGTGGGGCTCACTTTCTCCGCTTGTGGGAAGCTTCTATAGCGGTAATGAGGGATCTAAAATGTGTGGTTCGTTGACCTTACTACCGGTGAAGGTGACGACGCGGATTCCCAACTGTCGTTCAAAGAGGGACATGTGTTGTTCATTTTCGATCACCTGGAGATTTTTTTTTTCGTTTATTTTTTTTATAAGCCAAGAAATATATAAAAACCTGCTTTTTGAAAAGAAGAGCAGGGATGAAATACAATGAAGAGCAATCCACTCTAATAGGATCCTCGATGAACACCTCAACAACCTGATGCAATGACAAACACAACACAGTGTGTAAACAATGAAAAAGGTCTAATATCCAAATTTTCCAACCATTAAGAACAAAACCAAGAGCTAGGCCTATAACCCTGATTTTCTTACCATTAAGAAAAGAAAAGCCAACAAAGGCAACGAACTAGGTCTACAAACCCGGATTTTCCTACCATGAAGCTCAAGACCAACCCACCAAACAAAACACCACAACCCCTTACCAACACTTGATGTATCGAACACCTCATCTCATCAAAAACCCACTCCAAAACAGAGGAATAGAAAAGGTTATGACACGCCAACGGCCAACACCGCAAACAGTAGGGATGAGTCGATGGCGAGAAGCCACCGATACTAAAATCCCTTAGAATCAGAATCCGCAAAGCTTCGGATGAAGGCTCAAAAGCCAATACACCTCGTCGGAGGCCAATACCTACTTGACCGACGAGTCCTTACCAACAACGATGACTTAAACGGATCCAAGACTAAGAGAAAAGCAGTGGATACATAAGTAACTAGCAAGGAAGGAGGTGAAGAAAAACCTTACCCACCGGAGTCTTGAGAACGGGAGAAGCACCTCCACCGGAGGTCCGATCGCAAAACAACGTCATCAAGGCCACCACACCAAACAGGGCGATGAACTGATCAGCAAGAGGCAGGCCCAAAGCCAGGCCCATGAACAGGGATTAAGAGTCTGGCCCAGGCCGAAGCCTAGACCAGGCCCAAGGCATTGGCCCAAGTTGAGGCCCAGGCCAAGCCCAATTCGCTGGCCCAAACTGAAGCCCAAACTAGGTCCCAGCCCAGCACCCAGGCCCTGCCGAGGCAGAAACCACAACCCAGCAGGACGAGTAGCTCTGGCGGGCTCCACGAGCAGTTCTGACGGACTCCACGAGAAGCTCCGGCGGGCTTCACGAGCCGACCACCAAAACTCCTCAGCACCCCTGCAGGAGCAAGCGACGCCAGAGAAAACGCGAGCTCCCAACAGACCCACAGATCCGGGATGAACAAGGCACAAAAATGACTGGAACACCTACCACGGTCCAGATATGTAGGAGAAAGCCACAAGGAAGCTCTGACGACGTCCGACTGAGAGGAGAGAAGCCTTTGACAGGCCGGAGGCAACCAAGCCAGAACGGGGAGGCAGTTCGGAAGCCCAAGGAAGGGTGTGAAAGGAAGAAGAGAAGAAAAGGGGAGGACAGGAGAGGGAGAGGGAGAGGGGGGAAGGAGGGGATGGCGCCGGCGACAGCCATGCCCGGAGGGCACTGCCGTCGTTGGAGGCGAAGAAAACGGGAGGGCGGCGGCTGCTGAAGGTAGAGTAGGGTTTCGAGAGGTTGAGAGCTTTTGCTCTCTTTTTGAACAGTTTCTATTCAAACTTCTTCTGTTTCGTTTCTTTGCTATTAGGTTTTGGTTTCATTAGTTTGAGTTTCGTTCCAAATAACTGCAATTGTTGTAGCTTCGGTTGTGCACTTGTTTCACGTTTGTGTGCACTAGTTGCACTTCTGGTGTGCTCGTTATGTGTCACTTTCGGTGTGCACGTTTTTTGTACTTTTTACGTACACGTTGTTTGCACGTTTTGGGTGCCTTGTGTTGCGCTCTGATTTCGGTCAGGAGTCAACATGATTATAGGTCCGCTAGTCTGGAATCTGTGATATTTATAGTTTGCTTGTATATTTCATCAAATTGTTTGTATAGCTTCATTGATTGATATATAAAATTTGATGCAATATTACCTTAAAAAAATAAGGGAAGGTTTGACTTCGTGACATCTTTTGAACTGAAACAATGAATAGTATTAGATCGTTTTATTTGGACTTGAAAACATCTTATTAGAGGTCAATATGCATCATATAATTTGTAGGTCACTACTCACTAGGTGCAAGTCTCAAAATATCTCTCATACATTAAAACTTTTAGGAGGATACTGAGATCGATATTCTTTTTGAGTGAACTGGTCATATTCGGACCCCAAAAACCTCGTCTTTTTACCAGCAAAGCATATATTTAAAGAACCTCTCACTAGGAGGGAGAGATTACAAGATGAATCCAACTACATATTCAACCAAAAACCAAACCAAAGTAGGACACAGCCTACAGAAACCGAGCCAGTAATGAAATGTAGGACAGAACCTACATAAACTGAGCCACTGATGAACAAGTTCTAAAAACTAGATTTAACTACCATGAAGCCCTGAGAAACCGAACACAGTAGAAAAACTCCCAAAAACGAAAAGGATCTGTAATCCGGATATAGCTACCATGAAGCTCTGATTTTGAAAAACGGGTCTTGAGTACCCAAATGTGACCACCATGAAGGCCTGAGGGAGTAAATTCCAACTGCCAAACCACACCGGAAAAATCCAAACCCTAACCTTGAATTGTTCAACCGACTCCCATCTCTATAGAGTTGTAGACAGATTCTATAGTGCCGGCGGTCAACACCATAAACGGCTGAGACAGACCTGAATTACCATGCAAACCCTAGCAGATGGATTCTGAGGGGCAAACAATACCCATGAAACTCGCCGGCGGTCAACGCCTTTAACCGACGAGCTCGACCCACCACCGGGTCGAGATGAAGCGAAACCAAATACTATGGGGAGCATACACGGAAAGGAGAGGCTTAACAAACCAAGGAAAAGGGAGCAGACAACTGCAGATCCGACAAACAAGGCACGCACTCGTGCCGGCCCACGTCACGAAACCGGCCAACACCGAGAATCGCCTATAGGTTACCCGATATTTCTACCGAACACCAGGCATGCCCTCTGTTGGTAAACCACCAGTGTGACCAAAAACAACGTCCACTGCCAAGCACAGCCCCGAAGAAGACCAGCGGAGCAGGTCAAACCTGGTCAGATCAGGCCAAAACACCAGCCCAAACTGACCAGGCCAGACTGGGCCCAGGCAGGGCAGGCCCAAAACCCGATCCGGGTCAAACTGACCCGGCCCAGATCCGGACCACAACCCGGATCCGACCCGCTACCTACGAACCTCACCAGAGCCGCCATCGAAGACAAGCCGCACCCGAGGAAAACAGACCTGAGAAGATGAAGAACGTCGGCGATACGGACACAGGCGCAACAGACGCCTCAAGCAGCACAAAGCTACGAAGCACCTTCGAGATCAAAAAGCTCAGTAGAACCCGGAGACGCACGGAGCGCAGCAGCAAGTCCGACAAGTCTGTTGCTGATCCGGCGAGACAACCTCTGGCCGGAAAACTCCAAGGACAGTAGCCCACACTCCAACCACCACACAACGGAGCAAGCATACGAGGCAATGGGTTTGGAGACTCCAGCAAGGACGAGCGTCGACCAAAAATTCACGGGAACTCGAGAAGGAGGCAACAAATCCAGCAAAAGCAACCAAAAGAGCAAAGAAGAGGGTCGGGGAAAAGAGGGAAGGAGAGGAGGTTACCACTGGCACCCACCATGGTCGGAGTCTTGGCCAGAGCCGGTGGAGACGAAGGAGAAGGGTCTGGCGGCTAGGGTTTTAGAGGAGGGGGACTTTTCTTTGAGAGAGAATACTTTTTCTAAGGGTTAGATTTTAAGGTAGGTGAAACTTATTTAGAGTTGTTATCCAAAAACCTTGTTCTGAGCGTCTTTCCATAAATTATGTACATATCAATTATTGAGTTAGGAAAAAAATATTGTAATTTGGCTGGAAGTTCACTCCTACAGGTTACAAATTACAATCATGTGTTTTAAAGCCTAGATTTGAAGTTTATTTAACTTTTAAGTTCTCTTATACAAGATAACTAACTATGACGTTAAAATTCGGATTAAGAAAGTTCCCTATTTTGTTAGGATTTTTGCTCCCTTCATCGTCGTCGTACTACTCATCCTACCCACCAAGGTATGTCGTCGCCGGTCTCATCCGCAGTCTCAGGCTCCCCGCCTATGTATTTCACCCACGTAAAGGCCATGCGCGTCTTTCGCCCTCCATCAGTTCCTGCACATATGGCTAACAAGGGCCTAATATCGATCAGCGTCTCCATAAATCATGTAGAGTGGCCGCAACGAGGATCTCGAGGTCTCTTGCCAGATGCCTTCCAGCCTATCCCAGGTCTTTATTAAGCCCCCAAGGCAGCGAAGGGCTATTACAAGACTGACCCTAATCTCTCTCCCACATGGTCGGTGACCATCCCCATTCAGTCGTCGCTTGAAATGGGTCCCGTTCTCGGATATTCTCATTGTTGCGTCTAGAGAAGCGGCGCACGAATCCTCCTCCCGACATCTGCCTCTGTTGGAAGGCCCTAGGGCCATGTAGACAAGTTTCGACTCCCTCACGGTGGAGGCTAAGGAGGAGCATCTGATCATAGTCCCAAGGATAGAGGAGGATGACGCTTAGTCCTCCTAAACGGGGTTTGGCCTCACTGCCCGCCTCTTCACAAACAAGTAGTTCCGTCGAATGATCCTCGAGGGCATCATGTTTGGGCGTGAGGCAATGAGGAAGTTTATGTCTAGTATATCAGAAGGCGGATAATGGGATTTTAATTCTCTTCTGAAGTAGCGTGGAACAGGGTCCGCGTAGACGAGCTGTGGTGTTTTAATCAAGCTCCTCTCTTTGAAGACATCACGACCTCCACCAGCCCTACAACTCTTCCGTTCTCACTCATGCATATGTGGGCTCGGGATTTTGACATTCCACCGGGTGGATTTACGGACACCACAGGTTTCAACATTGGCAAAGCCCTCAGGGGGTTCGTGGAGGTAAAGACACATCGGCGAGGGCATAACTTGGGGGATACATCCATATCAAGTTCTCGAAGGAGCTGATCATTCCTCTCCGTAGGGTGATATGCTTGAGTATCCTTGGGATCTCATATCCAGTTCAGGCCCGTCTTTAGTATGAGTGGTTGCCGATCTTTTGTTTCTTATGTGGTTGTATAAGCCATATTGTTGTGCAATGTTCTCGGGACCACCGTCTACCTACCTCTTTTTCAGGGTTTGATCTCTCCCTTATGTATGAGGAAGAACCTCGTATCGGGCAAAACGTTCGGCGTGACTGGTCAGATCCGATCTCAGTAAGGTTCGAGCGGATGGAAGCCTCCATCGCCACGCCGTTCTCCCTAACATGTCCATTGGGGTTTGAACCCGCCCCCTGGCTTTCCAATCGATGGCCTAGGACTTTCTAACTATCGCACTAGCATGCTCATGGACCGTGGGGCTCGTGCCACAACTAGGGGCCTTGCCTAACCCGTATGGGATCACACATGACTTCCTAGCTAACTTAGGGAGAGAACCAGAGGTGTAAATACCCTTGCATGCTTCAAAGGGAAGCATGGAGAAGCAGGCCAAACCTACGGTCCAGCCCACATTACATCCAGCAGGGAGTCCTGCCCGCACTAAAAGAAAAGAAACCTTAAAGACTCCACCCACCCCCTACCCCCTGACAACGGTCACCACATGATCATTAGTGAGTCCCGGGGGGATTCTCGGTGTACTCTAAAGGAGCCATACCCCGACTTTGAAGGACCTAAGATTACTCGGTCTCGAGCCTCCCCTTCCCCTAAATGCATACTCTGACATCTAGCGCTCTTAATCCCATGGGATCACCTTAGCGTGAACGAGGAGCATTTAAGGCATAACATCTCTATCTGATTTGGGCCGAGGGGAATTTTCATAGTTTTTATGCGTTTTGTAGAGCTTGATTCAGAGAATAATGATAGACCCCAAGCTAGTAAAGTGGCTCATCCATTGTTTTATTCAAAAGATCAATATTCCAGGTATATCCGAGACTATGTCTAGTCATATTAAAACTTTCCATTAGTAATATTTACACTATTATCACGGTATAAAAAATAATAAATAAATAACTCTAGCGCTAAAGAGTTGTTCTGACATGTACTGTAGCCTATTAAGTGATGCAACCTCTCTCTTTCTCCGACTATTGATCGACGTTGATATCGATCTACAATTCATACTGTAAGATCATATCTCGATCATGTGCTCAACCTGAACGTCGATTCAAGGTTAGCAATCCGGCCAAGTCGATGTCTATAATAGATGGGTCTAGTGCAACACGTCTACAAAAGACTGATGGCCCTGTTAAAACAACGGATGTAAGCTCTAAAACTCGCGGAGGTATTCCTGTGAGTTCTGTTGATCCGTTGACCACTTTAGGGGCAGCAGCATCGTAGAAGATTGGAATTAGAGCTAGAAGTGCTTCGATCCAGGCTGGAGCAGATCCCTCGGTCCGGTTTGGACCATTGTCTCAGACACGTTTGGAGGATGTTGTTCAGAAGCACCAAACGGTGGAAGGGTGTGTTGAGAAGCAGGTGCAACATCACCGGAGACACCGTTCGAGGAAGAAGCTCAATGCGTCTGAAATTTTGGTGTGAAATATGCCATACGAGACTTTAGAGGTTTGGTTTAAGAAGTTTTTCAACGGCTATGGTGAAATCATTGATCTTTCTCTTTTGAAACGCCCAAATAGACAAGGACATTTCTTCGGCTTCATCCATTTTTTGTCGAACTTAACTGCATCGTATGTAGTGGCTAGCTTGAATGGCTTTAAGGTAAACGGTCACGTGCTCTTTATTGTGATTGCTTGGAAACGAGGAGGTGTGTAGACTTCCCATGTTTTAGATTCGCAACCTGTTGTAGAAGATGAGGTCTAGAAGGCACAAGCAATGATCAATCCTGAGGGTAGTCTAGTTCAGTCGAGATTGGGTGGCGGTGAGAACTCCACCGGAGTTGACTAAAAACATAATAGGATCGCCACAGATCGTGGTGGAGAATTCCACAGGATCAAATCCAATTTTGAATTCGGATCACGTTTTGAATTCGTGTTCCTCGCGTCCAAAGCCTCAGAATCGCGATCAGATTGCTGATAATCAGGGTGGTGTCTTATTGAAGGAGGTGTCTGATGCGTCCTTTTCTCCAAGTTCGTCAGTATTATGTGTTGGGTCGTTTGGGCCTGCGATAATCGGGGTTGAGTTTATTGATCCGGGTGTTGGTGTTTTGGTGGAACACGTGCAGTCAACCATGCGTGAGCTTCTCGTTAGGGAACAAGGTGTTTGGGTTGTAAGCCCAACATTGGTTGAGGCTCCTTGTGTAATGCAAGTGGCTTCGTTAAGTGAACAAGGTTGGAGGAGAGATGGTGGCTGTTCTTACATCTGTCGTGTTTGATGGGGTTGGGTTCTTGGACCCTGCGGGGAAATTGGATGGTTTACCCTGCGAGGAATGGTTACTTGTTTATTCACCCCGAGTATATGCGTCATGCGGGAGCATTACTTTGGTTCCCGATGATCTATGGTCTTTTGGAGACGTTTCCGAGGGTTCCGATGAATGCGTCCTCATATGGATGTTTCCGGTATTCTCGATGTTATACGTCTTTGTGATGTCATGCGTCTCCTCTGGGCCAAGGGAAAATCCGACATGACACAAAGAGTATTGTGGATCGGAGTGTTGGGACTTCATGTTCCACGGTGGCACTGAAATGCTCTATCTTCTATTGATTGTTAAGAAGTGTATTGTTCCCCTTACTTTTTATGAGTATTGTTATCTTCTTAGAAGCGTTAAATGTCTGTTTCATTCCCGTATTTCAACATCTTCTTAGTTCTTCGTATTATTGAGACTCGAACGAAATTGTGAATTTCTATTTATTAAACTCAAAGGCATGCCTTGTTATTTATTTTCCCTACTGAGCGTAAGCTCACCCCTATTTGTTTGTTTACTGTTTTTACAAGCTTGGTTGATGAGTAGTGGACTCGAGACTCGGGAGCTTTTGTGGGTCCGGGTGCACATATCGTTAGAGACCTTATGGTCTTACTTTTGGTTTTGAACCTTATGTTTAAAGGATTTATTATGGAGTTTTTATTTGAGTTATGTTGTTTGAACTAAACTTGGAGAGTTATATTGGATTTGAGACACTTTTATTGTTAAACTTTAACTTATCTTTAAGTCACGTCTCGAGTCCGGTCAATACCGGATTTGGGGTGTGACAATTTGGTATCAAAGCCTGGTTTCATTTTGAACTTGTTTTCAAAACCTCGGACCGCACGTCAATTAGGTGGGTAGAGTTAGGAAGTCTAAGTTTGGTACTCAGTGACGTAGTCGGGATTATTTGATACGTAGAGACGGAACGATAAAAGTCTTTATGATTTGAGCGCCTTATTAAAGGTTTGAACTTTTTGATATTATGTGATTTAGTTTACGTGTGTCGTATGCTCTAATTGCTATGCCTCAGTGATCTGGGATGCCGACGGTTGAGATCAAGGTTGGTCCAACGAGCGATGATCGAACCGTTGTAAATTGGTTGTTGAGTAAACCATTTGTTAACTGTGTTCCCACCTTGGTTGGCCGTTTCAAAATTCCTCAATTTGAAGTATGGACTTGTTTAAGTGATGACCGTTATTTGAGAATTAAAGTTGAAAGTTGACACGAAATGGGAGTTTAATTAAATAAAGGGTAGAACCCGAACGATACTGCGGTATCCTACAGTGATGTGCACTTTGTGATGATTGTATGCCTTGTTTGCTGGCTTTTACCTTACTTGGATTGTTAAGATGTCCCGCTTGAGCGGATGGTTAGTGGAAAATACGAATAGGTCATGCCGAAATTTCTGTAGAACTGAAATGTTTGCACCATCACGTGTTGACTCAGGGGGGCCACTGTAGTCGAACGTGATGGTTGGATATCAAGTGGTTACAACGAGATTCGGGGACGCCTGAATCGGGTTGTAGCGACGTGAGATCGACATAAAGGTTTGGAAAAAAGTTAAAGCGTTGCGAACATGTGGAAAGGAAAGTAATGCTAAGTGTTATGAAATTAATCGTGTTGCGATTCTAGACCCCACGTATTGGGAAGATACCCGATCGAGGGGTATGCATGTTGCCTTGTGAGTTGTGTGAATTGCTTGAGATTGTTCCTCCTGTGGGAGTTGATTGATTTGATTGAACTGCTGATTGCTGTTGTGAGACGCACTAAGATGCGGTTTTGTCTGCTTATATATAAAGTATTATATATCTTCTGAGCCTAAGTGATGTTGGTCATTTTTATGATCCTTGTGGACGCGCGTCAACGTCCTAGTGTTTTGATCGAAATGTTAGTTCTAAACTGAGAAACTGAATGTGTGTGTTATTCGTGCAGCGGGTATACGACGTGCCTCGTAGTTACGTTCCGAGGGGTACCAGGAGCCGCCCAGCTGTGGGCCCGAGTCAGACACCTGTTTCTGAGCAGGCACGAGCAACTAGCGCCCAGGGTGCTGCTTTTACAGAGCACCAGAGTTTTGAGGGTGGACCGTCAGAGTTACCACCCAGGGCTTCTCCAGTCGCTGAGCCGACTCAGGCGGCACCTCTAGAGGAGGTGGTTCGCGTAGTGCTGGCAGCGATCAGCGCGCAACAAGGGACTGCAGCACCGGCACCAGAGCCCGTGCCTACTACCGCAGCAGTCACTAGTGAGAGGCCAGGCCAGCTTGACAGCTTCACGGCGCAGGCCCTCAGGGATTTTCGTAGACTTGGCACGCCCGTCTACTCCGGGGGGAGCATACCCCGAGGCAGCCGCATGATGGTTTGAGCGGGTTACCCGCAACCTCAATACCTCTGGAGTATTTGAGGGACATTTGAGAGTATCCTTCGTTACCTTTCAGCTCGAGGGAGATGCATACTTTTGGTGGCAGTCTGTGCAGACCACTGTTGGGGATGACTATCAGCTATTCAGTAGGATGTTCCTGGAGCAGTATTTTCCTCGATCCATTCGAGATGACAGACGCCAGCAGTTCCTGGAACTGCGTCAGAGAGGACTGACCGTCTCTGAGTATGCAGTGAGATTTATTTCCTTGTCCCGCTTCGCACCGGAGCTGGTGCAGACTGAGGACAGTCGCTGCAAACGATTCGAGAGCGGACTCATCCCGTCGATTGCTGACAGGGTCATCGCTTTCAGGACCGAGGTGTACTCTACACTCGTGGATCAGGCTTTAGCCATAGAGAGGCATTTCAGGGAGACCGCCAGAGCGCGGGAGATCAGGCCGAGGCCGAGTGGCTTCCTGCGACAGTCCGAGAGCCTCGACCAACGCAGGCAGAGAGTTTCTAGATCTTTTCAGCCTCAGTTTCAGTCTGGTGGCATACGCCGGGCACAACTGTGACACAACTGTGTCCTCTGTGTAGGCAGCAGAGCCACTTAGCACGAGACTGCCCGATGGGCAGCGGGCCTGCAGAGCGGCAGATTTATCGTCCCTAGAGGGTTGGAGATAGACAGCGGGTTGATGAGAGAGCATGCTACATGTGTGGCCAACAGGGGCACATTGCCTATGCTTGTCCTGATCGAGTCGGAGAAGCGCCCACACCAAGACCTCAGCAGGCTCAGACTCGGCAGACACCTCCCGGCCGACCATGTCAGGCACAACCTCAGAGAGCTCCGCGTCAGGCGGCGGGAGCAGCAGTTCAGAGACACCAGCCGAGGGCTGCACAGTAGGTGGCACTTCCACCACCACTGAGAGGAGGACCCCCTGGCATAGCAGGGCCGAGTCTATGCAGTTACTGATTCCAGAGTTGAGAGACCGTACGTCGGCCATGAGGCCACTAAGGGTACGTGTTTACTTTTTAATTCATGGGCATCTTTTCTGTTCGACACGGGGGCTTCCCATTCCTTTATATCTTCTTCTTTTGTTGTATCTTTGGGTTTACGGGTGGAGACGTTGAGTCGACCCCTTTGTTTGGACACCCCTGTTACGGGAGAGGTAGTGTTGAGAACCGTTTGTCGGGATTGCGCGATTAGGGTGGCAGACTGCCCCTTTGTTGGAGACCTACTCGTTTTGGATATGACTGCTTTTGACGTCATTTTGGGTATGGATTGGCTCGCGAGATATCGAGCGACGATCGATTGCTATCGACGTCAAGTGACAGTGAGGTCGGGCGAACGAGTCATTACTTGTGTCTTGGGTAGCAAGAGTGGAGTCTTTCTGTCCGCCTTGACTACGGGAGTTGAGACAGAGATCGTGTAGAGTAGCAGAGATCTACTGAGAGTAGTACGTGAGTTTCCGGGAGTCTTCCCGGAGGAGCTGTCAGGCTTACCGCCAGCGCGTGAGGTGGAGTTTATTATCGATCTGATCCCGGGTACGGCGCTGTTCGCTATGGCCCCGTACCGGTTTACACCAGCCGAGTTGGTCGAACTAAAGCGGCAACTCGAGGAACTTCAGCAGAAGGGTTTCATTCGTCCGAGCGTATCCCCGTGAGGAGCACCCGCTCTTTTTGTGAAGAAGAAGGGTGGAGCTTTGAGGTTGTGTATCGATTACCGGAAGTTGAACCGGGTGACAGTGAAGAACCGCTATCCGATGCCGAGGATCGATGATCTGTTCGACCAACTGAGAGGAGCGAAGTACTTCTCGAAGATCGATCTTCGATCTGGATACTACCAGCTGAGAATCCGAGAGGAGGACGTGGAGAAGACCGCGTTCCGGACTCGGTACGGACACTTTGAGTTTTTAGTGATGTCGTTCAGGCTGACGAACGCGCCAGCAGCTTTTATGGATTTGATGAACGGCATTTTCAGACCGTACCTGGATCAGTTTGTCGTAGTGTTTGTTGACGACATCTTGATTTACTCGCCTAGTGAAGGGGCGCATGAAGAGCATTTGAGGACCGTCTTGACGCTTTTACGCACTCACTGGTTGTACGACAATTTGGAGAAGTGCGAGTTCTGGCTCACAGAGGTGAAGTTCCTCGGGCATGTTGTGTCCCGAGAGGGTATCTTAGTCGACCAAGCGAAGGTCGATGCAGTTTCGAAGTGGGCACGGCCCAAGAATGTATTTGAGATCCGTAGCTTCCTGGGTTTGGCAGGGTACTATCGACGTTTCGTCCAGGACTTCTCACGTTTGGTTGCACCTATGACAGCGTTGACTCGCAAGGGAGCAGAGTTTTTATGGACTGGTGAGTGTGAGCACTCCTTTACCGAGCTAAAGGCTCGATTGACTACCACCCCTATGTTGATCGTACCGGAACGGGGAGTAGGTTACGACGTCTATTGTGACGCTTCAGAAGAGGGACTAGGATGCGTACTGATGCAGTCCGGGAAGGTAGTTGCCTATGGCTCGAGACAGTTGAAGATACATGAGCGCAACTACCCGACCCATGATCTAGAGCTAGCAGCAGTGGTTTTTGCTATGAAGAGCTGGAGGCATTATTTGTACGGTGAGCGATTCCGAGTGTTTTCGGATCACAAGAGCCTCAAGTACATTTTCTCTCAACGCGATCTGAACATGCGACAGAGACGTTGGATGGAGCTACTGGAAGAGTATGACTTCGAGCTACTCTATAATCCGGGCAAGGCGAACGTCGTCGCCGACGCCCTGAGTAGGAAGTCTACACACTGCATTGCTAGTATTTTAGTCCGATAGTGGGACATGATGGAGGAGCTGAGCTCGTTTAGACTGGAGCTGGAGGAGATCATGGATAGCATGAATTTGTGTGCATTGGTGGCTCAGCCCACCTTAGTTGCCCGAGTGCTGGAGGCACAGGCCGAGCATGCCGAGATGGCAAAAATCCGAGAGCGGCTGATCAACGATGTTGACACCGAGGGTTGGGAGCAGAGCGGCGATCAGGGTCTACTTTACCGAGGACGGTTGTTTGTGCCACATGTTTGTAGAGATGTTGTTTTGAGAGAGTGTCATCACTCCCGTCTTGCGGTGCACCCGGGTAGCACCAAGATGTATCGAGACATCTGACGGCAGTTCTGGTGGAGCGGGATGCGTAGAGCAGTTGCAGACTTTGTCTCGAGATGCCTCACCTGTCAGCAGGTGAAGACCGAGCACAAGCGTCCCGCCAGGTTACTTCAGCCTTTGTCGATCGCACAGTGGAAGTGGAAGCATGTCACTATGGACTTCGTTTCTGGTTTACCGAGGTCGCCAAGAGGGCAGGATGCTGTTTGGGTTGTGGTTGACCGAATGACCAAGTTGGCACACTTTCTAGCCGTGCGGATGACCGACACAGTTGATACGTTGAGCCGGTTGTACGTTCGGGAGATCATTCGCCTTCATGGGGTACCGGTGTTAGTTGTATTTGATAGAGACCCTCGCTTCACATCCAGATTTTGGGAGAGCCTCCAGAAGGCGTTGGGGATTGAGGTGTTGCTTAGTACAACTTATCACCCATAGACTGATGGGCAGTCAGAGCGCACTATACAGATTTTGGAAGATATGCTACGAGCTTGTGTGTTGGACTTCCGGGATCCTGGGAGGATCACTTGGCTTTAGTAGAGTTCGCCTACAACAACAGTTATCAGTCTAGTATTGGGATGGCACCATTTAAGGCTTTGTACGACAGACTGTGTAGGTTGCCTGTGTGTTGGGAGGAGGTAGGAGATCGGAGTCTACTCGGTCCGGATCTTATCCAGGAGACGATCGAGAAGGTCGCGTTGATTCGAGAGCGGCTAAAGACCGCACATAGTCGACAGAAGAGTTACGCAGATAGGCGGCGTTGACCTCTTGAGTTCGTCGTGGGTTTCAGGGTGAGCCCGAAGAAGGGACTTTTGGGTTCAACCGCGGTGGAGGCAAGCTGGCCACGCGGTTTATCGGACCTTTTGAGATTCTGGGCAGAGTTGGAGTTGTGGCCTATCGCCTTGCATTTCCACCGCAGCTTGGGAACGTGCATAACGTCTTTCACATTTCCCAATTGCGGAGGTACACTGCGGACCCTTCTCACATTATCGAGTGGACGGACATCGAGATAGTTGATGATGTCTCATACAAGGAGCAACCAGTCAAGATTTTGGGTACGAAAGAGAAGGTCCTGCAGAACAAGACTATCTCACTCGTACTAGTGCAGTGGGGAGACCAAGGAGCTAGGTCAACGTGGGAACGCGGGGATGAGGTTCGCTTGAAGTATCCCCACCTGTTCGACCTTTGAGGTACTTCTGTTTTTAATTTCGAGGACGAAATTCTTTTAAGGGGGGTAGATTGTAAGAACCGCCCCGGGTCGATCCCGGTCGAACCGGTGATTTCTAACAAGTTTGACTTTCGGCAGGAAAAGTCAACCGATGACTCAGGAAGTAATTCGGGACCTTTCCGGGGCCCAAAAATCTTAGCCGTCATCACGGTTAGCTTAGTTGGGTCATTCCCTTCAGTTTGAATGTAATATTGTAACAGTCAACTTTTGGTCAAACTCGGACTTTTTATCGACTTTTTCCGATTAAAATTGGACAGCTAGAATTTTATTAAAAGAAAGTGGATCCCACAATTCCACTTGGCATTAGAGACTTGGATGAGAAGAAAATGAGTTGAAATGACCTTTTAACCCTCCTTAAAGACTTTAAGTGGATAGAACTTGGAAGGGGCTTTTGGTCATTTAGCTTTTTAGGTCATTTAAGGCAATTGTTGGAGACAATTCAGCCATTTCCTCCTTGTTGCAGCCGAACACCACTAGAGGGAGAGAGAGGAAGAGGCAACATTTCTTGAGGAAGAAGAAAGGGAGAGAAAGGAGTCATCTTCTAGCTTCTCCTTCACCAAATCATCTCCAAACCTCTTGGTTCTTCATCATCTCCCCATCCTAAAGGTATGGATGGTCTTAACTTCTCATTTCATCCACTTTCTAGTTTGGGTTTTTGTGGGTTTTGGCTTGAGATTGAAGAACTAGCTCTATTGGTTGTTGTTTGGTGAAGAATTAGTGAAGTTAGGTTGTTTTGTTTGTGTTGGTTGAAGTTTTGATGAGACCCATTGAGGGTGTTGAATATTGGAGGTTTTTGATGGTTATTTTGGAGTTATTTGGAGCTGGAAATGGAGTTTTTGGATTGATTTACGTGGAATCCGAGCTGGGGAAGGTTCTGGTCTGGTTCGGCACGGAATGGGAGCCGGAACGGGTCTGGTGCCGGCACGGCGTGCAGCACGGAACAGGCTGGGTACCAGCACGTCGTGCAGCACGGAACGGACTGGGTACCGGCACAGTACGCGGCGCGGAACGTGTAAGAACCGCCCCCGATCAATCCTGGTCGAACCGGTGGACTTCGGTGAAGTTTGACTTTCGGTCGGAAAAGTCAACGGATGACTCCGAAAGTCATTCGGGACATTTCTAGGGCCCAAAAGGTTTAGCCTTCATCACGGTTAGCTTAGTTGGGCCATTTCCTTCAGTTTGACTGTAACTTTGTAACAATCAACTTTTGGTCAAACTCGGACTTTTTATCGACTTTTTCCGATTAAAATTGGACTGCTGGAATTTTATTAAAAGAAAGTGGATCCCACAATGCCACATGACATTATAGGCTTGGATGAGAAGAAAATGAGTTGAAATGACCTTTTGACCCTCCTTAAAGCCTATAAGTGGATAAAACTTGAAAGGGGCTTTTGGTCATTTAGCTTTTAGGTCATTTAAGGCAATTGTTGGAGACAATTCAGCCATTCTACTCTTTGTTGCAGCTGAGTTTTGGTAGAGGGAGAGAAAGGGAGAAGCTCTTGGCTTGAGCAAGAAGAAAGAGAGCAAAGGGAGGATTTTTGGCTCATCCTTTCACCGTTCCTCCTCCTAGAGCTTGCTAGCTTCATCTCCTACACATCCTAAAGGTATGGATGCTCTTAAGTTCTCTTTTCATCCACTTTCTAGTTTGGGTTTTTGTGGGTTTTGGCTTGAGCTTGAAGAACTAGCTTTTTTGGTTGTTGTTTGGAGAAGAATTAGTGAAGTTAGGTTGTTTTGATTGTGTTTGATTGAAGTTTTGATAACCCATTGAGGGTGTTGATGATTGGAGACTTTTGATGGTTATTTTGGAGTTGTTTGGAGCTGGAAATTGATTTTGTGGAGTGATTTTCGTGGAATCCGAGTTGGGGAAGAAGGGGGAAGGCTCTGGTCAGATTTGGCACAGAATGTGACCCGGACCGGGCCAGGTGCCGGCACGGCAGGCCGCACGGAACGGGCCAGGTTACGGCACAGTGTGCGGCGCAGAACGGGCGTGAGTCCGGCACGGAACCTCACACGGTCCGTGTCAGACTCCGGGCCGGTGCGTCGCACGGTCCGTGCTAGTTACCAGGCCGGTCTGTGATACAGTCCGTGCCAGGTTCCGGCACGGCCTGTGACACGGTTCAGGCCGCCTTCCAGATCAGATTTCCAGACCCAAAACCCTTCCTTTTGAGTCCATTTCGATTCCTAGATCATTTCTTTGACTTGTTTCCATTACTTGAGGACTGTTCTGTATTTTTGGTTGAGGAGCACTCTGTTGGGTTACTTATTTCGGTATTATTGTGGTCCAAGATCGTGAAATCGAGCTCGAAAGGAGGGAAGGCCTTGGAACCGAGCTAGAGGGACGAAGACCACTCCGGAACTCGTGTGAAGAACGGAGGAGAGGATAATCGCACTTTACAGCAGAGTATTATTAGAGGAAGACCACAAGGTAGGGAAAGTCTTAACTTCTCATTTAAATAACGCTTAGTATGCCTATTAGGTTAATAAAATTGGAAAGGTCCTAGAATTGCATATAGGATGCGAATAACTAGAATAAATGTCTTTCAATTATTATTAACCGGATGTGTCTAGTAAGCATGCTTAGGACGGAAATCACTAGTGTAGCTCGCTTCCAATACTTGGGATTTGATTTACTGGTAGAGAGGCCGTGATGAGCCCTCGGATTAGTTGTGTTAGCTTCACATGCTTTGTTTGCTAGTCATTAGGATAATCAAGAGTCTAATTAAACTGGATTGAATGCATGCTTGAATGCTTGAATGATCGAAGGCATGCTTGAATGATCGAAGGCATGCTTGAATGATTGAATGGTTGGATGAATGATTGAGTGTAATTGGTTGTGCTAAAGGATATGATCGGGTGAGTGATAGACCGATGGAGTGCGGATGGTAAGTACGATGGTAAGTGTAATTGTGGGTATGAATCCCGTGTGGTGTGTATTGATGAACTTGTGTATTCCTAAGTTTGGTTATTGAGCCTGCGGGCAATGGTTATGGACCATGCGTGGCAATGATTATTGAGCTTGTGGGCAATGGTTATGGACCCTGCGGGGCATTGGTTATTGAGCCTGCGGGCAATGGTTATTGACCCTGCGGGGCATTGGTTATTGAGCCTGCGGGCAATGGTTATGGACCCTGCGGGGCATTGATTATTGGACCCGGCGGGGCATTGGTTACTGGACCCTACGGGGCAATTGGATGGTTTACCCTGCGGGGATTGATTACTTGTTGTTTCACCCGAGTGTATGCGTCCTGCGGGAGCATTATCTTGGTTCCCTATGACATATGGTCCTTTGGAGACGTTTCCGAGAATTCTGACGATAAGCGCCCTCCGGGGTTGTTACCGGTATTCTCGACGTTATACGTCTTTGTGACGTTATGAGTCTCCTCTGGACCGAGGGAAAATCTGACATGACTCAACGAGTATTGTGGATCGGATGGTGGTGACATCATGTCCCACGGCATTAATTGGACGCTCTGTTTTCTAATGTCTCTTTAAAGAAATGCATTGATTCCCTTATTTTCCTATGATGATTGTTGACTCTTTGAAAGTGTTAAACACTCGGTTTGTCTCCGTATTTCATCACCTGTTGGTTTCTCGTCTTATTAAAATTTGAATAAACTTGTGAACTCTTATTTAATAAACTGAAAGGTCGCCTTGGTTATGCATTTTTCCCTACTGAGCGTAAGCTCACCCCTATCTGTTTATGACTGTTTTACAAGTTTGCGTGGTGAGCAGTGGACTCGAGGCTCGGGAGCTTCTATGGTCCGGGTGCTTGTCTCTAGAGGCGTTGGTCATATTTTTGGTCATGAACCTTTCTTAAGGAATTTATTACGAGTTTTATAAACCTTTTGTTAAAGGATTTATTATATGATTTTGATTTCGGATATTCTGGATTGTAGTAAAGTTTGAGGATTTTATTGGCTTTATGGTATTTTATTGTTATAACTGCTTCTTCCTTAAGTCACGTCTCGGGTCCGGTCAAAACCGGATTTGGGGCGTGACAATTTGGTATCAGAGCCTGGTTTCATTTTGAACTTGTTTTCAAAACCTCGGACCGCACGTCAATTAGGTGGGTAGAGTTAGGGAGTCTCAGTCTTTGGTACTCAGTGACGTAGTCGGAATTATTCGATACGTAGAGTTGGAACGATAACAGCTCTTATGATTTGAACGCCTTGATAAAAGTTGGAACTTTTGACATTATGTGATTTTCTTTACGCGTGTCGTATGCTCAAATTCATATGCCTCAGTGATCTGGGATGCCAATGGTTGAGATCAAGATTGGTCCAACGAGCGATGATCGAACTATTATGAATTGGTTGTTGAGTGAACCATTTGTTAATTGCATTGCCACCTTGGTTGGCCGTTTCCTTAAATCCTCAATTTGAAGTATTGATTGTTCAATGTTTGATATGTTTAAGTGACCACCGTCCCTCGAGAATTAAAGTTGAAAGTTGACCCAAAAAGGGAAGTTTAAACAAATAAAGAGTAGAACCCGAGTATTCTTGCACTCTTTTTAACGGTGTTGTGTACTGATTGTGTTGCGTACTTGGCTAAGCATGAGAACTCTGCGTACTGATTACCTTGTGAATTTGATTGATAAATGTCCCGCTTAAGCGGAGGGTTAGTGGAAAATACGAATAGGTCATGCCGAAATTTTTGTAGAACTGAAATGTTTTCACTATCACGGGTTGACTCAGGGGCGCCACTGTAGTCGAGCATGATGGTTGGATGTCAAGTTGTTACAACGAGATTCGGGGACGCCTGAATCGGGTTGTAACGACGCGAGATCGACATGAAGGTTGGATAAAAGTTAAAGTGTTGAGAACTTGTGGAAAGGAAAGAAATGCTAAGTTTTGATGAAATTGATCGTGTTACGATGCTAGACCCCACGTATTGGGAAGATAACCGATTGAGGGGTAGGCCTGTTGCCTTGTGCCTGGTACAAATTACTTGAGATTATTCCTCCTGTGGGAGTTGATTGATTGATTGATTGATTGATTGATTGACTTGATTGAATCCTCCTGTGGGAGTTGACTGATTTGATTGAACCAATGACTGTTGTTATGAGACGCATTGAGATGCGGCCTTGTCTGCCTATATATAAAGTATTATATATCTACTGAGCCTAAGTGTTGTTTGATCTTGTACCACCCTTGTGGGACGCGCGTGAACGTCCTTGTGTTTGATCGAACCGTTTTTTCTAAACTGGAAACTGAACATGTGTGTTATCCGTGCAGGAGGATAGATGACATGCCTCGTTTGTACGTTCCGAGAGGTACCAGGAGCCGTCCAGCTGGGGGCCCGAGTCAGACACCTGCCTTTGAGCAGGCAAGGGCAGCTGACGCCCAGGGTGCTGCTTTTACAGAGCACCAGAGTTTTAAGGGTGGACCATCAGAGTTACCACCCAGGACTTCTCCAGCCGCTGAGCCGACTCAGACGACCCCTCTAGAGGAGGTGCTTCGTGCAGTGGTGGCAGCCATGGGCGCGCAGCAAGGGATTGCAGCACCGGCACCAGAGCCCGTGCCTATTGCCGCAGCATTCGCTAGTGAGAGGCCAGGCCAGCTTGACAGCTCCACGGCCCAGGCCCTCAGGGATTTTCGTAGACTCGGCACACCGGTCTACTCCGGGGGAGCAGACCCCGAGGCAGCATCGGGATGGTTGGAGCGGGTTACCCGCAACCTCGATACCTCTGAAGTATCTGAGGGACATCTTAGAGTATCCTTCGCTACCTTTCAGCTCGAGAGAGAGGCCTACTATTGATGGCAGTCAGTGCAGACTAGTGTTGGGGATGACTATCAGTTATTCAGTAGGCTGTTCTTGGAGCAGTACTTTCCTCGATCCATTCGAGATGACAGACGCCAACAGTTCCTGGAACTGCCTCAGAGAGGACTGAGTGTATCTGAGTATGCAGTGAGATTTATTTCCTTGGCCCGCTTCACACCGGAGATGGTGCAGACTGAGGAGAGTCGCTGCAAGCGATTCGAGAACGGGCTCATCCCGTCGATTGCTGACAGGTTCATCGCCTTCAGGACCGATGTGTACTCTACACTACTGGATCAGGCTTTAGCCATATAGAGGCACTTCAAAGAGACCTCCTGAGTGCGGGAGATCAGGCCGAGGCTGAGTGGCTTCCTACGACAGTCTGAGAGGCGCGATCAGCGCAGACAGAGAGTTTCTTGATCCTTTCAGCCTCAGTTTCAGTCTGGAGGCATGCGCCGGACAGGGACTGTAGCATCAGTTGGACCCGCCCCGGTGGCGCAGCTATGTCCTCTGTGTGGGCAGCATGGCCACCTGGCCCGAGACTGTCCGAGGGGCAGCGGACCTGCAGAACGACAGATTGAGTACCCTCAGAGGTTTGGAGATAGACAGCGGGTTGATGAGAGGGCATGCTACCAGTGTGGCCGACAGGGGCACCTTGCCCATGTTTGTCCTGATCAAGTTGGAGGAGCGCTCGCGCCAAGACCTCAGCAGGCTCAGGCTCGTCAGACACCTCCTGGCGGACCACGTCAGGCACAACATCAGAGAGCTCTGCGTCAGGCGGCGGGAGCAGCAGTTCAGGGACACCAGCCAAGTGCTGTACAGCAGGTGGCACTTCCACCACCACCGAGAGGAGGACCACCGGCACGGCAGGGCCGAGTCTATGCAGTTACTGATGCTAGAGTTGAGGGACCGTGCGCCGGCCATGAGGCCACTCAGGGTACGTGTTTATTGTATAATTCGTGGGCATCTTTTCTGTTTGACACGGGAGCTTCCCATTCCTTCATCTCATCTTCTTTTGCTGTTTCTTTGGGTTTGCGGTTGGAGACGTTGAGTCGACCCCTTTGTTTAGATACCCCTGTTACTGGAGAGGTAGTGTTGAGGACCGTTTGTCGGGATTGCGCGATTAGGGTGGCGAATTGCCCCTTTATTGGTGACCTACTCGTCCTAGATATGACTGCTTTTGATGTGATTTTGGGTATGGACTGGCTCGCGAGATGTCGAGTGACGATCGATTGCTATCGACGTCAGGTGACAGTGAGGTCAGGAGACCGAGCCATTACTTTTGTTTTGGGTAGCAAGAGCGGAGTCCTTCTGTCCGCCTTGACTACGGAAATTGGGACGGAGATCGTGCAGGGTAGCAGAGACCTACCGAGAGTAATGTGTGAGTTCCCGGATGTATTCCCGGAAGAGCTATCAGGCTTACTGCCAGCGCGCGAGATAGAGTTCCGAATCGACTTGATCCCAGGTACAGCGCCGATCTCGATGACACCATATCGGTTTGTACCAGATGAGTTAGTCGAGTTAAAGCGACAACTCGAAGAGCTGCAGGAGAAGGGTTTCATCCACCCTAGTGTTTCTCCGTGGGGAGCACCCGCCCTCTTCGTGAAGAAGAAGGGTGGCGCATTGAGGATGTGCATCGATTACCGGAAGTTGAACCGGGTTACGGTGAAGAACCGTTATCCGATGCCGAGGATTGATGATCTGTTCGATCAACTGAGGGGAGCGACATGCTTCTCCAAGATTGATCTGAGATCAGGCTACTAGCAGTTGAGGGTCCGAAAGGAGGATGTGGAGAAGACCGCATTTCGGACACGGTACGGACACTTTGAGTTTCTAGTGATGCCGTTCGGATTGACGAACGCGCCAGCAACCTTCATGGATTTGATGAATGGCATTTCCAGACCGTACCTGGACCAGTTTGTCGTAGTTTTTGTTGACGACATCTTGATTTATTCGCCTAGTGAGGAGGTACATGAGGAGCACTTGAGGATAGTATTGACCTTGCTACGTACTCACCAACTGTACGGGAACCTGGAGAAGTGCGAGTTCTGGCTCGCAGAGGTGAAATTCCTCGGACATGTTGTGTCTTGAGATGGTATCCTAGTCGACCCGGCGAAGGTCGATGCAGTTTCAAAGTGGTCAAGGCTCAAGAATGTGTTTGAGATCCGTAGCTTTCTGGGATTGGCAGGATATTATCGACGCTTTGTGCAGGACTTCTCGCGTCTAGTAGCGCCTATGTCAACACTGACCTGCAAGGGAGTAGAGTTCCTATGGACTGATGAGTGTGAGCACTCCTTTACCGAGCTAAAGGCTCAATTGACGAACGCTCCAGTGTTGATTGTCCCGGAACGAGGAGTAGGTTATGATGTGTACTGTGACGCCTCAGGTGAGGGACTGGGTTGTGTGTTGATGCAGTCCGGGAAGGTAGTTGCTTATGGCTCGAGGCAGTTGAAGGTACATGAGCGCAACTACCCGATCCATGATCTAGAGCTGGCAGCAGTGGTATTTTCTCTGAAGAGTTGGAGACACTATCTGTACGGTGAGCGTTTCAGGGTGTTCTCGGATCACAAGAGCCTCAAGTATATTTTCTCCCAGCGCGACCTGAACATGCGCCAAAGGAGATGGATGGAGTTACTTGAGGAGTACGACTTCGAGCTGCTCTATCATCCGGGCAAGGCGAATGTCGTTGCCGATTCCCTGAGCAGGAAGTCGACTCATTGCGTTGCCAGCATGGCTGTCCGAGAGTGGGACATGCTGGAGGAGTTGAGCTCCTTCAGACTTGAGATAGAGGAGGTCACAGATGGTATGACTTTGTGTGCATTAGTGGCTCAGCCCACGTTGGTTGCTCGGGTACTGGAGGCACAGGCCGAGGATCCCAAGACGGCAGGGATTCGTGAGAGACTGGTAGACGGTGTTGAGATCGAGGGTTGGTAGTTGAGTGTTGATCAGAGTCTTCGTTATAGAGAACGGTTGTTTGTACCACGAGGTTGTAGGGACACTGTGTTGAGAGAGTGTCATCACTCCCGTCTTGCTGTGCACCCTGGCGGCACCAAGATGTATAGAGACATCCGACGACAGTTCGGGTGGAGCGGGATGCGTAGAGCAGTCGCAGATTTTGTTTCAAGATGCCTCACCTGCCAATAGGTGAATGTCGAGCATCAGCGTCCCGCCGGCTTGTTACGTGGAATTCGAGCTGGGGAAGAAGGGGTAAGGCTCTGGTCAGGTTTGGCACGGAACGTGACCCGGACCGGGCCAGGTGCCGGCACGGCAGGCCGCATGGAACAGGCCAGGTAACGGCACGGTGTGCGGCGCGGAACGGGCGTGAGTCTGGCACGGAACCTCACACGGTCCGTGTCAGACTCCGGGCCGGTGCGTCGCACGGTCCGTGCTGGTTACCGGGCCGGTCTGTGATACGGTCCGTGCCAGGTTCCGGCACGGCCTGTGACACGGTCCGGACCGCCTTCCGGATCATATTTCCAGACCCAAAACCCTTCCTTTTGAGTCCATTTCGATTCCTAGATCATTTCTTTGACCTGGTTTCTGGTATTTGAGGACATTTCTGTATTTTCGGTTGAGGAGAACTCCGTTGGGTTACTAATTTTGGTATTATTGTGGTCCAACATCGTGCGACCGAGCTCGAAAGGAGGGAAGGCCTTGGAACCGAGCTAGAGGGACGAAGACCACTCCGGAACCCGTGTGAAGAACGGAGGAGAGGCTAATCGCACTTTACAGTAGAGTATTATTAGAGGAAGACCACAAGGTAGGGAAAGTCTTAACTTCTCATTTAAATAACGCTTAGTATGCCTATTAGGTTAATAAAATTGGAAAGGTCCTAGAATTGCATATAGGATGCGAATAACTAGAATAAATGTCTTTCAATTATTAATAACCGGATGTGTCTAGTAAGCATGCTTAGGACCGAAATCACTAGTGTAGCTCGCTTTCAATACTTGGGATTTGATTTACAGGTAGAGAGGTCGTGATGAGCCCTCGGATTAGTTGTGTTAGCTTCATATGCTTTGTTTGCTAGTCATTAGGATAATCAAGAGTCTAATTAAACTGGATTGAATGCATGATTGAATGCTTGAATGATCAAAGGCATGCTTGAATGATTGAATGATTGGATGAATGATTGAGTGTAATTGGTTGTGCTAAAGGATATGATCGGGTGAGTGATAGACCGATGGAGTGCGGATGGTAAGTACGATGGTAAGTGTAATTGTGGGTATGAATCTCGTGTGGTGTGTATTGATGAACTTATGTATTCCTAAGTTTGGTTATTGAGCCTGCGGGCAATGGTTATGGACCCTGCGGGGCATTGGTTATTGAGCCTGCGGGCAATGGTTATGGACCCTGCGGGGCATTGGTTATTGAGCCTGCGGGCAATGGTTATGGACCCTACGGGGCATTGGTTATTGAGCCTGCGGGCAATGGTTATGGACCATGCGGGGCATTGATTATTGGACCCTGCGGGGCATTGGTTACTGGACCCTGCGGGGCAATTGGATGGTTTACCCTGCGGGGATTGATTACTTGTTGTTTCACCCGAGTGTGTGCGTCCTGCGGGAGCATTATCTTGGTTCCCTATGACATATGGTCCTTTGGAGACGTTTCCAAGAATTCCGACGATAAGCGCCCTCCGGGGTTGTTACCGATATTCTCGATGTTATACGTCTTTGTGACGTTATGCGTCTCCTCTGGACCGAGTGAAAATCCGACATGACACAACGAGTATTGTGGATCGGAGGGTGGTGACATCATGTCCCACGACATTAATTGCATGCTCTGTTTTCTAATGTCTCTGTAAAGAAATGCATTGATTCCCTTATTTTCCTATGATGATTGTTGACTCTTTGAAAGTGTTAAACACTCGGTTTGTCTCCGTATTTCATCACCTGTTGGTTTCTCGTCTTATTAAGATTTGAATAAACTTGTGAACTCCTATATATTAAACTGAAAGGTCGCCTTGGTTATGCATTTTTCCCTACTGAGCGTAAGCTCACCCCTATCTGTTTATGACTGTTTTACAAGTTTGCGTGGTGAGCAGTGGACTCGAGGCTCGGGAGCTTCTATGGTCCGGGTGCTTGTCTCTAGAGGCGTTGGTCATATTTTTGGTCATGAACCTTTCTTAAGGAATTTATTACGAGTTTTATAAACCTTTTGTTAAAGGATTTATTATATGATTTTGATTTCGGATATTCTGGATTGTAGTAAAGTTTGAGGATTTTATTGGCTTTATGGTATTTTATTGTTATAAATGCTTCTTCCTTAAGTCACGTCTCGGGTCCGGTCAAAACCGGATTCGGGGCGTGACAGAACGGTCCAGACTCCGGCACGGGAACTCGCACGGTCCGTATCTGATTCCGGGCTGGTGCGTCGCGCGGTCCGTGTCTGGTACCGGGCCGGCCTGTGATGCGGTCCGTGTCTGGTTCCGGACCGGACCGTGATACTTTCTGTATCGTATTCCGGGCCGGATGGTGACACGGGACGGGCCAGATTCCGGATCAGTTTTCCAGAACTGAAACCCTTCCTTTTTTTAGTCCATTTCGATTCCAAAATCATTTCCTTTGACTTTATTTATATTCATAGAGGATTGTTCTGTATTTTAAGTTGGGGAACACTCCGTTAAGTTACTAATTTTTGTATTGTGGTGGTCCAAGACCGTGTGACCGAGCTCAAAGGGAGGAGAGGACTTGGACCCGTGAGAGGACGAAGAGTGCATTAGCCCAGACGTCAGCAGCGAGAAGTTTTATTAGAGGAAGACTGCAAGGTAGGGAAAGTACTAACTCCTCGTGCATTTCAATACTTAGTACGCCTAATAGGTTAATAAAATCGGAAAGGTCTTAGAAATGCATATAGGATGCGATTAACTAGAATAATCGTCTTTCAATTACTAATAACCGGACGTGTCTAGTATGCATGCGTAGGATGTGAATAACTAGCTTAACTCGCTTTCAATACTTGAGAATTGCTTTACTGGTAGAAAGGCCGAGATGAGCCCTAGGATTGTTTGTGTTTGCTTCACATGCTTTGGTTGCCTAGTTTGGATAAGATAAGAGTCTAATACAACTAGATGTTTTGAATGTTGAACTTGAATACTTGAATGATTATTTGATCGAATGCTTGGATGAATGATTGTATGAACTTTGAGTGTAATTGATTGTGCTAAATGGTACATGATCGGGTGAATGATAGACTGATGGAGTGCAATTGGTAAGTATATCGGTAAGTGTAAAGTTGTATTGATTCTTGTGGTGTGCATGGATGGAATTGTGATTTGCTAAGCTATGGTTGCTCCATGATTGTTTAGTATGTTATTCTCTAGTGAGTCTTAAGTTGGGCTTTACACCGGTATGGCACCCACGCTGCGGTGTGGGGTAGTGCATGTAAGGTACCTACACCAAGGGGAATACAGGTGTGGGGTAGTACCTAAGCCGATGACTTGTGATCCGGTATGGTACCTGCACCGAAGGAAATATCGGTGTGGGGTAGTATCATAGCCGGTGGATTGGACCATGCGGGGCATTGGTTATTGGACCCTGCGGGGCAATTGGATGGTTTACCCTGCGAGGAATGGTTACTTGTTTATTCACCCGAGTATATGCGTCATGTGGGAGCATTACTTTGGTTCCCGATGATCTACGGTCTTTTGGAGACGTTTCCGAGGGTTCCGATGAATGCGTCCTCATATGGATGTTTCCGGTATTCTCGATGTTATACGTCTTTGTGATGTCATGCGTCTCCTCTGGGCCGAGGGAAAATCCGACATGACATAAAGAGTATTGTGGATCGGAGTGTTGGGACTTCATGTCCCACGGTGGCACTGAAATGCTCTATCTTCTATTGATTGTTAAGAAGTGTATTGTTCCCCTTACTTTCTATGAGTATTGCTACTTTCTTAGAAGCGTTAAATGTCCGGTTCTATGAGTATTCCCCTTACTCCTCGTGCAGTACCGATAATTACATGACATACAAATCTTGATTAACTTATCCCTCCAACCAAATTTTTAGGGTACGAGAGAAGTCCATCCTGATGTTGTACTCCTGCTCCATGTGAGTTTTAGGGTCCACCATGTTTACTACAAGTCCCATATCCAAAAACAGCATGGCTTTGCGCCACATATTTTGTTGGTTTTGTAGGCCATGCACCCAAATCCTACACCACCAAGGGATTATATTTTCAGATTTGTGGCTCTTGTAGAAACCTTAAGAGCCTCAAATATGATCTCCAGCTTGGATCTTATACACCAAAACATGCCCACAAACATACTACGTTAATTCAAAGGCAACTCCACATGTAATGTTAACATGTCTCTCTCAAATTGTCCCATGTATATATAAAACCTCACCCTCTTCCATTTCTCTCAACAAAATCGCAACGAATATCATTTCAAGGCCAAAACCCATCTCTCCGAGAAACCGAAACGACCATGATCAGCCCGAAGAAGCTCATCAAGATGGCAAGGAAGTGGCACAAGGTAGCTGCCATGGGAAGAAAAAGAATCCCTTCATCAAGAAGTAACAATTGCGCTGATAAGGGACACTTTGTGGTCTACACAACCGACAAGCGGCGCTTCTCGTTTCCTATAGCTGACCTTAACAATGTCGTCTTCAGAGAGCTGTTAAGTATGTCGGAGGACGAGTTCGGGCTGCCAAGGGACGGGCCGATCACACTGCCTTGCGATGCGGCGGCCTTGGAGTATGTAGTATGGTTGATGCGCCAAGGCGTTGATGGAGAGGTGCAGAGAGCTTTCCTTGTTTCATTGCCAACTACTAAGTGCCCATTCTCATCTACCTTTGTCAATCAGGACCAAGTTAATCAACCAGTTCTGGTCTGTGGATACTGAGTTTGTTAGAATATTACATAACTTAGTTTAGTGTGATTTTTTCTTTTTATGAGAAAAGTTTGTTCAATATTCATTTGTTCCAATTGCTTTAATGTGATTATTGATGTCATCAAATGCAGTTTTCTTAAATCACAATTTGGATTTCTTACTGTTGTAGTCTGTATGCGGAGTGGAATTACATACTCAATTAATTGGATCTCGAGGTGACAACAGATCCGGTAACGGACCCGGAGACCATAGTAAGAGCCTAACCATATTGCCCGGTTACTTAAAAATTATGATTGGAATTTATACACGATCATTTTTTGAAAACACGTTCAAAATGAAACCAGACTCTGATACCAAATTGTCACGCCCCAAATCCGATTTTGGCCGGACTCGAGACGCGACTTGAGTTGACAATCAAATAATAACAAAAGAATAATAAAAACCGAATAAATACTCAAGAGGTTCCGATAAAATACTCGAATAACATGTTCCACATCATAATTAAGAGTCGAGGCTCCAAAAAGAATACGTAAATCAAGGGGTTCATTACAGTGATCAAAAAGACGTCTCTAAGACCATAATGCCCAGACTCTCCAGAAGCTCCCGAGCCTCGAGTCCACTACTCATCAAGCACGCCTGTATAAACAGTCAATAAAACAAATAAGGGTGAGCTTACGCTCAGTAGGGAAAATCATAAACAGTTTAACCTCCAATTTAGAAATAAAATTGCTTTAGCATGACAACACATATTGCAATTAATACTTTTAATCAAAATAATGCTATAACATAGGCAAGATAAGAACAATATCACATTCTTAAAGAAAATGGTAACTTTCAAGAGAATAAGTGAAAAGCGCTGTAAAGATTCAATAACTACTACAATGGGATCAAGTGAATATCACACTAACCGCTCAAATCCTCAATACTCTGATCCGCGATTAGGTTCTTGTGTCATATCGGATCCCATACTCCGATCCACAAGAGTATTCGTGTCATATCAGATTTTCCCTCGGTCCAGAGGAGACACATACATCGGGGCACCGGAAATATACCTGAAAGGACACCTATCGTCGGAATTCTCGGAAATTCCCCCCAAAGGACCATAGATCATCGGGAACCGAAGTAATGCTCCCGCAGGATGCTTACACTCGGGTGAATCTCAAGTAACCATTCCCCGCAGGGTAAACCATCCAATTGCCCCGCAGGGTCAATCAACCAATATCCCGCAGGATCAACCAACCAATGCCCGCAGGGTCCACCAATCAATATCCCGCAGGATTAACCAACCAATGCCCCGCAGGGTCAACCAATCAATATCCCGTAGGATCAACCAATCAATGCCCCGTAGGGTCCACAACCAATATCCCGCAGGATCAACAATCAATGCCCCGCAGGGTCCACCAATCAATATCCCGCGGCATCAACCAATCAATGCCCCGCAGGGTCCACAACCAATATCCCGCAGGATCAACAATCAATGCCCCGCAGGGTCCACCATCAATATCCCGCAGGATCACACACACAAGAGACCAACATGTCAACACATCGCACAACCAAACTTAGAAATCCACAGATTCACCAATGCACACCACAAGGGATTCATACCCACAATTACTCTTACCAGCATACTTACCAACCACGTTCCATCGGTCTATCACTCACCCGATCATACCATTTGGCACAACCAATTACACTCAATCATTCATTCATTCAATCATACAATCATCCATGCATTCATTCAATCATTCAAGCATACAATTTATCTAGTTTCATTAGACCCTTAATTCATCTTAAAATAAGCAAGCATTGCATGTGAGGCAACCACAACCAATCCTATGGCTCATCTCGGCCTTTCTACCAGTAAAGCAATTTCCCAAGTATTGAAAGCGAGTTAAACTAGTTGGTCACATCCTATGCATGCATACTAGACACGTTCGGTTATCAATAATTGAAAGACGGTTATTCTAGTTATTCGCATCCTATATGCATCTCTAGGACCTTTCCGATTTTATTAACCTAATAGGCATACTAAAATATTAAATTGCACGAGGAGTTTAGTACTTTCCCTACCTCAAGGTCTTCCTCTAATAATACTCCTAACTGCTGATGATCGGGCCATCTCCGTCTTCTCGGGCGAGGTCCAAGCTCTCGGGCAAGTCCAAGTCGGATGTCTGGGTTTATAGACAAAAGGTCCAATCAGTCCCGGTATTTGTCCAAAGGTCCTTTGAAATTGTCCAAAAAATCCTTTAAATAATCCATTTTTAAGTCAAATAATTTAATTAATTATTTAATTAAATCTGTGACCGAATTCTGATCCGGCCCGAAGTCCAACTGGGCCCAAGGCCCGAGTCCAGGCCCACGTCGTCTCGGTCCAAGGCCACCCTGGCTCAAGGCCCAAAGCTCAGACGAGTTGAGCTCGACCTGGTTCGAGGGGCTCCGGCGTCTTCGAGGCCACTCCAGTGGGTTCTCCGGCTTCGACAAGTCGGCGGCTGTGGCAGGGAAAGCCGGAGAAGGAACGGTTGTGACTGAGGGAGCGTCAGGAAGACGAGACGATGGCCACCGCGCGGTCCAACGTCTCGTGTCTCAGATCTGGCGAGACGAGGGTTTCCCGGCGTCGGTTTTGGTGGAATCCGACCCAAACGCTCGCCAAAGCTCACGATTTGCAGAAGAGGACGGTCGGAGAAGAAGTACTCGGCCGTGACGAAAGCTCACTGTCCCCGATTTCGGCTATTGCATTTGTGGCGATGCTTGGACGGAAAAAGGCGACGACGATTAACTTTGGTCCAGAAAAGAAGAAGGGGGTGAGGTTTTCTGGTGACGAGGGGGGTCGTGGGTGGAAGGGAAAGTCCGGCAAGGGTTTTTGGTTCTCTGGCGTGGTTCGGACGGCGAGGGAGATCGGGTCTGAGAGAGGACGAGTTCGCGAGCTTGAGGGAGAGAGGAGGAGCGAGAGAGGGACTGCGTTGCTCCTCGGGATGTGTGCAGCACTAAGAGGAACAAGGGCGAGCTAGGGTTGCTCGAAAAAGGGCTGGGCTGGCGCGTGCTAGGCCTGACTCTTCTGACTGGCCCAAGTCAGTCTGGCCCAGGAAACACTTCTAGTCTCTCTTTTTTTTTCTTTCAAATTAAACTTGTTGCAAACACTCACCCCAATGTTTCAACCTTCAAAAATAATACTCTTTTAAAATAAAGTGGATTTTACAGTGACCCCTCGTGAAATGCCTCTGAAGCCATCCTCGGCCTTTATAAAGCCAACCAGATCCTAAAAATCCTCCAAATAACATGCTTTGATCCCCCTTCCGCCACTTTACCGGTGTCCCTTCTAGTGAATCCTTCCAACCCAACCCAAACGATCTCCTTACTGCATCTGCCTACCACGAGGACACCTCTCCCAACAATCCTACCTCCGATAGAGGGCCTCCGGGCTTTACAAGAAGGCTCCGACACTCTCTCCATAAAAGCGGAGGAGGATCGTATCGTCGAGGTGCCAGGGACTCTGATGGATGACTTGCGTGTAGCCCATATAGTGTTCGGCTTCGCCGGTTGACTCTTTACGTCACATCCATATAACCATCGAATGATGGATGGCCTTATGATGAAGGCATGGGGCCATGACAGATCGGACATCAAAGAATTAGAATGGGAGATCTCAAGGTTCTACTTCACCTCCCAGGCGGCAAATGACCAGATCCGTCGAGTGGGACCATGGTCGTTTAACCACGTCACTCTCATCCTAGAGGACCTCCTCCAGCAAGTCAATCCGGTGACCCTCCTTTTCACTCGGATGCAGATGTGGAACTAGGCCTTTAATCTCCCGCCGAACGGCCGCACAACTACATTGTCTTCATAGTCGGGAGTCTCTAGGTGCATTTATGGACGTGAATGTCGATCAATGGGGTATGTCTTGAGGAGGCACCCTTAGGGTTATATTCTGGATGGACCTTACTCATCCACTCCGCCGGACCATATGCCTCTGTTTCCTTGGACATCAATATCTTGTTCGGGCTCGCTTGTAGTACGAGTGTCTCTCAACCTTCTGCTTTGTCTGTGGATGCATTAGGTATGTCGATGTTGAATGCCCTGGGGGGAGGACAGAAAACTCCTCGGGACCCCTCTTTGACCTCTCGGTGTTGACAAAGAAATCCCTTAGCCTTAGTAGGGGTATTCGCTAGGACTAGTCAGACCCTATCCGTCCTCGAGGCCGACTACCCGATCTAAGGCGTCTGGACTGTCCCTTAGGATTTTCCATGATGCGACAAGGTCCCCCGACTATGATAAGAAGTTCTTATAATTCTAAAATATTACTCAAAATAAATTAATATTATAACTGCCCCATTAATCCACGGTTTTGTATTTTAAATTATTCTTCATCTCTTTCTCGGTTACCTATCAGTATCAAAAATATATAAATAAATAAATAAAAATGATTACCGAAAAATACGATTTTGATTGAAATTCAGTGAACCTCAGAGATGACCTGATGAAGAGAGTACAAGAATTGAGTTTGAGAAGCTTAAAGCATTACATCAAAGAGGAAAAGAAAGAGTATGGATCTCTTGTCGATAGAGGAAAATTTAAGTGCTTGATAGAGGTGTTTCCAGTCATCAGAAGGAAGAAGCTCGTGTGTTGAATTTTAGCAAAGATGGAGGACACCGGTTCAAGATTTCTGGTAAAAACAGTTATGTTGCGAGATAGCCAGAGGTACCAGAAGTCTAAAAATAAAAAACGAATCCAGAATCCAATGAACCTTGAGAGACCTTTGAGATTGAAGACCATACTAGTAAACAATGAGATCTTTAGGGTTATTCATAAAGCAAGCTTGAATGCTCCACCACGAGCTAATGAGGGGCCAGAGCTCACAGATCTTTAGGGGAGCCTAAATTTTTTAGGGGAGTCTGATTCTTGACAAATGACTTTGTAACAATCTTTTACTTTAAAGAATGCTTCGGTGTAGAGCCAAGCAATTTCGTCCTGTCTGGCTTACATTTAAAATATAACAAATTAGCAATAAAATAATACTTGAGATACAAACAGAAAATAAACTCCCCATCAACTTTCAAGTAGGACTACTCTGATTAAGTCTACTCTCCCAGCTTTACCTCTATACTTTATGTCAGTTATGAAGGTGCCTAAAAGAATCATTAGGGAATTGGAGAAATGGCAACGCAGATTTCTTTAGGGGTGGACTATGGAGAAAAAGGAATTTGCAAAGTTAGTTGGGAGAAGGCATGTGAAACGAAAGCGGAAGGGGGACTAGGGATAAGGAGCTTGGATAAGATGAATGCTAGTCTTTTGGCTAAGTTGTGGTGGAGGTTTGCTTCGGAAAAGGATTCTTTGTGGAAGAGAGTGGTTTGTGCAAAATTCGGTTGGGAGAGCTCAGAATGGGACTTGGGGAAATTTCAGGTTCTTGATAAGTCGTCACGGATCTCACATATTCAGGGTTTGGCAGCATATGAAGGTTTTTCGGATTTATTCGGAAACGCAGGTATAAGGTGGGAGTTAGGGTCGGGCCATTCTATTCGCTTTTGGTTAGATATCTGGTGTGGGGATGTGGCTCTTAAGGAGAGGTTTCCGAGGATTTATCTGTGTCACGCCCCAAATCCGGTTTTGACCGGACTCGAGATATGAATTGAAGATAAAGATCAAAAGCAATTAAAGGAATAATATGAAATATTGTAAATTGAATAAAACCAAAAACCAAGAGTCAACAGCTCTGTTTGACAATTAATGACAAGTACATAAACCGTCAGTACATCTCTACTCAAGTCCCAAATCCCAAGAGCTCCCGAGCCTTGAGATCACCTTAGAAATTACTCAAGAAGGAAACATGTACAATAGTGAACAAATAGGGGGATGAGCTTACGCTCAGTAGGGGAAAACAGTAAAGCAAAACAACCCCATTAATGTATAAAATCAAATAGTACAAGTATTCAAGTTTATAAATTTGAACGATTAAACAATTATGCTGTAAATATAGGTCAATAGGGTTCCAAAGACTTAAAGAAGGTGACGTTCGAGGAAATCAACGGAGGATAACGAATGTAATAAGGAAAATGATTAAAGTAACATCCAAATCCGATACACAGATATCAACACTCAAAACTCTGATATGTACCCTAACTGGTACATCATACCAGCTTTCCCTCGGTCCCTAGGAGACACGGTCATTGGGGCTCCCGTAACGAACAACGGATAGCAAATCATACATACACGCAAAGCAATACAATCACGCAATAAATCATTAACAATACACACACAATACGTCCCCCTTAATAGACCGGATCTTGCGGCCATAGCACAATTTACCGACACTTGGTCGGAGGGCGGGTGCACCCTACCATAATTCATAGCTCGTTTTACCGACACTTAGTCGGAAGATAGGTACACCTTGTCACTGGCAACAACACGTTTTACCGACTCCTAGTCGAAAGGTAGGCACCCCTTATCACAGAATCAGAACACGTTTTACCGACACATAATCGGAAGGTAGGCACACCTTATTACTGTCAACAGCATGTTCTATCGACTCCTAGTCGGAAGGTAGGCACACCTTATCACATAATCGCAGCACGTTTTACCAACTTCTAGTCGGAAGGTAGGCACACCTTAATAGAGGATCACCCATAACAGAGGAACATACCAAAACAGTCATAGTACAAATCATAGCTTAGCAACTCACAATATTGCCACAGCACACCACAAGAAATCATATTAACGATCATACTTACCGGTCTAACTTACCAATCGCGATCCATCGGTCTATCACTCACCCGATCATACCATTTAACACAATCAATTACACTCAAACATTCATACAGGCATTCATCCAGGCATTCAATCAAACGAACATTCAAGCATCCATTCAACCAAACATCCCAACATTCATTAGATCAATCATTTAAGCATTCATAGACTAACGACGCAATTTATCTAGTTTAATTAGACTCTTATCTTAATGTAAAGCCTAAGCAAGCACGACATGTGAGGAAAACACAAGCAACCCTGAGGCTCATCACGGCCAATCTACCAGCATGGCAATTTCCCAAGTATTGAAAGCGGTTAACTAGTGAATCGCATCCTATATGCATACTAAGACTCGTCCAGTTATTGTTATAATAGAAATACGGTTATTCTAGTGAATCTCATCCTATAAGCAATCTAGGACCTTTCTGGTTATTAATTATCATGTAGGCATGCTATTAGCGTTATTTAAAACATGAGTGGAGTTTACGGCTTTTCCCTACCTCAATGATGATCACAACAACTACGTCTCCTAGCTGCTGACGTCCGGGCCTACTCCGTCTTCTCGGGCGAAGTCCACGTTCTCGGGCGAAGTCCGAGTCTGGGTTGACAGTTAAAATGTCCAATTAGTTTCGGTATGTCCAAAGTCCTCGAAATTGTCCAAAATGTCCTTTAAATAATCCATTTTTAAGTCAAATAAATAATTAATTAAATCTGTGTCCCGGATCCGACCCGAATCCAGGCCCAACCCGGCTCCAGACCCGGTCCGAACCCAGACCCAAGCCTGACCCGGACACGGCCCCAGACTCGGCTCCGACCCAGGTCCGGAGCCGCGTCCAGACCCGGCCTCTCGGGCCTGGGCCTAGCCCGAGTCCAGGCCTGATCCATGCCCAGCCTGGGTTGCCCGGCCCAAAGGTCCATCTTCACTTATGGGCCACGACCCATCCTCGATTCTAAACCGGCCCAAGGGCCCAATCCTGTCCTGATCGAGCCAGAGACAACGGACGAGAATTTCTCCGGCGGAGGCTTCGTCTGGTACGGCGGTGCACGGCGTCAGGAGCTCAGGAAGAAGGGGGAAAAGGTCGGGAAGAAGGGCGACGACGCTCGCTCACCTGAATCACTTCCTTGACTCTGGCACGGCGTGAAACGAGCTCGGGCGACGAGAACCAACACAGATCTCCGGCGGCGATGGCGAGCCCGAACTGGTTCGCGTGACAGCGACGACGGCGTGGTTCGATTCCGGACACTACTCGACGACGGTGGCTGCGTCGTCTCGTGTCGGCGTTGTGTGCTTCGCGATAGTGAACGGCAGCGAGGGTAGTCAGCGGCGATGGCGTCTCGCGTTCTTGTACCGGCGAGGGTCGATCTGTACGAGGAAGGAACGACTCGGCGAGGCGTGGTTCGGTGTGGATTCGTGAAGGGAAGTGCGAGAGAGAGGAAGGAGGATCTAGAGGAGTCGAGAGAGGGGGGGGGGGGAAATGAGGGCGACGAGGTTCTGTCTCTGTAGGCGTGCTCGAACGCGTGAAGAAGAAGCACAGGATTTGGGCTAGGGTTTCTTTCGCGTGAGTTGGGCCAAATTTCATGCAGTCTGGGCCTAGCTCGTCCCTGACCGGCCCTATCAGCCCAAATCCCTCATCCCTTTTTTTCTTTTAAACAAGGACACTTGTTGCACTTTCCTACCCCAACGTTTCAGATTTCAAAATAATACTCTTTTAAAATAGGTCGGGTTTTACAATCTGCATTCGGGGAACAAGTTTGGGTGTGTTCATTTGTTTTGGGTTGATGGTTTGTGGGTCCTACATACAAGAAGATGTTAGTCTTAGTGCCCGTAGTTCAATCCTAAATGTCCAAATGTATATATCATCGTTAGCAATAAAATTAAAGCGGCTTTATATTACTTATGTGTTGGAGTAATATATCGATGTGTGCTCTGATCTATGCCCACCATGCGAATAGAACCATAGATCGAGATAGATCACACTCGATGGGTCCCTAGTCAACAAAGCTTCACTAGAAGCGACTAGTATGAAAGATGGCTCTTTATGGCTTACGTTCTGTTAGTCGTTGGAATGAGATTCCGGAGTCTGATCATAGATATCATGTGGGACATGATATTGGATGACCCGCCCTGAATATGTTCCATAGATTAAGTCACGAACATATTCAGTGTTGTAGCTTGTCATGTATCCTTAGACCGAGGAGTCTTTGTGATCGCTATGTAGTCAACAACTGAGTTTGACCTGAGCCTAACGTTGTCCGTAACAGGGCTTCCATAACGGCCAGGATTGGCTTGGGGACGGGCTACATGAGTGACACGAAAGACGGCTAAGGGATTTATCCCTCATACTAAGGTATGAGAAAGATATCGGTTCTCGGCCACTTGATCGAGAGTGACTGGAAGAATAGCATGGCCATGCACATGATACTGGGTATCATATCTTCAGTCATCTCACATATCAAGGAACGGTGATTGAGAATAATAAGGATGACGGCTCTATGCCTTATCTCAATCAGGATATCGGAGATAAAAGGATAATGACAGGGATGACGGAAAGGTTAGAATCGACAGGGTCGATTCGTTATGCAGTGTCAGGCAATACTAAAGTCTCGTTAGTTGCCACTTAAATAGGATCAAGTAAAATGGGATTTTACGTTGATCTATTGACATGCATAAACCTAAGGGTCACACCGGAGGATGAAACTCATTGACACATTTATGGAGAATGGCCAAAAGGGAGTTGTCTCGGGACATGACCAAAACTGGGTTTTGGGTCATGTGCTCGTACGTGAATAGGACTTTACGGATCGAGACAAGGCTTGGAGTCTTGGGATTGATCGCGTCGGATAATGTTGGACATTTCCGGTATGGAAGGCTTGGAGGCGATGAGCGAATCACGGGACCTCGTTAGAAATGGCCACGGGCCATGTTCCAAGAGGCCCATGGAACTAATTAATCAAGTCTTGATTAATTAGTACTAAGTAAGAAAGACAAGGATTAAGGTGTTGGTGATTCACCACCTAATTTAATCTTGTCTTGCCATACTTTGTCCTATTTACACCTTACTTGACACCATACTTGTCACATGCCTTTAGTTGGACAAGTATGGGTTTTTTTATGTTTAAGTCATCTTTTTTCAACATAACAAACACAAGACAAGAATAGGAAACACATTTTCTCTCTCTCTTCCATGGCCATTTCGGGTTTGGCTAGTTTCCACCTCCATTTTTGTGTTCTTGAGTCCTCAAAGAGAAGAACTACGTGGCTTTGATTCCCATGTGGATACGTAGGCGTCTTGGAGACTCAAGCCAATCATTCGTTAACCGGTGTTCTTGTTTTGGTAAGAGATAGTGCTGAATTTTTCTCTTGTGAATCCATTCTTTGTTAGTTGTTTCATGGTTTTAATCGTCTCTTGGTTTTCATTGATTTTCCGCTGCGAGTTGGTTCATCTCCAACCCTACCTCGAGACCCAACAGAAGAAGCTTGGGAGGTTAGGTGGGAGGGCCAGACGCTGAGCTTTTGAGCTTATTGGAGGGTAGAGCCCCATGTCCGGGTGTGGAGGATTAATGTATTTGGAAGCTGAGTACCAAAGGTTTTTCAGTAGGAGATGTGTTCGAGGTGAGCAGTGATAAGGGGTCTAAGGAGTTCTGTTTCCATGATTTCATACCAACTAAGATGTTGTACAATCCTTTTGTGTGTTCTGTGGGGTAGTTTTTGACGATTGCAAACATTTGATGTTGAGTTGTGATTTTTCTTGGAAGGTTTAGAGTGGTGTTCTGAAGTGGTGGGGTATTGATTGGATGATCCCAGGGGAGTTTCGTATGTTATTACAAAGTTGGAGATCGTTTGTTCCGCGTAAGGCGAGATCATGGTGGAGTGTGGTAGGAGCTTTGGTGGCGTGGGAAATTTGGTTAGCACGCAATAATGCGGTGTTCAAAAATGCTAGCTCGAAGGTGGATATGGTAGTGGATAAGGTGCGATCGCATTATTATGGAGTGTTCAAGGCTTCCAAAGGAAGATCTCTACATTTCAACTTCGCGGAGTGGTCCCAATCTCCTATGTTATGTTGCGTAGGTAAGAAGAAGATGATAGGGTAGTATTTTGTTGCTTTTTTGGGTGCAAGGTGTTGTTTTCTTGCCCGTTGCTTCTTGAGCTTTGTTGTATTTTCGTTGGTTATTTTTTGATTTATTGGATTGGGTTTTGTTGTATTTTATGGATTGAACCTGTTGTTTCGACAGGTTCCCTTCCTCTATGACCCATCTTGGGTAACAGAGAGTTTTATAAAACATTACCGATCAAAAAAAGCCCTCTTCCTCAGAGCCATCTGCATTTATTGCCATCTGTTGCTCACAATCCTTTACAGTTAGAACTATCTATTACTACTGAGAAGGAATTAGTTCTTTCTCCTGAAGTGGAGCCTAAGCAATTTTTAATTTCTGAAAGTCAAAACCATTCAGCCAATCTGGAGGACTTGGTGGTGAAGGATACTCTTCAGTCTGGTATTAGTAGCAATGTTAATGATCAGCAGCAAAACCTGGAAAAATCATATCCAATTACTACATTACCTGTTCCATCTGAAGGATCATCTCCAGTTCAAATTTCATCAAAGGTGACATCAACTTTGCTGTCTTATTGTCTTCTTAGCAGCAAGGTAGCATCTAAGCATGGAGAGTCCGACCCAGCAACTCTAGAAATGCCAATGGGTAATACTTGTCTAAATGGCCCTACAGTTCTTAATTCTCCTATCATACTACAAGATAGTACAATTGTTGTTGAGCTTTTATTAGGGGGATGGATACCCTAATTAGTGGAGCTAATTCTTTTGAGCCCCAATTATCTTCCCTACAACTTCAATTGGAGCAGACACAAGTAAATAAGGTGGCTGACTTTTTAGGTTTAACAAAAAAAGCCTAAAACAAAAGGAAAAGATCTGCTCAAAAAAAAAAAAAGATTATCAGAGGTCCATCTCCTCATGCCTATGTCACCAGATCTAAACTCAAGGAAGCTGCTCCTCCAGATTCTACTGCCTATCCTCTCAACAAATTTTCTTTTCTGGAAGAAAAGTGCTTAGCAAAAAAGGCTTGGGGATTTGGCAAAGCAATTGGTTTGAAAGCATCAGTATCTGATCAAACTATATACAGTCAGTTAAATGCTTTAGAAGATCTCAAAAATCACTCAGTAGATTTTGAGGGAGGATCTGAAGATGAGTTTGTTGATCTCAAAAATTCTTTTTCTTGCTGAAGGTGTTTGGGTCTTGGTAATCTTGAGCTCTATCTTGGTCTTGCTTCTTTGGAGGTTTCAGTTTGGCAGTAGAAGCTAAGCTTAAGCTGTTGCATTGTTTTGGTGTTGAAATCTCGTCTTTCTGAAGTTTTCCTCCCCAGATGTTGCTGTGCTGCCTTTTTTCTTGAATTGGGCTATGTGTTGCTTTTTCTTCTAAGGGGCTGTTGTGCCGGTATTTCCTTTCAAGGATGTTGGTTAGTTGATGTGGTTTTATGTTGTTTTCTTGCTCAGTTTGGTTTTTGTAAGGGTTTTTTTTGCTTGAGGTGCAAGCATAGTGGAGGTTTGGGTTGGTATTTGTAGCGCTTTCTTTTGCTTGAGGTGTAAGCTTAGTGGTTTTGGGTTCTTTATGCCCCTTCTTTGGGTTGGTTTTTTTGGTTTGGTTTTGGGTTTGTAAGGCCGACTTTTGTAACTCCTCTTTCTCCTCAAAAGAGGTTTAATTAAAATTTGTTTTGTTGATCAAAAAAAAATGTTACAATTTGAAGTATGATTCAATATCCACTTTCTATTTGTACCTAGATATAGTATACCTTAGTTTTTATAAAATTATTGTACCATCACTGCCAGTTGTTACATAGTTAACAAGTTATAAAAATTCTATCAAAAAAATAACAAACATGAAAGACAATCATAACAAATTTATGCATTCCAAATAGTATTCATCGTTACATATATTGTTCATTGTGGAGTCATTATTCATCTTCAAAGTATAATAATATATAAATTAATAGTATTATCAAATAATGACGAAAAAAAATTATTTTACTTAATGAAAAAATCACGTGTTGAATAGAAACGGGTTTGATATATTATGTGGAATTAAAGAAACAATAAAAAATTGTAACACCATGATTATCACATAACAAGAGGATTTGTATGATGCCTTTGTTCATTGTGTTTTTTTTTTATCAGCATTATTTTGTTTATAAATAACTCAAGTTTTCAAACTGAAAACAAGGACAAGGGTAACCCCTCAGTACAAACCAGTGAACGTCAACAGGCACCACCAACCAGCTACAACAACCCATAAAAATGGGATACAAACCGGTCTAATAATCCTAACTTGGCTAACATGAAGTACACACCACGAACAAGAACAACTAGTCCAAACCACAACAGGATGGTCTACAACCCTATACCTAATTTTACAGACACGAAGAAAACAAGTAACAGGACTAAAACCTAACAACACCAAAACATGGTCCAATACCCAGATCTACCAACCTTGAAGCCCAATTAACAAGTGGCCTCAGGCCCAATAGAACAAACAACTAAAATAAAAACAACAAATAAAAAAACAAGACAACCTCGAAGCCTGCAACTGTTTCGAGCCCAACGCCCCCCTCCACCACGTGCGAGGAGACAACACCCATCAGCATCGAAACGCCGAGCACCGAACCACCGCAACTCTTAGAGGAAACCCAGAAGAACCCAGCCGCTACTGACCGGAAAAAACGAATAGTCAAGGAGAAGAGTCGCTCAGTCCTCCGTTACCTACAAGGTAACTCACCTCCAAGCCAACACAAGGAGATGATCCAAAAGGAAGAGGACCAACACCTTTTACAAGGTATCAAGCGAACATTCTCCACCAAAAGACCCTAATCCCAGAAAACCCCCAAGATCGGACCTAAGGGCCGCCGGCCAGCACCGGGAACGGCCAGTCCAACCTCTCTGAGAAATAGAGAGACGAGGGAGTATAGGGAGAAAGGCCTTACCTAGACGCTGACGTCGGAACAGTAACCTGCAGTCGCGACCGGAGATCCAAGAAAAGCTTCTCGCAACGGCGTAGCCTCCTCCACTGCAGTGAATCTTAATAACAAAGCCAACATGGCCAAACCCCTCACCGGTTGAATACAACTCCGACGAGGCCCGGAGCCCCAACAGCCGAGAGAAGAGGAAGAAAATGAAGTGTATCTGAGGCTGGAGAGTACACAGAGACGAGAAACATCCGCCTATGAGCGGATCTGAAGCGTGGCTCCCGGATCTGTGAATATCTCCTCCAAAATCGAAGGAGAAAACGACTCCCACTAACATATCTAGGGAAGCAAGTCATCGGTGACGAGGGAGAGCTTCCGAGAGACAAAGGGGGGAACATGCGAAGGAAGGGAAGAGTAGAGGCCGGGAGGGGAAGAGGAGAAGGGAAGAAAGAAGAGGGTAGCCACCGACGACAAGAACGAGTCGCCAGCGGCCCCGAGAAAGACGATCTAGGGTTTGGTTTTGAAGAGAGAGGTCAGAGCGAAATTTTAGAGAGAGAGAAACACAATTTGAAGACAAATGACTCTGTTCATTATGGTTAGATAGATGGTTGGAAAGGTTTACACGATTCAGAAGAGTTCGCTTCTTGTTAGTGATTTTTGGTTTCCCCTCCCATCTCCTATGCATTCTTAACGTGCTTAATAATTGCCTTTGTATTTTTTTGACTAAAAGGTGCGAGATTTCACTGAAATTCATAAAGAAGAATACATAGGTGTGCATCCGAAGGTTTTCAGACCATTAAAGAACAGACATAGAACGAGTCTCTCTACTTAACCAGTGAGTCGCTTTGTTCGCGGTTCTTCTGACAAATTAGAAAGAAATTCTCTCGTTTTGAGACAGCAAATGACGGATATCCGTACTAATAATGCCTTTGTCTTTGTTTGTTCTTGATGTAAAAGTGCACATGTATATATAAAAATGAAATTATTCAAATATATAATTTTCTTACATCTCTAGCCTACAAGAAGCACTCACCCACCGTCTATGGCATTTTCTTAGAACATGTGCAGCGAAACGCCAAATAATGGTGGAATTGGTCTACTAATTGGAGTTTAAAATCTTTTAAATACATTATATTAATCAGTTGATGTGATAGAGTCATGCAATAGGCAAGCACTAATTAACATCTCATTTAGCTGCCATATTCTGTTAATTTTATTGTTTGTCTGGATTCTATTTTTACCTGATACGATCGATATACCCGATATTTTAGAAAATGTTGTGTGAAACTAATACAAACATATGAACATAATTAAAAAATCGAATTAACCATCTTCATACCCAAAACCGAGGTAGATATGACCAACAATATTGGAAAACCGTTGGTCATATCTACCATTACAACTCAGAAACCAACATTGTCACACATCAACTATAAATGGTGGATATGACCAACAATTTGAAGTGACGATTGCGCACTAATGTCAACCATGTCCAGCTCATCCAGGTTTTTGAAAAGATCATTGCGTCGGGCCTCATTCCTACTCGCCTCAAAAGCTTCGTGCTTCATCCGTATATTTTCCAACTCCACCCTGCTAGCCTTCACAGCTGCAACTAGTCCATAGCCAGTGCGACCATGATGACCTTCCCTTTCCTCTTGTCGGCCCTTTGTCCCATTGGACGTTTGTAAGGTAGGTGGAGGTGAACGTTGAGGTGTCAGTGAGGAATGAGGTCCAAAGACCAATTATGCATCAAACCCGAACGCAAACCATATCTGTTATGAGGTGAGAAACTCACATCCGGTGAAAATACATTTTTCATGGAAGAGCTCTCGGGTGTGTTTGGAGATCAAGTCGAGGAATGTGGTGATCAACTACAAAATGCAGATGATGACCCGTGTAGGGGTTAAAAATCCCCCATCAAGCATCCCTAGTCCCAAACGCGATCCTCACTCCCTCTATGAAGTGTTCCCGGACGTTGTGTATCCTCCATCTTCATCGTCCTGTGTCCTCTTTGGTCCCTGGTCATTATCGTGTTCCTCATTCCACTTAGGGTGGTTGCAAACCGCTTGCCACCAATGTCACCCGTCAAAGATAGAGGTCGTTTCATTCTGGGCGTATATAATCAAGGCCTTGTCGTATAACTAGTTGTCCGACTGTCCACTAGCATAAAGCACTCCTACTTGCTCGAAATAATCATTGAACTGCTTCACCCTTGTTATCTGTTTCGACCAAAGATCCTTCAACTATTTATCATCGCAAAATGGAACTATCGAGTCGTTGTTGTATTCTCGGGCAATTCGTTACTAAAAACCATGGAATGTCTTCATCATTAGTCCAACACATCTTCCAACCCCAACGCATCCTCCAACCACTACCTCCACCTCCACCTCCACGAGTGTGTCAAAGGTTGGGAACCGCTTGCCACCGATAACGCCCGTCAAAGGTAAAAGGCTTCTCATTCGTGTTCATATAATCAAGGCCTTGTTGTACAACTGGTCTTCCGATTGTTGATTAGTATAAAGTCTTCCAACTTTCTTCAAATAACCATTTAACCGCTACACCCCCACGTGTTTTGTTTCGACCAACGATCTTTCAACTGTTTGTTATCACAAAATGGCATTATCGATCCATTTTTTTATTCACAGGAAATTTGTTGCCATAAACCATATTCTATCTTGTTGTTTTCTCAGAATGAGTCGAGAGTTTGAGTAACCGACATGAAACCAAGCATAAATCTTCATTGTTAGCCCAATGCATCCTCCAACCACCACCTCCACCTCCACGAGCGCGTCTACCTCCAGAGGTGCATCCCAGCGCGGTCATCTACAGTACCATATATGCAACCCCTGCAGTTGGGTCCACAAGGGATTTGAATAGGCTCATCTGGTTGCCCCTCGTTAATGTTGATTGTAAACGAGGAGACTCCTAATGGCCCAACTTTGTTGTTGTATGATGATGCGTGCAATTAAGTCTCCAGTGCATCCAACCATTACAAGTCTACAAACGGTAGTTCAATGCCCATGCAAGGAGGAAAGTGATTTGGTTGATATGCACGATCAACACCCGGATATTGGCATTGCATCGAAGAATAGGACGTGTGCATCAAAAAATCGATACCGATTGGATCCAGAATTGTTGTTATGACCAGTCATTGGACTTGTAAGAGCCTACCCCGCCGTCGTGGGATGATAGAGGCGAGATGTTCAAACTCAAACGACGATCAAAGTCATTAGATCCTAGGAACTCGTTGTTCAACATTAGCTTGGATGAAATATAAGAGTTGGTAGATGGGGAGCAATAAAGTTGAGTGTGGTGATGTTGGTCAATTGTGCTACTCTACTTATAAGTCAATTTGTAAAGGAAAATGTTTCTGACCTCACGGACTCGGTGTTGTAGTTGCGTTAACGGTCAAAAACCTACGCCGAATCGTCACGCGCCACTACAGAGACTGTAGAGTCGACGTGGCGTGACAACCCGCCCTCATTGTGTCATCATTTCGCAGAGTCGTCGATGTCTATGACTCGCTCCGACGCTCAAACACAAAAAACAAAAAGAGACGTTAAACGCGACGACCGTTCGTACACCGACAACGCTAAGTAGTGTTGACGGGTACGTCATCGGTTTAGTGTTTTACCCTGATCAACATCGTCGCGCTGCATAGCATATTGCAATCTAAGATGTTTGAATTCTGGTTATTTAGTTCAAAATTCGAACACTCAACCCTCGGTCACTGGTCTATCCATGGCACGTTATCTTGTCCCTCTCGACGTGACTTGAGACATACATACCTTACCCCGAAAAATAATACGACCAAGAAGAGATAATGAGCTCATGTTACAGCTTGTGATGAAAGCCTTGTTGTCTTGTGTGATGCAAACTCAATTCAGAATATTTTGTCCACGACCAAACAAAGAACCAAAGAGGGTATTAAATGGTAGTGCATCTAATCCTTAAACATAGATTATGGATTTTTTTTCCACTTGAAAATCAGCTCCAGCTTGCTGGGCTTCATAAGATTGCGCGTGGGCCTTAGACCCATATTCCTGACTGGCCAAAACGACATCAACCAACGCGTTTCCTTCTTCTTCCCCACCAATCTCGCGCACATCTGGTGCAGAATGGGAAACTAAATCGGGGTCAATATTTTTTGAAACAAAGAAATCCCTCGGATCACGGGATTTCAAAATAATATCTTGTCTATTCCGCGAAGAATCAGGAGTACTGATTTTGACTTGCTCTGATCTACTGTTCATCGCCGGAAGTGATGCCAGACGCCGTGTCAATACTAAAAACTGAACATACTCGTTGATCTTGTACCCATTGATCTTGTAAGGTAGGTGGAGGTGAATGTTGAGGTGTCAGTGAGGAATGAGGTCCAAAGACCAATTCTACACCGAACTCGAACGCAAACTAGATCCGTTATCAGGTGAGAAACCTATACCTAGTGAAAATGCATTGTCCATAGAAGTGCTCCCGCGTGTGTTTGGAAATCAAGTCCAGGAATGTGGTGACCAACTATAAAACGTAGATGATGACCCTTGTAGGGGTTAAAATCCCCCATCAAGCATCCCTGGTCCCGAACGCGATCTTCACTCCCTCTATAAAGGGTTACCGGACGTTGTGTATCCTCCATCTTAATCCTCCCGTGTCCTCTTTGGTCCCTGGTCATTATCGTGTTCCTCATTCCACTTAAGGTGGTTGCAAACCGCTTTCCACCAATGTCACCCGTCAAAGATAGAAGGCTTCTCATTCCGGGCGTATATAATCAAGGCCGTATCGTATAACTAGTTTTCCAACTTTCCACTGGCATAAAGTCTTCCTACTTGCTCGAAATAATCATTGAACCGCTTCACCCTCGCGTTTTATTTTGACCAAGATCCTCAATTATCTATCATCGCGAAATGGCACTACCGATCGTTGTTGTATTCTAGGGCAATTTGTTACCAAAAACCATCGCATGTATTCATCTTAGTCCAATGCATCCTCCAACCCCAACACATCCTCCAACTATTACCTCCACCTCCATGAGTGCGTCAAAGGTTACAAAACGCTTGCCACTGATATCGCATGTCAAAGGTAGAAGGTTTCTCATTCGTGTGTATATAATCAAGGCCTTGTTGTACAACTAGTCGTCTGATTGCCAATTAGTATAAATTCTTCCAACCTGCGTGAAATAACCATTTAACCGCTACACCCTCGCGTTTTGTTTTGACAAACGATCCTTCAACTGTTTATTATCACAAAATGGCACTACCGAGCCATTGTTGTATTCACAGGAAATTGTTTTTCATAAACCATAGTCTATCTTGTTGTTTTCTCGGAATGGGTGGAGAGGGTTGAGAAACCAACATGCAACCAGGCATAAATCTTCATTGTTAGCCCAACGCATCCTCCAACCACCACCACCTTCACGAGCACATATACCTCCACAGGTGCGTCCCAGCGTAGCCATCTATAGTACCATCTACGCGACCTCCGCAACTGGGTGTTAGTCTTAGTGCCCGTAGTTCAATCCTAAATGTCCAAATGTATATATCATCGTTAGCAATAAAATTAAAGCGGCTTTATATTACTTATGTGTTGGAGTAATATATCGATGTGTGCTCTGATCTATGCCCACCATGCGAATAGAACCATAGATCGAGATAGATCACACTCGATGGGTCCCTAGTCAACAAAGCTTCACTAGAAGCGACTAGTATGAAAGATGGCTCTTTATGGCTTACGTTCTGTTAGTCATTGGAATGGGATTCCGGAGTCTGATCATAGATATCATGTGGGACATGATATTGGACGACCCGCCCTGAATATGTGCCATAGATCAAGTCATGAACATATTCAGTGTCTTAGCTTGTCATGTATCCTTAGACCAAGGAGTCTTTGTGATCGCTATGTAGTCAACAACTGAGTTTGACCTGAGCCTAACGTTGTCCGTAACAGGGCTTCCACAACGGCCAGGATTGGCTTGGGGACGGGCTACATGAGTGACACGAAAGACGGCTAAGGGATTTATCCCTCATACTAAGGTATGGGAAAGATATCGGTTCTCGGCCGCTTGATCGAGAGTGACTGGAAGAATAGCATGGCCATGCACATGATACTGGGTATCATATCTTCAGTCATCTCACATATCAAGGAACGGTGATTGAGAATAATAAGGATGATGGCTCTATGCCTTATCTCAATCAGGATATCAGAGATAAAAGGATAATGACAGGGACGACGGAAAGGTTAGAATTGACAGGGTCGATTCGTTATGTAGTGTCAGGCAATACTAAAGTCTCGTTAGTTGCCACTTAAATAGGATCAAGTAAAATGGGATTTTACGTTGATCTATTGACATGCATAAACCTAAGGGTCACACCGGAGGATGAAACTCATTGACACATTTATGGAGAATGGCCAAAAGGGAGTTGTCTCGGGACATGACCAAAACTGGGTTTTGGGTCATGTTCTCGTAAGTGAATAGGACTTTACGGATCGAGACAAGGCTTGGATTCTTGGGATTGATCGCGTCGGATAATGTTGGACATTTCCGGTATGGAAGGCATGGAGGCGATGAGCGAATCACGGGACCTCGTTGGAAATGGTCACGGGCCATGTTCCAAGAGGCCCATGAAAGTCCCATGCAACCAAGGCCCATGGAACTAATTAATCAAGTCTTGATTAATTAGTACTAAGTAAGCAAGACAAGGATTAAGGTGTTGGTGATTCACCACCTAACCCAATCTTGTCTTGCCATACTTTGTCCTATTTACACCTTACTTGACACCATACTTGTCCCATGCCTTTAGTTGGACAAGTATGGGTTTTGTTATGTTTAAGTCATCTTTTTTCAACATAACAAACACAAGACAAGAATAGGAAACACATTTTCTCTCCCTCTTCCATGGCCATTTCGGGTTTGGCTAGTTTCCACCTCCATTTTTGTGTTCTTGAGTCCTCAAAGAGAAGAACTACGTGGCTTTGATTCCCATGTGGATACGTAGGCGTCTTGGATACTCAAGCCAATCATTCGTTAACCGGTGTTCTTGTTTTGGTAAGAGATAGTGCTGAATTTTTCTCTTATGAATCCATTCTTTGTTAGTTGTTTCATGGTTTTAATCGTCTCTTGGTTTGTATTGATTTTCCGCTGCGAGTTGGTTCATCTCCAACCCTACCTCGAGACCCAACAGTGGTATCAGAGCCGTGCTACCTTCGGGATTCACAAGACGGTGTTCAAAGTTTCGGTTTTGCTTGAAAGTTTCGTTTTTGGCATGTTGTTTTGCTAAATTGTTTGAGAACATGTTTTAAATTATTGTTTATGGATTTAATGCATGTAAAATGAATTTTTGAAAATTATTTCAAATCTGGAAATTTTGAAAAAAATTTGATTTTTCGGGTCTCGGGAGCGGGACTCTCGGGGAGCCGAAACCGGGACCGAACGGGGCTCCGTTGGACGGAGCTAGGCCAAGCATGACCATTAGATGGTTGATATGCCAAGGCTAAACCGTTTTGTTAGTTATGACGAGTTTGGAACCGTCATGATGAACTCGAAGATCAAATGTTCAAAAGTTTCATTTTTGAACGGTTTCGATAAACCGAGCATCAAAAAATTTCGAAACTTGGCTATTAATTAAAACCGGAAAATCACATGATGTTTGATAACATGCTTGTTTGATAACACGATGTGTGATGTGATGTTGGCATGGTGTACATAATAGCCCCGAGCTCGATTTAATTATTTATCGCTTTTCACGGCCTGCGAGCCGTTAGTGTTAGCGTGTAATTATTCTTTCAAGGTGTGGTCATCGAACCACTTGTTTGTAATATTTATTTATTCCCGACCTGCGAGTCGTGTATTAAATTGTAATTTTTTACTCAAGATGAAGAAAGGGCGAAAAGGTCATTTGCTGGCTTTTCGGGTGTTGGCATCGGCTTGGAGTCAGTGGAGCTCAAGAAGCTAGTGGGAGTTAGTTTAGGGGGCTATTATGTGCACATTTATCTCTTTATGCTTGGTTTAGTTTATGCATGATTAATTCTATGTGTTTTAGAATTGCATGCTTAACTTTATTTACCGAGCATATCACCTCACATGCAAAGATAAAATTGGAATTTTAATCCTTGTGTGTGAACCCTTAGAACCGTCATTGCATTGGATGTAGTTGACGGGTTCAAAGGAAGAATTACATTGGATGTAATTTGAGGCATCATTGCATTTGGAATGTAGTTGATGTGCTCATCGCATCTAGGATGTGCCAAAGTTTTGAACACAACTGGACAAGTAAAAGCGGGTCATGTCCGATACCTCCCAATCATCAACACCTTACTACCTCCCCGTCCTATGGGTGTCGTGCGCATTAGCGGAGCATCCATGGGGAAGCGGGGTAGTAGGTTTGGACGACATATGTGGGTGTCGTGCGCATTAGCGGAGCACCTACATAGTGACGGGCCATAGTTGAAAATTGGTGGACCCGACTACGATTCTCAGCCTGAGGTTGAGCTAGGGTAACAGATAGGGTAAGTCGTGTACATAAGTACATACCCTAGCCAAGAGTCACATTGGATGTGATTGGATGGAGTCCTACCTACATAGCTCGATTAAGTGGTGAGCATTAGTTCAGCTTAATCGAGTGAATCAAGGATCTTGGTTTCAGATTCTAAAGGTTTAGAATCGATTGTTGGTGTTTAAGCTTGATCTTCATAAAATTTATTCAGTTTACTGATTGAATTTTATCTGTTGTAGATCAAATGGCAAATTCAGCGAACATTAATAGTTTGTCATTAAAAACCATTCTTGACAGGGTCAAGCTAAATGGGACAAACTATTTGGACTGGTACAAAATTTTGAGGATAGTCCTCAAATCTGAACGCAAAGAATATGTCCTTGACAAGGCTGTCTCTAAGACCATATCAGAGTTACATGAAGTGTCATTAACTGCTGAGAAGAATATCTCAGGGATCTGGGATCCAAGGATATTCTGATGGTCAACAAGGGAATTGGAAGTGGCAAGGGCTGGGCCCATGCGCACTTGGCAGGAAAGATGAGACACCTGAGAATGTCTGCTTCTACTGCCAACAGCCTGGTCATTGGAACCGGGATTACAGGAAGTTCACGGCTGATCTGAAGAAGGGCAGTGGGACTGCGCCTTCATCAAATAGCCTGGATGATCTGAAGAAGGGCAGTAGGACTGCGCCTTCATCAGGAAACCTGGATGATCTAAGGAAGGGCGGTGGGATCGTGCCTTCATTCGGTATTAACTCTATAGAGCTACATCTCTCTACTTCCAAAGATTCATGGGTATTAGATACCATGACTGAATCTCACACATGCACTAATATATGGTGGCTGAAAGTAGGAGAGATTTGGAAAGCACGAAATGGACCTCAGAGTTGTGGCAACTGCTGTAGGATCCATGAGTCTTGCTTTGCCAAGAGGCCTTGTCTTAGTATTGTATAATGTATATTGCATACCTACTCTTAGTAGGAATATTATATCTGTATCCGTGTTTGACAAGGAATGATATAATGTTAATATTGGAAATGGAGTTTTCAATGTTCTATGCAATGATATGTTTTATACCAGTACTGACATGGTTGGAGGATTGTACATATTAGATATGGGTAACAATGCCTCAAGTTCTATATATTCCGTTAATACCAAGAGGTCTAAATCCAACGATTTAAACCTAACTCTGTTATGGTACTGTCATTTGGGTCGCATAAACAAGAAGCGCCTATCAGCACTTCAGAAGTGCGGGCTTTCAGGTTCATTCGAATTCCATTCGATCGATAGGTGCAAGGTTTGTTTGATGGGCAAAATGACTAAAGTGCCCTTTATCGATCGCGATGAAAGGGCGAGTGAATTATTGGGGCTGATAAACTCGAATGTGTGTAGACCAATAAGTTCACTTGCCAGGAGGGGTTTTAGCTACTTTATCACATTTACTGATGATTACAGTAAATATAGTTATGTCTATTCGATGAGACATAAGTCTGAAGCTTTTGATAAATTCAAAGAGTTTAAGACTATAGTAGAAAACCAGCTCGACAAAGGTATTAAGGCACTTCGATTGGATCGAGGTGGAAAATACTTGACCACAGAGTTATTAGATCATCTAAAAGAGAATGAGATCCTTTTGAAATGGACTCCTCCTAGGTCACTGTAGTTGAAAGGTGTAGCCAAACGGAGAAATCGGACATTGTTAGACAATGGTCTGTTCCATGATTAGTTGGACTGATCTCCCAATCTCTTTTAGGGGTTTTGCTCTAGAGACGACCGCATTCATAGTGAATCGGGCTTCGATGAATGGTGTGGAAGGGACACCATTTTAAAAATGGTACGGGATGATGCCCGCTTTGTCCTTCCTAAAGATTTGTGGTTGCGAGGCTTATGTGAAACATTTGGTTTCGAGTAAGCTCGAACCAAGATCTGAGATATGCACCTTCGTGTGGTATCCCAAAGCAACAAGGGGATACTATTTCTACAATCCCAGTGCGAACATGGTGTTCGTCGCTTGGGGTGGGGTCTTTATGGAAAAGAAGTTTTGTTTCCAAAGACGTCATTGGGAGGACTGTGCATCTCGAAGAAATTCAGGATGGTACAGATCTGTCTAAACCAATTGGCAACCCAGTAGAAAGGAGCCAGAGATTGTCGTAGAGTAAGAATCAATTCGTGTTACAATTCCGGAAGGTCCAAGGCGATTTGAAAGGATCAATCTTCCACCTCCAAGATATGGTATCCGGAGGTGACAATGAAGTCATGGTGGATCACGATGATCCAGCCACCTTTCAGGAAGTCGTGGATGGGCCCAACTCCGAGTTATGGCTGGGAGCCATGAGGGAGGAAATGCAATCCATGTCGGACAACCGAGTCTGGGAACCGGTTGATCCCATCAATGGTGTGAGGACCATAGGATGCAAATGGATCTTCAAGGTGAAGATGGACATGGACGGCAACCCTCTGACCTACAAAGCTCAACTGGTGGCGAAAGGTTATAGGCAGATCCAATGGATTGACTATGAGGAAACCTTCTCCTTAGTGGCTATGGTCAAAATCGATCCAAATTCTTCTTGACATAACTGCGTATCATAATTACGAGATATGGCAAGTGGATGTCAAAACCGCTTTCCTAAATGAAAATTTGACTGAGTACGTTTGTATGTCTCGGCCCAAAGGTTTTGACGATCCGAAGAATAAAGGAAAGATTTATAAGTTGTTGAAATCCATTTATGGATTGAAACGAACTTCTCGGAGTTGGATCCTTCGTTTTGATGAAGCTGTAATTGGATTTGGCTTAATCAAGAACGAGGATGAATCTTGCGTTTATAAGAAGGCTAGTGGGAGCAATATTACCTCTCTAGTTCTCATTGAAAACGACATCCCAACCTTGCACGAGACTAAAGCTTGGTTGAGGAAGTGTTTTTCAATAAAGGACTTAGGCGATGCTTCTCATATCTTAAGGATTAAGATATGTAGAGATCGCACCAAGAGGGTCTTGGATTTAAGTCAGGGAACCTATGTGAACAAGGCATTGAGTAGGTTCTTAATGCTCGATTCAAAGAAAGGACTCTTACCCACTAGTCATGACATTCATCTCAGCAAGACTCAGTGTCCTAAGACACCTGATGAGCTGAAAAGGATGATGAGAATCCTATGCGCCTGGGGGCAGGATCGATCATATATGCCATGACATGTATGAGACCAGACGTCTCGTAAGCCTTATGTTGTACCAGTAGACATCATTCTAACCCGGGGGAAAGATGATGCTGAACTAGTCGTCGAAGGATGAGTAGACGCTAGTTTTCCAAGACAAATCCAGATGACTTTAGAAGTCAATCAGGATATGTGTTTACGCTGAATGGCAGAGCTTTAGCTGGGAAAGCGTAAAGCAAGATACCATTGCCGAATCTACGACAGAGGCCAAGTACATGGATGCTGCAGAGGCAGCTAAGGAGGCTATGTGGATTTGGAAATTCATGGCAGGGCTGGGTGTAATTAAAAACCCATCCAGTCCGGTGAATCCATTTTGCGACAACACAAGGGCCATTGCGCAAGTTAAAAGCCTAGATCGCATAAACAAATCCAAACATGTACTGCGGCGTATCCACCTCATCAGATAAATACTGAACTGAGGTGAAGTGAAGATAACCGATATTGCAACAGATGATAACATAGCCAACCCGTTGACTAAGGCAGTGTCACTGCCTGAACATGTTAGACATGTAAAGTGGATGGGGACATATTGGAGTTTAGATTGGAACTAGGGCAAGTGGGAGATTGTTAGTCTTAGTGCCCGTAGTTCAATCCTAAATGTCCAAATGTATATATCATCGTTAGCAATAAAATTAAAGCGGCTTTATATTACTTATGTGTTGGAGTAATATATCGATGTGTGCTCTGATCTATGCCCACCATGCGAATAGAACCATAGATCGAGATAGATCACACTCGATGGGTCCCTAGTCAACAAAGCTTCACTAGAAGCGACTAGTATGAAAGATGGCTCTTTATGGCTTACGTTCTGTTAGTCATTGGAATGGGATTCCGGAGTCTGATCATAGATATCATGTGGGACATGATATTGGACGACCCGCCCTGAATATGTGCCATAGATCAAGTCATGAACATATTCAGTGTCTTAGCTTGTCATGTATCCTTAGACCAAGGAGTCTTTGTGATCGCTATGTAGTCAACAACTGAGTTTGACCTGAGCCTAACGTTGTCCGTAACAGGGCTTCCATAACGGCCAGGATTGGCTTGGGGACGGGCTACATGAGTGACACGAAAGACGGCTAAGGGATTTATCCCTCATACTGATGTATGAGAAAGATATCGGTTCTCGGCCGCTTGATCGAGAGTGACTGAAAGAATAGCATGGCCATGCACATGATACTGGGTATCATATCTTCAGTCATCTCACTTATCAAGGAACAATGATTGAGAATAATAAGGATGACGGCTCTATGCCTTATCTCAATCAGGATATCGGAGATAAAAGGATAATGACAGGGACGACGGAAAGGTTAGAATTGACAGGGTCGATTCGTTATGTAGTGTCAGGCAATACTAAAGTCTCGTTAGTTGCCACTTAAATAGGATCAAGTAAAATGGGATTTTACGTTGATCTATTGACATGCATAAACCTAAGGGTCACACCGGAGGATGAAACTCATTGACACATTTATGGAGAATGGCCAAAAGGGAGTTGTCTCGGGACATGACCAAAACTGGGTTTTGGGTCATGTGCCCGTAAGTGAATAGGACTTTACGGATCGAGACAAGGCTTGGAGTCTTGGGATTGATCGCGTCGGATAATGTTGGACATTTCCGGTATGGAAGGCATGGAGGCGATGAGCGAATCACGGGACCTCGTTGGAAATGGCCACGGGCCATGTTCCAAGAGGCCCATGAAAGTCCCATGCAACCAAGGCCCATGGAACTAATTAATCAAGTCTTGATTAATTAGTACTAAGTAAGCAAGACAAGGATTAAGGTGTTGGTGATTCACCACCTAACCCAATCTTGTCTTGCCATACTTTGTCCTATTTACACCGTACTTGACACCATACTTGTCCCATGCTTTTAGTTGGACAAGTATGGGTTTTGTTATGTTTAAGTCATCTTTTTTCAACATAACAAACACAAGACAAGAATAGGAAACACATTTTCTCTCCCTCTTCCATGGCCATTTCGGGTTTGGCTAGTTTCCACCTCCATTTTTGTGTTCTTGAGTCCTCAAAGAGAAGAACTACGTGGCTTTGATTCCCATGTGGATACGTAGGCGTCTTGGAAACTCAAGCCAATCATTCGTTAACCGGTGTTCTTGTTTTGGTAAGAGATAGTGCTGAATTTTTCTCTTATGAATCTATTCTTTGTTAGTTGTTTCATGGTTTTAATCGTCTCTTGGTTTGTATTGATTTTCCGCTGCGAGTTGGTTCATCTCCAACCCTGCCTCGAGACCCAACACTGGGTGCACAAGGGATTTGAATAGGCTCGTCTGGTTTCTCGTCGTCAATGTTGATTGTAAACAAGGAGACTCCTAATGGGCCAGCTCTGTTGTTGTATGATGACGTATGTGTTTAAGTCTCCAGCGCATCCAACCATGACAAGTCTACAAACGGTAGTTTAATTCCCATGCAAGGAGGAAATAAATTCGGTTGATATACAATATCAGCACCTGGATATTGGCAGGGCATCGAAGAATAGGACGTGTACATCAAAAAATCGATATTGAATGGATCCAGAATTGTTGTTGTGAACATTCATTGGAAATGTAAGAGCCCACCCCGCCATCGTCGGATGATAGAGGCGAGACGTTCAAACTCAAACGACGACCAAAGTCATTAGATCCTAGGAACTCGTTGTTCAACATTAGCTTGGATGAAATATGAGAGTTGGTAGATGGGGATCAATAAAGTTGAGTGTTGTGATGTTGGTCAATTGCGCTACCTTCTTTATTTATAAGTCAATTTGTAAAAGAAAATTAATATTTTTGTTTCTGACATCACGGACTCGGTGTTGTAGTTGCGATGACCAGTCAATATCCTATGCAAAATCATCACACGCCACTACATAGAGTGCGGAGTCGACGTGGCGTGACAACCCTCCCTTGCTGTGTCGGCGTTTCGCAGAGTCGCCGACATCTACGACTCGCTCCAACGTTCGAATGCAAAAAGAGACGCTAAGCGCGACGACCGTTCTTACACCGACTACGCTAAGTAGTGTTGACGACTACGTCATCGAATTTAGCGTTTTACGTTGATCAACATCGTCGCGCTGCACATGATCTTTATAGCATATTACAATCTACCATGTTTGAATTCTAGTTATTTAATTAAAAATTTGAACACTTAACCCTCGGTCACTGGTATATCCATGGCATGTTATCTTGTCCCTCTCGACATGACTTTAGACATACATACCTTACACCCGAAAAAGAATACGACCAAGAAGAGATACATGAGCTCATGTTGCAGCTTGTGTGATGCAAACTCAATTCAGAATATTTTGTCCACAGTCAAACAAAGAACATAAAGGGTATCAAACGGTAGTGCATCTAATCCATAAACAAAGACAAAAGAGAGAAAAGAGATATATATGTGGTCTTGGCACAATCTCACCAGCTTGGCCTCGGTGGCTATTCCACCTTGTAAGACTAATTTGGTAGGGGACAACTAACGTCCGGAGGCATAAATGTCACATGCCCTTGCCGTGCAGCCAACTTCTGGCCATATATATGGTCTTGCCTTGCTCTTCATACATCTTTTTCGCCTCCAATATATGCTCCAAATATCCTTCCCTCTTCTCGCTCCCTACGATTTTCATATCTGGTTTCACGTAAACTAACCACATGCAATGTCCCTCTTTACTTCCTATATATATATATATATATATAGGGTGGCTATCAAGTATAAACCCATTTTCGGGTCAGAACGTAGAACCAATCTGGACCATTGATTACCTAAATCGGATGGCCACCGAAATTCAGGAGGGTGGGGGTGATTGATTACGAAATCAATTACAAGATATGCATTAATTAAAAAGATATGCATTAAATCTGGGCCTTTAATTCTATGATCCAAGGGCCCAGATTAAAAGTTCTACGTTCTGACGAAGTTATAAGGTTTGCACCTGATAGTTATCCTATGTATATATATATATATATATATATATAGGCTCACACTCAGGTGCGAACCATGAATTATGGTGTGAACCTGCGAACTCAACCAGATTGCGCCATGTGTCGCGCTCAGAAAATGCCCCCCTTTTGTTATAATCAAGTTTATTAATTCGATTTTTCCCGTTTCGTTTCAACTCTGATTTCATTTTTTCTTGCGCCAATATTCTTATTTTTTCAAGAGCTTTCTAATAAGTAGTGGATTGCATATATTTTGATGTGTTTTTGAATACGTGTGTGATGTGTGAGTATGAGTGTGAAAAGTGTGATGTGTTTTGCAAATATAGGGTTTGTGGTTTGAGAATATAGTATATGTGGTTTGCGAATATGACATATATGATTTACGAATATAGTATATATGGTTTGAGAATATAGTATATGTGGTTTGCGAATATAGTATATGTGGTTTGCGAATATGACATATATGATTTGCGAAAAGTGTGATGTGGTTTGAGAATATGATATATGTGGTTTGCGAATATAGTATATGTGGTCTGAGAATGTAGTGTATGTGATTTGAGAATATAGTATATGTGGTTTGCGAATATGACATATATGATTTGCGAAAAGTGTGATGTGGTTTGAGAATATGATATATGTGGTTTGCGAATATAGTATATGTGGTTTGAGAATATAGTATATGTGGTTTGAGAATATAGTATATATGGTTTGCGAATATGACATATATGGTTTGCGAAAAGTGTGATGTGGTTTGAGAATATGAGATAAGTTGGTTTGAGAATATAGTATATGTGGTTTGCGAATATACTATATTCTCAAACCACATATACTATATTCGCAAATCATATATGTCATATTCGCAAACCACATATACTATATTCTCAAACCATATATACTATTTTCTCAAACCACAAACCCTATATTTGCAAAACACATCACAATTTTCGCACTCATATTCACACATCCACACACGTATTCAAAAAACATCAAAAATATATGCAATCCACTACTTGTTAGAAAGCTCTTGAAAAAATAAGAATATTGGCGCAAAAAAAAATTAAATCGGAGTTGAAACGAAGCGGGAAAAATTAAATTAATAAGCTTGGTGGGGAAAAAGAGATGAGCATTTCTAAGCGCGACGCGTGTCATGTTGTTGTTGAGTTCGTAGGTTCACATTTTAAGAGGGGTTCGCACGTGAAAGCTTCCCTATATATATATATATAACAAAGATAGTTAAAGCTCATATAAGCATTTCAAGAACAACATGGTTTCTCTGAACTTGTCTACTTTATGGTAGTCAAATTTGGTGTTGAGATCGTGTTTGTTGTTTATCCGTTTAGGGTTTGTTTTGATACAGTGCTGCTAGCATGTGCTATTGTTTGTATTGAGAGATTCTTCTCTTGTCTTTCGGCTTCACTTTGAAATCATTGGATAATTAAAAAAACATGGATTCTCTGAAGAGGTTGACCAAGATGGCAAGGAAGTGGCAAAAAATGGCTGCCAAGGGAAGAAAACAAATCCAAAACCCAACATGTGTTGAAGATGTAGAAGAGAGCGGCATTAGTATTAGCACTTCGTTCGTGACCGAAAGGGGCCATTTCGTAGCCTACACTATGGATGGGACGCGTCTCGTGTTTCCGATAGCGTACCTTAGCAGTAGCATCTTCGTGAAGCTGTTCATTATGTCGGAGGAAGATTTTGGGCTGCCCGGAGACGGGCCGATCACGCTGTCGTGCGATGCGGTGTTCATGGAGTATGTGGTCTCCCTGATGCAACGACGAGTCGACAGAGACCTGGTTAGGGTTTTGTTTTCTTCCTTGGCAACTAGTAGATGCTTGTCATCGTACTTTTCTACCCGTCGAGAACAAATGTGTAAACAAGTTCTTGTTTGTGGCTATTGAAAATGTAGCACTTGTTAATGATTTTACACTAAACGTAGTTGACATTCAATAAAAGATTTTTGTTTTTTCGGGTGAATACAAAATAAGTATCCCCTTCCACAACTGTTAATGTTGGATCAAATTATTAGAATATAATAGTATAATCAGCCTTTAAGAAGATTCTCGAACCTTTGAGAACTCTCTAGCTTTCTATCTTGTCTTAACGGCACCTTCCTTCTACTCTAATATGTCACTACTATTGTCGCGCCCTAATCCTTCTTCTCTTGTGCATGCGACCACCTTATCCCCACTGTTGCTTGGCACCGAATCATTGGTGATGTCATCTCACCCTTTCAGCGAGGTCGTCAGACCTAAACAGACCCACAAGCCTACAAATAGGAGAACCTCATCTCCTCCTCTTCATTTCACCTCCTCTCTGATGGCGAACCCTAGACTGATCGTTGTCATTGTCTCATCGATGCTTGTACCGTCCCTCGATGATCTCTAAAAGGACTTCTCAGCGTGTTCGATTGATTCGGACGAGACAATATGATTGAAGTCCCGCATGACCCAACAAAAAAGGCTACTCATTTTCCCGCCTCTACGGCATGACAAGTTGCCTCCTCACCATTCGGCCTTACAACCTTCGTGATGATACTTTGGATCATCACGAAGGCTTGGCTCGTGGTTAAGGACCTGAGGCATGACGTTTTCTGCCTTCTTCTTCTTCTTCTCCTTGGAAGCCAAGGATAGGGTATGACACGATGATCTGTGGTGTTTCAATTGGACACCCCTCATCCTTATTGACATGTCGACCCAAGGGGCAGTGATGGCACCTCGATTCGACCGCATCCAATTGTTGGCTCAAGCTTGGGATATCCCACCGGAGTTCATGACGGAGGCTACAGGAACCACCGTGGGGAACACCCTCGGGGATTGCGTGAAAGTCATCATTTACTAATTAGGCCTCTATTGGGAAGGGGATTTTGGGTTAGGTTTTGGATGCACTTGATTATTCCCTCTGACGGACTATGGTCCTAATTTTTCGAGAATTCCCTCATTTGATCCGTATCAGCCTATAGTACGAATGTCTTCCCATGTTCTTCTTCAACTGTGGCCGCTTTGGACAAGTGTGTTGGGTTTTTGTGCCCTAGGAGAACGCACATTGACATATTACAATGTCATTTTAAATTAATAATAAGTTGGCAAACGTTTTATTATCATTAAGTTTGTAGTGTTCATGAAACCTTGAATAGACACTTTTTCCAAGGTATCGGGGCACATCTTCCTGATAGTGGAACTCTTAGATACAAAGGAGCGAGTATATTCATTCGTCCCTAGCTTGATCCGATAGTCAGGGATAATGTGACTATTGATTGGAGGATCATGTTTTACTGATCATGCATATAGAGATATGAGTCAATGTCATAGATGTCGAAGAATTTTACATTAGATAACCCACCTTGAGAATGATCCATAGAACATGGGACATGAACATTCCTCAACTACCAAAGTAGATCTTAGGTCTACGGCCATGACATCGTCATACCATCTATGTGATGTGGATTCATACCTTGACATAACTAAACGTTACTCCTGACAAGTTATCTATATAAAGGTTATGCTCATATATGGATACGCGCATATGAGATGCATGTGTGATAGTCATAGGTACTTGTCACTTGTATCCGTACAAGTTAGATGTCACCTGAGGCCCCCTTGATAAGTGGAGGATTGTAAAACAAGCATGGGCATGCGTGTAATTCGTCGCGTACAATTCGAACTCAAGATCAAGAGAACAATGGACTAAATAGAAATGGGATGATTCTTCGATGCCCTTTTGTTCAGTAAAGACGCCGCCAAAACGACAAAGGATAAGATCACTTATAGTAACTGGATTTGACAAAGACGAAGTCAATAGTTCGTATGACTTGGGATGTTATAGGCCGTGCTAGGGGTTACCCATAACTTGTGGAGGAAATATTAATTTCCATCTCACTATCATATGAATCCTAAAAGGTCACATACAGTAGAGTAAAGATTACAATGAAATGAATGATAGATGTTCGATTAAATAAATCGATAAAATTATATTTGATATAGCATATCTTACTATTTATTCAATTTTTCATAGAATAAAAATATTATTTGTATTTAATTATTGTCTTGCATATAATTAAATTGAACAAATAAAAGGACCCTAAGTATAAAATTTAAAAGGCTTGGCCGAACACCCCTATAAGGCAATAAGGGTATTCGGACAACCCATTAGTTTATATATAATTATTGTGTTTGATTTATCAAATTAGAATTAAGGAAAAATCTAATTGTTCTAGAAGGCCTAGACTTACAAGGGATTATAATTTTAACTAAGTCAAAAGGAAACAAGACACCTCCTTTCCTTGCATTTTTTATTTCTACTTGGATTGGTTTAGGGTAAATAAATACATGTAAATATAATACTAAGGGGAGCACGAAATTATGAGCTTCATAGCTATAAATTTCAGCCACCCTATATTGAGAGCAAGTAAGATTCATTTAAGAGCTCCTAGCAAGTCAATTTTTGGAGTTGTCTTTCTCGTGTGGATATATTAGAGGATAAACATTTGGATGCCTCGGCATCTCTTTTCAAAGTTCCTCGTCTCGAACCAGTAAGCTCCAAAGTAGTCTATATCGAGGTAAACACGTTTACATTTATGCATAAATTAGCTTAAACCGATACATGTGATCTAGGTGTTTTGAGCATTACCAACAAAATAAATAAATAAATTCTGTTGTGTTAACGTAACACGTAATCCTACCATGCGGCCCAAGAATGTCCGACTACCACTCCAAGAACACCTCAATATGACCTATCCCTAGTGGTCGAACACAATATGGTCATGGGGTCATCATTTCAACATTGATTAAACAACTCCGGGAACCCCCTCTTGTGCCGGTGTTGTAGTCTCAAGCTGAGCGCATCTAACACTACGCGAACCACCTCATCGATCGGGCCGCTTGAGTCGGCTCTGCGACTGGAGGAACTCTAGGTGATGACCCTACCGGTCTATCCCCAAAACTCTGGTGCTCCGTGGAAGTAGCTCCCTGGGCGCTCACTGCCCCTGCCAGAACAACAGCTGGTGTCTGGCTCTGCCCCACAACTGGACGGCTATTGGTACTCTCCAGGATATAAACACGTGACATCTCGCCAGCTTACTGCCCTTAGTAGCTGTAGGTTCAAATCTCGGTTTAACCCAATCGGTTCGATTCACCAAAACATGACGTTCTCGTGCGTCTCCACCGGATCCCGCTTGGATCAAAAGTAAGTCGTAAAGTCAAAAGTAACACTTACGTAGACAAGATACCCGCACCTCGTGCATCTCACACAGAAAATAAAGGTTCGATCAAGTACAAGGACGTCCACGCGCGTCTCACAAGTCACCCAAGGTTTTACAGCTCTTAAGCTTAGTAGGTGTATATATATATACTCATATATAATAGCATACAAGTTCGCATCTCCATGCGTCTCACAACAACAACCAATGATTTAAGCAATCAACCACCAACTCCCACAGGAGGGTTCCAACTCAAGCATCACACAAAGCACAAATCAACAGGCATACCCCTCGCTCGGGTATCCTTTCTCAAAGAGAGGATTAGTACTTAATACAATTCAATTCCACAATCACCCTTAACCCTTCCTTCCCTTCCAAAGATTTCCATTTCTTAACTTTTACCAAAAAGCTTTTCGTGTCGATCTCATGTTGTTACAACCTGATTCAGGCGTCCCTGAACCTCATTGTAACAACTGGACATCGAACCATCATGCTCAACTACAGTGACGCCCCTGAGTCAACCAATGATGGTGTAAACATTTTAGTTTTACCGAAAATTCGGCATGACCCATTCGTATTTTCCCTTAACCCTCCGCTTAAGCGGAACAAGTACCAACACAAATTCATAAGGCAAAAGTACGCAGAGTTCTCATGCTCGGCCAAAGACATCACACAGTCAATAAACGGAGTTCTCATGCTCCTAAAATACACAACGCAATCAATAAACGGAGTTCTCGTGCTCCCAAATACTACAGGGTACTCGTGCCCCAAACTCGCCACACACGGGCACCCGGGGTTCTCGTGCCCCAATCTCACCACACACGGGCATACGGGATTCTCGTGTACCAATCTCACCACACAAGGGCATACGGGATTCTCGTGTCACAATCTCACCACACAAGGGCATACGGGATTCTCGTGTCCCAATCTCACCACACAAGGGCATACGGGGTTCTCGTGCCCCAAACAAAGTTCTCATACAACGGGATACGGGGTCCTCGCGCCCCACCCAAAACACTCAATATCGGCACACATGGAGTACTCATGCTCCAGACAAGCAGTCAACCACAAGTCAAAACTTGAATAGGACCAAACTACAACTTGAAAATTTTCGAAGTAATCCACCAAAATGGCAACACCACCAACCGTTGGCTCACTCTATAATGAATGCTTAACAGGTCGGTCATTGACCGTTAATCCAATTCCGATCTCAACCATTCGGCTTCATCGATCACTAGGGAGAGGATACCAAGCAAGTAATGCAAACATTGTAGTGTAAAGATTCCATTTAGGACAACCATTAAAGCGACTCACGACTCAGACTCCTTAACTCTACCCACCTAATTGACTTCGGTCCGAGGTTTGAAAACCAGTTCATAAGACACCTGTTTCAAATGCAACCAGGCTCTGATACCAAATTGTCACGCCCCAAATCCGGTTCTTGCCCAGACTCGAGGCATGACTAGAAATAAATAATTAAAAAGGCAATAATTCAACATTTAGTTCCTGAAAATCTCCAATAAGAAACTCAAATCCACGACGCCTACGTATCCACATGGGAATCAAAGCCACGTAGTTCTTCTCTTTGAGGACTCAAGAACACAAAAATGGAGGTGAAAACTAGCCAAACCCGAAATGGTCATGGAAGAGGGAGAGAAAATGTGTTTCCTATTCTTGTCTTGTGTTTGTTATGTTGAAAAAATATGACTTAAACATAACAAAACCCATACTTGTCCAACTAAAGGCATGGGACAAGTATGGTGTCAAGTAAGGTGTAAATAGGACAAAATATGGCAAGACAAGATTGGGTTAGGTGAGAATCACCAACACCTTAAGCCTTGTCTTGCTTGCTTAGTACTAATTAATCAAGACTTGATTAATTAGTTCCATGGGCCTTGGTTGCATGGGCCTTTCATGGGCCTCTTGGAACATGGCCCGTGGCCATTTCCAACGAGGTCCCGTGATTCGCTCATCGCCTCCAAGCCTTCCATACCGGAAATGTCCAACATTATCCGACGCGATCAATCCCAAGACTCCAAGCCTTGTCTCGATCCGTAAAGTCCTATTCACTTACGGGCACATGACCCAAAACCCAGTTTTGGTCATGTCCCGAGACAACTCCCTTTTGGCCATTCTCCATAAATGTGTCAATGAGTTTCATCCTCCAGTGTGACCCTTAGGTTTATGCATGTCAATAGATCAACGTAAAATCCCATTTTACTTGATCCTATTTAAGTGGCAACTAACGAGACTTTAGTATTGCCTGACACTGCATAACGAATCGACCATGTTGATTCTAACCTTTCCGTCGTCCCTATCATTATCCTTTTATCTCCGATATCTTTATTGAGATAAGGCATAGAGCCGTCATCCTTATTATTCTCAATCACTTTTCCTTGATATGTGAGATGACTGAATATATGATACCCAGTATCATGTGCATGGCCATGCTATTCTTTCAGTCACTCTCGATCAAGCGGCCGAGAACCGATATCTTTCTCATACCTCAGTATGAGGGATAAATCCCTTAGCCGTCTTTCGTGTCACTCATGTAGCCCGTCCCCAAGCCAATCTTCGCCGTTATGGAAGCCCTGTTACGGACAACGTTAGGCTCAGGTCAAACTCAGTTGTTGACTACATAGCGATCAGAAAAGTGTCACGCCCCAAATCCGGTTCTTGCCCGGACTCGAGGCATGACAAGAAATAAATAATTAAAAAGGCAATAATTCAACATTTAGTTCCTGAAAATCTCCAATAAGAAACTCAAATCCACAAAACTCAGTTTAAAACACAAATAACCCTCCAGGGGTGTAATAATAATCCTCCACAAGGTTTGTTCAAAACAGAAAAGTGATAAAAACGAAGTCTCTACAATGCACCCACACCGAGAAGCTCCCGAGCTTCTACTCCTCAATCAAGCCTGTAAACACAACAATAAACTCATAGGGGTGAGCTTGCCTCAGTAGGGAAAACACATAACAAGGTGGACCTTAAACTCAATAATTTCATCAGCAAAGTCAACATATAAATCTTAACAATCACAGGCAATAGGTAAACCGATCAATGTCGTGGCACATAGAGTCACCACCCTCCGATCCACATATGATGTGTCCTCTTGGATTTTCCCTCCAATCCAGAGGAGACGCATATCATTGAGACTATCGGAAACACCCTTCAGGGCACATATCGTCGGAAGTCTCAGAAACGTCTCCAAAGGATTTTAGGTCCTCGGGAACCAAGGTATTAGTCCCATAGGAAGCATACACTTGGGCAATTCAATAAGAATCAGTTAATAATTGAATAACGCACTCAAACCGAAACACGAAACAATCCAATCCCAACAACCACCAATTCATTGTCACACATAACTCACACATCACCAATTCACCACAACACACAGTTCACGAATCACATAACCACAGCACACCAATCACACAATCACAACTTACCGTTCACTTACCAGTCTCGAACCAACGGGGCATCGATCACCTGATTGCACCGCTCGGTACAACCAGTCATACTCGATGCTCCAAGCAACCACTTAAGGAATACAAGCAATCATTCAAATATAATCAACAGTCAAGCGGGAGTTTAATCAACCAATCGTAAAAACCTTTAATCGAGCATTCACACATGCAATTCAACTAGTTCCGTTAGACTCTTTAGCCTATCCACTAAGCAACCAACAACCAAGCATGTGATCCTGACACGCAACTAATCCGAGGGCTTTGCCAAGGCTCCTCTACCAGACAAACAATTCACAAGTATTGAAAGCGAGTTACACTAGTGATTGGCATCCTAATCATTCACCACTAGACACTTCCGGTTATTAGTAATTGAAAGACAATTATGCTAGTTATTCGCATCATATAGGCATTTCTAGGACCTTTCCAATTTTATTAGCCTAACATGCATACTAAGCATTTAAACGAGAAGTTAGGACTTTCCCTACCTCGAGGTCTTCCTCTCAACACTCTAATGATAAGCCCGGTGGTCACCACTCCGTTCTTCACTCGGGTCCCGGCGTGATCTTTGCTCCTCTAGCTCAAGTCCGAGTTCTTCCTTCCTTCCTTTCTCGGTACCACGGTCTTAGACCACCAAAAGGCCAAAGTTAATAACTCAACGGTGTTCTTATCCCTAAAGTACAGAACAACACTTAAATAATGGATTAAGGTTTGGAGAAATGATTTAGGAATCAAAATTGGCTAAAAGGAAGGGGTTTGAGTTCTGGGGGTCTGATATGGAATGTGACCCGTTCCATGCCACTCAGAGGGCCGGAATGTGGCACGTTCCGTGCCACTCACAGGGCTGGAATGTGGCACTCTCCATTCCTCGTTCCGTATCAAACCTGACCAGTTTCTTCCCCTTTCTTCCCCAACTCGAGTTTCACGAAAATCACCCTAAAAACCCTATTTCCAAGTCCTCTCAACCCCAAATGTTCATCCAAAGTTACCCAACATCAACACCCTCAATGGGTTCATCAAAACTTCAACCAAAAAGCAATCCAAACATCCTACTTCACTACTTCTTCTCCAAGCAACACCCACAAACCAAGTGCTTCAACTTTTAAGCCAAAACCCACAAAACCCATAGATTGGAAGTGGATGAAATAGAGAGTTAGGAGTATCTTTACCTCTAGGGAGATGAGATGAAGAAGATGAAGTGAAAATGGAGCCAAAAGGACCAAGAACAAGCTCCAAAATCCAAGCTTTCTTCTCTATCTTCTTCCTCAAGAAATGAGCTCTCCTCCTCCTCTCTCCTAGTGAATTTCGGCTGCACCAACAAGGAATGAGCTGAATTGTTGCTCCCTTTCCTTTAAATGACCTAAAATGTCAATTTACTCAAAAGCCCTTAAGGTCTTATCCCTTTAAAGGTAACTTAGGAGGGTATGAGGGTCATTTGAAGCCTCATTTTCATCCTCCAAGCCAATCATGACAAGTTTCATGTGAGGTCACTCCCACTTAAATAACTTCCAGCTTTCCAATATTTTATCGGATCACAACCGATATAAAGTCCAGATTTGACCGACGGTTGACTTAAACAATATTACAGTCAAACTGAAGGAAACGGCCCAACTAAGCTAACCGTGAAGTTGGCTAAGATTTTTGGGCCCCGAAAAGGTCCCGAATGACTTTCCAAGTCATCGGTTGACTTTTCCGGCCGAAAGTCAAACTTAGTTAGGATTCACCGGTTCTACCGGGATCGACCGGGGGCGGGTCTTACACAAAGACTCCTTGGTCTAAGGATACATGACAAGCTACGACAATGAATATGTTCATGACTTGATCTATGGCACATATTCATGTCGGGTCGTCCAATATCATGTCCCACATGATATCTATGATCAGACTCCGGAATCTCATTCCAATGAGTAACAGAACGTAAGCCATAAAGAGCCATCTTTCATACTAGTTGCTTCTAGTGAAGCTTTGTTGACTAGGGACCCATCGAGTGTGATCTATCTCGATCTACGGTTCTATTCGCATGGTGGGCATAGATCAGAGCACACATCGATATATTACTCCAACACATAAGTAATATAAAGCCGCTTTAATTTTATTGCTAACGATGATATATACATTTGGACATTTAGGATTGAACTACGGGCACTAAGACTAACAATCTCCCACTTACCCTAGTTCCAATCTAAACTCCAATATGTCCCCATCGACTTTACATGTCTAACATGTTCAGGCAGCGACACTGCCTTAGTCAAAGGGTTGGCTATGTTATCATCTATTGCAATATAGGTTATCTTCACTTCACCTCAGTTCAGTATTTCTCTGATGAGGTGGATACGCCGCAATACATGTTTGGATTTGTTATGCGATCTGGGCTTTTAGCTTGTGCAATGGCCCTTGTGTTGTCGCAAAATGGATTCACCGGGCTGGATGGGTTTTTGATTACACCCAACCCTGCCGTGAATTTCCAAATCCACATAGCCTCCTTAGCTGCCTCTGCAGCATCCATGTACTTGGCCTCTATCGTAGATTCGGAAATGGTATCTTGCTTTACGCTCTCCCAGCTAAAGCTCTGCCCTTCAGCGTAAACACATATCCTGACTGACTTCTAAAGTCATCTGGATTTGTCTTGGAAAACTAGCGTCTACTCATCCTTCGACGACTAGTTCAGCATCATCTTTCCCTCGGGTTAGACTGATGTCTACTGGTACAACATAAGGCTTACGAAACGTACGGTCTCGTACATGTCATGGCATTTATGATCGATCCTGCCCCTAGGTGCATGGGATTCTTATCATCCTTTTCAACTCATCAGGTGTCTTAGGACACTGAGTCTTGCTGAGATGAATGCCATGACTAGTGGGTAAGAGTCCTTTCTTTGAATCGAGCATTAAGAACCTACTCAATGCCTTGTTCACATAGGTTCCCTGACTTAAATCCAAGACCCTCTTGGTGCGATCTCTACATATCTTAATCCTTAAGATATAAGAAGCATCGCCTAAGTCCTTTGTTGAAAAACACTTCCTCAACCAAGCTTTAGTCTCGTGCAAGGTTGGGATGTCGTTTTCAATGAGAACCAGAAAGGTAATCTTGCTCCCACTAGCCTTCTTATAAACGCAAGATTCATCCTCGTTCTTGATTAAGCCAAATCCAATTACAGCTTCTTCAAAACGAAGGATCCAACTCCGAGAAATTCGTTTCAATCCATAAATGGATTTCAACAACTTATAAATCTTTCCCTTATTCTTCGGATCGTCAAAACCTTTGGGCCGAGACATACAAATGTACTCAGTAAAATTTCCATTTAGGAAAGCGGTTTTGACATCCACTTGCCATATCTCGTAATTATGATATGCAGTTATGTCAAGAAGAATTTGGATCGATTTTGACCATGCCACTAGGGAGAAGGTTTCCTCATAGTCAATCTATCGGATCTGCCTATAACCTTTCTCCACCAGTTGAGCTTTGTAGGTCAGAGGGTTGCCGTCCATGTCCATCTTCACCTTGAAGATCCATTTGCATCCGATGGTCCTCACACCATTGATGGGATCAACCGGTTCCCAGACTCGATTGTCCGACATGGATTGCATTTCCTCCCTCATGGCTCTCAGCCATAACTCGGAGTCGGGCCCATCCACGACTTCCTGAAAGGTGGCTGGATCATCGTGATCCACCATGACTTCATTGTCACCTCCGGATACCATATCTTGGAGGTGGAAGATTGATCATTTCGAATCGCCTTGGACCTTCCGGAATTGTAACAGGAATTGGTTCTTACTCTACGACAATCTCTGGCTCCTTTCTACTGGGTTGTCAATTGGTTTAGACAAATCTGTACCATCCTGAATCTCTTCGAGATGCACAGTCCTCCCAGTGACGTCTTTGGAAACAAAACTCCTTTTCCATAAAGACCTCACCCCAAGCGATGAACACCATGTTCTCACTGGGATTGTAGAAGTAGTATCCCCTTGTTTCTTTGGGATACCACGCGAAGGTGCATATCTCAGATCTTGGTTCGAGCTTAATCGAAACCAAATGTTTCACATAAGCCTCACAAACACAAATCTTTAGGAAGGACAAAGCGGGCATCATCCCGTACCATTTTACAACAGTATCCCTTCCACACCCTTCGTCGAAGCCCGATTCACTATGAATGCGGTCGTCTCTAGAGCATAACCCCAGAAAGAGATTGGGAGATCAGTCCAACTAATCATGGAACGGACCATTGTCTAACAATGTCCGATTTCTCCGTTTGGATACACGTTTCAACTATAGTGTCCCAGGATGAGTCCATTCCAAAAGGATCCCATTCTCTTTTAGATGATCTAATAACTATGTGGTCAAGTATTTTCCACCTCGATCCAATCGAAGTGCCTTAATACCTTTGTCGAGCTGGTTTTCTACTTTAGTCTTAAACTCTTTGAATTTATCAAAAGCTTCAGACTTATGTCACACCGAATAGACATAACCATATTTACTGTAATCATCAGTAAATGTGATAAAGTAGCTAAAACCCCTCATGGCAAGTGAACTTATTGGTCTACACACATTCGAGTGTATCAGCCCCAATAATTCACCCACCCTTTCATCGCGATCGATAAAGGGCACTTTAGTCATTTTTCCCATCAAACAAACCTTTCACCTATCGATCGAATGGAATTCGAATGAACATGAAAGCATGCACGTCTGAAGTGCTGATAGGCGCTTCTTGTTTATGCGGCCCAAATGACAGTACCATAACAGAGTTAGGTTTAAATCGTTGGATTTAGACCTCTTGGTATTAACGTAATATATAGAACTTGAATCATTGTTACCCATATCTAATACGTACAATCCTCCAACCAAGTCAGTACTGGTATAAAACATATCATTGCACAGAACATTGAAAACTCCATTTCCAATATTAACATTATATCCTTCCTTGTCAAACACGGATACAGATATAATATTCCTACTAAAAGTAGGTATGCAATATACATTATACAATACTAAGACAAGGCCACTTGGCAAAGCAAGACTCATGGATCCTACAGCAGTTGCCACAACTCTGAGGTCCACTTCGTGCTTTCCAAACCTCTCCTACTTTCAGCCACCATATATTAGTGCATGTGTGAGATTCAGTCCTGGTATCTAATACCCATGAATCTTTAGAAGTAGAGAGATGTAGCTCTATAGAGTTAATACCGGATGAAGGCACGGTCCCACCGCCCTTCCTTAGATCATCCAGGTTTCCTGATGAAGGCGCAGTCCTACTCCCCTTCTTCAGATCATTCAGGCTATTTGATGAAGGCGCAGTCACACTGCCCTTCTTCAGATCAGCCGTGAACTTCCTGTAATCCCGGTTCGAATGACCAGGCTGTTGGCAGTAGAAGCAGACATTCTCAGATGTCTCATCTTTCCCGCCAAGTGTACATGGGCCCCGCCCTTGCCACTTCCAATTCCCTTGTTGACCATCAGAATATACTTGGATCCCAGATCCCTGATATATTCTTCTCAGCAGTTAATGACACTTCATGTAACTCTGATATGGTCTTAGAGACAGCCTTGTCAAGGACATATTCTTTGCGATCAGACTTGAGGACTATCCTCAAAATTCTGTACCAATCCAAATAGTTTGTCCCATTTAGCTTGACCCTGTCAAGAATGGTTTTTAATGACAAACTATTAATGTTCGCTGAATTTTCCATTTGATCTACAACAGATAAAATTCAATCAGTAAACTGAATAAATTTTATGAAGATCAAGCTTAAACACCAACAATCGATTCTAAACCTTTAGAATCTGAAACCAAGATCCTTGATTCACTCGATTAAGCTGAACTAATGCTAACCACTTAATCGAGCTATGTAGGTAGGACTCCATCCAATCACATCCAATGTGACTCTTGGCTAGGGTATGTACTTATGTACACAGTGTTGGGTCTCGAGGTAGGGTTGGAGATGAACCAACTCGCAGCGGAAAATCAAGGAAAACCAAGAGACGATTAAAACCATGAAACAACTAACAAAGAATGGATTCACAAGAGAAAAATTCAGCACTAGTTCTTACCAAAACAAAAACACCGGGTAACGAATGATTGGCTTGAGTCTCCAAGACGCCTACGTATCCACATGGGAATCAAAGCCACGTAGTTCTTCTCTTTGAGGACTCAAGAACACAAAAATGGAGGTGGAAACTAGCCAAACCCGAAATGGCCATGGAAGAGGGAGAGAAAATGTGTTTCCTATTCTTGTCTTGTCTTTGTTATGTTGAAAAAAGATGACTTAAACATAACAAAACCCATACTTGTCCAACTAAAGGCATGGGACAAGTATGGTGTCAAGTAAGGTGTAAATAGGACAAAGTATGGCAAGACAAGATTGGGTTAGGTGGTGAATCACCAACACCTTAATCCTTGTCTTGCTTGCTTAGTACTAATTAATCAAGACTTGATTAATTAGTTCCATGGGCCTTGGTTGCATGGGCCTTTCATGGGCCTCTTGGAACATGGCCCGTGGCCATTTCCAACGAGGTCCCGTGATTCGCTCATCGCCTCCAAGCCTTCCATACCGGAAATGTCCAACATTATCCGACGCGATCAATCCCAAGACTCCAAGCCTTGTGTCGATCCGTAAAGTCCTATTCACTTACGGGCACATGACCCAAAACCCAGTTTTGGTCATGTCCCGAGACAACTCCCTTTTGGCCATTCTCCATAAATGTGTCAATGAGTTTCATCCTCCGGTGTGACCCTTAGGTTTATGCATGTCAATAGATCAACGTAAAATCCCATTTTACTTGATCCTATTTAAGTGGCAACTAACGAGACTTTAGTATTGCCTGACACTGCATAACGAATCGACCCTGTTGATTCTAACCTTTCCGTCGTCCCTATCATTATCCTTTTATCTCCGATATCCTGATTGAGATAAGGCATAGAGCCGTCATCCTTATTATTCTCAATCATTGTTCCTTGATAAGTGAGATGACTGAAGATATGATACCCAGTATCATGTGCATGGCCATGCTATTCTTTCAGTCACTCTCGATCAAGCGGCCGAGAACCGATATCTTTCTCATACATCAGTATGAGGGATAAATCCCTTAGCCGTCTTTCGTGTCACTCATGTAGCCCGTCCCCAAGCCAATCCTGGCCGTTATGGAAGCCCTGTTACGGACAACGTTAGGCTCAGGTCAAACTCAGTTGTTGACTACATAGCGATCACAAAGACTCCTTGGTCTAAGGATACATGACAAGCTAAGACACTGAATATGTTCATGACTTGATCTATGGCACATATTCAGGGCGGGTCGTCCAATATCATGTCCCACATGATATCTATGATCAGACTCCGGAATCCCATTCCAATGACTAACAGAACGTAAGCCATAAAGAGCCATCTTTCATACTAGTCGCTTCTAGTGAAGCTTTGTTGACTAGGGACCCATCGAGTGTGATCTATCTCGATCTATGGTTCTATTCGCATGGTGGGCATAGATCAGAGCACACATCGATATATTACTCCAACACATAAGTAATATAAAGCCGCTTTAATTTTATTGCTAACGATGATATATACATTTGGACATTTAGGATTGAACTACGGGCACTAAGACTAACACACGGCTTACCCTATCTGTTACCCTAGCTCAACCTCAGGCTGAGAATCGTAGTCGGGTCCACCAATTTTCAACTATGGCCCGTCACTATGTACGTGCTCCGCTAATGCGCACGACACCCACATATGTCGTCCAAACCTACTACCCCGCTTTCCCATGGATGCTCCGCTAATGCGCACGACACCCATAGGACGGGGAGGTAGTAAGGTGTTGATAATTGGGAGGTATCGGACATGACCCGCTTTTACTTGTCCGGTTGTGTTTAAAACTTTGGCACATCCTAGATGCGATGAGCACATCAACTACATTCCAAATGCAATGATGCCTCAAATTACATCCAATGTAATTCTTCCTTCGAACCCGTCAACTACATCCAATGTAATGACGATTCTAAGGGCTCACACACAAGGATTAAAATTCCAATTTTATCTTTGCATGTGAGGTGATATGCTCGGTAAATAAAGTTAAGCATGCAATTCTAAAACACATAGAATTAATCATGCATAAACTAAACCAAGCATAAAGCGATAAATGTGCACATAATACCCCCCTAAACTAACTCCCACTAGCTTCTTGAGCTCCACCGACTCCAAGCCGATGCCAACACCCGAAAAGCCACCAAATGACATTTTCGCCCTTTCTTCGTCTTGAGTAAAATATTACAATTTAATACACGACTCGCAGGTCGGGAATAAATAAATATTACAAACAAGTGGTTCGACGACCACACCTTGAAAGAATAATTACACGCTAACTATAATGGCTCGCAGGCCGTGAAAAGCGATAAATAATTAAATCGAGCTCGGGGCTATTATGTACACCATGCCAACAACACATCACACATCGTGTTATCAAACAAGCATGTTACCAAACATCATGTGATTTTCCGGTTTTATTTAATAGCCAAGTTTCGAAATTTTTTGACGCTCGGTTTATCGAAATCGTTCAAAAATGAAACTTTTGATCTTCGAGTTCGTCATGACGGTTCCAAACTCGTCATAACTAACAAAACGGTTTAGCCTTGGCATATTAACCATCCAATGGTCATGCTTGGCCTAGCTCCGTCCAACGGAGCCCCGTTTGGTCCCGATTTCGGCTCCCCGAGAGTCCCGCTCCCGAGACCCGAAAAATCAAAAAAAAATCAAAATTTCCAGATTTGAAATAATTTTCAAAAATTCATTTTACATGCATTAAATCCATAAACAATAATTTAAAACCTGTTATCAAACAATTTAGCAAAACAACATGCCAAAAACGAAACTTTCAAGCAAAACCGAAACTTTGAACACCGTCTTGTGAATCCCGAAGGTAGCACGGCTCTGATACCACTGTTGGGTCTCGAGGTAGGGTTGGAGATGAACCAACTCGCAGTGGAAAATCAATGAAAACCAAGAGACGATTAAAACCATGAAACAACTAACAAAGAATGGATTCACAAGAGAAAAATTCAGCACTAGTTCTTAACAAAACAAGAACACCGGGTAACGAATGATTGGCTTGAGTCTCCAAGACGCCTACGTATCCACATGGGAATCAAAGCCACGTAGTTCTTCTCTTTGAGGACTCAAGAACACAAAAATGGAGGTGAAAACTAGCCAAACCCGAAATGGTCATGGAAGAGGGAGAGAAAATGTGTTTCCTATTCTTGTCTTGTGTTTGTTATGTTGAAAAAAGATGACTTAAACATAACAAAACTCATACTTGTCCAACTAAAGGCATGGGACAAGTATGGTGTCAAGTAAGGTGTAAATAGGACAAAGTATGGCAAGACAAGATTGGGTTAGGTGGTGAATCACCAACACCTTAATCCTTGTCTTGCTTGCTTAGTACTAATTAATCAAGACTTGATTAATTAGTTCCATGGGCCTTGGTTGCATGGGCCTTTCATGGGCCTCTTGGAACATGGCCCGTGGCCATTTCCAACGAGATCCCGTGATTCGCTCATCGCCTCCAAGCCTTCCATACCGGAAATGTCCAACATTATCCGACGCGATCAATCCCAAGACTCCAAGCCTTGTGTCGATCCGTAAAGTCCTATTCACTTACGGGCACATGACCCAAAACCCAGTTTTGGTCATGTCCCGAGACAACTCCCTTTTGGCCATTCTCCATAAATGTGTCAATGAGTTTCATCCTCCGGTGTGACCCTTAGGTTTATGCATGTCAATAGATCAACGTAAAATCCCATTTTACTTGATCCTATTTAAGTGGCAACTAACGAGACTTTAGTATTGCCTGACACTGCATAACGAATCGACCCTGTTGATTCTAACCTTTCCGTCGTCCCTATCATTATCCTTTTATCTCCGATATCCTGATTGAGATAAGGCATAGAGCCGTCATCCTTATTATTCTCAATCATTGTTCCTTGATATGTGAGATGACTGAAGATATGATACCCAGTATCATGTGCATGGCCATGCTATTCTTTCAGTCACTCTCGATCAAGCGGCCGAGAACCGATATCTTTCTCATACCTCAGTATGAGGGATAAATCCCTTAGCTGTCTTTCGTGTCACTCATGTAGCCCGTCCCCAAGCCAATCCTGGCCGTTATGGAAGCCCTGTTACGGACAACGTTAGGCTCAGGTCAAACTCAGTTGTTGACTACATAGCGATCACAAAGACTCCTTGGTCTAAGGATACATGACAAGCTAAGACACTGAATATGTTCATGACTTGATCTATGGCACATATTCAGGGCGGGTCGTCCAATATCATGTCCCACATGATATCTATGATCAGACTCCGGAATCCCATTCCAATGACTAACAGAACGTAAGCCATAAAGAGCCATCTTTCATACTAGTCGCTTCTAGTGAAGCTTTGTTGACTAGGGACCCATCGAGTGTGATCTATCTCGATCTATGGTTCTATTCGCATGGTGGGCATAGATCAGAGCACACATCGATATATTACTCCAACACATAAGTAATATAAAGCCGCTTTAATTTTATTGCTAACGATGATATATACATTTGGACATTTAGGATTGAACTACGGGCACTAAGACTAACACACGGCTTACCCTATCTGTTACCCTAGCTCAACCTCAGGCTGAGAATCGTAGTCGGGTCCACCAATTTTCAACTATGGCCCGTCACTATGTACGTGCTCCGCTAATGCGCACGACACCCACATATGTCGTCCAAACCTACTACCCCGCTTTCCCATGGATGCTCCGCTAATGCGCACGACACCCATAGGACGGGGAGGTAGTAAGGTGTTGATAATTGGGAGGTATCGGACATGACCCGCTTTTACTTGTCCGGTTGTGTTTAAAACTTTGGCACATCCTAGATGCGATGAGCACATCAACTACATTCCAAATGCAATGATGCCTCAAATTACATCCAATGTAATTCTTCCTTCGAACCCGTCAACTACATCCAATGTAATGACGATTCTAAGGGCTCACACACAAGGATTAAAATTCCAATTTTATCTTTGCATGTGAGGTGATATGCTCGGTAAATAAAGTTAAGCATGCAATTCTAAAACACATAGAATTAATCATGCATAAACTAAACCAAGCATAAAGCGATAAATGTGCACATAATACCCCCCTAAACTAACTCCCACTAGCTTCTTGAGCTCCACCGACTCCAAGCCGATGCCAACACCCGAAAAGCCACCAAATGACATTTTCGCCCTTTCTTCGTCTTGAGTAAAATATTACAATTTAATACACGACTCGCAGGTCGGGAATAAATAAATATTACAAACAAGTGGTTCGACGACCACACCTTGAAAGAATAATTACACGCTAACTATAATGGCTCGCAGGCCGTGAAAAGCGATAAATAATTAAATCGAGCTCGGGGCTATTATGTACACCATGCCAACAACACATCACACATCGTGTTATCAAACAAGCATGTTACCAAACATCATGTGATTTTCCGGTTTTATTTAATAGCCAAGTTTCGAAATTTTTTGACGCTCGGTTTATCGAAATCGTTCAAAAATGAAACTTTTGATCTTCGAGTTCGTCATGACGGTTCCAAACTCGTCATAACTAACAAAACGGTTTAGCCTTGGCATATTAACCATCCAATGGTCATGCTTGGCCTAGCTCCGTCCAACGGAGCCCCGTTTGGTCCCGATTTCGGCTCCCCGAGAGTCCCGCTCCCGAGACCCGAAAAATCAAAAAAAAATCAAAATTTCCAGATTTGAAATAATTTTCAAAAATTCATTTTACATGCATTAAATCCATAAACAATAATTTAAAACCTGTTATCAAACAATTTAGCAAAACAACATGCCAAAAACGAAACTTTCAAGCAAAACCGAAACTTTGAACACCGTCTTGTGAATCCCGAAGGTAGCACGGCTCTGATACCACTGTTGGGTCTCGAGGTAGGGTTGGAGATGAACCAACTCGCAGTGGAAAATCAATGAAAACCAAGAGACGATTAAAACCATGAAACAACTAACAAAGAATGGATTCACAAGAGAAAAATTCAGCACTAGTTCTTAACAAAACAAGAACACCGGGTAACGAATGATTGGCTTGAGTCTCCAAGACGCCTACGTATCCACATGGGAATCAAAGCCACGTAGTTCTTCTCTTTGAGGACTCAAGAACACAAAAATGGAGGTGAAAACTAGCCAAACCCGAAATGGTCATGGAAGAGGGAGAGAAAATGTGTTTCCTATTCTTGTCTTGTGTTTGTTATGTTGAAAAAAGATGACTTAAACATAACAAAACTCATACTTGTCCAACTAAAGGCATGGGACAAGTATGGTGTCAAGTAAGGTGTAAATAGGACAAAGTATGGCAAGACAAGATTGGGTTAGGTGGTGAATCACCAACACCTTAATCCTTGTCTTGCTTGCTTAGTACTAATTAATCAAGACTTGATTAATTAGTTCCATGGGCCTTGGTTGCATGGGCCTTTCATGGGCCTCTTGGAACATGGCCCGTGGCCATTTCCAACGAGATCCCGTGATTCGCTCATCGCCTCCAAGCCTTCCATACCGGAAATGTCCAACATTATCCGACGCGATCAATCCCAAGACTCCAAGCCTTGTGTCGATCCGTAAAGTCCTATTCACTTACGGGCACATGACCCAAAACCCAGTTTTGGTCATGTCCCGAGACAACTCCCTTTTGGCCATTCTCCATAAATGTGTCAATGAGTTTCATCCTCCGGTGTGACCCTTAGGTTTATGCATGTCAATAGATCAACGTAAAATCCCATTTTACTTGATCCTATTTAAGTGGCAACTAACGAGACTTTAGTATTGCCTGACACTGCATAACGAATCGACCCTGTTGATTCTAACCTTTCCGTCGTCCCTATCATTATCCTTTTATCTCCGATATCCTGATTGAGATAAGGCATAGAGCCGTCATCCTTATTATTCTCAATCATTGTTCCTTGATATGTGAGATGACTGAAGATATGATACCCAGTATCATGTGCATGGCCATGCTATTCTTTCAGTCACTCTCGATCAAGCGGCCGAGAACCGATATCTTTCTCATACCTCAGTATGAGGGATAAATCCCTTAGCTGTCTTTCGTGTCACTCATGTAGCCCGTCCCCAAGCCAATCCTGGCCGTTATGGAAGCCCTGTTACGGACAACGTTAGGCTCAGGTCAAACTCAGTTGTTGACTACATAGCGATCACAAAGACTCCTTGGTCTAAGGATACATGACAAGCTAAGACACTGAATATGTTCATGACTTGATCTATGGCACATATTCAGGGCGGGTCGTCCAATATCATGTCCCACATGATATCTATGATCAGACTCCGGAATCCCATTCCAATGACTAACAGAACGTAAGCCATAAAGAGCCATCTTTCATACTAGTCGCTTCTAGTGAAGCTTTGTTGACTAGGGACCCATCGAGTGTGATCTATCTCGATCTATGGTTCTATTCGCATGGTGGGCATAGATCAGAGCACACATCGATATATTACTCCAACACATAAGTAATATAAAGCCGCTTTAATTTTATTGCTAACGATGATATATACATTTGGACATTTAGGATTGAACTACGGGCACTAAGACTAACACACGGCTTACCCTATCTGTTACCCTAGCTCAACCTCAGGCTGAGAATCGTAGTCGGGTCCACCAATTTTCAACTATGGCCCGTCACTATGTACGTGCTCCGCTAATGCGCACGACACCCACATATGTCGTCCAAACCTACTACCCCGCTTTCCCATGGATGCTCCGCTAATGCGCACGACACCCATAGGACGGGGAGGTAGTAAGGTGTTGATAATTGGGAGGTATCGGACATGACCCGCTTTTACTTGTCCGGTTGTGTTTAAAACTTTGGCACATCCTAGATGCGATGAGCACATCAACTACATTCCAAATGCAATGATGCCTCAAATTACATCCAATGTAATTCTTCCTTCGAACCCGTCAACTACATCCAATGTAATGACGATTCTAAGGGCTCACACACAAGGATTAAAATTCCAATTTTATCTTTGCATGTGAGGTGATATGCTCGGTAAATAAAGTTAAGCATGCAATTCTAAAACACATAGAATTAATCATGCATAAACTAAACCAAGCATAAAGCGATAAATGTGCACATAATACCCCCCTAAACTAACTCCCACTAGCTTCTTGAGCTCCACCGACTCCAAGCCGATGCCAACACCCGAAAAGCCACCAAATGACATTTTCGCCCTTTCTTCGTCTTGAGTAAAATATTACAATTTAATACACGACTCGCAGGTCGGGAATAAATAAATATTACAAACAAGTGGTTCGACGACCACACCTTGAAAGAATAATTACACGCTAACTATAATGGCTCGCAGGCCGTGAAAAGCGATAAATAATTAAATCGAGCTCGGGGCTATTATGTACACCATGCCAACAACACATCACACATCGTGTTATCAAACAAGCATGTTACCAAACATCATGTGATTTTCCGGTTTTATTTAATAGCCAAGTTTCGAAATTTTTTGACGCTCGGTTTATCGAAATCGTTCAAAAATGAAACTTTTGATCTTCGAGTTCGTCATGACGGTTCCAAACTCGTCATAACTAACAAAACGGTTTAGCCTTGGCATATTAACCATCCAATGGTCATGCTTGGCCTAGCTCCGTCCAACGGAGCCCCGTTTGGTCCCGATTTCGGCTCCCCGAGAGTCCCGCTCCCGAGACCCGAAAAATCAAAAAAAAATCAAAATTTCCAGATTTGAAATAATTTTCAAAAATTCATTTTACATGCATTAAATCCATAAACAATAATTTAAAACCTGTTATCAAACAATTTAGCAAAACAACATGCCAAAAACGAAACTTTCAAGCAAAACCGAAACTTTGAACACCGTCTTGTGAATCCCGAAGGTAGCACGGCTCTGATACCACTGTTGGGTCTCGAGGTAGGGTTGGAGATGAACCAACTCGCAGTGGAAAATCAATGAAAACCAAGAGACGATTAAAACCATGAAACAACTAACAAAGAATGGATTCACAAGAGAAAAATTCAGCACTAGTTCTTAACAAAACAAGAACACCGGGTAACGAATGATTGGCTTGAGTCTCCAAGACGCCTACGTATCCACATGGGAATCAAAGCCACGTAGTTCTTCTCTTTGAGGACTCAAGAACACAAAAATGGAGGTGAAAACTAGCCAAACCCGAAATGGTCATGGAAGAGGGAGAGAAAATGTGTTTCCTATTCTTGTCTTGTGTTTGTTATGTTGAAAAAAGATGACTTAAACATAACAAAACTCATACTTGTCCAACTAAAGGCATGGGACAAGTATGGTGTCAAGTAAGGTGTAAATAGGACAAAGTATGGCAAGACAAGATTGGGTTAGGTGGTGAATCACCAACACCTTAATCCTTGTCTTGCTTGCTTAGTACTAATTAATCAAGACTTGATTAATTAGTTCCATGGGCCTTGGTTGCATGGGCCTTTCATGGGCCTCTTGGAACATGGCCCGTGGCCATTTCCAACGAGATCCCGTGATTCGCTCATCGCCTCCAAGCCTTCCATACCGGAAATGTCCAACATTATCCGACGCGATCAATCCCAAGACTCCAAGCCTTGTGTCGATCCGTAAAGTCCTATTCACTTACGGGCACATGACCCAAAACCCAGTTTTGGTCATGTCCCGAGACAACTCCCTTTTGGCCATTCTCCATAAATGTGTCAATGAGTTTCATCCTCCGGTGTGACCCTTAGGTTTATGCATGTCAATAGATCAACGTAAAATCCCATTTTACTTGATCCTATTTAAGTGGCAACTAACGAGACTTTAGTATTGCCTGACACTGCATAACGAATCGACCCTGTTGATTCTAACCTTTCCGTCGTCCCTATCATTATCCTTTTATCTCCGATATCCTGATTGAGATAAGGCATAGAGCCGTCATCCTTATTATTCTCAATCATTGTTCCTTGATATGTGAGATGACTGAAGATATGATACCCAGTATCATGTGCATGGCCATGCTATTCTTTCAGTCACTCTCGATCAAGCGGCCGAGAACCGATATCTTTCTCATACCTCAGTATGAGGGATAAATCCCTTAGCTGTCTTTCGTGTCACTCATGTAGCCCGTCCCCAAGCCAATCCTGGCCGTTATGGAAGCCCTGTTACGGACAACGTTAGGCTCAGGTCAAACTCAGTTGTTGACTACATAGCGATCACAAAGACTCCTTGGTCTAAGGATACATGACAAGCTAAGACACTGAATATGTTCATGACTTGATCTATGGCACATATTCAGGGCGGGTCGTCCAATATCATGTCCCACATGATATCTATGATCAGACTCCGGAATCCCATTCCAATGACTAACAGAACGTAAGCCATAAAGAGCCATCTTTCATACTAGTCGCTTCTAGTGAAGCTTTGTTGACTAGGGACCCATCGAGTGTGATCTATCTCGATCTATGGTTCTATTCGCATGGTGGGCATAGATCAGAGCACACATCGATATATTACTCCAACACATAAGTAATATAAAGCCGCTTTAATTTTATTGCTAACGATGATATATACATTTGGACATTTAGGATTGAACTACGGGCACTAAGACTAACACACGGCTTACCCTATCTGTTACCCTAGCTCAACCTCAGGCTGAGAATCGTAGTCGGGTCCACCAATTTTCAACTATGGCCCGTCACTATGTACGTGCTCCGCTAATGCGCACGACACCCACATATGTCGTCCAAACCTACTACCCCGCTTTCCCATGGATGCTCCGCTAATGCGCACGACACCCATAGGACGGGGAGGTAGTAAGGTGTTGATAATTGGGAGGTATCGGACATGACCCGCTTTTACTTGTCCGGTTGTGTTTAAAACTTTGGCACATCCTAGATGCGATGAGCACATCAACTACATTCCAAATGCAATGATGCCTCAAATTACATCCAATGTAATTCTTCCTTCGAACCCGTCAACTACATCCAATGTAATGACGATTCTAAGGGCTCACACACAAGGATTAAAATTCCAATTTTATCTTTGCATGTGAGGTGATATGCTCGGTAAATAAAGTTAAGCATGCAATTCTAAAACACATAGAATTAATCATGCATAAACTAAACCAAGCATAAAGCGATAAATGTGCACATAATACCCCCCTAAACTAACTCCCACTAGCTTCTTGAGCTCCACCGACTCCAAGCCGATGCCAACACCCGAAAAGCCACCAAATGACATTTTCGCCCTTTCTTCGTCTTGAGTAAAATATTACAATTTAATACACGACTCGCAGGTCGGGAATAAATAAATATTACAAACAAGTGGTTCGACGACCACACCTTGAAAGAATAATTACACGCTAACTATAATGGCTCGCAGGCCGTGAAAAGCGATAAATAATTAAATCGAGCTCGGGGCTATTATGTACACCATGCCAACAACACATCACACATCGTGTTATCAAACAAGCATGTTACCAAACATCATGTGATTTTCCGGTTTTATTTAATAGCCAAGTTTCGAAATTTTTTGACGCTCGGTTTATCGAAATCGTTCAAAAATGAAACTTTTGATCTTCGAGTTCGTCATGACGGTTCCAAACTCGTCATAACTAACAAAACGGTTTAGCCTTGGCATATTAACCATCCAATGGTCATGCTTGGCCTAGCTCCGTCCAACGGAGCCCCGTTTGGTCCCGATTTCGGCTCCCCGAGAGTCCCGCTCCCGAGACCCGAAAAATCAAAAAAAAATCAAAATTTCCAGATTTGAAATAATTTTCAAAAATTCATTTTACATGCATTAAATCCATAAACAATAATTTAAAACCTGTTATCAAACAATTTAGCAAAACAACATGCCAAAAACGAAACTTTCAAGCAAAACCGAAACTTTGAACACCGTCTTGTGAATCCCGAAGGTAGCACGGCTCTGATACCACTGTTGGGTCTCGAGGTAGGGTTGGAGATGAACCAACTCGCAGTGGAAAATCAATGAAAACCAAGAGACGATTAAAACCATGAAACAACTAACAAAGAATGGATTCACAAGAGAAAAATTCAGCACTAGTTCTTAACAAAACAAGAACACCGGGTAACGAATGATTGGCTTGAGTCTCCAAGACGCCTACGTATCCACATGGGAATCAAAGCCACGTAGTTCTTCTCTTTGAGGACTCAAGAACACAAAAATGGAGGTGAAAACTAGCCAAACCCGAAATGGTCATGGAAGAGGGAGAGAAAATGTGTTTCCTATTCTTGTCTTGTGTTTGTTATGTTGAAAAAAGATGACTTAAACATAACAAAACTCATACTTGTCCAACTAAAGGCATGGGACAAGTATGGTGTCAAGTAAGGTGTAAATAGGACAAAGTATGGCAAGACAAGATTGGGTTAGGTGGTGAATCACCAACACCTTAATCCTTGTCTTGCTTGCTTAGTACTAATTAATCAAGACTTGATTAATTAGTTCCATGGGCCTTGGTTGCATGGGCCTTTCATGGGCCTCTTGGAACATGGCCCGTGGCCATTTCCAACGAGATCCCGTGATTCGCTCATCGCCTCCAAGCCTTCCATACCGGAAATGTCCAACATTATCCGACGCGATCAATCCCAAGACTCCAAGCCTTGTGTCGATCCGTAAAGTCCTATTCACTTACGGGCACATGACCCAAAACCCAGTTTTGGTCATGTCCCGAGACAACTCCCTTTTGGCCATTCTCCATAAATGTGTCAATGAGTTTCATCCTCCGGTGTGACCCTTAGGTTTATGCATGTCAATAGATCAACGTAAAATCCCATTTTACTTGATCCTATTTAAGTGGCAACTAACGAGACTTTAGTATTGCCTGACACTGCATAACGAATCGACCCTGTTGATTCTAACCTTTCCGTCGTCCCTATCATTATCCTTTTATCTCCGATATCCTGATTGAGATAAGGCATAGAGCCGTCATCCTTATTATTCTCAATCATTGTTCCTTGATATGTGAGATGACTGAAGATATGATACCCAGTATCATGTGCATGGCCATGCTATTCTTTCAGTCACTCTCGATCAAGCGGCCGAGAACCGATATCTTTCTCATACCTCAGTATGAGGGATAAATCCCTTAGCTGTCTTTCGTGTCACTCATGTAGCCCGTCCCCAAGCCAATCCTGGCCGTTATGGAAGCCCTGTTACGGACAACGTTAGGCTCAGGTCAAACTCAGTTGTTGACTACATAGCGATCACAAAGACTCCTTGGTCTAAGGATACATGACAAGCTAAGACATTGAATATGTTCATGACTTGATCTATGGCACATATTCAGGGCGGGTCGTCCAATATCATGTCCCACATGATATCTATGATCAGACTCCGGAATCCCATTCCAATGACTAACAGAACGTAAGCCATAAAGAGCCATCTTTCATACTAGTCGCTTCTAGTGAAGCTTTGTTGACTAGGGACCCATCGAGTGTGATCTATCTCGATCTATGGTTCTATTCGCATGGTGGGCATAGATCAGAGCACACATCGATATATTACTCCAACACATAAGTAATATAAAGCCGCTTTAATTTTATTGCTAACGATGATATATACATTTGGACATTTAGGATTGAACTACGGGCACTAAGGCTAACACCCCCACCCCCGCATCCATGCACCATATCAATCGCGCTCTCGCCCTGACCTAACTTTTCCCTAGGCTTCGACCCGATGAGGCCATAAGCTCTTACCCCACACCTAACTTCAAACATCCTACCTAACACTCAACCGTATCCTTGGATATAAAAGCCTATCTGGAAACCCACTCTGGAACGACCGACGAGCATAACGCCCCACATATTGTCTAACTCACAGTTAGGAGGACATGCACCACTTGGGTCCTGCCTAACCTACAATTAGGAGGAAAAGTCGTCGTTTTGGGGCCATCGAGGGGGTCTTACTCTATCTGTCCACCACCCCTACCCATTATGGACCTACCGATGAAAAATTCGGCTCCCGAAGAGGCCAAAGAAGTGAGGAAAAATCCCAAGACTGCAGCCATTGAGGCAAAAAAGACTGTGGTAAGGACGGGGCCCCTGGATCCAATCGTCATAGCTACTGCAGAAGAGTTTTTGGAAAATCAGACGAGGTCTAGAAAACAACCTCGCAAGGAAATATGAGAGGCACTGGAGGACATGGGACGCATGAGTGGAAAAGTGTCCCGACCCCCCCCCCCCCCCCCTCCCCAGTCTCCTCCACTAATTGTTGAGGTTTACTATCGCACCCCTTACAAAAACCAACATGGCCCCCCATAGGATCGTGCGATAATCATGCAATTTAATATTTACCAGGTCGAGCCACAATTGGTTAGCTGAGGGCTTAGAATTTCTTTATCTTGCTGAAGATCACGGTTACCAAAACTAATTTTATTTTTCGATTATAGTAATAGAACCAAACAATTGGAATTGTTAAAGTAAATGTTCATACTTATCTCATGGTTCTCCCTTTTATATGTTTTGTTTCCTATGAATAATAAAAACCATGGTTTAGTTGTGTAAAAAAAACATTCGATTATCAGTTTGAGTTTTTTTCTAATTGGTCTTGTAAAACGATATTTGGGATTTCGATTACATTAATTCTCTTATATAATACAATAATATGCTTGCTATCTTCCAAAAATGTTGATCTCTTTTCTATTAATCAATATGTTCCTATATGGCTTCTTTGAAGTCCATCCAAATCCATTTTTTTTTATCGGCAAAATAAATATTATAAATCTCACTCATTCAACAAACAAATTAGGCGGACCAAGTACAGATTTATAGCTACAGAAACCGAAGGACATACACCAAGTACTAGTCGAGCATTAGCATACAAGCACAACCTCAATACAAAACCGACAATGGAGAACAAAGGTCTGAAAACCTAATATAACAATCATATAAGCACAAGACAGAACAACTAAAAAAGAGTCTAGAACCCGAATTTAGCAACCATGAAGCACAAAGAAAAAGAGATCTACAACCTAGATTTGACAACCATGAAGCGGCTCAATTAAGCTAGTCATCCTCCACTGAAAACACTTATAAATTTACCCGAACTTGAAGAGAATATTGTATCTCATCGGCACTCAAACTCAGAGAGTTGAAGGGCACCAACACGCCGACGACCAACATCGTTAAGCGACAGAGATAATCCGGTGAATAATCGCCGAAACTCAAAACCCACAGAAGTAGAATTCCTCGATTTCCAAGGCCTAAAGACCTAGTATAACCCGTCATACGCCAACACCTAAGAGAATGAAAGGCCCCCCAACAATAGGCAGGGATACAAAGGAAATCAAAATGAGCCAAAATCTAAGGAAGAGCATAATTTCAACAAGCCACGGGAAAAGCATAAGGTGAGACAAGAACGTTACCATCTGTGACGACGAGGGACAAGACCAAATGCACAATGAATCCTAGAACAGAAACGCTTATCGCGGTAGATCTGGTACAAACCACCTCAGAGTCACCTCGAACGGGTTTGGAGAACAGCCAAGCTACCCTACAGCAACTTGATAATCCCTCGAAAGCACACAAATCGGACACCTCTGCCCAAACCAGTACCACAGCAAATCCGAGACGGAAACACTTCCCACAGTAGTAGTGATACCTCTTCTCCGGTCACAAAGAAGATCGGGACGACTGAAAACTCCGACAGCCCACCCAAACTCACACCATCACTCAGGCAAGACGAAGATGCCCCGGATCTATCGGAGCGGGCCAGATCCAAAACCCCACGCCAATGACAAGCTTTGGCGAGCAGGTACTCCAACGAGGACAAGCTGGGCTCCACACGGTCTGAATAACAATACTTCCGGTGAGCTCTCTGGTGAACTCCACGATAAGACCACCCACACCAAAAAAAGGCCAACGAAAGAACGACTAGTGACCTCAACCCCATAGGTCTCGAGATCCCGAGTCGGGCTCCAGCCTACCCAAGGACAGATTTGTAGATGGAACCAGATCTTGCGAGGAAAGCAACTGGAGCTTCGGCCACGCAACGAGGCCAAGCTCCAGCGACATCAATGTGGCGAGGCAAGCAGACGAACGATCCGTCGAGCTTCGAAACGACCAGGCCACCAGGACGCTAGGAACGAGACAAAACAGAGGCAGAGGGGGAAGAAAGGAGGAAGGAGAAGAAAAGGAAGAGGGGTTGAACGGAAAGAGAGAAGGGTGAAGCCTCTGCCAACCACAGCCTAGCTAGAGTCGATAAGGACAAGGGGGCGACAACGGTAAAAGGGGTTGGTTTTAAGGTTTCATTGAGGAAAATTAATTTATTAAAGAGAGTCACTCTTGTTTACTTTATTTTGGTCTTTCCCATCCAATTCCACTTAATTGGCGTCTTTGAAGTCCATTTGAGCCCACCATATTGAGTTTCAACTATCAGATTACGTTTCCTTATAATTGGATTTCAATTATCAGATTGAGCTTCCCTTTAAAATCTTCAATTATAAGATTGAGTTTCCTTACAATTAAGTCTTCAACTATCCATTCGAGTTTGTAGATCCTATGATACAACCCAATATTAAGCTAGATCTAATCCACATAACGATAAATTCATCTACCTGTGAAGCCAATTTACACAAACAAACAAACAAAATGATAAATGTAACTACGTGTGAAGCCAATTTACACAAACAAACAAACAAAACAAAAATTCTAAGGAAAATGACAGACTATAAATAAAACTGGACAAGGCACAAAATGTTACCCTCATTCTACATGTATCTCAAGCAGAGATGAGAAATGTGGAATTATAGTTCCTCACTCAAGTGGCAGATGTCCAATTAGGGGGCATCCGGGTTGAGGTCACAGGAGGGGCGGACATTGAAGGCAAGGCACGGACGTTGATGTCGAGTGGCAGTAAGCGGAACTGAATGTCAAGCTCCTTGAACATCTTCACCATTTCTTCAACCAGATGAGCCCTTCTTGTCCACCTCTCTCCCATGTCTTGGTGATTCATTCGGTGCGTCAACCACACAGCTATTCTCACTCTGTTCAACTCTTCCACATCCTTGAATATGATCATCGGTGTAGGATACCAGTGCTCCTTTTTGTTATCAACATAACTGCACCCACAATTCAATTACTCAATTTGGGACTGAATTTACTTTAAATATATGCATATTAAACAGAGATAAATGACATACCTTATTATTCTCTGTTTTATGGCAGCAATCTTTTCAGCAGGAGTAGATATATGGACACAGAACTCAACAGCGTCTCCCATGTCCGGACTGCGATAGTAATTACTGATCGCCTTCGTGGCAAGAACACTATTTGGGTAGATTATCTTTTGATTGTCATATCTCAAAAACACAGTTGTCAAGATGTTCATCTCTTCCACTACCATCTGTAATTCATATAATACAAGTGAGGCACAATGGTGAGAAAAAACATATATTTGGAGAAATGTGAAGACACCCTAAAATTTGGAGCATTTTCAATTTAATATACCTGAACTCCATCAATTTCACATCGATCACCAACATCAACTGGATGCATCACAAATAAAAAGATGATAGCCTCAAATACCGTCTTGCATGTGTTCCCAAATATGAATGCCACAAGGAGGAGCTGAGAGCTGATAAAGACGAGGAATTTGCTTGTGGCAATTCCCAGTATAAGGAGCGATATAACAGCTATAAGTATGGCAACAAGAGCATTGACCATTTGATGAAGTTTATTTACAGCTGTTTTTGTATCATTCAGAGACAACGCTAGTGCTCTCCGTTCTCTAAAAGCGTTGACCTGGAATAATATGATGCAAAAGATAATAAGTGTACTCGTTATATGGAACCCTTGTACAATTAGAGTAAACACCAAATAAATAAATACCTAGTATGGAGATTTGAATTAGAGCCTATGGACTACGGTTCTGTGTGTCCATCAAATGAGAAGAAAGTTCGAAAAAGTAAGGCTTTATAACTACACTTAGATGTTTATTTAAAGAAAAAACTACCAGTGAAGTCGTAATGTTGGTATCCAATATGGTATGAGAGAATAGGCTCGTACTTCTTTGAAACAGCGACCAATAAAAATAATAAAAAGGAAGAAACAGATGCACACAGATAAAAAACATATTTATACTCATCCATGATATGCGACCAAGTTCTTACCACCCAGCTTTTCAAGGCAGCCTTTGTAATTTTCTGGCTTTCAGATGCTCCTTCAAAGAGACTCATAGTCTTCGACGCCTCGTCATCTTGCAAGAAACGCCTCAAGTCATCTAGGTAGATGTACCTATCAAAGAGAGAAAATATGAAAAACACATAATGGATATGATCAGTATTAGAACAAAGATGGGTTAAACCAAATTACCAGTAGCAGTCAAAAATAATGTAGAGTTGTTACATCAAGACTGAACAATTATCAAAATTAAACATGTCCTTCAGAAAGGTAGTAGATTTACCAGCATTCACAAATCTATTAATGACAGAGTAAGAAATAAAAGTAAATTTGGACATTAGATTTTGTCAAATATGCTACATATTTGAGTGTATTAATATTCTAAACATACAACTGCATAAGATAATACATGATTGAAATCTCCATTCTTAAAATATATTAATCTAAACAAATAAAATTTACTTTTATAACCTAGTCTTGTCTATCCCAATTTTAGCTTTGGTTCCATTATTTATTCAATTAACAGACTTATTTTTGGATATATTTTCATAGTTGAAAGAATAGAGGTTAAGAAAAGGTAAATCTATTAAATTGTTTCCTCTGTTTTTTCTCTTTTCTTCACTTCAAAGTAATGCATGATATAAATCATACAGCAACACTAATGTATTTCATTATCCCTAGCAAAAAAGCTCAGAATAGAATGGAAAAGAAGTTATAAATGCAACACAATAGAAGTAATATGACATAGAATTAAAATGAGCAAAGGGGACGATAACATACTTAGAACCAGGCTTGGCTACATTCTGGAACAGCTTCCTTGCAGCAGCTTTTGCCTCGTTTTCACTCCTAATTTGTGTTGCAGACTCATCCTCTTCAGTTGAATCCAGTATCCTCTCATCCAAAGTGGTCAAAACCCCGTGCCGGACTATATTCATCAACCTCTTCATATTCCATGCAGAAACATTAGTAGGATTCAACTTATGCAAGTGATCAATAGTTATCCCATCCTCTACATTCTTGGAGAGAGTCCTTGAAAGTTTTGCGCTTCTATCACGTGGACTCTTTTGAAGCCTTCCGCTCCCTATCACCTTTCCCGGTGTCCTGGGTGATAAGAAGGCACTGGACCTGAGATCAGGAGGCACAGTAGCCCCTGCATTTTGCAGTTTCTGAACCTCAGCTGCAATCCGCTCCTCTTCCTCTTCATTCCTCTGTATTTCAACCAATGGCGGGCCAGAGAGTGTTTCGATCACATACTGGTTAAACAATGAGTCCTGAATCCGATCAAAATATGTGCTGACATGGAAGGATGATGCAAGAACCTTAATGACAAGGGTCTTGACCAGCCACAACAAGACTCCCACCAAAAGACAGACCAAGATCTTGGTGACATAGTCAAGGGCTTTGTTTTTGGTCCGCCTCTTGACCTTCTCATCAAACAACAAATGCCAAGCAAGCAAGACTAGACCTAACCATAGACTATTCTGAACAGCCTTCTTAAGGCCATAAACAAAATAGAGAACCCTTTTTCGCAGAAGAAAATTCCTCTCAATGAAGAAGACTAGAATCCTAATGGCCCAACCAGAGACCAATCTGCCACAGATCAAAACAAGCACCAGAACCTCCCATTTCCACAGTAGCAGGTCCAGAAATTCCATGTTCTTCAGTCTCTTAATGACAAGGTTACAAACCAAAGAAGCTATGATTAGAACCAGACTGACCCATTCAAGCAGGATCCATACACTGAGCTTCTCCCTCTTGTACTCCTCCGGTATGTCGTCCGCCATAAAGAAGTCATCCTCTTCATCATCCCCAACTTTACCCATAAACCCAGATTTCAGTTGCCCAGATCTCGCCACCCGATCCGATCTCCGGTCCGGCTGCTCCGGCGGGTCCATCAGTCTCGATTTCGTCCTCATGGCCAGCAAGCTCGACTTCCTCTTAAACGACGCGTTTGAAGTGCACCTCAGCACCTCTGCGCCGCCGCCGCCGTAGCCACCGTAATTCTCCTGACGATTTTCAGGCGATGGCGAGTCCTTGCTCCGCCTCCTGACCTCGTTCGCCTCGAACGGAACCCTGGATTTCGTCTCCTTGGGAGACTCCTCCACCGGCGGCAGACCGTTTTGGAGCTGTAACTCGTCCATCTCCAGGTCCATATCGAGCGCGAAACCGCCGGACGCTTTCTGCTTGTGCAGGAACTGCCCGATCAGCTTCGACGGCGGATCGTCCTCCTGATTCCCAAAATCGAAACCGCCGCCATTATCCCCATTCCGCCGGAAATCATAGCTCGATTCCCTCCAAATGCTGCTACCTGGAGCAGCAATTGGAGTATTAGTGCTACTGGTATCGTCGCCGTCGACCTTGAGAACAATCTCGTCCCGTCGACCGGACTGCTCACCGGCCCTCATCGAAATATTACCTCCGTCTTCCTTGTAGTTCAATAGATTAAACTTCTCCTCGTCGCGAACCGAATCTGCAACGGCGCCAGCGGGAGCAGCAGAGATCTTCCTCAGGTTCTGGAAAGAGCCTTGAGTCTTAAAGGATTTCATTAGCGATAAATCCGTATAATATAGGGAGGATTTGGACAATGACGGTCCCTTGCCTAAAATCAATTAAGAAATCAAATCAAATATAAAATAATGCACATAATCGAGATTTCGGGAACTGATCATGGGAAGCCTGGGAGAAAGTTGAGTAAGTAGGTGTGTTTGGGGACCTAGAAAGTTTAGGAAAACTCTGGAAAGTAAAATTGGGTTGATTAAGATTTTCTAGGAAAGTAGAGTGACTCGTGTACCTGGAATGCCTTTGATTTGCAGAGGGAGAGAAACATGTGGCGCCGAAGAGGAAGGATGTGCTGCTGCTGCCTACCTGGCTCTTCTCTGTTGATTCCATTTTTCATTTAAATAATTTTGTTTTTATACGTTACTTTCCAAATGCCCTCCTCGTCGGACATTATTAACGGCTATGCCATTAGAGGAAAACGGAAGAGACCATCAGTATTCAATACTATGTCAGTGTTTTTGTAGCGAAATAAATGGGTGAAACGACACGCGGCCTCGGAGAGAGGGTAGTGTCCTCGACGACGTTACCGAGGCGGGTCCCAGCTCAAATGTGTTCAAACGACACATGACTTCGGGTGCCATTCGTGCGCAGCCTATTGGGCCACGTGGCGGACACTCAGCCAATTAAGAAATCACAGTTACCAGTGTTGTGTTAACGTGTCCAGATCTTGGAGCTGATGACCCGCTGATTGTGCGTTCCCATGAGATAATAATGCGGCTGGTCGGATTGGATTTGATAGTTTTTGTATTATTATTTGAACCTGAGAAGACTGGTATTGTGTGAAAAAAAAAAACTAAAACATTGAGGAGAATGAATGTCACTGATGAGGGATGATAATGTTAGAGCACCCACAGTCGTGGGCGAGGAGCAGCTGGCGAGATGATCTCGTCGGGGAGGAGCAGGCGAGGTGGAGGCGAGGAGCACGCTGGCGACTTGGGTAGTCGTTAACGACCTCGCCAGCATATCTCGCTGGCGAGGAAGACTTTGACCTCCTCGGATGGCGCGCCGGCCGTTGGCGAGCCACACGCTGGCGACACGTGGCCTGGTTCGCTGGCAGCAATTAATTTTTTTTTTCACTTTCCCCCCTATAAATAAACACCTCAAAACTCATTTTTACACACACTCAATTTCTCTCTTCTACTACACTTCAAAAAGTCCTATTCAAATTTCTTTCGCTATGTCTTCTTTCGATCTCAACGAGTGGGTTCTCAACTATAGGTCGGTGACGGATGAAACTTTGTCCCAAGAGTTTTTGGAGCCTTGCTTTTCCCCCAACCCGAATGTCCAATCCTCTCAAATCCTTTCCGAGCCTGCCGAAGTCCGTCCGTCCGTCCGACAAAGGCCAAAGCAAAGCGTGTCTTATGGACCGACGAGGAGGACTGCAGGTTAGTTCGAGCTTGGATGCACCACTCGTACGACTCAGTGCATGGAAACCAGAAGCATAATTTGAAGTACTGGGGGGGCATCGCTGCGGAAATGGAATCCACTCGGGGCCCGGATGATCCGGTGAGGTCGGGGAAGCAGTGCAAAGACCACTGGCTGGGGACGAATCAAAAAGTGGCGTTCTTCCAAGGGTTGTTTGTGAAGAACTACAGGGACCACAGGAGCGGCCGGAACGATGCGGAGATCATGAAGTTGACCGAGGAGCAATACATCTCGGCTTGTGGTCATCCATTCACATGGAAACACTGGTGGGATCTTGTGAAAGGAGAACACAAGTGGAATTCTCATTACTTTTCTGTTGACGAGCCCGTTGTACCGACACCAGTTACGGAGTTCGATGTCGAAGATTTTACCGACTCCGGCAAGCGCCCTCGTGAAGACACGTCGGGCTGTGAGGACAGTCAGCAAACGACCGGTGCTAATACGGAGGGTCAACCCCAGTACAAGAGGCCTATGGGCTGCAAGGCTGTCAAGGCTGCAAGGCTCAGAGGTAAGGGCTCAGCATCATCGTCTAAGGAAGCGGTTGTCGATCGTGTCGAGAGGGCCCATATAGCGGCCAAACAAGCAAGCCAAGCCAGGACCATTGAGAAGGTTGCGCAGCTGAAGCTGATGGCATACCAGCAGTGGGTCGAAGCTGAAAAAACCGACACTTTGGGCATGGACCCCGAGCAGCAACAGGCCCACATGACGCAGCTTAATATTTTGCGCAATCTGATGGCCCAGTGACTTGTTTTTTTTTCCAGCTTACCGTACTTGTTTTATTTTTTTTAGTTGTAATTCAAGATTCCTTTAATGAATGTTTTTTAAGTTTCATGTTTTGGTAATTGGTTTACTTTAATGACTTGTTTGAATTTGGTCAAAGAAGATTTTTTTTTTACATTATGAGGTGTCCATTATTGGGATGTGTGCCATTATTGCCACCACCACCACAAAATGACCAAAATGTCCCCTAGTGGCCGGCGGTTTTGGCCTATAAATACCACCCTTTTCCTCCTTCATTCTTCACACCTCTTCTCCAAATCTCTCTCTATCTTCCATACTTTTGTTCTTCCATTTTTCCTCCCTTTCTTCGAAGCACCAATGGCCGGCGTAGGCTCATACCCGTGGACCAACGAGGAAGAGATGGTGTTGGTCCTATGTTGGTTGTAGGACGCCCGGCCGGGCCCAAATCATAGGTACTAGCCGGTAGTCTATGCCAATTTTGTCCACAATGTTCCGGCCAATTCCCCGCCGAGAACCCATCATGAAGATGGGTCTGTGGGAGATCGTTCGAGACCATTACAAATTCCTGCAGTACGTTCACGAGCTGTAGATCGTGATCGTGTCATAAAATTAGATTTCGTTTAATTATGTATTAACTTACCATTTGCGTGCTAATTATATGTATAATTATCGTTTAAGTTTGTTTTAATTATCGTATGTGTGGTATATGTATAATTATAATAAAGTTGTGGGTTTATGTTGCAATTTTTTTTCATTTTTTTAATTGCTTTTTCCTCCATCTCATCGGCGGGTCCTCGCCAGCAACAGTAACCCACTGCAGGCGTCGCTGGCGGTGAGCTGGCGAGATAATTTAAGTATTATATTTCCAGTCATCTCGCCGGCGCCATCTCGCCGGCAGCCGGCGAGATGACTGTGGATGCTCTTAGTACTTGATATTAATTAACGCTATAATAATTAATATTCTCTATTTGGTCTAAGATTAATATAAAAATTAATTGACGACAGTGATAGTCAAAATCAGATAATAATATTATTAATTTGATTTTCAATTTTGTTTGATAAATTTAGATTTAAAAAGCAGAAATAGACAGAATAATATCCTATTGTTTTGTTAAATAAAATTGTCCCACTCCTCAGAGTTTTCGGTATTCCCAAACAATTGTGATTTATGACATCGGTAGCTCTACTCCGATCAATAATTGATTAAAGTAGTTGTAGTGGTCGTCGAATTTTTAGGAGCCTATTGATTTTGTTACAATAACAAACATACTTAACAAGCATCTGATTATGAAGAAAAAAAAAATGGTCTTTAGGGTTTCTCTGAATTATATTTTCTATATCTCATTCCTCTTTGGTTATGTTTTGTTCACGCCATCTAATGTTTGCAACTCATTTCTCAAGTTCTGCACCATGCTGCCCTCGTGCTTTGTCTTTATCGATAACTTCAATCTCATTCGATGTCATCATAATGCCTATATCAATCCAAGAAAGGCCTACATGTAGGTTACATACAGTCGACTGCGCAGATCCATCACACATGTCGCCGCGAGTCATGCCCTCGGCTCCACCACAGGATTTCACCAATATGTTCGCCCTAAACGAAAAAAACCTCGCCCATCGCCTCCTTCCCCTCATATCCCGTAAGACCATTCCTAAAAGTCATTCGGGACCTTTCCGGGGACCAAAAGGCTTAGCCGTCGTTACGGTTAGCTTAATTGGGATGTTTCCTTTCAAACGGTTGTGTTTGTGAAAAAGTCAACTCGGGATCAATTTTAGTCAAACCTCGAGTCTTAGTGAATAAATTAATTGTTTGCTGAGATATTTTGGGTTAGAGGTGGTCCCCACATGGACACATGTCCATAGTGGCTTGGGTGAGAAGAAACAAGAGAGAAAAGACCCTTATACCCTTAAACTTGAACATGAGAGGCTTTTGGGCAAAAAGGGCAATTGAGTCACTACACTATTAGGTTAAAGGGACCATTTGGTGAACAATTCAGCTCACTTTTGGAGTGTTGGCCGAAATTATCAAGGGAGGAGAAAGAGGAGCTTCCATGGAAGCTTGAAGAAGAAGCAAGGAAAAAGGAGGGGGCTTTTTGCTCATTTCTACCTCAAATCATCTCCCAAACTTCATTTTCTTCATCCCCTTTTATCCTTAAGGTAAATCATCTACCTATTTTTGTTTTGGTTGAATTCCACGTAGTGGGTTTGCTAGAAAAAGCTTGAAACTAGTTGAGTTTCCATGGATGATGAACTTTTAAGGTTGAAGTAGATGATAGATGCTTAAAACTAGGTTTAGATGATGAAATCAATTGGATTTATGGAGTTTTGATGAAGACCCATGATGGGTATTGTGGTATTGACGTTTATGGAGCTGTTTTGGAGGGTTGGGAAGGTTAAAAAAGGAGGTTTTGAGGTTTATTTTTGTGAAATCGGAGCTGGAGGAAGAAAAAGGATGGAGTTGTTAGACCCGTCATGGATCCACGACGGGTACCGTGACGGAGTGCGTCACGGCTCCGTGAGGGAGACCGTGACGGCGCCAGACACGGCTCCGTGAGGAGAACCGTGACGGTGTAGACCATTGGTCCTTGACCCGAACCGTGGCAGACCAGAATCGATCCTTTGGGGCCCTTTTTGGTGTATTTCGAGTAATTGGGACGGTTACCTATAATCGAGCCCTTTTGGGGTTATTTGGAACATTTTTGTAAGAACCGCTCCCGGTCGATCCCGGTCGAACTGGTGAATTCTAGACAAGTTTGACTTTCGGCCGGAAAAGTCAATCGATGACTCTGGAAGTCATTCGAGACCTTTCTGGAGCCCAAAAAGCTTAGCCGTCATCACGGTTAGCTTAGTTGGGCCATTTCCTTCAGTTTGACTGTAATATTGGTTAGGTCAAATTTCGGTCAAACTTGGACTTTATATCGGTCTTTTCCCGATAAAATCTTGGAAAGCTGGAAATTTATTAAGTGGAAGTGACCCCACATGACACTTGTCATGTTTGGCTTGGAGGATGAAAAGGGAGCTTCAATTGACTCTTATACCCTCCCAACTTACCTTTAAAGGGATAGGACCTTAAGGGCTTTTTGGTGATTGGACAAAATAGGTCATTTAAAGCAACATGAGCACACAAATCAGCTCATTCGTTATTGTTGCAGCCGAAAATCACAAGGAGAGAAGAGGAGAAGAGCTCATTTCTTGAGGAAGAAGAAAGGGAAGAAAGCTTGCATCTTGGAGCTTGTTCTTGGTCCTTTTGCCTCCATTTTCCTTCCATCTTCTTCATCTCACCATCCTAGAGGTATGGATGCTCTTAACTCTCCATTTCATCTACTCTCAAATTTGGGTTTTGTGGTTTTTGGCTTGAAGTTGAAGAGCTAGCTTTTTGGTTGTTACTTGGAGAAGAAGTAGTGAAGTAGGTTGCTTGGATTGTGTTTTTGGTTGAAGTTTTGATGAACCCATTGAGGGTGTTGATGTTTGGCAACTTTGGATGAACATTTTGGAGTTAGAAGGACTTGGAAATGTGGTTTTTGATTTGATTTTCATGAAACTCGAGCTGGGGAAGAAAGGGGGAGAACCTAGACTGATTCGCTACGGAGCGTGACCCGGACCGGGCCCTGTGCCGGCACGGCAGGCCGCACGGAACGGGCCAGGTACCGGCACGGCGTGCTGCGCGGAACGGGCGTGAGTCCGGCACGGAACCTCGCACGGTCCATGTCAGACTCCGGGCCGGTACGCCGCACGGTCCGTGCTGGTTCCCAGGCCGGACTGTGATACGGTCCGTGCCAGGTTCCGGCACGGCCTGTGCTACGGTCAGGGCCACCTTCCGGATCAGACCTCCAGATCCAAAACCCTTCCTTTTAGCTCATTTCGATTTCTAGATCACTTCTTGACCTTATTTCCATTGTTTGAGGTTTATTCTGTAAATTTTGGGTTGAGGAACACTCCGTTGAGTTACTAATTTTGGTATTGTTGTGGTCCAAGACCGTGAGCTCGAGCTCAAGAGAAGGAAAGGCCTTGGACCCGAGCTATAGAGTCGAAGATCACTCCGAAACCCGTGTGAAGAACGGAGGAGCGACTAACCGGCTTTACAGCAGAGTTTTAGAGGAAGACCACAAGGTAGGGGAAATCCTAACTACTCGAATATTTCATTACTAGTATGCATGTTAGGATAATAAAATCGGAAAGGTCCTATAATTGCATATAGGATGCGAATAACTAGAATAATCGTCTTTCAATTACTAATAACTGGAAGTGTCTAGAATGCATGCTTAGGATGAGAATAACTAGTGTAACTCGCTTTCAATACTTGGGATTTGTTTTACTGGTAGAGAGGTTGTGATGAGCCCTCATATTAGTTGTTGTGTTAGGTTCACATGTTTGATTGCTTAATTTGGATAAGTTAAGAGTCTAACGAAACTAGCTAAATCGTATGCTTGATTGATTGAATGTTTACATGATTGGTTGATTGATTGAATATTGAATGATTGAATGCTTGAACGGATGATCGAGTATGACTGATTGTGGCAAACGGTACAATCAAGTGATCGATGGACCGATGGATCGTGACAGGTAAGTAACGGTAAGTGTAAGGATTAAATGATTGTCTTTGGTGTGTTGTGATGAAAGTGTGATTCGATAAGCGGTATTTGTTTGATGTGTCATTGTGTGTTTCTCTTTTTCGTATTCTTAAGATGTTTGGTTGTCGGTATGGTACTTACACCGGGAGGGTAATCCGGTGGTGTTATAGTCGTTGGTGTTGGCAGATCCTGCGGGATAAGATTGGATTATTGGACCCTGAGGGGCATTGATTATTGGAGCCTGCGGGCAGTGAATATTGGACCCTGCGGGGCATTGGTTATTGGAGCCTGCGGGCAATTGGATGGTTTACCCTGCGGGGAATTGGTTACTAGTGGTTTCACCCAAGTGTATGCGCCCTAAGGGAGCACTACCTTGGTTCCCTATGACATATGGTTCTTTGGAGGCATTTCCGAGAATTCTGACGATGAGTGTCCCTTTGGGATGGTTTCCGGTGCCCCGATGTATGTGCTTCCTCTGGACCGAGGGAAAATATGATATGATATGGGTACTCTGGTGGATCTGAATATGGGAACCGATGTGACACCAGAATCTATCCGTGGATCGGAGGCTTGAGAAAGCAAGTTATTGGTGTGATATTAACTGTTCCCATTTTAGTAGTTATGATACTTTTATAGTACTTTTCGTTATTGCTATCCTTAAGAATATGGAACTTTTCTCATTCATTCTGATTATTAGTATTCCATTGTTTAATGGTATTTAAAGTGTTACTAGCATTTCATTGTTAATCGCATTCAAATCGTTATTTGCATTATCTTGTTAAAGCAGTTTTATTGTTAATCTAAAGGTTGAGTTGTTTACGATTTTTCCTACTGAGCGTAAGCTCACCCCTATGGTTTTCTTACTGTTTTTACAGGCGTACCTGATGTCTAGTGAGTTCGAGGCTCGGGAGCTTCTGGACGTCTTGGGGATTATTTTAGAGTGGTGTTGGTCGTTTGTACTAAACACTATTTATCTTGCACTTTATGTCGAGCTTTGACTCACATTTAGGATTTTCGAACTATTTACTTATGTTGATTTGAGGAAGATTGTTTGATATTTAAAGGTTCTCTCAATTATTTATCACTTTTCTATTATTAACTCAGGTCACGTCTCGAGTCCGGTCAAAACCGGATTTGGGGCGTGACATGTTTTCCTCTTTAGACCAATAGTGAATCACTCATGATTCTTGTATTAAATTTGTGATGCTAGACTTTGGACCCGAGCTCGGCGGAGGAGACTTTTGGACCTCGTGAAGTGACTAAGCGTTTGGAAAGCGATCGAGGTAGGGAAAGTAGTGAATACCGGTTTAATTGCGGAAAGTTACTAGTATGCATATAGGTTGCGAACATTTGATATAATGATAGTATGCATGTAAGATGTGAGGAACGAGTGAAATGAGGGATAGCTTACGAGCCATGTCGAGCCGTAAGTTTGGGAATTGTCGTGCTGTAGAAATGCATGTGGGCCATGTCGAGCCCTTAGGTTTGTGTGTTGATTATGATGTCATGATCTATGATTGTGATGCTTGATGTGTGATTTATTTGTTGTTAGATTGAGAATCATGATATGGTATACTCGGTGTAGTATGTTGTTATGTTTGGGAAAGTGTGCCATGCTTGATATGACGTGAACCAATGTTTGTGATATGGTCGGGTGATTGATAGACCGATGTGATGTGTTGTGGTAAGTTGGCTCGGTTCGTATACCGTGGTTGAATTATGGCATTGCGATGCGTGAGACTATCTTGATGCATGTTCCGAGATAAGGTGTGTTTCGGTATGATACCTTCACCGATGGGGTGGTATGCCGGTGTAGGGTGGTATCTAGGCCCACGGTGTGGTCCCATGTACGCGGTCCCCCGGGTAGTGGTTCCGGTACGATACCTACATCGACGGGGTATGCCGGTGTAGGGTATCTAGGCCGACGGTTACGTGATCAGTATTGTGAGTGTGCCCGGTGCATTTCTGGGAAGACATCTAGGTCGATGTTGTGTGGTCCGGTATGACGTATCGTGATTTGTGCCCTGATGCCATGTTCCGAGAAGATATCTAGGCCGATGTTGTGTGGTCCGGTACGATATGGTTGAGTCGGGCTGTGGACAGCCGGCGAGGTTCGGGGACTGCTGTACGGGACGTGTGATTGTTTTATTGTATGTTGTATGTTTGATGATTGGATAAGTGACGTGAGTACCGTGTGATAGTGGTCGTGTAAGTATGTCTGTGAGTGTGGTTATAGTCTTGTGACTAAGGATTGTGGTTATGCGATCCCGTGTTGTGGTTAGTTGTGTGCCGTACTAGTATGCCCTAACTAGACGGTTACTCGTGGTGGTGAGCAGATGCTCATCACCTTAACTACTTTTCCTACTGAGCGAAAGCTCACCCCTTTACTTTATTGTTCTTGTAAAACCCGCTTCGTTTCATTAGGGTATTAAATTACAATCCGAAAACCTTAAGGTAGGTTTTTGAAACAAGTGCAAAAAAAAGAGGAAAGGAGCAGGTCTGGACCAGGCCAGGCGCGCATGCCCAACCCAGCCCAGCCAGCCTCTCGGTCCGGTTGTCCTCTGAGGCCCATAGTGGCCGGCCCAAAACCCACACCCCTTAAAAGGCTGAAACCCTAGGGTTTCAGCATCATTTTGCACGCAGCCACCCTCACCTCCTCTATCCCTTCTCTCTCTCGATCCAGCTTCCTCTATCCCTCTCTGGTTCATCCCGAGCTCGTCGGCCACCACCGTTTCCGACCGCCACCTCCCTCACCATCCTCGTCCCGTCCTCTTCTCCTCCATCCCGACCCCGTCACTGCTCCGGCCAGCCCACGCCATCACCGTCTCCGACCTCCCTACCTCTCTCCTCCTTCATCTCCGACCAGCATCTTCTCCGTCTCCGTCCAAAAAACCGTCATCCATCATCGGTTCCGACCGACCTCACGCCACCGCCCCTCTTCCGGTCTCCGACCTCCCCGTCCCGAGCCCTCACTCGCCACCGAGCTCCCGCCGTCGCCGGCGAGCTCGTTAGATCCGGAACGGGACCGAGTCGTCCGGACCCGAGGCGAACTCCCCGCCGTATACCGCCGTACACCGCCGTACGCCGCCGTCCACCGCCGCTCCCACCGCCGCTCTCCACCGTCTCCCCTGCCACCGTTTCGGTACGGTGAGTTCTCGGTCCGTGGAACCTCGGCCGATAACGGCGTCGCCGGTGGTCGGCCGCACCTAACCCGATCTCGTTCTTCTTCTTTTGCTTTCTCGTTCCCGAGTTCGTTCAGATCTGGTCGGGATGGAACGGAACTCCCGAAATGGAAAGGAACAGAACAAAAAAACGTGAATCCGGTTTGTTTAAAGGATTATTGTAAAGGGTGTAAATCTGAAAATGTAAATAAGAACAAGAAATTTACGTTGTTGTTGTTATATTTTTCAATACAAATTCATATTTAGAATAAAGTTCGATTTCGTTTTTCGAACGTAAAATTGTTATCGATAAAACTAGATCGGTTAAATTAATTGGGTTTTAAAACAAAGGTCGGTCGTTAAACAAACTTGAGTTAAGATAAATCGAAAAGGGGGGAAAACGGGATCAAAACGGATTTAGAAGGGTTTTGGACCAAAAATCTCGAGTTTGGAAACGAGCAGAAGGAAACCGTTTTGTTTTAAAATCAAAGTCGGAATTAATTAAAGAAAGGAGTTTCAAAGACGGTTTAAGATAAAAAAGGGGTTTTAACTAGGTTTAGATCAAATCTGGGTTCGGTGCGTGGGTGCTCGAACCCGATCCGTCGTAACCCTACTGTTAGCCCGCTCGAGTGTAAAAGACAACTGTCGTATTTAAACTGGACAAATCGTAACCTTTAACTTAATGGCAGAACCGTTATAAATTTGGGGCTTCGTGTTAAATTTGGAGTCTGGCTTCGATCGAAAGGGAGCCCCGGAAGGCAATTTACAAAACTCGGGCAGATTCGCCATGTCGGGCGAATCGGGCCTTTGCGGGTCCTTTTTCGACAATGTCGAGTAATTAGGAAGCTTGGGAGTGATCGACATTGTCGGGGTTACGTTGGGCGTTAAGTTCATTAAATTTTCGGTTTAGTCCTACTAGTTTAAAAGTGCTTTAAAACTGTGTTCTTTTAGATCGTGCTGCGGACCGAGGCAAAGGGAGGCTCGGCGAGTGACTGGGATCATCTCGGGTTTTAGTGGAGCGCTTTTGGAGTTGTTTACGAGGTAGGGAAAAGTAGCCGGATCTCGGCCCTGACTAGGGAAGGTTAACTATAGAATTGCATGTGACACCGGGGTGTCGTGGGTTATTTAGGTTATCGAATATTAGAAATGCATGATACGGGAATGTAGTGAATACTGGAAATGCATGTGACACTTAGTAGTGTCGTAGGAGCAGAGAACTTAGCGTTAACTGATTTACTGGAGGCATATGACCATGCCCGGAGGTTGTTGTGCGTTATTGTTGATTGAGTTTGGGTGGCCTTGAGAGCCAGTGTTATTTGTTGTTGAGTTGGGTGGCCTTGAGAGCCCGTGTTATTTATTGTCGAGTTTGGGTGGCCTTGAGAGCCCGTGTTATTTATTGCTGAGTCTTGGGTGGCCTTGAGAGCCCGTGTTGTCGTTTCGGTGTTTTGGGTGGCCGTGAGTGCCCGTGGGGTTGTGAACCCGTACTTTACCGTTGGTGTCTTGGGCGGCCATGAGGGCCCGTAGGGTTGTTGAACCTATGTTTGGTTGTTGGTGTCTTGTTGGCCTTGAGTGCCTGTGGAGTTGTCATCGGTGTCGTTACTGTCTGTTTGAACTTGTTTGTGATTGTGATTGGTTACTTGATACTGGTGGAGGTTGTGTGGTGTAGCTAGCCTCCCGACTGGGATCGGGAGAAGCGGGGGGGTTGTGGGCTAGCTCCCCGATTGGGATCAGGGGAAGGACGCGCGGGTGTGGCTAACCACCCGACTGGGATCGGGTGAAGCGGAGAGGTTGTGGGTTAGCCTCCCGACTGGGATCGGGAGAAGTTGCGCGACAGGTCGACCGCCTGACCACGTCTATGATCGATAAAGGGCGAGAGACAGAGATTGGTTACTGAGCAGCCGATTTGCGATCCTCTATGATCTTGTTTGGTATTGTGTGGTCAGTCGTGTCTTGGAGGAGGTCGTCGATCGTAGTGTGGGGTCTACATCACGTGTCCGAATGTTGAGTCAGTTGAGGAAAATACTGGTCGTGTGTGTGTCTTTTGAGTCGTTATTGGTGTCACCGGCTTTGTCTGCTAATTATGCCGTAGTAAGTCTGTTATCTGTGGTGGTGAGCGAACGCTCACCCCTAGCTGCTTTTCCTACAGGTACCGTTCGCAGCCTGGACTAGGTGAGCTTCTGAAGCTTGGAGAGCTTGAAGCGGGTTGCTGGGTGTTTTGAGTCTAGTGACGTGTACCTACCCTTTTTGTCCTAGTGTGGGACTAGTATTGTTTTTGAGATGTAAATAATATTCTTTTGTGGAACTAGTCTGGCTTTTAAAGTGATTTAACGAAAACAGGTTTCAGTATTGTAACTTTTTAAACGTTCGCGTCCCTAGTTTCGGTTCGCTGAAATTGGAGCGTGACAGTTCTACAGGTCTTGAGCGGGATTTGTGCTAGCGGATTCTCGGAGCTTGGGTGCTAGCGAGGGTCTTGGGCAAGTGTGGTGTAGAGACGTACTGTTTATTTGTTACAGAACTTATTTATTATTTGGTTTCGCCGAGTTGTTGACTCTTGTTGTTACTTTGATCTCTTAAACTATTATCGGAAACTCTTTTTGGTTCTAAAATTATTTTTATTAATTATTATTTTAGTTCACGTCTCGAGTCTGGTCAAAACCGGATTTGCAGCGTGACAAAGGATATCATCCATGGAGATGGTCCCACTATGCAACGTCAAGTGGTTAGTGTAATGACTCTCTCTCCAACCGAGCTGAAGCTCAAGCTCTCCCCACAAGGAATCTCAGCCAAGTCGATGCCCAAGACTATCCATCCGAGAACCTGTCAGGCCCGAACCATCGTCATCATCATGACCATCCCCCCGATGGGAAGAATCGTGGGTCACCCCACGAACCCGGTGTCAAACTCTGGCACCGAACTAAGGGTAGGACCCGTCCACCTCCTCGATCGACCTACCCATTGAAGAATATAGCACTACAACGGATGGTACATCCAACGACCCACGCTGTCCTGCTTAAGACCTCGATGGGTCCTTGGAAACGGAAGAATGTCCCCTCTAACCCCTGAGAAGGAGGACCAAGTGAAGCTGGGGAGACATAAGATCTCTTGTCTAACCATGAGACTCTTGTCGTTATACCCCAATATTGGCCGGCCATGAGTAATAGAGGTTCCCTTCTCCCAGCTAGGGCATCAGATTACCAAGAGACCCTAAAAACGAGGCTTTCTTGGAAGCCTCGCACTAGACAATGAGTGTGAAATGGAGCAACATGACGTGTATGGGGATACACGTCTCGCCCTAACAAGGTCGGATGTACCGACACCCTACTTCCCATGTTTCCTAGTGTTCTCCTTAAATGCTCGGTATTCCCTCACTTTTTTCATACTATACCCACGAACATCTTTAGGTCGACTTAGGAAATGATTATCCAAATCTACAACGACTTCTCTACAACCCTTAGTTTGATTGCCATCGTCTACTCTTAGATTACCTAAGCATTTAGTTATAGTACTACTGTCTACACCTTACAAATTAAGACTTATGTCTCGTCCGGTTCAATTTCCAGTTCTCTTTATAAACATAATGTATCTTCTTTTATTCTAATAATAAAATACTTCCAATTTTACAAAAAAAAAACACAATTTAACATTTTGAAATGAATTGGTTAGCTTTTGATGATGCATGAATTATTTTAGAGATTTTTTTTGTTAACGTTGAATTACCTGAAGAAATGGTTCTCGTGGATGAGTGACAAATCCATCCACACTCATTTCCAGTCAGTCTATAAATATATGGTTCATTTGGATGGAATTTTTGATCCGTCTATAAATCATTTTTTTACTGAGAATTTCATTCGCACGAATTACGGATATATTGGATCATAAGGGTACCAATAGTCATTGGGAAAAGAGAGCAACCGGGCTTGTATCTTGGGTGTTGAATGATTACAACGTACTAAGGAAAGAGAAGTTGGGGGTTTCAGTGCCCCATGCAAGGCTCCGTCGTAAGTATATGGATCTGTTGAGGCCCCAAGAGGGTGTCACCAGTGCCTCCGCCTCCTTCTCCGCCACGGCCATCGTCGGTGCCGTCGCCTTCCGTTCATCTGAGCTTATTGGAGGCTCGATCGAGGTTCTGCATCGAGATTGTGGTGCAAATGATTACTCGGGGCCTCTGTCCAGGGCCACCCCAGCCCCTCTATTGGATCGAGGCACTGATACCCAAGCGAGGTCTGCGTTGTAGCCTCACCGGGGCCAATGAGTTTGTGACCGAGCAACAAGGTGTGTTTGGGGATGCACACCCCGCCCTACCGGGGTCAATCATCTTGACACCCAAGCCTCCCCCTTTTCCTAGTTTTCTTCCTCGATGCCTGATGTTCCCCTAGTTACCTCGAAAAGGTCTCCATTGAGAGACCATGGTGTTTCTCAAACACCACAAACATTTTAAGGTCGAGTCAGGAAAAGACTCTTGTGTCATTCACATGAATAGGGTCAGATCCCCTACATATACACTAGGAATAGTCATCTCTTGTATATATGTATTTATGTGCTTATTACATCACAATACTGCGTTGATAAACAACAAGATTACTTCAGGATCATCATCTTGGATCTTGGTTGTAAGATCTGAAACCATATCTAACCATTTCTTATGTTTCTCTTAATAAAAATGAACTTGTTATCGTTCTAAACAAAATCCATAAACAACATATAATTAGATAATCGAGCAAGATATATGGTATGCAAAAATTTCCTTTTCCACAACCCTACGTGGAGGTGACCAATACGATTCTCCTTGTGATAAAAGTGTGGAAAGAGGTGGGTTGCAAATTGAGCTTCAAAACTATTAGAGCAGCTACAACGTTACGAACCTTGTTTCGCACACGAAACGCGTGCAACACCCCGTCGTGCCCCCACACAGGGCCCCACGCGCGGCGATGTTAGGTCTGCAGCCCAATACACCCCAACCCCTCTGGTGTATTGTCCACAGAAAAATACCAACCTAGGTTGTTGGTGAGACTTGAACCCAAGACCTCACCCTTTATAGCATTTCCTTGAGTAATGCTATCACCAATTGAGTTGCAGCTCAATTGGTGATAGCATCACTCAAGGAAATGCTATAAAGGGTGAGGTCTTGGGTTCAAGTCTCACCAACAACCTAGGTTGGTATTTTTCTGTGGACAATACACCAGAGGGGTTGGGGTGTATTGGGCTGCAGACCTAACATCGCCACGCGTGGGGCCCTGTGTGGGGCACGACGGGGTGTTAAAACGCGACCCGCTATTTAACGGGTCGCGGGTCGTGCATTGTGAAGCACGATGTTCGCGGCCACAACCGCTAAATAGCGGGTCGTGCTCGCAGCCCGCGACCCTTTATTCTGGTTCGCGGGTCGCTGGCCGCGCGCCAACCACTCACGCCGCAACACGTGGCCTTCCGGTTGTTTTTTTCTTCTTCTAAATACATAAATCATATTTAAATTAAATATGATTGGTCCACTCACAACCTGAGCCTCTATCTGATTCTCACCATTGTAAAACACACTTAATTTAAAAGGCTAAGAACCACTATTTTATTGATTTGATACCCGAACCCCTAATCTAAGCCCTTCTGTTATACATGCTCCTACAATTTCTATGAGTTTTTTGTAGGTCATAATACACATTAATATCTTATGTTTTTGTACATATGGAAAATTGTCAAATATACGATAATTTGAGCAATGTGGCCTACAAAAAGGAATCCCAATTCCAATCTCGACCCCATATTACAAGGACAATTCAGTGGGGGCGGAACTATTAATCAATAACGATCTAATACCGAATGAAGACTGTAAGGACGATCACATACATTTGAGAGTAATACAAACAAGATTGGGACAGCTCGCTCGCGTTTTGGATTAGCATCGATATCTTTTGGGTTTTCGAATTTTTAAGTTTGTCTTGATCACATTATTAGTATAATTATAAAACCTTCAATTATATCATATTCTTAGGTGAATAAAACAACTATTTTGTCCGTTACCCATAAATTCTGCTCGGTTTTTGGTAATTACACCACTATCAACTTTTGAAAACTTGTACAAATACAAACACATGAACAAAGATTCAGTTTCTGGAATAGTTGATACAAATACTCTTTTTCTGGTAATCAGACATTTCCTTTCCAGTAAAAGAAAGGATCCAGAAGTACATTCCTGCTACGCTCTTATTGTGTATGTCCTACTCCTACCTAAGCAATTCCTTATAAATAATAATTTGATTTATGAAATTTTCATTTCAAATTTAATATAATCAAACTCAACCATAAAATTATGCTCATTAGTAAACAAGTCAAACTTATGTTTAAGTTTATTAGGCCCGGTAGAATCATGAGCTGAATGAATTGAACCGAATTTGAACTTCATTTTTAAGCTTATTCTTGAGCTGTACTCGAACCTCATAAATACAATTGGCGACCAGTTGGGGCATGCCATCCTCTCCATGGTATAGGATCTTTCTATCCTTCTCATATTTACACAACTGCAATTTTGGCAAACGAAAATAGGGGAATTTAAAACTTCACAAACACAATGAATTGTTTTGAAATCTTATAATCAATAAACAAGAGATTCTAAAGTATGGCAATGGACTGAAATAAATGGTCAATAAAACATCATCAATAATAACTTAGAAGGCCTTGAATGAAACAAACTAACATCCCAACTTGTTTAGTGCATATGTGATAATCAGTATATTCCAATTCTAGCTCCCAAAGATAAATTAGTAGGCCTACCAGAATGAGGGTATCTTCTAGTTTTTAATATATATGTGCCAATTCATTGTTTATCATTAATCATCATACTGATTTAGGGTTTAGGATATAGTCTATACCTGAGAGGATTTCAAAGATCAACTTTAGTCTCCGACACTAAAACCTCTGTCAGCAGCATAATCCACAAAACTATATAGTGGCAGCACATTCTCGCCGTACTTGTCAAATCCATCCAATTCCTTCTTAGCCTTAGCCCTGAGCTCCTCTGCCACCTCCAAAGCCTTGTCCACTCCATACAGTTTCACATAATTCTTCCCACTCTCCTTCTTCCCACCTTCCCCACTCTTCACCATTTTTGCTTTCAACACATCATCAACAACTTGATACAGCACACCGACTGCTTGTCCATACCTCCTCAACCTCTCTATCTCATCATCTTCAGCCCCCGCCAATATCCCTCCGCATGCTGCAGAGCACTCCCCCATTTCCCCAAACTTCTTCTCTTGAACAAACTCGACAAAATTAGGCTGACCCTCGATGTCATAGAACTGCCCCGCTGCCATGCCAGTGGACCCTACCGCACGAGCTATCTCGGTGATCACACGGAGGATGCGAGGTTCTGGGACAAGTTCGGGAGGTGTGCGGGAGACGATGTGGCGGAAACCAAGGGGGAAGAGTGCATCGCCAGCTAGGATTGCCATGTCAACCCCGTAGACTGTGTGGTTAGAGGGCTGGCCTCGGCGTGATGTGTCATCGTCCATGCAAGGAAGATCATCGTGAATGAGTGAAGCTGCATGTACCTGTTAGACAATCCAATTCGTTCGTGCATAACTATGTCAGGGCAAAGGCTTACATCAAAACAAGTGCATGAAAATGGGGTTCTGATTAATACAATTCCATTGGCATATACCATATGATTACAAGTTTGAAGTGAATATAATTGCAAAGCAAACATATATAGAAACTCGAACTGGGTACATTACATATATGATTTAGACAAAAGTAACACCCAAATTGAATCAAACCCAATCTATTCATTAAAATCAAAACAATCAATCAAACAAGTGTTTGGCTTTGGAAATGGATCTTCTAATCTAGACAAGGAGCTCTGTATTTTCTGAAGGGCGAGATTTTTAAGTAGGGTTTCTTACACTAGAATTTATCTAAATTTGTACAGAAAGGTAACTCATTAGAGAAGATAGCTTGCAACTCCAAATCGAGATAAGGAAATAAAATGAATCCGAGCTATTTCTCATGCTTCGAAAACCTAGAGCTATTCAATTTCTGCATTGCAAATAAGGAAAGGAAGGAACCATTTCTAGAGCGCAGGCGGTGGGGAAGGCGGCGAGGCGATTGGCACCGAAGAGCTCGCAGGCGGCGACACACATAACCGGAGGGGCCCGCTTGGCAGCCTCGGCGAGAACGGAGTAGCGCATGGCCTGGTAGATCTGCTCCGGGTACTTAATTAGAATGGCTTCATCGAGCTTCTGGTCGATTTGGCCGATAAGGGTGGTCCAGTAGGTTTTGAGATCGAAATGGGTCGATTTCAATTGGGCTGAGCATCGTATTGGGAACTTTCTCTGAAGGTAGAGATGAGAATAGGAGGATGAAATTGCAGAGAAAGCCATGTTGTTTTTAGACAAAAGCTTCTTTCTTGGCCGGGACTGGAGAGTGAGTAACCAAGTGGTGATGGAAATATGAGTCATTTCGTGAACACATACGTACCTTTCAATTAATTTATTTTCTTCCCATATTAACATTATTAATGCACTGGACATTTATTGTGTTAATCGAAAATAGATGTTTTTGATGGGCCAACGAATGACAGGCTGAAGAGTCCAATTTCCGTACCCAAAAAATGACCATTTCGGGGATGGTGGCTATAGGTGATGATCACTTTTTTTTTGAAATAAGATTCATTAGTCATAATAAATCTTACAAATCATACCAAACGAGCGTTGTATCCACCAATCGTTCTCGAAAATGCGAGAGACGACCAGAGCGATAATAGCTCTTGAACAGGACGACACAGCGTCTAGATAAACAACGATCAGATCGGTCTTTCATATCGACGTTCCGAAAAGAACCGTCGGAAAAAGACACAACCGACCACTCTACCAAAGGTGGCTACCACACCTAATGAAGACCCACATGTCAAAGACAAACCCTTGACGACAAGTTTCGATTGGCGGGACATTAGAGGAAAATAAAATAACAATACAAAAACAACATAACAAAACAACAACGACACCGAAGAACTCATGGTCTGCCTCTGGTGGTCGGGGTTGGGATCGAAGCGAGGAGGGAGATGACCGGCTCCAAAAGGGTAGACCTGCATCGCTTGGGGCGGTGGCACGGGACTGGCCGGGTGAGCTCGGTAACGATAAGCAGGAGCATGGCTCGGACTGCGGAGCTCCGACGGACGATGGAGAAGATCTAACCATCTGGCCAGAGAAGAGAAGTGACTGAGAAGCTTGACCGGAGTAGTTCGTGCCGATGTTGTCGGGAGATAGGGCCGGAGGGTGGAGCGCCTGCCGGCCGTCGTCGTCGGGGTAAAAGGCCACAAGAGAGGTCGGGGCAGCCAAACGTGGGGGTGGTTTGGAACTTGTCGGAGTGGAGCGGGGTGGGGACTGATTAGGCCAAACAGGAACGGGGGAGGGTGGTGGGAGGCGGTGCTGGCCGGGGTGGAGTGAGAGGTGGCAGATATGGCCGGTGGAGAGCAGGAGATGGCAGATCTGGAGAGGGTCGGGAGAGGTGGGGTTGACCCGTGGAGGACGACGGCGTTGGCAGCGGGCCGGAGGCATGGAGCAGCGTTGATGGAGGGGAGCTCGCCGGACACTCACCAGATCTGGTCTGAGTCCGGCATCGGGGAGTGGGGAGGCTCCAAACTCCGGCATCATCAAGGGAAGGCGAGGGGCATGAGTAGAACAGGAACTAGTGAGGCCGCCGGCTTCCATGGCAAAAGCCATGGCCGCCGGCGGCGACGGCGCGAGCAACGAGAGGTTCAGGAGGGTTTTTTCACAGATGATCACTTTGTTTGATAATACAACCCCAAAAAATATGAACTGAAGCAACATACACATTTTTTTTTTTGAAGTTTGACCATAAGAACTTCAATTTTTTTTAATTTCATCCCATAATCGAAGCATCATTAATACTTGTTGGGTTAATTGCTCGTCGTTGAAGCTGGAGATGTCCATCTACATGGCCTCGTATTGGTTGAAGAGTTATTGTCACTGCTTGAAGAGCTCCATATGTTTCGCTGAGGGGGAAGGGGAGGGGGACTAAGTTGACGTCCTCCCTCGGTGGGATCGGAGGATACTCAATCCTATTGGGACTCACCACCGAGAGTCATCGGTGTGCCTTCCTCCACTTGTGAGTGAAGTTGAGTTGTAAGCCCAAGCTTCATCCAACCGTTGTCTCTGTATAGAAACATTGTGCCTTCCTCGAAGGTGAACTTCTCCTCGTACTCAAGCATTTCGACCCAATGATCGAGGGTGAAATTATTCGATTCGTCTTTATTCTTCGGTAGGTCTTTGTACAACTGTTTCGCCTCGACCATGTAGTTTTTGTCAAGCCATCCGCTTCGGATGTCGGCCTTTGAGGTCCTCATAATACCGAGGAACTTCCGCACCCACATCGCATGGTTGTTAAAATGATTCTTGATTGCTTTCCACTCGAAACGCGGATAACGTCCGTCTGCGTTGTACCCCCTCACAATTGTGCACCATAAGGACGTATCATCTTGGGAGTTGCCCTTAATTAAGTTTGTTGTTGTGCAGAGTCGAGTATTTATGAGTTGTTTTTCCGCCTCAACAGTCCATTTTTTTCTAAGGTTTGACATCCTTCATTCTTGGGAAGGGCCGATATAGAATGATTGAGATGACATCCGAGTGTCGCTGCTCCCGCCAACGTGTTGAGAGGTCCCATTAGCCTCATTGTAGTAGTAATAGTTTGGACCAAGGTGGAAAGCTTGGGGGTTGAATTGAGTAGGGGATGAAAAGCTTGGGGATTGAATTGACATGTAGGGCATGGAAATCTTGGGGGTTGAATTGACATGTAGGGGTGAAAAGCTTGGGGTTTAATTGACATGTATGTGAAATTCTTTTAAATCATTATAAAAAATGACACTTCACATAAAAAATTATACTTTACTTTAGAAAAAAGAATAGACGAAATTAAAATCAAGAGTTTGAAAGTATCACTCATGAATGCACCTGGGTTGTTATCAGGTTGCATATAGGGGCTGAAAGCGCTTGGGTTCTATCCCGGTTGCATGGACGGGTTGATGTTCAACATTCTCTAGAAGCTGCCTAGTTAAAATCATCCCGGTTGAATTCCTTTGGCCTCTACTGTTCGGACTTCGGTGAAGAAGATCGTTGAGTTTCGTATATTTTCGATCGGATTTTGGGAGAGATGAAGTTTAGAATGTGAGAGTGAAAGTAGAAGAAAAATTTGAGAGATGTATGAGAATTGTTGGTTGTTTGGATGAGTGGGGTTGGGGATATTTATAAGGGGAATTTGTTTTTTATTGTTTAATTCAGGCTTAATTTAATTATAAAAAAGTAACTAATACTGACCGTTGGCAACAACTTGATTTTTTTGTCCCACTTGGCCACGTGTCGTCCCATGGTTAACTGGCATGCAACCCCGAACCTACGACCCAATGACCTGTGATAGCAGGCCGCAGACCGTGACCATGACCCGCTATTTAGCGGGTTGGCGCCACAAAAATCACGCGCCACAAAGTGTGACCCGCGATGCCGACCCGCTAAATAGAGGGCCACGTGTCCCAATCTGTTATCTGGTTCGTTGCGTTGCACATGGTCTAGGAGCCGTCACAATAGGGTTTAGTATGAGTTTATTATGCCCATTAAATATGCCATTTTTCTCAAATCTTCGGCATACACTCTCTTGTCAGTTGAATCTACGGATTTTAAATTTGACGTCGAGGAAACAGTTGATATTGACACTCAGCCTTTTCAATGGATACGGGTCCGCTGAATCGTTGACTATCGAAACATTTAGAGACACGCACAAACCTGATTCTCCCCCGTCTTCACCAAAACCTGGTTCTTCTGCAACTTTATTCGGTGTCTATGTTGGTCAACCAGAATCGATGATGAGCTATCACCTCCTCCAGAATCTATGGCCAAGCTTGAGCTTTGGCGTGTCATATCTCATGGTGTTGGGGGCTAGCGTTGGCATGGCTCCGATGCTGATTAGGGTTTCACGTGGGTGATCTCCTCAGTATTTTCTCTGTTTTTCCGTAGTCGCCCCTCGTCACACGCTGGCTAGTTGCCAGAGTTGTGATGAGGATTCGACTTAGAGCTCGTCGATTGCTTCTCCCTTTCTCTAATATGATTTTTTCTTGCCTGGTGATTATTGAGTTTCTCTACTCCGTCAACGCTCCCTCCCTCTTTAGAAAGTCTAAATTTGTCCTTCTGTTGTGCTTGGTGTTTAGTGGTTCACTCTTTCTCCGTCTCGTTCTGCCATCGTGGTTGTGTTGGGGTCTCGTCGATCTCTTTGGGTATTAGACCCTGACATGGCTTTGTCGTTGTTCTAGCTCCTTTGGTCTTTCCGAACACATGCCAACTCGTTTTGACTACTAATGGGGTCCCATTTGTATGTATTATTCAATCGCAGTTTCACACGTTTTAATCAAAATCATCCTCATTTAGTATAGATTAAACGTCTTTCCTTTTCCCTTTTTGTTTTTCGTCTTTCTACTCTGTGTGTTCTTCTTTATAGGTAACTCGAGGAACCATATAGGAGGAAGCTGATCTAGGACCTTTGAAAGCCGAGCCAATCCAACACCGAAAAAAGTAGTTGTAAAAGGAATTTTCCCTAGAGTTACACGTCGTGTAGCCTCAGCCTACACGTCGTGTAGGATCAAACACATGATAGCATCCTGACGAAGGATGCACTAGAGACAAAAGTTACACGTCATGCACCTCATTTGTCACACCGTGAAGCCCTTCGTCTTCCTTTCACGTCGTGAAGTCATTTTCCAACCACGGTGTGAAGACCCTTACACCGTGTAGACACCCCTCTTACGATGTGAAGTTTCTCACATTTTACACAGCGTGAAGGCATAGCCTATAGTCGTGAAGGGATCAGTTGAGCCTATAAATAAAGACCTTGACCTCAACATTTAAATAACTTCCACACATCCTTGAGACCACTATTGAGGTCTCTACGTGAGGGTTAGTCTGAGGTTTGGAGGAGACGTCCTTGTCTTGGAGCGAGCAATTTTCGACATTCGAAGCAAGAATGACCAACATAACGGTCCGAGAAGGAGATTGATGGCAAGACGAAGCCTATAGTTAAAGTACTCTCTAACTCTAATCTTCAGTGTCTTCATGATTCAGGTACATCATAGAACCTTCTTTTTCTCATGTCTTGTGATGTTTGGATAGATGGATTTATGTGTTAAGATTCGTTTACTTATGTGTTTATGTGATCTCTGTAGATGATTAAGTCTTTTTCCTTTTAATTTTTCCTCTTAATCTTAGTTAGGTCGAATTCATGGTACGGGTTGTACCGAATAAGAAAATGATTAAACTTTGGGGTGATTGGTTAATATAAATACCCATCTAAAACACAAACTTTAGTGTGATTAATAAGTCGGGTTGTTACGATTTTCCATGTCATCCTCATTATCAAGAGAGTGAAGTGACACATTATTTGCCTACAATCACAGATTGTAAATAAGGAAAGGAGTGGTAGTTTTGTAAATAAGGGGTAGTTGGTGTTTTTGAACAAAACAAAAGGAAAGAAAGGGGAGGTCTCGGCCATTTCAGAGAAAAGAAAAAAAGAAAGGGAAGAGAGAGAAAGTGGAGAGAAGGAGGAAGAGAGAGAAAGAGAAGGAGGAGTTAGGGTTTTGCGATTTCTCGACGATCCGACCGACGGATCGTCTCAACGGCTGAAGAATCGAGCTCCCATCGTCATTCCCTACGGTGAGAACCCAATATTTTCTCGTTTTGGTACGTTTCAATTTTAGGGTTTGAGTTTAAACGAGTCAAATATAGTTGGGTTTTGGTTAGAATTGGTTTAAAGATGAATGGTTGAGGTTTGGGGTTCGTTAGGAACGTTTTGGGGCGAAAATGAAATTTTCCCATTGTGGCCGTGTGGGGTCCACTTACCCGGGCCTTGGGTTTTTCGTGTTCGGGTGGTTTTGGACGATCCCCGAATCGATAATTCACACCCGGAACAAATTATGGGATTAAATTGTGAAAGTTGGAAATTTCGGGTTTAGAAACTTTAAACGCGAATTAAATCGCTCGGAAGTCGGAAATTGATTCCGTCGATTGCATTGGAACCCTTGAATTATTCTAAGATCGTAGAAACGAAAACGGGAATTTTCGGAGCCCCGGAAGGGCGTTTTCCGATCCCGGGCAGATTCGCCGAGCCGGGCGAATCGGGCCTTTCTGGGCCCATTGTTGACAATGTCGAGTAATTGGGAAGTTTGGGAGTGATCGAAATTACCGGTGTTGCTTTTGGGCGTCAAACTTATTAAAATTCAGCTTTGCCTGCGAACTTAAAAAGTGTGTTAATTGTAATCATTGTAGACCGTGTCGCCGACCGTGGAAAGAGGAGGCTAAACGGGTAATTCTGGAGCACGCCGGAGCTTGGGCGTGGACTTTTGGGAAAGCATTACGAGGTAGGGAAAAGTAGCTGGATCTCGGCCTTGACTAGGGAAAGTTAACAGTAGAAATGCATGTGACACCTAGTGGTGTCGTAGGATGAGTAAGTTTATCGAACACTAGAAATGCAGGCGACACGTAGTGGTGTCGTATGATACGTGAACGTATCGAACAATAGAAATGCATGTGACACTTGGTAGTGTCGTAGGATAAGTGAACTTATCGAACAATGGAAATACTGATGGCATTTGGTTGTGCCCGGAGGTTGATTGAATTGTTTGTGTTTGTGGGTGGCCATGAGTGTCGTTGGGGTGTTGAACCCGTATATTACTGTTGGTGTGTCGTGGGTGGCCATGAGTGCCGTTGGGGTGTTGAACCCGTATATTACTGTTGGTGTGTTGTGGGTGGCCATGAGTGCCGTTGGGGTGTTGAACCCGTATATTACTGTTGGTGTGTCGTGGGTGGCCATGAGTGTCGTTAGGGTGTTGAACCCGTATGTTACTGTTGGTGTGTTGTGGGTGGCCATGTGTGCCCGTGGGGAGTTGAACCCGTGTTGGTTGACTGACTTGCCGAGTGGTAGTTAGTCGTGTTGTTGTATTCTCTTTCTTTGCGGGGTGTTGTGTGTCATTTGGTTTTGACTGTGATTGCATGGAGGTTAGGGCCCGCCTGACAATAAAGGGGTCCTGTGGTCGCGCGTGTGGGGGTTGGCTAGCCTTCCGACTAACCATCGGTAAAATTGTGCATTCTTCTGCGATAAAGGGGTCATGTGGTCGCGCGCGTGGGGGTTGGCTATCCTTCCAACTAACCATCGGTAAAGTTGTGCATTTCTTCGGCGATGAAGGGCGGCTCCCCTTCCGACTAGCTATCGGAAAAGTATCGCTGTATATATCGCTAACAGGTCGACCGACTGGCCCGACTGCGTTCGGGGGAAGTTGCGTGGGGCAACCTCAAGCCCAACCGGTTAGCAACCGGCACTGAGTAGCTGGAGTGCGATCCTTTGTGATCTTGGGTGTTGCGTGGTTATCTTTTGCGTCTTTGGTGGAGGTCGTAACCGCTGTGTCGGGTCTACATTACGCGTCCAGGATTGAGTTGGTTGGGGAAAGTAACAGTTTTCGCGTGACAGTCGGGTTACTTGAGTTTGGGGATAGTAGTCCCCGGTGTTTGGTTTGTTGTTGGTGTTTCCGACATTTTCTGCTAGTATGCCGTAGTCAGTCTGGTATCCGTGGTGGTGAGCGAACGCTCACCCCTAGCTTCTTTTCCTACAGGTACTGGTCGCGAGACGGACTAGGGGAACTCTCGAAGCTTGAAGAGCTGGGAGCGGGAGTCCGGGTTTTTGGGAGTTTAGCGACGTACACTTTGATTTTTGTTCGCTTGTTTTGGACGTGTTTTCAGTTGTAAAATATTATTTTGTTTAACTCAAAGTGGTAATTTTAAGCGGTTTATTAAAATGTTTGAAAACTGTTTTATTGTTTCACCGTTCGGGTTCCGGGTTCGGTTCTACCAAATTCGGGGCGTGACATTATTATAATGAACTTGTTCTTCAAAATGAAGAGACAAATCAAGGAAAACAAACCCTCAAAAAACATCTGACAGTAAGACAAGAGAAATCAAACAGAAGAAATGGCTAAACAATACCCAGATAAAACATGAAGCAAACTAAGAGAAAGAAATGTCTAAAAACCAGATAGGCAAATAAACAGCACACAAGTGCAAAACAGTTAAAACCAAGGCCCCATGCCCGTTGAGCCTGAAATCAGGCCCAACCAAAAGAAAAAACCCTAAAGTACCAATCAAATCGAATAGAGCCGCGACGCCACAACCTTGCTGGACCACCTTGAGACGCCAACAAAATCCACCGGAGACCTCAACCCCTCAACCCAATAACTTAGAATATGCCAAACAGGCAAACACCACCGCAACAGGTGGCCCCGACCATACCGGATCGAGGAGAGGGGGAGCACTAAGGGAAGAGAGGGATGAAGCTAACCGAGAGACCCCGTAGATCGCAGCACCACCGTTGCACCAGACTCATCGCCAAAAAACAACCCTAGGGCCAACACCACTGGGAAGAGAAAGAGATTTGTGACTCGGATCTCGTCACCAAAAAGACGAGAAATGGAGTCCGACCCAACGACCAACAGCGAGTCACGAAAAAACCCAAACCCACCAACGAACGGAACGAAAATCTCCGTGTACTGCTCAACTACTAGAGAGATAGCCTGCTGGAGCCAACACTCACGACGACCCATAGAGGAGAGTTCGCCTCAAGCCTCTCAAAGCTCGACCGAACGAGAAAAGAGAGGGGAAAGTGGTGAAACACGAACAAAATCACAACGGAGAAGGCAGGGAAAGCTAGATATGGTATGAAAACCCTAGATCTAAAAAGTACAAAGGAAAAATCGAGGGGAAAGGCACATGAAAAACCAGAGAAAGCAACGATAGAAGAGAAAGGAGAAGGGAGAAAACGAGAGACAACCTCCAACGACTTTCGCGGACGACCCTAAGGACCCGAAAAGTCGCCGACGACAACAGGACAAAGAGCTAAGGTTACAGAGGTAGGAGAGGATTTTAGAGAGAAGTTGAATCTCGATAACATAACCTAATTGTTAGAATTAACTGTTAATTCTCTCAACCTTTTGTCAGTTATTTATTAAAATTAAGTTCCTCTTATCCCAAACTTAAACCTATTTGTCCATGAACCTAAATTCGTACTTCATTTTAAGGTTATAGGTAGAAACATTCGTTTATGTATTGGTCGCAAACACTAAACTATCTAAAGTTTGAAAATGTCAAATTGTGTTTTAGTTACATGTTATTTGTATGTTTTTATGGATTGGTCACAAATTATATACATATCTTTATGAATTGATCACAAATATTTTATACATATATATGATGAATTGGTCTCATATCGATTATACGTTTTTATAATGACTAATAATATTTTTTTGAAATGGGTAACCGGAGAATTGCATTAATACCCAAAGGTAATCAAACAAGATAGGGCGTGACCGCCCCAAGTTCCAGATGTATGTCCGAGCCGACCGTAGTAGGCCCAGCGCTCATGGACCCATAATAATAGCCTACTTGAAATCGTAGGCAAAAACTCAAGACAACTCCTTACCAACGTCTCAAAACAGCGAGACATGAAATGTAAAGTCCTAAGCAACGCAAGAAATAAATTGTTCCAGAAATAATGTAAATAACGAGAAAGCAGATAAAAGAACTGAGTTGTTGTTGCGGGCTGCCCGGGACCTCCCAGCACTGGCTGTCCCGGGTCTGTCGGTATAGTCCAACATCGACTCCACCCACCCCTACCGGGTCGGTTCATCCCTGCATAGGAGGCTGCCCTGCCTTCGCATGCTTCTCTTGGCCCCCCTCAACGTTGGTCGGCTGGTTGAGGTCTGGTGGGAGGGTCGGGTGCTCCAGCGACTTCTTTGACCCCGGTGGACGATTCGATTCCTGAAGGCGTGGCTAGGCCATAAAGATTTTTTGAACTCAGTGGAGACTTTATGGAACTCATACTCGTGCACAAGCTCGGCTCGCTACAGGTTGTGGTTTAAATTGAGAAGTTTGAGAACGGATTTACAGGTGTGGAACAAAGAAGTCTTTGGCAGATTAGATTATGAAGTGGAAAGCTTGATTAGACAATTGGATGAAATGGATATGATCTGTGAAGACAGGCCTTTAACCGATGTTGAGTGTGCAAAGAGAAATGAACTTAATTCTGAGCTTGTTGTGAAACAAAAACAGTTATCAAGCATCTGGTGCCAGAAGGCCAGAGTAAATTGGGCTAGACATGGCGATAACTGTTCCCGATTCTATCATAAGCTGGCAAACCTAAACACTGCGCACAAGGCCATAGACCAACTGGAGGGTGAAGCAGGTTTGGTGGACGACCCGGATGATGTAAAGGCAGTAGCAGCGTCTCATTTCTCTAAACGTTTTGAAAGACCCTCGGGTCAAAGGGTATGTCTACCGCCTCTTCCTTTCAAACGTTTGTCTTTAATTCAACAGGAAGAACTGGAAGCTCGCATCACTCGTGAGGAGATTGACCAAGCGGTATTGGATTGTGCTGGGGACAAAGCACCGGGACCCGATGGTTTCTCGTTATGTTTTTATAAAGCCTGCTGGAATATAGTTGGGCCGGACGTGGTAGCTTTCATTGAAGAATTCCAGGGATCGGCAATGGTGGGGAAAGGATTAAACTCGGCATTTGTAGTCCTTATTCCTAAAGTTTCAAGCCCTGTGCGCATGACAGATTTCAGACCGATTAGCCTGATCTCGGGTCCGTACAAAATATTGGAAAAGATAGTGGCAAATAGACTCAAGCAGGTGATTGAGGTTCTTATAAGTGACTGTCAGAGTGGTTTTGTAGCTGGGAGACAGCTGGTGGACGGAGTATTGATAGCCTCGGAGATTGTACAATTGATTAAGAGATCAAAACAGGAGGCGATCATTTTAAAACTTGATTTCGAAAAAGCCTATGATAAAGTGATTTGGGCATATTTGGATGAAGTAATGGAGGCAATGGGGTTCGGCTCTAAGTGGCGAGCGTGGATGTTTGGTTGTTTCCGAGCTTTTGGCTCGGTTTTGGTCAATGGTTCGCCTAGTTCGGACTTTGCAATTGAGAATGGTCTACGGCAAGGGTGCCCCCTATCACCGTTCATCTTCCTATTGGCGGCGGAGGGCTTACACCAGGCCTTGGAGGAAGGGATTAGAGCCGGAAAATTTAGAGGAATTGATTTGGGAGCAGGACTTTGTCTGTCACATTTGCAATTTGCGGACGACACGATCCTCTTTGTTAAAGGTAAAGTCGAAGAGCTGCTGGATGTTAAAAATATTCTCGAAGGGTTCCAAAACATTTCAGGTCTTAAAGTTAACTTCCACAAATCTGAGGCCGTCATCCTGAATTGTCCTTCCCTGTCGACCGAGCAAGTGGAGGCGACCTTGGGCTGCAGAGTAGTTCAGTTTCCGATCAGATATTTGGGTTTCAATTTGGGGCAGAATCCGAGACTCACTGCTTTCTGGGAGCCGGTCCTTTCCAAGTTCAAAGCAGCGTTAAATCTTTGGCAAGCAAAACACTAGAGTTTAGCAGGGAGAATAGTGTTGATTAAATCAACTCTTGCAGCACTCCCTATCTTTTACATGTCCCTGTTTCAGGCTCCTAAATCAGTAATCCGATCCATGGAAAAATGGCAACAAAAATTCCTGTGGCAGAACAGTGTGACTAGGAGGGTCATACATAAAGTGAAGTGGGAGAAAGTCTGCAAACCTAAGGCAGGAGGTGGACTGGGATTAATGAGACTAGAGGAAGTGAATGTTAGCCTATTAGCAAAATGGTGGTGGCGTTTCGCAGAGGAAGAAGATAGTTTATGGAAACGTGCAGTCTGTGCTATTTATGGCTGGGACTCACAAGAATGGGACTTGGGTAAACTTGATAAGCCCGGGAAATCCTTTTTGATACATCACCTGATCGGGTTAGCCAATGACCCAAGATTCATCAATGTTTTTGGAGGCCAGTTCGTGCACTGGCAGGTGGGCGATGGGTGTAGAGCCAAATTTTGGGAGGAGAGATGGCTGGGGGACAGGCCATTTTGTTACCGATTTCCGAGATTGTACCGAGTGTCCCTTCTCAAGCACAAACATGTTTCGTTTTTCTGGGATAATGGATACTGGAATGTGGAGTACACTCGTTCTCTATGGCATGGTGAAGCTTTGTTGGCGGATGAATTGTTATCTGTCACGCCCCAAATCCGATTTTGGCCGGACTCGAGACGTGACCTAAAACAAACGAGGTAAAAGTAATAAAACTGTAATAAATTCTTTTACAACTGAAAACGAGTCCAAAGTATTTCTCAATAATCCAACAAAACAGAGGTCAAAACTTGATAAGTAACATAAGGTAAATAAAGTCAACAATGTGGACCAACACATCTCTAATACAATCCTCAAGACATCCGGAAGCTCCCGAGCCTCGAATTCCCCCAAATCTCAAGCATACCTGTACACATTATAAATAAACAAATAGGGGTGAGCTTACGCTCAGTAGGAAAATCGTAAATGACCCTAGTCTCCAAGTTTAATATTAAAACTGTTCTAATTCGATGTCACAAAAGTATTTAAAACCCTTAGACCAAAGGATGTAATAAACAAATAAGAAGTAACAATATCAATAGTGCATTCTCAAGGATAACGATAACTTCCCAGAGAATAAATAGAGAACATTATAATAAAATAGAAACCCATCACACTGGGAACAAGTAAACACTATTAATTAAAGAAATGTTATGGAATCCGTTGTGATGAAATAACCTCGCTTCTTCAAAGATAACAGTAACGTAAAAGAAGTTCATAATAAATACTTTAATGGATCAATAATAGTAAAAATGGGAATAATCAATATCTTGCCAACCACTCGCTTTCTCAAGCCTCCGATCCATGGATAGATTCTGGGATCACATCGGTTCCCACATTCCGATCCACCAGAGTATCCATATCATATCAGATTTTCCCTCGGTCCAGAGGAAGCACATGCGTCGGGGCACCGGAAACAATCCCAAATGGGCGCTTATCATCGGGATTCCCAGAAATGCCTCCAAAGGACCATATGTCATAGGGAACCAAGTAGTGCACCCACTGGGATGCAGTTCCTTGGGGTGAAACAATGAGTAACCCTTTCCCCGCAGGGTAAACTGTCCAATTGCCCGCAGGCCCAATAACCAATGCCCCGCAGGGTCCAATAACCAAATGCCCGCAGGCCCAATAACCAATGAATATCCCGCAGGATCTGCCAACACTCAACTCTCATAATATCCAGTAACCAATGAATATCCCGCAGGATCTGCCAATACTCAACTCTTATAATATCCAGTAACCAATGAATATCCCGCAGGATCTGCCAATACTCAACTCTTATAATATCCAGTAACCAATACCCTCAGGCTCTAAACTCAGTCGTTAACTCACTGTATCTGTCCAACTCCAATCACCTCATCGGCACCGGATTAACCCCCCCCCCCCCCCCCCCCCGGTGTAGTACCGAAACAAACAACCACCAAGCAAACAAACAAACAGCATACATTTCAAGGATAAGAATAAAGGAACCAGCATTAATAAACAAGAATAAGGAAAGCATACACTAATACGTCCATCGACCAATCCTCATCGAATCACACTTTCACCACAATACACCAAAGACGTTCACTTAATCCTCAATCTCAGAGGTACACACGTTCATCAATACAAAGGCATCCAATACACTCCACACTTACCGTATGCTTACCTGTCACGAACCAGCGGTACATCGATCACCTGATTGTACCCCCTGGCACAACCAGTCATACTCGATCATCCGTTCAATCAACAGTTATATCAATGCACACACTCAATCAACCAAGTACACATTCAACCAATCAACCATCATGTGAACGAACAATTTAGCATTCAATCATACGAGCTAATCTAGTTTCATTAGACTCTTAAGCTAACCTAATAACTAGCAACCAAGCATGTGAAACTAGCACACAACTAATCCGAGAGCTCTTCCCAGCCTCTCTACCAGTAAATCAAGTTCTCAAGTATTGAAAACACACTTCACTAATTGTCATCGTCCTAAGCATGCATACTAGACTCATCCATTTATTAGTAATTGAAATACGATTATTCTAGTTATTCGCATCCTATAGGCAAATCTAGGACCTTTCCGAATTTATTATCCTAATCGTGCATTCTATGCGTTAATTAAGTAATTCAGACTTTCCCTACCTTGTGGTCTTCCTACGAACAAATACTCCTATCAACAGCTGTCCAGCTAGCTTCCTCTCCGTCTTCTTGGGAGAAGTCCAAGTTCTCGGGCGAACTCAAGTCGTGTTGAATTTAATAGATAAAAAGTCTGATATCAGTCCCGATATTATCCCAAGGTCCTTTGATGTCTAATTAAACCTTTAATTGTCCAACTTACATTAAACAAAATCATTTAGTTAATCTGATTTTAAAAACAGATTTTCTTTGGAACCGGGTTGACCTGGATCCGAGCCCAAACCCGGTTCAGACCGGGTCCAGTACCCAGATCCAAGCCTGATCCGAGCCCAGACCCGGTTTAAGATCCGGCCCGAGAGTCAACTGAAACAGTCCTGGCCCCAAGGCCCAATATCACTGGCCCGGTGACCTGGCCCAGTTCAGCCTGGTCTGCTCGAGCCTGAAACGAGGGCTCCGGTGAGGGTTGTCTCAGAGGTCCGGCGACGGTGGCAGCGACGGCGAGGAGTCCGGGGGAACTCGTGGCGACGCTGTAAGTGACGGTCGTGGCTGGGGAAGCACGTCAGGGTCTCCGGCGAGGGTTGTGACCGTGATTCTGAAGCCAGGAGAACAACCCAACGTCTCTAGCTCCAGATCTGGCGAAGTCGATGCTCGCCGGCGAAGGGACCATGACGAAGTTTAGAGATTCAGGCCGTGAGACTCGCCTAAACTGAGCTTGTCGGGAAGGTGGACGGAGCGAGGGAAGACGAGCCGTAGACGGTGTCTGACGCTGGCGTGGCGCGAATCGAAGCCGGAGAAGACACCCTGGTCGAGGGTTTCTGGCGAGGTTGTCTCGCGCTCGAAACCGACACAGGGGCGAAGCGAGGGCGGCGGCGTCAACACGGCGGCGTGAGAAGCAGAGTGAGGCGAGGGAGAAGTGAGGAGGAGCGAGCAATTTTTCGAGATCTGGGAGAGAAGCTCGCGAATGAGAGGGAGCGGCGCTGTGTCTTGGTTAGCGTACGAAGACGAAGCCGACACAGTAAAAGGGATAGGGTTTCACTCGCGGATTGGGCCTGCGTGTGTGAAACAGATTGGGCCCAAGCTGGCCCAATCCCCAACTCAGTCCAGTTTAGCCTTTTTCCCTTTTTTTTGATTTTTCCTTTCAAAATCCACTCGTTGCAAATTCCTACCCCGACTTTTCATTTTGCAAGAGATTAACCCAAATTAAATTTTCTGGTCTTTACAGTATCCCTTCTGTATCAGACAAGGTTGCAAACGGGCATAAAAGACAAACTGGTGTTGACAAGATTCTCCAAAGGTCCTTCCTCGGCAGAGACGTACAAGTTGCTGGTGGGATCCGATGCTGAGCAGCCAGATTGGACTCGATTTCTGTGGATAAAAGGAGCACCTCCAAAATTCAGCACCTTCGTTTGGCTACTGATGCACCGAGCGGTCTCGACCCTGTCCTTTTTGGAAGGGAGGGGATGCCGAATCTCCTTAAACGCCATGAGGTGCTATTTCTGCCAATTAGCTTTCGAAGACCAAGAGCATCTCTTTCTCCATTGCGACTTTGCTTGGGTAATTTGGAGCAAGGTGTACAACTGGTGGAAAGTGGTCTGGGTGATGCCGAAAGATATACCGAGCTGTTGTCTGTAATGGGAAGGTTTGTATTCAAAACGTTGGTGGAAGGGGTGGGTAATTGTGGGGTACTCGACCTTGTGGAGCATTTGGTTATGCCGGAATGCAGCAGCCTACCAGGCAAAAGTGGAACCAATTGATGTGGTATTCACTCGGTTACAGCATCAATGCTTTGGGATGATGCGTATAGCCGGTATGCTATCAAGTGAAGCGGGCTGAGAGGACTGGAAGATCGATCCGGCGAGGTGTCTTTTGGGCAGCAGGTCGGGGGCGTGTTCGGCTGTGCTGGTCTGTGTTGCAGACCACTGATTACGCAGAGCCGAGTACGCTCCTTTCTCTCTGGGGGCCTTTACGCTTTTTAATTTATTTCTTATTGCTTTCGCTAGTTTTCGTCCTCCACTTCCAAGTGAGATGGACTCATTTTGTATATGAACTCCATATATAAAATCAATAAAAGCATTGCTTATCAAAAAAAAAAACAACCCGCTCCTAGTCTTCAGGGTCAACTTCTTGGCCCTCCCCCGGATAGGCCCCACTTTCCCTAAGGCTTCCTGGGGATCTTTCTCCTTCCTTGCCCGAGTCCCTACAATGTCTGCAGACTCGACATGAGCAGAAGGGTTTCTAGCAGGGTGGATGTTAGCCAGATTGTCAGGTTTTGTGAAACCCGGTGGCCCTCCACCGGCTCGGCCCACTCCATCCTGCATCACATTGATTACCCCTCCTGAGGTAATCCTAGCCAGATTGTCGGACTTCGAAGGAACGTCTGCAGCAGAGAAACCATCCCTCATGACGATCTCCCTGGATCGTATCACAGGGTTCAAGGATAACGCATTCAGGAGATCATCAACAACTGAATGTGCCAAAGAGGGGGTGTATGCCAGACCGTCTTCAGCAAATGATCCACATCCAACTACCTCGGTACCAGGATAGTAGTATCGTATCGAACCTCCTCCCGCCATATACCCGACAAGTGAGCCGTACACCCCATAATCCGGCGTGTCATCATCCCACACCCGCAGTAGAGATCCGTGAGCCTCTCGTACTGTAGCTTAATCAATGAAGAGGAGGTGGTGCCTGGGAACCTGAGACGGAGCCGTCTCCGAAGAGGCCGGTTCAACTCTGTCACGCCCCAAATTCAGTTGAACCGAACTCGGAACGCGAACGTTTAAGACAATAAAACATTTTTAAACCTTTTAAATAAATCACTTTAAAACCACCACTTACTTAAACAAAATAATAATTTACAACTCAAAAGTACGTCCCAACAAGCGGACAAAATACAAGGCGTACGTCGCTAGACTCAAAAAAGAAACCCGGACTCCCGCTCCTAGCTCTTCAAGCTTCGAGAGCTCACCTAGTCCGTCCCGCGACTAGTACCTGTACGAAAAGCAGCTAGGGGTGAGCGTTCGCTCACCACCACGGATAACAGACTGACTACGACATACTTAGCAGACAATGTCGGTAACACCAACAACAACCCAACACTGGGGACTACTATCCCCAACTCTAGTGACCCAACTGGCACACAGACTGTTACTTTCCTCAACCGACTCAACACCCAGACACGTAATGTAGACACGACACAACGATTGACGACTTCCTCCAATGACACGACAAATAACCACGCAACACCCAAGATCACTAAGGATCGCACACCAAACAAGATCACAAAGGATCGCACTCCAACTGCTCAGTAACCCCTCACGCCCTTTACCGATCCCTTTCAGACCAGGCGGTCGACCTGTCGCCCCTTTGCCGATCCCTGTCAGGCCAGGCGGTCGACCTGTTGCACTTTTCCTGACACAAAGTCGGATCAGGTTGTCGACCTGTCACCACCCACGCACGCGCGGCCAGGACCCCTTTCCTCATGAGCGGGCCCCCTACCCCGTCTGAACATGCAGACGCGTGCGATCACAGGACCCCCGTTATTATGAAGCGGGCCCCAAACCTCAGGTAACCACAATCACAAGCAAAGTTCAACAAACAGCAACAAGACCGGTCTAACACTTCACAGGCACTCATGGCCACCCAAGACACACCAACAGTAACTCACGGGCTCAACAACCCCACTGGCACTCATGGCCTCCCAAGACACACCAACCGTAACTCACGGGCTCAACAACCCCACAGGCACTCATGGCCTCCCAAGGCACACCAACAGTAACTCACGGGCTCAACAACCCCACGGGCACTCATGGCCACCCAAGACACACCGACAATAACTCACGGGCTCAACAACCCCACGGGCACTCATGGCCACCCAAGACACCAACAGTAAAACACGGGCTCTCATGGCCACCCAAGACACCAACAGTAGGCTCTCATGGCCACCCAAGACACAACTACACAATCAACCTCCGGGCATAACCAAATGCCTCTAGTAGTTCTAATATCGAAAGTTCACTGCTCCTACGACACTACTAAGTGTCACATGCATTTCTATTGTTCGATACGTTCCCGTATCATACGACACCACCCGGTGTCGCCTGCCTTTCTAATAATCGAATAAACCTACTTAACCCACGACACCCAAGTGTCACATGCATTTCTACTGTTAACTTTCCCTAGTCAGGGCCGAGATCCGGCTACTTTTCCCTACCTCGTACGCTTTCCCAAAAGCTCACAACCAAGCTCCGGCGTGCTCACGATCACTCGCCTAGCTTTCCCTTTCCTCGGTCGGTGGCACGATCTAATAAGAACACAATTTAAAACACTTTTTAAGTTCGCGGGCATAAACTGAATTTTAATACACTTGACACCCAAACGCAACCCCGACAATGTCGATCACTCCCAAACTTCCCAATTACTCGACATTGTCGATAATGGGGCCGGAAAGGCCCGTTTCGCCCGACCCGGCGAATCTGCCCGGGATTGGAAAACGTCCTTCCGGGGCTCCGAAAATTCCCGTTTTCGTTTCTACGGTCTTGGAATAATTCAAGGGTTCCAACGCAATCGACGGAATCAATTTCCGACTTCCGAGCAATTTAATTCGCGTTTAAAGTTTCTAAACCCGAAATTCTAACTTTCACAATTTAATTCCAAATTTCGATCCGGGTGTAGATTAATTACTTGGGGAACGTTCTAAACCACCCGAACACGAAACCCGAATACCCGAGCAAGTGGGCCCCACCCGACCCTCTTTGGCCGTGAGTGGATAGGGTCGGTTTGGGGCCGGTCCACCAAGGTGGTGGCTGGTCCTAACTCCGGCCAGCCACCCTACAAAACCGACCAGCCACCATACACGGTGGTCGGAGCTCCCCCGAGCCTCCGGTCACCGGAAAACGTTCATCTCTTCGCTCCAAAACACCTCCAACGAACCCCACACCTCAACTCATCCATATTCAACCCATTTCAATCCAAACCCTAACTTTTAAACTTAACAAAACGAGAATCGGTTAGGTGCTCACCGTAGAGAATGACGGTGTGAGCTTGATTCTTCTAGGTTTGAGACGATCCAACGGTTTGATGCTCGTGAATAGTGGAAAAACCCCAACCCTCATCCTCTTTTCTCTCTTCTTTCTATCTACTTTCTCTCTCCAAAAACTCACTTTTCTACACTATGGCCGAACACCACCAATTGCTTTCCCTTTTGTTTTGTTTTAAAAATAACAACTAATACTTAAATTGCAAAACTAACCATCAAGTAGTCTTCTCTTGTTTTGTCCAATAAACATAACACCACCACATTGGTGACATGTGGAAAGTGGGTCCCCCACCGTTTGGAAAATATCTTTTAGATATTTTTCAATCAGATTCGCGAAATTCGGTTGTTTCGGGCCCCGAACGGGGACTTTTTCCAAGAAATTACGAAACTTCACGGGCTTTAAGGAAACGGCTCAACTAAGTCCGTTGCGACGACGACTAAACTTTTTGGATCCAAAACAGCCTCGAACGGACCAAAACGTCGCTCGGTTGACTTTTTCGACAAAAAGTCAACCTTTCCTAAATTGGTCAGAAAGTTGCCCTGAGTCCCCCAGAACTCACTTTGGTCGATATCGGGGTCAACTTAAGTCCGATAATTGCCCTCGGAGTCGAATTTAGGTTCAGTTAAGTGTCTGTCCAAATTTTTTAAATTTTCCTATTTTCGCCGATTTGACTAGCGTTGACCGGGAGTGGTTCTTACAATCTACCCCCCTTAAAGGAATTTCGTCCGCGAAATTTTAAACAAACGTACCTCAGGAGTCGAACAGCTCGGGGTACTTCGCGCGAACCTTGTCCTCGCGCTCCCAAGTCGACTCAGCCTCGTGGTGCCGCCACTGCACCTGTTCTAAGTGGATAACCTTTCCGCGCAGGACCTGATCTCGTAGATCCATTTCCCAAATCGGTTTCTCCTTATAAGAGACATCACCCGTTATCTCAACATCTGCCCACTCAATGACGTGCAAGGGATCCGCATATACTTCCGCGATTGGGAAATGTGGATATTCCCAAGCTGCGGTGGCAGTCCAAGTCGGTATGTAACTGCTCCCACTCTGCTCAAGACCTCGAAAGGTCCGATACACCACGGGGATAACCTGCCTCCGCCGCGGTTGAAACGCACCAGTCCACCATTCGGACTCATCTCCAGGGATACATGGTCACCGACTGCTGACTCGAGAGGTCGGCGCCGTCTGTCAGCATAGCTCCTGCTGACTCTGCGCGGTCCTCAACCGTTCACGCTTTGGCACGACCGACTCAGCTGTCTCTCGGACCAAATCTAGACCTAGTAAACTCTTATTCCTCACTTCTGCCCAGCACACGGGCGACCGACACGGCCTACCATACAACGCTCCGAACGGTGCCATCCTGATACTGGCATGAAAGCTGTTGTTGTAGGCGAACTCGGCTAACCGCTCACGAAATCCATCGTGACGTGCCCCCAGTTCCACTGTGCAACCCGTAGTGGTTGCAATAATCCAGCGGGACGCTGTTGTTCGGCTCTCACCTTCTGACAAGTAAGGCACCGCGATGCTAACTCCGCAACCGCTCTCCGCATCCTGCTCCACTAGATATGCCGCCTGATGTCGCGCTCCTCTTAGTGCTACCCACTTGCACTGTCAGACGCGAACAATGCGACTCTCGCAGCTCGTCGCCTCCACCGTTACGCAGTATGAACAAACCTCCACGATACCGTAACTCCCAAATGCCACGACGATCCCGGCCCTCGGCGTCAACACCGTCGGAAACTCTCTCCCGGATCTCTGTCGTCTCGACATCCACCGACTGTGCCTCTATCCCCTGGCCAAGCGGGGTGGGCTGAGCCATCAAGAAGCACATGGCCACGCCGCCGGTAACCTCTTCTAGCTCCAACCCGAACGTGCCCAGCTCTCCCATCATGTCCCACTCCCGGACTGAGATGCTAGCAGGACACTGCATCGGCTTCCTACTCGGGGCGTCGGCAATCACATTCGCCTTACCCGGATGGTAGAGTAGCTCAAAGTCGTACTCCTCAAGTAGTTCCATCTATCGCCGCTGGCGCATATTCAGGTTTCGTTGGGAAAAGATGTACTTAAAGCTCTTATGGTCCGAGAACACCTGAAATCGCACGCCTTACAGATAATACCTCCAACCCTTTAGCGCGAACATGACTGCTGCTAATTCCAAGTCATGGGTAGGGTAGTTGCGCTCGTGCGTCTCCAACTACCTGGAGCCATAGGCATCCACCTTACCTAACTGCATTAGCACGCAGCTAGTCCTTCCCCAGACGCATCACAATAGATCTCATACCCGACCCCTCGCTCTGGCACTATCAATACTGGAGCGGTAGTCAGACGAGTCTTCAACTCTGTGAACGCACGTTCACAATCCTCTGTCCACACAAACCCGACTCCCTTGTGTGTCAAAAGAGTCATAGGCGCGGCTATACGCGCAATGTCCTGGACAACCGCCGATAATATCCTGCCAGCCCCAAGAAGCTGTGGATCTCGAAAACGCTCGTGGGCCGCGCCCACTTCAAAAACCGCATCGATCTCCACCGGATCGACCAATATACCGTCACGGAACACAACGTGACCGAGGAATCTCACCTCAGCGAGCCAAAACTCGCACTTCTCCAGGTTGGCGTACAACTGATGCGTGCGCAACAGGGTTAGAACACCCCTCAAATGCTCCTCGTGCGCCGCCTCGTTCTGCGAGTAGATCAAGATGTCGTCTACAAGTACCGCCACGAATTGATCTAAGAACGGTCGTAGTATACTGTTCATCAGATCCATGAACGTTGTAGGTGCGTTCGTCAGTCCAAACGACATCACCAAGAACTCGTAATGCCCGTAGCGTGTCCGGAATGTAGTCTTTGCGACGTCCCCCCCTCGGACTCGCAACTGGTAATATCCGGATCGCAGATCGATCTTCGAGAAACGGGTCGACCCTCTCAACTGGTCGAACAAGTGTCAATTCTCGGCATCGGGTATCGGTTCTTCACTGTAACATGGTTCAACTTCCGGTAATCTATACACGTCCGAAGCTCTCCACTCTTCTTCTTCACGAAGAGTGCTGGTGCTCCCCACAACGATACGCTTGGACGGATAAATCCCTTCTCCCGAAGTTCCTCGAGCTGACTCTTCAGCTCGGTCAACTCGACTGACGCGAACCTGTAAGGCGTCATCGACATCGCTGCCGTTCCCGGCACTAGGTTAATCCCGAACTCCACCTTACGAACTGGTGGCAACCTGCTCAACTTCTCAGGGAAGACCTCGGGGAACTCGCACGCCACCCGCGGTAACTCTCGGCTCTGCACGACCGATACTTCCTTTACTGCAGACAAGCCGACAGGAGAAATCCGCTCCTACTACCCAGAACACACGAACCTTTCATGTTGCCTGTTGACACCGTCACTTGTCGCCAGTAGCAGTCGATATTGGCTCGGCACTTCGCCGGCCAATCCTTTCTCAGGATCACATCAAAGGCTGTCATTTCGTAAGTATCCTTCCCACGGATACACGCACAAGCTTAGTCGCTGCCGAACCTCACGAAACCTAGCGGTCTCTCTAAGACCTCTCTCCTCTACCGTCCTCGTGCCTACCAACTCCGAACAAACCCGAATCTTTGGGGTAAGGACTCGATCCAGCATCAGGGCTTTTGAGCCCTCTCTCGAACCTCCTGTATCGGTTCGCTTCTCTAACTCCGCAGGCACGACGGACCCTAGTCAACACCACATCACCCCTAACCGGCGTATCCATACGCAGGGGTGGACTCAACGGCTCTAAACTCAGCCCCAACATCTCAGCACCACTCGATGAAGCAAACGAGTGTGACACCCTGGTATCCAATAAAACTGACGCCCAAATCAGAGACCAAACAACCCCTCCATTGGTCACTCCGGTAAAGTCTAGCACAACCCTCACACGGTCCTCTATGCATTTACTTATAACTTTCCGCAACCAAACCAGTATTCGCTACTCGTCCCCTGCGGGAAAAGTAGTAAAGGGGATGAGCGTTCTGCCCACCTCCACGGACACCCGTTCGATTATGGCATACTAGTAAAGCACTAACGACTTACCAATCTAATCAGGGCAAACCACTACCTCAAAACCTGATACCACAATGTCACGCTGCTCACGCTATCAACACCTCAAATACTCGCTCATGTAAGGGAAACCTCAAACGGGGATTTTGTTCTCAATTCAGCAAACCACTAATGCTCACAACCTCAATACCCCAATTACCCGGTCACAAAAGGGAAACCTCAAACAACCCACTCACGTGAAGGAAAACCTCAAACCACCCGTTCACGTAAGGGAAACCTCGAACACTCGTTCACATAGGGGAAACCTAGTTCTTACGGCGCCGCAGCGCACCAACCCTAACCCCTCTCCGTGGTGAGACTCTCACACCGAGGCGCTGTATCATTACCGTAGGTTATTGATGAGTCTCGAACCCAAGACCTCATCCTTTAACACTGAACTTACGCCCTCTACAACCAACCCGACCGTGAGCACAGCCACGCAAACCAACACTCAAACTGCACAAACGTGAACCCAGTCACGCAACAACAACACTAACCACACGACGAAACCATTTTTGAAAGAAGCTGACTGAACCAGGCCGGAAAAAGGGCCGAACCATGCAGCCTTCCGAGCCGGTGAGTGACCCGGGCCGTGCCACCTTCCGGGCCGGCGAGTCACCTGGACCGTGCGTCCATCCGGGCCGGCGAGTCACCCGGATCGTGCGTCCATCCGGGCCGGCAAGCCACCCGGACCGTGCGTCCATCCGGGCCAGCAAGCCACCCGGACCGTTTCACCTTCCGTGCCAAAACAGTGGCCCCGACCACGTCTCCTACCGGCCCGGTCCATGGCCCGTCCCGTAGCTGTGACGATTTCGCACTCATCATACCCGCTACGTCTACCCTATTCATCGCGACCCGCACACTTGTGCGTCGTAGACATTCTACCACCAATCTAACAACACACGCACAACAATTCAAAGACCAAACACAACTCACCCAACCTCAATCATGAGCCGACAAGGCCAACCAATAACAACACACGCCCACCGGGCCAACAAAACCAAACCACGCCCACGGGGCCAACCAAAATCAAAGTACACCCACAGGGCCAACCAAAGTCGAACCACACCCACCGGGCCAACCAAAATCAAACACGCCCACAGGGCCAGTCAATTCCAAAACCTTTCCTTTTCATTAAAAACCTCAATTCTTGACATCAGGTAGTTACAACCCGGTCCAGGCGTCCCCGAACTACATTGTACCCACTTGATATCAGCACCGTCACGCTCGACCACAGGGGCGCCCCTGAGTCGAGTCGCGACAGCTTAAAAACTTTTCACGCAACAACACACAATCAGTATGCCAGCAACAAAATACTGCTCATACACACAATCACAAACAGGACTCAAGACACTACGGGTCTACACACGGTTTCCGACTTGCGTACCCAACGCACGACGGGACTTTACTGACTCGACTCTCCCCACCTAATTGACGTACAGTCCGAGGTGTGAAACCTCGAGCTCTGATACCAAGCTGTCACGCCCCAAATTCAGTAGAACCGAACTCGGAACGCGAACGTTTAAGACAATAAAACATTTTTAAACCTTTTAAATAAATCACTTTAAAACCACCACTTACTTAAACAAAATAATAATTTACAACTCAAAAGTACGTCCCAACAAGCGAACAAAATACAAGGCGTACGTCGCTAGACTCAAAAAGGAAACCCGGACTCCCGCTCCTAGCTCTTCAAGCTTCGAGAGCTCACCTAGTCCGTCCCGCGACCAACTCCATCCACACCCGCAACCATAAAAACAAATCGTCCCGCCGAACATAGGGTATTGGAGCCGACACCACCTGGGTACCAATGTTGTCTGCAATAAGACCACGAACTTGCGGAGTCATGGCCCCTATCGCGACGTTCATTGCTCGGACTCCAATGCTCGATGTGATTGAACACAATCTCATTTGCCTGGACATAAGGCCTGAGGGGTTCCAATAGCACAAGGAATCCCTTGAAGATCCATGGTCCCCGATGACGGATATTCTCCATCGTTGCAGCGGACGGGAAGTGATATCCCGTAACCTCTGGGGACATGTACTCAACCTGAATGTCATCCACCTTCCATTTCTGCAGCATCATTGCGCAGACAACATTCTGGTTGTGAATCCGATCCCCTGCAACCCGGGCTGCCAGGGAGAACTGATAAGTTCCCTTGTGGATTGCCGGGACCGCCACTACCTCGTCGTCTTCATCCTCCCAGTCCGGAACCGGGGAGATACAAATCGAGCTCGCCTCCCCCTGACGTGTAGAAGACCCAGAGCCACTCGACGACCGACTACTCGATCCAGCAGCATGGCCTACCGGAGGACGGTACCTGGGCACGGCCGCTGACGACTGCGGTCGAGGAAGGGACGACAGCTCCGACTGACCCCCCACCGCCTCGGACGGACTCCGTTCCCGACCCAACTAGGGCTGCGGAGCCACTAGGGCTAGGGTTCCGTCCGCCCCCTTGCCTGGCTTATCCTTCAGGGAGGTGAGGTTGCAGGACGGTCGATAGTGTTCAGGCGGTCGAAGAGGGAGGGCGTTAGTGGGAGGCTGCGTGAACGTAACCACGGGCAGGAAACTCGCCACATAGGGAGCCTGTGGCTGCAGAGGCTCGACGGCGGGCCGGATCTGGTCGGTGACCTCCATTTCCGGGCAAAACAGGCGTGGGTCGCTCAGATCTGTTGAAGACGATGGCGGGGGCGGCGAGAGAATTCGGTAAAGTCGCCGTAAGCACACAGTGTGGACGCTGGGTGTCTGTGGGCCGCACGTCGCGATCAGACGTCGACAATACCAGGAGACAGAGAGAGATGCAGGGAAGGTCGAGGCTGGCAAATGGAACCAGAAACTGGACGGCGACAAGGGGGCGTGGGTAGGAGGCGGCGAGAAACACCCTAGCTAGGGTAAGGATGAATCTCTGAAGTAGAGGTAGCGGAGCGCCTTTTTTCTTCAAATATAATCCTTACTAATGTAATAGGAGGACTAATGCCAGCTTGGCACAGTTCCCCTCCCACTATTCCTCTACACCGCGTTCTCTGCCATCGGCTCCACGGACCCTCTTCGGCTTCTCTCAATTACTCTCACTTCCTGCCGTTTCTCTCATCTAACCGGTGCCCTCATTCTCTGACCTCCTTCTCCAACCATGTCCATACCCTCCTTCTCTGACTGTGTCTGACCATCAAAACGTCTCGATCGCCTACGACATCTCCTTCTCTGGTTTTCACCATCTCCTTCCCGAATCTCCATCTCCCGCTGTTTGGTTCTCTCCGGCACAAACCATTGGCCATCCAACCTCCATCTCCGACACAAGGTTAGTAATTTTGTAAAACCGAATTCTAATTGTATATGCATCTTAGGGATTGATTTAAGATTGGGAGATTCTGCTCTTCAACCGGGTTCATCTATCTTGCATTCCAAAGCTCTCAATTGCCGAATTCTCTACGTGACTCATAATTTTCATCTCCCATTAATGATGCAGACTGATCGACGTGCGGGCTGGGTATATAGAGGGGAGACCTTGGCTGGAATCGAAACGGTGGAAGCGATGGCGGTGCTAAGCGAGGGGCGATCGGAGGAGATGTCCGAGCGATCGCGGCGGTTCCGCTTCAGAGGGAATCGGTCCCGGATCGATTGTGGCTCTTCTCTTCATCCTCATGTTCTCCTTGCCCAATCCCTCTGAATCCAAGGTATGTGTCTGTTCATCAAAGTTGTACCATGTTCAATTTTCGTTTAAATTTGGTAATGGCAGCCATCAGTATGTGTAGATAAATATATGCTACTGTAGCACGGCATCTGTCGGGTGATAGTCATGGAGATTTACAGTAATATCTTATGTGTTGTCATACCATTTTATACTTGTGCAGGCTTCATTTGTCCTTTTGATCCTTGAGGTTCCCCTTTATTTTATAAATAACACCCTCGAGTACCCAATTGGGTGGCTATTTCTGTTCAAGTTCATTATTCTCCCTACAGTTTCGTTTGTCTTCCTCCATGTACATATAATTTTTTACTCTAGCTTCTTCCTCTAATGAAGGTCATTTTTATTGTTGTTAAAATGGTATAGATATCCTTATGTTCAAGTTTGAATAACATGACATTTTCTGGGATTCATAAAGTTAAAGGAGAGTTGAGGGTTCATGAAAGTCTGGATGAACTTAGCATTGATTTGGGGGACTACATTCATGAATGTCAAAACTATACATATGAAAATAGATGGTCAATTTGAAGTGTTGGGAAGCGAGATTATGTGAATTAGTAGTATACCATTAACTAATTTTAAGCTCCTATTTCAAGTGTTCGGTGTGGTAACTAATTTTAATAGTATATTGCCATCTTTCTTAGTTGTGAATCAGACATTATTTTTTTTTTAAAATAGGATAGGAGTTTCATCTATAAAAAATACTATGGTTCGTGTTTAATAGCCAAAACATATTATTATATCCATGGTTTGTGTTTTGGGCTTTTTAACATCTTGCTACTGAACCTTAACGGACAATCGGAGAAGGGTCGGAGAGGACAAAATGAGGTGAGTTCAGCCATTTACTCACAATAACTCTATTCGTTGCAACCATTTATTTGTCATCCTTTTCATGCAAATTTTGTTTCATCCAAGTGTATATCAAAAACGGACTTCCAATCCCACTCTACTGAATCTGGCATAGGCTTTGGCTTACCACAAAATGTATGAGATCCCAATTTACCCAATACTATAATTGTTGGTGCATTTCTTCAAAGCTGAAAAATCTCAACTGAAATGTGCTCTTCTTGTCTGCGAGTTTCATGAACTCTTGATTGTATTGCCCATAAGAGTCCTTTGCAATCCTTTCAAACGGTTTTTCTCTTCCTTTCTTTTGGATATTTTGTGCGAATGTCAACTTTGTCCCTTTGATTCCTCAATTAGGTTTTGTTTCTTTTGCCTCATTATCCACAACTTAATTAGGTTTCCCATCATTTTTAGTCCTTTTTTTAACAAGGATTAGGGATTATTGAAATCAGGGCATGATTTCAATAGTCCTTAATCTTTGCTGAAAAATAAATAAATGGTACACTCATTATGGAACGGAAGGAGTGGTGTTTTTTGTGCTTATATTTATCCTACATGCCTTTTTCTAGACAAACTTGAGTAATTGTTACCAAATCATCTAAAATGTATATCTTGCAATGTAAGTACAGTTCACTTATTAAAAGAGAATACTGACACTTGCATTGGCACATCTTTATTTAGTATAGTTTACAGTTAGAGTGGGACGGAGGTGGTAATTGTTCTCTTTGAAATAGCTGATCCACCTCCGGGTCCACCACCAGCACCGCCTGCTGAAAATACTTATGGTGCAGATGCTGAGTATGAGAAGTTCATGACTTAGATGAAATGATGCGTTAATTTGGAATGCTAATTCCAGACAAAAAGGTATTTAGTTAAGTTATTTTCCACATATTCATTCCTATAGTGTTAAATTTTACTATAGTCTGCACTTTTTCGTCATGCTTTGTTTGTTGATGTTAAATCTCATGGTTATTATAGAACCAAGGCATTGCATTTGGATGGTTTCAATTTTTTGCCTCTGGTTAGCCAATGGCATTGTTGACTTCCAAAATTGGCTACGTTGTTAGGTAACTTGAACATTGTAAATTACTTCACATGTAATCCGAGGACTCAAAGTTTGAATTTTTATCATCTTTGACCTGTTTTTTCCCCTGCCACAACCACTGGAAAACAAATTCTATGTGATACTTCACAAATATTAACTCCCATTTTGGCCTCTTCTTTACCAGACACCAAATGGAACAAATTCAGTATATATATGGAAAAAGTTCAGTGTATATATATATATATATATATATATATATGTTTTTGTCTATATAAGCAAAACTTCTAGCCATGGGTGGTTTCCACTATAGCAACCTACTTACACATATACACACATACTAATAAACCAGCTGAAATTTCACAAGATCTGAACTTTGTTATTACATGTTTGTCTATGGAGTGACTTTTTAAAGTCTCAGATAGAATTAGAGAAAGGGTGTACTAATGTGATTTCATTAAGTGTGAATTTTTATGAAGTGGGGTAAGTAGTACATTTCTCCATGTAGTTCCTCTCTTTCAAGTTTGCTTTTTTAACCTATTGAGTTGGAGTTCAAGCCATAGGTTTTTTTAGATCCTTGATTATATTAAACCTTAGGTGAATTGAACCATAGTATTGTATGAAAAAAGACATTCATATGTGTTCCGAAAGTTGTTTGATCATATTAATTTGTTGCTATTCTAATTTATTTTTTCGATTCCATGATGTGTATGTATATTTAATTGTGTGGGAGAATTCTCTGACTCTGTTACTTTTGTAGTGCACATCTCATGTTCGTATCTATTTGTGTTCATTTTATCTAATGAATTGTTTTGTTATTGGTATCAGTAACCGCTTCTTGGATACATGGAGTCCTCAAAGTTGAGAGCGTTGGCAGCGAAATCTGACTCTATCCCGATTATGGTTAGAGTAGGTCGTATGCGGGTAGTTGTCATTTCCCTCACCTCTATTTTCATTTCAAAGAGATGATCATGATAAAACTCTAATAAACTTCCTAATCTCCTTCTGAAGAAAAAAACCCTGTGTTTTTTGAGCTTCCAATGATTTAAAAAACCCTAAAAACATTTTTAGGGCTTTTTCTAAGCTTTTGACTAAAAATATGAGAACTTGATACATATTTTGATCTATCTTGAGTTGGGTCTTTTTTGTTATGCCTAAGCCTAAGAACCGGCAGGTTTTGTGGTTATTTCGCCGCGGTTCGAATATGTGTTTTATTTTGATTTTGGTTTGTGTTTGTGATTTAGGTTTTGGATTTTGGCTCACCATTTCAATGGATCTCATTTGGTGTTCAGATTTGTATTGTGTTTATAGCAAGCACGGAATATTAATTGAAGATATTAATTTACTGAAGCTTTCAATGGATCTCATTTCAATGGATCTCATTTTAATTGAAGATATATAAGGCTCACCACTTATATATTGAAGCTTTACTCTTCTAATCTTTGAAAATATTAATTTCCCAATTATGTATAGTGATTCGTATCTATATTGCATCAACTATTTTATCTTTTTATGATCCTTTTCGTAGGAATTTGATGAACCGGAATTTGATGATTTCTGAGGCTCCTGATCTAAATGTCTGTCTTCTGGTTTAGGTGCTGCCGAGGTAATTGTTTCCATTGATATTTTTAATCTCTTATGTTTTTCTCGATTATGATCTGAAATTTTTGGGTGTTTGATCTGAGGCTTGTGTATTCAAACTGATATATAAGTGCAATTATGATCTGAAAATAGAACCCTTAAAATTGAACTGGCCTTCTCCATATTTCCAATTCCCATCTGTTATAAGTAACCATTTTGGAAGATAATAAATACAGGTCGATGTAGAAGGTTTACTATGGTTTAATTGAGCCATTTTTTGGTATGGCTGGTTTTTATATGGTAGTCATTATAGATGCAAAAAAAGAAAGAAGATGGACCTAATTGAGCTCTTTTTCAGTATGTCTGGTTTTTACATGGTAGTAATCATAAAAGCAAACAAGAAAACAAAATAAATAAGATGAACGTTGAAAATAATGATATTGGATTAGGATTTTGAACACACTTTTCCAAGTGCATTTCCTGAATCTCAATGCTTTTCTCCTTAATCACATATTGCTTTGTTTTTAATGATGTATGTATTTTGTTTTGTCTGTTTTCATTTTCATTAAGACGATATAAAGAGTGGAGTGCATATCTGATTGAAAATAGGAAATGAAGGTTGCAAATAGGAAATTATAGTTTCCTTTGCATGTCTACATGTCTTCAAGGAATGAAAATAGAAGCTGCTTTAATCTTTATTCTATATAAAAAAAGATAATTATCATGGGTTCCATTGTAATTTGTATTATCCGACTTCAATTGCATTGGTGCTGATTTAAGAAAATGTCTTTAAACTTATTGCATTTCAACCTTTCAAATCTATTTATAACTATGAAAGAAAATTATACAATAACCATCTAGAGTTAGCCAATACTGCTAATATTGATAGAAGAACATGTATGTATATTTTGGATCTGAGAAATTTATATTTGACCTTCTGTTTCCATTTTTTGGGTTAGTTGACTACTTGCCTGATATTAACTATCAAATTCAGCTGAGCCATATAGTAGCACAAATGGCAATAATTAAAATGAACCTGTTGGGCACTCTGTAGGACAAAGTGCCTACGAAGACGGCTACAATGTTCCTCAGGCCTGTCTTTGTACCCACGTTTGGGTGATAATGCGCCTTTATTATTTTTCCTCTTTTTATTGCTGAAAGATATTCCAATGTTCATCACTCTATGAATTTGCTGTTAGTGCGTGAATCTGCTAAAATAGGGCAATGTAACTGGGACTTTTTTGCGGTGTCCAGGAAAAAACAAGCTGCTCCGAGTACATAGGGAGTGGATTCGGAGGCAAATGCAGGAGGTGTTGGTAGGAAATCACAGAGCGTTTATCGCCGCCGCGTATGTGTTGTTGGCGATTATTTGTAGAAGTTTCCGTCATTGATAAGCATCTTGAGTCTTTGGTATGTAAATAAGTTTGTGTTATTTTTCTAAATGATATTTTACTGTAAGCAGTAAATGGCGTGGTTCTTAAAGTTTGTAAATGACACAAACTTAACATGTATGTCTGTACCTTTGAACAAAAATGCAACATGATTATAATATTGAGTGAGTTGCTGTTTTTGATCGAGTGAAATATAAATCTATTGTCTAAACTTAATCACCGGCTCCAATTCTATGTACAACAACAAACATACTGCCTCTTTACTACACAAATATCACATGTTTCTCCTCACGCCTTGCATCGCGCATCGCGCGGTGCCAAATACCTAGTGACTAATAATATAGAGTGACTTATCGTTTTAAAAATGTCAAATGAAGAAATTTGTGTTTTGATTATATGTTATTTACATGTTTTTATGATTTTGTCATAAATTATATACGTATCTCTATGAATTAATCATAATTCTTATACGTAAAGATAGAACGCTTAATTTTAATTAGCCTCTCACTGGATCAAAGTAATAATATGATTTAGTTGATGCTATAGCATATCATTAACTATGGATTGAAGCTTACCGGACCACCAATCAATTACTACATCCTCAAGTTGCTCGCTCAGTCCAAGATTCGCGTCCTCGTTGGATCCCTCCGCCGATTGGACTCCTCAAGATGAATTCTGATGCTAGTGTCAGAGGTCATGGTGTAGGTATCAGCGTCATTGTCCGGAATTGGGGTGGGGAACCGATCGCCGGCTGCATGTCATATTTTGAGGGACCTTTTCAGTCGGATGGAGCCGAATTACTAGCTTTAAATCTTGGTATTCATCTCTGTAGAGATCTCAACTTTCAAATCTCCGAGATTGAATTGGATTCATCTATTGCAGTTATGGCATGTCGGAATCAGGAGATTTACGGTATGTATGGTGAGGTTATTGAAGAAATACTGATTGGGATGCAAGACTTTCATTCATGCACTCTGAAATGGGTTTCAAGGAGAACAAATGTAGTAGCTCATGAACTTGCTAAACTGGTAGTAGAGAATAGATTATGTGAGTGTTGGAGAGGCTTTGGGCCCTCTTTTGTTTCTACTATTGTATCTGGTGATCTCTTCCGAATTAATTTCCTCATTTTCAAAAAAAAAAAACTATGTTAATTTCTTTCTCACTCTCCACCTTCATCAGAAAAGCAACCTCTCACAGATTTTCATTTCCTTCCCATCCCTCTCATTTCTGCCATCAATCAAGGTCATCCCCAACCCCAACCCCATCTATCAGCCTACATCCTTCTCCTATAAGATTTATACCTTTACCTCCGTCCTCTGCAGCTAGCTACCATCCTTCACACCCCAATATTTAGGGTTCGAGTTTTCTCTTCTGTTGCTCGTTTCTTTTCCATTTCTGTGGGAGTTGGGGAGGAGGAGGTGGAGGATTTGGGGGCTAGTGCAAATGGAGTCGGAGGACGAAACCTTCATGATGGATGCCAACGAAGACGATTCCGACGACTTCTACAGCGGCGGCGATGATGACGGTTCCTGCGCCCTCGACAGCGAGGACGGCGACATAGCAGACTACGAATTCATGGACAACGATTCCGATGAATCTGATGACATCACCTTGCACCGCCACCAGGTGGGTTTTTTTCCATCTGCTCTTAATTCGTTGGGATTTTTGGGTCTTTTCGATTCTGGAGATTTTTTTTTTGTTGGTTTCGTAGCAATGGAATTGAGAAAAAAAAGCTTAATTTGCGAGGTGGGTTTGTTGCTCAATAGAGCTTTTTAGTTGTTGTGTCCTGCATAAATGACTAGAAATTTTCGGAACTTTCTTATTTTGATATTGAGTTCTATTTTGTGTTCTTAATTTTCACGTCATGCTTGGTCATTTCTTGTCATTGAACTCAAATCTTATTCTCTGTAGAGCTAACGATTGATTTTATTTATTTATTTGAGCTTTGTTGAACTGAGAATACCTTGCTCAGCTTGGTTGGGTAGTTATTTTTTTTTTATCTAACCTACTTTATATATTTCTCCTATGGGTGTCTCTTTGTTGGTGGGCAAATACTATTCTCACCAAAACTAACTGTTTCTGGTAAATTAACTGTTTCTGCTTCTTCTTTTTATAGCAAAACTATACTGTTTTGAGTGAAGTGGATATCCAACAACGTCAAGATGATGATATCATGCGGATAGCTACTGTGCTCTCCATTTCAAAGGTTGAGGCTAGCATTCTGCTTCGTTTCTATAACTGGTAAATTACAATTGAACTGACATTTTCTTCTATTTGAATAGCATTTAATTCTCATATCATTATCTTGACACAACCAGAAACTAGAAGGTAAAATTAGCTTGCTGTTGCTTGTGCCTACTCATGTCATGGCTGGACCCACTTTCCTTTGGAAGCCTTTAGATTATGATGCATTGTTATACCTTGATGTTCTGAATCCTTCTTGGTTTCGCATGATGCAGGAGCGTTAGTAAGGTTCATGATGAATGGTTTGCAGATGAGGAAAAGGTTCGGAAGGCTGTTGGCTTACTGGAGAAACAAGTTGTCGAGTTTCCAAATTTCAGAGAAGTAAGCCCATCAATTGTCAAGTGTTGATAAAGTTCTTTTCCCATTTTCCCATGGAAGCTAATGGTGTTAGCTACTTGTTTATGATGTCCACCATTATATCTATATATTTCTGATATAAGTTCTTATTTGACAGCCCACATGTGGTATTTGTTTTGAAACATATCCATGTCATAAGATGCGCGCTGCAACCTGCGGTCACCCTTTCTGTGACACATGCTGGGCAGGTTTGTTCTGGTTCACTTTCATCATATAAATGTGCATCATATTTTCTTTGCTACATGCCGACGAACCATTGCAGATATTTTTTATCGACTTCATATGTTCATTGATGTGATGCCTGTATGATTATAGACCTCTATGCCTGTGAGATTGCTTGTTGGAGACCTCTATCTATCTCGTGTATAAAGTAGACTTTTCTTCTCTACTATTACTTATGTGTCCTTTGTCTAGAGTTCGTAATTAGTACTAGTAGGTTGCTATGATATGTATTTTGTTCCCTCTAGAGCATCATTATTTGATGGTAGGCTATTGTCCAATTTAGCAGCTAACTCCTAGAATGTGAAAACTAATAGGTTTTACAAATATGAAATTTGTGTAGGTGATATATGCATTTGAAGCTTATTGTTCCTTTTCAATTTAATTCCATTATTATTGTTATGATATGCCCTTTATCTCTCTCATGTTATTAGTGCCCTACAATATGTTCCTGTTCAACATCATTTTCTCCACCATGTCAGCACTTAGGTAGTTTTAATTCAAAGCAAAGTCCTGGGTAGAGAGTGATGCTAGGTTTTTCCAACATCAATACAAAAATAAGTGTTTTTTTATTGTACTTCAAAATTAGATTTGAATGTTGGGTGTAAAATGATAATGCACTTACCAGGCTAGATGTAATTGGTGATGTTTCCAAGAGTTTCCCTTTTTGGAATTCTGTAATAATATAACCTAGGTATAGTTGGTGGCATAGTGGACTGGAGAGCAAAATAGCAACAGTGGCCCTCAAAAACTAGTTGATTGTTTTGGCAATTTCTAGGCAGAAGAAATAGCTATCTCGGAACGGGTCCAAGTTAGCAATGATAGATATTAAACGGCAACATGAAGAAAGAAATTAGCAATGATAAAGATGAAATGGAAACATGAATAAAAATCGGCCACCATAAAGATAAAATGGAAACATGAAGATAAAATCAAATCATAGTTCCATACTGGAAACTCAACTTTCTATTAGAGTAAAATATACGTGCAGTATAGAAGAGGGCGATGAATGGCTTATTGAGAGGGCGGAAGGTGAATCTCATGCCAGGGAAGATTTACATTTTATGGATGATAGTGTCACTTGTCCACCCATGTTTTAATTGGCTATGTTTAACAAAGCACTCTCTGAGCCACACCCTTAATAATGGAAAACAGATATATCATGACCGCATGAGGCGATAAATTATTGCTTGATATGGAGACCGCCTTGAAAAATGTTGGAGCTGATTTATGGCTGCCACCCAAATGAGATTGTACCTAATGGCTAGTAAGGATGAAGTATAATTTTTGTTGCGGATAGGAGTTAATACGTACAGTGCCTACTGAAATAATATCTCATATAATTGATGCTAGTTATGCAATTTAGATCACATTTGGATACTTGCATAGAGAAATTTGGAAATTCTTAGTCCCAATGAGCGTAGCTTGTCATTATTGTTAAATTCTGTTTTGGCACCATAAACAAGTTGGCCTAAATTACTGTTAGCTTCATCTCACATTTGTTTGTTTAATTATTGGAGACAATTGCCGCGTCTTTTCTAAACCTATGTGGATTAATAACATTATATTATCAATACTTTTGGATTTGAACTTTGTGATGCATATATTGGTTGGATAATGTGAATAGGCTATAATTTTTTGCAGTGTGCACATACTGAAAAGATAAGATATCCAATATCTGGCAGTACATAAAATAAAAGTACTTGCTGGCATCAATTTTCGTTTGATTTGTGTCATTATATTTAACTATTTGGTAGTTCTGTTTCTTGACTGTCGTTTATTGTATGTGCAACTTTCCCCCATTCTAGGTTATATCAGCACATCTATTAATGATGGTCCGGGGTGTCTGACATTGCGGTGTCCTGATCCATCTTGTGGTTCTGCTGTTGGTCAAGACATGGTCAATGATTTGGCTTCTAAGGAAGACAGGAACAAGTATTTTCGTTATTTTATCAGATCATATATTGAAGACAATAGAAAGGTGAGTCCATGTTTGTGTGCGAGACTCTTCCATACATTGTAACTTGATAAATAAACATGTTGGCTTGCATGTTTTGCATCTTTGATGCTATAAACGTGAAATTTTATATGCAGCATTGTATGCGTTGGAAATTATGTCATCCATCTTTTCTGATGAAAGATTGTGTGTGTGCGCTGGTTGGTCTTGTTCAATAGAGGATTCAAGACACAGGAAAATGATTCTTCCGTTAATTATATCTTAGCACTGATGCTGCAGTTTCATTTTCTGATACACCAATTGTGTAATTAAAATTTACAACTTTTTGCTATCAATAAAATTTTGCAGGAATTTTGACAAACATCTTTATGATGTGCAATAATGAATAAAATGATAGGATGATCTCTGATCAGGCATTGCATGTGTAAAACTTGAAATGTTTGGGCTCATTAGGCTATTGGTATTCTAACAGTTTGATAGTATGGAATCTTACATTTTAGATAAAAAGGTTCAATTAGTAAACTTCCTCATATTTCTACATTTCAATGGGGTTCAATTTTTTCTAAACCCAAATAGGGTATTTTGTATCCTTCATTATGTAGATTTGAAGTGGTTCTGTTGAATGCATGTCCCCTTATCTCCAAAGAGAAACAATTGTTTCTTTTGTGCCATCTATCATCCACATCATATTGCTATCTGTTGAGATAATTGATTGATTATTATTATTATTATGAAGTTTTGGACCATATAGGTTTCCTTACAACTTGTGTTAGCTTGTGATTTTAAATGTGAAAATACTTATTGGTGATTGCTTCTAGCAAAACAATGTACTTGAAGGTTCAGCTATATTTATAGATTCCGTGTTTCCCCCCTCTTTTAGTAGCTTGATGAGTGTAGATGTTTGTTTCAGACTAAATGGTGTCCTGCTCCTGGCTGTGATTATGCTGTTGATTTTATTGTTGGTAGTGGAAGTTTTGATGTCACTTGCCGCTGTTCATATGGCTTCTGCTGGAGTGTAAGCTTCTTTCCGTTATATTTTATTGGGGATAGTGGCAGAAATATACTGTGTACTTCAATTTTTTGCAGGTTGTTACCCTGTACTAAAAGAAAGTGCATGGTAACAACCTGCTACAGAATAAAGATAACAGTAACAACCTTCAAATATTTTAAAGTAAATAGTATATTTCATTCATCATCCCTATTTATCATGTACACTATATGTAGTGATATTATATCTGGGTACTTGGCAACATAATTCTTGATATTTTATGATTTGAATTTTACAATTCAGTGTACAGAGGAAGCTCACCGTCCAGTTGATTGCAGCACTGTGGCTAAATGGATATTGAAGAATAGTGCGGAGTCTGAAAACATGAATTGGTAAGGACTGGCAAAATTACATCCGAAGTTATTTCTATATGTTGATGAACTACTTACTTCATGTCATGGGACGTGACCATAATTGGCCTCAAACAAAATCCAGTCATCGATTGTGGACATTCATAACTTTGCACACGTGAAAAAAAACATGGAGTCTGAAAGTTCGTATATTTATCGATATAAAGAAACATGGTTAATTCTATATGTAGATTTATGGTAGAATCTTGTTTGATAGACTTCGGAATATGATTTAACCATATATATACAATTTCTATCTACCAAAAATTCATCTCTATCTTCAACATAGTCAAAGCACATTTAAAGTAAAGTCTACGCAAATCCACCTAATAAACTCTTGCCATCTCTTCAAGATTATTACTGTGAAATTACTGTGATAGTATTTTTGCTTTAACTTGCTTATAGATGTGGGTTTAGAAGCGTCAGATATTGCATTAAGTAATGTTGGTACCAAAGATTGGACATAAAGAACTGTAATTTTTGGGTCACTTGCATATCATTTAAATTGAGTTGTATTTAAGAGTTTATCCCCTTCACTGAATGATTTCTTGTTTGGTAATGTGAACATGTGTCTTACTTTTGAGTTTTCAGGATACTTGCTAATTCCAAGCCTTGTCCAAAGTGTAAGAGGCCAATTGAGAAAAATCAAGGCTGCATGCACATCACTTGTACCCCTCCATGTAAATTTGAGTTTTGCTGGTAAGTATATTCTACATTTGTTTGGGAATGAAAAAACTGGAAGGAAGAACTGAAGAAGTATAGATGACTCTCACACATATATACTGAACTCTTCAGTATCCTGCATGAATGCTTTAATCTAATTTTTCTACTGAGGTTATCATTAAGGTTTTTCATATTTGTTTCATAAACTCTGCATCACTATTCTGTGTGTTACTCTTGTATCCATAAGCTAATTCCCTTTCCTTTTCCAAAGTGGTACTACTTTTAGTTTTTTGCATGTCATTTATTTGTATACATATGCAGGCTTTGCCTTGGTACATGGTCAGAACATGGTGAGAGAACAGGTGGTTTTTATGCATGTAACCGTTATGAGACAGCAAAGCAAGAAGGAGTGGTATGGTGCTGTAGCTAGTTTTTTTTTTTGTGTGTGGTGACTTTAGCTACCCTAATCTACTTGTATGAGCTCTGTCTCTGTTTCTCATTGAACGGTATGGACTGGGTTTTTGCTTTTTCCAGTATGACGAGGCTGAGAAGAGAAGAGAGATGGCTAAAAACTCACTAGAGAGATATACTCATTATTATGAACGATGGGCAACCAATCAATCTGTATGTATATTTTACTTCGTATTCCTCCTTGAATGATAGGTGTGGTGTAGTTCGTAATGTACTGATAGTTTGCTCAACTATTGGTATCTTTTAACCATTAAGTGTAAGGTAATAGCATTATTATAATGTTATCATCATTAAGTTTGAAGGGATTATTGCAAAAAATGACCCCCAGGTATGCAGTTTTGGCAACTTGTGCCCTTGAAGAAAAAAACCCTATCAACTTGTACCTCCAAGCTTTTATTATTTTGCACCGTTAGTCAAAATATGTGCCATCCAAAATATGTACTATACAAAATTCCATAAAAAAGACAAGTTCATGACACTTTTTTTTACAATTATGAAAAAAGAGGGCTACAATTGCAAAAAGTGAATACCTCAGAGTACTTTTATGCAATTATATTAATTCAAGATCACAAATTGTAAAAATATCATACTTGAGGGATATTTTCTGCAAATAGTACATTTTACTATAAGGGTAAAAATGGTATTTCACAGATTTTGGATGGCTCATGACCTATTTGGATGGAAAATGTAACTTTTTACTAACGGTGCAAAATAATTAAAGTTCAGGGGTACAAGTTGCAAGGTTTTTTTTCTACAGGGACAAAGTTGCCAAAACTGCATACCTGAGGGTCATTTTTTGTAATAATCCTTATTACATACATACATAAATTGAGATTTTTGCTCGGATAATAAGATTTACGATTCAAAACTAACTGATGACATTGTTATTGCAGTCAAGGCAGAAAGCACTAGCAGACCTACAACAAATGCAGAATGTGCATGTAAGGCTTTTTTCTTGCACAATTTACAGCCAGTCATTTTTGCATGATTAATTTTCTTAGGGCATCCACAAGAGAGTGCATTGCTTTTTCTCCAATTGTGTTGATCGTGGAGGTAAATATCTATGTAATAGGTATTGTTACATGGTTAATAGGAAGGATAACTATGCGAAATGTCTACTCTTTTTATTTCTTCCATCCTCTTGACTTGAAAATAATTTCATTTAAAATTACAAATAATTGTGGGTCCCATTCAGTAACCTTCTATAGGAGAGTGTTCATGGGAGGTTTCACTGTACTGAGGGTCGGTTAGGCAACCCAAATTACACAGGATGGTTTGCAGAAATTCAAACCGTGAACTATACCAGGTAGGGAAAAAACAGAGTGTTTTCTTGCTTTATGCTGCTGAATTGTAGCTCAAACTGTTCCATGTTTTAGTTTATAACAGGTCTTTTTAGCTCGTTGAGAACATGCTTAACATAAACTTTTCATTAATTGTATTACAGTGTGAAACTTTCAGAATCTTTATCCTTTCTCTACTCTATGTGATTCATCATTACAGTTTGCCTGCAAGACTGTTTCATACTAACTATGATGTGTTTAATGTTAAAATATACAATTTATCATTTCTGTTTCAACCCTACAAGAGATCTTCCAAAAAATGTAGTCTGAAAAATAAAATGTCTCTATGACAGTATATGTTTCAGATTTGATGTGGTTGTGACCTGTCATTTCATGGCTCTCCGTTGACCTTGTCAGAGCATCCATCTTGTAAGAAGAACGTGTTCTTACTTATTATTGTTCATATATAACCATCCAAAAGTTTAATGGTTAGGTGCAGTTGAAGTAATTTCTCGTGCAATTTGAGTAGTAGAATCTTGAGTTATAGTCTATTAACTATATCAAAGGATTCAGTCTGTTTTGTTGTCCTTCTCTTGCAACTTATCAACTTCTGTAATTTATGGGGAATATTAATTATACACAAATGCAGCTTGACAAGCTGAGTGACATACAATGCCAACCAGAATCTCAGCTTAAGTTCATAACAGAGGCATGGCTACAGGTAAAACATAACACATCTTTGCCCGATCGATACAACTCCTATTTATGAGTGGATGAAATGTACTATATTGTCATTGGTGTGTGTGCATGCAGATAGTCGAATGCAGGCGAGTCCTGAAATGGACATATGCTTATGGATATTATTTACCTGAGCTTGAACACGGGAAGAGACAATTCTTTGAGTACGTGCAAGGTATGCAACTTACACCATCATAGAGCAGAAGCTATGCTGTCTGCCTGTATAACAATTACATGTATATGCAGGTGAAGCTGAGTCTGGGTTAGAACGACTTCATCAATGTGCTGAGAAGGAGCTGCAAATTTACCTCAATGCTGAAGGCCCATCTAAAGATTTCAACGAGTTCCGTACAAAACTCGCTGGTCTTACTAGGTAGTTTTCATCTATAGCTCGTTTTTTTAAATACAGGGGATAATACCATCAGCTATCCTCAAGTATGAACCTTTCTCAATCAACTAGCCCTAAGCTTTTTATTCTCATTTTATCCCAATCCAGTTAATCTTTGGGTGAAGGGATGGAAATACCCTCATATAAACAATCAACCTAAAATTTTAGGGTAGTTTCGCAATTCCACTCGCAAACATTGACAGAACGGGGGTAAATTGAGACAAAAATGGAAGGGTGTTGTTAAAAAAAAATAAACCTAGAGGCAGCTGAGTGAGACTTTCCCTAAAGTTTTTTTTTTCAATGGGAAAACAGAGGCGAGTATTATACCAATCGAAAGATTACAAAAAAGTAGGGCCAAACGGCCCTGAGCACCAGAATATTGTCCGAGCCTCCCGTAGGCGACCCAACTCTCTTGGTCCCGTTGAAAACAATACTTTTCATCGTAGATACATACCGAGGACAACCTCTTACCAGACGTTCTAAATTATTGAAACTAAATTAAAAATAAAACAGCAGGAATAAAATCCAACTAAAACAATTCAGGACTGAAACTAAAACTAAAACTGCATCCAAACTAAAACAGGAAAAGCGAGCTGCTTCCTTGCTCCTCACGGGACGACCAAGCAACGTCGGTCCCCGGTCATGGTGGGTAATATGGAATTGCATATATTTGTGATCCCCCAAAACTTACTTTTCCTAGGACTAATTATTCTAAGTTTAGTCGTGACCCAAAAGGCCAAAACTATGATAATGTGAAGCGAGAAATTTGGTCTTTAATTAGTTTAATCGTATTCACTCGCTGAAAGGATAACATTTAAATTTCTTTCATGTTGGTTTAGTTTTAATTGCATGCTCTTGTTTTGGCATGTAAGTGCTCATAAATTTGGTTTTCTACAAGGGATTACTGGAGAGTTGTATGCAATTCCTTAATGCTTAGCAGTTAGCTCATAACCTTGTCAATAATGATTAATTTTGTTGCAATCCCTACTGATTTATTGTTGTGCACTCAATTGAGACCGTCTTGGAAATCTTGCTCTTCATTCTCATGGTTTAACAATGTGACTAATGAACAGTGTGACACGGAATTACTTTGAGAATTTAGTCCGGGCACTGGAGAATGGGCTATCGGATGTGGACTCTCATGGTGCGAGCAGCAGGGCAGTTAACTCTAAGAGCTTTGGAGGTGGAAGCAGCAAGGTTAGAAGTGGGAGGGGAAAAGGCACAGTGGGAAGATCAAGTGGTTCCAGAAGAAACATGGATGATTCAACCCACTGGTCATGTGATCATTGTACTTTTGCAAATGTGAAGTCAGCCACTGCTTGCCAGATGTGTCAGCAGCGCCGGTGAAGAGCTTGTTGTTTGCTATTTGAACTCTTGATTGGAAGATCTCGGTTTCTTCATCTCTTGGTTGATGGGTTGCATTGCAGCAGAGAGCAAGGGAAGAAAAAGAGTTTCTTTTGGTGTCTGGATGACATCAACGTCATGCCAAAGCAGAACTAGACACAAGGATAAGTGAGGGAAACGGGTTGGAGGATGGATTACAGAGAACCTTATGTATTGTTCTTATGTTTGTGTATTATGTGTTTGTATATATAAATTATGTAGTCAGAATCCATGGAAATGCAGTTCTGTATGTGTTTGTTGCTTGAAGCTTTCACGTGGATTTCATACTGGGAAACAATAAAAAGGGTGCTAAAGCATCATTGTGAATCATTGGTTTTTCCTCCATAATTTCAAGTGCATATTATATATTGAAAAACACTATTACTTGAACACGTGAAAAAACTCAGTACATTGAAAATTTGAGCATACTATCTAAATAATCTTGAAGCTGTCTCTGTTGTTAATAGTCAAGAATCAAGCTGGTTCTCTAGGTAAAAGCATTCATTAAGTGTCAAACATGGAGTTCCATGTTTATACCAATACATCAAGAGTTAGTAAAATTGAAATGATGGTCACTTACCAAAGAAAGAAGTGCTCAGTCTAAAGCTACACACGATATGGCTCGAACTCAAGTGTATACAGGAGGAGATACATAAACACATTTGATTTACCTTGGGAATCATTGGTCATTTCCCACACCAAGAATCCACTGCGCAAGATGGGTCAGATAAGGCTCAGCCTGGGAACTGGGATATTCAGCTTGTAATTTCTCTCTCTACTCCATTCGATACCCATATATTGTGAATGATAGATGATGAACAGAACTAACCTTGAGCAGCTCAGGTAAAAGAAGCAAACATTCCCTCAGGCACTTGTCAAGGAAAAAGTCATGGTAATGTATGACCTGATTCAGAAAGAACGTGTAAAAGACATGGCCATGGGTGAATGCAACAGAGATGACTATAGTTATGAGCGTTGCTTTCAATACGAAATATTGCAACATGATGAAGACAGACCTCATCCATGATTTTGGCAGTCTGAAGCCGATTATGCCATCACATGCCAATTAGGCTCAAGAACCTGAACATGAGCACACACCACCCAACTTAATTTTGCAAATTATTTGATAACCAAATTTTGAATGGATATCATCATACACTATTACGATTTGTATTTTAGGCTTGGTAAATGTTTCTTGAGCTACTGTTCCTAGTAAATCATGAATCTCAACATATGATTCTGTTCCTGTTGGGCATACAAATTGTTGAACGCTCAGGCGAAGAGCTACTGTTCGCACACTTATATACTTCTATGTAATGCAAATTTTGCATTTCCTTCTATCTATATTTAGAACTTGCAATCACACAAGGAATTAATGACATACATTAATAAATAGGACAGTATAAAAGTTGTATTGTCGACAGATTTGGACAGCAGATCCTCCCCTTCAGCTAAACAAATTTGTGTTTTACGTTTAGTGTGAAAAGTGATGTAAGCAGGCCAACACTGAGGAAGATGTCTAACCGGGATGGATACTGATTTCAGAGGTTATACAACATCTGAATGCATTAGTAGAGATAAGTTATGTAAACAAGTCTTCAGTGAAAACTCCCGTGGAACATTATCGGTTGAAGGTATATTTCTGAGAGTATACTTGCATCATGCCAGGCTACAGAAATATTGTCCTTAATATTGACTCGTGAGCCAATACACGCATATTACAAGTTTAAAGCTTAATACACTAAAGGAGGGAGCAAAGCTAGACTACAGGAGCATACCTTGTAACTCAATGAAAATGTCTCAAGACCAGTAATGTGAACAAGCTCTTCTAGTTCATTCCTTTCACCAAGATCTTTGAGAGAGCTCAAAGTTTTGAGCAAGGAAGATGTTTCCTGTGAACCTCAACGCGCATTATGAGAAAGAGAAACTTCAATTTCAAGACACCCTACTCATATATGCAAAGTAGTCAATTACTTACAACACAACATGTCAAGTCTTCATGGCAAGGATCTGCAACAGCTGCCGTAGAACGCAAAGCAAGGTCTAGAAGGGACTACTTGGTCAAATAAGAAGCAGGTAAGATATCTTCCTCATTCCAAACCATTTTTTTTAAATTTCTACAGTTGACTTAAAAACAGAATAAATATAGTTCACAATGCAGAGGATTGAAACCTGCAGCTTTTCCACATTAATCTCCTCTGGCTTCTTGACAAGCTCATCATGGGCAATATCCATAAAGTGAACCAAGAAATCACCCTGTAATGTCAAGCCATAATGAAGAGTAGAAACTGCAATAACTGAAGAGATAATAAGAACTCCAACCATCACTTTAGTTAGTGACTTCAGTTCAGGGTCCCAAAACATAGAAAAAGAAAGATTATTCTTTGATTTTCCTCTGCGATGGTATCAGTTTCCTGCTTCAATCAGGATAAAGTATTTAACAATACTAAGCAAGAAAAACCATTTCTAAAATCCAAATGTGATTGCCTTCAATTGACATATGACAACGTTCAATATGGCTAAAAATGCTAGCTTCAGAGATGCAGAAAGATTTTCTAGAAGATCGATCCTTACTAATGCATGAAATGTTTAAGCCAAGGAACTAATTTTACTATTCGAGAGTAGCAGCCTGATCTCCAATCTCCAATTATGTACTTTAAAGCCACAAAGTAGCATAAGTAACTAATTTGACTATTCCATCTATTTGAGTGCAACAACTTGATTTTCAATTATGTTTTTTGACTAGGCCTACTACGTACTTGAGCCAGTGTTAGGATCTAGATCTGTAGACCATCCATGCTTTTCACTATGAGGCAATGGTGACATGTTTTTAACTTCTAAGTAGCACATTTATCGTCTTTAACTTCTTCAATTCTATCTGACATTAATGTCTGCAGATATCTACCTTTTGGACATTACATACTCTCCAGGAAAAAGTTACCATATCTTCAGTCAGATTCACAGAGTACAGTATAAATAATAAAATTGGAATGGCATGTTGATCGGAAAATCTTAACAGAAGCTACCATAGACTCTCTCCTCTACAGGAGCCACTTCGAGCAACCTAAGCTTTGGGCACTGGCCACTATAATATAGTTAACAGAACTCTTTCTCAAATTCACAAACTACAAAATTATATACCTGATCCAGAAGAAGATAATGCTTTATTGAGCGCAGCTTTCCAATCAGATCATACTACAAAGAGAGACAACAAATCATCAAAACCTAAGGCACTAAGATAAACAACTAAAGCAAAACTTATGAGATGGATGCATTTCAAATTTGGCCCTCACCTTTTCATTAATGAGATTTACTAGCTCTCCACTGGCAAATTCATAGGCAGCTTTTATACATTCAAGATAATGATGGTTTGAGCCGAAGCTCATTAATGTTGAATTCTCTGTTTTGGGGACCTGGGACGACAACTTAATCAAAGCATGTACTGAAGGACCATTCATTTCCATAGAAGGTATACTAAACAGCTAGCAATGAAAAGAAAACCTGAACATTGTGACCACATTCCCTCATGACATTTAGATATTTTCCTGTGGTCAAAATTGTCCCAGCAACCTTTGCAAGGAAGCTAGGAACCCCATCCTTGAGACTGTAACGTTTACTCCAGTACGTAGCATGATAATCTTGTGTGAGGCTCTCCTATAATATATTAGAAAACATATAAACATCCAAACCACAAATTCGTGCATTCTTAATGGTGAATAGAATTACCTTTTGAAGAGATTTGTTCTCGGCAATGAAAAATTCCCCATACGGATCATCTATTACTCCTTCATACACCAACCTAAAATTGTGTTTGATTCCATTAGAGAGCAAAAAAAATTAGAGTAATTATATATAGGGATAATTCCTTTTTGTACCCCTTTTCTATTGGTAACGTACCTTTAGTATCTTTACGTTTGGTAACGTTCAAAAACCACCCCTACGTTTTAGTAACTTGCATCTGTTAGACAGATGTAACAGAAGGACGTGAATTGTCCATTATACCCTTTCGCATTTAAAATTAATATATGAGATTTGAAGTTGAATGACAGTCCCCACATTTCATTAGTTTTTAAAACTCATTTTTCTGTAAATTTTTAGGTTAATTCCTTGTAAATTTTAATTAATTTCCATAAAACTATTTCTATTCAAATAAAACTAATTAATTATAATTAATAAATTATTCATTATTACAAAAAAAAAAACAAAAAATCAGTTCCCGTTTCTTCCTAGCTGCATCTCAGGTTCTAGAATCACGCCATAGTCCTTAGGTTATGGTCGTCTTCTCTCCATCCAAATCTGTTCTTGATGGGGAAGCTCTGATCTTTGTGGGTTGAGACAAGGGTGAAAGACCACATCTGTGGAAAATCTTAGACAAAACGGGACGAGGGTTTGTGAGGTTGCGAGATGAAGATTTGTCGTGGGTTATGGCTTCCACGGAGGCGGTGATGAAGAACCATGGACGACCTCCAAGAGATGCTTGCTGCCGTGGTTCGAAGGTCAAGCGTTCCGACCAAATCTGAACTTCCATGAGCGGATGGAGACCGCGAATGTCAAGCTTAGAGAAGCTTGAAGGATTCGACAATGGCGGAAATGGGGATTTTTATTGATTGAGAGAGAAAATACAGAGAGAGAGCTATAGCTACGAAATGAGAGTACAAATCAGTTACATGAATGCCTCAGCTAACCAACTCGTCCCTATCTATACCTCGAGCTCTTCCCTCTCCTTCCCGCAATTCCCGCTCCTCTGTAACAACCAGCTCGCCAGCAACGCTGAAGAAGAAGCTGACTCGACTCCTCTCCACCTGGCGTGCGCTGGGCAAGACAGCTGGCTTCCGTTGACACGTCAGTGCCCTACTTACTCACAACGCAGCGTTTTGATACGCGCGAACCGTTATTTTGAAATGGAAATGGCTTGCTCTGCACTTAACCGCGACAGAGCCCTCTCTTCAACCAGGCTTGACCTCAAGCCTGAGGTATCTGCAGATCATACCAATCTCGAAACGTAGCCTTGATGAAGGATGCGTCTTCCCAAGTAGCATCCTCAGCCAAGGAGCGTTCCCACTGGATCAACCATTGCACAGCAGCTGCATTGTTCCTATTGACAATCCTCCGGTCCAGTAACATTGCCGGAGCCAACCTCAAGGTGCCCTCATCCGTAATTGCTGGCAACTGAGGGAGCAAGCGATGCTTGTGACCCAATTGTCGTTTCAGCAAGGAGACATGGAACACAAGATGAATGAGGGACCCTTCAGGCAGCCTTAGCTTGTAAGCCACCGCCCCTTTCTTCTCAACAATCTGAAATGGCCCATAGAAACGTGCAGCCAACTTCAAGTGCTTCCGGAGCTGGACTGAGTTCTGCCTGTAGGGTTGCAACTTCAAATAAACCCAATCCCCCACAGCAAAGGATCGTTCAGTCTTGTTCTTATCAGCCTGGGCCTTCATCCTCTGCTGAGCAGCCCTCAAGTTCTCATCTAACAGCTTAGCTTGCTCTTGCCTGGTTTGTAAGAAGGACTCCACAGCCTGGACTTTGGACGGATCATCACAAGTCACCAAAGGCCTGGGAGGGTAACCATAAAGAGCCTCAAATGGTGTCATTTTCAGAGATGAATGATAGCTAGTGTTGTACCAAAATTGAGCCATAGAGAGCCAACCATGCCATTTCTTAGGGACCTGGTGGCACATCACCCTCAAATAGGCTTCCAGACATTGGTTAACCCTCTCAGTCTTCCCATCACTTTGAGGATGATAGGCAGTTGAGAGATTCAAGTCACACCCACCCTCTTGAAGAGTTCCTCCCAAAAATTACTCAGAAATATTCTATCTCTGTCAGATACAATGGCCTCTGGCATGCCATGTAACTTGAAAATCTCATCAAAAAACAACTGAGCTAACTGAGATGCTGTATAAGGATGTTTCAATCCAATAAAATGGGCAAACTTGGAGTACCTGTCCACAATGACCCAAATACTATCCCTTCCTTCACAAGTGGGTAACCCTTCTATAAAATCCATAGAAATGTGCCTCCAAGGCTGAGAGGGAATGGGAAGTGGCTGTAACAAGCCTGGGGATGCCACATGCTCAGCTTTACATCTTTGGCAGGTGTCACAAACCTTTACAAAATCTAGGATCTCCTTGTTCATCAAAGGCCAATAGAACTGAGATTTGACCCTGTATAATGTTGCATTAATGCCAGAATGACCCCCAATTCCTGAGTCATGTAATGCCTTGAGGACCTTGGATCTGATATCATTGCTCTTGCCCAGCACAATCTTACCCTTGAACCAAATAACCTCATCTCTATAAGCATAATCCACCAAGGACTCTGGTGCCAAGCTCAGCTGCTGAATTAGGCCTTCCATTTCTCCATCTCCTTGATAGCTCATCATCACTTCAGTGATCCAAGCAGGCACCACAGAAGATACCACTTGCAGTTCCTCATGGGAGACTCTAGAAAGAGCATCAGCCACCAAATTTTCCTTGCCTTGCTTGTATTCAATGGTGTATTGAAGACCCATAAGCTTGGCCAGCCATTTGTGCTGGAAAGGGGTAGTCAATTTCTGTTCCAACAAGTACTTGAGGGCTTGTTGATCAGTTCTGATCACAAATGGGGCTGCAGTAACATAATGTTTCCACTTCTGGATGGCAGTGATCAAGGCTAAAAGTTCCTTCTCATAGGTGGATAGAGCCTGGCTTTTGACCCCTAAAGCCTTGCTCATGAATGCAATAGGATGGCCCTTCTGCATCAATACTCCCCCAATGCCCACATCACATGCATCTGTCTCAATCACAAAGGGCATAGAGAAGTCAGGTAAGCTAAGCACTGGGGTAGTCACCATAGCCCTCTTAAGCTGTTCAAAGCTCAGTTGAGCCTCATCAGTCCACTCAAAGGCACCTTTCTTCAACAAGTTGGACAGAGGCTTTGCAATGATTCCATAGTTCTGCACAAATTTCCTATAGTACCCAGTTAATCCCAAGAACCCCCTCAAAGCCTTGAGATTCCTTAGTACTGGCCAAGTGGTCATAACCTCTATTTTTACAGGGTCAGTGGCCACTCCTTGTCCTGAGATGATATGGCCCAAATACTCTACTTGAGTCTGGCCAAAAGCACATTTGCTCTTCTTGGCATCCAACTGATGTGTCCTCAATTTGGCCAAGACCAACTCCACATGCTTCATATGATCATCCCATGTCTTGCTGTAGATGAGGATATCATCGAACAAGACAAGCACAAATTTCCTCAGGTACTCCTGCAAAACCTGGGTCATGAGTGCTTGGAAGCTAGCAGGCGCATTGGTCAGACCAAAGGGCATGACCCTGAACTGATAATGCCCCATATGGGTTCTGAAGGCAGTCTTAAACTCCTCCCCCTCCTTTAATCTGATCTGATGGTATCCTGACCTGAGATCTATTTTAGAAAAATAGCAACTCCCTTGCAGTTCATCCAACAATTCCTCAATGGTGGGAATGTTAGTCCTAGTGCCCATAGTTCAATCCTAAATGTCCAAATGTATATATCATCGTTAGCAATAAAATTAAAGCGGCTTTATATTACTTATGTGTTGGAGTAATATATCGATGTGTGCTCTGATCTATGCCCACCATGCGAATAGAACCATAGATCGAGATAGATCACACTCGATGGGTCCCTAGTCAACAAAGCTTCACTAGAAGCGACTAGTATGAAAGATGGCTCTTTATGGCTTACGTTTTGTTAGTCATTGGAATGGGATTCCGGAGTCTGATCATAGATATCATGTGGGACATGATATTGGACGACCCGCCCTGAATATGTGCCATAGATTAAGTCATGAACATATTCAGTGTCGTAGCTTGTCATGTATCCTTAGACCAAGGAGTCTTTGTGATCGCTATGTAGTCAACAACTGAGTTTTACCTGAGCCTAACGTTGTCCGTAACAGGGCTTCCATAACGGCCAGGATTGGGTTGGGGACGGGCTACATGAGTGACACGAAAGGCGGCTAAGGGATTTATCCCTCATACTAAGATATGGGAAAGATATCGGTTCTCGGCCGCTTGATCGAGAGTGACTGAAAGAATAGCATGGCCATGCACATGATACTGGGTATCATATCTTCAGTCATCTCACATATCAAGGAACGGTGATTGAGAATAATAAGGATGACGACTCTATGCCTTATCTCAATCAGGATATCGGAGATAAAAGGATAATGGCAGGGATGACGGAAAGGTTAGAATCGACAGGGTCGATTCGTTATGCAGTGTCAGGCAATACTAAAGTCTCGTTAGTTGCCACTTAAATACGATCAAGTAAAATGAGATTTTACGTTGATCTATTGACATGCATAAACCTAAGGGTCACACCGGAGGATGAAACTCATTGACACATTTATGGAGAATGGACAAAAGGGAGTTGTCTCGGGACATGACCAAAACTGGGTTTTGGGTCATGTGCCCGTAAGTGAATAGGACTTTACGGATCGAGACAAGGCTTGCAGTCTTGGGATTGATCGCGTCGGATAATGTTGGACATTTCCGGTATGGAAGGCTTGGAGGCGATGAGCGAATCACGGGACCTCGTTGGAAATGGCCACGGGCCATGTTCCAAGAGGCCCATGAAAGGCCCATGCAACCAAGGCCCATGGAACTAATTAATCAAGTCTTGATTAATTAGTACTAAGTAAGCAAGACAAGGATTAAGGTGTTGGTGATTCACCACCTAACCTAATCTTGTCTTGCCATACTTTGTCCTATTTACACTTTACTTGACACCATACTTGTCCCATGCCTTTAGTTGGAAAAGTATGTGTTTTGTTATGTTTAAGTCATCTTTTTTCAACATAACAAACACAAGACAAGAATAGGAAACACATTTTCTCTCCCTCTTCCATGGCCATTTCGGGTTTGGCTAGTTTCCACTTCCATTTTTGTGTTCTTGAGTCCTCAAAGAGAAGAACTACGTGGCTTTGATTCCCATGTGGATACGTAGGCGTCTTGGAGACTCAAGCCAATCATTCGTTAACCGGTGTTCTTGTTTTGGTAAGAGATAGTGCTGAATTTTTCTCTTGTGAATCCATTCTTTGTTAGTTGTTTCATGGTTTTAATCGTCTCTTGGTTTTTATTGATTTTCCGCTGCGAGTTGGTTCATCTCCAACCCTACCTCGAGACCCAACAGGGAATGGGGAATTTGTCCTTGACTGTCAGATCATTGAGTTTCCTGTAGTCAATACACATTCTCCACCCTCCATCCTTTTTCTTGACTAGCAGCACTGGAAATGAGTAAGGACTGTGGCTTCTTTGGATTACCCCAGAGTCCAACATTTCAGAAATCAACCCCTCAATCACATTCTTTTGCTCAAAGTTATGCATGTAAGGTCTAAGAGAGGGTGGAACAGCTCCAGGAATCAAGGGAATGGTGTGATCAAGGTCCCTTCTAGGAGGCAAGGAAGTAGGAACCTCAAAAACATCAGCAAATTTATTCAGCACCAACTGCAGATCCATGGGAGTCTCAACCTCAGGTTGCTTGGTCTCCAAGGCAACCAGTTGACCCATATACAAGGACTGGCCAGCTTTATGTTCTTTCAACAATCCAGACACAGACAAATTCTCACAAGGCAAAGCAGGAATGGACTCATAGAGGATAAGGGACATACCTTCCTTGTTGATGGTGACTGTCCTGAGATCATAATAAAAAGTAATGGGTGACACAGTCTTGAGCCAGTCTACTCCCAACACAACATCATAAGATCCCAATGGCATAACCAGTAAGTGCCAAATGAACTTGTCCTTGGAGATGGACCAAGTGATAGTGCAGCCAGAAGAGCAAATGAATCTCGATCATTGCCCATTTTCACTATAGTGGGAGGGACCTTGATGAGCTGAGCCCCCAAGTTCTTAGCTGTCAACTCATCCAAAAAAGATTTGGAAGCACCAGTATCCACCAAGATAGATAGATCAACTTCCTTTGTTTTGCCAGCCACTCTAATGGATGAGCTAGGCCTGTCATCTCCAGAGAGTAGACAAGTCTCAACACTCAGAGTACATAAGCTATCCTCTTCATTATCCTCAGTCTTGGAAGGTTCCTTCTCCACCACATCAGAAACCTCTGATTCAGTATCACCAAACAACTCATCGGCTTCCTCCTTGGTGATTACATACAATTTCCGTCTGTTTGGGCACACATGGTCCCTTGAGTACTTAGCTGGACAAGTGTAGCACAATCCCTTCCTAGCCCTCTCCTCCCTTGTCTCTCCCATAGGTCTAGGCCTAATGGAACCTTCTTGTGGAGGTCTAGGACCAGGATTTCTAAGGACCATAGGAGCCTGGTACCTTGGTCGAAATGGCTGGGGTGCTATAGCCCTGGCCGGTCTAGCCACAGCAGCTCTATGGTTCCCAGCCAGTCCCAAGGATGCCACTTTGCTCTCCTCATGCCTGGCCAAGTACATAGCATGAGCAAGTGTGCTGGGACTCAACATTTGGACTCCTGGTCTGAGGTTAGGTCTAAGGCCCCCAATGAAATTCGAAATGAAGTAATCCTCTGTCAAGAAAGGATTTCTGGTCAACATCAGTACCTTCAGTTCACTGAACACATACTCAAAGTCCTGTACAGTGCCAGTTTGCTTCAAATTATTGAACTCAATCTGAACATCATCATGGCCTTGTGCCTCGAATTTCCAGCTGATGTCCTGGCAAAATTGAGTCCACCAGATCACTCCTCCATGCATGGAGTACTCAGCAAACCAGATCTCTGCTGGTCCGATCATATGGATGGAAGCCAAACGCACTCTATGATCCTCAGGTACATCATAGTAAGAGAAATACAAAGAGGCTTTGCGGATCCAGCCTCGCACATCAGATCCATCAAATACAGGGAAGGATATGTTAGGAGCTCTGAATTGTTGATAAGGTGTGGGTTGGTGAGGGAGATTTGGTGGTGTTGGAGGCTGGTGAAGGCTTTGTGGTGGTGCGAAGGTGATATTCGGGCGTTGGAATTGTGGATTGGTAGAGGTAGAGGCCATGTGAGGGTTTGGTTGAGGAGGTGAGGGTTCCAGTACATACTGACGAGCATGAGATGAAAATGGAGCACTGGCTTGTGGAGTGAAGCCTTGAAAGTAGATCGGAGTGCAAGGGTGATGAGGCAATACCTCAGGTCGAGATTGAACTGGATTGAGCACTTCTGGACTTGCTCCGGGGCCAAAAACAGGGTGAACCTGTGACGGCGACGTAGCCACCGACTTGCCGCGCCCGTCCGGTCCAGGATCTGGTTGTTGGGACTGCACTGGACCTTGAGGAACCAGATCCGGCGGAGCTGCTGGTGCTTGAGCTCGCTCGCGGAACAGAAGCTCCAAGGCGCTCCTGAGTGTCGCCAGTTCTGCTCGGAGGTCGTCCATTGACGGCGATGGTGGTGCTTCTTCAACTCCAGACATGGTGTAGGTGCTGGATCAAAGCTCTGATACCACTGTCAAGCTTAGAGAAGCTTGAAGGATTCGACAATGGCGGCAATGGGGATTTTTATTGATTGAGAGAGAAAATACAGAGAGAGAGCTATAGCTAAGAAATGAGAGTACAAATCAGTTACATGAATGCCTCAGCTAACCAACTCATCCTTATCTATACCTCGAGCTCTTCCCTCTCCTTCCCGCAATTCCCGCTCCTCTGTAACAACCAGCTCGCCAGCAACGCTGAAGAAGAAGCTGACTCGACTCCTCTCCACCTGGCGCGCGCTGGGCAAGACAGCTGGCTTCCGTTGACACGTCAGTGCCCTACTTACTCACAACGCAGCGTTTTGATACGCGCGAACCGTTATTTTGAAATGGAAATGGCTTGCTCTGCACTTAACCGCGACAGCGAACCACAGACAAGAAGCTCCGCCGCTTTCAACCCATGAACTCGCTGAAGACAAAGACGAAGATGAAGAGCTCACTATGGTTTGTTGAACATGAAGTTGAAAGAAATGGGGTGGCTTAAGAGACTGGAGTGATGATGGTGGAGAAGTGGGTGGTTGAAAATTTTGATTTATCTTGGAGGGATTTAGAGATGGGGATGAGATGCAGATGGATGAGGAATTGAGGAGATGGGTTGGTTCAGTTTTGAGAAATATGTAGATAGGGATGAAAAGTGTGTGGCTGAGAAGATGGGGGTGATGATGAGTGGATGAGGTGTGATGAAATGGTGTGGATAAGACGTGGGTGTATTTAGGATAGAATGGTAAATACGAAAATTTAATGAAACAAAATGAGTGGATAAGAAAGTATGGGTATAATGGGAACAAAAAATATCAATGGAAGTCACGTGAGGTCATGTGTTGGACGGAATAGAATATTCCGTCCGTTTTTTCTCACAGTTGCAAGTTACCAAAACGTAGGGGTGGTTTTTGAACGTTACCAAACGTAAGGGTACTACGTTACCAATAGAAAAGGGGTACAAAAAGGAATTATCCCTTATACATATTTCCCAAAAGACAAAGTAAGAAAGATCAAATTTCCCAAATTCAATATAGTTCATGATGCCATTTTACATAGATCATGTTAAGACCTAAAATTCAATATAGGTCTCTGTCACTTCTCCCACAACCTTCGGTTATGACATTTGGATGTTGACACATAATTTATTGGTCAGTGGCTTGGAACATGCCTTTCTAATATGCCAAAATAAGAAGCACTTGAAGACTGTATCATCTTCTCTAGCAGTGACCTTACTGCATTATCACCAGCCATGGCGTCAGCCTGAATATATAACAAGTAGAATAGTTGAAAAATATCAGTATTTGAGGATAAGAGGGAATTGACAAGGGTATTAAATTAAGTATTCACTTTACTGAATTAGTTTAAACAGAACACCTTAGGTCATACCTGGTTGTGCAAGAGGTTAAGTGTAGCAGAACCCGCATAATTATTAGTGGATGCTTTCTTTATCACAGAGGCCAATGCTTGCATGGACCCCATCATGGGATACAACACATGGTGGAAAGGGCATTAATCAAATAATTGAGTTGGTTTCATGGAATCAAATAGGTATATCCAAACCTGACAGTAAAACCACAATCCTTGAATGGAAAGTTTGCCAAGTCGAAATTGATGTTCGAGCTGTGCCACCATAGCCTCATAATCCTAAGAAGAAAAATTGCAAGTCATATTTCAAATAATAGAATTGATACTCTGTAAATATTTAGATAAGATATGCATGAATCGAGTATTACAAGTATATGATAGAAAACTAAGTAAGACATATATGCACACTTATATTTTCATTCTTGGAATAAGTGACGATATTTGGACAGTATTTGCTAGCTAAGTTCCTCATTAACATCTAGTAATCAACTGATGATTTCCACACGAATGCATCTTCTGGCATAGTTACCAATAGGTAGAATGATAGTATTACAGGAAAGATCCAACATATAACTTCTGGCAAGATAGCTTTTGTACGAGAATTATAGGTTGACTGAAAGAAGTTAGTGTTGGCCATAAATTTATATAAGAGAAAAGAAAATAAGCAACTTTTGCTCAGAAGACACGAGGATACACAAGGAAAAAAAAACCCTACAAGAAGAAGTGCTCTCAGTGCAGCAACAAAGGCATGATTAACTAAGCCATTCTTGAACCGTGACTTCGTTTCAACAAACTCACTAATCAGCAGAAAGCTCTTGCACAGAGGGAATATACGCTTTGAGAATTCCTGCAATTGTAAATCATAAAATGTGATTGACTGAATTCTACAGCCTAAACTAGGCAACATGTGTTTGCAAGGTTTTGACCATTCCCTTGATATCCATCCTCACATTAGAGGAACAAACCCATTTCCATTCCTCACATGATCTCATTCCGCAACGATGGATATGGATATCAGATGAATTCTCATCCCAATTATATAATGAAAATAAAACATGCTTTATCTTTTTTTACTTAATGTCTATCCTCATCTTTTTTTCCTACTATCTGCCATCACACCTGAAGAGCCAAATCCATGGATGCATCGACCTGGAAGGTAATATCATCATCCTTCCCAAAGACTTTTTTTTATCGAAATGTATCGGCCTTCAATTCCAACCAAGGCTGATAGAAGATCGTCAATGACAATAAGTTCCTATACCATAGAACATACCGATGAGTAAAGTATAACGTCATGTCTACATTGTAGAATAAGAAATAAACCAAGCCATCATTTCTATACAGAAAGAGATGCATATGGATTTATATGTGCCGACTAACACAAATTAAACGTAAAAAGATCATTCTGTCCTGCCTCCAAAGGTTAATAACTCATTGTACTAAATCCACCTTGAAACATGCTAAAAAAAATTAAACAAAAAAAACTGAAACATTCATACCCAACAGGAAACCCAAAGGGATTGTCAAAATGGTTCCTCGAGGCATTCTAATTGCAGAATGCATGTATGATATTGTACAGATTTCGTCTCAACAAACACATTACATAATGATCACTCTAGATTTATGGACTACTTTATATGAGAAGCCCATAAAGAACACACTTTTCCTTCCAGAAATATAGTCTAGTAGAGACCAAAGTCCAAAGATCACACAATGGAAAAATGTACTTAAAATGAAACTAAGAACTTCACCATTCACTTAAATAGAGTGGCAAAACATACCTGGACTGCAGTATCAAAGCAAGCTATGGCCTTTTCCGATCTGGAGCCATTTATGGAATCAAAGCCAAACACATTAACAAAAAACAATCAGTAGCATTTAACGTAATAGCAATTATAAACAGAAACTATTGACGTCTCAAAAAAACCTCATGGAGTCAGCAGATAAACACTTTGTTTCGGCCAATCGAGATGAGGTCTTCGCCTCCTGGACAAGAAACAATCACAGCCAAAAGAAGTAAGAATTACAACCTCTCCAATATTAAAAGAAAATCAAACAACAAAACCTTCAATTTCTGTCGTCTGGCTCATAAAGAATCAAGGTTTTAAAAGGCGGAAATAGGAACCGAGACTTAAGCCTCAATAACAAAAATAATATACATATACAACACCATATAATCAAGTTCAAACAGTGCATACTTTCATAGAAAAGTCATAAAATTAGGAATTATAAGTCTTAAAAAATCATAATATTCATCCATTAGCAATTCAGAAAGGAACATTTCAGCAATTCCCCCAGTATCAATTCCATTATGAGCAAGTCTCTATACAATATCCATTACACTATGTCTTCAATTTACAATCTGTCATACGTGAGCAAGTCTCGATGATTAAAGTGTTACAGTTTCAGTTATAATTTCTCATTCAATAACCAATACTGCTATCATAAAATTTTCCATTCAATAATCAATACTGTTACTACATTGAATTGTAATAAAAAAAAAGCAGGCCTCAGAAGATGCAAGCGCAAATGAGTGTTTAATCTCCAAAACTCGTCAGCTCTAGAGTCCAAAACACAAACAAAAAACAGATTCTGCAAAACCAGAGAAAAGCCTATATCAACCTCCATTTTGAGGACATCAAGAATGAATTAGGAGTAAAGGGTAGCATGTACCAAAACCAGTGGAAAATTCAGTGGTGCCAGAGATAAGAAGCTTACCTGAGATCCACCGGCGACTTAGATGAGAAGCGCGAGAAGAAGATCGCACGAGAAGGAGAGAGCAGATTGCGTTTGGGCTTTTTGCTTTTGGTTTTAATTTTTTATATATGTAGAACGTTTAATTTCCCCCGTATTTCAAACCTAATTCATTATCAACATAATCAAATGGATTATGCTTTATTTGTATGTAATTACACTAATATTTAACAATAATTCTGAGTCAGACATTTATATCGTTTATTTGTTTTTTTTTAAAGGTAAAGTTGGAGATGTTCATTCGTTGATTAAATCACCATTCAAGGCTACAAGAAGAACCCACGGTATCGGGGTTATCGCCCAATCAACTACATCCCAATCTGAACCATTTTTAGCTAAAATATGTGGGACTGTATTTGCCTCTCTACGTACATATTGCAAAGAAAAGTCGGATAAAGCTCTCAACTTCGCCCTACAGTCAGTCACTAACGCGCCGAGGGGTGATAGCATTTCTTCACTCCCATTTATTGCCTGAACCGCTCCCAAACAATCGGACTCCACTACGCCCTTAGGCCAACCCGCCTCATAAATCCAAGTCAGAGCTTCCGAGATAGTCAGTAACTCAATTACCTCAGGGTTCTGCTGCCTCGGAAACACTATGCATTTCGCCGTAGTCGCCATTCCGTCATGGTTCCTGCACACCATTCCTCCTCCACCTAAACCTCCATCTAGAACTGCCCCATCGGTGTTTATTTTGACCTCATCATGCCCCGACCTTGACCACCTCCGATGTTGAACTACACCTCGCACTATGCCCTGGCCGAGACCCTCCATGTCCTTTGTCTTGGCTTGCTCCCAATCCTGCAACAAGCACTGTGCAGACCTCCATATTTCATCTGTATACATAACCTTATTCTTCCATACAAAATGGTTTCTGGCCATCCACATACCCCACCATAACATCACTATGTTTTCTACCAAACCATCCACCCCTTTGTCCCATCCTTCCATCAACTAATCTCACGGTTGAACATGGTCCCATGGCACCAATTCAATCTTCCCCAGACCCCTTTTGTCTCGGGACATTCAAAGAATACATGTGACTCAGTTTCCATCCTACCACACCTCCCACACTCTTCCGGAACCGATACATACCTTGCCCGTAAATTGACATTTACCGATAAAGAGCCTGTGAGCACCCTCCACGCAAGATGAACCACTTTAGAAGGAACCTTGAGTCGCCATAATTTCCTCCACACCGAGTCTGCATCATCTGTCCCCCATCTCCCTTTCAACCTTTGAATCAACTTGTAAGCTTCCTTAACTCTATACCTTCCATCACGAACTCCCCGCCAATACCAACCGTCCTCCCGCCCCTTTGATCTAATGGTATCGAAATAATTTCCGCGGCGGACTCCTGATCAAATAAGCTAGTTACAAGCTCCCTGTCCCATTTTCTTGAGTCCTGAAGCATCAAACTATCAACTGTCCTCCCTTCAACACTCTGTAGCGCTTCCCGCACCTGTCCCGACTCCGTAGGGAGCCATTTATGTCCTCCCATCACCACTATCGACGTCCCACTTCCAACTCGCCTACGGGCACCCTCTCGGACCAGCTCCTGAGCTCCCAATATACTGGACCAAGAATAGCTCGAACCCTGTTTCGGCTTTGCTGTTAGGAAATCTCCCTCCGGATAGTACTTTGCCTTGAGAACTTTCGCCATTAAACTATCCGGATGGTTTAAAAGTCGCCATCCCTGTTTTCCCAACAACGCTTGATTAAAATCCAACAAATACTTAAAACCCATACCTCCTTTGGATTTATGATCACACAACCTTTGCCAACACTTCCATCTAATTCCTTTTCCTGTTTGAGATCATGACACCACTAGTACCGGTTCATGATGACCTCAATTTCCTCCTCCAGCCTGTCCGGGATTTTATAAACCCCCATTGTATGAGTAGGTAAGGCTTGTATAACGGACTTCAGAAGCACTTCCTTTCCAGCTTTGCTAAGTAGTAATTCATCCCAACCCTGCAAGCGTCTCACAATTCGGTCTTTAATAGAGGAAAAGGATCTGTACCGACTCCGCTGAATGACGGACCGTAAACCCAAGTAAAGCCCCAGGTCCCCTACTTCGGTCATCTCCAAAACTGCCTGTATCTCCTGCTTACACTCCTCCGTTACACACGGGCTAAAAGACACCGAAGATTTATTAAAATTAATCATTTGCCCGGATGCTATCTCATATGCCCGCAATACTCTCTTCCAATTCAAAGCTTCCGGGACTCCCGCCTTTGAAAACAGATAACTATCATCAACGAAGAATAAATGAGTAACTTCTGGCGCTCTCCTCGCAACTTTACACCCCTTCAGTCTACCTTCACTTGATTCCACAACAATTAAACGGGATAAACCTTCAACACATATAATGAAAAGATAGGGGGATAGCGGGTCCCATTGCCTGATCCCTCTCTCCACTCGGAGTGGTCCAACTCTTCTACCTTCAGCCGAAACCTACAATTTAGCAGTCCGAACACACTCCATAATCATATTCACCCACCTTACATCAAACCCATTCTGGTTAAAACACGCTCCAGATAGTTCCACTCCACCCTATCATACGCATTGGTTGTATCAACTTTCATGGCCATATGTCCCCTCCTTCCCGTTCTTTGACCCCTGATATAATACAAGATCTCCCCCGAAACTATAATAAATTACTAAAATAACCTTGATCAATTATTAAATTTCTGGATGAATGTCATTTATCTTTTCACTCACTCATGTTATCAAAATTTAAAGCACTGAATTCTCATTTTTCATTTGAGACGGGCATTGTCACGATATGTTCGTAGGGCAAGGTTAGTATTGCATCGTAACTAATCCTAATCTAGTTAAAAAACTTGTATTAGAGCATTCATAATCGGGCTTAGACACATTGGGCTTATTAGATCCAAATTAATCATTTTTTTCTTTATCTATTTATTAAAAACCGAGTCTATTAGAACAACCATAATGTTAATTTGGGAAGTTGATCGAAGAATGAAACTGATAATATTGGTCGATGATTGTTGTGCTTGATCTTACAATACATGAGTATTTATATATTGAGCTTATACTACGAAGTCAAGGAATGCGGAGACTTTGTAGGCCATATTGTGAGCTACACTATTAAGCTACTGCCAAGGTTGATGGTGGTGGTGAGCTAAGTCAAGGAATACGATGGCACAACTCTCAGCAAACACTCGTTACCTCTCACAGCAAGCACATTTCTACAGCAAACACAAGCTCTCAGCAACCTCAAAATTGCAACACAGCAATCTTAAGCTAGGGTTCTCCTCACCCAAAAGGGTTAAATTCAACATCCTCTTAGTACCCTAAGCTCCATCCTATCCTTAGTGCTACTCCAGAAGAGCACTTTGATCAGATCCTTGAGGCAATCAAGCCAACAAGTCAATTTTCACCCACATATGGCATCTACATACACATCTTGTATTTAATTTCCTTGTTGTTTTACGTTAGCTCTCCCCTCCTCCTAGCTCCTTATAATCAACATATGATTGATTGGGGGATGGAGTTGGTTTGTTTTGTATCCTCTTTCCCTTCAAAAGAGGTTAGTAATCTACATTTGCTTTGCCGATCAAAAAAAAAATCAGGAAAGACGGAGAGGTGTCGATGGTGTAGTGTAAAGTCAACAATGGTGGCTTCATGTTTTCTAACACATAGGCATGACAAAAAATAAGTTATCAGACTTGCAATTTGAAGCACCGAGCGGTTGCAACCGCACAAAGACACGAGTCGGGGGATTCGATCGAACTTGAACCTTTTACACCTCTTTCAAATTAGTAGTACACCTTTAGAACTCTTGTGTTTTGTAACGTTCGATAAAAGTTGCCGCGTTTTGGTAACCGTTATTTGTTAGTTTTTTGATGAAATGATTGTTTTGCCCCTCATTATTCAAACAAACTACAATTTTACCATTAAAATAAATTCTTTGACTAAGTCTTATTTTTTATTTATATATATATATATAATTTTTTAATTTTTTTATCAATACTTCCTTTTTAAAAAAAGATTAGTAATTTTTTTTTTCTTTTTCTAAATTCTTTTTATCTTTGTTTTTTTTATTGTTTTGATTATTTTATAATTATTATGATTTTATATTTACTATATTTAATTTATTATTATAAGGGTAATTTTGTCATTTAGATATTATTATTTTTCAAAATTATGTCAATTTTCACAAAACATTTTGGAATATTCCATCAATTTTAACAGAATATTCTAAAATTAGCTGAATACGATTGTTACCAAAACATATGAACTGTGCAAAACAAAGGGTGCTAAAAGGGGCAAATTTCTAGAATAGTATTGTTTGATAATGTATTTTGTTCTATAGCCTCCTTCCTCAATTTATTTGCTAAAAAACTTTTATTTAATAGGGAAAGTTCGACTTTTTCCTTAGTGTCCAACTAAATTTAAAGGGGCTTTGGTAGTATAAGCTTTTCATTAAGTGAAAAAATATATCTTCGTACGAAAAATAGAATTAAAGGCTAAAGGTTCAAAATTGATTGTGTGTGGAAGTCTTTTTATAAATTTTCTCTACTAATGGTCTATTACTCATTTAAAAAGGGGTACAAAAGATAATTAATCATATTTTTATCTGAGAAAAATTATAAAATAATAGATAAGAAGTTATTTTTTTCCTTGTATATATAACACATGACACTTTCTTCATTTTTGTACTAACTACCGGCAAGTATATCCTCAAACTCTCTAAAAAAACCTACAAATTTCTTACGATCAATTAATTTGAATGATATGAAGGGCACGAGTCGGCTTCGGACTTCGGGGAGGGGGGGGGGGGGGGGGGGGTCTCTAGTTAATCACATGTTTGCTTGATGAACATATTTCTCGTCAGGTACGTACGCTGCTTCCTAGCCTCTAAACATCTAAGCAACGAAGTCCGACCAGTCCGAGAGAGGACCCATACCACGGGCGTCGAAGAAGAGAGCCCAACCATAGACGCCAAAGGAGGATCTCTAGTTAATCACATGTTTGCTGCACACGTCCCAAGGTGCAATCAAAGCAACCCACGGGACGAGATCCGTTTACTGGAACACGATCGTCATATAGTACGACAAAGAGTCCACCTTTAACGCTCGGGAGGGGATCTATATGAAGAATCACTAGAACAAGGTATTCCCTCAAGTTCAAAGATTCGACGTTGTATGGACGAAGTCAAACGTACATACACCAACGAATATATCGACGATATGTTGCAGGAAATGACAATGCAGGCATACGCCCAAGATGCACGTGAACACGATGAACTAAAAGGAAAACATCCACAAGTCACACTCATATGGTGAACCAGAGCTAAAAGAGACCGAACATTGTGGGGCATAATGTAAAAGACAATGCTTAAATATCTTAAACCAACATTAATAAAAATGCTAATGCATTCTAATGTGTGTTTTCCAATGTGTTCCTGTTGTAGTAATCACGATCACTGTGATAGTTGCGGGAAAACGAGATTAGCCTTGTTTGATAATGTATTTTGTTCCATAGCCTCCTTCCTTAATCCGACGTTGTTTGGTTCGTCTCCTATTAAGGTTCCAGTGTCTTCGAGTCATAAGGTAGTTGAGTGTAATTTAAATTTATAATCCCCTGTTTCTCCATTTACGTTTTATGCAGATATTCTCTTTAACACTTGCACACACAAAGAACGTTATGTGCCGATCACGTCAACTTGCCTGCAGCCCACCAACATCAGTTTATAACACCAAATCAAGAACAGGGTCACTTGATAAGGAGAGAAATCAAGTGGTTGTTGCATCTTATTACAATTTAATCAGATATATGGAGTGTAATCTAAAAGGTAAGTAATTCATCTACGAGTTCTGTTGCTGTTTCTAAGGTTATTACCGACAAACCTAGTTCAAAAAAGTTTGGTAAGGTCGGCATCAGTGGTGGTGCCGGTATGATTCGTTCCTGAAGCTAGCCAATCCTCTCTTGAACGCGATATGTACTTTTGTTTCTGATGCTTCAAGAAGTTAAAGCTGGTCGTGGTTGCTGTCGCGTTTGAGGTCGTGGATTCCTTTAGGAACGTATTGTGTTGGTCAGGAGTTTTTGACCTCTTGTTGTTCGGGTTTCCTTGTGTATTGTTTGTCTAGAGAGAAGTTGTTGTGGGAAGATCTTTTTGCAGCTGAAATTTGTTTCTTGGGTTGGAGATTCTGGACCGTTTGGAGTGTCGGATCTGCAGTCTAAAACGATCTGATACTCCTGAAAAACTGTTCTCTGACCGGATTTTTATGGTTTTTTTTTCTTTCTTTCGGACTTTGGTCCTTTAGCTTTATTTTAGAGTTTATTTGTTATCTTTTTGTACTCTTCTCCAGGTGTTTCTTTCCGAACTGATCTAAAAAAATAAAAGAAAAAGAATTGGAAACATTTCAATTACCGTTCTTATATCTTCTCATTTAGCTAGTATTTATTTTTACTCTTGATTTTTGAATTCAATACCCTTGCCGAAACGAGAGAGAGAAAAAAAAAGACTTTTAGCAGATTTGTTTTAGGAAGAGCTTGTTTGTGTGAACATGAGTAGAGGGGGGATTCGTTTAGAGACCCCTCGACATTAACCGAAGAGTACGAGCTCTTAGATCTCCGTAACGAACCAAGCCGAACACTGGAAGAGGTAACTCTTATTTAGATTCTCGTTTGAATTGGTTATTCAAGTTACATGAATGTATTTCTGGTTCAAGATAATTTATATATATATATTCCGTTGTTTGTTTGTACATTAAAACCCAACTATAATAAGAATTGTGTGTCGACCTTTGTTTGCTACGTAATCTTACCATGTTAGAAGAGCTTATGGCGAGAAGATTGTGCATCTCTTTTCCTTGATATTCTGCAGTTTACTAACTTAACCAACCGTCTTTACCTCATTCAAGATTCGATGGCACAATATGATAGCTAGTTTAATGCAAAATTACAAACAAAACTGAGGATTGAAATGGAAAACTAGGACAACAAAAAGCTCTTATTATAATATCTCTGGACTAAGAGAATTCACATGAGTTATTTCAAAAGAATATAAGTCTTCAAAACTTAAGACAAAAATGATGAAATTTTCAAATGGAAGAACAAATTCAAGTGGGAAGGAATCACCGGGTATTTGGTTTGAGTTTCAACCAAACCGATCCTGGCAGGTTAGCAATGACAGCATCAACCACCTCTTGGGTGGTGCTGTCTCCACCGAGATCTTTTGTGCGGTGCTTACCCCCCGAGACCACACGCTCTACAGCAATTTCAAGTCGGTCAGCAAATGAGGGAAACTGGAGGTGCCTCAACATCATGGCTGATGAGAGGAGCATAGCTACAGGATTTGCCTTCTTTTGCTTCAATATCCTCTCATTTCCTACATTTCCTGCTGATGCCCCTTGCTCAAAAATGGCATATTCAGCCCCCACATTACCTGTAATCATCGCATGCTTTATCAGATGCTTGACAATAACATCCAGAAGAAAGAAATGAAGCAATTAATATGGAAACTCATGCAAGATTGGGAGTTGGGACTTTCTTGTTTTTCTAGATGATTAAAATGTATGGGTCAATGGTAATTACCTCCTGGCATGAAACCCGTACCCGCAGCAATGCCAGCTGCAGTATTTGCAACTAGATTGCCGTAAAGGTTAGGAGTTACCTACAAAAACATTGTAGCTTTCATAAGCTGGATAGAGTAAACATGAAATATATACTAGAAATATGATGTGTCATATCTGATTATTTAGCTAAACTATATTCATCGGTTGATAGTAAAGTGAAGTGCGTGGTAAAACCCATTGTCAGTTCAGATGACAAGGGCTACAGATTAACTAATTCAATAGCTCATTCAGGCTCTCATGCTTAGTTGGGTGAGGTAATCTCTGTTTCATGCTAGATAGTTAATTGAGCCCGCCTAGCGTGTTTCTTTATAGTGGCGGGATACTACACAGGACTCCATTGAGTTGAACGCCATAGAACTCATTATATTAATTGGTGAAAACTAATTAATAGTTTTTGCATGTTAATCTTGGGTAATTAGCAACAAATAATTAATGATTTACCTCTGTTCGGAAGGCTCTAAAATATCTTTTTGTCACAGATGTGCAGTGTCATACAGGAAAGAAGATGTCAGTTATCCTCCTATATCTAAGTTAAAATCATGTATGCTTGAGCTCGGTGAAGCACCTAGAGTAGCAAGTCATTAAACTCAGAAAATAAAAATTAAACCTAATTAACTGGAAGTGCATCAAGAGTGCAATTCATAAAAAAACATCTACACTTGTAGATTCATTAAATGCCTAATAGAAATTGACCCGTTAGTAGACCAAATATGGGTTAAAGGTTAAGATAAACTAAGATTGGCACAAACCATGACATCGAATTGCTCAGGCTTTGAAACAAGTTGCATGCAGCAGTTGTCCACGATAACTTCATTGTATTTTATACCAGGATATTGAGCTGCAACTTCTCGGCATGATTCTAGAAACAACCCATCAGCAAGTTTCATAATGTTGGCTTTGTGCACGGCTGTCACTTTCTTTCTGTTGTTTAGATAAGCAAACTCAAAGGCGTATTTCGCAATGCGTTCTGAGCAAAACTTAGTGATCACCTGACAAAACAGCTTAATGAGAAACTAACACCTTTTGATGCAGTCGTTCCTTACTTTTCATTTAAACAACTCCGCTCAGTGCAAGTACACATATGTGTTAACAAGAAATAGAGCAGAGCCAAATAAAAAAAAAGGTCATTAAAAAGAGACTCAACAAGAGATGATAACATCAAATTGATATCTTAGTGTTTCTCCTCCAAGTAATGGTGCTCAAACATTGACTTAACTCGTCCTACGTCTACGACAGTGCTATGGAACTGGCAAGAACAATGAAATTTTGCTGGAACCATACTCTAAAATATAACAAGATACAGGAGGTAAGAGACAAGACTCCTGTGAGTAAAGAAAATATTTGGCTAGTGAACTGGGCCATAAACTTTAGATTGCTAGCACGCTTCAAGTACGAACATCAAAGTTAATTCTGAAGTGAACAGAATCAAGCATTTTAGAATTCATATTGCAAATTAAACAAAAACTGTTTGAAATCTTCACAATGTTAGAAATGTTCAACCCCTCATTCTGTTGATCATGCAAAATACAGGACAAGGGATTAGTAATTACAGGCAAGCATGAGCCTTCAAGACAAAAATATAAATTAATAAGCAACCAATATTGTTATTAAAAAGGCTCAATCAGATCATGCCCAAAGGATATCAAAATCTAAATTGTATGTAATCGTCCCCATTTTGGCGAGATCCAATCAGAGCTACAAATGGAGAAAACAATTGATTACCTTAAGGCTTTCCACGACGCCGGGGACGACCTCGTGCTCGACGCCGGAGTACTCCCCCTCCGTGTTCTCCCTGATGACAACAATATCGACGTCCTGGTGGCGCGTGGTCAACCCTGGTATATTGAAGCAATGGACGAGCGACGCGTAGAGATCAAGCTCCGTCCTTAGCTGCATATTCAAGGAGCTAATGCCTCCGCCCAAGGGAGTGGCCAATCCGCCCTTGAGGCAGACCTTATTCCTCTTAATCGACTCCATCACCTCCTCCGGAACCTTCTTCATGTCTCCGTGAACCTCGTAGCGCTCGAAATAGACGGGGGCTTGCATAGCATCCATGACCATCTCGACGGCCTCGGTGACGAGGGGGCCGATTCCGTCTCCGGGGATGAGGGTGACGGCGCGTGGGCCTCCATCGCCGGGGCGGTGCATGTAGGTGACGGGGCGGGTGTGGGGGCGAGGCAGCGCAATGCGGCTGGAGTGGGAGGAGATGTGCTTGAGGATTGATAGGGTTCGACGAGCCATGGCGGAGATGAATGTTGAAATCGGTTATGGTTATGAGGGAAATGAAGGACACGGATTTGCAGAGGCGGAGAGGGGAGGAGAGAGCGGCTTTAAGCCATGAAAGAGCGCGGAAGTTTTGCCAAGTACACACTTTTTGCTGATGAGGACTGACAGATTTTTCGTTTATTGCATTTTTGGCCTACTTGAAAACATTCTATTCTTATAAGCCCCTGCTTGCCCATGTCGTATGTTTTGCAAGTATGCATTAAATTATGTTACAATGTGATATTTATTTCAGATTGACTTTATTAAAAAAACAAATATTTTTATAACGATCTAACACATACAACGATTGGGGCCATCACTTCGTCCATGGCTCTTCGTGTGGGGTTTGATCAATTGATCATACCCTTGTCTCTTCTACTAATGCTCCTTGGTATAGAGTTCGGGTATTGAAGGTGCGATAAAGGGTGGTAGGGATTTCCAAATTCACCTGATGACGGCGACACCAACTCTCTCCAACAGTCACGAGACCAGAATTCTCTTTTTCGGCTCGTTGGGTAAGTCTCTCTGTCACGCCCCGAATTCGGTAGAACCGAACCCGGAACGCGAAGAGTAAAACAATAAAACCATTTTCAAACCTTTTAAAAAGTCACTTAAAATTACCATTTAGTTAATCAAAATAATATTTTACAACTGAAAGTACGTCCAAAACAAGCGGACAAAAACAACCAAAACGTACGTCGCTAAACTCCCAAAAAGAAACCCGGACTCCCACTCCCAGCTCTTCAAGCTTCGAGAGCTCCCCTAGTCCGCCTCGCGACCAGTACCTGTAGGAAAAGCAGTTAGGGGTGAGCGTTCGCTCACCACCACGGATACCAGACTGACTACGGCATACTAGTAGAAAATACCGGAAACACCAACAACAAACCAAACACCGGGGACTACTATCCCCAAACTCAAGTAACCCGACTGTCACACGAAAACTGTTACTTTCCCCAACCAACTCAAACCCGGACGCGTAACGTAGACCCGACACAACGGTTACGGCCTCCACCAAAGACGCACAAGATAATCACGCAACACCCAAGATCACAAAGGATCGCACACAACAATCAAGATCACAAAGGATCGCACTCCAGCTACTCAGTACCGGTTGCTAATCGGCTGGGCTTGAGCCTGCCCCACGCAACTTCCCCCGAACACAGTCGGGCCAAGCGGCCGACCTGTTAGCGATATATAACGCAATACTTCTCCGATAGCTAGTCGGAAGGGAAGCCGCCCTTCATCGCCGAAGAATGCACAACTTTACCGATGGTTAGTCGGAAGGCTAGCCAACCCCCACGCGCGCGACCACATAACCCCTTTATTGTCAGACGGCCCCCCAACCTCGTCGCAGAAGAATGCACAACTTTACCGATGGTTAGTCGGAAGGCTAGCCAACCCCCACGCGCGCGACCACAGGACCCCTTTATTGTCAGGCGGCCCCCCAACCTCAGGAAATCACAGTCAACACCCAAGGTTCAACAAACAGCGACAATACTATACGACTCACTACCCCTCGGCAGGACAGTCCACAACAATACAGGTTTAACACCCCACGAGTACTCATGGCCACCCACGACGCACCAACAGTAATACACGGGTTCAACACCTCAACGGCACTCATGGCCACCCACGACACACCAACAGTCATACACGGGTTCAACATCCCAACGGCACTCATGGCCACCCACGACACGCCAACAGTAATACACGAGTTCAACACCCCAACGACACTCATGTCCACCCACGACACACCAACAGTAATACACGGGTTCAACACCCCAACGGCACTCATGGCCACCGACGACACACCAACAGTAATACACGGGTTCAACACCCCAACGACACTCATGGCCACCCACGACACACCAACAGTAATACACGAGTTCAACACCTCAACGGCACTCATGGCCACCCACATAAGCACAACAAGTTACTTAACCTACGGGCACAACCAAAAGCCACAAGTATTTCTAATGTCGATACGTTCACTGATCCTACGACACTACTAAGTGTCACATGCATTTCTATTGTTCGATAAGTTCACGTATCATACGACACCACCAGGTGTCGCCTGCCTTTCTATCGTTCGATAAACTTACTTAACCCACGACACCCAAGTGTCACATGCATTTTTACTGTTAACTTTCCCTAGTCAGGGCCGAGACCCGACTACTTTTCCCTACCTCGCAACGTTTTCCCAAAAGTCCACGCCCAAGCTCCGGCGTGCTCGCAATCACTCGCCTAGCTTTCCCTTGCCGTGGTCCTCGGCACGATCTAACAAGATCACAATTAAAACACTTTTTTAAGTTTGCAGACAAAGCTGGATTTTAATGAATTTGACGCCCAAACTCAACCCCGACAATGTCGATCACTCCCAAACTTCCCAATTACTCGACATTGTCAATAACAGGCCCGGAAAGGCCCGATTCGCCCGGCCCGGAGAATCTGCCCGGGATTGGAAAACGCCCTTCCGGGGCTTCGAAAATTCCCGTTTTCGTTTCTACGATCTTAGAATAATTCGAGGGTTCCAATGCAATCGACGGAATCAATTTCCGACTTCCGAGCGATTTAATTCGCGTTTAAAGTTTCTAAACCCGAAATTCCAACTTTCACAATTTAATTCCAAAATTCGTTCCGGGTGTGAATTAACGACTTGGGGATCGTCCTAAACCACCCGAACATGAAAAACCCGAGACCCGACACGTGGGCCGCACCCGGCCATCAAGACCCGTGGGTGGCTGGACCTGTTTTGGGCCGGTTCACCACAATGGTGGCCGGTCCTAGCTCCGGCCAGCCACCACCCATGGTGGTCGGAGCTCCCCCGAGCCTTCGGTCATCGGAAACCGATCAATTTTTGCTCCAAAACGTTCCCAACGAACCCTACACCTCGACTCATCCATATTTAACCCGTTTAAACACAAACCCTAACTTTTAAACGTACCAAAACGAAAATCAATTAGGTTCTCACCGTAGGAAATGATGACGGGAGCTCGATTCTTCAACCGTTGAGACGATCCGTCGGTTGGATCGTCAGGAAATCGCAAAGCCCTAACCCTTTTTCCTTTTTCTCTTCCTTCTCTCCTTCTCTTTCTTCTCTCTTCTTTCTCTCTCCTCCTTCTCTTTTTTTTTGATTTGGCCGACACTTCCCCTTTCATTTCCTTTTAATTTGTTTTAAAAACCAAACCAATCTCTTCTTATTTACAAACTACCACTCATTTCCTTTTTGTTTTGTTCAAAAATACCTAACACCACCACTTGTGTGACAAGTGGCAAGTGGGTCCCACCTATTTAGAAAAATATTTTAGTAGATATATTTCTGTTAGATTCGCGAAATTTGGCCGTCTCGGGCCTCGAACTGGCCCATTTTCCAAGAAATTACGAAACTTCACGGGCTACAAGGAAACGGCTCAACTAAGACCGCTATAACGACGGCTAAGCTTTTTGGATCCAAAACGGACCTCGAACGGACCAAAACGTCGCTCGGTTGACTTTTCCGACAAAAAGTCAACCTTTCCCAAATTGGTCAGAAAGTTGCCCTGAGTCCCCCAGAACTCACATTGGTCGATATCGGGGTCAACTTAAGTCCGGTATGACCCTCGGGGTCAAATTTAGGTTCATTTAAGTGTCTGTCCCAAAATTTTAAATTTTCTTGTTTTTCGCCGCTTTGACTGGCGTAGATTGGGAGTGTTTCTTACAATCTACCCCCTTAAAGGAATTTCGTCCGCGAAATTTAAAACAGACGTACCTCAGGAGTCGAATAGATTGGGGCACTTCGCGCGAACCTCGTCCTCGCGCTCCCAGGTCGACTCGGCCTCGTGGTGTCGCCACTGCACCCGTTCTAAGCGGATAACCTTTCCGCGCTGGACCTGCTCCCGTGGATCCATTTCCCAAACCGGTTTCTCCTTACACGAGACATCACCCGTTACCTCGACATCTGCCCACTCAATGACGTGCGAGGGGTCCGCCGCATGTACTTCCGCAGTTGGGAAACGTGGATATTCCCAAGCTGCGGTGGCAGTGCAAATCGGTATGCAACTGCTCCCACTCTGCTCAAGACCTCGGAAGGCCCGATACACCGCGGGGCTAACCTGCCTCCGCCGCGGTTGAAATGCACCAGTCCACCTTTCGGACTCACCTCCAGGGATACATGGTCACCGACTGTTGACTCGAGAGGTCGGCGCTGTCTGTCAGCATAGCTCCTACTGCCCAAAGCACACGAAACTTTCGTGTTTCCTGTTGACACCGTCACTCGTCGCCTGTAGTAGTCGATATTGACTCGGTACTTCGCCCGCCAATCCATTCCCAGGATCACGTCAAAGGCCGTCATTTCGTAAGTATCCTCCCCACGGATACACGCACAAGCTCAGTCACTACCGAACCTCACGGATCCTCGCAGTCTCTCTAAGACCTCGCTCCACTACCGCCGCTGTGCCCACCACTCCGAACATACCCGAAACCTCGGGGGTGAGGACTCGATCCAGCATCAGGGCTCTTGAGCCCTCTCTCGAACCTCCTGTAACAGTTTGCTTCTTTAACTTCGCAGGCACAACAGACCCTGGTCAACACCACATCACCCCCAACCGGCGTGTCCAGACGCATGGGTGAACTCAACGGCTCTAAACTCAGCCCCAACATCTCAACACAACTCGACGAACCAAACGAGCGTGACGCCCCGGTATCCTATAAAAATGACGCCCAAATCAGAGACCGAACAACCACTCCATTAGTCACACCGATAAGGTATAGCACAACCCTCACACGATCCCATATGCATTTACTTATAACTTTCCGCAACCAAACCAGTATTCGCTACTCGTCCCCTACGGGAAAAGTAGTAAAGGGGGTGAGCGTTCTGCTCACCTCCACGGACACCCATTTGGTTATGCCATACTAGTAAAGCACTAACGACTTACCAATCTAACCAGGGAAAATCACTAACTCAAAACCTGATACCAAAACGTCACACTGCTCAAGCTATTAATACCTCAAATACTCTCTCACGTAAGGGAAACCTTGAAACGGGGATTATGTTCTCAATTCAGCAAATCACTATTGCTCACAACCTCAATACCCCAATTACCCGATCACGTAGAGAAACCTCAAACATGGATCATATTCTCAACTCCGCAAGCCACTATTGCTAACAACCTCAATACCCCAATTACTCGATCACGTAGGGAAACCTCAAATAACCCACTCACGTGAAGGAAACCTCAAACCACCCATTCACGTGAGGGAAATCTCGAACACCCGTTAACATAGGGGAAACCTAGTTTGTATGGCGCCGCAGAGCATCAACCCTAACCCCTCTCCGTGGTGAGACTCTCACACCGAGGCGTTGTATCACTACCGTAGGTTATTGATGAGTCTCGACCCAAGACCTCACCCTTTAACACCAAACTTAATACCTCTACAACCAACATAAACATGAACACAACCACGCAAAACCGACACATAAACTGCACAACCAAGACGGTGGAACAAGACAGGAATCACGGATCCATGACAGACCCCGTCACGGTCCTATTTTCCAAATTCATTTCAGACTCGATCTTTACCCCTTTTTACCCTAAAATCAACCTTAAGCGTCACACACGCTCGATCACCAAAATTATCGACCACACGCACAACAATTCACAGACAAATTCAAGTCACCCAACCTCAATCACAAGCCCACAAGTCCAACCAAAATCAAAACACGCCCACCGGGCCAACCAATTTCAAAACACGCCCACCGGGCCAACAACTTTAAAAACACACCCACAGGGCCAACCAATTTCAAAACACGCCCACCGGGCCAACCAATTTCAAAACGCGCCCACCGGGCCAACCAAATTTAAAACCTTCTCCTCTTCATCATAAAATCTCATTTTTGACATCACGTAGTTACAACCCGGTCCAGGCGTCCCCGAACTAAATTGTACCCACTTGATATCAGCACCGTCACGTTCGACTACAGGAGCGCTCCTGAGTCGAATCGCGACAGCTTAAAAACGTTTTACACAGCAACACACAATCAGTATGCCAGTAATAATAATACTGCACATACACACAACAACAAACATGACTCATGTCACTACGGGTCTACACATGGTTTCCGACTTGCGCAACCCACGCACGACGGGACTTTCAAAGACTCAACTCTCCCCACCTAATTGACGTACAGTCCGAGGTGTGAAACCTCGAGCTCTGATACCAAACTGTCACGCCCCGAATTCGGTAGAACCGAACTCGGAACGCGAAGAGTAAAACAATAAAACCATTTTCAAACCTTTTAAAAAGCCACTTAAAATCACCATTTAGTTAATCAAAATAATATTTTACAACTGAAAGTACGTCCAAAACAAGCGGACAAAAACAACCAAAACGTACGTCGCTAAACTCCCAAAAAGAAACCCGGACTCCCACTCCCAGCTCTTCAAGCTTCGAGAGCTCCCCTAGTCCGCCTCGCGACCAATACTTGTAGGAAAAGCAGCTAGGGGTGAGCATTCGCTCACCACCACAGATAACAGACTGACTACGGCATACTAGCAGAAAATGCCGGAAACACCAACAACAAACCAAACACCGGGGACTACTATCCCCAAACTCAAGTAACCCGACCGTCACACGAAAAACTGTTACTTTTCCCAACCAACTCAAACCCGGACGCGTAACGTAGACCCGACACAACGGTTACGACCTCCACCAAAGACGCACAAGATAACCACGCAACACCCAAGATCACAAAGGATCGCACACAACAATCAAGATCACAAAGGATCGCACTCCAGCTACTCAGTACCGGTTGCTAACCGGCTGGGCTTGAGCCTGCCCCACGCAACTTCCTCCGAAAGCAGTTGGGCCAGGCGGTCGACCTGTTAGCGATATATAACGCAATACTTCTCCGATATAAATGATCAATAAATTAAAAATAGGGATAAAAAACAATAGAACACATCCAAAAAAGAAGCGCAGATATTTATATATCAATACACTACAATACTTGTTTGAGGAATCTCAATCAATTTATCAACTTCATTACGAAAATGTTCAAACAAAAATAATCTGGAAAAGTAAACTATCAAAATTGAAAAAAATCCAATATTGGATATAGATGTCTGATCAGAACATAAAAAATGCAAAACAAACATATGAGAAATCCATTTGTTTTATTTGATATCTCATACTTCCCTTAGTATTTTATGAACCAATTTCTCAAACATTCAAATAATGAAACTATGCATCTAAAGATGAATATTAAAGGGATGGTTTCACTCGGCGGCGAACCGAGTACGGCGTACGCCGGCAAGGGGCTCGCGTCCAAGACGTGTTGGGGGCTCGGGGAGGCCTCTAGAGATGGGGGAGGGGTTCGGATGGAAAACCGTCCTGCGGGTGCAGGGGGACGGGGAGGCTGTCACTACGGGAGGGGATGGCTCGCTCCCCATTGTGGTGTCCTCGGACACGGTGGTGACGCCGGAGGAGTCGCCGACGACGCAGGCGTGGAGAAGAAGCAAGGAGAAGGGTATCGCGCGGGAGGAGTCTAGGGTTTCTGAGGTTGGGCTGGGTCGAGAGCGCGAGGGATGGGTCCAGGAGCGAGGCCTTCTCGCGGATGCCAGACGGGCCGGGAGAGGCGGTTCAGGATGGGCTCCTCGCGCAGGCGCTGGACAGGTCTGAAGAGAGAAGTTGGGCCATCCGGGTTGGACCCGGGGTGGGCCGGAGGACGTAGCCACCTGGGCGGCCCGTTATGGGTCGGGCGCGGAGCGGACTCGGGGCAGGCATGAACGGGTCGGAGCGGATGGAAGACCGGGTGACCTGGCCGGGTCGGAGCGGATCCGTACTCCTCGTCCGTGGGTCGATCCAAATGGGCCGAAACTGGAGCCGGGTCGGTCGGGAGGCTCGAGTGGGTCGAGGCCGAGGGCTGGTTTTGACCCGAAAGGGTGCCGGTCTCGGACGGGTCACGAGACCCAAGGGACAGGGTCTCAAGTGGGGGATTTGGGAACCAAGATGTCATCAATGTGAATTAAAGAGGTGGTGATCCCGGCGGTGGAGATTGTCAATGATGGGGCACAATACCAGTTCGCGCTGGCCCCTAAGGTGCTTACGCTGAAGAAATTTTTCTGGAAGTCCTTGGTGGCCCGAATGCAGGATCTGTGGGGGACGAAGGTAGAAGCGAAACCTTTAGAATGGGGCTTGGTGTCTTTCTTTTTCAAGTCAGCTAGGGAGAGGGCGAGAGTTCTAGCAGGGGAGCTATGGGCATTTTGGGACTCGCTAGTGTTGTTCACAAACCTTCGGGCCCATATGCATGTAGGGGATCTGAGCTTCCATCACTTCTCGGTATGGGCTAGAGTGTCTAACCTCCCAGTGGGAGCATGGAACAAGGAGGTGGGATTTCGAGTGCGGAATGTTCTTGGAATCTGTCAAGCGGTGGATGTGGACAGATCAGGACTATGGGGGGGGGGGGATTTCATGAAGATACGGATTCAGACTAACATTCGGATTCCCCTTCAGAGTCAAATTTTGTTCCGACTATCGTAATCACAGGTACGTACGCTTCTCCACTTGTTTCCGGCGTGCCCTATATCAGGAGGAGTGAGGGGACAATCACTGAGAGCTCCAACGGATCCGAGGTCAGCATTAGAGAAGGCCAAGCACGACAAGGCGATCCCAGGGACCAACTGGGCGTATCTGGAAGGGGCGAGTAGGGGAGGAGCTTGGGTTCCGAGGCCGCCAACACCCCGGCAGGAGCAGGAGAAGGAGAGGTCCAAGACCTATGAGACTTGGACCGAGGAGATACCATCTGCATAGCTGGCAAAGGAGGCTGCTCCATCTTCGTCTGGGAAGAAATGCATGGAGCGGGAAGAGGAGCCAGAAGAAGCGGAAGGGTCGATATCGTTAGATGGGGCGTCATATGTAGCAGTGGAGGGGGGCCACAAGCACCCCCGCCTCCAGGAATGAGTCTCTGGAATCCCAGGGAGGGGTTGGTCGGATGTACCATCTCCCTGGCTGATCGATGGCGTTGGTTCCATCAACAGTCTACAAGATTCTCCCATACCAATCCGGGGTCAGCAATCCTGCGTTCAAGAGCCCTACACGTATCACTCAAGGGAGGACAACGCACGCTGACTTGTCGGGGGAGATGTTGGTCCACCACTATTAACTTATCACTTGGTCCGCTCGATTAGTGCCATTTGGTTGGAGCATGCTGTATCGGTGTCTTCGGATGCTACCGCAGATTTTCCCCTTCGACCACCCCTATGCCCAGAGCAACATTTACTTTTCTGTTATCGTATTACATTATCAATTTGGTTTCTTGGTTGTATGATGAGAGCAGCAATGAGATCATCGATCTATTTTATTTTCCGTAATAATATTATCATTCCTTCTAAAAAAAAGAACATCAATACTCTCATATTGACAAGGAAACAAGGCATGCACATATTAACAACCGGTCCTAGAATGTATGGTTTTTGTAGGAATATGTTTAGTAAAAAAAGATCATTTATCAAAGAATAATCCATGGAGTTCGTGAACTAAAAGCGTGAGTGTCGATGTGTTTGACAATATTGAAGATTGATGTTACTAATACACACTATAAATCGTGTAGAAAATATTTTAAGTAAGGAATTTTTTTTGAGGTAAAGTAAGGAAATTTTTAGAAGTTGATGATAATAGCTAGTCATACACGATGTCACATATAAGATAACATAATTTGGTGTAATTGTCTAGAATTATCTTGAACCTGCCATATTTTCACTTGACATGAATGTATCATGTTTATAGATAAATGTGAACCCTTAAGCTTTTAGATTTTTGTATAGAATTCTAGACGGTACATCGTATCCATAGAGGCTTTCTTGTTAGACATTAATCTTCAACATTCATTTTAGATTTTGAGTGTTATAAGTAAACGTTCAAACTTATTTGTTCAATATCATCTAGTATAATCTTTCTATAAGAACATGTTTTTTTTATTATATTCTTTCATAAAGAAAAAAAGACATCGATCAATTCTCGCTTTAGGCCCCAATAATTATTGGGCCGGCCCTGCCTGCATGAGTTGCACAAGCCCATGGCCCAACACAAGCCCAATGCCACATATAATCTTATTAAATGTTTTATATTCACTTCAGATCCGGGTCCGTGACCGGGCCAGGTACCCACCCGTTGAGCTTAGATTAAACAAAATGGTTTTCTTTCAGTCCCGCGATCAATTCCAGGAGAAGATGGAAGCTCTGCACCATTTAGGTTTCACTCATGCGGATTCTACGGAGCTGATAAGGAAGAACCGTCACTTTCTCGCCAACAATAGCGCAAAGGAAATCCAAGAAAAGGGAGAGATCGTAGTCGATCTATTCAGGTGTGTGGAGCCACACGGTAACCCTGTTGCTTTCCTTGTGCGCAGGCCGTTTGTGTTGGACACGGGCAATCCAGCCTGCGAAATTGCTCTCCTCAGGGGAATTGGGATCCCGAATCGTAGGATCCTCTCATTCCTGGAGAGGAAGCCGTGTATCGTCTCAAGCCCCGCCCTCAAGACTGTTCTGGAATAGGGTACTGCACGCTGGGAATAAGAGTTGAAACCTGACACGACTAATTTCCTCCGTTTGTTGGAGGTTTGGGGTTCCAGTAACCAAGCTTCTCGCTTGGAGAAGGAGAATGTCGTTGTTGAATTCGGTTGGTCGGAGGAGATGTTCTACACAGTTTTCCATAAGTATCCCAACACTCTCTCCCTCTCAATCGATAATCTGAAGGACTCTCAACTTCATGATAATTGAGTGGGGCCTAACATACCAAGACATAGCCAACATGGCGTCTCTGATGGGGAGCAGTATAGAAGCTAATCTCAAACCCAGGATGTGTGCCTTCTCCCTCATCAACAAAGTAGGCAAAGGAGTGGGCAGACTTGTGGAGGTTCTCAAGATAACCCATGTGGGATTTGGGGACTGGATAAAAAAATACTAATGGACAAAGATTTCCTTCACTATGCTTACTTCGCGTATGTCAAGTGGAAGAAATCTGGAGAAAAAGAAGAAAAGAGGAAGACTAAGAATGTCAACAAAAATTATGTGAACTATGAGAAGGGTGACTGATTTTTCCATTTCCTTTTTACTTAATAATGTTTGTGAACTTGCATGTGGTCTGGTAGTAGAAGTTTGGTCTGATTTCATATTTCCTTATGCTATGCTATTTTTGTTGGTAGGAATGTTTGTGAGCTGGTATGTTGTATGCTAGTATAAATTGGGCATGGTTTCATATTTCCTTATGCTATGCTATTTTTTGTTGGTAGGAAAGAGGGCTTACTAGAATACCCCAAAAAAAACTTACACAATTTGATTTTCACGGAAAACCTCCGATTCATAACCATCCAGCATTAAGAACCATTTTTCAAAAAAGGAAATGTTGACTGAAAAATCGTATTTTCAAGAATCTGGCAACTTCCAAATTTGCTTCTATTTTCTTCTTTTCACTCACTTTTCGTAAACGAAACTTTTTCGGTAACCAAGCAGTAGCTAGGGTTCAACCGAAGGAATAGTGAAAAATGTAAGCCCTACTCACAAATTTGGTACAAATTAAATAAATGGGATCAAAAATTCACATTTAAAAAATAAAAAGCAAACATCAAAAACAGAGATCACAAGTAAAATGGGAAAAGGTTGATGGCCCAGACATACATGTATATGCACATAAATATATAGAGAAGCAGGACAAAAAGACATGAGAGTAGCAACTTGTTTTTGGCCCAAAGTTATCATCGAGAAGTATGTTGTGAGGCTTGATATCGAAGTGAAGGATTTGCATCCCGAGACCTTGATGCAAACATTTGATACCTCGGGCCACTCCCAGAACAATCTCGTGCATTTTGGACCAACTGATTGACTGTCGAGTACTATATTCTTGTCCTGAGAGTAATAACTTGTCTAAGGAACCATTTGGCATGAAATCATATGCCAAGGCTTGTTTCGATCCTTCAACACAAAATCAAAATCCAACTAGCTGTACAATGTTAACATGGTGGATTCTGCCTATGATGGCTACTTCACTTATGAAGTCTTGCCAATTACCTTTTTATTTGTTTATTAGTACCTTAACAGCTACGAAATTACCGCTTCGAAGCTTGCCTTTGTAGACTGAGACGAAAACTCCTTGAGCCACTTTGTGTCTGAAATCATTTGTCACTATTTTAACTTCGGAATAAGAGTACCTGATAGGCATCAGAGTGTTTTGCCTTTGGAGGAACTCTTCGATTGCATCATCCATGGATAAGTGTCTCCATCGGCATTTGATTATCAAAATCACAATCAAGCATATCACTCCCAAAAATGTTCTTACAGACCCCCCCATTAGGGTTTTCCGAGAGTATGGTTTTCTCCACGTTGTTGTCCCGTTTCGCCTCACCCTTTTTAATTCGATGTCGGGGTCCGATTGTCGAGTTGTACTTCAGTAGGCCTCTGAGGTACACTGGTAGATGATCCTGGTTGTAGCGGGGGGCTGAAACCCTAGCATTGTGCGGACGGCGTATCTTTTCCTTTATTGGTCGCGATGTCGCCACCCCCCCCCCCCCACTTGGTGTGGGGTACCCGAGGTTTTGGCCATGCCGGGGATTGTGGGGTCTCGTTCTGACTCGCTTGCATGAGTCCTACTTGGGTGATGGCCTTTGGCTTAGTGCATGGAATTGTCCCGGCCGGGGTAGTACCCGTCGACGAGGGATTACCCGATACCCGCCGCGTGAGCTTGGTTCATGTAGGTTCATAAACCCTAGTGTCGTCCCAAAGTTTGTCGGGGTCACAAGTGAGGGGTGGCGGGGGTCGTGCATACCAGAGGTCGTGTTCCCGACCTCCGGCCTGATGCCTGACCAGGCCCGATCGTTGATTCCTTCCAACCCTGTCGGCGGTGACCAGTAGGGCTCAATAAGGGGGACGGTCTGGTATCCGATATAACCCGTACTTGGGCCATAGCGGTGCTGAGTGATGGTACCAGATTGGGTCACGCTGGAGGAGAGGGGCTGACCGATGATGCAGGGCGTGGTGGGGGAAAGATGGCTACAACTGCCATCCTAGGGTTTGGCGTGCAGGAGGTCGACGGTGAAGCAGGATGGCTGGCCGCACAAATGGGTAGGGGATCCACGGCTGGTCGGGGGTTCATGGTGACAGCTGATGGTGATCAAAGACACGAGAATCGAAAGGCGGGGGTGGCTGAAGTATCGCCACCGACGAAAAGAGAGATCAACCCTTAGGGTTCAAGCAATAACCCTTAGGGTTCTCCGAGAGCTAATTTTTTCAAAGTTAAAGGTGATGCAGTCTTAACTTGTTATTTGTTGGGTTTGTATAACGGTGTAACATGTTTTAGTGGAAATTAATTTCATTTTGTGTTGTGTAAATAAGTAAAATATGTACATTAAATCTGAAGGCATCTGCATATTTCACCCAATCGAAATATTAAAAAAAATATATAACTGGTCATGATAAAACAAGATCGAAAAAATTGAAGCCATAAGACATCAAGGAGTATCATGGTTGGGACTTCCCCACCTCTAAAAAAACTATGCGCCCCCTTTAATAGTTGTCTGCCAGGATATAGCTACAAATAATCACCTAGTTCTCAAACAAATCGGATCATCAAAACATAAATAGCTATTTCATGCTGGTTGGCTGAGTTTGTTTCGTCTGGAGTTATAAGAGAATCCACAGTGGAATTTCCGAAGGCTGTCCAGGATTACCCATCCCTACCCATTATAGTGAGGCGGCCTCCATTTTTTCCATCAACTTCACCTCCCAGGCCTCCCATGTCGCAGGCCATTAGCGAGGCGACGTCAAACATGGCCCATAACATAACAGCTAACAATATAGCTACAAGATAAGTTTTGTCCACTTCGATTAGCCTGATGGTAAAGAGCTCTTCACGGTCTCACCTCTCCTTGAGGTCACAGTTTCGAAACTCAGTGGTGGGTTAGGTTAGACTAGAATAGGATTTCCCTGTCTGATAAAAAAAGCTACATGATAAGATTCTATTCTATTCTTATAATCCTAGAGGAAACCAACTCGTGCAACCAGATTGAAGATAGAAATATGAAATATAGGCCACCTTTAACATTTGCATCTAGGTGCCTAAAATTCACTCCCTATGACCCAATTCTTCCACGTTCATTCCAATTCTTCCACGTTCATTTGCATCTTCAAGATGGTTGCTCATGTTTCAAACCTAGACATGAGTAGAATGCTAAACAAGGCCATATACTTTCTATTTATCTCTACTCACAGAGATACAATATACAAATTGTAACTTTAATGCTTGAGAGTATACAATCCCACACAGCATTCTAACTGTGGTATTCATTAGACTTGTAAATGATCTTTACCAATTTCAAAAGATGATGGGCTGAACTATACTGTTCACCATCATGCATGTGAACACTAACAAAACCCATCTACTCCACGCGGACTATGCCTCACCAGCTCTTAATTCATTATGACGAGGGTCATTCCTAGAACGCGGCCAACATGCAACATCAAGGATTCCCCATGAACTATACAAATCGTAGATCTAGAAAATGAATATCCATATAAATTTAAGTTGAGAAGCATATTTGTAGTCTAACACAGATGACTAAAAAAAGAGGATAAATTATCCTCCAACAGAGCACACAATATTTAACACTCAAAACAAAAGTACAAAAAAAATTGGGAACTCATTGAGACTCATAATTAACATGCAGTTACTTGTATATAGGATATGGTCTAGCTTTTAACTATAGTAGAACACTGTAAAAGCAGAAAACAATACAAAAAATCCATTTCGACATACTTCAATGAAATAATGAAAAGATAAGAAAACAAAGAAGAAACAAAGGGGAATTAAAGAGCAGAAAACTACTCACTAACCAAAAGTTACTTGGCCAAGTGGTCAAGTGCTTCGATCCTTGATCTTCTGACCCGTGTTCATGTCACAGTGCACCTCGTTCGTGAATGTATAGCCAAATAGAAGGCTTGACACAGAATGTTGGCATATTTCTATGAACTGGCCGAGGTGGTAGCAGTACTTCCAAATCCCATCTTATGCCCCAACAGTTTAAGCTGCTCAACAAACTCCACTCCTGTTAGAATTTCTGTTGTTCCATATATAACATGCTTGGGAGGTTGTTGATGCTGAAGCTTAGCAAGCTCTTGCAAACTTTCATATTCCACAAAATTTCCACCCCCAATCATGAACACTATAGCTTCTTTAAACGGTCCTTTGATAAGGTTGCTACCAGTTCCAGAGCTGGACTTGGGAGCACGGGAGTCGAACACAAGATAAGAATCGACTTCAGGATTTGGCCTCCCCTCCATCAATGCTTCTACTGTTCTTGTTAGAGCCAACTGCCTATCACTAGATAACAAGTTCTTTACACCAGCAGTGACAGCACTAATGGATTGCCCATACAGTTTCTCAGCCCAATCAACAATGTTATTTCTGCTAGCTGAATTAGCTGAAGCCAGTGACACATTCAAAGATTTAATCTTCTTCACATACTGAAATGCACTGATGTCAACCTCGGACTCCTTTAGTGCCGCTTCCACTGCTTCAACCTCAGACTGATTAATGGTCTCTGAAGAAATGAGATAGATGATGGCAAACCTTAGTTTATCCATCTTTGTCCCTTTCCCTTTAAGGGCACTTATAAGTTCACTCCGATCAATACTTCCTCTGACCATCATGTCGTTCTCCTTCTTAGCAAACGAATCAAGAGACCTTTCCTTGATCTCACCCAACAATGCAGTTGCAATGTTTGTGTGCTTATCTATCATCTGCTTCCGCTCTGTCAATTCAGGAAGCGAGTTCACTGCATTCATCAAATGCTTTGTGTTCCCCACCAAATCTGTTCCATCAAACTCAGCCCCATCAGCTCCTCCAGTGCTTTTATTCACCTCATCAACATCTTTCTTATACTGTCTCAATTGGTTCTCTATCTCTCCAGCAACTTCTGGAAATTCTAATGACCCATTTGCTAACCAAAATGGATCAGAACTGTCCAATTCATATGACTTCATCCCACCCTTCTCACCATGAACACTCAACCTGTTCAACCTCAAGCCAAGCACGTCATGCACCATAGGCCTGTACCTGAAATCATGCTGTATCCCAACAGCCAACTCAAAGTTCCTATCAAATATACACAGTGCAGGGCGCTGAAACGAGCTCACAAAACCTCCTCCTTCAGTAAACAAATTGTTCTTGGACAACAAGTGATCTCGCAGCCGCTGATCCAACGCAGTTGCCACCATCTCCGCCGCCCCACCTCGCGGGCACCTGATAATCGGCACCACCGCAAGAGTGGCCAGAACACAAAACAACCCACCAACGATCTTCTCAACAATCTCCTCAATTTCTCGATCCCCAGCAGAAGGGTCGTTCAATTGGACGTAACAGGACTTCTGGGCCAAGGAAAACAAGTTCTCCTCGAGCGTCACGAACTCCAGATACTGGTCGTGCACCTTGGAGATCCGGTGGATGGAGTCGAAACTGAGGGTCCCGGAGGCCAATTCCTCGAGCAAAGGACGCGGGATTGAGGAGGAGAAATTGAGGTGGAAGCTGTCGTAGAGCGAGCGAGAGGTGTCGGCGACGATCCTGCGGATGTTGGAGGCGGAGGCCTGGACGAAGTAGACGGCGGGGACGTCGTGGACGGGCTTGCGGTCCTTGTCGATGAGGAAGTAAAGGGTGACGCCGTGCTTCCGGAGGTCCTTGACGTGAATCAATGGGGAAAGGATGTTCTGGCAGAACCGGTCGTAGATCAAGATCTTGTAGACCTCCTCGTTCGCGGTGCCGGCAGGGTTCACGGGTTGGTTCAGATTCAGCATTCGGATTATACATTCTGTGACCCAAATTCACCGAATCAGACCAGACAGAAGAAAGAAACGCAATTGAATCCAGATTCGTTGCAGAGAGAGAGAGGATCTAGAGAGAAATCGCCGTACCTGTTTGTTTCTGACGTAGATTGAGCGCCATGGCTGTGGAATTTGAGGTTCCTCGGAGCGGAGCAGTGAAGGGCTCTATGTGGGCGCGCAGAGAGATTGAGATGCAGAAGAAAATGATTCCAGTGCGGTTATGTTCACGACTGGTTCCTCCGGTTCTCAACTGTTGAACTGCCACGAACTCAACATTGACCTTTTTTAGGCCTTAGCGGTGGCAGACCCCACCCGCAATTTAGCTGAATTTATTTCTTTTCGAATCCAAAAATATGCTACATAATTTAGCTACTTACCACTAGGCTATGTGGTATTTTGTTATTGTATGAGTACCAAATAATATTTATTTATTGGTTTTCAGTAGAATGAAAACAAAAATATATACATTTTTTGAATATAATGGGATTCGAACCAAGGCATAGCCCAAGGCAGATGAGACCCTTACCATTGGGTTACATTGCATTTTGTTGTTATGTGAATATCAAATAATATTTATTTATTGGTTTTCAGTGGAACTGAAAACAAAAATATATAGATTTTTTGAATAAAGTGGGATTTGAACCTAGGTGTAGCCCAAATTAGATGAACCCTTACCACTAAGATAAGTGAGCTTATAGTAAGAATGTCCAAAATATGCTTATGTTTTTTATGTTGTGGAATATCGACTTGTCTGTTCTAGAAATTTATTTCCTGATCCTCATACTACCATGTGAATTATTTTCCACACCCTCAAACTGCTCTAAAAAATTCCAACCAGATCTACAACTAGTACCCAACCTGAAATAAATTTACATGTCCTGTTTATGGATCTGGAAATTATGTATAGGAAAAGAAATCAGATCTGGACATTCTTATATGGATCTGGAAATTATGTATCGGAAAGGAAATATTATCGTTAACAAACTAACAGATTCTGTCAAAAAGTAACGGTTGGGTATGAAAAACTAACGTGTGTTTGCTTTATTATTAATTTTAAATTTTAATGGTCCTAATTCAACTATTTTATTAGTCCTAAGTCAGCCATTTTAATAGTTTTTTTTACAAACCATTTTAATTCATTTGTTTTGTTTCTTTTAAATATTTTGGAAGGATATCCAAACTTTAATAGGATTGGTAAAAAAAAATATTGTACGCGAAATATGAATGAACACAATTTCTAGTGTTCTGTACCTTATACTCGTGTTTCTGGGAAGCAACAATTCTATTCTCATTTTGTCTAAAATCTGCTACTGTGGAAAATATTTTCTAGTTCTAGAAGAACTTTTATAGATCTTCACTTTATTTTGCAGTTTGTATGTGCGTTCTAGGAGTTAATGTCCAGGTTAAATGGAAAGTCTGAAATTGTTATTAGCGTTCTAGATTCCAGTCTAGAAACATTATTCCAATTTGAACTAACAGTCTGGTTAATGTCTTACGTATCTGAAAAATAACTATTCAATAAATCTAAGCAACAAATGGACTACAATATAAAAAAAATATCATAACATGCAAAAATAACAATCACAAAGTGTTCATGAACTTCATTGATTGTCTGCTTTATTTTTTGTTGAACTTGTTTTTTTTTTAATTTTTTTTAGGATGGAAGTCGTATTTTAGATTTTAATTGTGTTTTTTAGAGGTCATTTTTATTCGTTTGTTTTGCTCTTTTAAGAATTTTGGAAGGACATCCAAACTTTAATAGTACTGGTAAAAAAAATTGTATGCGACATATGAATGAACACTATTTATAGTGTTCTGTACCTTATACTCATGTTTCTGGGAAACAACAAGTCTATTCTCATTTTGTCTAAAATCTGCTACTCTGGAAAATATTTACTAGTTCTAGACGAACTTTTATAGATCTTCACTTTATTTTGCAGATTTAAGTGCCAGTCTGAAAAATTCATTTCAGATCGACACCTAGATCGAATGAAAACATCAAAGGATTGACATTCAGATCTGGCTACCTCTCTCATCAGATCTGGGAGACGGACAATAACTAACTACAATCTTAAGAACACAAAATCATGAAATTTATGTTCAAATGTAGTTCGAAATAAGTAATTCAATAGCTCGACGAATCAACAAATTGATATTTCGAGTGATTTTAAGTGGAGATTGTTGGTCCAATTTATAATTGCAGCTTCATCAATTAATTAACGACATGCACTTTTTTTGGCGGGAAGACTAAAATGGAGGTGACTTGGATGACATTGATGAGCGTAATTGTGTCGTAGTTAATTTGACCATTCCCCCTATATTTATACCTAGTTTGTGTCTCGTTTTTATATTTTTAGCGTTTAGTAATAACGGTGCATAACCTCGTTGTTGGTAGATATTTTTCAAGTGTTCAAAATATATTAATGATTGGTCTTGTTTTGTAGGCCTTGAAAAAATAAAATTATTGGCGAAAGAACGAAACAAATCGGAGCTAAAACAGAGTAGATATGAGCGAAATAGTGAAATTCACATTAAAAATGAAGGAGGGAACCAGAGCACGCCACATGGCGCGTTGACCTGACCAGCACCCGCCTTTTCTTCTCATTTCCTTTTTATTTTTCAAAAAAAATTAATAGTAAAAAAGGTAAGGTTGACATTATGAAACTTTCATTAAATAGGAGGCTAGTTTGGTAAGAGCATAGAATGCTGAGATTATTTTAATTAGACTTTCCTTCAAAAAGGCCATTTCAGTAATAAGGCCCCTTTTTAGCTCAGACTCCACTCTCTATTGAGTTATTTCGGCCCAAATAATGTTGTTCTCATAGCATGAACAATGGGATGGACCGGGTTGCGGCTGGCGTCCCTCGTCCTGCTAATCTGGGATTCGGGACGTGCGTCATGGGTCGTCTCGTTGCTCGACACGTGTCTTTTTAAAAAAAATACAAAAAATCAGATTTAACCAAATATGATTGACACACTCACAGTACAAGACCATATACGAGACTCTCATTGTAAACACAATTTATTTTGAGTCCCGAGTCCCACTATTTTGTACAGTCAGCATCCAAGCCTCACATTCAAACCCTTCCATTGACATGCTCTAAATGTTTGCATTTTTTTCTCAAAGAATTCGTTTTAGAAGGATATATTAGGAAAATTTTGGTGTGATGATGTGAAAAACAAATGAAGGAACAAGTAATCATACATGTGAGTATTAATACGTAAATGAAAGAGTTGAAACTATCTTCATCTTATTACAGGATCGGAACAGGTTTAAGAGACTTTTGGAATAGGGGGTTTCCCCCTCTCTTTCCTTCTTACAACTGTTGCACTCCTCCACGTCTCTTTGGTCTTTTTCGTACACTTGTCCTCTTCCTTCCCTCGTGCAGATGCATCTACCGGCGATTTGGCATCATCCGCTCATAGAAATCTACCGGCAAGCCTCTCAGGCTTCGTCGTGGGTCTGTCTGCCCACCCATCCCCTCGTCGTTCGCCATCGTCCAGCCGAGTCTCGTCGACCCCATCGCTGCGTTGGGGCTCTACCCGAGCGGACCTCTATTCGTTCTCCCCTCTGCTCCCCAGTTAAGGCCCTCTACCGCAGGTAGTGAGTGCCCTCCATTGGAACCATCATGCACGGTCGGATTTATCAATCGAGCACCGTTTTCGGGCCAAATCAATCACTATTTGTTCCCGGCTTCTTGATGGGATGTGGATGCCATCTCCGACCGATTAGGGGTGTATCCTTTGAAGATGACCCGGATGAAGACAAAATAGTCATAGTCCCGGTTACGGTCGTCCTAGTTGTAAGAGCCCTCACGACCCGACTTGTTGATGTGGAGGAAGAGGACGCTGATTAGACGAGGGCTGCCAAACAGCCCCTCCAAGAGCCATGAGTCACCATGGAGCTCGGGGGTAGAAGGCTGGTGGCCTACCCCTCACGACCCGAGACTGGTTTTACCTGATGTGACTGGGGGGGGGGGGTCTACACTAATTAGTTTCTACTTATTTTTCTGCTACTTATTTCATTTTAGTTTGGTGCATGTTATTTATGTTATTTCCAATATTCTAATTTACCAATTCAGGGCAGGGCGTATGGATTTTTATCTTTGTCTAAGATGCCAACTAGAATACACCAATGGGTCCAAGACCACCAGGTGTCCTATGAGAGACCTGGTTGTATTTTGCTTCCCAGGGCTTCTAGCCCTACTTGTATGTTTTGATTGACATTGGTAATGTAATTCCTCGTCGCCCTTTTCAAAATAAAAATCTTCATCTTATTGCAACTTCTCGTTTAGGCACATGTCACCATTTAAATCGTGGGGGCACATTATTGACTACATGAGACATATTCCGTATCTTGCTTTTTTTATCAGCAAACGAAAATTAATTGATTCATACCTTTAAAATGAAGAAACATGAACAAGGGATAATTGATTCATACCTTTTTGTACCATATAAAAAGACAATAATGACTATTATTACAATGCATAATGTCAACGTTTCATAGTTCAAGAATTTCGTAAACACTTTGTTAACACGGTACAAGGAAATAAGCTCGGAGCCGAAAGAGAGAAAAGAGAGCATTACTCAGAAGAGAGCCCCTTCCTCCCCTACTAGTTCACCTCAGGGGCGGATCCAGGAATATAATTTAGGGTATGCCATTAATCATTGCTAAATGTGGTAGCAAAATAAATGAACCATACACTCAAGTGCAAACCATGTGCAAATTACGTGCAAGGAAAAATCTTAAAATGATCATAACTTTTTCATACGAACTCCGATTTAAGCATGTAAGATGTCAAATCGAAGGTAATTGAAAACTCTACGACTCTATGTAACTTTCCCGGGGTAGGGTATGCCGTGGCATACCCTAAACCCCCTAAATCCGCCCCTGGTTCGCCTCCTTTGGAATTACAGACTGAGCTTTGAGCAGTTGAAGAATGCTATGACTTTGGGTGAAGCCGTCTTTTGGAAGAGGAGTATGTCTGGATTTGGGAGAGTGGAAGAGGATAGTGTTTCTCTTTGGGTGACAAATGTGGTGAGAGAGGTAAAAATGAGAAAAAAAAATGATGTATAAAAGTAAGATTTGTTTTTACTAGTTTATGATTTTTAAAAAGAAATAAGAGTAAAAATAAGCATATAACATGACACCACTATTAGTAATATATTTAGATAAAAAAAATTAAATATATGTTTTTTTATTGGTAATGTGTAATAGTGAAATTATGTATTTTTTTATTATCATTCATGGAGCATGCAATATAATAATAATAATAAATTAGGAATATCAGAGTTAAAGTTCGATATTCTTAACTTTTCGATTCGAACAGATGGACACTTTTTTGTACCGGGTTTTGAACGGCCCAAACCATATACTAACATAAATAGTAACTTCTAACATACCAATCACGAGTGAACTTAAGCTTTACTAAGGGTGATCCCCATTAAAGTGCTCGGTCTTATCTTCCTTTGTTCATCTGTTTCTTATATTTTCGTTAATCATTTAAAAATAAAATAAAAATAATAATTAGGGTAATGTTGGGACTATTTTATGTGACACACGTAATAGTAATACCATATTGATTTTTTGTTTTTGAAGGCCTAGGCCTATATTGAATTTATGTAATTGTGGACATATATTTATTTTTTTTATCAGCAAAAATAACGATTTTATTCAACTCAAGACCAAACATAACAGTGCTTGTTTACGTCGCCTGGCATCTGAGTTAAGGTCTGTTACTCTCGGCATCCCCGTTTGCTGAGTATTGAGGAGTCGTTCTTGCTAATCGGTTTATTTGTGCTTCTTGTTGGTAAATTCTGGGTGATAGACCTTCTTTATGTGCTCCAAGGTTGAAAAATTTGGGTACTTAGACCTTTTCATTTGTTTGAACCCCTTGTTGGGTAGTCTTGAGGCTGTGACGTATTGCCAGCGCTCGTGTCTGTTTTTTCTGGTTGTGTCCTTGTGTTGTTGGGTTTGCGGTTCCCTGAGTGGACCGTCCTTGTGTTGTTGTTTTCTTTGTTGAGGATTCATTGTGGATTGCTCGTGTGGTTGTATTTCAAACTCTGTTCTTCCTTCCAAAGAACAGTTTTAATTTAAATTTGCTTTGCCGATCAAAAAAAAAGAATGGGAAGAGAGAAAGAGCTATCAGAAGCCGCAAGGGCACGAACAAAGAGTGAAGCAACTAGCTACATCAAAACGAAAGAAACCAAACACCGACAAACACCAACATTACGTGATGCTCTCAAACATTTTGATCACTTCGTCCTCGTCGACATTGGCAATGAACCACATAGATTTGGAAAACTCCCATGAATGTTCAAACATATATTTACTTAATACTCCCAATATAGTTATTTCGCATTATATTATCCTAATTCTTCAAACGAGAGATAGGACCGCACATAGTTGAGAAGAAATCACGACGGCTAAACGGAAGACTAAACAAGAGAGCTAGTTACCGGCGGCGACTTCCGTAGATGACCACGGAAGCCACCGGCGACGGTAGAGGAAAGCTGACTAGGGCTCCCTTAGTATTACCTCATGTTTACAACATACACTAAAGAGATGATCATGCATACCTGAAAGAGAGAGGTAGTTGTAGGAATGGCTTAAGTTGTAGAGGCAGTGAAACAGGTGATGGTGTGGTATGGATAAATCACAAATGTTGGGGTGATTTATTCAAGGAAGATGGTGAGAAGCTGAGTATTCATTTAAATATTATTTTTGAAGCATGAAGAGTGAAAATGAAAGGTAATAAATAGCATGACGTCATGACGTGATGAGGTAGTCACTGATACACAGAGCATTGAAGATCATAGGTTGGGCTGGGAAAATATCTGGCCATCACCGAAAACCGACTGTCACCGGCCGTCCCCATCACCGGAATCACCCGAACCGGTGTCACCAGCGACGGTTATGGTTAAAAAAAATACCAACCCGACAGTATTTTGGGTGGGTACGGTTTTTTATCTTCCAAACCGGTAAAAAACCGACCGGCCGACTTTAGGTGTGTATATAAAAATGTTTATGTTTTGTTTTACTAATTTGATGGTTATTGTATTATAAGAGATTTAAATTAAATGTTGACACTAGTATTAGATTAATAGTGTAAAAGAGGTAAAATGTAGGAGATTAGTTTACTTTTAATCATAAATTTGTCTGTAAACAATCATGTAGTAAGTTGGTTGTTCAAGTTAAAATAAATTAAATATTGACACTAGTATTAATGAATTTATTTGATTTTAAAGTTCAAAGTTTATTTGATTGTAGTGAACTTGAATTTATATCTTTGTACTAGAATAAACATATATTTTAATTATTTATTTATTGTTTGTGACATGTATTTAACTTGAAGGTTTTTGTATTTACAGACCATTAAGAACATTTTTAAAAATACTTTTCTTGATGTAATAGCTTAATAGAAAATTACTAGTAATAATTGATTGTGTTTTTGTTGTAAATTGATTTTATTGTTCTGGAGGAGAAAGCAACAAAGTTTTCGATTACAAACAAAGGCATTCCTATCAAAGGAATCCAAAGACTAAACAAGAGCAACATATCTGATATCCAAATTCTACATACATGAAGAAGAAGAAGACATTCCAACTAAAAGTAAACGGTCTACCAACCTAAATTTAACTACCAATAAGATCAGGAAAAACATGGATGAAAGGAAATAAAGGCAACAAGGCCAAAGAGAAGAGGTCTAGAAACCTGAAAACTGAGACCTTTAAGCTCAACCTTCATTGGGCTTACCGGCCCCCAAGTAAAAGTTCAAACCCTAACAAAACTAACCCGAGACCTCTGCACCTCTGTAGCCGCCAGCAAACCTACCACCAGTGAGCATTTCGGAACCCCAATCTTCTCCTTGTCTGTACTAGAAAAGATCCAACCCAAGACCAAAGAGCACAATGGCGGCCAATTCAAAACCGTGTGTCCCCGACCACCATCGATTAGGGAGAAAGGGCACAAGACGGGAATAAGAAGGGGAAGAAATACTCACTGAGTAATTAACCCCAACGTGAGGCCTTATCTTGTTATTTAATGTGAGATACAGGCTCATCCCATTCATTTTGAAGGATCCATTATTTATAACACTCTTTATTGGACACCACCATTCATAATTACTTGAGACATGTTTTAAGCTTCCTTATTAAAAATAAAGTTCACGGAGCCTAATGGGCCAAAACTTGAACAAGAAAAAAAAGTGCAACGCGTAATTTTAGCACCCCCAGGTTTACATTGGTTACTTGTCGAGTTGTCGCGTGCCAATTCTGAACACTAGTTTTTCAAAAGTGGATGTCGGTAAAGCCTTAGTGAATAAATCAACAAGATTTTCACTGGACCGAATCTGCTTGCCATTTATCTCATGAATCTTTTAGAGTTCGTGAGTATAAAATAATATTGGAGATGTGTGTTTGATTCTATCTTCTTTGATCTAGTCTTCTTTGATTTAAGTGATACAAGTTGCATTATCCTCATATATCATAGAGAGAGCGTATGTTGGAGGAATGCCTATTGTGCTTCAAATATATTGAATTATCGATCACAATAACATACACTCTCGATTGGATTCATGTAGTGCCAAATTTTTTAAATGATCAGAGGATGTTGCAACCAAAGTTTGTTTCGTTAAGCGTTAGGAAATTGTTGTCTCTTTGCAAGTGAAAAAATATCGTTCATGGGAGCGAGATTTATGAGGATATGATAGATATCCTGCATCTGCATATTCGACCAGACTAACATTCTCCTTGGACTTTGAGTATAACAACCACAAGTCTTAAGCCGCCTGCATATGACTTACTCAAAACCCTTTCCTCTCTAGAAAAAACCCTCGCTGAACCTTTGCCCCCGCTGCCCCTCTTCTTCTTCGCGCCGGTCACGGCCATGGTCGTTGTCGGCAGTCCTCTTCTTCCCCCCTTCTCCTGTCCCTTCTCACTCCCAGATCTGTATTTTTTCTATTTTTCTTTCCTCTCGGCTTTCTGTCTCAGGCCGACTTCGTTCCGTCCTTTCCTCTTTTTTGCGCCAGTGATGGCTGTGGTGGTCGTCACCGGCGGCCTGCTTCTTCCCCCCTTCGTTTTCTCTTTTTTCCTTTGATTTTACTTCTCAGATCTGTCGGTTTTCTCGGGTTGTGAAGCTTTTTCTGGGCTTGTGGTTTGGGTTAAGGTTTGTGGGTACCGTCCCGTGCTCCGGTAAAGAGCGGCTCACAGCCGGCGTGTTTTGTTCCTTTTTCCTTTTATTTTTCTTTCTGCTTCGACCGTGTTCCTTCGTCTCCGGTGCTACTCTCTGGTTCCAGCGTGGGACCTGTTTCTGGGTTTTTTGGCTTAGATCGGAGTGGTTCCAGGAAGCACGTTTCTCGTTGGTTGCTCGTGTGGTAGCAGTTGGTGGCTGCTGTTGAAGTGCTCTGTTCCAGTTGGCTTACACTCAAGGGGGTTGATGGCGTCTTGGTTTGGAATGGGAGGTATTTCTACATCATTTTGGTGAAGATTGGCGCTGAGTTGTTCTCCATTTTCCCCTGTTGAGTTGTGGTGTCACGCCCCAAATCCGGTTTTGATCGGACTCGAGACGTGACTTAAGGATGAAGCAATTGTAATACTAAAAGGACATAAAACCAATAAAATCATCTAACTTTAATTCAACCAAATACCTCAAATGACAACTTATAATAAAATCTCTACAAAAGGTTCACAAAAATTGATAATAATCATTTAACAAAGTTCATGACCACAAAAATACGACCAACACCTTTAAGCACCCGGACCCCAGAAGCTCCCGAGCCTCGAGTCCCCTAATCATCACGCAATCCTGTAAAACAGTCATAACAAAAATAGGGGTGAGCTTACGCTCAGTAGGGAAAATGCATAACTAGGCATGCTTTTAGTTTAACAATTAGGGTTTCTCCATTTTAGTTCAAATCTCAAATACGAAGAAATGCAATACATTGAAATGCTGGAGTAAACCAAATGTTTAACAATTTCAATGAGTCAACCACAATCATAGGGAAATAAAGGAATCAATGCATTTCTTAAGTAATCAATAAGGGGTAGAGCGTTCAATAAATGTCGTCGCCACCCTCCGATCCACAATACTCGTTGTGTCATGTCGGATTTTCCCTCGATCCAGAGGAGACACATACATCGGATTACCGGAAGTATCCCTCGAAGGGTACATAACGTCGGAATCTCCGGAAATGTCACCAAAAGACCATATGTCATCGGGACAAAGTAGGATAATGTCGTGGGACATGAAGTCGCCACCCTCCGATCCACAATACTCGTTGTGTCATGTTGGATTTTCCCTCGGTCCAGAGGAGACGCATAACATCACAAAGACGTTTAACGCCGGGAATACCGGTAACAACCCTTGAGGGCGCTTATCGTCGCGATTCCCGAAAACGTCTCCAAAGGACCATATGTCATAGGGAACCAAGGTAATACTCCCGCAGGACGCATACACTTGGGTGAAAAAACAATAAATCAATCCTCGCAGGGTAAACCATCCAATTGCCCCGCAGGGTCCAATATCCAATGCCCGCAGGCCCAATAACCATCGCCCCGCAGGGTCCATAACCATTGCCCGCAGGCTCAATAACCGATGCCCCGTAGGGTCCATAACCGTTGCCCGCATGCTCAATAACCAATGCCCCGCAGGGTCCGTAACCGCTGCCCGCAAGCTCAATAACCAATGTCACACATGGTCCGTAACCGTTATCCCGCAGGATCTGCCAAACAATACCCCGCAAGGCCTACCAATCAATATCCCGCAGGATCTACCAAACAATGCCCCGCAGGGTCCACAATCAATATCCCGCAGGATCACTCAAACAATGCCCCGCAGGGTCCATAACCAATCATAGAAATACACACGTTCATCAATACACACCACGCGGGATTCATACCCCTAATTACACTTACCATCACTTACCACTTGCTCTCCACCGGTCAATCGATCACCTGATCATGCCTCCTTGGCACAACCAGTCATACTCGATCAACCATTCAATCAATCAACCAATGATTCAAGCATTCAAGTTCAACATTCAAACATTCAAGCATGCATTTGATCTAGTTTCATTAGACTCTTGATTATCCTAATGACTAGCCACAAGCATGTGAAGCTAACACACAACTAATCTGAGGGCTCATCACGACCTCTCTACCAGTAAATCAATTCCCAAGTATTGAAAGCGAGTTATACTAGTGATTCGCATCCTAAGCATGCTTACTAGACACATCCAGTCATTAGCAATTAAAAGACATTTATTCTATTTATTCGCATCCTATCTGCAATTCTTAGGACCTTTCCATTTTTATTAACCTAATACGCATACTAAGCATTATTTAAACGAGAAGTTAAGACTTTCCCTACCTTGTGGTCTTCCTCTAAATACTCTGCTGAAAAGTCGATTTGCCCCCACTCTGTTCTTCACAATGGTTCCGGATTGGTCTTCGTCTTCCCGGGCGCAGTCCGAGCTCTCGGGCGAAGTCCTGTTTCTTGGGCAAAGTCCAAGCCTGGGTTTTTAACAGTTAAAGCCCACTATCAGTTCCGGTAGTCCAAGGTCCTGATTTGTCCAAATTAAATTAATTAAATAGTTAATTAACCTAATTTTAAAAAAAATGATTTTTCTTTAAATCTGGGTTGACCCGGATCCAAGCCCAAATCCGGATCCAGATTCGGTCCGTCCCGGTCCGGACCCAAGCCCGGTCCAGACCCGAGTCCAGACCCAGCCCATGTCCGAACCCACGTCCTGGTCTGGGCCCAAAAGTCCGTCTTCTCTTTCTTTCGGCCCGATGCCACTTCTGGCCAAATGGCCTGTGACCAGGCCCATGTCTTCTCAGCCCAAGACCTTTCTGGCCCAAGGCCTGCTCGGCCACGAGCTCGAGCTCGGCTGACTCCGGCGAGACCACGAGACTTCCGGCCGTCGTCTACGGTGTCAAGGGGTGCTCGGGAGAGGGGAAAACACAGCTGGTGACGGGCTTGGGTTGTTGGCGACACCGTGGTTGCGCCGAGGATGCCAGGAAAGGTGACCCAAAGCTTCTGGTTTCAGATCTGGGGTTTGTGGGGTCGCCGACAGCGGTTCTGTCAGAAACTGCTCGTATCGAGCTCGGAGGGATGTGGATCTGGTCGGTACGAGGTTGGGGAAGAAGAAATCAGGCGAGGGAAGCTTCGATTCAACCCCAGAGGAGACGAATCTGAGGTTCACTCGGGTCCGAGAACTCGAGGGAGAGAGAGAGACGCGGTCTCGAGGAAGACGACGCCTCGAACCTTGTGCGCGATATTGGGCGCTGAAGCGATGTCGTGTCGGTTTTGTGGCCCGGCTTTAGTGTTACGCGCGCGTCGTGGGCTGGGCTGGCATGTGGGCTCGGGCGCTCGCCTGAGTTGGGCCCAGTCTGGCACAACACGCCAGTCTAGCCCATGTATCCCCTTTCCCTTCTTTCCTTTTTTTTGATTTTCTTTCTTTTCACCACTACTTGTTGCAATTTCCTACCTCAAGGTTTCGATTTTCCAAAATGTTACCCTTTTGAATGAGTGAGGTTTTACATGTGGAGTTGGGACAAGGTAGATGACCCTTATATTCGCTCGTGGGAGGCTTTCTATTGCTGGGATTGTCACGGATCTCGTCTTCCTTTTGTTCGCTGGTATAGTTCTCGATTTCGCAGTAGTCATTTGCCTTATCAGTTTGGCAGCCCCCGGACCTTCTTCACAGTCATTCAGAGTTGCTGCTTGTTCATGATTTTTTAAGTCGCTGCGTGCTCGTGATTTTGAAAGTAGTTCCTCATCGTCTTCAGATAGCCTACACTTGGTAGAAATACCATTTCCCCCCTTTTAGGGCCTTTTCTTGGGGCTGGCCGGATTAGGGTCACCAGCATTGGTGGCGGTTGATTGAGTGAGTTGGTTGGCTGATTATGGGAGGTTTCCCCTTTCATAGTATGGTTCTTTTTCTCCATTCCTTTCTCTGCTTTCTCATCTGTTTGGTATTCGCTTCTTCTCGTCCACGGTCCTTGGTTGTGGTGCGAGCTCGTCGGTTAAAGGTGCAGACCACCGACGAGTGTTTAAGGCATTTCAGCCTTCTTAGAAGCCAAACTTTTGAGTTAGTGTGATTAACGGAATTCCGATGGGCAACCATCGGATTTGTTCCTGCCGCTCACGGTGTTGGCCGCCGGCACACAAGGAACAAGGAGGTGATCAGTTCCTGCTAAGTTAGGGTAAAGATTTTCTGCTGGGTGGTCTGTTTTGATGGTTGGTTTTCTTTTGAGCTTCAAGGTTGGAAGATTTGGGTAGTTGAGACCCTTTTTTATAGTTTGTGCTTTATGGTTGTCATACTTGGGTTTTATACCTTTCATGTTAGTTTTCAGTTTCTTGAGTTGCATCTTGTTTGTTTTATGATGTTTGCTGGTTGTCTGGGTTTTATCTGCTTGTTGTTGGTGTCTTGGTTGTAATCTCTTGTTGGTTCTGTGATGTTGCAAGTCTGTAGCTAGACTTTGTGTTGTACTCCTCTCTTCTCGTTTCAGGTTTAATTTCAATTTGCTTTGCCGATCAAAAAAACAAACACAAGTCTTTTCCTCTACTATAATAACGATGTATATGCTTAATTATGTTCAAATGTCATCTACTTGGTTTTGAACTATACCTAGCAAGCACATTTACTATCAATGTTTTATTTGTCTGCGTGCATTGTGCCAAGTATAATAAATCTACAAATACGTTTAGATATGATACTTCGAGACCAAGTATCTTTTTGTCTCATTGTTTGCGAAGAAATGGATCTTTTTCGGATCCAAAGGTCGGATGACCATTGAAGTACTGAAGTGGATAAACATTGTTCATATTGGAACGCTTTAGGAGTTTCTCAATATATGCAGTTTGATGGATCAAAATACCATCAGAAATATGTTCGATCTACAGGCCGAGACAATGTCCTGTTTTCCTAAAATCTTCCATCTATATCTCTTTTAAAGATGTTTTGTAGTTGTAAGGATCTCTTTTGGAGTCCTAATAATATTCATATCATCGACGTACATTGTTACAATAACAAACTCAAAGTTTCTTTTTCTTGATGAATACACATAGACATGTACAATTATTTTATAGGAAGAGGTACTCGTTGAGACGATTGTACCACTTTCTCCCATATTTTTTAGTCAATATAATTTTTTTTTTTGTAATTTTATCACACAGATTTGTTGGACTATTTTTCATTGCTTCGGGTAATTTCAAACCTTCAAGGAGTTTCATATAAGTATCGGGATCTAAGGTACCATAAAGGTAAGCAATGACTACGTCTGTCATATACATATCTAGTCTTTTAGAGGCTGTTAAACTAATCAAGAATCTGAAAGTGATCATATCCATCACATGTGTATGTTTCGTTAAAATCGACTTGGGTCGTTGAGAAAAACCTTGGGCCACTAGGCTCACTTTATATCAAGCAATTTTGTTTTTATTTTTTCATTTCGTTTCCTTATAAATACTCATTTGTATCCAACGAATTTAACCTCTTATGATGTTTTGATTATGGGCCCAAACAATTAACATATTAAAGAGACGGGTCATTAGAAGCTCTCAACTATGGCAACCTCAACCTTAACCTCCATTTTTTCTATATCATAACAGAATTAGTAGACAAATGAAGCTAGTCCTCTCTCTAAACTCCTCTAACCCTAGATCTAGTATGTCATCACCGCTGGTTGTTTTGGTCGGTTCTTATCGTCACGAGGTCGCTGGTGGCTCTTCTTCCTTACCTCATATATTCTTCACCTCCCTTTACACTCCTCTCCTCAGTTTGATACGTGGTTCTCAGATATAAACTCTCTCCTCGTTTTTCCTCTTTCCTCATCATATCTACTACCTTATCTTTTCTTGTCTTCTACGATGGGGACTTGGAGCTTGGTCTCTTCCCTAGTGATCGTTAAATCGGTGTTGACTGCCTACAAGATCTCGTTTTTTTCGAGATCTGAGAGGTGTGGTGGTGATTGATCTCTATCTCTCCTCCCATCCTATTATCAAACATTCCTCTCCTCGAATACTACCTTTTTTTACTTCCTTTCCTCGACCTCGTTGGTGTAGTCAAGTGCTCATGGTTGGTATTGACCACCATGGGGTGTTTTTCCTTTTTGGCTTTGCTGAAAACTTATTTGCCCTAGGCTTCATGGGGTGGACATCTGGTGGTTGTGTTGGTGATGGGTGTGTTTCTGGCCTCCATTGTTTGGGTCGCTGCCCAGTGTTGGTCGGCGGTAAGTTACCGAGTGCGGTAATTGAGCCATTAACTTGACACCCTGAGAACTAACTCACAAAAAGGGCATGACAGGCGTACCGGTCGTCAAGTAGTATTTCGGTTCAAGTCTGGTTATCGTACCCTTGGGAGCAATAAAACAGTCAATCGATTTAAATTCTGTTAGTTAATCTGTTTCTGAAAAGATTGGTTTTGGTTTTTAAAATTTAAATAACAGTTTTGAAATACAAGTAAAAGAAATTGAAATCAAGTACAAGGCAAAAATATCAGGTGTTGTGAAATTCAGAAGAAAAAGTGATCTATGACTTTTTACGGGGTTACAATATGATTAATAATTCGCAGACATTCGTATTTACATGTGCAAACAAGGTTGGTTTAAAGGCAACGAAAATTCTCTCAACTAGTCCTAAACATCTCTCGATCGAATTAGGACCTTATTATAATCTAACCGCATAGTTATTTCTAATCTAGGTGTAGAGAGACATAAAGCATTAAGATTCGTGAATTCCTCTAGCTTTCGGGGTTGTAATCCTATAACTATTGCACTCGTGTTAACCTAACTTTATTTGAGACTAGATTTAAACCTGAGTTGCATAATCCTTAGTCCTTTTAGCAATTCTCATTTCTCGATTGTTGAATGCTAAAACCTAAACATATATCAAGTGACCAAGTTGACAAAGCATTAAGTGTAAATCATGCAAACAATAACCTAAACACAAATTGCATAGAGTAAATACGAAAGCTTTGAATTATGTCATCATATTGTTTCTTGTAGCCCTAGATCAATGAAAATTTAGCTCATGGAAATGAAGGAAGAACACAAAAAAGAAGAAGAACAAGAGAAAAACATTTATGAAAGGTAAAGGTGATACAAAATACCAATTCAATGATGGATACTCAATTGTTTTGCTTCAATCCTTGTTCCTAAATATTTCTTTCTCACCAAAACCCAAGCCCTAACTCTCAATCTCTCTGAAATTATGCTCAATACAAGTTCTTCTTTTTCTAAACCTAACTTTTGACTTATAAAGAGTAAAAAACGAGTGAAACGAAGTGGCAAAAAGCTCAGTCGCGTGTCGCGGCCTGGGGGCAGTCTGTGGGAGAGGGTGTATCAGAAAAGAGGGTTCTGGGGCACTTGCGGGTGGACAGCAAGCGAGCCAGCGGCTGACTGGGTTGCGTTCTGTGCTTGAGTCCGCAGCAGACTGGGCCGCGGTCCGGTCATGAGTCCTCGGGGGACTAGGTTACGGTCTAGTCTTAAGTACTCGCTACGGGGGAGGGGGGTCTTAACGTGCCTGGACAGAGACGACCCTTTCACGAAAGGTGTAGATCTTTGAATTCCCTTCGATTTGACCTATTATATGAGGAGAACCGGAGTTTGGATTAGGAAGTTATGCCCTTCACAAGATAAGCTAGCCTCCAAAAATCCTTAAACCGATTTTTCCTCCATTTTAACCATTTTTTCGATTAAAGCACCTACAAAACACAATGAGAGACACAATACAATACCGAGAGAAAAATGGACCAAATTATCCAACCCGGGACTAAAAAACTAGAGAATATGGGCTAGAAACATGTAGAATCGATGCAATATATGTCCACATCAAGGCATAAGTGAGGGGGTTAGTGGAGGCTTGGGAGTGAGTGGGATCTCGTGGCGGTTTAGTGGTTTTCATGTCAGTATAATGGCCTCGTAGTGGCTTTGCTTGCATCTGATGGTGCTCTAGAGGTTAGGCATGCTTGGCTGGTCCCTACTCGAGGTGGTGTGGTAGAGGATTCGTCTACATGGTATTCCATCCCGAGGCTATCTGGGTTTTCCTTGGTGACGCGTCTCTTCATGGCGTTTGAAGTGGTGGTTCCGAGGCGCATGGTCCCAAGGAGATATTTTGTCGGTCCATCGTGTGTGGTGCGCGACTCAAGGTTCTTGAGGTGCAAGACTCGAGTACTTCCAGGTTTGGATCCCGACCTAGCTGAGGGGGTGTATTTTTTTTTCTCTTTCTTTCGCTTTATGTATTTCGAGCCTGAGGCTTTTGGGTTGTTCTTTTGGGCTTATTGGTTGTTAAATTTGGGTAATAGACATGTCTCTATTTTTACCTTGTAATTTTGTTGGTTGAACGTCATGGTAGGTAAACTTGGGTGTAGACCTATTTCAGTTTATTTGTTTGCTTCATGGTTGGAATATCTAGGTATGAAGTCTGCTAAACTCATTATCATTGTTAAGTTGATGGTCCGTTTTTTGGCCTTTGTTCTATTGATGGTTTGCTCGATCCAACTGCGTTGGTTTGTATTGAGGATGCTGATTCGTCAATCTCTTGTCATTTTCCTTATTTTTGAAGGGTATGATGTTAACCATTTGCTGATAAAAAAATTAGACAAATGAAGTTATTGTTAGAGAAAGGTGAACATGAAAAACTCCCTTGTACATAATGTTATAACAATCGATCCTAACAACGCCTAATTTTTACAACAATATGATTTTAGTAAATCAAGCAACTCTTGGCGAATGTGGACAATTATAGTTAGTTTTATAACACTGATCCACCTAAACATCGATTTTTACAACCTTATGTATACATGCTCTAAGTAGTAATTTTGGAGTAGCCTTGTGTTACGGACCGAAGGTTGACTCGGTTATGGGCACATGTGTGGCCTGTGATGGCACCAAAGTTGACACGGGTCAAGGTGATGCAACATGGGCTTGACGCGGCGAGAGGTGTTTGACATGGTCAAGATGGGCGCAAGCCATAAAGACGTGGACAAAGCACATGAATTAAAGGGAAAAAAATGCAATATGGGCGTGTGGACAAGAAAGAAGAAAGGAAGGGATTATCATCTCTTTATTTGATCAAGATCAAGTCGTAATTTTATTTGAATTTAAATTCAAATTCAAATCTTTTTAAAATTTGAATCTTCTTTTTTCTTGTAATTAAGAGATCTAAATGTAAATATACTCTTAGAAAGTATAGGTAGAGGTAGAAACCTCATTTGTGATCACTTACTACTCCCTCACTTCGTTATACAACTAAAAAACAAAAAGCTCTCATTTGAACAAAAAAATTCTCCTTCCTTTTTTGTTTTTGTTGTGTTCGATTTGTATTGTGTTCCCGCAAGTGGTTAGACTGATCACAAAGACATGCAAAGCTCGAAAAAAACGACTTTTACATTGTAAACCGCACGGATCAAATAGTCGGATTTAGTCCGTGACACTTGGTTGCCACAAATTTCACTTGTACAAAATAGAACTAAGGCAACAGTCACAAAATTTCATTGGCTAAACAAAGCTTAGTAAATGTCAAATACAAACATACATTACAAAAAACCCATACGTAAGGGTTCTTTACCAAAAGGGCCTTATTTTTTGTAAGTGTTACTTATGTAAGCTTCAGTTTTTATCTCTAACTAAAGTAGCCCTCTCATTTATGGCAGTTCATCAATGCCAAACCTACCCTTTTATCTGATCCATGTCAGCAGCCAAGTGTGGTCCATGTCAGCGCCCACTCAGCAAGAAGTTTGGCGCGAAATCCACGTCAGCACGATGAGGCAGCTGAATTGGGGGTTTGTTCTCGGGTTCTCGTTCAGCTCCTTCTCCTTCATCCTCGTTTTTCACCTTTACTCGCTGATTCCTTCTGTCCCGTCCATTGCTGGTCCTCTTATCTGTTTTTTCTTCTTCAATTGGTCGTCCAAGTAGCTCAATTAATTGGCAAAGAAGCCTGCATAGAAAAGCCCTAGGTAGAGGTAAGTAATTGGGAAAGAGCTAATTTGTAGTTTATGCATAGAATTTGAAGATTTTTCGTAATATGTTTGTATAAACTTAGTTCGTATTGTCATGGAATGGTTTTGAATCATATTTCGAACTTGTATTGAACTCCATTTCACGATTTTGAGGTTGAATGATCGTAGAGTCCTCTCAGTTTTATACGTTCTGGTATGAGGTCTTATCAGGTCGGCATGTCGATCTGGTTTTATGTAAACCAGACCCGGGTGTCCATCCAGTATTTAATGTAACATAATGTTGTGCTAATTCGTTATTTACTCATCATATCTGTAATAACTGAGGCCTTTTTGGTTTTGTTTTAAAATATTTGTACAAGTCCTTTATTTATTTACAGATTCCTTTTGGTTTTAAATTGTTTGAAAACAACTTTTTAAATATTAGTAGAAGTCCATTATGATAAATTCTAACTTTATATGTTCCTAATTGTTGTAGGAATGGTTCGAGCGCTTATACATGCTTCTTATGGTGGAGAATATAAAGAAGAGAACGGGAATTACAGGTGGATACCACGTAACTCAAAGTCGATGAATATCCTTCTGGATGAGTCGGATACATCATTGAAGAAGAGTTTATGGGATAAACTATATGAGAAGACCGGTGTGGATGAAAATGAAATGGAACTTAAAGTGAGTTACTTAGTACCGGACATGCCTATCGATATTGGAGCAATGGATCCTGTTATTTTAGAAGACGATGAAACTGTTTGGGGTTATCTGGTTGAATATGGACTTGGGGTCGAAAGAACATATTGCGTGTGGAGGCCAGTAAGAAAGTTTCCCGTGGTATGGAAATAATTCCGCCCCCCGCTGAGTACTTTGGGAACATCATGTGTATTCCCCCAGTAAATACAGGATTGTCTGTTGATATGATGAGTGGTGTAGGTGGGCAAGGCGTTTATCTCCCACGTCGAGCTGGTAGTACGGGTACTACTGATGCGCCAATAGCGGGGTCAAATCCTACTCCAGATCAGTTAAGTTTTGATGATGATTGTATGAGGATGATGAAGAACACCAATACGAACGTGAGTATGAAGAAAACTACAGTTCTTTTGAGGATACGGATTATGATGATATGGAAGAAGAAGAGTATTCAGAACAATACAGTGATGATGATGATGATGATGATGATGATGATGATGACATGGAATATAGGGACCATGAAGACGAACAAACACATTATGATCCTGTAGAGCACTTTTACCCGGCTGAAGTGTGTGATGTTGAATCAAACTCGATTGGTTTCCAAGATGGGTCAGATTTAGCAGTTGGTGATGAATTTGACACAAAAGAAGAGTTTCAAAATCTTTTGTCAAGTATTGCTGTGAAGGGCGGGTTTGGCTATCGAGCTGCCAAATCTAACAAGACGGTGTATGCGGCAAAATGTGCTGACCAGAATTGTGGATGGAGAGTGCGTGCTGCCAAAATTGGAAATTCAGATAAGTTCACCATCAGAACATATTACAATACTCACTACTGCTCTGCGAAATCAGCGACGGTCCACAACCGTGGACCAAGTACTAAATATGTTGCTGAATGTGTGAGGAAAAGTTGTGAGGGTCAAAATACAACACTAGTCCCCAGATTAATTCAAATTTTTATGCAAAATGCTGAACATGGAGGCTGCCAAATACCATACTGGAAAGCGTGGAAGGCCCGAAGACTTGCCAAAATTTTACTTAGAGGGGATCCCGCGAAAAGTTATGGACTCCTTCCGGCATATTTGGATATGGTTGTAGAGAAGAATCCAGGCACAATCACTCGTTTGGAGGTGGATACCGAAAGCAGATTCAAATATGTATTTATTGCATATGCAGCATGTGTTCGAGGATGGTCGAATATGAGAAAAGTCGTTGCAGTTGATGGTACCTTCTTGAAGATAGAGTTCAAAGGAGTAATGCTTATTGCAACGGCACAAGATGGTCATCATCAACAATATCCTATTGCTTGGAGAGTTGTAGACTCGGAGAATGATACTTCATGGACATGGTTTTTTCAGAAGTTACAGGAATGTATACCAGATGTAGATGACTTAGTAATTCTTTCTGATAGACATCAAAGTATCATCAATGGGGGGTTGAAGATCTACCCCAAAGCAGAGCATGGACACTGTAGGTGGCATCTCGGTCGAAATGTCAGAACTCATTCAAGTAATAAGACCGGGGTTGTAGAAAGTTTCAAACAAGTTGCTGAGGCCTACAAGGTATCTGACTTCAACAGATTGTATGCAAATATGAGCAAAGACTTCCCAACATCCATCGCGTATCTTGAAGAAACAAATATAGACTTGCATCAGTGGGCTAGAGCACATTTTAGAGGTGCTCGGTACAATATTATGACAATAAATGGAGTCGAATCGATAAACGCAGCATTGAGAGAGCCAAGAGAGTGGCCAATCATTGCATTGCTTGATGCTATGCAGGCGAAAGTTTCTGAGTGGTTCAACAAGCGTCGCCTTCTAATTGCATGTATACCTCCAGGTACAACATTAACTCAGCATGCAGAAAAACTCATTCGGGGAAGGACAAGAGTTGCTGAAAAAATGAGTGTGATACAACTCAACGCGTCGGAGTTTCAAGTTACTGGTAAGAAACATGTATCCATAGTTAATTTATCTGAGAAGTGATGCGAATGTCATGTGTTCGACTTGGATAAATTGCCTTGTGTGCATGCAATAACAGCTGCCAAATTAAGGAAAATTGATTGTCATCAGTTCTGCTCCGAATTTTACTCGCTCGACATGTGGAGAAGGGCGTATTCTGAAACCCTGTATCCTGTTCCAGCTGAACGAGATTGGTTTTCTGATAGCTCCAAACCGTTTATGAAGGTTCTTCCTCCAAAGTTAACATTGAAGCGCGGTAGACCAGTAATGAACCGAATCCCATCCGCCGATGAGCCACGTCGTCGGGCACCAAGAAAATGTGGACTATGTGGTACAGTTGGTCATACAAGGACAACATGTTCCATGTCATCTGTTATGTAATTCTCATGAACACTTTGTTAATTTCAACATTAGTTAATTTGAACATTAGTGTATTTTCAAGACGTTGTGGAGTTATGAACACTTTGTGGTGGTTTTTTGTTTGTCATAGAGCATTAATAAATTTGTTGAACACTTTGCTATTTTGATTGTCCCTAGATGGATTTTATACCTCTATCATCAGTTATGTACAAGAACAATTTGCTCTCTGTGTTACCCGACCCTAAATACATCCCAGATTGGCAGTATGATCGGCCTATATTTCCCAGATTGGCAGTATGATCGGTCTATATTTCCCGGACTGGTTGAATGAACTGAAACTATACTCCCATACCACACCGTCATTCTGGCTAGTAAGTCCCATATACACAATATGAACTGCATTATTCATTATAGATCTATTATTATTACGCTAGATCTAATATAAATTTTCCAGATTGCAGAAGTTAGGCAGATGGAGATCCAAATTGCAGAAACTCAGAAACACGAGTACAAGTTTCAGACATAGATATTAAACCTTCATTACTATTTCACCAAAACAGATTTGACTGCATATCAGTCAAATCAACAAAAAAAACAAACTTTTTAAGGATGGTTGCAAGTCAACCATCCAAAGTTTGACTAGATTAAAAAAAAAAACTAACATAACTACATCCTGGTTGTTCTTCTTTCTTCCTTCTTCTTCTTCTTCCTTCTTCCTTCTTCCTTCTTCCTTCTTCTTCTTCCTTCCTGTCCTTGGCGGGGGTGGGGGTGGGTTACATCATACCATCATCACCATTGGAGCCGCAACTCTCTCCAACGTACTGGTCCGCGGCGTAGTGGTGGTGGTGGTTTACGGAAACATGGTGGTGGTGGTGGTGGTGGTTGACGGGCTGGTGGTGGTGGTGGTGGTGCTGAAGGGGCCATGATGACGATCAAATGATGATGGAAGGAACGAAAGAAAGCAAGAAATTTCAGAAGTTCAGAAGGCTCTAAGGGTGTAAAAACCAGAATGGATTGAAAAGGTTCCAGATCGGCTCTTAAATAGGGTTCAAAAAGTGAAATTCATCATTACAAAAATTGAAGAGACATGACACTTAGGGTTAAGAAGTTATTAAAAAGGCACCTATTAGTAGTAATTCGAAGAGACTCGTCGGTTCAACTAATTTACTTGACCAGACCCCACTATTCACCCTTAAATGGGGACTGACACATGTCATCATGACCCGAACAAGAACCCTACCTGACCATAATCTTCTAGATCGACACCCGGATCTGGTCCGACCTAGTCCCCGACCTTATAATTTACACAATACATCCATTAATACAAGTGTAGTCCACTAATTAATTTGACAAGACAAGACAAGACAATACAATACGGTTCAACCATAAATCAGACTTAGTGTTTCTAAATATATTGTGCAAATCTATATGATTGTAGACATTAATGATACAAATCTTTTGATGGAATGGATCCCAGATCTGGTCCGACTGTGTACCCGACCTAATCTCCCTTTGTGAATCTGATTATAACCCATTCAAACAACTCAAATCAGGTTATAATAAAAATTCAGGGTATAAAAAAAAGTAGATTACAATAAAAAATCAGATTATAATCAAACAAACATTTCTCAAACACATTAATCAAACACATTAAGCAAACACATTAGTCATACAAATTTGTAATCCAGTAGCTTAAACCAACAAATATGTTTCCAATAGTAATCAATTAAAAATTTCTCCAAAACCATATTCACTCATATTTGTAATCAAGTAGCTTCTCGAACTTGTTGGCTACATCCACACACATCTTCGATCGATAAATAGGGACTTGAGACTGTTGCATATAATCGGCAATAGGAAATTCTTGTAGCTGCAGCTCGCAGTGCTTTATGGCATACACAACTGAGTCTCCTCTGCACAATGAAAGCGAATTAGTGACAATAAATATTAAGTTATAAATAAATTTGAAGATAAAAACTGTTTATGCACACCCATACTTCAGCTCTTGTTGAGGCACACCCGATGCCCTTTCATACGTTCAACTCGTCCCCGAATTCAGTAATTCCCCGTGAAACATCTTCGAAGCAATGAGCATGGGTGGGATCATTTCCAAAAAAGGTTTCATCATGCCGTCTAAGACAGATGCTTCTGGAACAACTCCTGTATCACTATCATACACAAAAAGGATGCATCGAGATATGTCCGCCACGACCATAACCCAATGTGCCTCTTGTTCGCCCAGCTCCACAGGAAAATATATTTTGTCACACCCTCCCCAAGCCTTACCAGCATGCAGCGGACGATCACCTCTAACATACGCCATTAAGCACTGTGGTACTTTACATAAATCAGTCCTGCTGCATTTCACGTGCTCTTCCTTGATTGCAATAGCAAATGCTGTGTCCAACACCACGACATCTTGTGCATAATGCTTAGTGAAACGCCCCTGCCGCTTTCTAATTCCCAACAGCCCATCATCCATGTGCTGCAGTATACATGAAAGTGAATTAAATTCCTAATAAAAGTAAATTGAAAACAATACAAATAATAAGTAAAATTACACCTTACCTTGTCAGTCAACTTGTCGTGACACCGGCTTAACAGATGGAAGTAATACCGGTCGAGCTCCCCGTAAGGTGTACGTGGGATTTTTTCCTTGGCTACGTTCTTCATCCGCAGTAGTGTTCTTGCATCCGCATACACCTGGGCTGTGGATGGATCAGGTTTTAGAAGAGGGTCCAACTTCTCCAAATTGACAAGAAGTCTCCTCTTTTTTGTCTTTGTTGCTTCACTTTCATCTTTGTGTATAATAGGTTTTGGCACTTCAATCTTTGGTTCTCTCTTCCGCTTGTTTGTTGCGACGTGCTTCTTTGTTGTGACAGGCTTCTTTGGGGTGATCTTGGCAGCGAGACGCTTCCGTCTTGTTCTTGTAACTGGAGCTTCCCTCATAGCAGGCAGCTCCATCTCCATCTCCATCTCTTGGTTCACATCCGGCATTTCCATTTCACCGGCATCTTTTTCAACAGGGACATCCTTTTCAACGGGGACATTCTTTTCAACGGGGACATTCTTTTCAACGGAGACATCCTTTTCCATTTCCAGATTTTCAGCAACCATTTCTTCATGTTGGGCCACTTCCTCAACAACAGCCTCTTGTTCTTCCTCTTGTTCTTCTTCTCGTTGGGCCACTTCCTCTACAACGGCCATTCCAATTTTTACGACCTCCTCTACATTGGACACTTCATCTTCTTCTTCTTGGTTCACAACAGGTACATCAGGTACTTCTTCTTTTTTTTCTTTTTCTTTTTCTTCTTCTTCATCTTTTTCTTCTTCTTATTTTTCTTCTTCTTCTTTTTCCTCTTCTTCTTTATCTTCTTCAGCAGGTACAACAGGTACGGCAGGTATAACAGCTACTTCTTCTTCTCGGTTCCCTTCAACTTCAACTCCAGCGGCCAGTCCTTGGTTCACATCCTGGTTGTCTTGGTTCACATTCCCATCCGTCAAATTCTCGAACATGTGCATGTCATCGTGCTTGTTCTGGTTGTCCTGATCAGGAATTGATGCTTCAGAAGGTGGACGGAAGTCGTTTGATGCATGATTGAATGCATCATGCCTGATGGACAGAGCATCCATGATCATATCAAATTGTTTCTTCTGCACTTCCATCGACCTTTCCAGATCAGCCTTCAGATCAAAGAATTGTGTCTTTAGCACCTCAATTTGCTCCATGACAGCCTTCGAAAGTCCATCATCGGACTGTGGATGTGACTGAGGCTCTGCGGGTGGGTGTGACGTATCAACCTCTGGTGGGGTTGGCGCTGCCACATGGACGGTCTCATCCTGAGGAAATGAGACTACATAGCCTTGCTCTAACTTGTCAACCATGTTGTCCAGCAACGGATTCGGATGTTCTTCATCATGGTTTTGGAATTCTATCATCCAAGGCTACTTCTTTTCTTCCTCATTGGGGACCAACAGACTTACTATTTCCTGAGCACAAAAAACAAATAAAATTAGTATGTTAAAAACTATTTCAAAAGTGGAGTTGCAACTAAATTCCTAACCTCCGATGTGCTTTGTAAGAGTGCTTCCTTAACAGCACTGTAAGAGGGATTTCTACTCCACGTTGTCCTCCATTTCAAAATCCTAGGTAAGTTTGAGCAGAAATCTTGACGAATTGTTGCAAACTTCCTTGCTAGTGATGGTATGCATTCAAATGCAAGTACCTACGACATAAGATACAAATCATTAGAGAGCATGTATACTAAGATATTTATTTGGTATTAATGAATATCTACTTACCGTTAGATGAAGAATAAATCCGGTATACGTCATACTACTCTCATTTTTTGGGTTCTTCTGAGCCACAGTTGCTTTACTTCTTAACTTCTTTGATTTTATTTGTTTCAGCAGATACTTGAAGGATAGATTGCCCCAAGGGTATGTGTAGAACATCTTTAGGTTATCTACTAGTGCCAAATAGTCTCGATCCAACTTATGGTATCGTCTGTCCAATGGCATCAATACTCCCCCGATCATCAACAGCAAACACACCTTAATGATATCCCAATTACGCCTCGTCTGAGGCCTAACAACCATTTGTTCCTCAACCAAGTCAGCCAATTTCTTCTCTAAGGTCACCATACTAGCTTCTAGGGTCGGGAAGTGTTTGGTGGAAAATACTTTGGACTTGAATTGTTTTTTATAATCTTTTTCCTCTGGAAAATTTCCACACCTCAGCCCCGATATTAAACAATATTCCTTCAAAGATAATCTCACTGGCCTACCTTGGACCAAAAACCAAATCTCGGACGACCGCTCCAATTTAATTTCTCGAACTAACAACGCCCAAGGAATTTGACAAGAGTTATCACTATTCGGTTGGACGTCCAACAAATGCCCGAATGGAGATCTCCGCAGCTCTCTCAGGTGGACCTCTTCATCATTTAACTTCTCAAGTTCTCCCTTGATGAACTTGGAAGTTGGCCCTAAATGACTTTTGACTGAAATCTTGCAGTCAAAATGTTCATTCTCGGCCAACACAGGTTCAAAAGGAGGCAGCTCTATTTGTACTACTTCTGCATTTTCTGAGCTGGAACTTTCTCCCTCAAAACTAGGAATTTCTTGTTCGGAGGAAATTGTCCTAGCACTTTCAACTTCTTCATCAAATGAGTTTGACCTAGGATCTAAGGATGACAAACTTGCCTGCAAGGGTACACACAAGGAATTACACAAAACAATTCAACTGCAAAAATGTAATAACACACATAGAACCACACATAGAAGGGGGATATAATTTCCCGACAGCTAACCAGAACCGGTCTAAATTTTTCGACCTAACCATCCATTCGGGGAGATAATTACCAGACGTCGACCCTGAACAGACTACGACCTAGAAATCCCCTGAACCGTCCAAGCATACAAATCCCCTAAATGCATACTTTCAGACTGAAATTAAATGTATCTACACAACAAGTAAACCTAGCTAAGATATCTAAGCATACAAAGGAATGGAAATCAGATGGTTAGGGATTACTTACCATATCAGATCAGTGGGTAGCTCAGACAGTACTAAAACTGGTCGGAAAAGGAGAAGAAATGCAACTGGAACTTATCCTCCAAGCTTGGAGATGACAACGACGAAGGAGAAGAGCAGAGATGAACTGGGCGCCGGAAAACAGTTGGGTTTCGTGGGGTTTCGTTTGAGTTCAGGTGAAGCAACGTGAAGGAGGGAAAAAGAAAAAAAAACAAGGCTGACTGGGATGGAGATGGGAGAGATTCCTGGTTTTTTGGCTAAGTGTTGAAAGGGTATAAGGGTAAAATCATATTTTTTTAGATACAAAAAGAAAATCAAAATGAAAAGAAAATAAGGTTGGTATATTACGAGGTCTACCCTCCTATCACTTACAAAAAATAAGGTCTTTTCAGTCGAAATCTCCATACGTAACTTCTCAATGAACTAATCATCGCCCCACACTTAAAAACATTAGAACAATACGAATCACGATTCATAAACTTAAGATATCATCATTCCTAATTTGAAAGCATACATTTCCCTTAGAAAGGCTCTATACAAGGCCTCCGCCTCCGGAGGCAACAATAATACATGAATTAAGAACCCATCTCTTCAGTACTTCAACAACCCCATAGCTTATCAGAAGAAGGTTCCACTGCAGGAAATTTCTCACCCTAAATCTTCAACCTCATGAAGCAGTAAAATGATGAGGCAATCAAGAACCCATTGAACTGATACAGGGCATCTCCGCTTGATAGCTGTGGCCTATCTTAATCAACCCCCCATTTAATAAACATCATTATTCCTCAAGACTAATCTTTAATAACCCATCTATTACCTCTGATTTGATATCCACCATAGCTATGATCACTGCTTTCTCCCCCGCTATCTGCACTGCCATATCCTGATTTTCGACGGTTCTTCTTTGCCTTTGGGATCCCACTATCGCTATAGCTTCCATTCAAGAGTGGATCATCTATGCCCCGAATCTCTCTCCTTGTGGGCACTGATGTTGCGAGGCAACTATCATCCTTGGTTCCTTTCTTATCCTTGTCCTTCTTTATATTTTGGGAGATCTTGTATAGTTTCTCATTGAACTTTGTGATCCCCTTCTCAACAGGCTCCACCGCTTGATTCACCGTGAACTTCACATCATTCACAATCTGTAATACGGAGGCAAACATTAGAGTAGCAAGTTATATTAGAAAAAGGGTTCATTGCAGATAGTTATTGTGTACTATATGTCTTTTGCACATAACTATCCCCAACTTTAAATTCTTACATCCAGCTGCCTGAACTTTCAAAAAATTATACGCCACACAAAAAATAATGAGATCAGGGTCAAGCGCATTTTCTGACAAAAATGAGCTGTATGCAATGTTTTGAAAGTTAAGGTAGCTGGATGTAAAAGCTTAAAGTTGGGGATAGTTATGTTCAAAAGATCTGCAATTAACCCTCAAAAAACACAACAGAAACATTGAAAGAGACTTCCCATTCAATATGCCAGGCCTTTCCAGTGGCCATTACATATAGCCTCATACAAGGGTTCAAAGGAAACTTACATATTCTCCGCCACCAACAAAAACATCGCGAACACTTTCTCTTATGGTCATACCACTCTTGACATCAATATCAGGATGGGGAAGGCGAAGTTTTGTGGGGCGTTCACTGTCCCTGACTTCATCGGGATCCAAAGGACAATCAACAGAAGCATAATCTCCAAGAACAGAAATAGTTCCAGTAAAGCGATCACCCATCAGCTCATAGGGCCTTGCAGGGAATACATATAGGTGAACAGCAGAAGCAATGCCCATCTGTGCTGGATGAATACGTAAAAATGTTACACTTTCACATTCAAATGAGATGTATGGTATTCAAATATTTCCAAGCTAATAACTTTATAGCATAGAGCCACTTACATTAGAATAAATTGACTTAAACGTAATTACAGTGATCAAATTAGAGAGATTAAACGAGAGCAGAAAAGGATATATGCTCCATTGGCAAGCAAAATCATCTTTCAGAAACAATTGATAAGATAAGACATTTATACCTCTATACAAATTATGAAGTCCTGCACACTTGACTTGAAATGCAAGCCCTGCGCTATGGGGCTTTTGAATAATCCTAGTGAGTAGAGAACAGCAATTGCCACACCTTGCCACCAAGTCAAAAATACAATTGACTTAAATGTTAAAAACTTTGCTAAAGGCTTTATGTGGGCCAGTTCATCCTTTGTGGCGGTATAAAACTGTACTAAACAGTATAGAGCCCATGACTGACTGAAATTTAGAACCACTGCAATGTATATGTACCTATAAAAACAATAAAAGGTTTAGACTTTAGTTATGAGGTTGACATTAGGTGGAGGAGGACCCAACTGGTATATCAAGTTGTCGCTAAATCCATGTTCTTTCAATGCCAACATTTTAACACTCACATCCCCTCACTATCCCCTCACGTGTAGGGCGACCAACACAAATGTGGATCAATAATACATGGCAGAATCACATGCCTAATACAAAACCAGCGCTGTTACCATGTAAAACCTGAAGGTATTTTTAATTTCATTATATACACAACGTACATATTGTGCATAGACTGAAAAGTTAGGCCAAGCATATACTTAATGCCATAAATGAACAATCCAGATTTAAGTTTTAATAATTTGCGTGAGAATTCAAAAAAAAACAAATGAATTTCTAGCAGAAGTTTATAGAAGAGAGAAAAGTGAAGAAGTGAACACAAGAAAAGAATGTCGTTCAGACATAAGGCCTCCACACCCTATATGCACAATAGGTTATATTTATGCTCACTGAAAAGTGAAGAAGTGAACACAAGAAAAGAATGTCGTTCAGACATAAGGCCTCCACACCCTATATGCACAATAGGTTTGAATTTATGCTCATTGATTTGATGTGTTGAGTACAACAAACTCCTATTTGTAATGGAAGCAGGATATTTACACAAGTAACTCCAATTAATTATTATGATCACACCATTTGCTCAATTTATCTAATCACACGATTTATTCCATAATCAAAATATCTTTCATTTATCATGAAAATCATAGCATTTCAACAATACTACATTGGCTTCATTGATGGAAATAACATAAGGGGGAAATGCTAAGAGACAGTTTTATAGACTAAAGAAAATATGATGATGAGAAACAAGGATGTCAGAAGAGCTTGCTTGAGTCAGCTACGCAAAAGTCCAGGGACTGAAAGTAATGAATTATAGGAGAAGTATAAGAGACAGAAGAACTTTTTTGAGTCAGGTATGTAAAAGTCAAGGGAATAAACCAATGAGTTATAGGAGACGAGAGAGGAACTGTCTGTAGTAACTCATTCATCTTACCTTTTGTTAAAAATGTTTGACATTGCAATCACGGCAGGAGATACATTTTCAAAGTATATTTCTTTACTAAATATCTAAGTTCCAGTTCTGCGGTTTATTGTCAATTCACGAGTATAATGCTTACCAAAAAAACCAAATATACAGACTAAGCAAGTGATGTATACATATTTGATAAGGATTTTAAGATACTTAGTGACCTACTAAGCCATCCATAAGATAAAGTAACATAAACATGCAAAATAGCATATTGAAGTGAAAGCAATGAAGAACTCTTAGCTACTAGGATGTGGTGAAAGATTAAGTAGCAGAAGTAGTATCAGACAGTTAGTAGAGAACATATTACCCGCAATCCAATTTAAATTCCCCTTCGCTATATAAATCAAAGGCTTCGAGCACTACAGCTAAAACAGCGCTGAGAGCCTTTATTATCATCTGCCAAAAGAAAACAAAAATATATATTTGTTTCATTTCCCCCTAAAAATAACCGAAACTAAATTGGAAAGCTAGCAAGATCAACATAATACAATTCCACCAACTTTAAGATACATACATATTGAACAATTCCAAATTTGACGACTTGGTAAAACCATTGACCAAGCTTCCATGGTTTCAAGAAATAATTCATCGGAAAAGGATGCTTCACAGTTCCCATGTCATGACCATGTTCTAATAGGGGAGCCTTAGATGTTAAACGTCCTTGCCTTCTCATATACTCGATAGTCCTCTTTTCCCCACCTTAGAAACAAGAGAAACAAAGAGAAAAACAATCACTAAAACGTAATATTTAACATTTGAAAATGAGAAGATTACAAAAAGGTTTTGTGGTCACTATTGCAAGAAAATAAAACTTAGAAACAAAGACAATAATGTAAGAGATGTAAACAATATTTGGAGTTTGAAGAGGAGAAGACTACAAAAATATTGTCTTCATAATTGTGAGAAATTGAAACAAAGGACCAGTTGTGTGCTTCCTTAAACCAACATTAATTCATAACTAAATTCATAGATACAAGTTGTAAAATAAAGAGACCGATATACAGGGAAGAGTAAAATCCAACTTTTAAAACTGACATTTTATTGGTAGAGCTCAACCTGAAGTATGTAGCTCGATTTTAAATTTTTATATGCTATCAGAGTCTTGGTTGATTGTGCTTGTGGGCATTTTTCATGTGGCTCATTTGTTCCTCTCCGTGTGGGCTCTGATCCATATACAGATGGATTGTCTGATATGGCCCACATGTAGAAGTCCAGTCCTAAATGTGAGGGGGGGGGGGGGGGGGGGGGGGGTGTTAAGTATAAAGTTTCATATTAAATAGAAAAAACAAGCTAGCTCGATTTAAAATCCTAAATGATACAGAAGCCTAGTTGATTTGGGCTTGCAGACGTTATTGGTTGTGTGGTCTGTTTGTCACCTTCCTCCATGCTCCCTAGTCCATATGCAGATATGTTTCTTATAATGGCTCACATGAATAAGTCCAACCCTACACGTGAGGGGAGTGTAGAAAAAAGAAGATACATATACAAGTATTACAATCAATAATCAAACCCGACTATTAAGGTTGACATGTGGAGCCTGACACGATATATGCAGCAGCACAGTTATAAAATTTGATAGAATGAATCCTTATAAGGACCATAAACTTAATTATGAAGAAAAATGATTTTTTTTATCTCGTTGATCCATTACTGGAATGTTTGCCTAGCAGTCTATAACAGCTTCCATCCATGCATTAGCTTTTGTATTTCTGTTTGGCCAACAATGTTACTAATCCATCATCCATCACTCATAGGATTTACAGAAAAGGACATACCTAAGCATGCAACAAGGTATCTTCCAAAGCAATACATGGCAAAGGCTTCATAGCAATCCCGTAGTATCTCACAATCGACACTAATCGATGGATCCACCAGTGATACAAACTGTTAACAGCAATTTATGTTACGAGATGAAAATACAATATCCAATTGCAACAGTGTAAAGCACACTTTTATATACTACCCACAAATTCAAGGAAGTAGCTAAACCTTCAACCTAAACATGCCAGTAAAATTGGACAACTAAATTTCTCAATGGGTAATTTCTGTTCACGATTTTCGTTATTTACAGACAAGATTGTCAGGCTCACACCATAACCAAGAATGAGACCAGACGTTTGTAAGGGTAAGAAGACAATTTAATAAAAAAAAAGAGATAAAAATAATTAAATAGTTTTGACTACTTTGGATGGTTCAACAGTCAGGGCTTAAGCTCTGGTCCTAGTATACCATAAGACTCACTTGTTTTACTACATAATTGGGCAGTGTAGTGTAATTTAGCATTCCACACTAACAAAAAACTTCCTCACTATGTTGTATCATATGATACCAGTTTTTCAGCAAAACAACATACCGATTCTACTGCATAGCATGGAACCATTAGAATAACTCCAATCAAAAACTTTTGCTCCTGAGAAGCAATGATAAAAGATAGAAAAGAAAATAGGTTAACAGTGTGATATAAACAGTGAACACATGCATATCTCAAATAATCTAGAAAAGAATGGAAGTGGAGGAAAACCTCGGGATTCTTGTATGCATAAAGGTGCTCCAAGAGCAGATATATTGAAAGGGCAAGACTCAAAAGGACAAAGGCACCCGCAACTACAGTTGCCCACGTAGGAGGTGCGTACTCCAATTGGTTTATGAGACCGTGGTACGTTGTTATCTTCATCAGCTATGTCAACTTTAATTTGACCTATAAGCATAAGCATTGCCCGCATAATGAGATTATCAATACCTTAAATTACACATCTGGTGACAAACAAATTCATCCGAAGAAGGATATAGACCTGTTGATATGCATGATAAAAAAATGAGTTAGACAGAAAATAGATGAAAAGCTCACACCACTCTACCTTAATAGAGAAACGACAATGAGTTTTCGGAAAATACTGTATTAGTAAAGAGACATATATAGTAATTAATTTTTCTAAGAGATAGTTCTATTAAGAAGCATAATTATGTTGACCCAAACAACCAAGTTACATAGCATATGAAGAAAGTTACAGACCAAAATCATTTAAAGAAACTTGTGCAAACTAATATATACAGATTAAGCATCATTTGAAACAAGGGTAAAAACAAGAATCAATTGAGGCTGATTAAACCATCTTTCCAGCTGTTTTCTCGCATATACTCTGGAAGAGAAACAATTGAAAATTAACTTTATAGGATAACCTATATCTATTCCAATTGGGAGACTTTAGAAAGCTCAACTGATTAGTAGTATCTGAATCAACAAGGTATCCAAAAACATTGAAAAGTGAAATCGTGATAAGTTGCTGCATCCATCAACTATGTTAACCATAACTCGACTTGTATCCTTAAAATTTCCGGAATGATAAACCACCCATAACTCATTTCGCACATTTGGTGACAAGACAAACCAGTAGGAACATGTAAAATGAGCCAAATCTGCAGACATTTATGATTACTAGGCAGAAACCACATGGAAGTAAAACCAGCAGATTAAATTAACATCTCTTTGATCCTCAAATACAGCATAAGTTTCTCATGCAAGTACTTAAATATTGTTACAATACTGAAGAATCAAGCAAGGCATGTTAAGTGTACAAAATAGAGAAGATGCAGAAGTACTCAAAATGAAATCAAATTGATGATTAATTTTTTCTACCAGGTAGAGAATCCAGCTAAGTCACACATAGAACCCAGAAAATCCTAAATTACAAAAACAAACATCGTATGAAACAAGAGCTAAAGAATGATAAAGTGAAACACATTTAAGCCTCTTCCGATTGTTTGGATGCGTAGAAAAGCGGGGAAAAGAAAACAAATTTAGGCATCAGGTGGGTTCTGAGCAAGGATGGGCGGTTACCGGATCGGAATAAACGAGCATTGCCAACCAATACATGAACCTAATTTCCGCCTCAATTTCTCTTTCCCTAGGATTATCTCGAGAACCATACAGAAAAAGTGAAGAAGTGGAAGAACAACAGAATGGATCACCATCACAATTCAGAATCGAAGAAGAAACACACAGTGCGATAGATACAGAGATAGCATTTTGCAGAGCTCACCTTCACAGTTGGCTACTGCGAGAAACCAGAAAGGGCCACCATTTTCCTCGACAGAGTTCAATTTTTATTTTTATTAAAAAATGAATGTCTATTCAAAAACCATAAACAAATAAAAGAAAACAATTTCCAATCGACCATCATGAACTAAGAGTTAAAAATGTATACTTTTCTCGGCCTTTTGGCTAAGATCAAGAGTAGTATCTGTTCATCCGAATAAACCCCAGGGGCTGCGCTTCTCTGCGCAGCCTCCTCCCCTCCCCCTTCCTTCTCTATCATTCAAGCTTTTGACTCAAAGCATTCAGCTATTCTTAACGGATGCACCTATTCATGAGTTCAACAGTACCTTCTTAGGATTTTTTCTTTATAGCATCTTTTTCTTCATCTTTTTGGCCGCCGTCCACCTTCGTAGGTCGTCGCCACCCGTTCAAACTGTCCCACGACCTCGCACTACCGATCATGTGTCGCCGGTTTGGTTCCGAGCTAGTGCCAATGGCCATCGTGGTCCTCCTATTGTCGTCCACCAGGGCTCGTGCTCCATGCGCCGTCTCCCATCTGCAACGGGCCAGTTTAGGGCATATCCATCAAAGGGGCACACCCTAGCTAGCATGGGTCCGCTCCCTCGATGGATCTGGGATCCGGGAGGAGGGACGATAGGCTGGGGCCGGACGAATCACGACGAAGAATTGACGATACCAGAACGCTCCAATGGCACGAGGCCCAGAAGAACTGGCATCGCAGATTTGGTAGTTTGTTATTTCGTTCGTGTGCTAATTTTTTATCCTGTTTTAGGTCGAATAAATTGTTGGCTAGATAGTCTATTTCTTGTCTTGATTAGGACTTTTCATTTCAAGTCTCGTTGTTTTGAGACACTGGTAACTAGTTGTCTTGAGTTGTTACCTACGATGTCAAGTAGGTTATTATGGGTCCATGAGCGTTGGGTCTGCTACGGTCGGCTCGGACATACATCTGGAGCCCTGGACGTTTTCGTCCGTTCTTGTTTGATTATCTTTGGGTATTAATACAATTCTCCGCTTACCCGTTTAAAAAAAGAGTTAAAAATGTAACTGCTATAAATTCATTTTATTTAGGAAAAATATCATTTCGGTTTATTTAACTAGGCGTTATTTTTTTTGACCAAAAGCGGGAGGCATCAATTCTATATATCAATCAAAGTGACATACATACAATCTGATGAAAGCGCACAACTAAACGATAAAATTACAGACTACAAACTAACAAGCCTATAATATAATATTACCGAACTCCTTACTAGAACGCACATAGGACGCCCTAGAACATGCAAACACGTGCACGTCAAAAGTGCAACAACGTGCGCACCAAACCGTGCCACATAACGGGCACACCAAACCGTGCAACAAGTGCACACCAAACGTGCAGCTAGTGCACACCCAATCTGCACCAAGTGCAGTTATTGAAAAGCTGCAAAACGAAAGGAAAAAAAACCTAGCCGATTCAGAGTCGCCACCGTCCGACAAGGAACCTTGACCCGAGGAATCCAGAAAACGCGAACTCCAGATCCCCACTAAAGGTAACCGTTCAGGCCGGATTTGCAGCGTGACGAGTCGCCGGAGTTGCACACCACCACCGCTCAGACCCACCTTGCGAGTCCGTTGGCACCAAAACAGCATCAGCCGGAGGCGGACACAGACACCGAAAAACGACGCCGACCTTGAGAAGAGAGGGGGGGAAGGGGAGTACGGGGGGGGGGGGGGGGGTTAAGCCGGGGAGGGGGGAACGGAGCAGAAGATCAAGGGGACCTACCGACGACGTCCATGGCCGGCAGGAAACGAGGAGCTCAAAGAGGACGACGACTAGGGTTGAAGAGAGGGGGAGTGGTGCGCTGTGTTTTTGAGTCAAGTTAAACCTTACAAGTACTAGTGTTTATTAGATTAATTAGGCGCGATTTAAAAGAAAACAAATTTGATCATCTGGTTGACTTATTGTACATACTCTTATGGTTCCCTCTCTCAATAGTCACCACATTTCTCCGACTCTCATTATATCCTCCTCCTATAGTGATATTGTTTCCCTCGTCAATCCCCAACTTCCGAGCCTCCTCCATCCAAATGGAGGAACCCCCTTCTCATCCCCTACTGTTTCTTACTCTTGTTTCTTCCCCTTCGACGCGAGCGTCGTTGTTCCTCGAGGGCTTTCGATGGTAAGCCTCTTGGTTGGGTCACCGTTGCAGATTCTCTTTTCAACCAGCCGAAGTCAACCCTCACCCCACAACAACATGCAGACCAATCCCCGTCTCAACAACAACATGTAGGTCTCCCTGTAGATGTGGAGGCATTAACAACCACTGGATATTGAACCGTGTATTTGGCCAGTCTAGTCCTACCAAGGGTTGTCACGAGATTGGGATCACCATTTGGGGCCGCTCTCTCGGGCTCGAATGAGGTGGAGGACATCCAGGGCCATTTCGGAGCATTCTCACTAGAGGATGATGAAGACGACGAGGACGTTGTAGTGCTCGTCTCGAAAGCGTCGGACAAGTTCTATGAAATGGCCAACCGGATAATGACTAATATCACATGCAACCCGAGAACTCTCTACGGGGTTACGATTCAAAGGTGGAAGGTTCGTGGCTTGAAGGTCGAGTGTCTCTCCAAATAGGTCGTGGCCTTTTACTTCCCGAGAAGTAGGGCCATGAAGAATATTTTACATAAGGGGTCGTGTGGTTTCGGCGACTACCCACTAATTATGGTACATTTTCCACCTTGCATGCAACTAAGTACCATTCTGGTCCAATTCATAAAGATTGAGGTTGGGGAGTTCAAACTCTCAAGGGATGCCAGAATGGCTCTCTTTCACTCCCTCCTTGTTAACACCTTGGCACTGAGGTACTCTTGGCGCCACTGTCAACTCCCCAGTGATGGGACGACTATGTCTGGTTCTGGGTCAGCCTGGACATTGATAGACCTCTTCGGCAAAGTATTCGCCTTCGTTTTTTTGGTCATATGGAGCCCTCGACCATCGGCCTCTAGTATGAAAGGTTGCCCGACTTCTACGTCTGGTATGAGAGACTCAACTATCGGGTCAAGACGTGTCAAGGCCGTTTCTCGGGAGTAGGATGAGAAGAGGCCCGCTTTGATGACTCCTTCCATATCTGAGCACAACTTTTATTACCATCTTATTAGGAATAAAGTTTGATTGTGTCAATGACTTGGATCAATACATATAGATAATATGGCGATTTCATGGTTTTGGTACTAAATCTACTTTTGGTAGTTGAGATATACTCATCTCTCACGTTCTATGGAGCATTCTTAAGGTAGGTCATCCAATGTCAAACTCTTTAACATTTGTGATGGTGACTCATATCTCTATATGCATGATCAGTAAAAATTGATCATAAATTAATCATCACACTAGCTTTAACTATCGGTTTAGGCTAGGGACGAATGAATAGACCCTCTCATTTATTTCTAAGAGTTCTACTATCGGGAAACGGCTCCCCGATACCTTAGAAAGAGTAGTATATTCACGTAGCTAACATTACATCAAATGATAATGTAAATGTTTTTGCAAACTTTATTAATCATAAATGACTTGTATACATATTGTGGCTTGTCCTAAAACACAAAACCCAACAATAATTGTCGTACTAGCAATGATGGTCCCGACAATGGATGATATGCAATACCAGTATGTACTCGTGGGCCGGTTATGATCCCATAATCCCTACAACCCAAGGGTGATGTGTGGTGTTCTAGTGGTCACATGGAAGATATTTGGCTTAATGGTCCAGCCTCTGACCAATTATGTCTTTAGGTTTTTCTTCCCATCCTAGAAGTGCTAAAGAAGACTCGGGATTAGGAACTTTGTACTTTCCATGCCTCCGCACTCCTCCTCATGGATCTACCCTCACATGAAACTAGTGGCTCTGGTTTTTTGATACATGCTGATTGGGATTCGACCTTTGAACATCTTGGTGAAGGCAAAGATGTCCTAAATGAGTGGGATATTCACAATCATATTGGGATCGGAGGTGCACTCGGGCACACGACAATGAAGGAAGGGTTGTGATGACTACATGCTGATGTTGGTGTAGTTATATGTATCTAGGCCACGTCTGCATGTGTTTGAGAATCACCCAGACCCGATCTAGGTGGACCCACAATAGGAAAGACTTTTGTAGTTCTGCTTTTAGTATGGATAGTTGGGTCACGCTTTTAGGAGTGCATGAAAAGTCTCCTGGAAATTGTAACAAAGGAGAAGTAGTTCAATATTTCCCTCAAGGTCCCGATGAGGCCAAACATGGGGTGCCTTTTAGGAGGTGCTCGACCTTGACTCATCTGGGTTTTGAGTAGATCCCGAGGAGCCCTACACTAGTGCCACCGATTCTTTTGATGGAGATGGTCCCTCTAGGGTTTCACCGACCTACTAAATGTGCTAACAAGGGACAAGTTTCATATCTTGTTGACCCGACTAAGACGACTCCAAGAAGGAGGCTTTCAAGGGGTGTGATAGAGGACCTTGGCTTAGATAAAGCATAAAAGGATATGGACAGGGCAACAGCTCGGCCCACCAAGCTCCTTGACCTAACTAATGAGGGTCAGGAGTGTCGGATGGGCTTGTCAGAGAGGCAAAAAACGTTCTACCTCTAAAACATATGCCACCACCGCCCCTTGGTACCACCCCTGACACCACTACTGCATACGCAATTGAGGGGTAGCCAGTATCACAACACTGGAATAGGGATGAATCTCCGATGAGTCACTCGCCCAGACTTAAGTCCAAGAAGCTGAAAGGTGGAAGACCCGGGTTAGGAAAATAGTCCAACAACCTTGTGCGCTGAAGTCCCAATTGAAGAAAAGGGCTTTCTAGGTGACGAAATCGTACCCCCACAAGAGGCACAAGAAAACTATGAGGGCCTGAATAATCAGGCAAGGTCTGTGAATCAGCCCCGTTAGGATATATAAGACCTAGGACGGAGTGTATAACAATTGATTGGAGAACTATCCTATACCGCTCTTGGCCATGGTACTCTGGTCATCCTCTACAAGGTGGGACATCTACGTTTGTCATAGGTCAACATTCCCCACTCCACAGGTTACGAGGCTCATGCACAAGGCCAACACGTTCCTAGGTAATCTGGAGTAGCTGGAAATCCAGTCTCTTGATTTCATTTATGCACTCAAGTAGTTTTATGGTAATCTATGATGAAAAACAGGTCTTCGTATATGCTCCCGAACACCGATACACATGTTTATATGTGAGGATTCCATATTACAATTTAGAATCTAGAGATAATCCTAATAATCATGTTTTGTGTATATTAATAACACATTTTAAAGTATGAATAAACTACTTTTATCCTTCAAGAAAGAGTGGTATACAACGTATGTTGTACAGTAATACATAGAGAATTTTCATTAAACCTGATTAATCTCTTACAACACTCATTTCAACATTTTTATCCCGTTGAAATTTTTTTGCTAAACTGTTGAACTTTATTTTTATTCTAAAAAAACTGGTTTCTAGAGAGAGATCTCTCTAGAAACCCTTTGATCCTCTTCCTTCAACCTCTCGTCGCCGCCGCTCTGAACCCACCGTCGGCGATCTCCTACCATGGAGGTCGCTGGCGGTTCTCCCTCCTTACCTTTGCATTCCTCACCTCTTTTTCTCTCTCCTCTTCTCGACTCTCCTCCTCCCCTAGGGTTTCCCGGCCGGCCTCAGACCCGCCGCTTAATTGCTTCCTTCCTCCTTCGAGTGCTTTAGATCTGGTGTGGGAGCCCTTTCCCCTTGGATTGGTGCGGATCTGGACTTTCTCTCACCCCTATCCCTGTCCTCTCTCGCCGTTGTGGCCCTCTTTGGCCCCCTCGGGTGGATCTCGGTTAAGAGCCTCTACCGCCGCCAGTCGTTCCTCCTCAGATCCGGTGTGGGACGAGTTTCTCCGGCCTCTAAGGCGTGGATCTTCGCGGTTTGGGTTGGACTCCATGTTCGTGTGGCTTGAAGTTTCCTCGTCGTGACCTCGTCTTTGGATTTGGTCCCTTCGAATCTTCTCTGTGGCTTCCGTGCTCCGCCGCCGCTCGCAGACCCTTCTCTTCTGGACACGCTGTTCGTGTGCTTGGAGGTAAGCTCTCTCATCTCTTTTTTCCCAGTTCGTACCTAGTAGAAATATCAATTCTCTCATGTTTGGCATCTCTGTGGGTTGACCAGATTCGTAAGGAGCAGAGGGTACGATTCTGGGCGGGGGGTTGTTTGAGTCGAAGGTAATCTCATTGCCCCTTTAGTGTTGAGTTTTCTATCCTCTTGCCCTTTGCTTACTCCCTTTTCAGTTGGCTTCACTTCCTCTCGAACCTTTGGGTTTGAGCTCGTTGGTTGTTGGTTACTGGCGAGATCTTAGGACAATTATGTTCGCTTCAGAAGCCTCTGGTTTGGGTTTGTAGGTCTAGGGCGTGTCTCAGCCGTCGCGGTGCAGGCCGCCGACAACAATGAGATGGGAGTAGATTTCTCTTTGTGAGATTGGAGTTTTGAGGGTTTCTGCAAGTTTGGCTTATGCAGACGGATGCTTTCTCTTTTGTGCTTAATGGTGGTTAGATCTTGGTGTATAGACCTTGGTTTTCAATTTAAGGGCTTCATGTTGGTCATATTGAGGTTCTAGACCTGGTTCTGTTTCTTCTTCATTCATATGTCATAGTTGTTGTTGGTTCTTTGTTGTAATCTGTTTGATGTTGTTCATGTTCGGCTTGTATTCCTTCAGTGTGTTGAGGATGATCATGAGGTTCCGATTAGAGAGGATCCCTCCTTCATTGTATTTCTCTCATGCTCTTCAATTCGAAGAGTATGTTTTATATACTGTTTTGCTGATAAAAAAAACATTTTGCTAATAAAGTTGCCAAACAAGCACTTTAAGTTTTTTGGATGTGATATTGTCTTAAGACGGAAAACGTCCAAATATAATTACGTCTTCGAGACAAAGTTACAATATATATTTATTTGATATTTGTTAAAATCTCATTTTGAACAAATATATATAGAATAATGAGCTTTTGATATATTAATCGATTCCCCCACTTAATAACGTGGTTTCTGGGTTTGAATGAGTACAACCCCATACCTTAAGTTACAAAACATTTATTTATGTTTTAATGAAGTTCTCATATATAAAAAAGACTGCTAGAAAAAAAGAAGTAATGAATATTTGTCATAACAAACATACATTTACTTGTCCTCATAAGGAGAGCCACAGCAAAATCATGGAATAAAAAATATACAGTTGAGGGGAAGAATAAGCATAATAGCTTGGGGACATGGAACCACAGGTTCAACATCTGGTAGACATTTTTGGCCTGCTACTGACAAGTCTGATATCATATCTGACAATTTGCAGCTGCATAACAACACAATAAGAGAATGTCATCATCGTGCGGATTATTATATCGGTTCATTGGTTTGGAATCAAAAGATCACATTTGGGGTTCTTAACAAGTAGCAGTGCTATGATTTAAGCATATCCAATTCTCCTTCAAGATCCATTCTATTAATTTGATCATAGAGATCTTCTACAAGATAGCTATAGAACAGAGCTGATGAATCAAAATTCAATCCACTTTCCTGGACTTTTATAATCAGATGAAGAGAAACATTAGTATGTTATGAAAAAATATCATATTGTATCAGAGTACTCACTGCAGTACACAAATTGGTTGATGTCAAGAGTTACTGTGCCTTGCTTCTCTGTATCAAATGAGTTGAACAGATTCCTGAAACAAAAATTACACAGACGGCAAATGGGCACATATTCTAACATTTTACTTGTATCGCTTATGATGTACTAATTGTGAAAGATGCACAATGAAAACGGATTTTATGAATCTAAATGCCTACCGAGCAGACTGTAAGAATATACAAATCGATGTGAAGGCATCTAGTCGAAACATTCCATCTTTCTGCTGATCAAAGCACTGTAGAGTATAAAAATAGACGTATAAGCATTTTCAACTGAATAAAATTTATAACCAGTTCAAAATATACCAGTATCTTGCTTAAAGCTCACATTAATTTCTTAACCTGCCCCTTTGCTAATTCACATATAAATATGGAGCAATACTACATGATATTTGAAAATAGCAAATTTGTAATGAATTTTTCCAAGAGGGTAATGATGAAGAAAACTGATTAAGATACTGATTACTTGTAAGTTTCAAGTTGCAAACATAGTTTACTTCTTATGCTATGGTACTACAGAACACAATCATGGATCTAGCAAAGTTGAATAAATGCTACACGCTTGAGTAGCATAAACATTGTAAGCAAGAAAATTAGGAAAAGAATTCCAAATACCATGCATGACATCTTGAGAGATGAAAAAGATAAATCAACAAATAATCCCTCCGTCCCAAAATGAGTGTCCACTTTCCTTGTTAAGAAGTTAGTTATGTATGAGTCAACCCTAATATCCTTACATGAGTGAACTATAACCACTCAGTAGATTAGCACATGGGAGAACATGGGGACATGTAGGGAAACTAATGCACTAATTCCTCTAATACTTAATTTACATTCAAAAGCAAATGGAACACTTATTTTGGGAGGAGGGAGTAAGCATGTGTAACAAAATAACTATCTCGTAATACTTTTAATTGAGCCATAGAACCTGGAACTCAAGTATTTAGTACAACCCTTTTGTACATTCCTTAAAGGTTTTACCTCACAGACTGTGTGAAATGCAGTAGCATCTAATGAGAAGCCAACCTTTTCCAATGCCTGTACCAATCACTCAGCAGTTAAAACTTCAGCAAGATGAGAACTGAGCACGCCAGATAGGTAAGCTTAATGTGCAAGCATAACAATCTACAACTCATAATTGTTTATTTAGAGTATAGAAGACTTAACGCTTAGAAATAACCTTAAATGCATCATCAGCAACAAGATATCCACATCCCCTGTAACAATCACCAAATACATATTTTAATTCTAAAGATTTGCAGCTGATGCATAATAGAAAAGATAGGTACATAATAGATACACAATGTATTAAAAGCTGAACCGGTCCGTTAACCAGGCCATCATTTCAACCAGTATCACCAGCTGGTCAGACAGTGACATGGCACCAAATAATTCTGTGACCAATCAAAACCCAGTTTGACAAAGAACCATACCAGTATGGTCTGCTTTATGTTGTAGACATGATAAAGTGTAGATTATGAATGATGGGCACTGTGACAGGAGTGCGAACAATTATATCTCTCATCCAACCTAAGACATGCACAATGTAATTCCTTATATCCACAATATTCTCAATTTTTCCCATGGCAGCTATGAAAATTTTGATTGCCAACATTGATATCGTAAATATTAGCAAGTGTACTGCCAACAAAATTTCGAAAGGAACAGCATAACTAGCTGCCAGTTATGATACAGATAAGTTGTTTTATAACTTGTAACAAATTAGATAGATAAGACAGTTATACATTATAGTATAATCAAGATGGTAATAGATTATAATATCAGTATATACTTTTTCCAGCACACAATGCGTAGGAATGGACATTCAATGCACAGTGAAAAATAGAAGGAAAAATAAATCACCTTTCCGTTTCTGTAAAGCCTTGTTGAACCTGCAAAGAAATTAGAATTAAGCAAATACATGGAAGTTAGTTTAACAGGTCTGTCAAATTATAGTTAACAAATAACAGAAAACTTACAATAAAAGTGCACTGGGAAACAATGCTAAATATAGAAAAGAAAATACTCTATAATATAATAAAATGCAGAATGCCATGTTTCATTCTGATAACTCAGCTGTCAAGGGAGTAACTGAGTCTGTCTTGTTTATAAGATATACAACATAAGTAATGTTATTTGCAACACTGCAGTACAAGGTGAAGTGAGGAACCCATATTTTCCAGGTATTATAGGTAAAATACTAAACTTATCTCAAAGAAACCTTGAGCACAAAAGCAACAACATGTTGCATAAAGCAAAATATCACTTTAGGTATTTGATATGAATATTAAGTTGGATGTAAAAGCACGTGAACATACTAACCTTAAGAAGAAACTTGTTAAGAGCAACGAATTCTGAGGACATAAAATATGGAATTAGAAAGATAATCTGATAGCAACCCAGATGGAGATTCTTAAGTAGAAACCGTAAATACTAGGGACTAATCCTCACACATGAACAAAAAATATGAACACATCTAGGGTACTAATCATCATCATTTGACCAAGATCAGAAATAACAAGAACAAAATAGGTTGCTCAAATTCCCTTAACAGCTTCAAAATTATGTCAGCAAGTGCCCGATCCCAAACATTACAGTTCACAGCATGAAAATCACTCTTCTGCTTGAGGCAGTGTCATGGATTTCTTCATACATTATGGGGTCAAATGATCTCACTTATTAGCCTCCCTCAAGCCACATCTCCATTTATTGATGTGTTTTGTTTAATCATGTACGTCTATCAATTTGGGTAGCTTATGAATCCTAGCAAAAGGGCCATCCATATTTTAACTTCAGATCAATACCCTCAATAAACATTTAGGAAGAATAAAAAATTCAAATGTTTGTTCATGAACCACTCAATAACACAACATCAATCAACAAAGTTGTTGTGGCTACATACCTACTCCCATGCATTATCATGTCCCATTAACCATTCAATATAATATGATCTGAAAAAAGAGTGATAAAACGAAATGACAATGCGCCCAATCATTCAGCTTACCTCCAAAGCTCATAATACCATTTCTGTCAAAATCATACATCCTGCGACAAAAACAAACAAAATAATAAATAAATAAATAAATAGAGGGATAAAGAATTTATATATCATACACATCACATTGATAATCATTGCTTATAATCATGGACCTGATCATTTGGTGGACAACTGGGAGAGGAAATTCTAGGTTTCGAAAAGCAAGAGCACTCTGGTATAGATAAATAAAAGATGTCGAGGTTAATGGAAAGACGAAACACTATAATGCGGAGGTTTTGGGGGAAAAAGGAGCAAGCTCCGGAAAGAGAGGAAGAAGAAGAAGAACCTGGAGCTGATCGGCATTGATGCTTCCAGTTTTCTCCGAATCAACTCGATCGTAGCACTCTCTCAGGATCGCACTGTTCGCCATTTCCAGAGAGCTCTGAGGCAGCAACTCGGTCTAGTCTCGTATTCGTGGTCTCGCGTCACATTAATCCATTACGACATCGTTTTCAGTCAGGAAATAATAATAACAACATTTTCATGACCCATTTTAAATATTTAATATTCCACAACCCATTTTTGATTTTTCCACGCTGTCGATTTTCGAAATGTCTCATGACTCGTTGGGTCAAACAAACTGTTGGTCGTTTGTACACGTGGTGAAGTTTAATTGGTTACTGTACGTCACCGTAATAAGACTATTTGATCGAATATGCGAACCTTGCTGATTGGGACACACAACTCAAGAAGCCTCTCCTTTTCTCTTCTGTTCATTCTTTTTTCCCAAAACCCATCCTCTTTTTCAATTTCCCCCTTTTTGTATGCTATAATTCGAGAACATTCCAATCTTCATATTCCAATCTCACCCTTAAATTCAACTCCAAGTATCATTTCTTCATAAAAAAACATAGATTTTACTATTTTTTATTCTAGGGTTAGGGTTTTTGGATTCGATCTAGTTGCTTCTTTACTTTCGTGATTCCGAGAGGCAGAAGAAATGGGTGGCGATGGAGATTCGAGCGAGAACAAGGTTGCTGGCGGTGGCGATGGAGAAGGGGGAGTCATGGTTCATGTTCGGTGCTCCAATGGTTCCAAATTTACCGTGAGGGCGGTCCTTGATTCGCCTGTTGCGGAATTCAAAGTGATTTTGGCTCAAAACTGCGATGTTCCGGCTGATCAGCAGAGATTGATTTACAAAGGCCGCATTTTGAAGGACGACCAAACCCTGGAAAGTTATGGTACAGGAATTTTATTGTTTTGGTTACTCGGTTACTTGATTTCTTGTCAATTTTGTGTTTCTTATTGGAAGTGAAGGATTGGGTGTTTGGTGGTTTTGCTTTTTTTTTTTCCTTTCTAAATCTAGGTTTTACTGATTATGAGCTTCTGATATGTTTTTTTATGATAAATGATTGGCAAAGATATCAGAGTTTTGTCATCAATAGATCTGCTGTTGGTCTTTTGATCATTATGTAGTTCAATAGCAGAGATCTACTTTCACTTGCTTGGTTAGGAAGTACTTGAGCTCAGCAAAATGATATCTGTCAGTATATATGACATTATTATTACTCTAAAAATGTGTTCAGTTTGCAACTTAAATTTTTACTTCGGTTAGTGGAAATGTGCTTTACTGTGTATGGCTCTTTTCACTGGAATGGAAGCTCTTCTCTGAGTACTTCCATTCTTTTCACTGGAATGGAAGCTCTCTTCTCTGAGTACTTCCATTCTTTGTTCTAGGATATGATAAAAGAGTGAACGAGTGAAGCTTGCAATGCTTATTTTGTTGTCATTTTCTTTTTGTTAGTTGTCACTTTTTTTTTTCTTACATGCTAAGTTCTGTAATAAAGGTTATAAGATTTTCATTGCTTTTCACATTGACACCAGAGAGTGAATGACATATTCATTTGATGTATTGAGTTGCCTCCTTCACAAGTCAAATCTGTGTGCCTGACTCTTTATTGGAGTAGAAGATAAATTATGCTTAGTATTCCAAGCCCACACACATTATCTGTAAACACATTTATGTTTGACACATGATCGGACATATTTGAAGTATGCTCGTACATTTTTTATTTGATATGTCAAGACACTAAAGACTTTAGTTGGTAATGAGCTTCATGCACAATTTGTGTGATCTTACTTTTGATATCTCTTGCTGTGAAGTTAGCTGTGTTGCTGTTGTATAGAGGATAGTGGGTGGGAAAGTTGTGTAGTTGATGTTTGGGCTGGTGGAACTTCCAATCTGTTCTTATGATTACACTTTTAGCAATCCCTAAGTTTAACCTAGTGACATTTGTTTAGAATAGTTTTGGTTTGGTTTCATAGTTTACAGCAACATTCCAAAAGTAAATACCTTTTTCTGCACACAAGAAGCCCTGTTTACATTTACGTTGCTGGAACATTTTGAGTTGGTTTTTTTGTATCATGTTCTTTCTGTTCCACCTTCTTCATCAGGGCTAGTGAACCTTTACCCTGAAAAGGTGGCAATATCGACAATTTTTTTTTGGAAATTTCCGCTATGTATTGGGCATATTTGTTTTCTTTCAATTTTCTGAGGTTGACCTTATTTAACTTGATCTATTCTCTTGTCGAAGGTTTGCAGGCCGATCATACTGTTCATATGGTTCGTGGTTTTACCCCAAATGCATCAACACCTTCTGCTGCAGCTGCACCTCCCACCACTGCCACAAATGCTGGCATTCCTAATACTGCAGCTGGAGTTACAAGAGGTGTTGGCTCCAATGAAGCTGGGGCTTTTGGCGGTGCTGCTGGTGGGACACCTTTATTTCCTGGGCTAGGTTTCAATCCAGTAGGTGCTGGTGCTGGTGCTGGTGCTGGTGGTGGGGCACCTGGTTTATTTGGAGCTGGGCTTCCAGAATTTGAACAAGTGCAACAACAACTTACTCAGAACCCTAACGTGATGAGGGAAATAATGAACATGCCTGCTATTCAGAACCTGATGAATAACCCTGATTTAATGCGTGGTTTAATCATGAGTAATCCTCAAATGCGTGACATTATTGACCGGAATCCTGAGCTTGCTCATGTACTGAATGATCCTGGGATTCTCCGGCAAACATTAGAGGCTGCAAGGAACCCCGAGCTTATGAGAGAAATGATGAGAAATACCGATCGAGCAATGAGTAATATTGAATCTTCTCCTGAGGGTTTTAACATGCTAAGACGGATGTATGAAAATGTTCAAGAGCCATTTTTAAATGCTACTAATATGGGTGGGAATACTGGAAATGCTACAGATTCTAACCCTTTTGCTGCTCTCTTGGGGAATCAAGGGGGGATACAAGCCAGAGATGGATCTAACAACCCTTCAACCACCGGTTCTGAATCAGCTGCAGGGGCTGCCCCAAATACAAACCCACTTCCCAACCCTTGGAACAACACAGGAGGTAAGCTTTCTTCAGCAATTAAAGTATAATTGTAAAGCAGAAATTTTGTATAAACTTGAAGGCTGTGATATCCTTGGAAATGATGAACTGTATGTGCATAGTAGGAACGTAATGCCTGCCATTGCATACAATCACTATTGCTATATTTGGAAATGCCGAACTTTTGCGCATTGGAGGAAGCATAGTGTCTGCAATATTGTGTTCAATAAATTTGCGTGGACTTTCTTTTTTATGTCTCTTGCTCCCATCTTTACTATCATTCCATATTAAGTTTATCTCTTACTATAGTTTATTGTCATGTTGAAGATGGTAAGTTTTCTGTTTGTATTATGCAGTTCTAACATATTGGGTCCTTAGCACTAGAACAGATTATGTCTGCATGCTTCGAAATTGTATTAAATCCTTACTACTACAGGAGCTTTAAATGTAATATGTTCTTTTGCAATATTTTCCCCTTTACGTTACATATAATTTGCTATATGTTGTAAATGGACAGGGGGGACCCAGGCAAACACTACAACAAGGTCAACTCCTGCTGGTGAAGCAAGAGCACCGGGTGTGGGTGGTCTGGGGGGGCTTGGTCTGCCTGATATGCCGAACATGCTTAATGGCATGCCAGATGCAACTCAGCTTAATCAGATGATGCAAAATCCAGCTATATCGCAGATGATGCAGAGCCTCCTCTCCAGTCCTCAATATATGAACCAGGTACTGTGAACAGTTAGATGTTTATATTTGCGGAGGTGGTGGTTATACACTATAAATTTCTCAAAAGGGTTCTTGGATTGTAGGTTATCAATCTCAATCCTCAGCTGCGTAGCATGGTTGATATGAATCCTCAGCTGAGAGAGATGATGCAAAATCCTGAACTGCTTCGTCAGCTAACTTCACCCGAGACAATGCAGGTACATTCTTTTTTTAGTAATGTGTAGTTACTATTGCTTCTTGGTGTGCCATAACCTTCCAGTTATTGTTATAATCCCTACAATGACTATAGTAGCCCTATTTAACTTCTGTACACTTCAAAATAGTTCTATCTGCGCCTGTCCCTCGACATGTGCCCTGAATGTGTCTCAACATGTATTCTCAGTGTAACAAACTCAAATCATTATTGCGTACTAATTTAAACGACGTCGATTGCAAATAAAGTATAGAAGTACAAATGGAGATTGCTGTATGATGTAGTGTCATCACTGCTAACTTGAAATGGGTTGTGAGATTTTCTCCCTGTTTTCATCTCCTATAGCTAACCTGTTTACCTATTGTTGGTGCTTTCTTGCAGCAAATGCTGGCTCTACAACAATCACTTCAACCTCAACTCAATCGATCGCAGTCAACCCAGTAAGGGGGCTCATGTCTCTATATTTACTTCGACATCGTGTGTAACAAATTAGATATATATTTGCAGTACTATCATGTGATGCTACACATTTAATAGTAGTCTGTTCATTAATTTTAGTGCCAATTTCGGCCAGGTAAAAGATTAGAAAAAAAAGGCTCCATTTGGATCACATCCCTTCTGTAACACTAGAACAAATGTAAAAGATTGCACTTTTTTTATATTTAATTGCCAATCTCTTTTGCACAGGGAGCAACCTCTAAATGGTGGAGCTACAGGAATGCCAAACAATGCTAATCTGGATATGTTGATGAATATGTTCAGTAATCTTGGAGCCGGCAGTTTTGGCGCAAACGCATCCAATGGTTAGAGCTCGCTTATGAATAAATGTTTCTCAGGTATAATAGAACGTACTGATTTTTGATATCTGATTATGCATCATTTTGTATTGGCAGTACCACCAGAAGAACTTTATGCAACCCAACTTTCCCAACTTCAAGAGATGGGTTTCTTTGACACCCAAGAGAATATCAGGGCATTAAGAGCTACTTCTGGGAATGTACACGCTGCAGTAGAGCGGCTTTTGGGAAATCCAGGCCCCTGAACAAGGTGTTATTCAAGAACTGTTGTCATGGACATGCAAGTGTCTTGTAAGGACACTTGCTACTGTAGATGCATGAATAAAGCAAGTATAGAAACATGATAGAGCTGTGAACTTGTGGATACAACAAGCTTATTGCATTGCAGGACTATTTTGGTGCCCCATCTTCTCTCTTTCTCTTATGTACATACACATTTCAAAGTTCCTTCTTTTCAAAACTTCTTTCATGCTAGATGACTGTATTTTGATTGTGGCTTACATACATTTATGGTTACTGGTCCCTATCCCTAGTGCTCTGTTAACAATGGGAATTAGGATCCGTTTAACTTTTTTTTTCTGCTTGCAGAGTTTCTTGTGCCATAACAGTACTACTTCATCCTGTTAATTAGGTCAATTGCAATTTAAGTATTTCACATCTACGGTTACAAAAATTGACACTGAAGGGGCTGTTAGTGAGGTAAAATGGTGAGATTGATAATTTAATGGAGTTAAACTCAATATATTAATAGTAATTTCATCCTGAAGGTTTTTCATCAGTGACTGGCGCTTGCTGCTCACAGTTCCAAGAAGTATAAAGACCTTGATAGTTTTTTTTAATCGGCAAAGCAATATATTAAAACTAACCAATTCAAAAACCGAATTAGACAGACCAATTAAAGAACTCTAGCTACGGAGATCGAACCCAACAAGGGGGGACAAAGGTCTCAGAACCAAATATGGCAATCGTATAAGCGCAACACAAAAGGCTAACAAAAGAGTCCAGAACTCGTATTTAGCAACCATGAAGCCCGGTAAAAAATGGGTCAAGTACCCAAATTTTGCAACCATGAAGCACAAAAACAAAGCCGTCATTCACTGAAACCCCATAACTTCACCCGAGATTGAGGAAATAATTGTATCTCATCGGCACCCAGACTTAGCAAGTACATGGATAGCAACACGCCGTCGACCAACATCGAAAACGGCAGAGATAATGCAGCGAAAAATCACCGGAACTCGAAACCCAGATAAACAGAACTCCTCGATTTTCAGGTCTAAAGACTCAGTATTACCCGTCAAAGGCCAACACCTAAAGAATAACGGGCCCGTCTCACAAAGAGAGGGGTACTAGGAAAACCGAAAGGAGCCTATAAATAGGGATGACCAGAATTTCAACAAGCTACATATAAAATTAGGGAGAAAGAAGGAATACCATCCGAGACGAAGAGGGACAAGTCCAGATGCACAACGGATCCGATAACAGAAACGCTTCCCGCGTTAGATATACAGCAAGCCACCTGATATCCGCCTCAAAAGGATCCGGTGAGCAGCAAAGCACCTGGCAAAGACCGACGAATAAAAGCCACTTGTCACGACCAGAGCTCGAAAAGACCCGAACCGGGCCCGCTTGTAGGTGACCATGCCCGACTGCATCTGACCCGGTCCGAAAGTAGATGATCCGGCCCGCCAGCACCCGACCCAGGCCGCCTGCACCCAACCCAGGCCCGACATGAAACCTACCAAGGAAGCCTGGGCCGGTGCAGACCCGGGTCCGAACCGACCCAAAACCCGAGCTGGGTCACCCAAACCGTGTCTAGATCAGAATAAAGCCCACAGACTTAGCCAGCCCATCAACCAAACCGGCCCAAGACCCCAAACGCTTACGACCCAAACCGAACCACCAAAACCTGAACCGCCCATGAGCCGAATCTAAGACAACCGAAACACCTGCAATTTTGCGGGAACGACGAGAACAACAACGACTAAACCCAACCACCGGAGCCAACTTCGACGGAGCAAAGTCAGGCCAGGACCACACTAATCTGTGACCAAAGAGGCCACGGAAAAGTGTCCCACGCCGGAACTGATGCATACGCTGGAGAAGACTCTATACGAAGTCGGAAAGAAGCTGAGAAAAGCCGGATGCGTGAGCTTTCCCGGATATCCTCTCCAGATCTAGCGCAATGAGGACTCCGGATGAGCGAAAATCCAGCACCTAGACAACCATCACTCACCGGCCGAACAGACCCCCAAGAGAGACCCAGATCCGCAACGTCGTTCCAAGAAAGGACGGAACCAGATCTGAGATGAGGAGCTGAGGAAGGTAGCGAGATAAGGGGGAATAGACAGACAAGGAGTGATGAAACCACAAGCAAACGAACATCACGAGGCCACCACCACACTTGCGGCGTTGTCGGCGAGAAAACAGAGGCAATGAGGACGAAGCTGTAACTCCGGCGAGCAAAAGAAAAAAAAAGCACAAGGGAGAAGAAGATAGAGAGGGAGGAGGGGAGGCCTCCGCCGGCGATAGCCTTGGCCGGAGCCATGGGCATCATCGGCGGGGAAAAAAAGGAAGGATGGCGGCGAAGGGTTTGGGACTAGGGTTTGAAGTTTCAAACGAGAGAAAGAAGGGGAGAGTTTTCTCGCAGGACGAAATCTTAAAAAAAAAATATTGATCCATTGAAGACCTTGATAGTTGTAATGCATCCTACATCATGAGTCGAATGCCTTGGAACTTTAAATTTGCCTCAACTTATGAGCTCAAGTTGCTAAGAATATCTCAAGTCTTTAACAAGAATAAAGGCTGATATTGTTGTTGATAGAATAAAAAATATATTAAATCTACCTCTTTTCTATATCAGCCAGCAAGTCTAGTCATGTTTTCTCTACTGGTTGATAGTTGTTGATTGATTTAATAAATAAATATTATAAAACAATTTCAAGAGTGTTTTTATTTTAATTTTGATAAAAATATAAGATAATTTAATTACTAAAATAAAATAAAAATAGGAAAACTTTAAATGTATACTAAATTGAAATTAAATATATATTAAATAATAAATCAATGTTACTAAAAATTTAAAAATAATTTAAAACATTTTTCTAAAACTACAACAGATTTTATAAATGAAAAATATTTTTATAAATAAAACTATAGTTAAAAAAAATATTTTTCAAGGGTCAACAATTAGTCAAAATATATTTTTTCAAGGGTCAAAGGGAAACTAACCGCTGGCGTCGATGGATAGTGCCATCGGTAACGTAACCGACGCACCCATCCGTCAACGCTTTTTCAACATCGATCCGATAACAATTCGTTGCTGTTTCGTCTCTGCTAACACATATCCACTAGCGAACCACCTACAAATGGAGATGCTCTAGGAACATTCGCAGTTATTTAGTTACTGAAACAGTTTTATTTATAGTCTATCAAATTGGTGTAGGCTGAATGATGAGAGGGATAGAAGAAAGTAAATAAAAAAAAGATAATTTAAATACAAAAATATTATACATATAATTAGCTAAAATACATAATTATATTTATGTACACGGATATAAATATAAAATATAATTTAAGATAAATTAGATTTTATAATTTATTCCGATTTTACTAATACTTTTAAGTAATACTATAAATATTTAAATTAGTAAAAAATAAAAAATAAAAACGAATTAAATAATAATTTCGAATTTTAAAAGAAAATGAATCCTATACAATAAATCTCAAGATTAGTATTTTCCTTTTTTTGTTGTTGAGAATGAACGATGTATATTATAACTTTAAAAAGTTCAATACAATCTAGCAAACTAAAGCAGAAACTGAAAGTAGCGAAATAGAAACTTGGATAAAGAGTAAACATGCTCTTATGGAATCCTTTGATGTTTAGAAGGTAGTAGTGCGAAAGCGTCCTAAGATCACCGATCAAGCGGCTCCAAACGGGCTTTCAACGACCGAGCAGGTCTGTTGTAACTTCTCATGTTTGTGGACTGAGAATCCTTCCAGGTCGTCGGCGTGCGCCGTCCTCTCCTGCTTGATAAAGGTGGAGCTCCTAAGTGCGGGATTGTTGACCCCTGAGCTGGTAGGAGAATCTTTTTTCGGCTCTTGATGGTACCACTGCCATCCTACATCCAGGGGGCGGTATAACCGAATGCCCTCCCCCTAGACCGTCTCACTCTCATTCCTTGAGGCGAGGGTGCTTATTGCCCCCCGCCGCTGTATAGAATGCTCCATTCGAACAAGTTCGCCCGTCAGTTGGATCCAAGCCGTCGAACCATGGTGTAATACCCGAACCAATCCCCGACCCAAGCTCCTGACCCGGTCCAACCCATGCCCACCCGCCAACACGTCTCGCGTCAGCCAACAATAGTCCGAGCCTTGGGCTGCTACCAAAGCCTATTTCCCTGACCGGCCTAACAGAGGACCACGGCCCAGCCCTCGCCTCTGGCCCAGTCCCGGTCCTTGTCGCCTTGGCTACCATGCCTAGGCTCAGGCCCAACGGCCCATGCGCTTGAACCTTCGAAGCCCTAGCTGACACCTCGCCCGGTCTCCGTCTCCACGGAAGCATCAACTCCGGCAACACCATCACCGGTTGTCCCGTCTCCGTACAAGAAAAGACGTTCACCAGGGTGGCCGGACCCGACTGAAATCGGTCTCCACACCAGCGTGGCCTGATCCTTAGCCCCATCGTCTACCTTTAGTACCCCCATCATGACGGTATCCCACTGAAACCCCATCTGTGGAGAACCCGATCTTGGCGGCAGTTCCAACGTCTTCTCCACACGACCTTGGCACGGCCGCGGCTCCAACGGAGTACGCCTCACCCGACCTCGCCTATACTTTATCACTTGCCCCTTCGATCTCCTTCCCAACGCCCTCGGCGAAACCGAACGAGACAAAAAACTCTCAGGAGAAGGAGACCTCGCCGGCTGAGATTCTGAGGAACCTCTGTTGCTCTCATCCTTGCTCCCGCGGTGGTCAGAGACAGGAAAAGAACCATCGCCGCCGCTCTGCAACCAAATCGCAAAACCCTATTTTCATAGAGAAAATAAGATTACGCTCCCCCATGTATGGTTGTTGCTTCGAAAACAAACATCATCACCATGACTAGGATCATGGCCATAATCAACTCTAGATCAATATTTTCTAATTACTACTATGAATAATAGAGTAATTTCGACTTTTTTAAAAAATAAACAATAATTGGATTGCAAAATGGGGAACACATTGTTCAGCTAGGTTAAGTACTCGATACTTTTTATACGTCCGACGTGTATAAATTAGGGTAGCACAATACATTTAACCCAAAAGACTAGGGGTGTCCATGGGTCGGGTCCCCGCCCCGTGGCTAATTTTTTGAACCGACCCGTAGTGACCGGGTTCAAAAATTTTAACCCGCTCCCGGTCCCAGGCCCGAAAAGACACCTTTGAACCCGCCCGTCCAGATTATGGGCCGGTTCACCGGGTTGGACCAACCCATCCGAATTTGTTAACAATTGATCGCATTAACCGTAAGTAGTAGCGCGTATACTTTCAAATATTTTTTCATTATCCAAAAACCCTTAAAAAGTCATCAAAGAGTGCTTATAAGCTCTCAATTTGGTCACTTCTTAATTATGAAAAAACTCTCTCCCCTATTAAAATTTTATCAAAGGTTCAAGGATTAAAAATGTCAAACAGGAAGTTCAAGTTGACTCAAAAGAGATTATGATTACAAAAGATGAGTTCAACTCAACACAAAACTATGACATGTTCTATTACAAAATTGGTAATCATCTTCAAAATCTCAAACAATCAATCTTCATCTTTATACGTAAAAGTAATTAAAATTGTAAGAGTGTAGCTTTAGGCACTGAACTTGTACCATATCCGGGTGGTCCGGGTTATGTAGGAAAGCATGTGACGAATCCGCAACCCGGACCGTTCACTCCGGGTTTGGTATTTCTGAACCCGGGCCCGTCCCCGTAACCCATGAGGACAAACCCATTGAGACCGGGTGAGCCGGGTTGACCGAGTGGATTGGGTTCCGGCTCCATTTTGGACACCCCTACAAAAGACACCCTCTATTTACTGATATCAGATTAGAAATTAAATGATTTGGGTAATGGGCTTCGTTTCCATAACTAGACTGGACTGAGCCAAGCCCAACCCAGCTATGATGGTATCTCTCGTAAAGATTCCATATTATGTCGCCAAACGGTGCAACATATTCTCCATGATCCATTTTTTGTTTTCTAATCTTTCTTATCGATCATGAATTTATTTGAAGCTTTATCTTTGCTTTTTAGTCAATGTAAAAAATGTAATACCAATACAGTACTCTCTTTTGGTTGAAATATAATTTAAAATATCACTATCAATTAAATGTTAATTACAGTTTTGACTCAACAATTGACATAAAATTTAAGGATGAATTCTAATGATAATTAACATGTCCCAATCTTGGGCTGGTGTGTAGAGACTTTCCAAGCTGCATCTAAAGATCTGGGGACTTTTGTGTGTGCTCATTCCAGAACAATTAAAGGGGAGTCTCTTGATGCTGCTTTTATTTTGATTCACTCACAAGAATACTTGAAAGTTTATAAGGAATCTGGGTTGATTTTAGAAGATAAAGAATACAATTTCATGGCATGTTCTGTGGATATCTCAGTTGTCCTTTTGGGTAACACTTCTAGGGAGGGTTCTACTACTTCAGATTCTTTGGCCACTGATAGTTCTGATAATGATTGCTCCAGTGAGTTCATTGTTAACTTATCTACACAACCACAAGAAGACAGAATTATTGTTCCTCAACCACAAGTTGAAAGAATTATTGTTCCTCAACCACAAGTTGACAGAGTTACTGCCAGTTTAGAGATCCAACCTCATGAGAATAAGGTTTTTTTACAACAGAATGCAACTGACATTATTCCTCAGGTGATGGTTACTAAAGATTTGGAATTCCCTCCCCTCATTAACTCCACTCCAATACTTGTAGAGGATACACAACAAATCACCACCATTCTCCCTCTATCTTTCAAAGAGGCTCTCATTGTTCCTGATACAGTTTTGGGAGAAAACTCAGACAGTTTGATCAATGTTCCAGCAAGATTGGTGAGTGATACAGTGCAACACACAGCTGGTGAAGATGGGACCTCTATTGAGCTTACTAGTCAAAAGGGGCCCATGGTGCAGACCCCAGTTATCAAAAAATTTGTTTTGGAGGGATTTAATTCAAAAAAATTCAAGTTTGGATATTAATCACTCCAACCCATTAAGTAAAGGACCAAGGGTTAATAAGAGCACCCACATCAAGGGGGTTTTTGGGCGAGGCAGGGGCGGGAGCATAAGAGGAAAGGGTTCAAGGTTCGGGGTTCGCTTGATGTGGGGAGTGAGGGGAGTGAGGGGCGCGGGGCAAGAGGCATGGGGTGAGGGTTCAGGGGGCAGGGGCGCGAAGCCTAATTCAGCCCCTTGCCTCGCTGCCCCTCTGCCTCTCTACTGTCCACTGGCAACGCGCCACCTATCCAAGCCAAAAAAAATAAAATCAAATGAATATATATATATATATATATATATATATATATATATATATTTTTGTTAATTAATGATTTATATATATAAATATATATCTAATAATTAGGTTTTAATACATTTATAAACAAAAAAATATATGTTTTTAATTTAAAAAGTTAGTTTTAAATTTTAAAAATCAGTTTTTAAATTTAAAAATCAGTTTTTTTATTTAAAAATTATTTTTTTGTTGCGATAAAAAATATCCGACGACGAGGCTCAAACGTTATTATCAAGAATAGTAACTGTCAGTGTTTCAAAAAAATATATATGGTATTAGTAACGGTCATCAAAGAATTCATCACTGCAGAAGCTTATATCGACCAAATGAATTGTCAATTTGAATTATGTATTTTTTTATTTAATTAATCTTTTTAAATTTTTTATTTTATTAATGAACTTTTATTTCTATTAATGAAATTTTATTTCTATTTTATTTAGTAGTTGTCGATTTAAAAATAACATTAACAATTCAGTTAAAAACTTAATTAATTACACAGTCAACATTTCTTAAAATCATGCCCCCCATACTTGCCCCTCTGATGTATAGCACACTTTTTTTAGGGGGGCAGGGGCCTGAACCCTGCCTAGTCAGCAGAGGGTTCTGCCTCAGGGTTCAGGGTTCTGCCCCCACTGATGTGGATGCTCTAAAAAGTTCATTAGAGGGAACTCTACTGTGGCATACAATACCAGATCAAAATCCAAAGTCCTCCTTCCTATTACTAAACCAGCCTCAGCTTCTAAGTTGACTTCCAAAAATTGTCAAATATTCCAACAAGGGGGAGCTGGTACTAGAGATTACTGCAAAACATTAGGGTTGGAATTTTTTTTGGATGATGATCTGGTGGCAGAACAATTTGATCATCTTGAGGATGAAGTGAATCAAGCAGTTGATCTAGAAGCTAATTCAGAAGATAATTTCTGTGACCTTGATGATGTAGAGGATTACAATCAGGATTCTCCTCTACATCATTTATTCACTCAAAAACTTTCTTCTCCATGAGAATTCCCTCATGGTTGTGGATTCACATTTGACTGGGGGTAATTAGTGACTTCTGAACAGGTGGCTTGGATGGCATGTTACTGTTAGAGGTTCAATTTGATTTCATGGGAGACAAGTTATCTGTTTGGGTTGTTTAATTGACACATTTGGGGATTGGTTTCTGGGTTGGGTTGGATTTGGGGTGGTTTTGATGAGTGTGATGAGCTCTTTGGTGAGGTCTTGCTTCTTTTCTTGGGTGACCTGTGGTGACTGACTGTTGGTGTGTGGGGGTAGTGTTTCTTTCCTGTTTTTTTAGGTGTGTGGGTAGTGTTTACACATTTAGGTTGAGTGTTGTGGTGTCCTCTTCCACTGTCTTCCACTATGCTCCTTTTTGCAGGTGTTTGGAGTGGTCACTTTGGTACTTTTCTCCTTCATTTAGGCATTACTTGCTAGGGATCCTTCACTGGTTTTTGCTTGAGATTCTGAGATTGTAAGGGTTGTGGTTTCTGCTGTTATGTGGAGGTGTAGTGGAACTTTTTGCTGGTTTTGGCATTGGACTAACCTCCTGTTTTGCTGCTGATTTGTTGCTGAGTTAGTTTAGCAGTATCAGTAGTGAGAGGCAGTACATGTTTTGAGTTTGGTGTTAATTATGGCTGCATTTGTTTATTGGTGCTGTAAGTAATTGTTGTTGCGACATTAATACTTGGTGTATCAGTATTGTACTCTTAGGTTTGTCATTAGGTTGGGAGAGCTAAATAGTTGGTTGTTGTTTTCTTTTGTGGAGATTATTATGTCTCTTTTGTTTGTAATGTCTTGAGGTTCATCCTTGGTCTTGTCCTTTATTTCAAAGGCTTGACTTTTTATAAAACAAAATATTGCTGATCAAAAAAAAAAAACATGTCCCAACTTTGCTTAGCAATGTCATACATAAAATGAGACCATGACATAAAAAAGATGAAATGTTTTTCTTACTATTATGAAATGACATGAACTTAAGAGGCTGATGAATACAAGGTTGACTTCCTCAGTAGACTGATGGACACAAAAAAAGGACATTTCTCAGTAGACTACGTTATCTACAACTGTGCTCAGCTGACATGTACAACCTCTCTCCACCTTGCTCATTCCCTGATTGATCTTGAATCTTACCACTTTTCTGTCTTCAAAGTCAGTTTAGTAAAGAAATACTCGTCATGATCTGCGACACCAGTATTAAGCCACAACTCCCTCGGGTTCAAGTCAACCAGGTTGACCTCAATAACTATTGCACAACTACAATGTCAGTGCGTTCTGACCCAAGTTAACCATGGACTCAAAGTCGTTTGTTAGGCATATCTGAAATTAGATCAACCAAATGATCGTCATATACTTTGAAACAATTGTTTAACATACACATAAAAGATCAATAGTCAAAAGAAGCACTTCAACTATTTCTTCTACAGTTGAAGAAGAATAAATGCGCAACACAAATACAGATCACTCAATTTTCATTAACAAATCACTCCTAATGATTCGAGTTTAACTTTTTTCTAAATGTTCCAACATCAAGCACACCATTCACAACATTCCATTACTTGTGCATATTAGGTTATGTTCTTCTTACTTTTAAAACAGAAAAGATGGTTCTTAGTGTAAAAGTATGCTAGGGAAAAAAAAAAACTTAACGTGTTGACTGACCTGCATTCTGTGTTGATCTTGGGTTCAATGAACTTCAGATGCTCCCTTCTTTCCTTGTTATTATATACTACTCAATCATGCTCAGATTGTTGCTTTCATCAACCTTCATAGGAATATGCAACCATTTAATCATCACATGTATCTTATTTATTTCAGGGTGTGATTCATCCCCAGCAGCAAATCTACATGCTTTATCACCAACACGCACCAAACTATAACCAGAAACAACCCTCACCCCTTTCTGTTTCACTAACTTCCTCATTTTCGCAGCATCATTCCAAAACCCGCCCCTAGCATACAAGCTCATTGTAAGCAAGTACCCATTTGATTTCAAGGGATCCAAGTCAAGGACATGGTGTGCAGCTGCTGCACCCAGTTCAACGTTTCCATATGTCCTACAAGCACTCAAGAACGCACCCCATGCACTTGAACCAGCCTCTGGCAACTTTTCTATTATGCTCAATGCACTATCAAGTCTTCCCGCCCGGGCCAACATGTCGACCACACATGAATAATGTTCCAAACCAGGGACAATCCCATGATCTCGAATCATTGTTGCAAAAAAAGAGAGCCCCTCTTGAATTAAACCTCCATGACTGCATGCAGACAACACAGATAGTGCAGTCACTGGGTTTGGCTTCAGACCGGCTCGTTTCATTTCAGGAAGCAAAGCTAAGGCTTCATGTGCATAACCATGCATCCCATATGCAGCTATCATTGCACTCCATGAGATAATGTTTTTACAGGGAATTCTATCAAATGCCTTTCTAGAAGGATGCAATGCTCCACATTTGGAGTACATATCAACAATAGCAGTTCCAACCGCTACTTCTGCTTCAAAGCCTCTTCTAATTGCAATTCCATGGGCACACTTGGACCAATTAAGGTCAGCAGAAAGTGTACAAGCCTCAAGAAGATTTATAATGGTGATAGCATTGGGATTTACTTGTGCCTGGTACAGCTGTTGAAACACAGATATTGCTTCATCTGGCTTTCCACAATGAGTGAAGCCTGCAATCATAGTACTCCACAAAACTACATCCCTTATATTCATCCGGTGAAAAAGATTTGATGCATGATCAACAAGATAGCAGTTTGCATACGTGTCAATTAAAGAATTTAACAAGAATATATTCAAATCAAATTGTCGCCTGATAATTACACTGTGAACTGACTTGCAGTGGATTGGGAGGACAAAAAACTTGCATATTTGAAGAATAATTACAAGGGTAAACTCATCAATATCCATTGCTTCCTTCTCCATTGAGTGAAAAAGTGTTAAGGCTTCTGAATATTTCTCACTGAGGACGAATCCAGATAAGATAGAATTCCAGGAGACTGTGTTCTTTACAGGCATCGCATTAAAAACTTTAAAGGCCGCATCAATAACAGTGCATTTAGAATACATATTGATTAAAGAGTTCCCAACAAACAAATCACAATCTAAACCTCTACGTATCACCAATCCATGGAGAAATCTTCCCATAGAAATGTTCCTTAAACTGGCACAGGCTTTCAGAACACTAACTGCAATCAAATCATCTGGTTCAATCATCCTGGATATCATCTCTTGAAAAAATTGTAAACCAATCCCAGGTTCCTCTATTTGCATATAACCCTTAATCATCAAATTCCAAGATATGACATCTTGATCACGCATTTCAACAAAGAGTTGTCGTGCACAATCCATGTTGTCATTCACATATATACTCAACAAAGAGTTTTGGACAGAAGGAAAACCCCAAAACCCACTCTTAATCATGTAACCATGTAATTTGTGTCCTTGGACAGTAGCATTAAGACGCTTACATGCCTGAAGGACAAGCATCAAGGTAGAAACATTGGGTTCAAATCCAGCAAACCTAGCTTGGTTAAAGCACCACAACCCATCTCTTGATGCACCCTTATTAAGGTACCCATAAATCAATATATTCCAAGAAACCGAATCCTGGCTCCTTAAGTCATCAAAAATTCTCACAGCAGAATCCAAGTGCCCATGTTTAGTGTACAAGTCCATTATTGAATTACCTACCGGAGTGAGTGATTCAAATCCTTGTTTAATCAAAGACGCGTGAATAATCTCCCCATGTCTAAACGATAAGCTTGAGCATGCTTTAACAATAGAAGGGAAAATTGAAGGGTCGGTTGGTCTAACTCCCAGATTATTCATTTCACAGTAGTGTGAAGCCAATTCTTGCCATTTTCCACTACATGATAATTCTTTAATCATCCAGTACCAATTAGGCAAAGAGGAACCCAAGAAAAGGGTAGGACTTCGGGGTCGCATTTCTAACAAGCAAATACAAGAACCTATTCTCAAATAAATAGAACCAGAGAACTATTCTTCCTCTGCACTGAGCAATACCCAACATAAAATAAACACTGCCCACCAAATCGAAGAAGCCAACGAAATGACATCAACAATAAGACACGGATTTTGGCAGAATCAACCCCTTAAAACTTCAAAACATGCTCACATACATAACTTCAGTCAAGTTATGGAATCAGATTAACGACCTACCCATCAATCCTCCACAAAAAATAGGACTATGTTTCTACCAAAATCTATATTGGTGCACTAAAAACACTATTTTTAGTGTAGAAATTAGCAATAATCGGGTCTGTGGTTACGAATAAATAATTAATCCGAGTTGGGTCGCAGAGTATGAGTGGAAATGATGAAAGCAGAAGTGGGAAATAAGAGGGAAAAGGAAATCTTGCCTGGCATACAAAAACAGTAGCGAAGAGGCCAGGCCACCGTTTTGTACACTGACGTTTGACGAAACCATTGTGTTGCTTGCTACTGCTAGTTGGTAAGGTTACAGGCAGTCTGGGAGATTGATAGAGGCATAAACACGTAAATTTTAGCTGCGCTTCTTCGGATAGGGCTGATAGCAATGTCAAAAGTTTGGGATACTTTTACACAACTCTTTGTTTTTTTTACTAAAAGATGCATAATTTTATTAATAATAAAAAAATCAGTACAAATAAAGAGTTTTCGCTGAGCTTGGCGTATATAATTATGTAACAAAATAATCGTTATAAACGGTATTAAACTCGTCATATAAGCATAAAGAAAGGGTGGGGGTTAGAAAACGAAATTGAGAGTCATGTTCAAGGTAGTGCCTAAACGTTGTATATTGAGGGCGGAGTGACCGAACTTGAACTCATCATCAGTTGTACGAGGCATAGCTTTTGTCAAGGACACTTCATGAGGCCAGTCCCTGAAGCCAGAGGGTCCTAACATCCCTCTTGGCGGGGCTGCTTACCCGTCCTCGCTTGATCATCCTAGGGTTCTCCAACTGAATCCTTATTTACGCCTCCAGCTCCAATTAGGAAGGAACTTGAAACTTCGGTTTCCTTGCTATCAGAGAGCTGGCAAGCCACCAAATTCTTCCAGCCCGGGTCGACTCTATCAGTTGGGACCCGCACCCGATGTCTTGTACCGTTAGGTACAATGTTTGGGATATTATCGGGCCGCTGCCTCTAGGTGAGGCGCCCGTAGGTACAGTGTTCGGGGACAGGGAGCCGAAACCTGGTGGAACGTCCGACGATTCCTTATATTCCCCGTCGGTCGCATACTTCTTGACCTTCTAATCCTTCTAATACTCCAAAAGTGAGGTACTGAATCGTAGGGGGGGCACTCCCCTTCAAGGTACACCCCTGAACGATATGACTTGTCCTCCCATAGTTGAAGCAAAATATGGGGAGCTTTGTATAAGTGAGCCAGAGCCTAACCAGGTCCGAAAACTCCTTGAAGTGCAACAACATGGGACAGAGAGCCGAAACTTGGTGGGATATCCGCAATGCCTTATCCGCCCAGTCGATCGCATACTGCTTGACATTCTGGTACTCCAACAGTGAGGTACTAAATCGTAAGGGACAATCCCCTCCAAGGTACACCCCTGAACGATATGGCGATCCTCCCACAGTTGAAGCAGAATACAAAGAGCTTTGTATAGGTGAGCCAGACTCTAACCGGGTCCGGGAACTCCTTGAAGCGCAACAACAGGTGACGACGAAGGGGGCACTCCAAGAGGTACCAGAATCAGACCTTCACCGCCCTTCCCCATCATAAACCCCACTGATCGCATGGGGCCTCCACACAAAACCCTAACACCCCGCCAATTGTCTCCCAGTCGACCGTGTCCGGACCAATGGAGGGAGACCATGAACATAGACCCAGAGTTGCACCTGATCCAAAGCCGGAAGGTCTTTGGCCATGAGATAAATGTCCCCAAGAAGGAGAGGACGACTATCGAAACACCAGGGCTCATTGCCCTGAACCCAAGCCCTAGCCTCCCGGGACTCAAAGTAGAACCCGAAGACTTCAAGGTTAATGTCCTTGATGACCAGCCCCTCCGTAGACCGTCCCCAGGCGACAGTGATGATATGGAGTTGAACCTCCTTTCGGTGAGACTAGGGTCCAAAGTTTCCCCACCAAGCTAAACTTTTGGTGCGCCACCATCGATGCGTTGATCGGCGAGTATGAAACCAGGACCTCGACCTCCTCTTCCTCCTTGAGAAAACAAAAAGAGAGGCTTCCCTGGAGGTTAGCCATGGTGGACTCAAACAATCTCGGCACGTTGTAGTGCACCTCGCCGATGGATCCTACAACGATGGGACTAGTCGACGTAGTACCCAATGGCTAGTCGCCAGCCTAATGCAATGCGCCACGTGTAGACACCAGGTTTTTCAAAATCCCCCAATTTCCTATATATACACTATCAACCCTAAACAAAGTTCACATATATTCTCTTTTACACCTCTTGTTGTTTACATCTAGTTTTTTCTACAAGTATTTTCAAGCTCCCTTCCAATGGACGGCTACTTCTCCAAGATATAGATTTGAGCGAGTCAACCAACGTAGAAGGGCTTCAGTCTTACATTGAACACTAACCTCGCTCATCGAGGAGCCCTCCCAATCGGCGTCATGGCCATCCAACCAAGAGCAATCGGTGTCGTCGCAATTCACATGCGAGCAATGTTGTAAAAATCCCCGTCTGGAGGCGCCTAGGCCTCACCTAGGTGCTGAAATAGGCTCTGCCGACCCGATTTATCCTCCTAGGGCACTTCAGGCCGTTTGGGCGGAATATGACCAATTAATCCCCGATTCAGCCGATTAATCATCGCCTGGCTAATTAATTGAGCGGGTCGGTCAGGCGTCGGGATGGATTCGTAATTTAAAAAACAGTTTCTAACCTTCTATAAACTAAGTGAAACCATAAAATTATCCTAGTTGATTTGGTAGAGCACACTTGTTCAAGTGTTACATTCCGAGTTTGATTCACACTATTAATTTTTTTTGTTTAGTACTTTCAAAACATAAAAAGTGCACATGTCTGTATTAATTGAGTTGATAGAATCATACTTATTGATATTCTTTTAAGAATTGTATGATACTTTTGGTTTAGTAGAATATTTATGTTTTAAAATATATTTAATATTTGATATTATTAATATTTTTTTATATATAATATAATATAAAATTTGATAATATATACTAAATAATAATAATAAAACAATCCGATTAATCCCTTCCTAACGCCTAAGACTCCTTCCCGCCCGACTAGCACTGGAGATACTACTATCTCCTACCATTAACTAGTTGTTGACCACTGGAGATACTCTAAGATTAAATAAATATGTATTATATCAACACAATGGGTTGGAAATCAAGGGATTGATATTCGTTAGAAATTGAATCGCATCGATTCATTATTCCTAATCCAATTGATTTCTGGGATGAATCTTTTTTTCGGTTTCGGATACTAGATATACCACATATACCTACCTATTCCATTAAACCTTCAAATTTGGAATCTACAAAGGGACATGACTAGTTCACTAAGGTGCATCATTGAGACTCGTCGAAGGGTTGAGCAGCACGCATGGGGGTTGACTGAGCTTTATTGGGGCGATGATCTCCTCGGCTTGATGATCGGAGCGTCGGAGTGTAACGAGAAGCATAAATTTAACATGGATGAGATTTTGGACGAGAGAAGAATAAGTTTATAGCATGGATGAGATTTTGGACGGGTGCAAGACCTTCTTCGCGGGCCAAGAGACCACCTCTAACTAATTGACTTGGACCGTCTTCTTGTTGAGCTTACATCAAGACTGGCCAGCCTCAGAGACCACATTGTGGATGCTCTCACTATGATAAGCTACAAAATTCGATATCAACAATGTAACCATGAACATACCTCCAACCAGAAAACTGTGAACATTCTCTTGAGTACACAATACAGACCCACTAAATAATTACAATTTAATCACCATCAGACCCATTTTAGTACAACAAAAGACAGATCAATGAAACAAGACCCATTGGAATCACAGTAGGTGGTTACATAAACAAATAAATGGGAACTATTTGTTTCATTGTACTAAAGTTGTGGGGAAGCATTGATGGGGTCGAGTTGCCGCTGGCTGGGTGGATGAGTGGAAGGACCTCTTGTCTCCCTGAGTTTTTCATTGCCTGCTTCAAGTTGTTCAAGCGCCTCCACCACTTGTTTCATCGATGGCCTGTGTTTAGGTTCAGCTCCAAGACACTTTAGAGCAAGTTGGGCTACTTTTGAAGCAGATGAAGGATATTTTCCTTCCAATCTGGAATCCATTAGGTTCTTCAATTTTCTTCTGTTAGATAAAAATGGCTTCACCCATTCTACCAGATTGTGTTGTCCACTAGGACGATTCAAGTCAAGTGCTCGTAGCCCAGTCAGCATTTCAACCAAAACAACACCGAAACCATACACATCACTCTTAACATACAAGTGCCCTGTTTAACAAACAAATCATGAATCTTACTATAAAGCCTTTAAAGATTTTGGCAAAAGAGCTTCCAGTTTTCAAAACACATTACCTGTGGCGACATACTCTGGAGCGGCATAACCATATGTGCCCATAACTCGTGTTGTCACGTGCGATTGACTGGCAGAAGGGCCCAATTTTGCCAACCCGAAATCTGATAATTTTGCATTGTACGACTGCAAAAGTTTGAAAAATCTAACAATTGTGTCCAACATGTGTTACAAAAGAGCTTTAAGTTTTAATATTTTGGTTGACTACTATTTTATTCTAATTTTGTCTCAGTGTTCCAATTTAGTCCTCAAGTTTGGACAAATGTTTCAATTAAGTCCAAACCGTCTTAATTGAAACAACTTGTACAAACTTTGACTACATCGGAACAAAGCACTTAACTTTAAGACTAAATTGGAACAAAACTCAACTTTATGACTACATTGGGCCAAAAGCTAAAACAAAGGACTAATTTGGAACATATAACTAATAGACTTGATTTGTACTCTTCCTCCATAAATGTTAGATTCGACTATTTGGATCAAGTTGTTATACGGGGATATCATTGTTAATCCGTGACAAATTAAGTAACCAAAATAAAAGTTGGACATTTATTTTGGGACAACCGTTTTAGAAAAATAAGACACTTATTTTGCAAGGGACTAATAAAAACCATTTGAACAATGCATATCTCTATGAAGTGTTTACCTCTTTTACATATAATTTTTTTTTCATATTTTGCCCATCTGATTTTTTTTCTTGATCTTTCCCTCGTAGCCTTATCAAGCTTGTTTTGAAATCAATTTATATACAGACAGATAGATCCTTACCCCATCAAGCAGTATATTTGAAGCCTTGAAATCTCTGTAAATCACTTGCTTTTCAGATGCGTGCAAGAAGGCCAGACCTCGAGCCGCTCCTATTGCAATCTTAAGCCGCACCTCCCATGGAAGTGGCTGAACAGCTGAGCCTCCTGCACAAGTTAAAGCACGCATGTATAGGTGAGCAAACCAAACCTGTTTATTTGAATAAACTACAAATTAAAACTTGCACTTAAAATCGTGAAATGATACTTGCAATACATTTATTAGTTCATACTTCCAAATAGATGGTGTTCCAAGCTACCCTTCCTCATGAATTCATAGACAAGCAGCAGCTCATCATCCTCCAAACAGTATCCCAAGAGTTTTACAAGGTTAGGATGTGAAAGCCTTCCCAAGAAATTCACCTCCGACTGCATCAATAAATAATACTTAACGAAATGAGTATCTCAAGTTTCATGTAATGCTTAGTCCTATACCAAGTTGAGTTGCAATACCTGCCACTCCTCATATCCTTGCATGCTTTCAGAGTTGAGCTTCTTAACAGCAACTGAGGTCCCATTTCTAGTCTTTGATGCTGACTTATCGTCAAGCCATCCTTTGAAAACTTTTCCAAAACCTCCCTCCCCAAGCAATGTATCAGATCTGAAGTTTTTGGTTGCAGCCTTCAGTTCTGCAAAAGTAAAGATCCTTAAGTTTGGGGAGGGCAAGATCTGCCCATTTGGGAAATTTACATCTCCACTGGAGGCTGAGAAGCCGCTGTTCTTGGAGATGTTACTACTGCCACAAGAAGAAACAGCATTGCTAGTGGTCTCAGATATCTTTCCTGCAAAATATAACAGTAACACGAATTTGAAAACTGTTGAAGAGTATAATCTAGGGGTAACTTCATTAACACACGCACTCACCCTCCCTTTGACCTTTGTTCCTCAAATACACACGGTAAAGGTGAGGGGTTATAGTAACACATAGTTACCTTTCGTTTATCATAAAAAACACCTAGATTTGGGTCATTTTGTTCCAAAAAACCACTGATAAATGAAAAAGGTGGCGGTGTGTCCATGATAAAACCATCACCTTTTCGGTGTAAATCTGGGTGTTTTTGATGATAACGAATGGTGACATTGTTACTGATTACCCCACGTCTTTAGGGAGTGGTTTTGATAGCCAAAGGTCAAAGTGGGTATGTAAATAATGTTTTCCCTCTAATCTAAATACATAAATTTTCAGGGCACTGAATCTACAAAGATTGAATTACTGAAATAAAATTCAATCAATGAGGAAACAGAATGACAAAATAAAATATCCAAGAAAAATTGACTACATTGGTTGGTAGATTTTTGTTGGTATCATCAGACATTATCATCCCCCAAAAGAAGAAATTGAACTTCAAAACTATGTAGCAGCAATAAAATGGGTAAGCTCAAGCAGTTAGATGGCAATCCCAAAAGTTCCTGAAAGCTTAAAAACAACTAAACCCACCATTTTACCTAAAACTGAACCAAAAGAAGAAACCCAGATAAGAATTTTGACAGAATTGATGAAACATGAAGTAAGAATGAAGAAGAACACAAAACCCAGATGCGGAATTGGAAGATTATTGTTCAAACATGATGCGAGAACTTAGAAACCCTTGCCTGTACTGAGCTGACCAGTGGGGGTTGAGGTTTTGATACAATAATCTCCGCAAGAACAACCCATGCAAAACCCCATCCTTCTATCTTCAACCTCGATTCCGGAAGAGGAAGATCAATCAATGCGTCCTCTGCTGCTAAATGAACCGATTATCTTCCCCAATTCTACTCCGAGCCAATCTGAACAATCTCTTTTGCCTGTTCTCCCTTTTATTATCAGTTAACTTATTATAATCTTCTTCAATTCTCTCTCCCAGCGGGCCCATTTGCACAAAAGACACCAATGTTAAAATTTTCTTGTTGAGAAGTACATACTGTGACATGTGATTTTGTAAGGGTAAATTACTGGTACTTACTCTAAATTTATAGCGTTCAATTTATATTTATTATAAATTCGAGTACATGCAATCCGTTTTTGTAAGACGGGCAGCGAACAAAACAACTCATTGGCTTATCAGGGCGCTTGTACTTCCCCTGTCTGAAATTGGTTTGGGGATCATGTCCCTAAACCTATTCAAAATATCAATCTTGCCGATATTTAATAAAGTATCATATTTCCACAAAAAATTTTTTTAATTGATACGTACTTAAATATTTAATTATATAACAAATAATTCAAATTGTCAATCTAATATATGTCTAATAGGAACTTCTTCGTGTAGTTCACGCACCCATCTCCTGTTTCACGCGCGTTTCTCTCCCCACTTTCGCGTTTTTGTTCCGGCCCATCCTTCAAGCCTTTCTTTTTACACAGCTCATACTTAAACTTTCTGCGTCCCAAACGTTTCAGCGTACCCAAACGTTTCAGCGTCCCTCTCATGCAGCCTCGCCCTCGCCTGAGATCATACCATGGTTAGGCCCTTTCCTCTTCGTCCACCGGCAACCCTTCTTCTTCCTCCACCTAACCCCAGCCATAATTGCTTCATTTTTTCTCTCTCTTCGTTGCGCTGAGTTCGGTTATGTTTCTCTCTTCTTCAATTCTTTCCTCATCTATGGTGACCTTTCCTCTCCTCTTCTCCTATATCCAATTCTTATCCCCTTTTAATTCCTCTGTTCCTCTTCCTCTCCCTCTTTAAATTCTTCCGTTTCTCATACCTCAATTGAAGTGTAAATTCTGATGACAAATTAACATTGTCATATCCTATATATGGGTTATGATTCTTTTCCCCACTCATCGGTCCGGTTCGATTAAGGTTAGTGATGGATGCTTTTTAATCTCTATTTTTTTTTCCTATCTTCTTCGGTGTACCTGAATAGGGTTCCAGCAATTTTCGTGCATAATTTCCGTCTGAATTGATTGTCGTTCCTGTCATTGTTTGGTGGTGTTGTTCTCTATAATTGAGTAGGATTCCTACAATTTTCGCTTAAAATTTTATTTTGAATTGTGTTTTATGTAGATTGAGTACGAAATAAAGGTTATTTTAACTAGTGTTCACACTAACAACTCGAAACTGAACGTGTACGGCCTTGCCGCTGGCGGTGGTGGCTGCAGGGATCGCGAAGTGGCTGGACATAACATCTGGGATTGCTCGGATAAATTTATAAGAGCATCTACGTGTGGGCCAGATGCTACTGAGATTTTGTAAGTATTTTTCTGTTCTCTGCTCAGATATATTATTGTTAAATACATGGAGTGTAATGTAGCTCATACAATCATAAAGTGATCACAGAAATAAATCATAATGAGATAAGATGAAAACTAAATGTTTTAATGAGTTAGATCCTTCCATTACAATGGGTTGTGTGGAAAATTGAAACTTTGGGATTTAGTACTTAAGTTACGTGGAGATGGAGAAAGAAGGGATTAAGGGTGTGGTTCATTACTATTCACATTTTAATTTCAGGAGAAAACAAAAGAGTAGTATATCACCAACTCTTTCTTCTTGTATTGTTTTGTTGCAGGCTTTTTTTAAACTATAGATTTTGTTCATTGTTTTACTGGAAAGTTGTAGAAGGTTTGGAATTTGTTGTGAAGCTGATTTTGTGAAGTTATGTTTCATTGCAGTTGGATTGTCTTCTGGCCCTTCTTCATACTGTTTAGTGGTTGGAAGAGTCTCTAAAACTCGAGGCAACTGCTCAATTGAGAATATTGCTCTTACTGGGTGATGGGTGTGTTTTATTGTCTATTTTAAGACATTGTCTTTTTTTCTTCTATGAACTAATAATGTACTTTTTCTTACTAGAACATAGACCTCCTGTTAAGGAGGTTGTATAGTCAGGTTTTGCTTCTTGATTTGTGGAGTTTATCATGATGGAAGACTTCCCATAACTTCGTAGAATTTAAGCTCTGTAGACCTTTAATTCTAATTTGTCCAATTAGAAATCCCAGTTTTTTTTATCCTTTCTCAGTTCATTTTTTAAGAATTGACTTTGATTCTTAACAGTACTATTTTCATTGTCAATGGAAACCTGAAAAATCAAAGGGATGGGTTGAGAAAGTGGAAGAAGTGAATGTTCATATCAGACCAGAAATTGAGGGTCTTAAGGTAAGGATCATTTTATTCTCTAGCTGGTTCATTCTAACTAAATATGTACATTAGATTTCCCTTCACATTTTCCATTAGATATTTGTAGCCAACACTTGATGTCAATGAAAAAGAAGTTTGCAAGTTTTTGCCGTTGTCTCTTTTGTTTGTTACGATGCAATTGTCTCTTTTGTTTGTTACAATTCTATGTTTTTTTGTCATTAATGAACTGAAACTTTTACTTCTCTATAAGGTGGTGGGTCTTCGGTTCCAGCCACGGTCCTTTCGTCGATCGAGCAAAAGAACCGAATGTGAAGGGTAGCCGACACTTGATGTCAATGAAAAAGAATTTTGCAAGTTTTTGCTATTGCCTCTTTTGTTTGTTACGATTCTATGTTCTTTTTTTCATTAATGAACTGAAACTTTTACTTCTCTGTAAGGTGGCGGGTCTTCGATTACAGCCACGGTCTTTTCGTCGATCGAGCAGAAGAACCGAATGTGAAGAGTACCATGGAGCACAGGCAAAAGGTAAGCCTGAGATATCCACCATTTGCATTAGCTCAGGCCAAACAGATTCAGGTTGGTTCATTTTTCATTTTTAGATCGGTTTTGTTCGTTTTCTATTCGAATTGGAGCTCTAAATTTTGGAAGTTTGATATAGCTGAATGAGAATTTAAAAGTTAGCGTAATCAAGTGATGTGTTGATGTAGTAAACATAACGCTTATGATCATTGTTTTTGTTAAATATGCACAACCCAAGAAAATACATCTCATTATTTTTTGTCAATAGTGTTTTTTAAAGCTTTTTTTAAAATATCAACTATACAGGAGAAAGGATAATGCTTCTTAAGAGAAGGTTGCTGAGATAAACAATTGTATGGTCTATTTCATGCTTTCATGTCATTTTTATAATTTCGCTTCAGGGTAGCTGACATGGAATTGATTTAGGATTATATGCTTTAATAGTTTTGTGATCTGTTTTGGTTTTCGGGTAACCTGAGTTAACTGAGGTGTTGATGTAGTAAACATAACGCTTATGATCATTTATTTTAAATATGCACAGCTCATGAAATACATCTCATTATTGTTTGTCAACAATGTTTTGTAAGCTTTCTATTAAATATCATCCAGACAAGAAAAATAGTAGTGCTTCTTAAGAAAAGTTTGTTGAAATAAACAATTGTATGGTCTATTTCATGTTTTCGTTTCATCTTTATAATTTCGCTTCATAAGGGTATACTTATATGGAACCGATTTATGATTATATTCTTTAATAGTTTTGTGATCTGTTTTGTTTTTTGGGATAATTTGTGTATTGGAAGTTTAATGGTTTTTCTTCTGTGCAGTGGCACCAATTTGCTCTGCGCATCTTGTCGCAAGTCAGATGGCGCAATTTATCAAAGTTCCATGTTCTTATGCTAAACAAGCCTGGATTGACTGGTAATATTCGGAGTTGCAGGCCACATTTTGTGCACTGATTGATACATATATTGTAACTTCACTAATGTTAATGTATATATGTGGTAGTAGTAGCAGATAATGTTGTATCTCAAGATGTGAATAGTTAAAAATTCGTATATATTTTGAAGTTAGGTTTTGCTCTACTGAATTTTCAAGTTGTATGGTGTTTGCAATTAGAAACTCTTGACTCCATTGATTCACTCTCTTGGGCTGACTTTATACCGCACTAACAGTAACAATGACAACTCTGTGTTTATATGATCATGATTTGGAAAGGTATGCCGGGTTTACTCTCCAAATGAATGATATATATAAAGAGAGAGATAGAGATATTTTGTTAGCATCCACGGAGGTGATCAGATTTCTAAAATATTCACATAAATTTTAACAATCTTAAATCATAGCAATTGATAGAATCGGACCAGTAGAAACGCTTACTGCACAGGTTTGCTAATGAAAAGTGAAGCATGAAGTTTTGTTTTGGGGTTCATATTGTGTGTTTTCTTATTTATTCAATTGAATTTTTTCTTAAGATGTGATTTTATTGTTCTATTTATTGTTCCAGAATAATCCATTGCCTTGTGGGATTTAATTGATACCTGAGTACATCATGTATATTTCTCAGTCTGTTGTAAGATGGTTGAACATGTTATCCAAAGTTTGAGCCTTTTGTTTATGTATTGGATTATATTATTCTGGTAAGTTCATAATCATTATCAAACCCGTGTATGCATTAAAGGAAGTAGTTATGATAAGTTAATTATCGGAGAAAATTGTACCTTACTTGATTAATCAAAGAGAATTTATTTTTACTAAGATGTATGGAATGAAACCATATTCAATACTTTAATCTAAATCTTCCCAACTTATATTTAAGCTTACACTTATGTAAACATGGGATCCTTTATTTGAAATATATTGTTGTTGTTTTATGAACTTCAATATTCTTAACATATATGTTTGCTTAATATATTAAATTTTATGTATATAAGAAATAATATGTTTTAGAAAATCTAACTTTGTATGTGTTCTTGTATTGTTATAATATGTTGTAAGACAATTTTCACCACATGTTCTCCATTTGGACCTAAAAAATTGCTGGTCTTCCGTGTGTTTTTCAGGTTTCGAGCATCCAAGATTGACTCCCACCATGTGACTCATTTTTTATTTTGTCTTTGAGTTTTAGAAGATCAATATATGATACGTAATAACTCTCATGCAATTACATTTTGTTATTTGAGCGACAGATATTCTGATAGTACACTAACACTCATTTCAGTTATATTTTTTAGTTTAATCTTACGTTAATAGGTTTCTCATTCCTCGTATTGGGTCAACAAGCTAATTTCAATTATTCTCCTTGCACCAGCGAAAAAACCCTAGGCGTAACTTCATATTCTAGCCTAAATAACATTGAGTGCTGATGACAACATATTACAACAGGCACCGCGCATCGCGCGATGCTTTCCCCCTAGTTAAAATAACGAGAATGTCTCTAGTGATTTTTTAAATAATTTTTTAAAATAAAATTGAAGGTATTTTTCTAAATAAAATTGAAGTGATTTAATAAGTAAATATATATATATATATATATATATATATAACAAAAGTGATTTTTAAATATTTTTTAAAAATAATTAGTGGAGTGGTGATTTTTTAAAATAAAACTGAAGGTATTTTTTAAATAAAATTGAAGTGATTTAATAAGTAAATAACTATATATATATATATATAACAAAAGTGATTTTTAAATATTTTTTTAAAATAATTAATGGAGTGTAGTTGAGAGTATTTTTGTCATTTTCAGCTGACGGCTTGGGCTATTTGTTATATAACTAAACATATGACTAGATATCAGTTACAAAAAAACTTTAGAATATGTATCGGTTAAACGTTACAAGTTGGGGTAGGTATTTATAATATATTCATTTTGTAACTTGGATGTTCATATGAATTGCTCATCTACAAATGATTATTATTTACATAGTACTTTAATACCAAAAAAAATCACTCTCTCAACATGACTATAAATCAAGAGGAGGGAAATTTTGTCTATTGCTATAGTAAAGTGATATGTGAACAACATATAGGAATAGTTATTTGTTTAAATTATACCTTTATAAGGTATACATGTGAGAAACAGAGAAAAAAGTAGACAAGGATCCATACAGGGATAATTCATTTAGAAGTCCACCTACAATTAATCATGATAATTATGATGTGTCATTCTTTTCATAAAAAATTAACTTTGTTTAAGACTGGCAGAAGTGTTAGGCAGTAGGCACGGAGGCTTGATAGATTTGTGAGAGGTAGGTGAGACTTGAAAGTGAGGATGAAGGTGAGGTTAAGATTGGTATTTTGCAAATGAATTGATGCACTTTTTGTTTCATTTTTTTTAAAAGACTTTTGCTTCAGTTGGTTTCTAGGAGAAATTACTGACTTGATAACGTTTATAATATGCTACTTGCTGAGGGTTGAAAGTGATGGGCTGGTTTGCTGAATGTTTACTTGAATTTTGGATTTCACTAACATTTTATAAAAACAAAAATTATTTTTGACAAATAAGAAAAATGATATTGATAAAATCGATCAAAAACATTTTAATTTTATATTTTTCAAAAATAATCAGCAACACTTTTTGTTTCCTACCCCTCTTCTCTCCATCTTTTTATCATTTATTTCCACTTACTGATCAACGTTAAAAATAAGATTGTTTCTGTTATAGGCTATGGAATTTCAATTATAAATCAAACATATCAACCATAGTTTCCAATTCATGTCAACCTCTCTGCTTTCCAAGTTTGCCTACAAACTAGTACTACCATACTTTAATCTAGGATAATTTTCACCTTAATACTCAATCTATTAATTTTTTTCACTTCAATACCCTAACAATTTTTAGTGTCACATCAATACCCTATAATGCATTTTTTTCCACCTCAATACCCTAACTATTTTTAGTGGCGCCTCACTACCCTAGAATGCATTTTTTTTTCACTTTCATACCCTAGAATCTATTTTTTGTGGCACCTCACTACCCTAGAATGCATTTTTGTGACATTAAAAATGGTTTTTTAAAAGAAATTTTGAAAACCAATGTCATGCTTTTGGAGATTTGATTGTTAATGAGGGGTATTATTGACTTTTTAAGTGTTTTCATCAAAAAATGGATGGCAAATTGACGGCGTGTATGAAAGTGAAAAAAATGCATTCTAGGGTATTGAGGTGCCACTAAAAATAGTTAGGGTATTGAGGTGAAAAAAATCATATAGTTAGGGTATTGAGGTGAAAATTATCCTTTAATTTATTAGACCACCTTATTTTTTTCTTATAGTTCCAATAATACATTATAATTAGGTCTCTGTCTTCTACCTCCATGTGACGGTTAAACTATTAATCATTCTCAAAACTACAATGCTATAGAGAGCCAGGAGACTTAATTCTCACGTTCAAGTCTAGTGGAGCTAAATCTTTCTCTAATGAAAACACGTATGTACCATTCATGCCTGGGCAATATATGATACAGTTGAAGATTATGTTGAACATGCATGCATAAGCAATGAGTAGTTGTTCAAACATCATTCAGTTAATCAACCTCTTATTTTAAATAAGTGATAGTCTTAAATGATACAGCAGAAGTGTGTGTTCAACAACTAGCTAATCAGGATCCATTAGCAGTTGATGACAATCAAGAAATTCCACAGATTACAATCCAATTTATCCAGTTATTCAGAATGTACGTGAAAACATTGAGCAACTAGTTGTACAACATGATCTTCAACATATTGTTGATCAACCATTAAGGATATCCATTAAATATTGTATATATGTTTATTAGTTGTATAATAGTTGACTAGATGCTTATTAGTAAGGTTTAGTTTCCTTTTTCTCTTATGATTTTGTTGTTGTTTTTAGTCCTAGTCTTTAAGGATTTGATTTCACAATTGTGTATGTATCTTTGGATCAGTGAAAGGAAAAAAACAAGACAATTTTCAAAACTCCTTATATTTTTCTACAATCTACTAGAATAAACAAGTCAGCAGTTCTGGGTGATTACTTTGTGTATTTACAAGAACATGACTACAATATTGGAGTTGTAGATGAACCTGAAACGTTCTTACAAGCGATGATTTTTGAAAAGTCAAATTTATGGTATAATGTTATGAAGGATGAGTTGAATTCCATGAGTTCTAATAGAGTTTGGGATCTTGTCGAGTTGTCATTTAGTGCAAAACTTATTGGTTATAAATGGCCTTTTAAAACAAAGAAAGACTCATTACAAAACATCGAAAGACATAAATCAAGTCTCGTGGCTAAAATGTTTATTCAAAGGGAAGGAATCAATTACAGTGAAACATTTTCTATTAGAGATAGCACAATAGAGTTTGAATAAAATCAAACTCTAAAGATAAATATTGTATAGATTTGAATCAATTCTACATTATCTGTAAATGTATACATATACCCACTGGATTCAATATACAAGTCACGGTTGAAATCCCAATTCTATCATGGTATTAGAGCAAAATCAAATCTGATTTACGCTTCCGCTTCTATCTTTCATTCTGCAACCTTCCTCTTCACGTCTGCAACGTTGCCTGCGATTCCCACGATTCCAGTTTCAGCCTGCGATCGTGTTTGCTCCTGTCATCTGAAGCCTCATTCTCTAGCAGCGTCAGAATCACAACTCACCTCCACGCCGGAATCGTGACTTCTCCTATGCGATTGTTGTCTCAGCCGAACCCAGCAGCAGCTACCTGCCTCTCGACCCTGCTGATCGCGTCTGAAGCCTACTGATTGAGTTCCCTTTCGGCTCCTGCGATCACAACCTGCGATCGCATCCTCTTTCTTCTGACAGCGTTGCGTCTGAAGCCCAGGCCCATGAATCAAGTCTGCGATTCCCAGGCCCGTGAATCAAGTCTTCGATTCCGACTCATCCTGCTCCTACAATCGCGACTTCACAGCGGCAGCAACTTGAACATCGCGACTTCCTGCAATCGCGACTTCATGCACTGTTTCCAGGCCTGTGAATCAAGTCTGCGATTCCGACTCCTCCTGCTCCTGCAATCGCGACTTCACAGCAACAGCAACTTGACAATCGCGACTTCCTGCAATCGCGACTTCTTGCAATCGCACGCACTATTTTTTTGGCCCTTGTCAATCGTATTTTACGATTCTGCATCTAATTCTCACGCCTGCAGCCCAAACAGGCCCATCCCCATGACTGTTCAAACTCCACAACAGCAAGTATGGGCTGCGCCTCAGCCCATGTACTGGAATGGGCAACAATTTTGGTATGGGTCGTCGAATTGGGCCCAGCCGCAGCCACAATTCTGGCCTTGTCAGCAAGGAATTTTGGGTTCTCGGCCCACTACACTATCTCAAGCCCGCTTGGCAGTTCCAACTGACATTTCCAACGCTATGGCTAATCTCTCCATGCAGCGAATTCCGGATGGTCGATGGTACATGGATACGGGTGCTTCCTCTCACATGACAGCGAATTCAGGTACCTTACGTTCTTATGTTAATTCGAACATTAATCAGTCTGTTATTGTTGGTACGGAAATCACATTCCTATTTCTGGTTATGGTCAAGCATCTTTATTTCCCACTCATCCCCAATATACCTTAAATAATGTAATTCATGCCCCTAAGCTTGTTAAGAATTTGGTATTTGTACGCCGTTTTACCTGTGATAATAATGTCTCGATTGAATTTGATCCCCTCGGTTTTTCTGTAAAGGATTTTCAGACGGGACATCTGGTTTTAAGATGCAATAGCACAGGCGATTTGTATCCCGTCACATCAAATGTTTCGTGTCGTTCGTCAATTCCTTTTTCTGCTTCTGCAACTGTGTCTCCAGGATTGTGGCATTCTCGTTTAGGTCATCCGGGGTCTCCGGTATTTAATTCTCTTCATAGTAATAAACTTATTGGTTGTCAACATGCTTTTAATTCGGTTTGTCAGTCATGTGTCTTTGGTAAACATGTTAAGCTTCCTTTTCAAACATCTATGATTGTTACTTATGCGCATTTTGATATTGTGCATGCTGATCTATGGATATCCCCTGTTTTGAGCACATCTGGTCATAAATATTATTTGATATTACTTGATGATTTCACTAATTTTTTCTGGACATTTCCTTTGGGAAAGAAATCTGATGTTTTCAAGTTATTTCTTTCATTTAGTGCTCATGTTTCTACACAATTTGGGGTCTCTATAAAAAGTTTTCAGTGTGATAATGGAAAGGAGTTCGACAACTCTCCGTTTCGTGCATTTGGTGATTCGTCCGGCTTGGTGTTCCCCTTCTCGTGTCCACATACCTCCTCTCAGAATGGACGTGCAGAACGCAAGATCAGAAGTATCAACAACATGGTTCGTACCCTACTTCTTCATGCGTCCATTCCCCCGTCTTGTTGGCAGTATGCATTGTCCATGTCCACTTACCTGTCCAATATTCTCCCGTCTAAATTGCTTAATTTCTCCTCTTCTACGTTTGCTCTCTATCGTCGTGTTCCTTCTTATTCTCACCTGCGTGTTTTCGGTTGTTTGTGTTTTCCTCTTTTTCCATCTACCACAATTAACAAACTGCAGGCTCGGTCTACACCATGTGTTTTTTTTCGGATTTCCTCCTAATCATCGAGGGTATGTTTGTTTTAATTTACAAACAAACAAATTCATTATATCGAGGCATGTATTATTTGATGAAACGGTGATTCCATTTACTTCCTCTTGCTCACCCTCCTCACATAGCTATGATTTTTTATCTGACCCCCTATCTCCGGCTACACGGACTCGGCTATTTTTTGGCCCGGACTCACCAGCCAAGCCCAACCATAGCCCCACCCAAGGCCACGGTGCTATACCCGACCTAAGAAATGTTCCAAGCCCAGTCCCACCTGGATCGGCTCCAAGCTCTCACCGCTCCAAGCCCAGCCCGATCGGCCACGCCAGCCCAACCAGACAGGCCAGCCCCACCAGCTCACCCGAGTCTCGGCCCGAGCCCTCTTCTCCACCAAAACCGGCACAGGCCCCTCAACCACCTCCGATTGTAGCTCCGGATCTTGTTCCCTATGCACCAGCACATCAAATGGTCACACGGAGCAGGTCCGGCATCTCCAAACCTAAGGTGATTTTCGACCTCCACTCTACCACATCTATATCTCCTATCCCCCGTAATCCTAAAGATGTTCTGCTTGATCCTAATTGGAAACTTGCTATGACAGACGAATTTAATGCTTTGATTAATAATAAGACGTGGGTTCTGGTTCCACGTCCTGTGGGAATGAATGTTATTCGTTCCATGTGGATTTTTCGGCATAAAACTCGTTCTGACGGTTCTTTTGAGCGATATAAGGCTCGCCTTGTTTGTGATGGCAGGTCTCAGCAGGTCGGTGTTGATTGCGATGAGACATTCAGCCCGGTGGTCAAGCCCTCGACTATTCGCACTGTCCTCAGTATTGTAGTATCTCGATCATGGTCCATTCATCAGCTAGACGTTAAGAATGCCTTCCTCCATGGCAATCTTAATGATACGGTCTACATTCATCAACCGTTTGGTTTTCGCAGCACCACCCAGCCTGATCATGTTTGCTTGCTCAACCGCTCTCTTTACGGTCTAAAGCAAGCTCCTCGGGCTTGGTACCAGAGGTTTACTGATTTTGTGTCTGAGATTGGACTTGTGCATAGCAGGTCGGATCACTCGTTGTTCATCTATCGCCATGGACCAGATACAGCTTATATTCTACTTTATGTGGACGACATTATCCTGGCTTCCTCGAGCGAAGCTCTTCGCCTCTCGATCATGTCTCGACTCAGCTCTGAGTTTGCCATGAAGGACCTAGGCCCCTTGTCCTATTTTTTGGGCATTGCTGTGACTCGTCATTCCGGTGGTCTATTTCTCTCCCAACAGAAATACGCCACCGAGATCATCGATCGTGCCGGTATGTCCTCGTGTTCTGCATCCTCAACTCCAGTTGATACTCAGGGGAAACTCAGTGCATCAGACAATTCTCCATTTGAGAATCCGACTTTGTACCGCAGTCTTGCGGGGGTGCTCCAGTACCTCACTTTCACGAGACCGTACATCTCCTATGCTGTCCAACAGGTGTGCCTTCACATGCATGATCCCCGAGTTAGTCACATGGGCGCTCTGAAGCGCATTATCCGGTATCTCCAAGGGACGACGCATCTCGGTCTTCATCTATACTCATCGCCTATATCTGGTCTCGTCTGTTACACGGATGCGGATTGAGCTGGGTGTCCAGATACTCGTCGATCTAATTCAGGATATTGTGTTTTCTAGGGGACAACCTCATCTCGTGGTCGTCCAAACGGCAGCAGACTCTATCTCGATCTAGCACTGAGGCCGAATACCGAGGGGTCGCCAACGTAGTTTCTGAGGCTTGTTGGATTCGGAATCTACTGTTGGAGCTTCACTGTCCTCTATCCCGTGCTACCCTGGTGTACTGCGACAACATCAGTGCCATCTACCTATCTGGAAATCCTGTCCAACACCAGCGTACGAAGCACATTGAGCTGGATATTCATTTCGTACGGGAAAAGGTCGCCAAGGGTCATGTCCGATTCATTCACGTCCCTTTTTCACATGTATCTAAGAAAGTTTCTATTCGTATTATTTTAGCATTGGTTATATATTTTGACTTGGAACTTCATCAGAAGTATGTGAAAACTTCATTTCTCAATGATGACATAAAGGAAGAGGTATACATGAAACAACCTGAAGGTTTTTCCTCTGATACTGATGAAAATTTGGTGCGCAAACTTAAGAAATTCATATATGAATTAAAACAAGCTTCCCATTAATGGTACTTAGAGTTTCATGATATTATATCTTCATTTGGATTTAAAGAGAATATCATGGATCAATATATATATCAAAAGGTTAGTGGGGGTAAAACTTGTTTTCTCATTTTGTATGTGGATGATATACTACTTGCAACCAATGATAAAGGACTACTTTGGGTGAAAAAATAATTTCTTTCAAAGAACTTTGATATGAAGATATGAGAAAATCATCTTATGTCATTGGCATTAAGATAAGAAACGGACATTAAGATGTTCTCAGTTTATCTCTAAAGCCCTATATCAACAAAGTCTTCGAATTTTTTTGGATGAAAACTTGTTCACCAAGTATAGCTCCCATTGTGAAAAGGGATAAGTTCACACTGAACCAATGCCCAAATAATGAATTCGAAAGGAACGAATGGACCAAATTCCCTACGTTTCGGTTGTTGGAAGCTTAATGTATGCTCAGCTTTATACAAGACTTGACATAGCATTTGTAATTGTAATGTTAGGTCGATATCAGAGTAATCCAAGGGAGGGCCACTCGAGAGTTGCAAAGAAGGTCATGAGGTACCTTCAAGGCATTAAGGACTACATGTTTATGTATAGACGGACTCATATCTTGGAAGTGATTGTTATTGTGATTCGGACTTCGCCAGTTGTATTGATTCACGAAAATCAACATCTGGATACATTTCTATGTTAGTTGTGGAGCCGTATCATGGAGGAGCGTAAAGAAAAGCCTGATTGCTACTTCCACTATGGAGTCCGAGTTCGTATCTTATTTTGTGGCTACATCGTTTGGTGTATGAATGAAGAGTTTCATTTTAGGGCTTAAAATTATGGATCCTATATCTAAGTTCATAAGGATATACTATGACAATTCAGTTGTAGTCTTTATGACTGAAAATCACTAGAGTAGTAGTTGAAGTAAACACATCGACATTAAGCATTTAAGCTTAAGAGAACGTGTTAAGGATCAATTAGTGATGATCGAACACGTGAATAATGAATTGATGATTGTTGATCCGTTTATAAAAAACAAGTCATCACTAAAGTTCAAGGATCATGTGGAAAGTATGGGACTTGGTTCCCTTATGTAGTTTCTCATGTAAGAACGAATGAAACTCTGTTTTTGGATATTTCTCATTTTGGTTTTTGTGTACACATTTGGTTGAGAAATATCACTATAGTTTGGACTAGAATAAACATTGGGTTTATTCATTAAGTTTACTGGAAGTGTTAGAGAAGACATGCATCATGATAGTTGAAAGATAACTTTCATTTTTTAGAGGGATTATTGTGATAAGCCCATATAACTCAATATTCTATATACACTCAATATGTTCATAATGAACACTTCGGTTCAAGAGATTGTACATAATATAAGGTGAATTACGCAAGGGATTAGAAACACCAACGCCCCAAACAACTTTAAGATTCATGACTATAGCAGGAGGTTAGTTGATCTGCACATTTTAGCCCTTATTGATTTAGTATTGCCTCATTCGGTTGTTGTAAACATGCTAGATTGCATATTTAGTTTTTCAGTAAAAATTAGATACACAGTTATTTTCAATTTTGTTTTCTAGTATCATTATCATATTCGCATTCCATCGTTTCCATGTCTATCGACAGCTAATACATCTATGTCAATCTTGCTAAGAGCTTGACTTAATAATATAATTAGGACTGTTTAATCAAGAGTTAAGAAACCATCTCTTCTACACTGTTGATCCGTTCTGTGATTCATCTTTATATCCATCCGGTAATGAATCCCTACGTTTTCTTTTGAGCCTGCTGGCAGCCTCCTCTCTCTTGTCATCTACAAATGATAAAAATGTCTGGAGGCGCACGGACCTCGACCCAGAGCGAGTGGAAGGATCCGATTCCTCAGGAAAATGCCTGCTGAACTGGCGGAACATCATGCAGAAGTATATGACAAGAGCCGCAACACATGCAAACCCACAGATCAAGAATAGCCCCAAGAAGCTGTGTGACTGAAGTTGGTCTGATTCTTTCCCCGAGCTTATGGAACTACAGCTCTTTTGTGACAACCATTTGTCATGGATTTTCTGGAGCTCCCCGTTCTCTGATAATGTCAGGATCGCCGTCGACATGTCAACTGCTAAAGGAGAGTCTCTTGGAAACGCCTGCCACCAAAAGAATAATATACATCTGATAATTGAAGAAATTCTGGTTAATTGTCAGCTATACGCCTTTTGCACCTAAACTTTTGAAAAATTGCAGATACCTCTTTTTCGTCGGAAAATGCACCTGACCCTAATCTAAAAAAAACACTTGATAGATACCAAAAAACATGTTGATTAGATGTAGAAAAGGGTTGAGTAGATGCAAAAAAAACTTATTAAAAGATAAAACTATTAAAAAGAAAAAATGTATTTGTTTTAGATTAGGGTCAAGGACATTTTCATCACTTTTTGGCAAAAAAAGAAGCTATATGCAATAATGTTTTAAAAATGGGGATAGTTATGTGCAATAGACATATAGGTATAGTACTCAATAGTTGTCTGCTATTGACCCAGGAAATTAGATACTCACAAATCCCCATCCACTTTTAGTGAACTCAGATCCTCTTATTGAGAACTTGCAGTGATCAGAGAGGAATAGGTCGATATATGGTCGTTCATCAACCACTGCAGCAACAGCTCTGGTCTCAAGGGCCTCAGCATATGCTTCTGGTGAGCCAAGAGGTTTAAGTCTGGATTTGGGAATGTTGAGTTCTTCGGCCATGTAGTTTTCAGCAAAAGATCCTACTTGGAATCCTATAGGTTCAGTACTTGTTATCAATGTATCAATGCTTGTGATTGGTGAAGATAGCTGTTGTACTGTTAGGATAGATGTCAAGCTTGCTGTGTAGCTCGAGTTGATTATCAAAACCACGAATAGCCAGATAATCAGAACCAACCGACCAAGTGTACTCATTGTATTTTCTCCTAATAATTCGGACAAAAAAAAACATAAGAGAAACAGCGAGAAGTTGCTAAATTGAGTCATATTATATTCTTGATAAGATTACTTGTTACTGTAAACTTACTATGGGAGAAGAACATGGTAGACAAGCTAAACCTGCACCAAGAAAAAACAGCATCAGTTATTCAGTAAAGCAGAAAATCCTAATCTAACCTAGCCTGAGTTAACCAAGGTTAATCCCTAAGTAACCTAACCCTACCTAATCCCCATTACACACCTACTTCCAAGCGGCTGACTCACTGAGATTGGAACCTCTAACCTTAAGGAGGTGAGAGAGCTCACTTGACCACCAGACAAACCCTAATGGGCAACAAAGATAAATTGATTCTAGTACTTACCACAGGATTGTGACAAGCTGTTTTCTAGGAGGCCCTCGAAATTCATCATTGATTCGATGTTCAAGAACCCACACAACTGCTCCCACAATAATGAAGAACCCAGCTGTGACACCCCACATCAATGGAGTAAATGGACGCAAGAAAACCCATATACTCGAGTTCATTTTCCTCACGGGAGCAACCACTACAAGCCCTGACTCTATATATGGTTGAGTGAAATCAACATGTCTTGTTCGATTTGTGACAATAGCAATATCACCAACTGCGGCATCAAAAACCTGCAAAACCAAAATCAAAATCGACATGAGTCTACAATTTCTGTTTCTTTCATGGGTTAGGTTTGGTTAAACTCACATCTGCAGTGATCAAATTTACAAGCTCATTGTAGCTTGGGTTCTCATGACCATCTCCAAACAGAATAAACTCATACGGAACTGGATATGCAAGCAACTTTACAGCAGCAAGGAATACATCTATGCAATATCCCTCGACTACTTGAGTATCATTGACTTGTTTGACAAAGTCCTGATAACTAACTCTTCTTGGAACTCCAATCCTCATCTTATTTCCGTTGTTTGGGAAAACCCAACCACGGGGCTTGTCGGTAGTTCCTCCTGGCCAAACCACACTATGTAGGGCTTGGCTTGAACTCGATCTGTTAGGAGGTTTTGTATAAAGTGTTTCAGGAGACACAACAGATAAACCAGAATAGTTAGACCAGTACCCGATTTCCTGATACCCAGTTTCCATTACATTGATAATATCATACGCAGGTTGCAAAATCAATCCTTCAGGACTAAACTGAAGAGGGCCCGTCAAGCCCGTCATATTGGTGTGCAGTATGTTCTCAACCAATTGCTCTCCTCCATCAAAGACACTTAATGCTGCAAGATTCAGAGCGCCTCCCTCTAGACCAGCTAACATAGAATCATTGGAAAATGATATGGTATTGCCTTGATCAAAAAATAACTTTACAGCACGAGCAAGCATCCAAACAGTATCATAGGCATATAGAGCATAAGGATTCAGCTTGATAGTGTCGTTACTCAGATGTTTCCATCGGGATATGAAATCCCTTTTCATTTTTGAATCAGGTGTGTGCGGACGAAGTGTGAGAGCTCCTTGGATAGAGTTGGCGAGCTTCGGTGGGAGTGGTGATGTAGAATCAAGAACAGTAGAGAGCCAAGTAGAAGCAATCCAGACATACCCGGTATCCATCATTCCAAGATCTTTGGCAACTTGAAATACTAAATTACCTGTTTTTGAGAAAGTGTGAAGAACAATTACTCGAGACTCCATTATTCGAATCTTTACCAGCTCATTTTCAACATCATCTCTAGTTGCAGATGGATCAGGGGGAAGCACTGCCTTGAATGAAATTTTGGAGCGTTTCTCTGCAAGTTTGTCACCTAATGTACTGATGCCATTTCGGCTCTGATCATCATCACTGTAAATTACAACTACTTCTCCCCATTCATAGAAACTTATCATCTCGGCAATGGCTGTCATCTGGAACAGATCATTGGGTGCTGTTTGGAGAAAGTAAGGGTACTGGAGAGATGCTAGAGTAGGGTCTAATGCAGTGAAGGACAATAGAGGGACGTGGAGTTCATTTGCAAGATGGGACAGTACATGAGCCATTACAGCATTTTGTGGGCCAATTATGGCTACAGTATCAGCCTCCATGTACTGTAATGCTGTAAGGAATGAAGGAATTGGATCAACTCAAACTCATGCAAGAAGAGGAAGCAGCAAAATGAAAAGAATATCAAGTATGAACACAGCTAATTTTACCCCCAATGATTCCAAGAAAGCCGCTGAAGTTGGAATCATGCATGCTGATATTTAGTTTTCGTCCACCAAGAACGGTAGGATCAGAATTGATATCTTCTTGAGCAGCCTCCATGGCAATCCTTGAAACTCTCCCATTAATTGTGCGAAATGTGAAGATGGCACCAACATTCACTACAGGAGCCTCTTCTGAGAAAACTTTGGTGCAGAGAACGAGTATAGATGCCACCAAAACAAGATTCATCTTCGTGTTAAATGATGAACCTAACAACCAACCTGAAACAAGCTAACAAATTAAACATGCACACTAGAGTTCAACTGTACCTTATAGTGAATCCATGAAAAGAGACATGAGCTAATCAACCAGGCATATCAAGTATCAACAATCAGAAGATGAAACATGAACATCAAAAGAACAAGAAACAAACTAATCCCCTGATTCAGACAAATGGAACCAAAAGCTATTAAAAGAAATCAAGAATGGAACTTTAGAACTGAAAAGCCCTTTAAAGCCCAAAAGCAACAAGCAGACAAGGAAAGCCACAAAAAAAAGGCCTAGTTAAACAGCATGCTGGATATCATCCAACAAATGTAACATTTCAAGCTGTCACAAGGAATGAACACTCACCCCAGAACTTAAGGAAGCTAAGCTAATTGGTGGGCATTGTGAAGGATGCAGCAAGACACAGAACCATGAACCATCCAATCTTAAAACAACAACCTTATTTATACCAAAACAGGAACACAACAACCTTATCATTATACCAAAATTTACCCTCTTTAAGTTTAATTTCAAGCCACAAGAAGGGAAGGTAGACAGAGAAATGGGAAAATAAATTATAAAAAAAAGAGAGAAAGCAAACCTGTGGTGATGGGCAGAAGAAAGAGGAAGCAGGCACTGAGAATAGTGGAGCACTACCCATTACTAAAATTCAATGGGAAGAGGCAGACATGGCAAAGAGGACAACTTGCTAAGAGGGTTCTCCACGCCACCTTGTGGATAGGCTTACCGACCACTGAAATTGCCTCAAACCAACAAATTAACCACAAATCCGATTCTCTGAAGTAAGGTTTTGGAGTAGGCTCCAAAAAGAAAAGACAGGGATGGTGATGAATGAAAGAAGCAGAACATGAACTGTGTTCCAGCAAGAAAATGGGACGAGGGTTTTGAGAGGAACATTTTGTCTGCTGTCTATAAGAAAGAGCGTTTGAAAATGGGATGAGGGTCTTGAGAAGAACATTTTGTCTGGTGTCTATAATAGTGGTGGGGACTGGACTGGGGGACCTATTTTTCTCTGATTAGTGTGAACCTCAACAAATGAGGAAGTTGCCTGTCACTGTATTATTTAATGCATTTCCACGTTTTTCTCCGGAAGTTGACAAATACATTACCTTAAGTATTGGTTACGCAATTTTGTTAGTAAAAATGGATTAGTAATATGGCCTCAAGTGTTATATAATGATGGTAAAATGATGTTTTCCCTTGCTTATATGACCTCTATATATTTTATAAGAAACATTATCATTGTATCCTCGTTGTTGTTCTTTATAAAATTCATAGAGGTCAAATACTTGAGGGAAAAAAATGTCATTTTACCATCCATTATATGACACTTGAGGTCATATGACTTACGAAATGAAATATTCTGTCCATTTTACTAACAAAGTCGTGTGGCCAGTACTTACGGTAGTGCATTTGTCATTTTAAAACGTTGAGCAGTGTAGTGTTCGTGACCAATAATTGAGAGTAAGTTTCGATATTTAACCCTAAAAAATTAAAACTTGTGCATCCAAACGTACAATACGATCAAATAAACATGTAAATCTAAAACAAACAATAGTCCAATTGAACCACAAATTTAAATTGCACATTAACCATAAAATATTCAAAGAAAGTAACAATTAACATCTTAAATAAAACAGTCAAATAATAATCAAGAGTTGTGGCCCTTCGCCTTCACGATTTTCATGAGCCAACGACCTTGGTTTGTCAAATTTTGTTGGTTGTCTAGGACTCTTCATGGCATTTCTTGTCCCGCTCCTTTAGTGCCTTGAACTTTTCTTGGCGTTTCTTGTCCGCTCCTTTTCCTCGGTCATTTCGGCTAGCTGTTGTTGTTACTCCTGGCCAACACGTGCGAGTTCGTCCACCCTCTAAGAGGATTCGATGGGTGCAGATCTGGATGAACCGTCAAGGTCCTTAAGCTGGCGGATACAAAATTTCTTCTCGATCTCGGCCGGGAATTGCCCTTAAATTGGCCGAAGTGCTTGGTAATCGCCTTAATCTCCAAGATTTTCTTCTCCATGAGAAAGGGTTATGTGTCACTGATGACGGGCTCTTGCGTGGTGCCTAGGGTCGCAGCAGTTAAGGCCTCATTGTAGTCTTGGGCTGCTAGGAACTTTTGCTTAAATGACAAGAAATTGAAAGCAAGCGGTTAATTGAAAACAGTGATTGAAACATACCATTTAATTTAATGAAACAATTTAATGATAAAAATATTACCCCGTGTATCTTGGTCGGGGAGTGTGGATCGTTAGACGGAAAACATACCACTTGTGCTTTATCATTAACAATATTGTGCATGACTTGGATTCATCCAAATCGTCGATTAACTACAACGTCAAATTGCTGAACGAAATGACATGTCAACGACTTAAATAAATACGTCTAACTAATCGTCACAGTGCTTTATCACTGTGGGCATATAGACATGGTGGCACGAATCCGGTGAAGGGCGAAGTATGAACGAGCAAAAATGCAGCAGCAGTTGGACGCAATGAGACAAATGTTCAAAAACGGGGAACCTTCCCGAAGAAAGATTAACATAGGTCGTGTCGAAGGTCACAAATGACTAATGCAAGATTAACTTGTCGACAATCCTACCTATGGGACCAAGATGTTTAGGCGTCGATGCCATATGAGCTGACCACTTTTTATTCGAATGATGGAAAAGGTAGCGGAGCATGACGATTACTTCGTTCAAAAGTAGGATGCTTTAGGACACAAGGGGTTATCAACGCATAAAAATTACATCGTCGCAATATGAACGCTAGGGTACGGGTGCTTGGCCGATTCGTTGGGTGAATCCCTACAACTTGAGGTAAGTATCATACTCAAATGTGTGCGACGGTTTTGTTAGGCCGTTGTTGAGTTTTAATGGAGGAGTATGAGGGAGCACTAGATGCGGAAGACTTGACCCGATTAGTTGAATCAGGATACAGGAGAGGGTTCCCCGACATGATTGGGAGTCTTGACGACATGCATTAGAAGTGGAAGAAATCCCAACTGCGTTACAAGGAGTCTTTGGTCGGGGATATCACCACGGGCATTCAAATGTAATGCTGGAAGATGTAGCGTCACGTGATATATGGATTTGGCATGCGTTTTTTGGAATGGTGGGAGCGAACAATGACATCAACGTGCTAAATGCCGGACACTTATTTAAAGACGTTCTTGATGGTTGTGACTATGCCATGGAGTACGAGATCAACGAGAATGGATTCGACCGACCTTATTATTTGGTTGACGATGTTTACGAAACCTGGAGTTGGTTTGTGAAGTCGATTCGACATCCCATCTAACCCAAGCACAAATTGTTTGCTACGGTCCAAGAAGGTGCTCAAAAAGATATTGAATGAGTTTTTGGAGTCCTTCAAGCACAGTGGCACATAATTTCCCGACCCGCTCGTATTTAGGAAAGGAGGACGTTGCCTAATAGCATGCATACTTGTATCATTCTACACAATAATGATTGTAGAGGATGAACATGATCGGTACAAACAAGGAAGTAAAGAATGGTATTACGAGGCCCCTCCAGACATATCTGATTGGACACCATCTGGACGATGGCACCATAGAGGGCCTTTATCCTACCAACAATACTTTCCTATGCGATCAATGGTCAGAAATGATGAGACCCATCAGCAACTCTAAATTGGCCTTATTGAGCACATCGTTTTAGAGCGGATTACAAATCAGACGATTAATTTTATCTACTTTTTCAATGAAATAATAATTAGAGTTGAATGTTTATTTTCATCATTAAGCATTTATTCATTCAATATTTAGTATTATTTGATGTTTTAATTCAATATTTAATAGATTCAACAAAATATAGTTAATGACTCAATCAACACCCAATCAGTAAACAAGAATCTTTGATAAACCCCTAATTTATAGATCCCTGATGTAAAAATCAATAGATTTTAATATCGAGGGTTCTTCTACATAGATTTCAATTCAGTTTTCATGAGTCTGACCAACTAATTAAAAACCTAACGATTCGTTCAGTGAAGCTCAGTTTGGGTGGCTGTGTTGCTCGTCGTGGTTGTGAGTGGTGATTCCATCGTCCGGTCCTCGTACAAGACGTCGATTCTTCTCTTCTGCTCATTACTGAAGCTTCGGAAGTCGACCGGTTTGGGAGCAGGTTCTCGCCGAGTATTCTCCTAGTCTTCTGCTTGGTGGTGCTGATGTCGGGTCCGGCCGTGTCACGTCTACCTCGCGATGGAGCTCGAGTGTGTGGGTTTTTTGTTGGAATATCAGGTGATGGCCACTGGAAAGTCCCCCTTGCTTCGGTAGCTTGTGGTCTCTGATCAGACCCTTTTTTTCTGTTTCCTTTTTTCGATTCCCTGTGGGTTTTTTTGGTGTTGGTGGTGTGTGGTTGGGGATTATTTGGAAGCTTAAGGCAGATTTGTGTGGGGTGTGGTTGGTTGTCGTTGGCCTTCATTTCGGTCTTTGTTTATCGTTGACTCCTTCTTTGCATGTTCTTAGGTTTGATGTTGCTCCATGTTTAGAACTTTTTGTCTTCAACTCTTTGTCGGAGAATAATTGAAAGTCAAATGGGTATAACTCTCCTATTGGATCGTCAATATGTGTTAGCATTTGGCGGGTTATATATGATAGTTGAGCATTATATGGAAGATCATTTTCCAGGTTCATGTAGAGCCATTTAGTTCTCATCCCCTATTTCTTTGTCCAAATGGTTCGTTGAGCTTAGAATTGTTACATTCCTACTTGTTTCTCCGACAGTTTCATGTTTTCAAATCCGAATGCTTTGGGTTCACCGGTGGTGTTGGTATCAGTATGGATCTTCTTGTGAGATCCAAGCAGTGTTCGGCGTTTTCATCTGACCTTGGTTGAGATGGTAAGATAAGCGGCATGCCCGGGATGGAGGTTCGGGTTGTGACAGGTGCTTTTCTCATACCAGGAGGTGCTTGTGGCAGTAGTAGTTGGTGCGGCTGCGCGTTGTGTCGATGAGGGGTTTTTGTTTGTTTGTTTTTTTTTCGTTTTTTTTATTTGGGTTAGGTGTTTTTGTTTAGGCCCTTGTTTGTTTTGGTTTAGGCTTGTGTGTCTCATTGCTCTTTTGAGCGTGTTTTGATTTTTGGATGGTCCCTTTCTAAAATGGATCTCTTGCTTTGTTTTCCCGTCTTAGGAGAACCAAAGTTCAATAAACTTACGTTTATAAAAAAAAACTAACGATGTACATGCTCATAATAGACAACTTCTATAGAATCCAGTCTTTGTGTCAGACCCTAACATAACACCTATCAAAAACCTATAAATAAATCTTATACCAAAAATATCATTTATTTCTACGTGGGGATCTATTTTTCTCTACCACGAAATCTGACGCAAACTTTCTTAGCAGCCGTTGCCGTCGGCAGCCATTGTGCCTCTGGCTATGGTGACTACTAGTGGCTCTCTCTCCCCTATCATGCTCTTCTCCCTTAACCCTTCATCCACTATTGATCGTGACCGCCCTCCCACCTCGTCGCAGTCTTCCACCCTTACCCACCCACTTCTACCCGTAAGCGGGCTCTTCCACCTCCACCCCGACCAGCCACGCCAGTCACTTTCTCTCGCGACGTCGACGGGCGCCTCCTTCCCCTTCCCGCTCATTCTCGTGCAGCCCCCCTTTCGACTAGGTTTGGCCCCTCTGGTCTTTCGACGTCTTGCAACTCCTTTCTCCGACCAAATCCGGTGGAATATAGTCGGACTTTGTGGCAAGGTGAATCTATTTTGGTAGATGAACTTCTCTCGCTTTTATATCAAGCTCGATTGCAGGTTGGTATCAAAGATAAGCTGATATGGGAGAATTCTCTAAAGACCCATGCTTGGCGGAGACATACAAACTTCTTGTAGGAACCAAAACTGAACAATCGGTATGGGCTCGTTTTCTGTGGGTAAAGGGTGCCCCCCCCCCCCCCCCCCCCCAAAGTTCTACACATTTTTTTGGCTCCTAATGCACCGAGCGGTTCCAACTTCATCCTTTTTTGAAGGGAGGGGATGTAGGATCTCTGTGAATGCCATGCGCTGTTACTTCTGCAAACTGAATTTTGAGGACCAATATCACCTCTTTCTCCATTGTGACTTCGCTTGGGTTCTGTGGGGTAAGGTTTATCAGTGGTGGAAGGTGGCTTGGGTGATGCCCAGGGACATTCCGAGTTGCTGTCTGCAATGGGAAGGCTTGAATTCGAAACTATAGCGAGCTGAGTCTAAGAGACTATAACGAGTCGAGTCTAAGAGACTATAGCGAGCTTCCAGTGCTGTTCCGAAGTCGATATCCACATGTTATGGCTTGGATTTATCGAGGTTTGGTTTTGGAAAAAAAAATTCTCAACCGAACACCCGTACGAGCCGCTTACAGAAGGTTTCGGAGCAATACACTCAATGGGTTCGAGACCCGAAAGAAGGGACGATAGGACGTGACCCGAGACGTCTCGGGACAACAGGAAGAGCAACACATCAAATTTCCTATTTTATTGCACTTTTGTTTTTAGTTTGGAGTATTTTATTTGGATTTACGTTTGGATTTTTAATTTGGTAGTTGATTATTTAAAATGTTGGTAATGGGATGTCTTCAAGTTATGTCTACTAAACAAAGTAGGCTTTTTCTACGGGTTCATGAGTGTCCGGTTAGCTACGGTCATCCCGAATATTATTCTGGAACTCGGGGCTTTTTAACCCTACTATGTAATGTTTTCATTCTACGGTAATGCACTTCCCCATGTTTACTCGTTTCAAAAAAAGATCTTATATAGAAACATACTGCACTACCCTGAAGGTGATTAGTCATGCATGAACAAGTTCATTAGAAGATGATACATCACTAAAATCTCATGCATGCAGATTTTGTGTTTACAAGCTCCCAAGAAACGAAAACAAAACTCACTCATAGTGTTCCATCATGGGATAAAAATCGGTGTTACATCAACGATGTAGCTGAATGCTCGGTATGGTTGATAAACTCTAACTAGAACAAGGACGACCAGCTCCTCCACTCACACAAATCAGTCGCTATGTTCATTACATGATTGGCTCGTGAGCTTGGAAGAAATAATTATCAAGTATTCCTGACAAACTTCTTCACACATCTGTAATTTCAGAATAAAATGACAAAAATGAACGGCTATCAGTCCAATTAATCATATCACAGACATCAAACCTACAATGGGATTTTACTTAATTCATCTCTATATACATATCTTATGTGACTAACCAAATCTCCTATGAAGCATGCTCAATTCCAAGCTGCGTAAGAGAATCTGGACCCAGAAGGAATACGCGTCTTGCTGTTTTGTATCGGAACACCACCACTCCCTTATATGATGTCCTTGGTATACCGGCCTGTAATAGCAATGTGAAGTCATACATGAACCATCAAAGAAGATGGGAATATATAACACTACAAAATCTGTACTTCAACTATTGATGAAGGAATTTAACAAGCATATCATACCTTCCATTCATCAAAAATGCCAAACTGATGTGCAATGTGTTCGAAATCTGGCTGATCTTGGTAGTGAATTTTCACATCACCTTCGATATTATTTGTTTTTAAAATCACATCACTTCCAGAGATAGGTGTAGCTTTTTTCACCATGTCTGCAAAATACTTCACATATTTATCCTGCAAAATATACAATGGAAAGTGACCAACTGAACATGTGGAGAATACTTCTGCACTTATTTCAGATAAATTCATAGACAAAAAAATATATGAATTACCTCCGCCAGGTAGCTCAGATCCCTTGACTTCCAATCAACCTTTTGGAAGGAGAAGAAGAAAAAAAGTCATATTAATGAACAAGGCATTATGTAGAAGCACTGCTCAAAAGGAAATTTTGGTTGATACCTCCACATCATTCATCTTAATTGGTTCAAGATATTGTTTGAAGAACTGTCCCATACTAGATCCCTGCGGGGCGAAAACGATAAGAATCTCAAGGAAACAGTAACACCATAGAATATCTACATAAGTTATTACACCTTCGACAAAAAAGAGAAGAAAAAACATCTCCAAGTAAATAAATTCATGGTGATAATTAGAATAAATATGTCAACAAATTGAGCCTTTGTCACTGAAAATAATGAATATATGACCATTTGTTACTGAATATATCAAGAATAAATATGTCTAGTATGATAGCATAACAGGGTACAGTTATGGAGATTATAAAATATTCTGAACACTCAGAAAGACGTACATACATGCTCACCGAAGTTATATGTTCTGCAGACTTCTGGCCGAACAAACTGACGATCTTTGCGGTTCTCATTTAATCTCAACCAGTCATCCCAATAAGTGAAATCTTGTCAAGGATAATTTCCAAAAATATATAATATTTGAAGGGTGTGACGTTTTATGCTTTCTTTTCTCAAAAAAGAAATATAGCAGACACAAGGATATGCTTTTGGCCACTTTGGAGATAACTCATCCCATATGCTCCTTGTCAGCATCCATCCAAGCCCAGGGAAGAAATCAGAGCGATATAGGGTATCTGCATCATGCATAAAAAGAGATCAGAAATATGCTTATTGGACACAATTACTTATTCATCTTTGAAGCATGAGCTCTTCAAGTCAATTCTACAAACAAGAGAAAAGTCAAAGCACACTCATGGGAAAAGGGAGTGTGTCCAAAAGCATGTCCAAATCAAATCAGTGTGGGAGCTAATAGAACCAACAACTTGCAAAAGCTAGAATTTTGCAATGGGCTGTTGGGAAAGAGAAACAGTCTGCATAGAGATAGCTTTAATTATAGGAAGGTGACTGAATTAGCATGAAATTACGAAGGACTTACATGGATTGTGCACAAACTGCCTTTGTCCATTGTCATTCCATGAAGAAACCGCCAGAATAGACCTATCATGGTTTTGGCCAAGTAAGCACCCAAACAAATTCAGTGCAAAATGCTAGGCTATAACATTCACAGCAGGAAGTGAGATAAATGCTTATTTGTCCAAGTAACCTACTTATCCTTGTCAAGCAGAGCTGCAGCAGCCTCAAAGTAGCTAAAAAAGTCTGGGGCAATTTCCATATCATCTACACTCCAAGAAGGAAATGTCTTTTGTCATTGCATTGATTCAAATTGAAAAAGGTGTACAACAGAAAAAGTGACAACAAAATTTCAAGCTTTGCACCTTCAAGTATGATTACACGGCTGAAATTATGCTTGAAGAACAGTTCATCCAGTGCCCATTTGTAATGGCCTAGGAAAAGCAAGTGGTTTAGGGTCCATTAGTGAAGTTCAGTTCAGAGAGAATAAACACAGAAGATAACTATGCTTACGTGCAATCTTGTAGTATGCTACAAGCTCTCCTGGTCTCTCAGTTTGCACCATTTCAAAATCCAAGTGCTGCAATAAACCAGTTCAATGCTCAAGCTTCGCTCTGGCACAAGAATATGATCCAAAATACACTTTCATAGATATACAACTGTGTATGAATTCATTGTTTGGGCTCATAATATATTAAAACTTGCTCCTGCTACTTGGCTTGAGACATGGCTTGGTCTGTCATCCTATGACATGACTCAATGAACCAGATGTACTATATTATAATCATGGATTTAATAAGAACATAATTCTTGTAAAAACAGCCTCTGTTATAAGTAATCACTAGCTGGACGTATGAAATCATATCAACCTTAGTGTACTATAGGATTCATTAACTACAAATGTTAATAGATCAGCCAATGATCTCAGGTTTCCTTTGCTAGATAATTCATGCATTCAACTCCAAAGAGTTCGAGACATGGCTTGGTTTGTCATCTAACGACAGAACCAACAGATCCAGGTATATTAAATTATAATCATGGATCCAATATGAACTGAATTCTTGTCAGGATAGTCTCTGTTTTAAGTAACCACTACTAGGATCCATGACATCATATGGACCTTCGATAATTAAAGTTTTTTTATATATAAAAACATATATTTCCTGAATATCAATTTTGTTCTCGAGATGTTTCGTCAAGCCTAAAACAGCAGAGGCATACCAACAACCAAACGAGTGAGAAAAATTGCAGTAAGCCGTACTCATTAGATAAACATGCCACGTGGAAAGGTATAACAATAACAAAATTTACCTGCATGTATGTGAGACCGCCATAACTACGAGCCATCTTTTTGACATCTGAATTTGATCCATCCTGAGAAAGAAAATAAGCCATATGTTGCAGTTTTGTACACTTTAAGTTTCATTGAGTATAATGTAATGAGAAACAAGCCAACGAAACATCCTAACGAGTGCTACTGTGCTAGTACCTGAGATATAAAAAGTGGATATTTTGAAGCAACAGCACTTTGATATCTGAAAACATTACAGAAATTGGGTCATAAATGATAAGCTAAGCATGCATTCAACTGAACAAAACTTAAAAGCAACAGATTATAAAACCTTAAACTGTAGGCATACAACATACTTCAAGACAGACTTGATTGTTCTCTCCAAATAATCTGCACGATTGCACGCCATGATAACAACTGCAGCGACTGGAACCTAGTAAATTTAGAATATAGGACAGTTAGAATGGTTCTTTATAGCTTTCTAGGCTGGAAAAGTTTTTAAGAGTAGTCCAGACTCCAGAGCATAAAAACCTGAACTTTGTCTGTCTGTCTTTGCAGACCTTTCCCTGCAAATATAAACAAAGGCGGGTTAAAACAGTGTGAAAGTAGAATGTCATGATATTCATCGAAAAATAAGACTTCAGTATGTTGACAACACAACAAGCGCAATGGATATATTTATATATCAAATGAGAATCTAAACTAGATAATCATTTCATATATCTCATTTAGTTCTTTTCTTTTAGTCAAGAAACATGAAGACTCCCCCATGCTACTACTTAAACAATCTAATGACAGAAAGACTTTTGTTCTAATTATATCCCTAATGTTCACATATAACTGCATAGACAAACTATATTCACCATACAAAGGTCGGCATTCGATGACAGCATTCCTAATAATTGTAATTTAAGAGATTTTTGTCCTCATTCCCTTTCTCATTACCAACCTCTCCCAAAAACATATGTCGATTCTCATCTCCAAATATAGGAACAAAAATGATGGAGCTATTAAGGGAATGGGAATAGACAGTGGTCATCAAAAGTTTGCATCTTTACACACAAAGCCAAATTATTCTCCTTCCGCTCAAAACATTAAACAAGCGCAGCCTTGGTGCCCATCCCACCCTCCATCTCCTAAATGCTTAGTTACTAGTATACAGATTAAGGCTAGTAAATAAATACAAGGGTTCTTACAAATTCCAACCCAAATTTTATCCCATAACATGCTAGTACAACTACCCTAAGTTATTTTTATGACACATAACTACCCAATGTAATGTTCTATCTATCTCTTTCACTTAGGTTGCCTTCAAGATATTTTATTCACTTCTCTCTCGGTTCTGCTTTATCATTCTCATTGTCATTGTAGAAAAGACATTTTTTTCTGTTTTTTATGCTATATGTAGCAAAGCATCATTGCATATTACTTACAGCAGTAACCCCTTGGAAAGGCTAAAAGCATTTAGATATTGATTGAAAATGTTCAGGGCAAAACCAAGAAGGATATTATTTCAACAGGCCTACAAGCCTTTTGTTTTAGCTTACAAAATAGGTTTTTAACAATCAAATTTGGTTGAACTATATAATTGACAGTAAAGTAATAACAAGACTAGAAGAAGCTTTCTAGGCACCAACATATATGAAAATAGTAGAAAGTAATCTTTTTGAGAGCCAACCTAACGTGAATATGAAATTGATAGGAACATACTTTCAAGATCTTGAACAAGAGATTTCATTTCTCCACACTCTAGATTTCGGCGGTTCCTCTCCTCTGAAATTGAAACACAGTTCAGTTAGAGAAGGCCAAACAACCAGTTGATCTCAATTGCTATTTCTGAAAAAAAAAGTGTTAACAGATATTTAGAATAACATACTACACTTACATGGACTTACTGATATCACATAAAGAAAACAAGAACAGAAAAAGAAACTCTCTTTAAAAAAACAGAAGTTCCTACTAGGGCTGAGTGTTTTAACATAAAACAAGAAAAGGAGAGAGAGTGATAGACTAGTATCCCCAACCATTCAAGTAAAACTTAAAATAACATCAGACAAAGGGATAATACTATTTTGAAACAATGCTGACCTTTTGAACTTATGCTAGGGTAGTTTGATTCAGAGTACGGCCTAAGGCAAAAAACAATGCTGATCTTTTGAATGTTGACCACTACAAATCTCTTCTGCATACCATAACAGGTGGCTCCAGATCCTTTTGTGTCCATTACATTCCCAGTTCCAATCATAAAATACCCATGATATTACAATCTAGAAACTTGCAAACTTAAGTAAATACTCAGTTGCTCTACTACTAACTATTATTCAAAATTAATATTAAAAGGACCGCAAATATAATCATTTTTACAAAAAGTTCCTCACTATCTGATTTATATCAGTCGCACATAAGGACATGCTTTATGAAGACAGAAATAAAATCAACTGTCGTGTGTCTCATGAGAAGGTTCAACTGCTTGCTTATGCAGAAAAACGCTTTAAAACAATCATGCATACAGCTAGGAGTAAATTTGGAAAACTACTAAAAGAAAGAGCAATAATGGATACAACATCCATTTGACAAACCCAGATTCCATTAACAAATTCACCAATATGGTATTGAATACAGATTTAGAAACACCTCCTGACACCAGTTCATTTTTAAGACATGATCCAAAAGCAGCCAACGAAAAATGAACTATTATAATAAGGAAATGGCACTCTGAAAATAACTTCACACCTTCTAGGGCCACAATCCGTCCTTGTTGCATACTTATTTGATCAATTAGTAATCGCATTTGGCTAGTACAATGGTTCTCTGACTCCACCTGATGAAAGTGAATGCATGTGTAACTTTTACAAGGCTGGTAAACTAGAGCAGTAAAATTTTCAAACCATTTTACCTACGTAAATGGAATAAAAATGAGACGGGTTAATTGCTAAAAACTACAAAAAGTTTTGTCCACTTGCTCAAAACTACACTGAGTTTAAAAGTGGACAAAAACATACAATACGTATTGTCCACGGTCTTCTGTTAAGATGTTAGGAGCCCGACTTATGGATCGTGTTACGGGACCTTGATAGGACTTGAGATCGATCCCAAGGCTTCGCGCGGGCGAACCCTTGTTCTTCTTTCTCCCAATGGTACGTAGAATTCGAGCTCGTGAGAGAGAACTCGAGATCTCTTGATTAAGCTAATAAGACTAAGCTAGTAAGACTACTGAATATGATTCTGCATACTTTTTATTCATGTCATATGGGTTTATATAGCCATAGAAGATAACAGACTCCAAATCCTAATGTAATTGTACTACTCAAAGGTTATCTCAATCCTAATACAAAATGTAGCCAATCCAAATCTTATTGTTACTAATCCAAATCTTATTGTAACTATTCAAAATACTTTAAGGGATTAAGATAAAACCCTCAGCCGACTTCACCATATTGTGTGCCCATAACGTCACTCCCCCCTTTCACATGGCGCTTGTCCTCAAGCGCATAGGGTGGATCCATCACATTGGCAACCCTGTCCTCGACCTCGTCCTCGATCATCTCCAACCAAAACAGTTTCGCACACTTGTGACCTGGGACGTAAGCTTCATCATAGTTGAAGCAAAGGCCTTTAGCAATGCGATCCTGCTTCTCTTCCTTGGAAATTCGCTTGACAAATGGGCGGGATAAGGGACCCGAGGGTGGCTGACGCTGCTGCCCCATGGACTCTTCCCGAGCCCGCTTCTCATAAAGCTTGGCAAGACCCCTGACTGTAGTGAGGTCGCGAGGTTGCTGAATTTCGACGTCAATGGCCAGAGTACCCCGCAAGCCACTGAGGAACAACGATATTTCTTGGTCCATCCTCAGTTCTGGAACCTGTGCCGCCAATCGCTCAAAATGAGCTGCATATTCATCGACCGATCCCTCTTGCTTGAGTTTTGCCAAGTTTCCCAGCCTGTTACCTGCCAAAATTGATCCAAAACGAACAGTGCAATACGTCTTAAAAACTGGCCAATTCATGTTAGGGTAATCTTTCTGTAATTTCATGAACCAAAGTTGAGCATCATCTTCGAGATGAAATGAAGCCAGCAACACTTTCTCGTCCGCCTGTGTTCGTTGGTGGAGAAAATAGGCTTCGCAGCGGTTCAGCCACCCCGTGGGATAAGATCGCCCATCGAAGCGGGGAAATTCTAGGCGGGCGAAACGTGGGACCAAGTTGACCCCGTCTCCTCCCGACCCCGCTCCGTTAGTTGAACGGGTGTCCGGTGCTGGGGGTGTGGGTCTGTCGGGTGGCCTGTTGTTGGATGGAGCCGAGCTCCCTTCGTGTGGTGGTGCCGGAGGCGGGATGGACCCCTCTCGGAGCTGCAAAACCAGATCCTGCAGGTGTTTCTGCATCCGCTCCTCGGACCGCTGCTGCTCGGTCCTGCGGTCAGCTTCGGCGCGCTGCTGGTCGGCCTTGTAGGAGACCAGAAAGGCCTCAAATTTATGTTCCCAAGTCATCTGTGGTTCCATAACAGATGGCTCTGATACCAATATGTTAGGAGCCCGACTTATGGATCATGTTACGGGACCTTGATAGGACTTGAGATCGATCCCAAGGCTTCGCGCGGACGAACCCTTGTTCTTCTTTCTCCCAATGGTACGTAGAATTCGAGCTCGTGAGAGAGAACTCGAGATCTCTTGATTAAGCTAATAAGACTAAGCTAGTAAGACTACTGAATATGATTCTGCATACTTTTTATTCATGTCATATGGGTTTATATAGCCATAGAAGATAACAGACTCCAAATCCTAATGTAATTGTACTACTCAAAGGTTATCTCAATCCTAATACAAAATGTAGCTAATCCAAATCTTATTGTTACTAATCCAAATCTTATTGTAACTATTCAAAATACTTTAAGGGATTAAGATAAAACCCTCAGCCGACTTCACCATATTGTGTGCCCATAACATAAGATAATGAACAGAATATTATGTTCTATTAAGTATTGGCCCATGTGTTTTGACCACAGTACTTTTCAAGGCCCATATGTTTTGACCACAATACTTTTCAAGGCCCATATGTTTTGACCGCAATACTTGCCAATGCTATATGTTTTGACCACACTACTTTTCAGTGCTATATGTTTTGACCATAATATTTTACAATGCTATGTGTATTGTCCACATATCCCGTAAGGGTTAACAGAACGGAATACATTGTTCAGTATTTGAACAGAAGACTGTGGACAATACTTATTATACGTTTTCGTCCACTTTTAATCTCATTGTAGTTTTTAGCAAGAGGACAAAACCTTTTGTAGTTCTTAGCAATTAACCCAAATAAGAACTAAAAATCAAAGATGACATATAGTTACAACAGTAGGAATAACAATTTTGATCTGAGGGTGCAGGAATGTATACATGATACTTACAAAGCAAGAGTACAATATGTCATATGTCGAATCTCAAAAGGAACTACAGAGAAAGATAACCCTACCAACAAGAACCTTTCTTGGCCAGTATGCACAAAGTAAGGAACACGATTACCTACATAAACTATAAAATTTGATTTTGATTTTGATTGACTGGCTCTAACTGATGAGAAGGCTTTTGTCTGGTTTACCAAAGCTCTCTCTCTCAGCATGCAAAAGTATAGAATTAGAAGGTTTATGGTACTCATCGTAGGTTACCTATCATTCACAAACAAACTCTATTGGTTTCAGTCATGATCTTGATTCCTAAACCAATTACCTAGATTAAACATTGAACCTCCTCCAACACAATTGATATACTCATCTTATTGAATATTAAATTATAACAATATTAGAGAAGGGCTCATAAGACGTACAAAAAAAAACGATGGCTTACTGTACATAGATATTTTAACAATTCCAATCCAATCTATTTGGCAATTTAGAAAATACATTCTAAGCAGGTACTGAATGCAACTTAAACTGTGAACAGTAGAGTAACATTCTTGATGATGGCCATAGCAAATATAATTTGTAAAATAAAGTCCGTTTATATGATACAGCCAGCAAAAAGTTAAATAATGACTTTGAAATCAAAGAATCAAATTGGGAAACGATGTGGCGAATGCCGAGATCAAATGAAACAGGCTAGAACGTACTGCAGCAGCAAGGCGATCGGCGTACTCTGGTTGTGTTTGAAAAAGACGCATCTAAGAACAACAAGAGAAAGAAACCAGATACTGAATTTCACGCATAGATTACGAATTCGAGCAGGGTAGTGGAGATACGAATCATGAATCAGATGAAAAGGTGAAGTAAATTCATGAAATGAAGTCGGATATTGGGGTTTATGGGTTGGAAAATGGAAGTTGAAGCAGACCTGGATGTAGACGAATGCTCCAGCAGCCAGGAGGAGGAGGATACGGTAATCGCATGAAAATCTCGCCATTGCTGGTAGATTATAGGTCCTCGATTAGAGAGAATCAAGGCTTCATGTAGCTTTGAAGATTCAACCTCGCAGAAATGGACTGTGCTGATGATTCGTATCGGTTTTAGAGAGATGCGTATACTGTAGAGTCAAGGTCTTTTGATCTGTGTTTCAGTGAGCTTCTTGCTTCGGCCACAGTCAAGGTCCTCCTGCTAACGTGCGCACCATTGGGAAAATTTCATTTTAATATCTCGGACATTTAAATTCAAAATGATACGATAACATAGATTTTTTACACTTTCATATCTAAACCAAACATCTAATAACACTTTCATACTCAGCCGTCAGATTTCGTTAATTTTCCATTCAAAATAGATAAAATGTCCATAGTACCCCTAATTATTATTCAAATTTTCAAACTTATGTCATTGAATTCTGAACTTAAAAATAAGTGAAATGACAATAATACCTTCTATTATTACGGTGTTAAAATGAAAATTTCCATATTTACAAAATAAAATAAGTTTTCATATATATATAAATTCAGTATTTATTTATGAAAATTATTTTTATTTTTTTAAAATTCAATTTATTTTTATAAATTCAGTTTTCATTTATGAATATTATTTTTATTTTCCAAAATTCAATTTTTATTTATGAAAACTATATTTACTTTTCGAAAATTCGGTTTATTTTTTATAAATTCAATTTTAATTTGTGAAAATTATTTTTATTTTCAAAATTTCTGCTTTTATTTTTATAAATTCATTTTAATTATGAAAATTATTTTTATTTTCAAACATTCAGATTTTAATTTAAAAAATAAGTATCAGATTTTATTTTTAAAAATACATTAAAAAATCATTTTTTAAAATTTAATTAATATTTTTTATTTTATTTTTTTATTAATTTAATTATTATAGTTTATTTTATTTTTCATTTTTGTTTTTTGAGTCTGTTGATCAGTTGATGGAGTTTGGAAGTGTTCTTCCTGCTTCAGAGGAGGAGGCAACAGAGGTATTGACGAGGGGTGCGAAGAAACCCCGCCAGGCTAAATACTAGTATTGGCATGGAATTGCCGAGAGCTTGGGAACCCTAGGGAAAATAGTTCATTATCGAGCTCATAACTCAAAAGAAACCAACACTGTGTTTTTAAGTGAAATGAAGGTAGAGAGAGGGGCCATTGAGAGCATCAAGGTATGTATTGGTATGGAGGGAGCTTTAGCGGTAGTTGAGAATGGTGCCAGTAGAGGAATAGATATGCTTTGGAGGGACAAGGAGTTATGAGTGATTAGAAGGTACGCTAAGAATTTTATTGACTTTCTCTATTGCCTTAATAATGGGACTGAAGTTAGAATTAATGGGTTGTACAGAGAACCAAGGAGAAAGTTGAGGAGTAACACGTGGGAGCTAATGAAGTCTTTGGTTGGTCAAGTTGTTGGGTTGTGGCTTATTAGGGTTGTGCAAATATCTAACGGTCACCGGTCGTCCCCGTCATCTGAATCACCTGAACCGGTGTATTGACGACGATTAAAGTTAAAAAAAATACCAACCCGACAACATTTTGAGTGCGTAAGGTTTTTTATTTTCCAAACCGATAAAAAACCGACCGACCAGCTTTAGGTGTGTATATAAAAATATTTATATTTTGTTTTACTAGTTTAATGGTTATAGTATTACAAGAGGTTTAAAATAAATTATATCTTGACACTAGGATTAGATTAATAGCCAAGCAGGGGTGAGATTAATTTACTTTTATTCATAAATTTGCCTATAAACAATCATACAATAAATTGGTTGTTCAAGTTAAATCGTAGAATAATGAAAGTAATATGCTCTAATGTTTTGTTGTTCATGTGAGGTAAACACTATTCATTCGTTATTATGCTAATATATTTATTTTGAGATGGTTAAGATTTGAAATACCCCTAACTACACTTCATATACTCACACCTGATTTGGCTGAAAAAGCTCTTTTTCTACCCTAAGAAACCCTAGTCATGTGCTCCCGTATCTACATCATCCTCTCCCGTTAATCCGGTACGCCTTCCGAGGAAGACCTACCTCTTCTTACGCCGACATCACCTATCGTAGTCTCCCCTATGGTTAGGGTTGGGCATCGTTCGGTACCCGGCCCAAAAGCCCATACTCAGTAACCAAACCGTGCTTGTCGGTTACCTAAAACCCATGCATGTCCCCATTATCGATAGTTGATGGGACAACTGATAACCGATCAGACTTACTACCGGGCGGTGACGGGTTATAATCGGTCAACCATGCCTAATGGGATTTCTGTTGGGGCTTCAAACTAAAAACCAAAATACAACAATTTTTGAACTTGTTACACAAACTTTCAACATAATTTCACAAACTTGTCTATTTTCAACAGGTAAAACATTGAAACACAAAAATTCCTATAACTAATATCTCATTATCATATATTCATCATCTTAAAAAACACGGTTTCAGAAACTATTTTTCTACTACACATATTGTTGAAGAACAAAAAAAATACACAACTGTTATGTTATCGACCTATTACAACAAAAAATTTATTCAAGATCGTCAAAAGTCTTGAAATCTCTTTCAATCAAGGTACCTGTCAACCAAAATACACAAAGGATTAAGATTGATACTTGATAACTTAAATAAATTAAAAGAAGTACCGAAAGAAGCCCAGATTGAACGCGTCCGGGCCATCATAACCTCTATACTGAATATGGCCTTATAAATCTCCTTATTCTAGATCGAACTTAGAGCAAGAACAACGGAGCGTGCCCGCGCCCCACTCCGCGCGCACCTGGGCCGAGGAGCGAGGCCCGCTCCGTTGTGGGCTTCGTTTTTTGCGGTCCGCGCCCCAGAAACACTGGGCTCGTTCCTCGTTCCTCAGCCAGCGCTCCCCGATCGCGGGCCGGCCAGCACTCCTCGCTCCTTCGCCCCCTGGCCACGCTGGGCCTCTGTTGGGCCGACACCTGGCTTCCACCCACGCTGATTTTTTTTTTTGAACAAATTTTTTTGTTAATTGTGGGATTCGAACCCCCAACCTCACAACTTTAAAGCCTTGTGTTCTACCATTGAGCTAGATAGGCTTTTGTTATTATGTTTCATTATAATCAATATGATATACTTTTAATTTTGGAATGAAATGCATATTAAAATTTAAAATCAAATCTTCTTTTTAATAGATTATATATTATATAATGTTGGATGATATTTCAAATAAAATAACATTTTTATGTAATATATATTTGACCATATTATCGTTTTTGTGTGTATTTATATCCGGTCTGACTCATAGATTTTTCGTTATAGCAACTACTATGAATATTATATAGTTGACCATATTATTCTATACACATATTTTATTGATTTCTTTTCCATTATTAAAAAGTTCATTTTTATTCGTGTTAAATTTATTTATTATTTATTTATTGTCATTAATTATTTTTTTCACATTTGTTTATATAATTTAAACGGTTTCTGATAAATAATTAGATAAAACAGCAAAATATCAATTAATAATCCAGTCAGCATTGTTCTGCACTCCCAGGACCTCGAGGTCCTTTCTGTTGCAAAACACCCACTTTTCTGCACTCCCACTCCCTGACTTTTGTCCAGTCAGCACAAAGTCTGCACTCCCACTCCCTGACCAATGTCCTTTCTGTTATACATGCTCTTAGAAGCCTATCATTGTCCTCTTGTGTTATAGTACACGGTACTAATTCTTATACCACATCACCCCCACTTCTCCCACCCTAAACAAGTCTTCGACTACTGCCTCCGTCCCCTTCCCCCCACTCGACCCATTCTCCTGTACCATTTTTTAGATAAACAATTATATTCCTCCATCTCTGGGACGAAGCCTTAGTATGAAAGTAATGAATATTCATATTTCCTTCAGCCAAAATTGCTTGACCTTTTGTTTCCAAGCCATGTATTTCATATTCGTGAGTTGATTGACTTGCCCCCTCAAGAAATGAATTCTACTCCTTCTGTTTGGATCCCACAGACCCATCAAACCATTCATCTCCTCCTAACACTTCCTAATGTTATTGTCCACGTCCTTATATGTATGATTTGTCTATTTTTGTACCTCCTGGGAAACCATACTTGTTTTCATGAATTAACTTGCTTGTACACTTTTCCCAAGATGTCAAAACAGTACGATCGTAGCCCCCATCATGCAGCCAACCCTGTTTAAAACGAAACTGTATGTCGCCACTAGTAATTTTTCTCTATCATTTTAACACAAAAATTGGGGCATGGTCGGACGGTGAAAGTACCTCATGCTCTAATCTAGTGTCCGACATTCTAACAACCTAAGCTCCGTTCACTACTGCCCTATTCAACTACACTTCTATCCCATTCCTTTTATGCTGACCCATCTCTTATGTGTAGCGGTAACCTTCTATAGCCACATCCCTCAAGCCACAAAACTCCATTGTCTCCTGAAAGCTTATGATTAGCGCTTCCAACTTCCTCATTACATATGACATTATTGAAGTCTCCAATCATAAGCCATAGGGGTATGCATCATCGGGGTCCGGCAATATTTTCATTATCCACGAAATCGGGAGGACCAGTTATCTGAAATCCATAACCGGCACCGCACCGGGTTCCAACGGGCAACCTAAAAATCGACAATCACGGAACTGATCGATTACGGTTTTTAGCTGGCCTAATGAGCTTTCTTTTGAGCCTTTAATTAAAGCCCAACATAGAAAAAACATTAATTTCATGATATTATTGTTCACATCAAGACAATAAAACCCAATTACCATCTCTTAAAACAAAAAACGACAAGCATCTTTACTACAAATCTTAACTATCTCAAAATAAATACATTAGCATAATAACGAATGAATAGTGTTTACCTCACATGAACAACAAAGCATTAGATTATATTACTTTTATTATTCTACAATTTAACTTGAACAACCAACTTACTGCATGATTGTTTATATGCAAATTTATGAATAAAACTAAACTAATCTCACTTTTGTTAGATTATTAATCTAATACTAGTGTCAATATTTAATTTATTTAGGTTCCAAGGAAACGTGGCCGTCCAAAAAAAGGACAGTAAAAAAAGATTGCTCCTCCAGTTGTCTTTTACCAGACAAGAGCTAGAACATCGGTTGATAAGGGGGGTCAAGCGGGAAGTCTCACCATCGACATTGCTAAACAAACTAAAGATGGAGAGTGGAGCTTTAGTAAGAGAACTGTGAGAAGGGCTGGTGCCACGCACCCAGTTTCTGAACCCCCACAGCAGGTTGAGGTTGAGGAGGGTATCGATGTTAGCGAGGACGAGGTTATCCCGGAATGGAGTTCGGGACACTCAAATCCTGTTTCGGTCTCTAATTGATTTCTTTGCTTGTTCTTGGACAGGAAGTAGGCAAGGAGGGCGGTGCTCTGTTTGGTTTTAGTTTGTTTTTTTTTTGTTTTTTGCTTTTGTTTCGGTAGGGGGAAAAGGTCCTTTTAAGGATTGTTTTTCTCGCATCGTTTTACTTTTTGTATAACGTTTTCCTAATAAATTTTTTGCTTATCAAAAAAAAAATTAATTTATTTTAACCCTCTTGTAATACTATAACCATCAAATTAGTAAAACAAAACATATCATTTTATATACACACCTAAAGCCGGTCGGTCGATTTTTTATCGAATTGGAAAATAAAAAACCGTACCCACCCAAAATGTTGCCGGGTTGGTATTTTTTTTTTTAACCGTAATCTTCGTCGGTACACCGGTTCGGGTGATTCCGATGATGGGGACGACCGGTGACGATCGGTTTCCGGTGACAGTCGGATATTTGCACAACCCTAATTAGCCACAACCCAACAACTTGACCAACCAAAGACTTCATTAGCTCCCACGTGTTACTCCTCAACTTTCTCCTTGGTTCTGCGTACAACCCATTAATTCTATCTTCGGTCCCATTATTGAGGCGATAGAGAAAGTCAATAAAATTCTTATCGTACCTTCTAATCACCCATAACTCCTTGTCCCTCCAAATCATATATATTCCTCCACTTGCACCATTCTCAGTTGTCGCTAAAGCTCCCTCCATACCAATACAGACCCCAATGCTCCCAATGGCCCCTCTCTCTATCTTCATTTCACTTAAAAACACAATGTTGGTTTCTTGTGAGTTATGAGCTCGATAATGAACTACTTTTCCCCAGGGTTCCCAAGCTCTCGGCAATTCCATGCCAGCACTAACATTTAGCCTAGTAGGGTTTCTTCGCCACCCTCGCCAATACCTCTGTTGCCTCCTCGTCCAAAGCAGGAAGAACACATCCAGACTCCCTCAACTGATCAACAAACTCACTTTTTCTCTTTCTCGACTTGTTCTTCTCATTACGAGCCACTGCGACATCCTCCTTTTCCCCCTAACCTCTCATTCTATCTCTCCATATTTGTACAATACTAACATCTTTTCTCTCCCCTGGCCGAACATCCTCAGGTCCCTTCCCGTCTCCCTTCACCACCTGAGTCAAAATTGTACCCGAGGCTTTGATCACATTCCCAATACTTTTACCCCAGGCTTCGGGTTTGCATTTCCAATATCCTCAATTGAACCACCCTCCCTCCTACTTTCCACCAGAGAAACCTCCCTCATACTTATCAACTCTCTAGCAACCTGAGCATCTTCGTGTTCCTTCCAATCCCTCCTTCCCTCTGACATATTACGTTCCCGATACTTCATTCACCTCCTCACTGAGAATGAAAGGGGTTTAGTGTTCATGTGAATCCTAAATCGTCCACATCCTTCAGACGTTCCTCTTCCGAAACTCGACAATCCTTAATAGTGTGACTCATCCTTCCACAAGCATAACAAAAGTTTGTCATTCTTTCGTACTGAATCCGAACTATCGTCATCTTCCCTTTGTCTTCCAGCCATAGCTTCATAGTATTCCTTAGAGGCCTATTAATCCTCCACCAGATTTGATTTTTTCAAGCCCACCCATCCTCATTACAATTAACCTCCAAAACTTCCTCTATCTTATTGTCTACTATTTCCCCACCTCTCTCGTTAAAGCATTGAACGGTAGGTTCGATGCATGTATCCAAACACCCGTGTACTCAAATTTCATCTCATCAGAATTGATTACCTGCAGTGCAACCAAAACTTTATTAAAACCCCGGGTTTCTATTTCAAGTACCTTTAGTCGATCCCGCTCATTCTTGAAGAAAAACCTTGTAGTATCAGGGGTTAACGTCTGCGTCACCGATTTTCTAAAGCCCCATGCATTCTTCATCAAAAACTGGAAAACCTCGATTTTATACGGTTTACCGCTCAACATTTTAGAGCATCCACAGCCATCTCGCCGGCAGTTGGCGAAGACAATAAAAAAATCATTTTTTTTTGCTTACAGCCAGCACTCCCAGCCAGCACCCCACAATGATAGCCCTTTTGGTTGGCTTTATGATAACCATTTCCTTCATATTTTTGTTCTCCGCCAGCGATAAGACGATGAGCTAACAGCCAGTACTCCTAGCCATCAATTTTAAATCAATTTCTCTCTCTTTCTTTTTGGACTCTCTCCTCTCTCTCCTCGTTTTTGCTCCCAACCAGTTCACTGTAGATGCTCTTAGAGCACCCACAGTCGTGGGCGAGGAGCAGTTGGCGAGATGATGTCGCCGGCGAGGAGGAGGCGGGGAGCTGGCGAGGAGCAGGCGAGATGCTCGCTGGCGACGTGCTTCTCGCTGGCAGTGCACACCGGCGAGATGAGATGATGATCTCAGAAATCTTTTTTGTCCAATTAAAAAATGCTTGGTTTCAATGCTATTTGTTTTGAAAATTAAACCTCACCTATATTATCCAACAAATATATGTACGTCCAATCGAATAACCTTGATCGTCGCTCACCATAACTACAACATTTATGATAAACCTAACCTAAAAACTTATATAAACCCACCCTCACAAACTAAAAATGCACACACTCTCTACTATTCATCCTTCTCATAATAAAGAATCGTCCCGACACTCATCCTTCTTTGTCCGTCATCATGGAATTCGATCCTGAGGATATGGAATTCGATTCTATTTTGAATGACATGCTCGAAGACTGTCTGTCAACCGAGGACATGTTGGACGACGCTTTGGTGGATTCTCCACCAAAGAAGTGCAAATACATTCGACGTGACCAGGTAGCCGCAAACGAACGGTTAATGAATGACTACTTCAACACCAACCCTGTGTACACCGAGGTGCAGTTTCGGCGTCGGTTTAGAATGCCAAAGTCGATGTTCCTCCGTATCGTTCATGCATTGGAGCAGCACGACGATTACTTCAAGGAAAGGTTTGATGCATTGGGTCAAGTTTCATTATCTCCTTATCAGAAATGTACTACCGCCATTAGGCAATTATGTTACGGAATTGCAGTTGATGCGTTGGACGAGTATGTGAAGATAGGGGAAACAACGGCTTTGGAATGTTTACGCACATTTTGCAGTGCACTGAATAAAGTCTTTGGTGGTACATACCGGCGGAAGCCTACACAAGCTGATATGGACCACATTTTGGCGGTTAATGAAGCGCGCGGATTCCCGGGCATGCTTGGAAGTCTTGACTGCATGCACTGGGAATGGAAGAAATGCCCAAAGGCCCTTCGAGGGTCACAATCCCGAAGGGACCCCGGTAATCGACCAACCGTTGTCCTTGAGGCGGTTGCAACTCGTGACTTATGGATTTGGCACTATTTCTTCGGCATGGCGGGGTCGAACAACGATTTGACGGTCCTGAATCATTCGAAGCTGTTCGCGGACGTTATCAACGGTTGGCAACCACCGGTTTCTTACACGACAAATGGTAATGATTACACACTTCCTTATTATCTTGCTGACGGTATTTACCCTTCGTGGCCAGTGTTCGTAAAAACAATTTCGTTACCGTCAACGCCGAAGCAGAAGAAGTACGCTGAAATCCAAGAAGCGTGCATGAAGGATGTGGAACGAGCTTTCGGCGTACTACAAGCTCGGTTTCACATTATCAAACAACCGACCCGCTTGTGGGCTCACAAGTCGATCGGTTTGGTGATGAATGCGTGCATTATACTGCACAATATGATAGTTGAGGTTGAACGTCATACGTACGACGGGTATCGTGAACAAACAGAAGAAGGTAGTCCAAGTCAACCACATATTTCACGAGGAGGCTTCGTCCCGACCAATGTCATACTTGGAAACACTGAGAGGATGCAAAGTGAACGTATGCATTACCGTTTGAAGGACGATCTTGTCGAACATCTGTAGAATAAATTTGGAGACGCCTAGATGTTAGTTGGTGTAGTTTCCTTTGTATTACTTTCCTTGGTTTTTATTTTCCTTTGTGTTGGTTTCTTTTTATTTGCGTTGTTTTAATGAGTACCTCTATCCTTTTATGTTATCGGGCGTTCCATCTTATCGATCTTTAGTATTTTTTCTATTCAAAATCTAGTTTTAAATAAAAAAAACATTAAAACACTACAATTCTTTGCATCTCGTCGGCGCCTCCTCGCCAGCCCACTGTAGAGCTCGCTGGCGGGGAGCTGGCGAGATGATTTAATCCAATTACTATATTCCATCTCGCCGGCAGCCGGCGAGATGACTGTGGATGCTCTTAGCCGCCAAACCCATGGGATACTTCCCACCCCCAAGTGTAATAACTCTTCAGAGACAAGCACTTCCTCATTGTCGCTATCGATCATCACGCCCTGAAGCTTTTCCAGTATCTCCTCCATCGCCACAATGCTTATCTCCGTGAGAACTACCTGACAGTAGTTTCCTCATCCTTGCCGGACTGTAGCAGCTGGGCTATTTGCATTTAATACACTTTTAAATTCCAACTTAAATATGTTTTACAAAAAAAAAGTTTCAACTTAAACGACGTGGACGAACTGGAAGCAAGCAAGCGAGCAAGCGAAGTCAGGCATGTCATCACGAATTTATTCAAATCCAACCAATCTGAAGGAAACAGCTATATATTCTCTCTTTCAAAGCACCAATACCAACTGGGTATCTCCAAAAGTCTTGGATGGATCAAACAAAAACCCCAATTTCTGAAATGCCGAATTTTGCAGAGTAGGTACTCGTCTCGGAGAAGATATGGGAGGAGGGGTTGAGGGATGGAGGCTCTGCGACGAGTTCTCGCCTGGGTATTATGGGATTTTCACTTTGGGGGGAATGTGATATGGATGATATTGAGGGCGGCGGTTTAGGGTTTCTAGGGTTTAGGAATGAGGGAAAGAGGAGGTAGAGATGAGAAGAAGAGGGAGAGAGAAGGGATAGAGAGGAGGAAGAAGTACAGTATTGTTTTGGACTGTAACAGAGTCGTCGCTCTCAGTCGTTTACATTAGCTTAAATAACAAGCAACAAGAACTTAAATGGGCCGTGGGTAAGCCAAGCAACAAGCCCACTTACATAACATGAGATAAAAAAGGCCTTATAAGGTCCATAACAAAAGGTCCATATCATCACCCCGTCCATCAGAATTGCTCGTGTCCTCACGAGCCATAATTGAAACCTGGGAAACGAGACTGAAGATCGTAAAGGAACTCCCATGTCGCGTCTTCCGGAAAGGAGTCTGTCCATTGCACCAAGACTTGAGTGGCCGGCTTGTTCCCTCGCCTGATCAGGCGGCGATCCAAATGAGGGCCGGGGTTTGGAGAATGGATCCATCAGCAGTCGTGGGAGGCAACGAAGGAGTAGCAGAGTGATGCCCAATGTGTTTTTTCAGTTGTGAAACGTGGAAAGTCGGGTGGATCTTAGAAGAAGCAGGGAGATCAAGCCTGTAAGCCACCTTGCCAATTTTGGAGAGCACCGTGAAAGGGCCGTAGAAGCGTGGGCTTAGCTTCTGGTTCGCACGGCGAGCTAGGGACGACTGCCGATACGGGTGAAGTTTCACAAAAACAGAGTCTCCAACTTCAAATGAGCGATCCGAGCGGTGTTTGTCGGCATGTGCTTTCATACAGTCCTGGGCACGCAGGAGATGGAATTTCAGTAGTTTTAAAGCATCCTCACGGGCAGAGAGACTGCGATCGACAGTAGCAACGTCCGATGAACCGGTGAGATATGGAAACAGAGCAGGAGCCGGTTGGCCATAGAGGGCCTCATAGGGCGTTGTTTGAATGGAACCGTGGAAGGAGGAGTTGTACCACCATTCGGCCAATGGTAGCCATTTAACCCAGTCCTTGGGAGCGTCGCCGCACATACATCGGAGATAGGTCTCTAGGCTGCGATTGACGACCTCGGTTTGGCCGTCCGTTTGCGGATGGTAAGCAGTAGATAGGTTCTGCTTGATGTGCTGAAGACGGCATAGCTTCTTCCAAAACGCACTGAGAAACACCTTGTCCCTGTCACTAACGATACTCTGGGGCATACCGTGGAGATTGAAAACGTTGTCGAGAAACATCTGAGCCACAGTGAGCGCAGTGTAGAGGTGCTTAAGAGCCATAAAGTGTGAAGATTTAGTGAGGCGATCAACCACCACAAATATTACCTCGTACCCGTGGGATTTAGGCAACCCATCTATAAAATCCATAGATATCTCCGTCCAGGCCCGAGACGGTATAGGGAGGGGTTGGAGCAAACCTGGAGAAGCAGAGAGATCCGGCTTGCTTCGTTGGCAGGTAACACAAGAAGCAACGAAAGCACGTACCTCTTTCTTCATTCGTTTCCAATAGAGGGACGTAGAGATGCGCTTATGGGTGGCATGAGCTCCAGAGTGGCCCCCTACTGCAGAAGCATGGAAGTATGTGAGGATATCGGAACGGAGAGTGGGATCATTACCCACCACCAATTTCCCTTTGCGACAGAGTTGATTGTTCACCCAACTGTAGTGACCTTTCATGTGAGTAGGATGTTGTTGAAGCTCCACAAGTAAGGGTTGGAGTTTTGGATCATTGGACCAAGAAGCAGCAATGCGGCTGAGCAATGTGGAAGAGACAGTTGAAATTGCAAAAACAGAGCCTTCTTCAGTTTAACGGGAAAGAGAATCGGCCACGATGTTTGTGTTCCCTTTTCGAAATTGTACCTCATAGTCATACCCCATCATCTTTACAACCCACGTCATTTGGGCTGGGGTGGTGGTTCTCTGATCAAGAAGAAAACGGAAGCTTTGATGGTCCGTTTTGATCACGAAGTGGCGCCCGAGCAAGTAAGAATGCCACCTCTTCACTGCCAACAAGATGGCTAGCATCTCTTTGTCATAAACCGAGAGAGATTGATGGCGAGGACCTAGGGCCTTACTGAAGAAGGCGATAGGCCTGTTACCCTGTGATAAAACTGCTCCAACGCCCACATTGGAAGCGTCCGTCTCAACGGTGAATGGAAGGTTGAAGTCCGGCAAGGCGAGGACCGGGGCCGATGAGATCGCTGCTTTAAGTTGTTCAAAAGCCAGTGTAGCCTCAGGGGTCCAGTGGAATGAGTCCTTCCTGAGCATTTGAGTCAGTGGGCGGGCTATAAGGCCATAATTCTTGATGAACTTTCTGTAATAGCCCGTTAATCCCAGATAACCCCGTAGCTGTTTGATCGTAGATGGAATTGGCCACTGCAAAACGCACTCAATTTTGTGAGCATCCATAGCTACACCAGCAGAAGAGATAATGTGACCAAGGTATTTGACATCCCTGCGAGCAAAAACACATTTGGAACGTTTCAGAAACAAGCGCTCGTTAGATAGGATTTCAAATACCAAACGCAGGTGTGCAACGTGGTCCTCCAAGGTGGATGAGTAGACGAGAATATCGTCAAAGAACACCAGAACAAAAACCCTGAGCAGCGGTTTGAAGATTGCATTCATGAGAGACTGAAATGTGGAAGGGGCGTTCGTGAGGCCGAAAGGCATCACGAGAAACTCGTAATGGCCTGAGTGAGTGCAAAACGCGGTCTTATGGATATCCGCCTCCTCCATACGTATCTGATGGAACCCAGAGTGAAGATCCAGTTTAGAGAAGTATGACGCGCCCTGAAGTTCATCCAGCAGATCATCAACCAAAGGAATTGGAAATTTGTCACGCATCGTCAGTGAATTGAGGCGACGATAATCCACACACAACCGCCATGAGTTATCTTTCTTGCGAACAAGGATCACTGGAAAGGCAAATGAACTATTGCTATTACGAATTATTCCAGAAGCCAGCATCTCATCAATCATCTTCTCTATTTCTGATTTCTGCAGCGCCGGGTAGCGATAAGGACGGACCTTGACTGCTGTGGCAGTAGGAATCAATGTGATTTTGTGATCATGGGAGCGTTTAGGGGGAATGCCTTGAGGAGCCTTGAACAGGTCTTCGAATTCTGCCAGGAGCTCCATAATTTGAGATGGAGGAGGGTCCGGCCCAGCGAGTGCTTGTGGAGATGGAGCCTGGGTTATCAATAAGGCAGGAACAAATGGGGTCGCGCTAGAAGAGCATAGCGAGGACAATTCAGGGCAGTCGTGGGCAGAGACCCACGAGAATTGACCGGCACCCAATCCCTGTAAGTGAATCGAAACACCTCTTGTGGTGAAGTCCATAGTTAGTGCGCCAAAGTGCCAGAGTATTGGTCCCAGGGTAATTAACCACTGGATTCCCAAAACAAGATCACATCCGTGGATGGGTAGCACCAAGAAATCTGCAGAGAAGGTGTGGCGTTGCATTGTCCATGATAAGTCTACACAGCGAGAGCCCGAGGTCAAGGACTCACCATAAGCCACACTTACACGAACCCCACGAGTTGGGAGTTGCTTGCTACCCGAGCGCTTAGCCAAAGAAGAGTGAATAAAATTGTGAGTGCTCCCTGAGTCTATCAAGATAATCACTGGATGAGATCCCAACAATCCTTGAAGCTTCATAGTTTGAAAACCCGGTGTACCTTCAGGGCGTGAATGGATATCAAGGGATCGCCTGAGGTAGCCATAATGTCATCATCGGGACAAGGATCCAACGTAGCCAGACAGTCAACAAATTCATCGCCAGATTTTTGGTGGCCGGAGTCGTCCTCAACCAACATGTGGAACAATTGGGACTTTGTGCAGCGATGATCGCGAGAGAAGCGCTCACCGCACCACACGCAGAGCCCTTTCTTATAGCGCTCGTCCCTCAACTGACGCTGAGCTTGAGAAGGGTCACGAGGTTGGTTGGGCAAGGGTGGGCGATTTTGTGGGTATTGTGGTTTGAAAGGTGGTGGTGAAGGTTGTTGTTTCTGGAGTGAATTGGTTGGAGAGAATTGTGTCTGAATGGATGAGGTGGGTGTAGTAGTGGGGAAGTATTTGGGTTTGGTGGAGGTATTAAACCGACGCTCGAGTCTTTTTGCCATGAGCAAGGCCTGCCCAATATCCTTGGGAAAGTGCATTCAGACTCCATCTTCTATCTCAGGTTGAAGATTGCTAAGGAACATGGCAAGTGCGTCCTTGTCCGAGAGATGCAGCTGGGTAACTATGCCTTGAAATGCCTGAAAGTAATCGTCCACGGTGCCGGTTTGGCGAAGGTGAGCAAGCTCGGACATGTAGTTCGTGTACTCACCATCCGTGAAGCGGCGACGGAGTGCTTCGAGGTACTCTGGCCATGGAACAGAGGACGTGCCTTGGGATTTCAGGCGCTGCATAAAGTGAAGGTGGTGTCGCAAGGCGGCGTCTTCAAAGCCAAGCATGGCCTCGCGCACCATTTCGTCGGCCGGAACGTCCTCGGCGATGCAGTACTGTTCGAACTTCAGCTCCCAACCCCCAAAATCGGACCCGTCGAACTTGGGAGGTTTCCGGTGGCGTTGGTCGCATTTGGTCGGAGGATCTGGAGGTACCACTTCAGGAGGAGTGCCTAAAATGCTTGGCATAGCTTGGGAAGTCGTAGCAGAGGAGCCAGGAGGCGGAGATGGCGGCACGGTGGTGTACGGACGCTGTGGTGTGTCCGGGATCTTCATGACTAGGGCTCCAATCGGAGCTGAAAGTTCGGAGATCTTGGCATCCATGTTGCCGATTGTTTCCTTGAGCTGGGAGACCTCGGAATTGGTCGCAGCGAGCTCGTCTTGGAGGTGGCGAGGTGGGTTGGTCATGGTGCGTGGAAAGGGTCTCTGATACCAGTGATATGGATGATATTGAGGGCGGCGGTTTAGGGTTTCTAGGGTTTAGGAATGAGGGAAAGAGGAGGTAGAGATGAGAAGAAGAGGGAGAGAGAAGGGATAGAGAGGAGGAAGAAGTACAGTATTGTTTTGGACTGTAACAGAGTCGTCGCTCTCAATCGTTTTCATTAGTTTAAATAACAAGCAACAAGAACTTAAATGGGCCGTGGGTAAGCCAAGCAACAAGCCCACTTACATAACATGAGATAAAAAAGGCCTTATAAGGTCCATAACAAAAGGTCCATATCAGAATGCTCAGTGCCGGAACTACCCATCTTGTTGTAACCCCTCTCGATGTCTTGAAAGTCAATATGCAGGTAAGCTTTTTCAATTTTCACCCCATTTTTTTGGGGTGAAAATTGAAAAAGCTTTGAGAGTTATGATGTGTCTTGGGGTTGAAGTACTGAAGATGGACAGCTTTGAGAGTTATGATGTGGGGATTTTAGCTAAATGCTAAATGGGTTTCGTTGGTATCTGTTTTTGGATGGTGATGGGTATGTTTCAGTATTTAATAATTTATCTTTGGTTTAGTTGTGAGATCAAGAATTTGATATATCTGCTGCGCTAGATTGATACAAATTACAGACCCTGAGTAGCTTCAATGGTATTGTCATATTGTCATTGTGTTTGTTTTGGAAGTCCTTGATATCACCTTCCTAATTTACACTTCCATGTACAAATTTATTGCTATCCTATTTCACTTGATGGGTTACCTAGAGTTTATGGGATGATAATGAAAAATATGATGGATGTCATATTGATCTTTTTATTAAAATTCTGATTTATTTAAAAACTTTAAGACTACTAATGTGAGTTAATTAGAATTGACTGACAATCAATTCTAGGAAGAATTCATGAGACTTGTCACCCTATGAATTCCCCACTTTGCCCTTTCCAAAAGGCTATAAATATTCACATCATGGTCTTATTTTACACACATCAAAAACCATCTCCAAAATGGTCTCTCTTTCTTCTTTCTCTCCACTCCCTTGTTCTTGGTGACTTTCTAGACGGTTTTGAGTTCGCCTACGTTAATCGTTGTATCCTGGGAGACCGTTGCTCATACGGGGCAATAAGTGTCTTAAGGAAAGTGGAGTACCACGCCTCGATTAAACTCCAATTTCCTTAATCCTAATCAGTAAGCTAGCTGATCGGTAAAGGTTATTCTAAATTCGTTTTACAATTTCTATTATTATTATTTTTATGAATTTGTTTATTGTTGATATGCTAACCCTTACATCCTACAATCTTAAGACACTTATACAAACAGTGTATTGACGGTGAACAGATTCTAAAAACTCTAACTTTGCAGGTTCTTCACTCTCTGGAATTGAAGTACCTGAACAGAAAGTGTAAATGGAAATTTAGAATTCTGTTTGATATTATCTATTTCTAACTATCTGTTTTGACAGGTATGTTGTGCTAAGAAAGAAAAAAAAATCTCTTCCGAAATTGATTTTTTTTTTCTTCGCAAATCTGTTCTGACAGCGAATTAAATTTTTTTGGTTATCGGATTCAAATGCGATTTTGAAGAACAGAAGGAGGAAAAAAATTTCAAAAGATTTTGAACCGAATTTTTTTTTCTCTCCTAATCAGGTGCGATTATGGAGAACATTGAGGATTTTGTTTTCACTCGGGAAAAAAAAAACGTTGGTTCAAGTTTGGGTATTTCCCTAAATGATTTCGAATCTGATTTTGAAGCTCGAAACCGATTTTACCTGCTTTTGAATCTGGAAAATTTATATTGGTTTTTCGGAAGGAAAATAAAAATAAAATCGGAACGGGAAAAAGAAGATTTTGGAAATCACAATTATTTTTTCGGATCTCTGAATCTGAAACAAAAAAAAATTGAGTAGTGAGTTTTACCTGCGTTTTGGTTAACTCAGCTCAAAATATTTTTTGGAAACTCGACTCGTTTCTCCTTTTTGTTGCTGGAAATTTCACTATGCGTTTGAGAGATGGAGGTTGAAGAAGACTGTGCGGCTGATGAATGTGGGTCTTAGGGTTAATTTTACCTTTTGAGAGCCTGTGGGCCGCATAAGCCTTACAAGCCCAATTAAAAAAAACGGGCCCAACATTTTTCTTAAAACCGGCCCAAGACAAAGAGGATTGGCACGCGGGTCAGGGAACTGGCCGGGTCAGCTGCGCGCGGGTCAGGGCTGCGGGTTCGGGTCCTCCGGTCCGGTACTGGGTCACGGGTCATCTGACCCGGTTGGACAGATATTAAAAAAAAATTGATTTTTCTTTTATAGAAAATCAACGTTGCTTCAAGAATTTTTCTTTCCAAACGGGAATTAAAATAATTCTTGTACGAGTTTGAATTCATACGGGATTCATGATCGAGGGAAATAAACTTGGAATTTTTAATTCCTAAACGTTTTCCCAAAAGAAACGAACTTGGAATTCAATTCCTAAACGTGTTTCTTAAAATTTCAAGAAGAAAACAAATTGGAATTACGTTCCTAAACGGTTTTCTTCAAATTCAAGATAGGGGAAACAAAACTTGGAGTTATTCCTAAACGGTTTTCCCTTGATTCAAGAAACAAATTGGAACTTGTTCCTAAACGGTTTCTTATTGATCAATCTTGTTTCTTGGAAACACGTGGAGATGATCAACAAATTCGAATTCATACGGAATTCATGTTCAAGGGAAATAAATTGGAATTTTAATTCCTAAACGTTTTCCCAAGAGAAACAAACTTGGAATTCAATTCCTAAACGTGTTTCTTAAAATTTCAGGAAGAAAACAAATTGGAAATAATTTTCCTAAACGGTTTTCTATTTTGAAAAAAAAAAACGTATTTTCCACAACTGATCGTGGAAAATAAAAGGAAAATTAAAGTTTGTTTCAAGATTAATTTCCAAGGAAATTATATATTCTTGAACAAATTCCGAATTCATACGGAATTCAAAAATGAAAGAAACGAATTTGGAATAAAATTCCTAAACGGTTTTCTTTAAACTCAAGAGAGAAACAAAGTGGAATATTTCCTAAACGGTTTCTTATTTCCCCAAAAAAAATTATAAGAAGGAAATAAATTGGAACGGTTTCTTGGAAACACGTAAAGACGATCAACAAACGGATTCGTGAAATTCGCAACGTAAATCTTATTTGGTTCTAAATGTAGAACACGTACGAATAGATAAAAATGAGAAGTGTTTCAACGAATTGAAAACTATACGATCAAAAATGACAAATTGAATACTATGAAAGATCGATGTGGATCTAAAAAAAAAACAATTTGATCATCGAATGTATCAACTTCTCATTGGTATGATTAATTTGATCTTTGTTCAATTAATCGATTTCTGTTTCGTTGCGAAACACGGTAGAATGACTAAACTTTGACTCTCAAAATTTAATTGAGAATTAAAAATCAAAGTTGATTTTATGCCCAGATTGATTAATTTCAATCTTGGATAGATATGGAAAAAGGTGAAACCTTTTTCATAATTACCCGTCAATGTGGGGGTTGGTCCCACTACTAAAGGGAAATTCTTGACGGAAAGTTCTCGGGTAATCAAGATTCGTGTTCAAGTTATGCGTGCATAATATAGCATCAACTAATAAGGCACGGAACTTGAGTCAACACGTGTCATTGACATACCAACTGATCTCAAACGAGAGTTATTGCCTTTTGATCTTTCAAAAGTTAAATCGAGATTTAGTTGGACAAAGATCCAAGGGAATGTGACCAATACCCGTACCATTTAAGGCGTTATGTGAGGGGAAACCCAACCTAGTTGACTGGAGATCCCAAGATCTAGGTTCAATGGGCCAACCTAACTACATAAACCTTATAAGGTCATTGCGGGGGGTTAACCCCATGTCCATTCCTATGATGTAGAAACAGTGACGTAAAACGTGCTGTGGATTTCGTGATACAAGTTATCGATTTCAATTTTGGATAAATACTTGTAAATGTGGGGGTCGTCCCACTACACGGAGTATTTCCGATCGACTAAGATCTGTGTCTACGATGTACGAGTATAATTCAGTAGCTACTAATAAGACACAGAACTTGAGTTGACACAACAATTGATCTCAAATGAAAGTTATTGCCTTTTGATACTTCAAAGGATAACACCGTGGATCCGCTAATCTAAACGTTAAATTGAGATCTAGTTGAGAAAAAGACATCCAAAGGAATGTGACTGAAGCCCATTTAAAGGCTTTATGCGAAGGAAAAACCCAACCTAGTTGACTGGAGATCCCAAGATCTAGGTTCAATGGGACAACCTAATTGCATAAACCGTGTACGGTCACTGTGGGGGTCCAACCCCTAGTCCATTCCTATGATGCAAACCAGTGACATGTTGAGGATAAGCATTGCTTTTAATGATTCCTTGCATCAAGTGTATTGAGCAAAGTGAATCACCTATGTGAGAGGAAGTGGGGTCGCTTCAAGGGTGGCTAATGGGGCTAGTCATCTTAAACTCTTGCAGAACCAGGCAGTGCTCATGACCATAACGGGCACACCCATGAGAACCAAAACCGTTCGTGTTGGTATCTGTGTGGGGTATATTATCATTTGCATAAACGACAGAATAGTTCAAGGACATCGCGTCTACTAGTCAGTCAGCAGAGTAAATATACTTTCACAAGGGAAGGTTCAAGGATGAACATCTACCTATCCTATGCAGGTATCGACTTTGAGAAGTCACCACCTCCTCGTTATCCTCTCTTTCACCATCACATTTTTGTGGGGGATTGTTGGATGATAATGAAAAATATGATGGATGTCATATTGATCTTTTTATTAAAATTCTGATTTACTTAAAAACTTTAAGACTACTAATGTGAGTTAATTAGAATGGACTGACAATCAATTATAGGAGGAATTCATGGGACTTGTCACCCTATGAATTCCCCACTTTGCCCTTTCCAAAAGGCTATAAATATTCACATCCTTGGTCTTATTTTACACACATCAAAAACCATCTCCAAAATGGTCTCTCTTTCTTCTTTCTCTCCACTCCCTTGTTCTTGGTGACTTTCTAGACGGTTTTGAGTTCGCCTACGTTAATCGTTGTATCCTGGGAGACCGTTGCTCATACGGGGCAATAAGTGTCTTAAGGAAAGTGGAGTACCACGCCTCGATTAAACTCCAATTTCCTTAATCCTAATCCGTAAGCTAGCTGATCGGTAAAGGTTATTCTAAATTCGTTTTACAATTTCTATTATTATTATTATTATTTTTATGAATTTGTTTATTGTTGATATGCTAACCCTTATATCCTACAGAGTTGTCTGCGAAAAAGTTATAGCTTTATGTTATTTTACTTGGCTATAGCTCGATATGGTAGTTTCTACTTCATTTACGTCGTCTATTTTGTACAGTTTTAGCATCAGTAATGGGTCATTAATATTTGGATAGGTTGTGTATGCTAAATGGGTTTGGTTGATATGGTTTGTGATTCTGTTTTATGTTCACGGGAACTATCAGTCCCGCTATCTTTGATGCCTTTTAGAGATGTTACCATATAATAACCATACATTCCCCAATGTTTTCATGCCTTGATCACATCTTTGTTATTTATCTTGATTTAATGTCTGTACATCTAATGATATAATGTGTATGCTTGTGTTAGGTGAATCCGACTAAGTATAATGGCATATCGTCAGGGTTGTGTACCCTGTGGAAAGAACAAGGTCCTTCCTCCCTTTGGAGAGGTTGGTCTGGCAAGTTCATTGGATATGGTGTTCAAGGCGGCTGCAAATTTGGTCTCTACGAATACTTCAAGCAGCTTTACTCTAATGTTTTGTTTGATCATAACAGAAGCTCCATATTCTTTCTCAGTAGTGCATCAGCTCAAGTTTTTGCTGATATGGCACTCTGCCCTTTTGAAGCTGTCAAAGTCCGTGTCCAAACACAGCCTAGTTTTGCAAAAGGATTGGCTGATGGGTTTCCAAGGCTATATGCAGCTGAAGGGATTGCTGGGTAAATCAGCCGAAAACTGAATGATCTCATCTTTTAGTATTTGTTTAATGATCTCCTAATCACTTGGTTAATCATGTTTATTGTTTAATTTCTGAATGCAGCTTCTACAAGGGACTTTTGCCACTTTGGGGGCGTAATCTTCCATGTGAGTTCTTCTATCTGGATTTTTATTTCGTTTTTGGGTTAACTGCAGATGTTTGCCTTCATGATTTGTCCACAAACACATGTATACACTTTGATTTTCAACTAAGAGATGCTTACTCTTACAGATTTTTCCATTTACAGATGCTTACCCTGATGATTTGTCCACGAACTCTTAAATGCACATTGAATTCCCACTGACAGATTCTTACCCTCATGAATCTTCACACTGTTTTTGTTTGACAGTCTCTATGATAATGTTTTCCACATTTGAGCACTCAGTGGACCTTATCTATGACAACATAATCAAAAGGAGAAAGGAAGATTGCTCAAGAGTCCAGCAGCTTGGAGTGACGTGTCTAGCAGGTTATTCAGCTGGAACTGTTGGCACTCTCATCTCTAACCCCGCTGACAACATTGTTTCAACTCTTTACAACAAAAAGGCTGAAACTGTAATGCAGGTAGCATTCTGAACTAAGTTTCAACCGATTCATTCAGATGAGATATAATATATCCGTTCCAATGCCTGTCTCTCAGGCTGTGAAGAAAATTGGGTTTGTTAATCTGTTTACAAGAAGCCTCCCTGTTCGGATTTTGCTTGTTGGGCCTGTTGTTACTTTCCAGTGGTTCTTCTATGACACCATCAAAGTGCTTAGTGGCTTGTAAGTGCATTTTTAAATCAATATGTTTATGCCCTATAAATATGGAGATTGATCAAGTGTGCCACTTATTTTACGCTGCACTATGCTTTGCAACATTCAGGCCTACTAGTGGAGGATTCAGGAGGCGCCTGGAAGAGGCTAACTTATCAGCATAACCTCATTGCAGCGTGAGGACTGTGGATCAACCAGGTTGACTTTTGTTAGACTGAAATGTCAACTATATATATACACCCTATCTGAAACAAGTCCTATGTTGCATCTTCTTGCTTAGTTTTGGTGCATAAGAATTCCCAATGATAGTAGGATCAATCTACGAACCGGTTTCTTAAAGAATTATCAATTAGTATAGTTAAGATAAAATTGTGTTTTAAATGTAAAGATGCATAAGTAGTACATGGATTTAATAAAAGTTTCATACGTCAGCGTGTATATTTGTTTTGACATTATCTATGAATGTGATTTATGTGTACTTATCTCCTTGATAGGCCGTTTGAGGAAAGTTTTACGGGTTCGTCACAGTTCACTGATAACAGATCTTATATAACGTTTCCCAATTCTACAACAGGTTTAAATCACATGGTCTTATAGAAGAAATCACAAGCAGAGGTATTGGCTGTTGCTGTAATTCTGTAAATGTCAAAGTTGTCTGCAGAACATAACATGCTGTAATTTTTAAGGTTGTGTTACTGCAAATTAACAATAGTGCAATATAAGGTTGATGTTTTGGCGCAGCCTCCAAGTGGGCCCTCACCTGCCAGGTCATTGAGCAAGAATTTAATTTTGATTAGCTAATAAGACAAAAGTGAAAGTGTCCCAAAGTTGATGCTTTTGTCTTGTTCACTACTTCAATTCATACCCATTTTTAAATTCTCTGACAAGCTTGTGAACGAGAGACCACCTCGATGATATCAAAGTCTACCTCACCTTAAATTTCTCAATACTTCATACTCATTGTTTGATGTACTTGTGTTACTGTTTTGTTGAATAAATCACATTTATGAATACAAGTGATTTATATGAAATATACACTTTTACAATAATATTTTTTTAATTCTCGAATCAGAAATGGGGGTAAAGATAGAATTTATATAACTACCCAGCATGAATATATCGGGAATGCAAGTTTCTACCATTGCAATTTCACTAACATGAACAAACAAATGAATAATTAACTAACTTTAAACTTTATAAGAATAGGTGTCTAAAAACGAAGTTGCTTTGAATGTTGTGATTAAAGAATAGTTTACACATGCATGGAGTGGTGTGACCATGTTATGGTTGTCAGAACTCAACCAGACAACAGTTCATGTCTGAAATAATATTCAAAACTGACAATTTCTCAACATTTTCCTTATTTATTTTGGAAGGAACTGGATCAATTACTTTCTATTTCTAGTATATTTATTTCGTTTCGTTTCATTTCAGTGAAGAATCATATTCACATCCACATGTGCGTTCTTATACTTTTCAACGGTTCCAAACACAAGTCAATTTTGTAGATTTGAATACATATGTAGTGTTCAATTTGATTGCTTCCTTTTCCAAATCCATTCTCGTGTTCAACCTTTCCTTTTCTTTTTTTACTCTCGTCTTTCCAAACAAAGATGATTGATCTTTATTTTATCTTTTTTTTAGAGATAATGTAGTGTTTTATTTAAATATCGGTAAGAAGGATATTTTGAAGAGGGTCAGGTATATGACCCCCGGACCAATTCCAGGCAGGGGAAGAACAAGCCGCCCTGGCAAGCCAATTCCAGACAGGGGATCTTTATTTGTTTAACGTCATTAGCTCGACGTGTAGGAGGCTCAATCAGGAGGCCTCCCAAAAATCTCATACTTCCATTGTGTCCTCCTCTTCAAGTATGGATGTGAAGGTGGGAGAAGGAACACAATGTAGAACAAGAGCCTTTTCCTTAAGTTTTGTAAGAGCTCCAAACTTAAGGCCAATTTCATCAAGCTAGCCTTAACAGAATAATTATGATCAAACTCATCTTGGCATAACTTGGGTGGGACATGAATCCCATGAATTGGAAAATGCACATGCCAACAAGGGTCAATAGCATCTACCAAAATAGAATAATAGCTCACAAACGGGGGATGAGGACTAGCAAATACATCACAAAAATTATGTTTTATATTAAAAACTCTATGTTCAACGTTAAATTTAAAAATCAATGGGATGGGTTGAACATATAGAGTTGATTTGCTAGAATCCAAAAATGAATCTCCCACACTAAAAGGAATTTCAACATCATGCTCGATGTCTACCAAAATAAAATCAATGGGAGATTCAAATACAACCCCTCTCTTGAGAGCATCTTCCATAGTACCCCTTGGATATCTAATAGATTTGTCAGCCAACTCTATAGATACTATGGAAGGATTAAGCTCAACAAGAGTTTGTGAACTATTTTCTATGATTATATGATTATTATTTACATCTAAAGAATTCACTGCATCAGAATTATATGGAGATGACATAGATAATATACAAGAGGGATTAGAATTTGATACCTCACATTCCGCACTTACCTCTAAACTCATGATTGAATCATGAGTTTCTTGCTCTATTGTGTTACATAAGTGTTTGGAACGATCATCCTCAATGTGAGTTGCTTGATCATGTAGAGCTCTATAATTCATCAAAAATTCCATCAGCAACTCCTCCCTATATTCCTTATCCACAAGTGGGTTAAGCACAACACGGATAAGTTCTGACTTCTCGTTATTAGACGATTGTGGTTCAACTTGATATCCTTGATCAAAAGCGAAAGCGTCCTCCCACAATTGACTATAGGGAATTGCTTGGACATAACCCTCACAATCATAGATAACATGACCGTTAGCTCCACACAAACCACAATACACATTATTATCATACCAATTCTCCATAAAATTTATATTGCAATGAATTAACTGAAAATATATATATATATATATATATATATATATGAAAAAATGAAACAGTCTCAACACAAATTAAAAATATAAGTGTTGCTTTAGTTGCTCCCCGGCAACGGCGCCATTAACTTGACGCCCTGAGAATTAACTCACAAAGAGGGCGCGGCAAGCGCACCGGTCGTCAAGTAGTATTTCGGTTCAAGTCCGGTTATCGTATCCAAGGGAGCAATAAATCAGTCACTCTATTTAAAATTCGTTAGTTAATCTGTTTCTTGAAAATGGTTGGTTTTGGTTTCAAAGATGTAAATAACAAGTTGAAAAAGCAATTAAAGCAAAGTGAGAACAAATACGAGGCAAAAATAGCAGATGATGAGAAATTCAGGGGAAAAGACGATCTAGGACTTTTGACGGGGTCACAATATGACTATTGACTCGCAGGGGTTTGTGTTTACATGTGCAAATAAGGTAAGTTTAAAGGTAACGGAAGTTCTCTCGACTGGTCCTAAACATCTTTCGATCGAATTAAGTCCCTAGTATAATCTGACCACCTAGTTATTTCTAATCTGGGTGTAGTGAGACATACAGCATTACGATTCATGAACTCCTCTAACTTTCGGTTTATACGCCTATAGCTGTTACACTCGTGTTAACCTAACTTTATTAGAGACTAGATTTAAACGCGAGTTACATAATCCTTAGTCCTTTTATCACTCTCAGCTTTCGATTATTGAGTGCTAAAACCTAATCAACTATCAAGTGATCAATTTGATGAAGCATTAATTCCAAATTATGTAAACAGTATCCTAAACACAAATTGCACAACATAACCACAAACTAATTGAATCAATTACTCATATTGCTTCCCCTAGCCCTAGATCAATAGAAATTTAGTTCATGGAGAAGAAGGAAGAACACAAAGATGAAAAAGAACAAGAGATAAACATAATTGAAAGGTAAAGTTGATACAAAATACCAATTCAATGATGAAACTTCAATAGTTTTGCTTCAATCCTTGCTCCTAAGCACTTCTCTCTCACCAAAACTCAAACCCTAACTCTCAATCTCTCTAAAATATTGCCCAATACAAGTTCTCCCCTTTTCTTAATGGATGCTCTTCTATATATAGGACTTCAAGACCTCTTTCCCTACTTCAAATAGGAATTAGAATAGGTAAATTTGGCTGTTGAATGAGGAAATTTCCTATTTTTATGCCAAAAACGGAGCTGGGAGAAGGCCTGACGCGTGTGGCCCGGAGCGTGGCCCGGAATGGGCCCAAAAACGGGCCGGAATGAGGCCCGGAACGTGCTGGAATCCGGTCCGGAATGAGACCCGTAATGGGCCAGAATCCGGCCCGGAACGTGGCCCGGAACGGACCCTTTCCCGTATCAGAACAGTGACAGCCCCATGACGAAAGTTGTAGATCTTTGAATTCTCTTCGATTTAATATATTATTTGAAGCAATTCGGAGTTCGTATGAGGGAGTTATTCCCTTCGCAAGATCAGCCAGCTTCCACAATTCCTAAAACCGGGGTTTCCTCTATTTTTGCCCTTTTTTCGATCAAAGCACCTACAAAACACAACGAGAGACAAAGTACGAGTAACGAGAGAAGAGTGCACCAAATTGTACAACCCCGGGACTAAAAAGCTCAATAATGTGGGTTAAAAACATCCAAAACCGATGCATTTTATGCCTACATCACATGTACTACCAATATAGCCCGTTGGTCGTCCTAATCAAACAGCTGCCGTATCTTATCTACGTCCCACCGCCGTTCATTGGGAAGCATAATGTTCGACACCGGTCGGGTAGCAATATCTGATCTTATCGATCGCACTTTCGGCTCGACTCCAACCAGCCACGGATGATTGCCGATCATCGTGGTCGTCCCTGGTCCAATCGACCTTCTTGCCCCTTCCTTAATCAATTCTTGAGCCGATAACAAACTTTTCCATATAAAATTCTGGTTAGGTTTCCGGATCGCTTCCAAGACTGGTGACTCCGGGTAGTACCGAGCTTTCAACACTCTGGCGACCAGACTGGAATCATCCAGAAGAAGCCTCCAGAGTTGCTTACCCAATAAGGCTAAGTTGAAATCATACATATTTTTAAATCCCAGACCCCCTCTTCCTTCGGACGTGACATGGTCTTCCATGATTGCCATATGACACCCTTGCCGTCCGCCCCGCACGATTTCCACCAAAACCGAGCCAACGCCACATTCATCTTCTCCAATAGCCCTTTTGGCAGGCGCATAACACTCATCGTGTATGTAGGGATTGCCTGCAAAACCGACTTGACCAGGACCTCCTTGCCTGCCCCGTTTAGGAGCTTTCCGTCCCAACGTTGAATTCGCCGAAGTACCCTAGTTAAGATATATTGCAATCCCTGCTTCCTACTGCGTCCCATCATATTAGGGATACCCAGATAGGGGGATGGTTGGGTTAACTCCGGGATTCCCAGTATCCTAACACCTTCCTCCTGACGCGAGGTAGGCGTGTTGACACTGAAGAAGAGCGACGACTTCTGTTGATTCACTATCTGACCTGACGCCTCTTCGAACATCCGTAAATACCCCTGAACCCGACCCATCTCCAGCGGGGTCGCCTTGTAGTACACGTAACAGTCATCAGCAAATAACAGATGAGTCAGAGCCGGCGCCCGAGGGGTTATCCTTACTCCATGGAACTCCCCTGCCCCCTCCGCCGCCTGCAGAAGTCTCGAGAACCCTTCCATGCAGAAGAGGAATAGATACGGGGACAGTGGATCCCCCTGTCTAATTCCCCTTTCCGGTTGGACAAATCCCGCTTGCTGCCTTCCCGCAACAATATTATAAGTGACAGAATACGTACATTGACGGACAAGATTGATCCAATCCTCGCTCAGGCCAAAACCCCGCATCATGTCCCACATAAAACCCCATTCTACACGATCATATGCTTTACTCATATCCAGCTTCAGAGCCACCCACCCTTCCTTGCCCTGCTACTTATTCCTCAAGAAATGAAGGGTCTCATATGAAAAAATGATGTTGTCCTGTATCGAGCGTCCCGGTACAAACGCACCTTGAGTTGCCGATATAAGACCATCGAACAGGCCCTTCAGTCGATTCGCCGCCACCTTCGATACAGTCTTGAAGATCACATTACACAACGCAATGGGCCGCAGATCCTTCAGGGACATCGGACACTCCACTTTTGGAATCAGAACTAGTGTTGTTCTATTCAGCTCTTTCGGGATCTCCTCACCCGAAAAAACCCTCCTTGCCCAGCGGGTAACATCCTCCCCCACCGTACTCCAATAAATCTGGTAAAAGAACGGATTCAGACCATTTGGCCCTGGCGACTTATTTGGCCCCATTGAGAAGGTGGCTTCCCTAACTTTCTCAGAGGACACTTCGCCCATAAGAGCCCGGTTATGATCCTCTGTTACTTGTTGCTGGAATCAAGGGCCATTATTTTATCTTTTAGTTCTCTATTCAAACTAACATTATGAGCCGGTAGGCTGGGTACCGCGTGACTCGACGCCGACACTGTCAGGAAACAAGAGGGCTGAGCGAGATGGGGACTCAACAGAGGATGAAGAATCAGCGGCGTCAAACGGGGCGTCTTCGGCAGCGGCGGGGGGCTTCAAGCACCCTCGCCTCCATGAATGAGTGTTGGGATGGCCAGGGAGAGGTTGGTCGACTGCACCTCCTTCCTGGTGTATAGGTAGCAAGGGTACCACCAACAGTCGCTATGTTACTTTCCTACCACTTCGGAGTCAGCAAACCCGCGTTCAGGAGCCCTACCATTATCAGTCAAGGGAGGACGACGCACGCTGACTTACCGGGGAAGTAATAGGTCCACCAATGATTGTTTATCCTCTGATCTGCTCGATCAGTATCTTATGGTTGTAGTATACTGTATCGGTGTCCTTGGACGCTACCGTAGTCCCACCCCTCCGACCGCCCCTATGTCAAAGAGCAAAATTTATTTTCCTGCTTATGTCGTTCATGTTATGTTAGTTTGGTTTCTATGTACGGTGCCTCGGGTTTCTTTAGGCACCAATATGCTTTTACATTAATAATATTGTCGTTTCTTTCAAAAAAAAAAACATTATCATATTAAATTATTTTTTATTTATTTTCCCGTAATTGATATATCATTGTGCAAGGATTTTATTTGCCGAAATAAACTTTTGTTTGAGTCCAAAACAAAACAACTAGAAATAAAATAAGATCTTGACCTTTTCTATTAGATATGATTCATTTATCAAAATTTCACTCTTATTTTCATTTTAATATTTGATCATTTACCGTAGAAATGGAATTATGAATTATCAACGTAGCAGTTGGACTTGATGTGTAGCGTGTACTACTGAGCAGTCAACAATTTAATAGCAATATGATGTCATTTGTCAAATTAAAATTCTGATTACTACCTATTTCTGCATAAATAAATGAAGTGTTAAAATGATTAGCGTTAGCTTGAGTGCTTTTTTTATTATCAGCAAAACATACATTAAAACCCTGATTGTTTAAAATAAAGAATGTGATGGGTGGAAATGAAACACGAAAGAACATTCTTTTTGAAACCACAAGAAGCCCTACACCGAGGAAATGATTGGGTACGCAGACCCTAAAGCAACTACAAGAAACCCCATAGCGGGGAAGACAAACAACCATAAGGAATGGGTACGCAGACCCTGAAGGAAACAACCACAAACAAAGAATGGTACGCATACCCTGAAGCTAACAACCACAAAAAGAAAGGGTCTAGCACCCAAATTTGATAACCATGAAGCCCTAAAAAGGAATATGTCTTGAACCCTGATCTTTCAAGCATTAAGCACAAGCGATAGCACACTTTGGGGAGAAGCATCCAACTGTCAAGCCCAACCAGAAGACCTCCCAACCCTAACTTTGAAAGGAAAGAACAACTCCCATCTCCAAAGAGTTGCCAACCCTCGAAGGAGAAGATGACAACAACTAAAAAGTTGACGACCAACCCCGTTAACGGCAGAGACGAACCCGGATAACCATACATTTCTTAGGAGAAGGTTTTTAAAGGGGGCAAACAACGCCCAAGAAACTCGTCGACGGTCAACACCTTTAACCGACGAGCTCGAACCACACCCGGTTCGAGATGAAAGGAAGCCAAAACACACAGGTATGTATGAACGGGTCGGAGAAGACTAACCATGTCACGCCCCAATTTCAGTAAAACCGAACTAGGGACGCGAACATTTAAAAGAATAAAACCGTTTGAAACCTGTTTTGAATAAACACTTCAAAATATCCATTTAATTAATCAAAATAATATTTACAACTTAAAATATGTCCCAACACGTGGACAAAAGTACAAGGTATCCGTCATTAGACTCAAAAGACAACAACCCGGACTCCGCTCCTAGCTCCACAAGCTTCGAGAGCTCACCTAGTCCGTCCTGTGATCAGTACCTGTAGGAAAAGCAGCTAGGGGTGAGCGTTCGCTCACCACCACAGATAACAGACTGACTACGGCATAATTAGCAGACAATGCCGGTAACACCCACAACAAACTCAACTCCGGGGATCACTGTCCCCAACCCAAGTACTCCGACTGAACACACATCCACAGTTACCTTCCTTGACCAACTCGACACCCTGACACGTAAAGTAGACCCGACACAACTATCACGACCTCTTCCAAGGACTCAAACGAAAGCTACGCAACACCAAACAAGATCACAAAGGATCGCACACCAAACAAGATCACAAAGGATCGCACACCAAACAAGATCGCAAAGGATCGCATACCAGCTGCTCAGTAACCTCTCCCACTCACACGAACGCGGATCAGGCTAGCCAAAAAATGCTTACAACCTGTGGTACTCAAACTCGGACCAGGCCAGCCAAAGAATGCTTGCAACCTGTTGATACTCAAAATCAGATCAGGCCAGCCAAAGAATGCTTGCAACCTGTGATACTCAAACTGTGTCAGGCCAGCCAAAGAATGCTTGCAACCTGTTGATACTCAAACTGTGTCAGGCCAGCCAAAGAATGCTTGCAACCTGTTGATACTCAAACTTGGTCAGGCCAGCCAAAGAATGCTTGCAACCTACCGGGATCCGCAATCACAATCACAATCACAATCAAAATCACAAGAAAGTTCAACAACCAGTAACAACACAGGTTCAACACTCACAGGCACTCATGGCCACAAAGACACCAACAGTAAAACTCGGACTCAACAGCCCCACAGGCACTCACGGCCTCCCACGACACACCAACAGTAACTCACGGGCTCAACAACCCCACGGGCCCTCACGACCTCTCAAAACTACCAACAGTCACTCACAGGCTCAACAACCCCACATGCACTCACAGCCTCCCAAGACACACAAACAGTAACTCACGGGCTCAACAACCCTACAGGCACTCACGGCCTCCCAAGACACACAAACAGTAACTCACGGGCTCAACAACCCTACAGGCACTCACGGCCTCCCAAGACACACCGCCAATAAAGACACGGGTTCAACAACCCCACGGGCACTCACGGCCTCCCAAAACCCCAAAGGTAAAGACACGGGTTCAACAACCCCACGGGCACTCATGGCCACCAAAGACATCAACGATAATACACGAGCTCTCAAGGCCACCCAATACATCAACAATAACACACAAACAACCTCCAACATAACCAATGCCTCCAACAGTCCTAATATCAACAGTTTCACAAACAACCTCCGGGCATGGTCATATGCCTCCAGTAGTTCTAATATCGCTAAGTTCTCTGCTCCTACGACACTACTAAGTGTCACATGCTTTTCCAATAATTTCTACGATCCTGTATCATGCTTTTCTAATATTTAAATAAACCTACTCAACCCATGACACCCTAGTGTCACATGCAATTCTACTGTTAACTTTCCCTAATCAGGGCCGAGATCCGGCTACTTTTCCCTACCTTGTGCGTGTTCTCCAAAAGCCAACCAACGAGCTCCGGTGTGACCTCAGTCACTCACCCAGCTTTCCCTTGCCTCGGTCCACGGCACGATCTAAAAGAACACAAATTGAAGGCACTTTTAAACTAGTAGGAATAAACCGAAATTCAATAAACTTAACGCCCAAACGTAACCCCGACAATGTCGATCACTCCCAAACTTCCCAATTACTCGACATTGTCGATAAAGGACCCGTAAAGGCCCGATTCGCCCGACATGGCGAATCTGCCCGGGTTTTGTAAAAGGCCTTCCGGGGCTCCAAAAGTCCCCGTTTTCGTTTCTACGCTCTTAGAATAATTCAAGGACCCCAATGCACTTGACGGAATTGAATTCCGACTTCCGAGTCAATTAATTAACGTTTAAAGTTTCTAAAACCCGTTAATTACAACTTTTCCAATTTAATCCCAAATTTCGATTCGGTTATGGATAAATGGTCCGGGGAACGTTTTAAACCTCCCGAACACTAAACCCGAGCACCCGAGCACGTGGGCCCCACACGACCATGATGGGAAAAATTCCCTTTTTGCCCCAAAACGTTCCTAACAAACCCCAAACCTCAATCATTCATCTTTAAACCAATCTTAAACAAAACCCAACCTTAATAAAACCGTTTAAACTCAAACCCTAAAATTCAAACGTGCCAAAATGAGAAAAGATTGGGTTCTCACCTTAGGGAATGACGAGGGGAGTTCGAATCTTCAATCGTTGAGTCGATCGGTCGGTCGGATCGTCGGGAAATCACCAAAAACCCAACCTTCTTCTTCCTTTCTCTCCTTCCCTTTCTCTCTCTTCTTTTCTCTCTCTTCTCTCTCCTAAATTCTGAAATTGCCGAACATCTCACTCTCTTCCCCTTTTGTTTTGTTTTAAAAATCAAACCACACATCAAAATGACAAAAGTACCCTTTCTTCTTCTTGTTTTTGATTTTAAGTCAAAGGGTAATGTGGTACTTTCAACTCTCTTCCACAACTATCTTGACATGTGTCAAGTGGGTCCCACACCTTTTGGAAAATATCTTCTAGATCAGATTCGCGAAATTCGGCTGTTTCGGGCCCCGAACGGGCACTTTTTCCCAAAAATTACGAAACTTCACGGGCTACAAGGAAACGGCTCAACTAAGATCGTTGCGACGACGGCTAAGCTTTTTGGATTCAAAACGGTCCTCGAATGGACCAAAACGTTGCTCGGTTGACTTTTCCAGCGAAAAGTCAACTTTTCCCAAATTGATCAGAAAGTTTCCATGAGTCCCCCGGAGCTCACTTTGGTCGATATCGGGGTCATCTTAAGTCCGTTAAGACCCTCGGGGTCAATTTAGGTTAATTTAAGTGTCTGTCTTAAAATTTCAAATTTTCCTATTTTTCGCAGGTTTGACTGGCGTTGACCGGGAGTGGTTATTACAAACCAAACAAGGGAGGAAAAAGTGAGTACCTCAGAATAGTCGACCAAAAATCCAGAGACTGAGTGGCGAAGCACCAAAAGCAGCTAGAATAGCTCAACAACGATCCAAATCCAATAGGATGTAGAAGCGCGTCCCACGACTTGAGCTAGAGGCAGACACCTCCAATGAATTGCGAGAAGCTCCTCCAACAAAACTGCGAGACACAAAGCAGAAAAAGAAGCTCGCGCTCAGCCCTCTGATACCTAATTCCGGAAAACACCAAAAGGAGGCCCTAAAAAGGGGGAGGACCGGTATTTCTACCAAGAACGAGTTCCAAACTCCAAGCCGACAGCAACAAGTCTACCAATTCGAGAAACCAAAACTGGAATGCGTGCTTAGCGTTCTAAAACCGAGACCGGTAACCCCTCGTCAACCAACAATGAGGACCTGAAGGAGAAAGCCTGTAATGATACCGAGCACGATCTAGTCTGGACCTAGATAAAAGAAGACACCAAACCACCAAGAAGAGCAGCAACCTACTCCGACGGAACGAGACTCGATCCACAACAAATCGTTGATTTACGAAAATTTTCCCACGGTAGATCAAGAACGAACCAACCAAACGGCAGCACCACCACACAGCAAACCCGGAACTGGGGTGAATCTGGGCATCTAGGTCAGAAACGACCTGCTCCAAAACCCACCCGAACCGGGTTGAACCAGTCCAGACTGAACCGGGTTGATCCAGGTCCAGATCAAACCGGGTTGGTCCTGGTCCAGACCCAACCGGATCCAACCTAAAGCCCGCTCATACGTTCAAGCCCAAATAGCCTGGCCCGAACCCAAAAAAGCCCAAAGACAAACCTGGCCCAACCCGAGCCACGCACCAAGAAGTACCGCGTCGTCTTCTCCCCTCGAGTGTTGATACTTGAACTGACCATCATCCATTTGTATTTTTTTTGGAAGGGCAAACAACGTGAAACTTTACAAGTAGGACTAAAAAGTCATGAGAACAAAATAAGTATGAGTCTCCCAAACAACAATCGGCGCTCATTAACTTGTAGAAATAGTCTAGTTTGCATCTTAGACAAAGAGATTTATCCCTACATTGTGCCCTGTGCTGATAATTGAAATAACTAGAAATAAATTCCAACAACCAAAAACCAATACAATACTTGAATGGAATAAAGGAAATAAATTCAGCAGAAATAAAGCGGAACCTCCAGCAGCATTCTGTGCTCCAAAATTGATTCTTCCGGTCGTGGGTGCCGTGGAGACAAACCCCAACCTATTGTCTCTCCTCATGGATACCAAATCCACCGTCTATATTGCTCTGAGACCTTTCCCAAATGGTTTGTGCAAGTGTTCGGCTGGTAGAGTTGTACCAAAACCAAACATCGACAATTCGAAATCATTAGTTGATGGGATCGATATCGGATTAGCCCTGAAGACTCTTCATAGTCTCTTAGACTCAATGTAAAGTCTCTTAGACTAAGTATAAAATTACCGTGGTTGTACTCGGATAGAGAGAAAGAACATTGTCAGACTCGCCTCTCGTCGCCCCCATCGAACGGTTGTTGCCGCCGCCTCGCCAGGCACTTTTGTAATTGAGGACGTCATCCCCCGACATCGTTGTTGTTGTGACAAGAAGGAATAGAGCCATGACCTAGGCCATAGCAAAGACCATGGCCATGGCCATGGCCAAGGTGCTTTGTGTCGCTGCTGATGAGAGAGTTAGGGTTGAATCGAAAGTATTATTACTACTAAAACTACAAGTTAAATAATTTAGAGGTTAAAATGAGTTTCGATGTTGTTTCCTATCGATGCTAATCTAGTTGAAGGGGTCAAGGGGGTAATGTCATCATCCATTAGTGTTAATTAGATAAGAACGTTATTTCATGTATTAACAGATTCTAAATCAACTTTACGTTTCACTTTTAAGATAAAAGGAAACCTTTTTTAGCCTATCAAACAATATTTTTTAAACAAGTAACTGGGGAAGTGCATTACTGTAAAATAAATAAATCATACTAGTCTCCAGAATACCGTCTAGGCTGACTGTAGCTAACCCAAATCTCTTGGACAAGGCTTTGATTCATAGACACAACCTCAAGACATCACCTTCCCGACATTTTAAACAAACAGAACAGAAAACTAAACGTCCAAACCCTCAAAATGAAGCAAGAAAGGAAACACAAACAGCCTAAAATCGAAATCCTAAAACAATACATCAAATGAAACCAAACTAATCACTAAAATAGCGAACCATAAAGGTCCTTATTGAAACCGAAAACGTCTACCCAGAGGATCCTATAGTGGTACCCTCATTTCTTCCTCATATGCTAGTATGTCGTGGAAAAATGCACCCCCTTACCGTCCCGCCCCGCGGATACCAAAAACACCTACCGACTATCTTCCGATCATTTTTCAATCGTTGTCCTCTGATGGTCGCCGCACGGGAGACGCAGGCTACAAGATTTGACTAGGTTCGTACCTGATATTTACCGGAAAAGGGGAGCATTTGAGGGATAGAGGGGAAGCCTCTTCGCTTGAGATGATGATGGCCCGAAGGAGGTGGATCAACGGAGGCGACGACAAGGATAACCATGGTGGGTAGTGGTGCTCGACAACGACGTAAGAATAAGGAGGCAGCTAGGGTTTTTCCCCTTTTTTTGAGAAAGGCCTATCAAATAAAATTTGTTGCTATACACCTCATGGACACCAATAAAACTGGGATGGTGGAAGTGAATGTAGACGGAATGAGTGTTATTAATAAGAAAAAAAAGTGGAAGCAGATCTTCTCCATGACATAATCGAAGGTTTATATTTGTTGGAGCTCGTCGGTTCTGATCACGGGCTCTCCTACTGGTTCTGGTTTCATCAGGTACGTTCTCCCGAGCTCTCTGTTTCCTTTTCCGATTCATTTCCTCGGCGTCTGAGGTCTCTAGTTTCGGAACTCATATCTGGCTTGGGTTCGCTGGTGATCGGAGGTGTTATGGGTTGTTATTCTGGTTCTGAGATGTGTATTGTGAAGGTTGTGTTACCTTTTGTTTTTTGGGTTTCTCTCCCAATTTGTTTCCTGGGTTTTGAGCCCTTCCTCCGTCTGGTTTTGAAGGAACCAAAAAGGATTCGAATGCTTCGGATGGATCTGTTCAGTGTTATGTTCAACGTGGAGTACAATTATGTTTTTCCTCTCCAGATCCCCTTCTTGTTGTTAGGGGTGGTGTCACAGACAGTCTGAGTATTCTGATTGAGGAAGTTGTTGGAAAAAAAAGGAACTTAAACTTTACACCCTTTGGGGACATTTGGGGTCATAGCGTTTCAGTCAGGGATGGGAAGTTCTGTCTTTTTGTCCATAACCTTCCCAAATAGTCTTCTGCTTTGTGGTTGGAAGAGGTTTTCTCAGTTGTTGAAAAATTCATTTGTGTTCAAGCTCCTTGGGGGTCAAATTCTAGAGGGAGATGGTTTGCTTTCATCCAATTTGAATTGGAATCTTGTATTCAAAGGTAAATTCAAAGGTTTAATGGGACTTTGTTAAACGGTTTTGTGTTGTTCGTTGCAAAAGCTTGGAAGAATTTTGTTGTTTCTAGCATTTCTGATCAGCAGTGGGATAGGAGGGAAAACACGCTTGTTGGGTTGAATGGGAGCAATGTCGAACCAATTGGGTATCACACTTTTCCATTCGTTGGATAGGTCGATCGCTTTTGTGGGGTCGAAGTCACAACCTTTAAAGTTGAGACTCAATCTTGTCAGCTTGCAGTAGCTCATAATAATTTGACAGTGGACACTTTCATGAGAGAGATATCAGCTCAAGGCGTTAGTGAGATATCTGTGCGGTCTTTGGAGAACAGAGTATTTAGTATTTTTTGCCCTAATGTGGATTTTACGGTGGAAATATTGAGAGACAATTGAGTTTGGTTAAATAATTGGTGCACAATTATTCCAAATAAAGAAAACCTGTTCACAATAGGTGGCAGATTTATTTGGTTCACTATTCTGGGTCTCCTTTTCCAAGGTTGGTGTGAGCAAACCTTTGAAGCATGTGGTAGAGAAGTTGGTACTCCAATGTTTATTCATCCTCAAACCTCGTCTGGAATAAATTTGGAAGTTGCTTACATTTTGATTCATTGAAAACAAGTCTTGGTGTCTCGAAAGAAGTGAATGTTGAAATTGGAAGGGAGACTCTTTCGGTCTTATTATGTCTGGTGGACTCCCAACTAGTTCTAGTCTTTGTTAATGGTGGTGAGACGCTATCTCCAATTGTGGAGGATAGTTTGAATTCTAAAAGCTCGGGGGAGGTTGTTTGTGTGTTGTACTATCAAGCTTCGGGGAACATTTCTAATGAGGGGTGAACTCCTCTGGTGAACCTGAAGGCATTAGTTTTCCTCTTGGTGTTGAAAGAGATTCTTTACTAGGTGTAGAGGTCAGGAAGATGGGCTTTTCTGAATCAGAAGAAGTGTTGGAACTAGAGTTGATCATGTTCAAAGTAGGAAGGATGGGGTTGTCGATTTGCTGCAGGTGTCCAACAACCTCCTTGGTCCTCTGAGGCTTGGTTCTGGTGAGTTTGTGAGAGAAGGTGGCTCTGTTTCAACCCCGGTTTTGGAGGGTTATAAAGGTTTGGATGGTAATGAGTTTCCGAACTCGAAAGTTCTGGTTTCTTAAAAGGAAGTGGATTTGGGTTTTGACTTGGCAAGTAAAAAGGTTGTGTAGTCGCAAGTTGATGAAACTTCTGATCTGATGGGTTTTAATCCTTATAAAACTCTACTTGTTGTTAATAGGTTCAAGTGATGTAAGACAAAAAATCAAAGAAAGTTATTTTTACTCGCGCTTATTTCACAAGGTCTTCATTGAAATCGGGGAAGGAGTTGTTTCTAAAAACAATGGTGAAAAAGGTTTTGCTCTTAAAGGTCTCTCAGAAGCGGAAAAGGCATGACAGTTTGGTAAAGCCATAGGGCTTCGTGCTTCTATTTCAGATAAGGAAGGAGATAATTGAGGAGGTACAACAGTTGGGTGAAGGTTTTAATCAAATGATTGATTTAGAAGTTGATTCTAAAGATGATTTCGAGTACGTGGAGGGCGTTTCTAATGCTGAACTATATGGAGGAGTGGGTTGAGAGTCTTTGTTGTTGCCTTTGACCTAGTTCGGGTTTTGTTGCTATGTGTTGGGTTAGTTTGTCTTCTTTGTGTGTGTTTTTCTTTTAGCTTGGTTGCAATTGTTTTCTCTTTGTTTCTTTGTTGGTTAGTCTTTCTCGGTTTCTCTGTTGTCGTTTTGTTGTCCTCTTCTAGAGATGTGTTATGTTGTTTTGGGTTCTCAATGGTCCTATCCTTTGTCTCTCTTTTTCCATTTCGGAAAGAGGAGAATTATAATATATTGCTTTGCTGATAAAAAAAATAAGAAAAAGGTGGTGTTTGACATAGAGGTCCTTACTGGGTGTAAGTGGGAGAAGGTTTTGGTTGAGTCGGATTGATTTCGGTGGTGTTAACGATCAACAATTTAGTAGAATTCAATTTATTTTGGGGACAGATTAATATGGGTTGTAGTCGATGGTTTACCTTAGCTTTCGATTTTATTTGTCCATAGGCCGTGTAATTAGGTACTTTATTTTTTCTGTAGTTAATTGTTGGACTCTTTCCTTTCACTATTACATCTTCCTTTTGAAAATGTTATGCTTCATTTAATCATTTTCAAACACGTCGAACAATAATATAGGGAAAATATCTATAGTTTGAGTGCCCCTGTATAATATAGGTGTTCCGGCGCCCTAGACTACACAACAAACTTCGAGCACAATGACTAGAAGTTACATGACAACATGAGATAAGCTCTATTATGCAAGTCCAAGGTTCTATATAATCAGCCGGTTGATTGTCTTGACTTGCGGGATGGTGACCTATATGATCACAAGGAACATGACCTCTCAAGATAGGCCCAACCAAGGGTTGAGGCAATAGTTCCAAGTCACCCCCCTTCCACCTTTCATGGCTCCCAATGTGGTTGTTTAGCAGTCTTCGTTGATTGTCTCGATAAGGAGGAGAAATGCCTTTCTTTGACATCCGGGTCAACATCACTTAACTCCATCGCTTCTTGATTCTATCCTTCATAGCAATTGCTCGATGAGATTTTCCCCGCGCCAGCTCTATCATATTTTTGGCCTTTTGAGGGCCCTTGTTAAAAGGTTTCTGAATCTGATCTTCTTTCTTGTTCTTCAAGTTCTGTCTTGGAACTTCTTCTTTCTACTCACTACTCCCTAAGATCTTGTGTAGGGGTGTATCCCTCAATTGTAAACCCCGAGGGGGTGTCTTAAGTGGCAGAGCAGCCCCAAACCACCTCTTCTATTTCAGATCCAAGAGTACATGATATCCTCAACCCGCCCAAGTTAGGCAAAATTGTAGGTTGAGTGGTTGCCTGAGTTCGGTTAGATACTATTGATCCCTTTCGACTTCCACACAATCCTCCAATGCCAATGGTAGGGCACACATGCCACTCTATCTTTAGCCAAAATTGTAGGCTGAAATTCTCTGGATCCCCATGTCGGGTTATCCTCTTTTCCTCGGTCAACATCTCCCACAAAAAAAGTCTGTGTGTGATAGTTCCCTGCTGACTGTGAGACTTCGGGACGGTTTGTTGGACGGCTTCCGAATCTTAACAGAAGTAGTTATCCGTATGAACGGTTGGTGGTGTCCAAAAGGAGTCCCCATATTTGATTGTAAACTTATCTATCCTTGGACTGACCGTCATGTAGTGCTGATTAACATGACCAAGTCGGTCACATCGAAAACAAAAGTCCAACCGCTTATTTTTCACCACTATAGTTCAATCTTGGTTATTGACTTATCTTGAATAATATAAAAACAAGATCCTTATATTCCAAGATAACCAAATTGAGCCTTCAAAATATCGAAATTACCTCCTGATTTTTAAATATATATAAAAATAATAATACAAATAAATTAAAATATAAGTTTTTTTTGAAGAAAGTCTGTATTTATTCAGCAGAGTCTAAAACCAGTAGCCTGGAAATGGCTACTGCCAAAGCATTACAGTCCCAAACATTAGAAGCCCACTCACGGGCGTTTCTAGCTATTACATTAGCAACCTCATTAGCACTCCTTCTCACATGAACTACATGTACTTCCGGAAGTTCCTGCAAGATGGATATACAATCTTGAATAATTTCTCCCAGAGGGGTCAACAGTGACCCCTTTTGTTTAATAGCTAACACTACTCCCAAATAGTCAGATTCAACAACCACCGTCAACCATGCACTCCGTTTGATCCACAGGAGAGCCCTATGAATCACCAGTGCCTCCACCACCTTAGGGTCCTGCAATCCCGCAAGAACAAAGCATTGTATCCCCTGCACTTGCCCTTCAGAATCTCTGCATATCATCCCCCCACCACCACCGCTCCCTACAAAAATTGCCCCATCAGTGTTGATTTTCGGGACCCCCTCCTCCGGCCTCCCCTACTTCGACGCCAATCTGCCACCCCCGGAGGCACCTCCTAAGCTATTTGCCTCCATCCATTCCTCCATTAGGTTGACACCTATCCTATAAATGGCCTCCGGTCTCAAAGCCCTTCCCTTCCAAACCCTACTGTTCCGCCCCTTCCACAAATCCCAACACAACACTCCAGTTAAATTAGCTTCTGACCGCGTCAATGTTCCCCATGCCTCTTCCAACCATTCCATGACCGATCCTATGTTGGCCATTGGCAGCCCCGGTACTCTACTCCACACCTCCCGGGCCACTACGCAATTGACCAATACATGCACCGACGTCTCCTCCTCCCCACATACCGAGCAGGCCGCCTGGATGGGGACCCTGCGACCTCTCAGTACCGTATTTGTAGGAAGACAACCAGTAACCCCTCTCCACAATAAATGAATCACTTTAGGTGGCACCTGTAAGGACCACAACGTCTTCCAGAATGGGTCTCTATCTTCTGTCCGCCATCTCCCCTTCTCTACCTGAAGCTTTCTATAAACATCCTGAACCACATACTCCCCCGTTCGACTAACCTCCCAGTACCAACCATCCTTCAACCATCCCTCCGATAGAGGTACTCCTAAAATCAGGGTGCGGTCCTCCTCTGAAAATTTTCGATCAATAAGCTGCACATTCCATTCCATTCTCCCTGGGATGAGCAACCTATTGACCGTCCAAGCTTCATAACGCTCTGGTACATGGGTCAAGAACCCCGTTGAATACCCCACCCACGGCTGGCTCAACACCGAATCCTCCCCCGACCCGATCCTTCTCCGTACCCCTCTCCGAACCACCTCTTGCCCTGCCAGCAAGCTTTTCCACCCTGTACTGGCCCCCGGTTTATCATGAGCCGATATAAAATCCCCAAGGGGATAATATTTAGCCTTTAAAACTCTCGCCACCAAACTCTCTGGTTTAACCATCAACCTCCATTCTTGCTTCCCTATCATGGCCACGTTGAAATTATGCAAAAACTTAAAACTCATACCTCCCTTTAGTTTGTGGGAGTACAAGTCTTTCCATCTTCGCCATCTTATCCCCTGACCTGTCGAATTGCGAGACCACCAAAACTTGTTCATGGCTATCTCCATTTCATCTGTAAGAGAGTATGGCAGTAGATGCACACTCATCACATAAGTTGGAAGCGCCTGTATCACTGCTTTTAGCAAGACTTCTTCTCCTGCCTTGCTTAATAACATTTCATCCCAGTTTCCCATCCTTGTCACCATTCTGTCCTTCAAGAACTTAAAAGCTCTATATTTTATTCTCCCTACCAAGGCCGGCATGCCCAAATATTGGCCTACGTTGTCGACCCTTCTCATTCCCAACACTTCTTGTACCCTCTGAATCCCCTGTGAGCTTGTGTTTGGGCTAAAAGATATGGAGGACTTCGACATGTTTGCTTTCTGACCTGAAGCCCTCTCATATAGTTCCAATACCTTTCTCCAGTTTCTAGCCTCCTCCTCCGTTGCATGTCCAAAAAAGAAACTATCATCTGCGAAAAACAAATGGGACTCCGGAGGAGCACCCCGGACCACTCTAGTGCCATGAATCAAACCTTGCCGCTCAAAACTGTCAATCAGCCTGGAGAGTCCTTCTGCACAAATTATGAATAAGTATGGTGATAGTGGATCCCCTTGGCGTAGCCCCCTGTTCGGCCTGACCGGCCCCAACCTTCGCCCTTCCGCGCAAACCCACAACTCCGGGGTCCTCACGTACTCCATCAGTAGCCTCGCCCACTTCACATCGAACCCCATACGCACCAACACCCGCTCCAAATAGTTCCATTCAACCCTATCGTAAGCCTTACGCATGTCAACTTTTAATGCCATTTGCCCCGTCCTGCCCGATCTCCTGTTCTTCTGGGCATGCAAGTTTTCACTTGAAATCAAAATGTTGTCAGTAATCAGTCTCCCCTTCAAAAAAGCACTCTGTGATTCAGAAATGCTTGGTTGAAGGATCGACGTCATTCGGCCCACCATAACCTTCGAAATCACCTTATAGACCACATTGCAAAGTGCAATGGGCCTAAACTCCTCCATCTTGGCCGGGTGCCTGACTTTTGGGATCATGACCACATTTGTCTCGTTTAATCTTCTTGGTATCACACCAGTTCTGAACACCTCCTGCATCAGCTTGCAGACACCATCCCCCACAACTGACCAATGTTTCTGAAAAAATCCGGGATTAAACCCGTCTGGCCCAGGGGCCTTTAGTGGTTTCATCCCGAACACCGCTCTCCGAACTTCATCCTTCTCCACCGGCCTTCTTAGATCCTCGTTCTGCTCTACAGTTACTGTTCGAGGTATGAAGGAGCTCACCTCGTCCAGTCCCTACATCTCCGGGGTGGATAAAGAATCAACATACCCGATCATCACTTCCTCCAGTCCGTTCTCCCAACTTCTCTCTATCTCGTCCTCATCTTTTAAAGAAATTATTCTATTCCTTCTCTTACGAGAGGTAGCTTTCGCCATAAAGTACTTGGGGTGTTGTTGGCTCCCCCCTCGTGCCAATGTTGCTTGGCTTGTTGTCTCCACATATCATCCTTCTGAGCCAGCAATCTCGTAAGTTCATGTCTCAACTCATGAACCCGTTGTCCACTTCTGGCATCCCATCTCCCTTTCAGTCGGTTCATTTCCTCTTTGCATAGTCTAATTTGCCTGTTCAGGGGGTGTGGGTTCCTATCGGCCCACTCACGGAGCTTCACAGCCGTCACCTCCAGGACTTGATCGACCGGGTCCTCCCCCCGAGCGTCCCATACGCCCTGGATCACCTGTCGACACTCCGGATCCCGGTTCCAGGCCTCCTCAAATATGAAGGTTCGGCATCCCCGGAACCGCTGCTCGAGGGAGCTTCGAAGTACAATCGGAGCGTGATCCAAAGTAGAGATTCCGTCATACTCCAATTTAGAGTCCGGAAACAACTCCTCCCACCCTCTGTTTACCGCTGCTCTATCCAGTTGTTCTTCCATTATGTTTGACCCATTCCTTCCTGTCTCCCAAGTATACCGGTAACCTGTAATATCAAGGTCCCGTAAACCCCCGTCTCTTAAAGAGTCCTCAAAACCCCTTTGAAGTCTAATCGGGTAGGGATCCCCACCTCTCTTGTCTTCATCGAACCTCATATTATTAAAATCTCCTATCATTGCCCAAGGAAGAGACGACCTGTGACTTAACTCACGAATTAAGTTCCACGTCTCCCATCTCTTCTCCTACTTCGGTTCTCCATATAAGCCAGTAACCCTCACAGTTCTCCCCTCCAGCGCATTAAAAATCATGTCAATGTGCCTTGGGGGGTACGTTTTCAGTGTCCCGTCCTCTTCCTGCTTCCAATACATCGCCAAGCCGCCACTATTGCCCACACAATCCACAGGAAAAACACCATCCATCCCAATACTACGCTTCAGGTCAATGATTGTATCCTTCCTAACCTTCGTTTCAGAAAGGAATACAATGTCGGGCTTCTTTTGAGCTATAAGCTCTTGCATGAAACCGTTTTGTCCAGGGGTTCCCAAGCCCCCGACAGTTCAAAGCCAAGATAATCATTGTTCTTGACGGGGTTTCTTAGCAACCCTCGCCAAAACAGTCATCGAATCCTCCTGTGTCTCAGGGACTGAATTCCCAAAATCGATAGAGTGATTGACAAACACCCTTTTCCTCTTCTTTGCAACCACGTCTCCACCCGACTCTTTCTGTGTACCACCGCTGCCCTTTACCAGCCTTCTAAACCTCCGTCCCCCACCTCCACTAACATAGCTTCCCGAGTTCTGGGACTGATATGCAGTACTTGTGCCCCTCGAACCCGGTCTACTGTTACATGCTTCCCCCACCACTGGAACAACATTCAAGTCCATACCCAAACCGGTCGAGGGTGAACAAAGGCGACGGCTCGATATGGTCTGAGATCTCGACCCCTCCGGTCCTTTCTTCTTTGCAATCCTCACTGCCCCATTACCCATGCTTCCACTTCCAATAACCCTCCTCTCCAAGTCGGCTTCACTGCCCTTTCGCCACCATCCCTCTATGTCACTATCACTGGAGTAAGCCTTCTCCATTAAAACATTTCGGTTCTCCTCCTCCCTGTCCGTGAACTTGCTACTCGAGCCAACACCTTTTTCTCCCTTATCCCTGCTCCGTGACACCTCCGGAACAGACTTGCTCACCTCCTCCCTATCCCGGTTCAGAGCCGATGGAACAGTAAATGCTCCTCCGTCCCCCGACTCATCCTCGTCCGACTCCACATGTTGGGGTAAGAAGGATCCCGGGTTCCTGACCCTTCCAACCCTCAGAAACGGACCATACGGATAGTTTTCTTCATCCCGACCCTCCACGTACATCTCACAGTCTTTCACCACATGACCCAGCTTCCCACACCCATAGCAAAAGTCCTGGATCCGTTCATACTGTAAAGGGACCCAAGTGTGCACCATGTTCTCTCCCAATAGGACCTTGACTCTTCTTCTCAAAGGTTGGGATATATCCCATCTGACCCGAATACGTACGAAATCGAGCCATGCCCTTCCATCCTTTTTCGCCTTTACCTCTATTGTTCGACCAACCCGATTTCCAATTTTGTACCCTACCTTTTTCGTCATCGCCTTAAAAGGTAGATTTGAAGCTTGGACCTACATAGAAATTTCCGAATAGACTAGATTCTTAGGGTTATCACCATGCGAAAATTCCCGGAAACAAATAGGGTTTTTATTGAAGAACCATGGTTCTAGTTCTAGAAACTTTCGTTTCGCTGTGGCAGTAGAGAAAAAGAAACCAAATAGATCCTTTGCCAAAGGTTCAATAACCATACCTTTACTGTTGCTGGTCTTCTTCATAACTTCCATAAAAATGGTGGTATTATACCCTTTCTGCGTGATTAGTTTCCCAGCCAGAGCATGCTTATACTTCTCCCCACTTTCATTTAGTTTATCCTCAGGGATCATTAATTCCTCCTCTTCCTCGTCGAGCCGAACTCCTCCCAGGAGATCACCCAAAAGATCCAATCTCTCACCATCACTCGACCCCATTGCCGATCAAAACAACCAACGCCATCCGGTCTCTTCTTCCTTCCCCCAGTCGCAAAAACCGAACAAGCCAGTGTCGCCTTTGCACAGTTTTCGAGAAAACTGACAAAACCCTACTCTAGCACCCGACAAAACCGGAGCAGAGACGTTCAAGTAAACCTTCTAGCTATTACAACTCTTTTTAACAATTAAAATATAAGTTGTTGGATCTTCCTAACATAACATAGTTGTTTTTTTGCTTGTGAGAGACCCATCCGGCCCCAACTGAAACAAACTAAGATATGTATCGTATCCTATCACTTTGTTTTGTCATGATTATCTAGAAATAAAGAAAATGGGATAGATTTTTGTAGTCATTCATGATTAAACAACCAACTTGTATTATAAATCTGGATCAATACCACAAAACCGTTTCTGAACAAACAAAAAATAGTCACCAAACCAGGAATTTATTTATTTCCTGAAGAAAAAAAATGCAAGATTTTGTTAAGGGACAGTTGGGTTGACATAATTGAGTTACAATAAAGAAATAGCCCAAAACAACCTTTCTCAAATATATTTGGAACCATTCCGTATCCTTTAATGTTCTCCCTCATTCCATTTCCAACCTCTCTCAGCTCGTCTCCTTCCCTTTCCCTCTTCTTCTCTGCTCCATTTCTTCCGTTCATTGACCTGGTACTAGATCCCTTTCTTCTCTATCTCTATTTCACTTTCAGTTCGTCTATGCTTGTATCCATGGATCTTTTCGTTCTGTTCTATGATATGTGTATTGTCTTTCAAAGCTACATTCTTTTGAGCTTTTGCTAATATGGGCAGTTGCTGGGTCGTCGAATCTCTGTTTGTTTTCAGAGTAAAAATGACAACTTTTTCTTTCTTCGACTAAACTGGATTCTGGGTTCTATTACTATACCTTATTTATTACACAGGCTTTAAAACTCTAATCAGATGCATAGAATCGCTTCTCTAGTTAACAAATTGGATGTTTGTGGGTACTTCTATCTGCTTGTCTCTGTGTTGACACTTTTATTCATATATTCTGGTGATTATGAAATGGGGTTGATTTTACTTTCACAGTAATTTTCCCTGGTTTGTTTGGTTTCAGTGTATTTGGAGTAGGCCTCGTTTGATGAGGAATAGGCTGTAGGATTGTGATTGTTTCATGGGCAACACATGCAGTGGGTCTTTTGGGGTAAAACTTAACCAGGCCTTACATCAGCCTGAGGAGCTCTCTGTTTCCAAGCAAAAAATCCAATTCACTGATGGTTCCAACTACAAGGAAGAGTTTGCTAAAGAGACTGATAAAAAGGATAGCAATTCACCCTCTGTCGCCTCTGACAACAAGGATACCGTCATGAGGAAGGCCATGGAAAACCAGACTTACTATGTCTTAGGTCATAAGACTGCAAACATTCGTGACCTTTACACTTTAGGCCGCAAGCTGGGACAAGGTCAATTCGGGACTACTTATCTGTGCACTGAAATTGCAACGGGTATTGATTATGCCTGCAAGTCCATTTCCAAGAGGAAGTTGATCTCCAAGGAGGATGTGGATGATGTTAGGAGGGAGATCCAAATAATGCATCATTTGGCGGGTCACAAGAATATTGTGACCATCAAGGGAGCTTATGAGGATCATCTGTATGTTCATATTGTGATGGAGATCTGTTGTGGGGGTGAGCTGTTTGATAGGATCATCCACAGGGGACATTACAGTGAGAGGAAAGCAGCTGAATTGGCTAGGATAATTGTAGGAGTCGTTGAGACGTGCCATTCTCTTGGGGTTATGCATAGAGATCTTAAGCCCGAGAATTTCTTGTTGGTTAACAAAGATGACGACTTCTCTCTTAAAGCTATTGACTTTGGGCTATCTGTGTTCTTCAAACCAGGTGATTTTCCTCTATTCTTGTAGACTTTAGATTCAACTCCTAAGAATTGGTTTGCATGTTTAATCAATCAAGTTTAAGAATTTAATAGTGGTTCCCTACTTCAGGTCAAATTTTTACTGATGTGGTTGGAAGCCCTTATTATGTTGCCCCTGAGGTTCTCATAAAGCATTATGGACCAGCAGCGGACGTCTGGACAGCAGGAGTCATAGTCTACATATTGCTTAGTGGCGTACCACCATTTTGGGCAGGTATGTTTGATCTGCTATGTTACAACTCTTGCTTTCTCTGCACAATTTGCTGAAAATACTATTTTTGTTTTGGAGTTCAGAAACACAGCAAGGCATATTTGATGCGGTGTTGAAGGGTAATATTGACTTTGATTCAGACCCATGGCCCCTGATATCTGACAGTGCAAAAGACCTCATCAGGAAGATGCTATGCGGTCGACCTTCTGGCCGCTTGACTGCTCACGAAGTATTATGTATGTTTACACTCTGTTTACTACCAAAAGAATATAAGGCTATCTATATTAGAAGTATCGTGTATGGTTACACTCTATTGCAAACTATATTATCTTTCTTTTGATAAATGCAAAAAAGAAAGAAAGAAATTCTAGGACTATATGAATAATTTGTTTAACCTTGATTATTACTTATATTGTTCAGCAATAAATACATGAGAAGTAGAAAGATGCTGCTAGAGCTGGGATTTGCCTTCTTTAACAAATATTTTTATGTTTGTATAGGCCATCCTTGGATTTGTGAAAATGGAGTTGCTCCTGACAGGGCACTGGATCCAGCCGTGCTTTCTCGACTAAAAACATTTTCTGCAATGAATAAATTAAAGAAGATGGCTTTACGGGTAAGTCCATGGTGACCATATATGTCTACATCTGATGTGAAATATATGCTTCCTGATTGTTAAGGGTTGTGTACTTGTGTTGGTCATTTGATTAGAAGATAACTAGGTGTATCAAAGCAATTGAGCTCAAGACCTTTCTTATATTGAATGAAGAGAGCACCAATGATTTTTTGCTTCTTAAAAAACTTGTTAAGATTGATGTTTCAAGTATGGACTCATGACCTCCCTTATGTAGAAGGGAACTCTAAATACCACATGACCTCCACCATGAGAAAGGCCCAACAAGGGCTGGAAGGAGAAGGGGAGAGAGGCCTAATATAAGTTGGGAGGTGGAGAAGTAAGGTGTGAGGTACCACTCCTGGGACTTGAACCCAGGTCTTCAAGACATAAGTTCAAGTGCTTGACCAGTTGGACGAGCTAGCTATGGTAGTAGTAGCATTGAATCTCGTTAACCATTTTGGCATACACCTCAGTTACAACTAAGAATGATGAATTATCATAACGCATTCCTGTTTTGTGGTATATCAGGTGATTGCTGAAAGCCTTTCAGAGGAGGAGATTGCCGGTTTGAGAGAAATGTTTAAAGCCATGGACACTGATAACAGTGGTGCAATCACTTTTGATGAGCTAAAAGCTGGCTTCAGAAGATACGGCTCTACCTTGAAGGATACAGAGATACGCGATCTTATGGATGCGGTAACATGCTGTTGATGCTTATGCGGTTCCTAGTATTATTATGTCTTCATCAACTGAGCTATTTTAATCTAATTCAGGCTGATGTGGACAACAGTGGAACCATTGACTATGGTGAATTCATTGCTGCTACTGTTCATCTGAACAAACTAGAACGTGAGGAACATCTTGTTGCAGCATTTCAATACTTTGACAAGGATGGAAGTGGTTACATTACCGTTGATGAGCTTCAACAAGCTTGTGCAGAACACAACATGCCCGATGTTTATCTTGAGGATATTATCAGAGAAGTTGATCAAGATAATGTAAGCTGCTGGCCTTAACTTAATCAGACATTACAAGTTTTTTTTTGTGGAAACATATTTTAATTAACATTAATCATAATTATTTTTTCTTAACCAAGCATTATTTACTACTCTTTGTTGTAGGACGGGAGGATTGATTATGGCGAATTTGTTGCAATGATGCAAAAAGGCAATGCAGGAATTGGACGACGAACTATGAGGAACAGTGTGAATATGAGCATGAGAGATTCACAGGGTGCATCTTAGTGGAATATCAGACATTCATGTACAGGTATTTTTCTGCTTTGTATGTACAAATCGTTCCAAATTGCTTATAAATTTCAAGATTGCAGAGTTCTTACATGTATGAATGGCTTTGCACTTTGATAGGTTGTACAGCAAAGCTGAAAGAGAAGATTCTTATTACACAAAGCTTTGAGATACAATTTCGGATCTTCCGTATCCCCAAAGTCTCATTGAGCAGGGGAAGATTTAGGTTTTGTGGAGGTTCCATGCTTGAACATTTATCTGTTTTGCCCACAGTAACTGTGACCGAAGGAAGAAGAAAATGTTAAGGTCTTGTTTGTAAACTATAGTGTGAAGATTTCCAATCTGTTGACTACCAAGAGCATCTCCGCGTGTTGTTCGAATAAAAAATATTAAACTTTTTTATCAGTTAGTGTTATTATCGAGTAATTTCTAGTGGTGTTTTTTTACTTACGGTTCGCTACTGATTGATTGGATAAATTAATATTAAATACAACACTTTTATTAAAAAAAAGCATTAATATTACGCTATTAATTTAAAATTAATAAAAGTAATAAAGGAAATATGTAAAAAACTAATAATAAAAAGAAAAGTTAATTTTTTTTGAGAGGTGATGGAATTTTTATTTAAATATCGACAAGAAGGATATTTTGAAGAGGCTCGGGGATATGACCCCCGGACCAATTCCAGACAAGGGAGGAACAAGCCGCCCTGGCAAGCCAGTGAGTTGCTTTGTTCGTTGTCCGTTTTACAAAGACGAGTTGCACGTACTCGAGTTTAGCTAAAAGGGAGATACAATCTGTGATAATTGTCCCTAAAGGAGATAGAAGTCTTCCTCCTTTCTTGATCATATCCACTATGACCTTACAGTCACTCCTCACGGTCGTCCTTTGGTGTGGGTGTTGCATAAGCCATGTTAATGCATCCCTGATTGCATACGCCTCCACCAGACCCGGATTCTGGGGCCATGAAAGGATGTCGACCGGGCTCCTGTGATACACCCCCGGTCGTCCCTACCTATCCATCCCGTCCCCATCAAGTTTGCTGCCGCGAAGAGCGCTCCATCTGTATTCACCGCCCACATCCCCTGAGTCGGGTGGTCCCACACCTCCGCCGCCCTGATTTGGTCTTTTCCTGGCTTTGTCTGGTTTTGCTGCTTTCGCTTCATAGCTTCGAGCCATCCTTCTTGTAAGTGGAAAGCCGTCTGGAACACAGTAGCCGCCAACTGTGTCGTTTGTTCCCAGACCACCTTATTCCTATCCTTCCATACTTCCCATAAAATGCAGCCTATTAGGCCCCCGCTTGCCGGGGGTTACTACTCAACGTCCTCTACATCCATTCGGAGATAGTCTGAGCATCCTGGGGAGTGCTCAAGCCCGACTTAGCCCAACACTCCGCCACCAATGGGCACTGAACTAGTAGGTGAAGTTCCGATTCATCCGCCCATGTGCAGACCGGGCACACCGCTTCCATCCCCACATGTCTGCGTCTAAGATTGACCGCGACCTGGAGGCACCCTGAGCACGTTCTCCAGAGGAACGTTCGCACTTTAGGCAATACTTCAAGTTTGCATATTCTTGTCCAGATGTCCGTCTGGGGTTGGAAGGAGGCTTGCTCCTGTTGACACATCCCATAGGCCGCCTTCACCGTATACTGCCCTAAGTAGTCCCCCTTCCAATACCAGGAGTCAGAGACCGCTTATCTGCTTATTGGTACTGCCAGAATCACCCGTTGGTCGTCCATGTCAATCATCTGTTGTATCTTGTCGACGTCCCACCTCCGCTCATTTGGCAGCATAATATCCGAGATCGGTCTTGTAGCAATATCTGATCGTGTCGAGCGTACTCTCGGCTCGACTCCAGCCAACCACGACTGATTGCCGATCATCGTGGACGTCCCCGGCCCAATCGACCTTCTAGCCCCTCCCTTGATCAAGTCTTGAGCCGATAGAAGACTTTGCCAGACATAACTCTGGTTAGGTTTCTGGATCGCATCCAAGACCGAGGACTCCGGGTAGTACCGAGCTTTTAATACTCTCGCAACCAAACTGGACTTATCCATCAGAAGTCTCCAGAGTTGCTTTCCTAGTAGGGCTGAGTTGAATTCATACATATTTTTAAATCCCAGTCCACCCTCCTCCTTTGGGTGTGACATAGTCGACCATGACTGCCAGATGACTCATTTCCCATCCACCCGGCCGATTTCCACCAAAATCGGGCTAACGCCACATTCATCTTGTCCAGTAACCCTTTTTGGCAGCCGCATAACACTCATCGTGTATGTGGGGATTGCTTGCAGAACCGACTTGACCAGGACCTCCTTGCCTTCCCCATTTAGTAGTTTGCCGTCCCATCATTGAATTCTCCGCGATACGCTATTCAGGATATATTGTAGCTCCTGCTTCCTGCTTCGCCCCATCATATTTGGGATTCCCAAGTAGGGGGATGATTGGGTCAACTCCGGAATTACCAATATCCGAGCTCCTTCCACCCGACGCGAGATAGGCGTGTTGACACTAAAGAAAAGCGAGGATTTTTGTTGATTCACAATCTGACCTGACGCCTCTTCAAACATACGTAAATACTCCTTGACCCGACCCATTTCTAGCGAAGTCGCCTTGCAATACACATAGCAATCATCAGCAAAAAACAAATGGGTTAATGAAGGCGCACGAGGGGTTACCTGGACCCCGTGTATTTCCCCCGCACCTTCCGCCCCTTGAAGAAGCCTCGAGAACCCTTCCATACAGAACATGAACAAATACGGGGATAACGGATCTCCCTGTCTAATCCCCCTTTCCAGTTGGACAAAGCCCGCCTGTTGCCCTCCCGCTACAATGTTGTACGTGATAGAGTACGTACATCGGCGGACGAGGTTGATCCAATCCTCCCCCAAACCGAAACCCCGCATCATTTCCCACATGAATCCCCATTCCACTCGATCATATGCTTTACTCATATCCAGCTTCAAAGTCACCCACCCCTCCTTGCCCTGCCTCTTACTCTTCAAGTAGTGAAGGGTTTCGTACGACAATATGATATTATCCTGGATTGAACGTCCCGAGACAAACGCACCTTGGGTTGTCGAGATCAGTCCATCCAGCAGGCCTTTCAGCCAATTCGCCACCACCTTCGAGACTATCTTGAAAAGCACATTACACAGCGCAATGGGCCGCAGATCCTTCAGGGACACCAGACACTCCACTTTCGGAATCAGAACCAGCGTTGTCCTGTTTAGGTCTTTTGGGATCTCGTCTCCCGCAAATACTCTCCTCACCCAAAGGGTGACATCCTCGCCCACCGTGCCCCAGTACTTCTGATAAAAGAACAGATTGAGACCATCCGGGCCCGACGACTTATTTGGCCCCATTGAGAAGGTAGCATCCCGGACTTCCTCAGAGGACACCTCGCCCATAAGATCCTGGTTCTGTGCTTCTGTTACTTGTTGCTGGAACCGAAGGCAATTTATCCCGTCCCCCCGAGTCTTCCTAAATAAGGTCTTGTAGAAATCCAAGATATGATCCCCTAATCCCGTATCCCAGGAGAGGATATTCCCCTCTTCATCCTTCAACTTCGTCGCCTTGTTTATATTTTTCCGTTGCGAAGCCGACGCCTGAAAAAACTTAGTATTTTGATCACTCTCCGTAAGCCAGTGTTGTTTAGCCCTTTGCCTCCAGAACTCCCCCTTTTTTCCAATGCAGATACATAGAGGTTCTGTAGCGCTCTACGTCGTCGGATACTCGTTCTATCAAGTTTCCCATTCAACCACAGGATGTCTTTTTCGTAACGGGAGATTTTCCTGGCTAACGCATTGTAGACCTCCTTTCCCCAGACCTCCAGTGCCTCACCTGTTTCTTTTGTTTTGTTGCCGATGTCGCGATCTCCAGGAGAACCCCACCAAGCCTGGATTAAGTGGCCACATTCCGGGTCCTCCGTCCACATGTTCTCAAACCTGAACTGCCTAGAGCCCACCTGTTCCACCCTCCGCTCAGAATCCAAAAATATTGGTAAATGATCGGAGGTTGAAATGCCTAGGTTGATCAAGTGAGCATCCAGCCACATTTCCTTTAGCGTGACCGACAAGAGAGCCATGTCGAGCTGGACCGCCATTCGTGTCTCCGGTTCACTCCTACTATGCCACGTAAATCCGTACCCCTGAAGTGGAACATCAGCAACCTGTGCCTCACGCATCGCCCCCGGAACCCATGAATGAAGCCTGTCGGATATCGATTTCCTCCTCGTTTCTCTCTTTGCTTGAGAATGCCATTAAAGTCCCCCATAAGCAGCCACCTCTTCGATACCCCCGAACGTGTTCCCAGCGAACGAATCATCTCCCATGTCTGCCAGCGAAGCTCCCAATTCGCCTCCCCATAGATCCCCGTGAATCGAAGGGTCTCCCCACTCAATCCCAGCACCTCCACATCAATATATCTTTCTCGGCAGTCGATCTTAGATACCGACACTTCCAGCGCCCATAAGAGGATAATCCCGCCTTTATGCCCATCCGCCAGAACCTCACAACCCCCAGCGAACCCGGTTTTCAGCCTCAAGATGTCGACTTCCCCTTTCTTCGCCAACGTCTCACTCAAGAAGACTATCTGCGGTTTTCGGCGTCTGATCGTCCCCTTCAGATACTCCACCGTAGCCAAGTTCCCGAGGCCCCTACAGTTCTAGGATAGAAAATGCATCCTCCCCCCTCCACGGACAATCAATCCAAACGGAAAAGGACTACACACAAATCGAGTCCGATTAGATGGAACTTGGCAAGTCGACCCCCGTCTGAGCCGTCCGGATCCAGGGATCGAAAACAACCCGTAGTTGGTACCTACTCCCCCCGTGCCGACCCAGGTGAGATCACAGACACCACCGGACTCCTGATCCCACCCGATTTACTCCCGTAGTCGGTACCTACTCCCCCCGTGCCGACTCAGGCGAGATCACAGACACCGCCGGACTTCCGTTCCCACCCGATTTACTCCGCGGAGACTCTCAATTCACTTTCCACCAAATTCAATCAAACAAAATAGATCATAAGGACGTACCTTAACCACGAAGACGTGAGTGAAGCCCCCAGCCAGAGATCCAGTATCGAATCTCCGGCCCCCTGCGAACTCCTGTCCGTTCGTGCACTCGCCAAGGCTAGGGCTGACGCTGTTTGTTCGTTTAAAACTCTAGCTTATCATTCATACATATCATCAACTTTTATTCATTAAAAAAAGTTAATAGAATAACTAATAAAGGAAATATAAAAAATAAATAAATAATAATTAATAAAAACAATAACAAAGTTGAAATGTAAATAAGAATTAATAAAGAAAATATAAAAATGAAATAAATAGAAATAAAAAAAGACTCGGCAATATTTTTTTATTTTTCGTTGGCGCATGGTGTTGTCGGTTGCGTCAACGTCTACAGTTTCCACCAGCACCGAACCACCAACAAATCGTCTACGAGTCGTTTGTGAACCGTCGTCGTTTCGTTTCCACCAGCAACGAACTGTCAGCAAAACGCTTGACGTTGGAGATGCTCTATCCTCTTTGTGTTATTCCAAACTGTGTTCATTTATGAAGAATTCAATTGCTGTGAATATATATATACACAGGGAGGGAGGGAGTTTTGTAGCTTTAGTTTATTCTTTCACATCAAAACCTACTCAAACAATTTGGAATAAAAAACAAAATAAAATAGGGAAAATGAATAACTGAAATGTAAACCCCTAACAGACAGGGAGCGAAAAAGTTGAGGATCTTCCGCTTGACAAATAATGATAAGTGAGTGACGACCATTATGAAAATAGTTTGCGGAAGATTAGGTAGGAGGCTTGTCTTGTCTTTCCATGATGATTTGGTTCGCCGCAATTGGACTACCTTCCCAACCTGATTAACAGCCTTCAGGCCTCGTTAGTTAAGAGTTTGTTGAAGACCGTCTGATGTGACGGGAACCAAAATGATACCTTATGGAGTCGGTTCCACCCTGGACCGGGAAACTGGGGGTACCTACCTGGTCACTTGCCACGAAGGCTATCATTCGGATATGTTAGCATAATCTATTCAAATATCAAAATATCATTTGAATAGATATTATCCCTATCTCTTGTATAGTTTGAATAGGGATATATGTGTATATATACTTGAACATGAATGAAGAGAAGGACATGATTCATACCAATCCTTTATGGTATCAGAGCGAGGCCGGTGAGGGTATTACGACGGGGCCATCTGCTTCATGTTGAGGAGTGAATAATGGAGTAGTTAGGTCCAAGAAGTCATAATCATTAGGTGATCGGGTTGTCATAGAGAATGGGAAAGCCGTTTCGTCAAATACAACATGTCGCGCCACAATGATTCATTTGATTGTCGGGTCAAAGCAAATGTATCCACGATGCTGAGATGGAAAACCCAAGAAAACACAAGCCATAGACCGGGGTTGAAGTTTATTAATGGACACAGCAGGTAAAAGTGGAAAACACGCACAACCAAATATACGCAAATGATCATACGATGGTACACGAGAGAATAAGTAATGAGTGGGAGAAACAAAGTTAAGAATTTTGCACAGGAGAATATTATGCAAATAGGTGGAGATAGATAATGTGAAATGCCAAAAATTCGGAGGGACAGACGAGTGTACCAGAAGTGTACGAACTATATTATTGAGGGTACGGAATTTACGTTCAGCACGATCATTTTGGGGAGATGTGTATGGACACGAGAGCCTGAAGATCATGCCTGCATCAGCACAGAATTTCTGCAATGGTCCATTTTCGAATTCTTTCCCGTTGCCACATTGTAGTGCTTTGATTGATGCTCCAAACTGAGTACGAACGTATGAGTGGAAAGAAACAAATATGGAATAGACCTTCAATTTAGAATGTAACGGAAATGTCCACACAAAGTTTGTGAAATCATCAACCAACAATAAGTAATATCGGTGCCCTGCAGAACTTAAAACTGGTGAAGTACATAAATCCCCATAAATAATGTCAAATGGTGCAAAAGTGGAAAAACTAGATAACTTAAATGGTAACTTAATGTATTTGTCTAAGGCACAAGAATAACATAATAAACTAGAAGATACACATTTGACCAGATTATTGCGTCGGAGAGCATCGAAGACAGGAGCACCGGGGTGTCCTAGCCGAGAGTGCTAGACCGGTGAAGATAAAGCTAAAAGAGATGAGGATGCACCATGAGAGGAGGGTGATGATGAAGACACAGGGTAGAGATCACCCGAGCTATCACATCTCAGAAAAACCTTGCCCGTCTGATAGTCCTTCACAGTAAAACCAAAACGATCAAATTCTACAGAAACATTATTATCAGTGACGAAACGGCGTACAGAAGCAAGGTTTTTAATTATGTGAGGCGAGAGTGATTTACGCCTCTCGCTAGTTGCGTCTTTGTCGTATCCTTATCCATCAACCTGCTTGATAGGTATGTGGGCGTTAGAGCTTATGGCTTCGGCTCCAGTCGTTTTCTTGCAGAGCATGCCAGTAACATCACATTCCCATCGATAATGTCAGACTTGTTGTCTCCTTCCAACGAAAGTCAACGCCTAATCTACAAAAACATGACTCGATGTTTCCTTGGATTTTGAAACACGTTGAGGTATAAATCCATTGTGGTTACAGGAATACGTACCTCTGCAACATTGAAGATTCGTATCAACGCAGTCTCGAGGAGTCGCGTTATCGTGACCACCAAAGATTACTCTATGCGTTGAAATGCCATGTCATCATTGTATATATTATACAGTTGGTATGTGTATGTCTTATACATACGAGATCTCAACAAGTAATTTCATACCTCACAAAAGTCCAAAATTTGGACAGCTTATTTATAGGAAATTGGTTAAACAACATGTGGTTAACCTTAATTATGGGTTGCCTTGTAACATTATTTATAGGTTGCCTTGTTACACAGACATCGTACTGGAGTTGACCAAATTCAAAATCAAAATCACCAACTAGCAATTAACACATCATTTGTTTCCATGGCAAGATCTATGGTGACATTTTGTGTTGTTGCATTGTTGTTGGTGACATTGTCGGGTCAAGATAATAAGTATATTGCAGAGGCAACAGAACATATCAGTAACGATGCTATGGGAAAGAATACAATTCCATGCACCGTAAGACGTCCTGATAATTGCAAAAAGATTGAAGAAGTCAATCCTTGGCGTCGAGGTTGTTCCGCGACCAACCGATGCCGCGGTGAAGGCGATGGTGTTGGTGGTGGACTTCTCTAAACTCTACCTTGCTGGGGCCTCCAATTGTACTCTTTTATTTATTTATTTATTATTGAAAATGAATATCACAAATTAATGTAACAACAATTTATCGCATTATATATGTAATGAAATCATAAATTGCGAGAGAAAATGTCCACACACCTCAATATCATTTGATTTCTTTCGTTCAAGACCGATCACCCTCAGAGTAGTATTCATTTTATGATATTTCAAGGTGGAAAACAGAGGAGCTAACGGGAGCACGATATGTGTCGTTAAATTTGAAAAAATATATAATAATTTTATAATTACCCCGATTTGTTTAATGTACAACTTCTCCATTTTAAACATTTTGAAAAACAACTACCCCATTTTTATTTATTTTTTTTTTTCAATTTTAAACAACTTGGAAATTAGTAATCAATCTACTTATATTTCCACGGTTTAAACAATGGAATAATCTTGAGAAAATAATAGTACATAATTCGACTAAATCAAATCACGAGAGCTTCAATTCAAGCTGACTTTCTGAGAGGTATTCAAATGAATCTGAATAGCGCTGAAGTCTCTCATCTTCAATTTGTTGATGACTCCGTATTCTTCATCAAGGCTGATGGTAGAAGCAGCTTATGTCTCAAATATGCTCTCTACATGTTCAATTTAGCTTCTGGATTAGCAGTCAATTATTCCAAATCAACATTAATCCCCTTTAATCTATCTGAGACTGCGAAATTAGAGATATTATCAGATCTTGGCTGCTCAGAAGCTGCTCTCCCGTTCAATTATTTGGGATTTCCTCTTGGAGCTAACCCAAAAAGAATCACAACCTGGGAGCCTATCCTAAAAAAATTCAAAGCTACTTTGGGCTTATGGCAATCCAAGCTTCTATCCTTTGGTGGCAGGATCACTCTTATAAAATCAACTCTGGAAGCCCTTCCCCTATATTTCTTCTCAATACTCAGAGCACCTAAAGGGGTTATTAGATCTATGAAGAGATGGCAAAGAAAATTTCTATGGCATGGGAAACCAAATGCTCATACATTCAGTAAAGTGAGTTAGAACATAGTCTGTAAGAGTAAAGAAGAGGGTGGGCTTGGAATTAAAAATCTAACATTTATGAATATCTCTCTTCTCTCCAAGTGGGGGTGGAGATTTGCTTTAGATAGAGGCTCTCTCTGAAAACTAGTGATCCGTGGAAAATATGGTTGGGACCTAATTGAATGGGATCTCTCAAATTTCAGTGAGTTAGGTTCAGGGAATTTTATGCACCATATCATGTCCCTAATTGCTGAGCAAAGATTTACTGATTTGTTTGGACTCAAAGGTCTCTCTTGGAAACTTGGTAATGGCCAGAGGATAATCTTTTGGGATGATACTTGGTGGGGAGAAATTCCTTTTAAACTCCTTTTCCCAAACTCTATTTATTATCTCAATCCAAAAAGTTGCTTGTTTCTGAAGCAAAGTCCCTCTCCTCATGGGATTTGAATTTAGAAGAACTCCAAGAGGTAGGGCAGAACAAGATTGGATGACCCTTCAATTTATCCTTCATGGAATCCAGCTCAACAATCAGCTTGACACACTTATATGGATAGGAGACCCAAAAGGCTTTATAATGAGGAGAATGTATACTTTACTTCAGCAACAAAGCAACAATACAACTGCTAATTTTAACTGGTCCAAACACCTTTGGTACCCTGGAATACCTCTTAAGATCATTGCCTTCATTTGGCTTGCAGTGATGAAGCCCTACCTTCCAAATGCTTCCTTGAATCAAGAGGAATGCCCCTCATAGTGGATGATCTAATTTGTAAGACTTGTAATTGGGATTATGAGGATGGTCCACATGTATTACTTCATTGTGGTAGGGTCTGGCAAGTCTGGTCCTTGGTGATAAAGTGGCGGGGAATCAATTGGGTAATTCCTAGCAATCTCAAAGCCCTCTTATCTTCTAGCTGGCTAGAAATGATTTAGTCTTCAATGGTTCCTTGCTCCCAGCATCTGAAGCCTTTGATAAAATTGTGAATCAATCATATAGTTGGGAAGTGTCTAATTTTCAAAGCTCTGGAATTTATTTCTCCTTTCTCTCTTCGAAAGAATCTCCACTAGCTTGTTGTCTAAAGCATGTGCATTGTTGATTGGGTTTGGAGATTGTCCTGTATAACAGGTTTCATTGATGTTTTCTCTGGTTCCTTTGTCTCCTTTGGGGTTTGGGGTCTTGGGGAGGGTTTGGGTGGGGTTGTGGAGTGTTGTGAGTTTGGTAAGCTTTGTTATGTTGGCCTTTGGCGTCTGTGTGTGGGTTTCTTGCTTCCCCCCTTTCCTTTTCCTCTTGTGTGCTTTGGGTAGTTCTTTGTAGGTTTGAGTGTTCTGCTCCCTTTTCTTTTGGTTTCTTTGTTGCATGTTGCTCTTTTTTCAAGTCATCAGGCCTCCTTGTACTCTCATCTGTCACATCTGGGAGCTCTTGCATTTGCTTTGGTGGATCAACAACCAGCCTCAATCAGTTTCAGCACTAGCAGCTTCATACATAATGGTATTTCATTGGACTTCAAGCACTCTGATAAGGGTCAAGATCAATCCTCTATTGGCTCTTAATTTAATCCCAACAACACACAAGTTTCCTCTGCAATACTCAAACTACTGATTTTTCTCAAGACTCAGTTGCCTATCACAACATGGTGGTTTGATCTTTTATGATTTGGATTCATTTCACAAACTCAACACAGCCAAGATCTTTATTGTATCAATTCCTCAGTGAGTACAACACTTCTCCAACATCTTCTCAGTAGATAGGGTCACAACTTCAGTTCCTTGGCTAGGAACACAAGCTCTTCAGTTCCTTGAGATCCAAGCAAGTTGCATAATCTCCTCAGCTTCTGCTTTGTAGCTCGGATCACTGCCACTCTGATTTCTTGAAGATCAAGCATCCTCTTTAAAACTTCAGTTACTATCTTGTTGCTTTTGAGATCCCCACTTTTCATCTCTTTGTTAGTAGTTGAATTTTATCTTCTCTCCGCTTATAATTGGCATATGATCGATTGAGGGAGTTTGTTCTGTAAGTGTTCCCTCTTTCCTCTCAAAAGAGGGTTATCTATTTAAATTTTCCTTGCCGATCAAAAAAAAATCTATTCACCTACACAATCCACATTTTTATTGAGCATATAGAAATTTTTATTAGAAATGAAAATGGTTATAGAAGCAAGAAAACCCTAATACTGTGCTAAAAATGACAAAAAGAAATAAAACAAAAATATGAGGCATGAGTCTTGACCTGTAAATGTCAGACGCAAATCTTAGAACAAAATATTTGGTTATTCCAAAGACAAAATTGCAGTTGATAGTTTCCACTAGAATAGTTATTCATCAACAGCTCAAGGGACTCACTCCTTGAATCTACATGAAAATATTCAACGTAAGTGGATATCCAGGGAGAACACCAAGAGGTGAGGGAACCATAACGTCGGGGTTGCACCGATCTTGGCAGGGCAAGGTATGCGGTTCCTCACATACCCCATTGCTTGGCAGGCGATTCATTGGACTTGGCGAGACTACATAACAGCCCTCGTTTGGTATTTCATATCAGTATAGTTTCCTTTACCCGTTTCAGTAAAGGGCATCCACGCCCTCGAAGTACATAGTGGTCATAGGGTTCTAGGGGGACTTGTCAAAGTCCAGTAGGTTCCGACCAAGTGATTGTAGAGAGTTGGACTAATATGTGGGTCCAAGTTTCCCCGTTCCTTGATGGTGTATTTTCACGGAGGTGCATGAAGTGGAGGTCTGGACGGTAGAAGATGTCCCGTTCTCCTCTTGTGGTGGTCGTAGTCGCAGGATCGGCCACTTGTTCCATTCTGGCTATGTATACCTCCAGGGGATAGAGTGTCATGTTGTGGGTACATCGCCCTGCTAAACCTACTTCCCAACCGCCCTCATATTGCGATAGTACCTTTGGTGACTTGACTACCCTCGTGTGTTATCTGGGAGGGGTGTCGTGTCGTATCCGTCTAAACCGGTCATGCTTGTACGGCCGACCACTTCTCCCACTCACAAAGGTAAAGCTCAATCACTTGGGGGTATTTCTCGTCGAGATCTCTAGGAGCCGGAGTCCATGGGAGAGTCGCGTTCTTGATCGTTCCTTCTTGTCGGTGGAAGTACTGGATTATAGATCGTGGTAGGAAGCATGGACCAGGGAGGGGTGGCAATAGCGGTGGTTCCAGTAAGAGTGGCGGTGGGAATAGCACCGGTGGCTGGTTCGACTTCAGTAGTGGAGTTTGCGAGCAAGGTTGATTTTTGGTGTCATGAGATGCCTTCATATATCTCCATATTTTATCGTTTCATGGCATGATGATCAAACACGATGGTAGGCCGGTGGAGGTTGATGTAGGCAAGGCTGACAAATAGGTAAAGGGTGATGTCTAGGCGACGCACGGCGACGGGTGGAGATGGTATCGAGAGAGAAGAACAGAACCCTAAAAAAATGATTTTTTGGACTTCACAATTCACACTCTTATCAATCAATTTATTTACATTTTCACTCTTTAAACGATTGAATAATCTTGAGAAAATAATAGTAGATCCTATATACCCACACAATTCACAAACTCTAGAATATTACAATTAAGTGAGAGTATTGTGTGATGCATGGTGATTTTAGTGGAGGATATGGTAATATTTTTGGTTCGAAAGAACATGAAATATCAATTATCATGGTAACATTTTTAGATCGAAAGAATATAAAGTATCTAAAGTCAATTGGCATTGTGAATATTAATCAAGTACACAAGAAGAGATTCGCAAACCAAAATTTAAATAAATGTCAGGCAAATACGTAAACAAAACACCTATTAAGTATAAACTATAGTCAACGAACATTGTTTTTGTATGGATGCATGATTTCTTGTGCCTGATAGATTGGTTGAGAGTTCTGAAAGTAAGAATCACATGCTGCTGTTAAATTCAATCGTCTATATGGAATGATAACAATTGTGCAAATTGTATTGTATTTGATGATTAAAACTTACAATGTACATGTGTATATATAGTGGTGTTGCACCACTAGGGTTTCCTAAACCCGATGTTAACCCTAACGAGCCATATGGGCTGGGCCTATACAACATATTCTAACACCCCCCCCCCCCCCCCCCCTCAAACTCAAGATGGTGGTAATGAACCCAAATTGAGTTTGTCAACTAAAGGTTTGAACTTCCCTGGGATTAAAGCCTTGGTGAAGATATCTGCAATTTGATCGCCAGAGGAGACAGATCGGAGAGCGAGGGTGCTCTGATTGAAATGTTGTCGGACAAGGTGACAATCAATCTCAATATGTTTGGTGCGTTCATGGAAGACATCATTATGAGAAATCTGAATAGCACTCTGACGGTCACAATGAATGGTAGTGGCGGACTTGTGAACAACACCCATGTCATTTAGTAACCAACGAAGCCATATGAGTTCGGAAGTAGTATCAGCGAGGGCTCGATACTCAGCTTCCGTGTTGGAGCGGGAAATGGTTGTCTGTTTCTTACTTCTCCAGGAAATCAGAGTGTTACCAAGAAAGAAACAGTAACATGCGGTAGATCGTCGGTCCGTGGGATCGCCTGCCCAATCTGCATCTGAGTAGGCCTGTAGGACTAAAGGTGAGCCATAAGAGAAATGTAGTCCTTGTGATAAGGTGCCTCGAACATAGCGCAAGATCCGAAGAACGGCCTCATAGTGAGTAGTGCGAGGTGCACACATGAACTGACTGACGATGTGGACAGCATATGCAATGTCAGGCCTGGTAACAGTGAGGTATACCAACCCTCCAACTAATCTGCGATATAAAGTGGGATTCTCGAGGACTTTACCATCTGATGGAAGATACTTGACATTCGCTTTAACGGGAGTGGAAGCGATCTTGCTATCGGTTAGTCCCCCCTTGGAGATGAGCTCGGATGCATACTTGGCTTGGGATAAATGATAACCAGAGGACAGAGAGGAAATCTCCAAACCAATAAAGTAAGAGAGATGACCCAAATCCTTCATCTCGAACTGTTGGCTTAGATGACGCTTAAGATCCACAATGCCGATAGCATCATCACCAGTAATGATCATATCATCCACATACAGAAGTAAGAGAGTATGGCCCCGAGAGGTACGACGAACAAACAGTGAGATGTCGTGCGGACTAGAGACAAAACCAAAGACTGCCATCGTATTACTGAACTGGGAGTACCATGCCCGCGGAGCCTGCTTGAGTCCATAAATGGATTTGCGCAAACGGAAAACCACGTGTGAGGGATGATCATAGCCGGGAGGGGGCTTCATATAAACCTCCTATGTAAGATCTCCATTGAGAAAAGCATTCTTCACGTCCATTTGAAAAACGTCCCACTGTCGACGAGCAGCAACAGCAAGAATGGTGCGAACAGAAGTGAGTCTCGCAATGAGCAAATGTTTCCTCATAACCAACCCCATGTTCCCGGGTAAATCCACGAGCCACAATACGTGCCTTGTAGTGCTCGATGGAACCATCTACCTTGGTCTTCACCTTGTATACCCATCTAGAACCGACCACATGTTTGTCCCGAGGTAAAGGTACGAGATCCCATGTATGAGTCTTCACCATGGCCTGTAGTTCCTCAGTCATTGCTTGCTGCCACAGGGGTTAGTGCAAGCCTCCCGATAGGTGTCAGGCTCATATACAGAGGACACTATGGAAGCGACACGAGATGGTAGGGTTACCTCAAAGTCTTGGAGGTGAGATGGGAGTTGCCAATGACGCTGTGGTCGAGTCGGTAGCACAGGATCCTCTAGCACGGGATCCTCTAGTGGAACATGGTCCATGGTAGGAGGCAGAGATGTCGGAGCACCTGCAGGACTCAGCTCAATGGGAGAACCCTCATCATCATCAAAAAACATATGAATATCGGGATTAGAAAAGAAAGGAGTAGACTCGGGAATGTGAAAAGAAGACATGGAAGAAAACATCTTATGTTCCCAGAATGTGACATGGTGAGATATGCAGAGACGTTTGGAAACAGGGTCCCAACATCTGTACCCTTTGTGTTCGATCCCATACCCAATAAAGCAACAAAGACGAGAAAGAGGTTCAAGTTTAGTACGTTCATGAGGTTGTAGATGAACAAAACAGACACACCCAAAGACACGAAGAAGATCATACACTGGAGGACGACCATACAAACACTCGTAAGGAGTTTTGTTACCTATGACCGGGGATGGAACTCTGTTGATGGTGTAAACGGCTGTGAGGGAAGCCTCCCCCCAGAAACGTTCTGGATAAGCAGCTACAATGGTGAGAGCACGGACCGTATTAAGAATATGGCGATGTTTGCGTTCTGCCCGACCATTTTGTTGCGATGTACCAGGACAGGAGCGCTGAACGATAGTACCGGTGGAAGCAAGTTGTGCAAGGAAGGATGACTCTTTAAATTCCATGCCGTTATCCATACGCAATGTTTTGATAACTTTAGAGAATTGTGTGCGAACCATGGCAGAAAACTCAGAATAAATTAATTGAAGTCAGATTTATATGCATGAGATAAATCCAAGTAAAACGAGTATGATCATCAACAAATATAACAAACTACCGAGACCCCCCCCCCCCCCCCCCCCCATGGTTGGAACAGGTGCCGCTCCCCACAAGTCAGAATGAACAAGATCAAAAGGTGCAGAGGAAGTAGTATTATTAAGGGAAAATGACAGTTTATGATGTTTAGCAAGCTGACAAGACACACAATCACCAAAGTTATGCGAAACTGACCCCAACAACCCACTAGAAATAAGACTACGCAAACGAGAGGAAGAGGGATGACCTAGGCGAGAGTTCCAGAGATCGGCGGAGACAACAGCGCCACAAGTACACGAGGATGATGATGATGGTGAGGGAACTACCAGTGAGGTGAGTTCGAACAGGCGACCAACTTTACGTCATGTTCCATGGATTTGTCCCGTCAATGGATCCTGCACAAGAACAGAAGAAGTACGACTAGAAAAGTTAACGTCAAAACCCAAATCACACAATTGACCAACCGATACAAGGTTCAGTGACAAATATGGGACAAGCAAGGTGTTCGGTAGTGATAGCTGGTCTGTGGTTGCGGTACCACATTGTGTGGCAAGCAAAGTGGAATTATCAGCAGTACGAATAGACGGAGACTTGGTGACCGGGGTTACACATGTGAGCAAATATGACTGAGGGCTCATATGATTGAAACAAGCATAATCAAGATACCACGTGGATGTGCTACCTGGCGTAGTAGTGGATGAGCTACCTGACGAGGCAGTGTGAGCTGATAGGAACGCTCGTATGTCACCCAAGAGAGCAGTCATGTCAGGAGATTTGGACGACACAACAGGTGTAGCAGCAACAGTGGATGAGCTACCTGACGAGGCAGTGTGAGCTGATAGGAGCGCTCCTATGTCACCCAAGAGAGCAGTCATGTCAGGAGATTTGGCAGACACAGCAGGTGTAGCAGCAACAGTGACATTAGGCCTGTTGGAAGGCCGATGATCCCCACGGGAGCCACGCCCCCCTAAAGTGTTGAGAGGGCCTGGAGTTACCCCATCGAGGGTTGTCTGAGGCAAGAAGGTGACGAGCATGAGTTCTGCATTCAGTTAAGACATGTCCAGATCTGTTGCAGAACGTACAGTGGGGCTTGATATCAAATTTCTTCATTAGCAATACCTGAAGAGAAAACACTGAAATAAAAGGATTAGTTTTTTTTGGGGGGGAAAGTCAACGGCCAACGGCGCGTGTGTATCATGCGGTCAACGCGCGTGGGTGCGCGTGTGCGGCACGCGAGCAGCGAGCAGGGCGCGTGGCGCATGTGCGCGTGGAGATCTGGCTCGTGTCTTCCACGCGTCTTCTTCGCCGGTTCGAAAAATTTGCAGACGCTGTGTTTTCGCGAGTTGCTGGAGGTCGGCAGCGTTTGCGGTTGCGTTGCTCCGGCAGCGTGGGTCGTGACACAGGGAGAAGAAGTGGTGTGGCCGTGCGGTTGGACGGAACGTGCGTTTGCAAGGAACGTCGACAACGTGGTGTGGTTGACCGAGAACGTCTCGCCGGCGGCTGCGGCGTGGGTCGATCTGGATCTCGGTGCTGGAGGCGGCTGGGCTCGTCGATGTTGGCGACTGGAGCAGGAACAGCAGCGTGAACTCCGGCAGAGTATGGGCAACGTTCAACGAAGGTGAACGGCGGTGGCTGAAGCGGAAGCGATATTTAGAGCAATAGAGGCTCTGATACCATGATAACAATTGTGCAAATTGTATTGTATTTGATGATTAAAACCTACAATGTACATGTGTGTATATAGTGGTGTTGCACCACTAGGGTTTCCTAAACCCGATGTTAACCCTAACGAGCCACATGGGCTGGGCCTATACAACATATTCTAACATGGAAGATGTCTTTTAACTTTTAACAACGTTTCAGTAACAATTTGCACCCAATATTTGACATTGGTATTTTCTAAACACATGACCATGATGTACATTTCTTTCTCAACAAACCATAGGGGGGGCAGCAGCAGAAGAACTCGTTCTTTGCAAACAAAGAGGGAAAACAAGTGTATGGAGGAGGACATGATTGAGAGAAGTGTGTGCATGAAATGAAGGAGGGAGGGGGCTTTTATAGGGGGGTTGCATCGGTTGCAGCGAGCTGCGGCATGGTAGGGGTGACAGGGTAGCCATTATTCCTTGAAAAATGTGAAAACATGAATAATGAGAAATCAATCATTCGTTCATTAAACTATTGGAAAATTCATACATGGAGGATAAATCGTAAATTATGATAAGAACATCTATTTTTATAATGCAAACTAAATTCAAAGTTGTCCCAATTGTTTCACGATGTTCAATAAAAGCATGGTTCGAGCATCCAATTTCGTCTGCCTCATTGTCGAGGTGTCTTGGTTACTGATAGTTGCGTACAAATTTGGTCAAAGGGTTTCCTCGTCTAGTTGACCTCCTCCTTGATTTGAGTTTAGTATGCTTCGGTGTTTTTTCCCTTCCCTCCGATGCTATCAAGAGAATTATTGGGCCATGACATTGCCAACCGTTCCTTTCATCAATGCTTCATTTGATCCTTGGAGGTGTGGTTGTTGTTTATTTCGTCGCTCGACTCCTTGGGGGCTTGGACGACGCCGATTGAGAAGGTTGCGTCGGTTTGAATTGTGACGGCGCCGATTAGATGGGTTGGATGAGCGATTCTAGGGATCATATTTGAGAGTGAAACTCTTCTTCATTCATGAGCTTGTTCAACTCCATATCTTCGAACAGTAATTCATAGTCATTGCCTCATTGGTGTTGGCCTTGGAAGGAAGCTTATAACAATATAAGAGTTTGATAAAAAGAAGAGGTGTGATTTTAATTTTAGGGAAAATAGTGAATTAATAGGAATTGGGGAAGATTTTATCAAATATGGTCGGACACGTGTTGCCACGTTATTGGGCCGTCGACTAGTCGCTGGGGTCACGTTGCTCTTGTCACGCTAATGCGCGTGTTGCAAGATCCCGCAATGAATGACGCTGTAACAATATCCTACAACACTTTATGCGACGAGTCCTCGTATTACGTGTTAGCATTATCTATCCATTCAAATATCAAAATAATATTTGAATGGATATGATCATTATCCCTTGTATAGTTTTGAATAGGGATTTTGTGTATATATATCTGGACATGAATGAATAGACGACACGATTCATACCAACTCTTTTATGGTATCAGAGCACTGGAAACCTATTCCAGCTGCACTTCTTTTCTTCCGCTGTTCTTATCGCAGTTCACCTCTTCTGCGTTTCTTTTCCTATTTTCGATATACAGATTGCGCATATAACTAATATCCTGCAGCTTCTAATTTCGAATTACAACTCAAAGGCCATATCCATTATCTTAATCGTAGCCCATACATCCTATTCCAGTTGTATATCGCGATTTGATTCCAAATAGCATTCGTATATCACGTCTGCTTCTAGTGCTTTGGCCGAAACAAATACTTGATTTTTGCAGATCAGTGTATTAGTCATGGCTTCTCATCCAGCACTGACAGTAACCAATATTCGGCTTGCGATTCCTATTGTCCTGGACATGGAGAAACAGCACTACTCATCATGGGCGGAGCTATTCAAAATCCATTGCCGAGCTTTTCAAGTCACTCATCACATTCTACCTGATGTTGTGACGACGCCTGCACCCATTGAAGTTTCGGTCGACACCGATACAACATCTGATGCAACATCCGGTACAGAAGGAAAATCGAAGGCTACCGGTTCTAAATCTACTCAGGTGTCATCTCTTTCAACTACTCCTAACACTGAATTATGGTTTCGTGTTGATGCTACAGTTCTACAATGGATATGTGGCACAATATCAAGTGATTTGCTGCAAATGATAATTGAACCGGATTCCACTGCCGCTCGAGCATGGAATGCTTTGCGTAGCATATTTCAAGACAATCGTCATACTAGGATTGTGCATCTTGAAAATCAATTTTCTAATACTCGCTTGGATAGTTTTACTGGTATTTCTCCATATTGTCAGGAAATTAAAAACATTGCTGATCAATTGTCCAATATGGGTGCTCTGGTCTCCAACGATCGGCTTGTGGTTAAGCTGGTCACCGGCCTTACCAGTGCCTATGATCACGTGGCTGCCCTGATTCAACAACGGGATCCTTTTCCATTATTTCACGAAGCACGGTCACAACTATTGTTGGAGGAGACGAGGAAGCAGAAACAACACAATATGCTACCGGGTTTGACTGCCCTTGTATCACAGGTCCATGGTGATGGTGCCACGGATGGCGGCTCGAGCTCCGGAAGGCCAACCCGTGGCCGGCGTTCTGACAGGGGAGGACGAACACGTCCTGGGCGAGGTTCTGCGCGTGGATCGCAGAAAGGAACAGGCACTCAGCGTGGTGGATCAGGCCATCCATATTCTGGGCCTCAGTTTAATCATCATGGGCCACTTCAGATGCAGCATCAGTATGGGCCTTGCCCATATCCCACTCAAGCCACCTGGAATGGACAACACTCATCGTGGACAGGTCAGAGTCACCAGCACGCGTGGGCCGGCCCACCAGCGCCTCATTTCGCCCAGCAGCAGCAGACTGGCCTACTCGGCCCATCTCCTGGCTCACGCCCACAGCCCAATCAGCAGCATTCATCCAATGTCTCAAGGGCCTCTTCATCATATGGACAAGAGCCCAATGTTCCTACGAACATAGATGCAGCATTTAACTCTATGACGCTCAATCCACCGGATCAATAGTACATGGACTCAGGTGCAACCTCTCACATGACCGCCAACTCAGGTAGTCTAAATAGTTATTTTAATTCAAGCTCTAATCGTCATGTTGTGGTAGGAAATGGACATCATATTCTAATTATGGGTTACGACAGTGCATCTTTAACCCCAAACCACCCATCACTAGCTTTACCTAATATTATCCATGCACCTCACATTATTAAAAACCTTATTTCTGTACGTCGTTTCGTCACTGACAATAATGTTTCTGTTGAATTTGATCGGTTTGGTTTTGCTGTGAAGGACTTTCAGATGGGAAGGTTTTACTGAGATGTGATAGCTCGGGTGATCTCTACCCTATGTCATCTTCATCATCTTCTCATGGTGCATCTTCTTCATTTTTAGCTTTATCTCCGTCAGTCTGGCACTCTCGGCTAGGACATCCCGGTGCTCCTGTCTTTGATGCTCTTCGACGCAATAATCTGGTCCAATGTGGATCGTCTAGTTCATTTTGTGATTCTTGTGCCTTAGGCAAAAACATTAAATTGCCGTTTAATTATCTAGTTCTTGCACTTTTGCACCATTTGACATTATTCATGAGGATTTATGGACTTCACCAGTTTTAAGTTCTGCAGGACATCGATATTATTTATTGTTGATTGATGACTTTACAAATTTTGTATGGACATTCCCGTTACATTCTAAATCGCGGGTCTATTCCATATTCACTTCTTTCCACTCGTATGTTCGTACTCAGTTTGGGACATCCATCAAAGCGTTACAATGCGACAATGGGAAGGAATTCGACAACGGGCCACTACAAAAACTCTGTACTGATACGGGCATGATCTTTAGACTATCGTGTCCCTACACATCACCACAAAATGGTCGCGCTGAACGAAAATTTCGTACCCTCAATAACATAGTTCGTACACTCATGGTACACTCGTCTGTCCCTCCAAACTTTTGGCACTTCGCTTTATCTATGTTCACATATTTGCATAATATACTCCCGTGCAATATTCTTAACTTTGTTTCTCCTACTCATTACTTATTCTCTCGTGTCCCGTCGTATGATCATTTGCGTATATTTGGTTGTGCATGTTTTCCACTATTACCTGTTGTGTCTATCAATAAACTTCAACCTCGTTCTATGCCTTGTGACTTCTTGGGTTTTCCATCTCAGCATCGTGGCTACATCTGCTTTGACCCGGAGACCAAACGAATCATTGTGGCGCGACATGTTATCTTTGACGAAACGGCTTTCCCATTCTCTACCATCACCCGCACACCTGATGATTATAACTTCCTGGACCTCACTACTCCTCTATTTACTCCTCCGGCAGCTAGCCCCGTACATGTGCCCTCACCGGCCTCACCTGCATCAGCCCTGTGTTCTCCAACCAACGATGATCGGCTCAGCCCCTCAACCTCTACCACTCCATCATCCACTCAGCCGACGACGGACAAGACTGAGCCTCCCCAACCACCTATTCATCCAATGCAAACTAGATTAAAGTCAGGTATCATCAAACCTCGATCATTGTTTAATCTTAATGCATCTACCTCTCCCTCTCCATTACCCAAATTAGCCAAAGATGCACTTCTTGATCCAAATTGGAGTCCAGCCATGCGTGATGAATATGATGCTTTAATTAAAAATAATACGTGGGAGCTCGTACCCCGTCCTCGTACTGCTAATATTATTCGGTCTATGTAGCTTTTTCATCATAAAGTTAAATCTGACGGTTCCTTTGAGCGTTATAAAGCTCGTCTTGTAGGTGACGGAAGCTCCCAACAGATTAGCGTGGATTGCACCGGGACTTTCAGCCCAGTGGTCAAACCAGCCACCATCAGAACCGTTCTGAGCATTGCCCTATCTCGGTCATGGCCCATTCATCAACTGGACATGAAGAATGCTTTCTTGCATGACGATCTCTCGGAGACAGTCTACATGCACCAGCCACAGGGTTTTCGTAGTACTACTCATCCGGACTATGTATGTCTTCTCCGGCGATCCATGTACGGCCTCAAGCAGGCTCCCCGAGCTTGGTACCAGCGATTCACGGACTATGTGGCCACCATTGGTTTCATTCACAGTAGATCTGATCACTCACTATTTATATATCGCAGTGGTGCAGATACGGCGTTTATTCTCCTCTACGTGGATGATATTATACTTACTACTTCTAGTGGTTCACTTCGCCTCACTATTATGCAGCATCTGGCATCTGAGTTTGCCATGAAGGACTTAGGCCCATTGTCCTACTTTTTGGGAATTGCGGTCACTCGGCATTCAGGCGGTCTATTTCTGTCTCAATGGAAATACACTGAGGATATTATCCACCGAGCAAGCATGGAGTCATGTTCCCCGTCTACTACTCCGGTTGATTCTAAAGGCAAGATGAGTGCTAATGCAGGAGAATCGTTCTCTGATCCGCACCTATACAGGAGCCTGGCGGGAGCATTGCAGTATCTCACTTTTACCCGGCCTGACATCGCGTATGCAGTTCAACAAGTGTGTCTTCACATGCATGACCCTCATGTTGGTCACATGGGTGCTCTGAAACGTATTATTCGATATTTTCAGGGTACCCTCCATCTTGGCCTTCACCTATACGCCTCTCGTACGTTGCATCTGGTCGCCTATACTGATGCAAACTGGGCAGGTTGTCCCGACACCAGACGTTCCACATCAGGATACTGTGTATTCCTCGGAGATAATCTTATCTCCTGGTCGTCTAAAAGACAGCCTATAGTCTCACGTTCCAGCATAGAGGTTGAATATCGCGGAGTTGCTCAGGTTGTCTCTGAGTCATGATGGGTTCGTAATCTACTCATGGAGCTCCATTGTCCTATTTCCCGAGCCACACTGGTGTACTGTGACAATATGAGTGTCATCTACTTGGCAGGCAATCCAGTTCAACACCAGTGTACTAAGCACATTGAGCTTGACATACATTTTGTCCGGGAAAAGGTTGCTCGTGGTCATGTTCGTGTTCTTCATGTTCCTACACGCTCTCAGATTGCAGATATCTTTACCAAGGGTCTGCCTCACGTTTTGTTCGTTGACTTTAGTGATAATCTGAACCTCCGTGATCCTCCCGCTCTGACTACGGAGGCGTGTTAGCATTATCTATCCATTCAAATATCAAAATAATATTTGAATGGATATGATCATTATCCCTCGTATAGTTTTGAATAGGGATTTTGTGTATATATATCTGAACATGATTGAATAGACGACACGATTCATACCAACTCTTTTAGTACGAACCATGGTTTCGCGAACACCGGAGCGCTGTAAGGCACCTATCACGCCTCATTGCAGATGTTTAAGTCAAAGGGGTGGCACGAAAGAGAACATCGAGTTAAAACCTCCATCTTACGCTGATACATTAACTAATGAATACATTATCGAAGCAAAATGACCGCAGATGTGTAATTAATGAAACAGAGTTAGGCGTGACCGACACTTGAATGAGATGAGGGAGGACTATTATTGGATTCATGTGCATGTGCTTCTGTATCATATGATCTGGTCAACGCACTACCCTCTTATAATACGCTTTATATTCATTTTTGTCTCCAACCACAACAAAACAACACCACCCAACCGACACTTCACACGCCACCTCCTAACTTTAATCTTTAATACTTTTTTTTTTGGAATAAAACGGTTATTCTATTCCGTTAAAAGAGTCAATACATGTTTAGAACTTCAATTGGGGTAAACAGAGAAATCATGTAACTACTTATCACGTCAGAGACGTGGTGCTAATGTGCCTTAGTGGCGACTAGAGTTGACAACCAACCATAAAGAACTAGATTAAAAGAAAGACAGACAACCAAACCTAATAACGAGAAACTAAAAACCATGGTAAATAAAATCCGCCGACGAACACTGCTCAAGGTGGGGTCTGGATGTCTCCAGGTCACACAAGGGTGATATCCCTTGCTTCGTTGATGCAACCGAACCTGTGATCGTCAGTGGGAGAAGGCTTATAGGCCACCCCTAGAGACTCCTTCCTGCCTATGGGGCCGGCCTGGGGGTTCATGGGAATCGGGGGGGGGGGGGGCTGGTGTCCAGCCCTCGCCTGTCCTAATAGTTGCTGACTCCTCCCCAATTCGCCACATCCTTTTGATGAAGATTTTCCGTCCCAATAGAAAAACGAGCTCCAATCGGTGTCTGGCCGTTACCCCCGAACCCATCCCCGGGGCCCGGGACTCTAGCCAGTTGGGCAGACCTCTTGAGATGTTGGTGAGCACAGCACCCCAATGAGTCCAATGCCCACGGAGTACCGCTCCCTAGGGTAGGAACCGGTACCCACGGTACCTCGCCCCCTAAGCCACGACGTGATCCAATCTTAGGTAAGGGGTCCAGGGGTAAAGGTGGTCGGACGACCCCCAGACCTAGAACCCCCGTGCCACCATGACCCCCCGGCCCCGAGTGCCTTGGCCAAGGCCGAGGTCCTACCAGTCGACCTGGTTGGATACTCCATGGAGGATAATAGTACGCAAGGGGCTCCACCCGAAAGGGCTGCCGATAGCCAACTGCCCCTTGTTCCGTGCCAACAGTCCAATAGTCCGACCTACCAGAGGGACAAGACCCCCCCCCCCCCCCCCGGTGACAGAAGCGCGATGTGAATGACATGCCAGGGAGAGAAACGGGGGCCAACACAGATGTACAGGAGCCCCGACCCAGCCACTCACAGCCCTAGGGCGCTCCTGGGATCGACAAAATCCTTCTTGATGACCGGGATGGCCTTGACGCGTGGGTGTTGGATGCGAGAAGGACCACCAGAGCCAGGGTCAGGCTCCCATGACCTCCCCCATGCAAAGCCACGTCTTGGCTGGAACGACTCCAGACCCGAGCGGCGACGACGCGGCCTCCACGTGTGGAACAGTGAGGGCGGAGGAGACTGGTAGGATCGGTGCAGTGGCGAAGGGGGCGGGGATGAGTCGTCCGAGGAGATAACAATCACGCTCGGGGGAGAGCCAAACGAACTTGTTGTCGAGTCGAACGAGGACCTCGACATGGTGACATGAGGGGATGAGGACGCCGACCAAGGTAACAGGGAGGACCACGCTGCCGATGCAATCTCCGTGGAACTCTGTCTGGGACAGGCGGCGGGAATATGAGCCATTTCCATTGCTAGGGTTAGGTCTCGACAGAGCGAGGAGGGAAGGTCTTGACAGAAGCGAGTGAGTTTTTTGTAGGTACTATGCTATGATTATAAGCTATGGATCCCATTGTTTAGCACCCTAAAGAGGGAAGGAAAACAACTTTGATCATAATTATAATGGTTGTTATAAACATAATACAAGAAATATCAAGAACACAAGCGCAACATTGAAAATTCATTGTTTAAAATTAACATCTATAATCTCTACCTTTCCTAATATCATAACCATAGTTCCAATCTTCATAAAACATAAATAGTAAAATTCATCCAACATACCTTAATAGAACTTCAAAGTTCCGGAGTACACACTCAACTAGTTTAGTCTCCCTCCTTCGAATCCATGTCCTTGTGGGATGATACTAGCGCTAGGTGATTGCTCAACGAGACCCTTTGAGTTTCTATTTTGGATGTGGGTAGAATGATACTAATTGTGTATTATGGAGATAGAAAACTAAGGTTATAATGAGGGTGGTAAGAGACTATAGATGTAGGAAGAGAGCTTAGCTAGCCATAGAGAGAGAGAACTTCAAAAAAGATGAACTTCGTAGAATTGAAACTTGAAATCTTACATGGAGTTGAGGTTCCTTATATAGGCCTCCTCATCAACTATTACAATAATGCTCCTTACTATTCTCACAATTGCTATTTTGGCAACTAGTAGGTAAAGAATCTTACTATTTTGCCAACTATCACAATAATGGTCTTACATAGATTCCTCTTGTCTCCTACTTTTCTTCCACTTTCTTTTCTTGTACGCAACTTCATCTTTCATCTTTTGCTGAATTTTTTGTCTTTCATCTTTTGCTGAATTTTTGTCTTGTTCCTTCGGCAAGCTTTCATCTTGGGCTCTTGTTCTTCTTTTGGGCTTGTATGCTTTCTTGATGGGCTTGTATGATCCATGTTGGGCTTGAATGCTTCCTTGTTGGTCTTGAATGCTTCCATGTTGAGCTTGAGTGCTTCCTTGTTGGTCTTGAATGCTTCCATGTTGGGCTTGAGTGCTTCCTTGTTGGTCTTCCATTTTGGTGATGGTAATATGTTGGGTTTTCACCCGATGATATATTGGGCTTTCACCCGATGATATGTTGGGTTTTCACCCGATGATATGTTGGGCTTTCACCCGATGATATGTTGGGTTTTCACCCGATGATATGTTGGGCTTTCACCCGGTGATATGTTGGGTTTTACATTGTTGGGCCTTTTCCCTGTTAACAAGGTTTTACATTGCCCTTACTGAAAAGGGTCAGATGATTCTTCTTCTTTTGATAATTTTATTCCCGGATTAATTTCTCCCACAAGGGGTCTTTTCTTGTTCTCAGGTTTGGATTGATAAGCTTTGATTGTCCGGGGGAATGTTTATATTCTAGGTTAATAATTCTATTGTACATTCTTTCAAGTTCTATGTTACCTTCTGAAAGGATATCATTGTTATCATAATATAAGGTGATGATTTCTTCTACCTGTCCTCCTTTACTAGTTCCTATGGTTCTGGCCCTTCTTGCTGTTAACATGTCACTTATCCTTGATTTTAGGAAGTTAAGTCATGTTGCTCTTTTTTGGCTTAGTCATTCTTGGAAGTTTTCAATAGTGCAGGGTGGTGATAATTTAAGAGAAGCTTCATTTCCTTGGACCTTACTATTTTTCCCGGTTTTAAACAGCTGGCACACTACTATAGGTTTTCCTACTAGGTCAGTGCTGGCATCAAATATTTGAATGCCATAGAGCCCTGGTCCATAGGAATTTATCATTTCTCTTGCTGATTCAGTAATTATAGTAGGTAGTCTTGAGACACTGTTGAGGGTTTCATTGAATAATATCTTATCTACGAAGCCATATAAGAATAAGTTTTCCACTGCATTAGGGTTGGCTTCTTCACTACATATGTATCTGGGGTATTTGGTATTTTTAACAGTTCTTAGGATATCGCTATGCGATTTATAGTCATAGTATTTAGTAATCTGTTGAAAGGCTTTTGTGTATTCGGGTGTGTATTTTACTTTATCGCACATGGTGATTCCATTTTCTAACATGTTTGAGGTGGAAGAGGCTCGCATGGTTGCTAATTTTGATACTAGGACCTGGGGTTTTAGTTGTAAAGATTGTAGTGATCGGGTTGTTTCTCGGTCTCTAATCGTTTCTGCTAGGGTTTTAGACATTTCAGTTTTTTCCTTTTGTAAGTCTTTCATTTTTTGGTCAGTTTCTTTTAGTATGTTGTTGATGGTTTCAGCAGTTGTATTTTGTAGCTTTATCATGTTTTCATCAAGTTCAGTAATATGTTTGATTAGTTTGTTAATGTATTGTTCAAAGTTGATTTGCTCTGCTGCCATGGTTACACCTGCTAAGAAAATCAGCCAATATATTTTTAGTTCCTGATATTGGTTTCACTATGAAGTCATAACAACAAAAGAATGACTGCCATTTTCTTCTCCTATTAAGTTCTGGTAGCAAATCTATTTTGTTAGTGATAAAGGCTTTTACTTGAGTATTGTCGGTTCTAACCACGAATTTTACTTGGGAAAGATGGTAATAAAATCTTTTAATTCCAAACGTTACTGCTAATAATTCTTTTTCATTTATATGATAGTTCTTTTCATGAGGTTTCCATGTTCCTCCTCCGTATCCACATATTAGGGGTTTTTTCTTATCTATGTCATCTTGTGTATAAGCTATAAGGACTGCTCCCCAACCTATATTACTAGCATCTGTAAATAATTCTAACTGATCAGTTTCCATCGGGATCCTGTGTTTAGGTAAGTTAGTTACCATTTGTTTTATAGTCTTTATTGCCTTCTCATGTTCTTCCTTCCATTCAAAAGGTGTGCTTTTCTTTATAAGCTCCTGTAAGGGTTTTCTTATTTCTGGCAGGTTTTTCATATGGTCTGAGGCATAATTTACTATTCCTAGGAATTGTTGAACTTCCTTCTTATTTTCTAGTCTGTCTTTAAAATTTTTTATTTTTGTTACAATATGGTATTGTAGTTTTAATCCTTCTTTGTCTATAATATATCCTAAATATTCTATCTCATTTCTAAAGATTTCAGATTTTTTCTCAGAAAGTAGTATTCCATGTTGTTTCACAGTTTTCACAAATATATCTAGGTCTTTTATATGTTGGTCTAGGGTATCACTATGAATTAATATATCATCTACATAAACCATGCAAAAGTCTTGTAAATTTCTGAATACTTGATCCATCCTTCTCTGAAATATTTGAGGTGCATTTTTTAGTCCAAAGGGTAATACTATCCATTCATAATGTCCTTGGGGTGCACTAAATGCTGTTAAAGGTCTTGATTCTTTTGTTAGTTTTATCTGCCAAAATCCGCTTTTACAGTCAAACTTGCTAAACCATCTCTTATTTCCTAGTCCGTTAATAAGGTTTCTTTTATATGGTAAGAAATATCCATCAAACTCAGTTTTCTTATTTAATTCTCTATAGTCTATAACCATTCTAGCTTTTCCTCTTTTTTGTTCACTATGTTTTCTAACTAAAAAGGCTGGGCTGCTATGTGGGCTTTTACTTTCTTGTATAAGTTTCATTCTTAGTAATTCTTCTATTTGAGTTTTAAATTCTTTATGATCACTAGGACTATACCTGATTGGTCTAGACCTTATTATATCATTTGGATTTTTTAGTTTTATCTCTGCTTGTATTTTTCTTTATCCTAAAGTTGTATTGGGTTCTCACCGAAGTTGGGTTTTAGCATATCATGATATCTTGTTGTTAGTTCTTTTAGGTTATTATTTCTCTCCATTATTATGAGGTTAATACTATTTAGGCTGGCTGGATGGATTCTTTGTAGTATTATCCATTTGTTACAAGGTGTTTGTAAACTTACAGTATCAATTTTCACTACTCTTGTTTTGAAGTAATCGAGGAAGTTATTTCCCAATAATATTGGTTGCTTCATCTTTTCTTCTTGATATATTAGAGGTATTCTGACCATTGTCTTGCTTAATAATATTCTTACATTGGTCGCTATTTCATCTAAATCTTTTCTTCTTTCATCAAATCCTGTTACTTTAGTTCTATGTATATTAGATTTCTTCCATCGGTGTGGTTCTAGTACTTCTTTCTTTGCTAGGCATAAGTCTGCTACATCATCTATGAATATTACTTGTTTCACTAACTTGTTAGGTTTATATTCTACATAGGCTTCTACATAAACTGCTACCATTATTCTATATCACTATCAGTTGAGTTGTTATCAGTTGATTGGATTTCTGATTCTGATTCGGATTCATCTTCTGCTTCTGTTTCGCTAACATAAAATTCTTCATATTCATACCATTTTCTATTATCTTCTCTTATCTGCTCTAGGCTCATAATAAATTCAGATTTATTGACATATCTTACTCCTTTTTCTTTTAGTTTAGGGCACTTATTGGCATAATGTCCTTTCTCATGGCAGTTCCAACATTTGCATTCACTCATATTTTGCTTTTTGTAAGGTCTTCTTCTAAATTTTCTTTTGTATCTAAATCTATTTCTGTTTGGGAGTGTATTTCTGAATCTTCTAAACCTTCTTCTCCTAAATGTATTATAATATGGGTTTTTATTATTTCTGGTGTATCTTCTGGTTCTTTTGTTATAAGTTTTGTATTTCTTTTCATTCTTCCTGTGTTTTTTCCTTATCTTTTTCTCGTCGCATCCAAATACTAATCTTTTTTCTGCTATTCCACATATCTCTCTTAGTCCTAATTTTTTATCTTTTCTTACCTTCTGTTGTAACCTATACTCTTTACTACCCTTATTCTTTCTCCTAGGGTGTTTTCTCTTGGTATCATGTTATTATATTCTTTTGTTATTTCAGTATTGTAAGGGTTTGGTAGATGATCATAGTATAGTTGTTGGTAAATTAATCCTTCTTCTGGTGAAAATCTTGCTTCATAAAAGAATTTTGAAAAGCTTATTGTATATTCTTGTAGTTTGGTTATCCGGCAACATCTCATATTATTAAGGTTCATTCTCATTTCAGCTTTTCTTGCTTCAGGTACTAAGTGTGCTGCTACATTCCAGGGTTCTCCTATAAATTCTCTTTTTAGTATTATCTCGAATAATGTCAACATTAACCTCCAGTCTGATGACTTATTAATTACTAAGGCTTTTAATTCTTCAGCTATAGATTCTACCCAATGTGCTACTTTTCCTGTCATTGTTCTAGATATTAATTCATATACATAATCAAGATTATCTATTTGTTTTGCTGACATAAGGGCTAGGTAGGTTCCTTGAGTCCAATCAGTAATTCTCCTATTAACTTCTTGTATTTCATATACATTGTCTAGGTCTAAGAAATATCCGTTTGGGTTTATTCCTTGGGCCATAGATCCTATAAACTCTCTGAATTCTGAGTGTTGTCCTATTGGTATGTGATTAGGCATTTTTCCATATCTTCTTTTTATAGGTTCCAAGTTTAAGTCAGATATATCTTCCTCAGGATAGTCATCTGCATCTTCATTTATTATGCTTTCGGTTTCCATTTCTGTGTCTATTAGTTCATTATAACTATCTTCTATGTCACTTTCAGGTTCTTCTTCTATGATAGCATTTACGTTTTTCATTTTTCTTAATGTTTCCATTATTTGCTCATTTTCATTTTTTATTTCTTCTTCTGTTTCCTGTATGTAATTTACTATTTTGTCGTTTGTTTCTACTTGGTTAGAACCATTTGAACTGCTAGTTTCATTATCCTCTTCCTCTTCTAGGTTTATTTCAGAGTTTTCTGATTCTATTTCTTTTCCTTTTATCTTTTTGAGTTGTCTTCTTAAGATTTCTAACTCTCTCTTTGTTTCTTTTTGTTCCTCACTCCATTCTTCTTTGGTTCGGGTTAATTCTTCTCTAAGTTATCTTATTTCTTCTAATGCTTCTCTAAGTTCGATTCTAGTTTTGTCTAGTTCAGTTTTGGTGGTCTTATATTTGTTTTTGTATTTCTTATACTTGTTGTACCATTCTTTGTCGGTATTGTCTTTTAATTTATTATTTTCTTTCTTTATTTTTATCATTTCTTTTTCTAATCTATTTAGTTTAGATTGTGGGTCTTCGGATTTTTCTTTTTCTTTGGTTGTTTTGGATGGTAGGGTTTTATCTTTCCTTAAAGGTTCGTACTTGTATTTTCCTTTTTCTACTATTTCTTCTCCATAATTTTTAAGGAAAGTGATTACTCCATGTTCCATCTTGGGGCTTTTACAAGTTTGCGAGGTCATTTAATGCTTCCTTCATTGATTCTGTGATTTTTACTTTTGATTTACTAACGTCTATCATTATTGGTTCTCTGGTCCTTTTCCATATGTTAAGGGGTACTTGTTCTGGTTCAGTTTTGACTTCTTTTATAATTTGATTGCTAGTACTTGTTTCCCCTTCCATTTTTGTTAATTTTTGTAGTATTGTCTTGTAAGTTGGTACTTCTGATTTATTCCATAAGTTGGTTAATTCCTCTTTCAGGATTTCTCTTGTTAGGATTTGTTTATTCTTTAAGTCTTCCATGACATTTAGGATTTTTGTTTGTTCTTTTATGATGTTGTTTTGTGTAGTTATTATTTTTTCCAATTTTTCTTTCAGAATTATTTCTTCCCATAGTTCTCTCACCATTTTATCACTAGTTATATTATTCATTCTAAATTTATCCTTTTCTTCCATCCGTCTCCCATGTCTATCCATATCTTTTTATGTTCCTCTTTTAAATTTTCTGATTTTTCTAATTTTTCTATCTTTACTATTAATTTTTCTTTGGTGGCTTGACATGCTAAATATTTTTCTTGTGAGTCGATTCCTTCTTCTATGAATTCTTTTATTACTTGTAGTTTTGTTCTTTTCTTTTCTAGTTTAGTACTCATATTTAGGTTACTCTGTTTATGAATCTTATTCTATTTATTTCTCTAATTTCCATGCCTTGGTTACTTATCTCATAATCTATTAGTGCTAAGAAATCACTGCCTAATAATATCTCATTAGAACTATCATATTCTATTACGCCTATGTTCACATTGTATTCTAAATCTAGTATTAATATCTTTAAATTTACACTTCTGGTAATTATTATTTCTCTTTCATTTTCTGGGTAATTAAAAGATTGAGGTTCTATGGTTATACAATTATTTTCGTTAACCCTGCTAATATGTATAAAACTTTTAATTGCTCCTGTGTTAATTTCTGCTATGCATTTTCGAGTTGTGGTTCCTTCTATTATTATTACTGGTATTTTTAGGCTGCTTGGGTTGTTGTCTATTAGGTCTACTATTCTAGGAATATGAATATGTCTTGGTAGGCTAAATTGTCTAGATAAAATCGGGTGTCTTGTTTCTATCCTAAAGCTTAATCTGTCACCTTCAGTTCTGGCTATCATTTTCTTAGTTTCTATTCTTCTAGATACAAAATCCATTTGTATTTCTTCAGGTATTGTTATCCTCGAGCTTTCTTTATGTTGTATTTTCTCTAATATGTCCTGATATACTTTAGGGACTATTATACTTTCTTCATGTAGTTTAGTGACCTTATGGTTTCCAGTCAGTGCATATATCATCTTTGTTTCTATGCTTATTACTTTGCTTCCTTCTGGCATCTTTATTCCTTCTAGTTTGTAATATAGGGTCAAGGCCAAATCTTTATGTTCATCTTTCATGGATATGCTAAAATCTGGTTGTACTACAAATTTTAGTTTTTGGTATATTAAATTTCCTTTTATTACGGTTATTAAAGCATCTTGTATGTTGTCTTGGATTCTATCATCTAGGATATATATCTGTATTGGGGTATCTATGTTTTTCTGGAAGTAGGCTTTTATAGTAAATTCTATTCCTCCAAAGTATATATTCTTATATTTCTTTGCTTCTCTTGTAGGCAGATTCTGCATTTCTCTTTTTATTATTTCTTCAGTGATTAGGCTAATTTTTGCTCTTCCATTTATATTTGTTGCTTCGATAATATTTTCATGTTTTTGTGCTATGTATCTTATGTCTTTACTTCTTTGGAACCAATTTGTTTTAAATATATTTTTTATAGATAATTCTTCTTCTTCTTCTTGGATTTTTTGATATGTTTCTGGTTTAAAGCTAAGTGTTTGTGAGGTTCCTCCTTCATATGTATCCATTTGGTAATAAACTCCTTCATCGACCTCTTTTCCTTTATCCATTTTTATCTTTTTAACAATTCTTCTATTAATTCACTTTGTCTTTTCACAATTGATTTTAGATGCTTTATCTCTGATTCTTTATTTGGTTCTATCATTAACCTTTCTTCTCTCATTTTCAGTATTTCTTCATCTTTGTGTCTAAGTATTTCTCTTAATACTGTTATAGTATTTTCCTTTTCTTCTATGATATTCTCTTTTTCTTCAATTAGTTCCAGACTAATTCTACAACTTTCAATATGTTGATTTATATCTATGTTGTAAGTCATTTCTTTTCCTGCTATTAATTTTATTCTCTCCATTCTAAGCTGTTGGTGCTCCTGACCCAAGAGTTTTGGGTTCTAGTTTTATGTTATACCTTCTTATTATTTCTTCTATTATATTTTCATATCCTTCTTCTTCCATGTTATCATCACTTAATTCTTCTTCATAAAATCTTACTGTACTGGTGCCTTCTCCACTTTCTATATTTAAGGTTTCTCTATCGTATAATTTTTCAAGAAATCTTATAGCTACTAACCTTTCTTCATCTGTTATGAATCCTTTTAACATTGTTATTACCTCTTTGATCTGCAAAGTTAACGGTTCTGATGTATAACGGGACTTACTTATTAGTAAACTTATCCCACAAAATATAAAGTTTTCATCTTGATCTTTTATTCCTTTGATCAATATTCTTTTAAAGCCTGTTTCATACCAAGTGTCTTGGGTTTCTCTTGGTAGGTCTACTAGCGTCCTTACTACGGTGTCAATTAAGCTTTCCATTATACAATGAAGTTACAACATATATTGTTAGGAGATCTATATTCTAATCCTTTTTTAATTCTTCGCTTGAATAGGTTATTTATGTGATCCGCCTTTTCTAGGCATCTCATGATGGTGTTAAAATGTTTCACATAAAATTGGGGATAGTTTTCCATAACTTCTCCTGTAAATTCATTCAAATCCCAAACAAGGCGTTGGATACTCATATGGTCAGTGAATACCAAGCTATTTAGTTGTTTTATTAGATATTTCAAATAAGTTTCGTTGTTATGATACACGATCATATTGGGATACACTTCTATCCATATATGGTTATTATTATAGTCTGTCATTATACCATGTAGGCGCAACATAGATAATTAGGGGATATATTCGCCTCTCGTAATCTACTATTAGGAGACCTATTTACCCCTTCTAATTCTTTTGTAAGTTTTTTGAGTAATAAACTTTGCATGTGTTCCATTTTTTGTAGTTTATATTTTTAAAAGGTTTTATGCTTCTTGTAGAATGCAAAATCATTATCCATTATTTCTTTTACAAATTCATACAAATCCCAAAGGGTTATTTGGAGAGTATATAAATCTGTACACTTTGTATTATTTATTTTGTTGTTTAGATAATGAAAGTAACTTTTATTGGTCATTTACTACAAAACTGTATACTCTCATTGAGTTATGGAATAAAATTTACACTTTTTCTTACTTTCAATGTCATGTTCTCAACATATACCATATTTTATTCATAATACAACAACATTATAGATCTTATGGAGAGTCGCCGCCGCTTGGAGAAGATGGTCGTGATCATGGCATCTGCCATGGCTATCTTCTCTCTCGTAGCAGCAATCACACCGTGTGGTGCTGTTCCCAAATCTGTTGTGAGTGATAACGTTCTCTGGGATTTCACGCTCTCTGTGCAACCGACCCCTTCCCTAGGGTTTACAGGTTTTGCGACTTCTCTCTCGGGTTTGATGACGACTTCAACGATCATGATCTCTAGAGAGGCTGTGGATGCTTCGGCATGGTTGTGTGAGCCGAACATGGAGCTATTCAAGGGGGATGCAGCGAAGGCGGCGGAGGGACTCGGGACGCCGCGTGCGTTGGAGGTGCAGCCTTCGGACCTCTTTCCGGATGAGTTGGCGTCGCGGGCGCTGGCGATCGGGGATGAGGAAGGCAGGATGATGGACTGGGCAACCACGGGAGAGCCGGCAAAGCCGGTGCCTCGGCGGAGTCGGTCGGGGTGGGATGGCGAGGATGGTGGGCAGCCTGCCATCTCGACGCATCGTCGTAGTTGGGTGCGTAATAGTCCGGCTCGGGGATCCCGTTCTCGGGAGAGTCGCCAGTATGAGGCAGGGGATATTCCGGCGAAGGGATCGTGTCCACAGAAAGTTCCGGTGATGAGGGAGGAGGATCCTGCGTAGGACGGAGAATCAGTGGCGTCGAATGGGGCGTCATCTGCAGCGGCGGGGGGCTTCAAGCACCCTCGCCTCCAGGAATAAATATGGAAGGGGCCATGGAAGGTTTGGTCGGCTGCACCTTTTCCCTGGCGTATAGGTGGCATTGGTACCACAAACAATTGATGAGTGACTCCTACGTTCGTGGGCACCAGAATGCTTTAAATTTATAATATCATCGTTTGTACCTTAAAAAAAATATTTATTCATGATATTTTAATTAATTTCATATCGTTATCACCAGACAGTAACATAAATGTGTAAATAAGCGCATCACATTGTCTGCACCGACAAGTGACAGCCGAAACTACAGCTTACAGAGATGTTATAAAAGAACAATAATACAAGTATCGATTATTACAATAATTAATACATTCATGGCAATAGTGTACTAATAAATTAGAACCGACACATGTTTAGCGGATGAAAAGTAAAAGTAGAAGATGATGATTTAAGTTTAATGAACGCATGTCAGGGAAGGTAGGCTGTTAAGATCCGATTTATAATTCTAGTTGGGAGGTCTCCTCAATTTACTTCACTAATACTTTAAATAATTTCTTGCAATTGAAGAAACCTGTGATTCAAAAAAGAAGAGAAATTCAATTTAAAATATACTAAATCAAAGAACAGAAGCACTGTTTTTTTGAAGAACAAACAAACAAACATAATAACATTTATATTTACATGGAAACACATTTTCTCTGCCTACCCATAACATTGCATCATCAATCTTTATCTAATTACAGACATATTCAATTGAAACAATAAATCAAGAGAAGCCATACAAAAATCTATCATCATTGCTGTAAATAATTGCTCTGAATGGTGGTGAACCACTGAACAACTTATTCTTCCCCCTTCCATGAACGCGCCCAAGCCGGTCCGATTCCGATTCCGATCCACGAGACCCGTTTGGTGGATCAATTGGGCAAATGGGTTCTGCTGCCATAATCGAAGGAAGTGTACTTACAGGTTTGGGGGAGACCCACATTTTGAGATCCGGCGAGCTTCCTGAGCTCAGATCTGAGCTTGAAGAAGACGTGCTTGAGGCTGCCCTTGTTTTGGAAGCCGAGGAGCTTGGATTCCTCCTCGTTCATCTCCAGATCTTGCGCGAATGTGGGTTTCCTGGAGAGGACCCATGACCATCCCCAATCCCACCACTTCTTAATCGAGCTCGCGGTGTACGACACCGACCTGGATCTGCAGAAGCTTCCCCACGATCCCGAAGGAGACGGGTACGCGGTTTTGAGGTGGTTGAGAGAGAGGGACGAGAGTCGTCGGCGCAGGCCGGCGGCGGGATCGGAGGCGGGCAGGTCGGCTGAGTGCGAGACCGGGAGAGAGGCGGAGGTGCGTTTCTGGAAGGTTTGGACGATGGAGCTCATAGCTGTGGCCTGTGGGAGAGAAGGAGAGGAGAGCTCAGAGCTGGAATGGAAATGGGAATGGGAATGGTCACAACTAAACCACAGGCTGTTTTATTGGGCTGTGTGTGGTGAGGTGGATCATTGTGAATTGGGACCATTTTGTTTCATTTTCTTTTCTCTTTTTTAAATGATTTTGTTTCATTTTCACTTTTCTGTTTGTTTCTCGGGAAAATATATATGTTATTATTATTTTATGGTTGGAGGATCCTAGGTCATTGCCTGTTAATGAGGGTAGTGGATTCTGCTGTTCGAGCAAATACAATTACAAGGTAATGCTTCTCGAATTTAAATACTGATAATAATGTGGCCGAAAATTTTAATACAACTAGTTTCTACGCATTCATAATTTGTATTACACGTAAACATATCATATGCCATGCATCAAGTGTGGTTTGTTAAAAAATACTTCTGTTTCCGAAGTCTAAAATAAGTGCGGGAACCCAGAAATGAGTAAAAGTCCGTTAATGTTGAGTTTGACATCGGTTGATGATGTCGAGTTTTTGATCGGAGAGGATGAAGTCGGTTGATGTCTGATGGTTTTTTTTATCGTCAAAGTGAATTTAAATTAAAACCATTCATGAGATGAAAGAAGAATACATGAAATTTCAGCTATGGACGCAAACATCCAAAAAACAATACAAAGAAGCAACAACCAGGAGCCTGCCACATATGGCGCTCTGAAAACAACCACGAGATGCCTAAAGACGCCACATGAAAAAAAAACTAAGGAAGGAGCGATAATTTAAGGCCTAACTACCACATATTACAAACATATTACACCACACAATTCGTTTGGGTTAATTTATTGATCACCGAAAAGAAAAATTTGAAAAAAATTACTTTTGGTTGGTTGTTACTTTTGGGTGATGATTCAAATCGACTGAACGATTTTGAGAATTTCCATGATTATTGTGTGCGCTATGTAAATTGATGTTTGGAGCGATCCATGATTCGATCTAGTGTGAGACGAGATTTCACTAGTATAGAATTTACTTACGCTTGGGTATTACCAGAATATCGTGATTCGATACTCTATATAGTTCTACTTGATTTCCGGTGTTCATCTTTATTGATAGCATTCGAGAATTAGGAAGTGAACTAGGCGTAGTTGACTTGATTCACTGGGTGGTGTAGCTATCTCTACTTGTGATAGTTTGTAGCGAGAGTAACATGCTTTCGTTATTGTTATTTCTCGTTCGATGATTGATCGAGCTTTGTTCAAGATCATAGAAGTACACTCTATTTTTATTGCTTTCCAATGATCAATGGATCATATATCGGTCCGGACAATAGTCTTGTGCCCTCTCCCCGTGACTAGTATGTGGTTGATTTCATGATACCACATACATAGGAACGTAAGTGTTCTAAGACCATAAGGAAATCATTATTTCATTTCACCATCGTTAACCAAACCATGCGTTAATTGGAAACTCATGTTTACTTGAATACACGAGCGACTCTTTGCATGAATCGATAGCTATAGCGTGTACATATTGTCACGCCCCAATTTCAATAAAACGAACTCGGGACGCGAACATTTAAAATAAGAAAACACCTTGAAACCTTTTCCATTTAAACACTTTAAAATACATCATTTGTTCAACAAAAATAATAATTACAACTTAAAACACGTCCCAACAAGTGGACTAAAAACGAGGTATCCGTCGCTAGACTCAAAACACCCAGAAACCCGCTTCAAGCTCTTCAAGCTTCAGAAGCTCACCTAGTCCAGACTACGAACGGTACCTGTAGGAAAAGCAGCTAGGGGTGAGCGTTCGCTCACCACCGCGAATAACAGACTGACTACGGCATAATTAGCAGACAAAGCAGGTAACACCAACAACAACTCAACACCGGGGAAACACCATCCCCAACCCGAGTACTCTAACTTACAAACACCCACGGTGACCTTCCTCGAACGACTCAACACTCAATCACGTAAGTAGACCCGACACAACATTTGACGACCTCTCCCAAGGACTCAAACGACAGCTACACAACACCAAACAGATCACAAAGGATCGCACACCAAACAAGATCACAAAGGATTGCATACCAGCTGCTCAGTAACCTCTCCCACTCACACGAACACGGGTCAGGCTAGCCAAAGAATGCTTACAACCTGTGATACTCAAACTCGGACCAGGCCAGCCAAAGAATGCTTGCAACCTGTGTTACTCAAACTCGGACCAGGCCAGCCAAAGAATGCTTGCAACCTGTGTTACTCAAACTGTGTCAGGCCAGCCAAAGAATGCTTGCAACCCGTTGATACTCAAACTTGGTCAGGCCAGCCAAAGAATGCTTGCAACCTACCGGGATCCGCAATCACAATCACAATCACAATCACAATCACAATCACACGCAAATTCATCAACCAGTAACAACACAAGTTCAACACTCACAGGCACTCATGGCCACCAAGACACCAACAGTAGAACTCGAACTCAACAGCCCCACAGGCACTCACGGCCTCCCAAGACACACCGACAGTAAGACACTGACTCAACAACCCCACAGGCACTCACGACCTCCCAAGACACCAACCATAAGGCACGCTTGCAACTTACCGAGACTCTAACTCGTAAGCCAGCTAAAGGAAGCTTGCAACCCCCCCGAGACTCTAACTCGGTCAGGCCAGCCAAAGACACCAACCTTAGTACACGGGCCCTCAAGGCCACCCAAAACACCAACAATTGACTACGGGTTCTCATGGCCACCCAAGACACCAATTCAAATACACGGGCTCTCAAGGCCACCCAAACTCAATCAATAAATAATACGGGCTCTCAAGGCCACCCAAAACTCGATAATAAAATACGGGCTCTCAAGGCCACCCAAACTCAATCAATAAATAATACGGGCTCTCAAGGCCACCCAAACTCAATCAATAAATAATACGGGCTCTCAAGGCCACCCAAAACTCGATAATAAAATACGGGCTCTCAAGGCCACCCAAACTCAATCAATAAATAATACGGGCTCTCAAGGCCACCCAAACTCAATCAATAAATAATACGGGCTCTCAAGGCCACCCAAAACTCGATAATAAAATACGGGCTCTCAAGGCCACCCAAACTCAATCAATAAATAATACGGGCTCTCAAGGCCACCCAGGACACCAAATAAGCAATCAACCTCCGGCTTAACCAAGCCGCCAACAGTCCTAACATCAACAGTTTCACAATCAACCTCCGGGCATGGTCATATGCCTCCAGTACTCCTAATATCGATAAGTTCACAAACAACCTCCGGGCATGGTCATATGCCTCCAGTAAAACAATTAACGCTAAGTTCTCTGCTCCTACGACACTACTAAGTGTCACATGCTTTTCTCAATAATTACTAAGTTCCCGTAACATGCTTTTCTGATAAACGCTACAACCCCGTATCATGCTTTTCTAGTATTTAAATTAAACCTACTCAACCCACGACACCCCGGTGTCACATGCAAATCTACTGTTAACTTTCCCTAGTCAGGGCCGAGATCCGGCTACTTTTCCCGACCTCGTGCGTGTTCTCCCAAAAGCCAAACCACGAGCTCCGGTGATGATCTCAGTCACTCACCCAGCTTTCCCTTGCCTCGGTCCGTGGCACGATCTAAAGGAACACAATTTAAAGTCACTAAACAACTCGCAGGAATAAACCGAAAACCAATAAACTCGATGCCCAAACTTAACCCCGACAATGTCGATCACTCCCAAACTTCCCAATTACTCGACATTGTTGATAAAGGACCCGTAAAGGCCCGATTCGCCCGACATGGCGAATCTGCCCGGGTTTTGTTAATTGCCTTCCGGGGCTCCAAAAGCCCCCGTTTTCGTTTCTACGGCCTTAGAATATTTCAAGGAACCCAACGCACTTGACGGAATTGAATTCCGACTTCTAAGTCAATTAATTAACGTTTAAAGTTTCCAAAACCCGTTAATTACAACTTCTCCAATTTAATTCCAAATTTCGATTCGATTAAGGATAAATGGTCCGGGGAACGTTTTAAACCACCCGAACGATAAAACCCGAGCACCCGAGCATGTGGGCCCCACCCACACTACTTGGCCGAGACCCTAGGGTTTAAGGGGAGGCTCGGCCACCATGTGGTGGCTGCTGCCAGCTCCGGCCAGCCACCTCATGGCCGGCCGGCCACCACCCACGGTGGCCGAAGCTCCTCCCGAGCCTCCGGTCACCGGAAAACGTGAAATTAAACCCCCAAACACCTCTAAAACGTCTCCAACACCTCCCCACACTCTACACAACCCTAAGCCTTAGTTTATACTCAAACCCTAGCTTCCAAGAAAATAACCAAAACGAGAATCGGTTCGGGTATTACCGTAGAGGAGAACGAGGGGAACGGGATTGCTCTTTGCTTTGACTCGATCCAAGGGCTCGATCACAAACCCTAGCTCAACCTCCCTTCTTCTCTCTTCTTCTCCTTCTCCTTCTCTCTCTAAAACCTCTCTTCTTCTTTCTAATTTAATAAACTAACAACAAAACTAACTTTTCCTCCTTTAAAACCTTATACTCGGCCACACCTTACAACCACACACTTTCCCCCCAAAACTAACACCACCATATACTTGACAAGTGTCAAGGTGGGTCCCACACCTTTTGGAAAATATCTAGTTGATATTTTCCAATCAGTTTTGCGAAAAACGGACGTTTCGGGCCCCGAACGGGCACTTTTCCCAAGAAATTACGAAACTTGACGGGCTACAAGGAAACGGCTCAACTAAGACCGCTGCGACGACGGCTAAGCTTTTCGGATCCAAAACGGTCCTCGAATGGACCAAAACGTCGCTCGGTTGACTTTTCCAGCGAAAAGTCAACATTTCCCAAATTGATCAGAAAGTTGCCCTGAGTCCCCCGGAACTCACTTTGGTCAATAACGGGGTCAACTTAAGTCCGGTATGACACTCGGGGTCATTTTAGGTTTACTTAACTGTCAGTCTTAAAAATTTTAAATTTTCCTGTTTTTCGCAGGTTTGACTGGCGTTGACCGGGAGTGGTTATTACACATATTTTATTTTTTCCTAGACTTAAAAAATACCTTTACATTTATTCCCCTTTATTTTCCATTTCGGGGATGTGGAAGTGACAGCTCACGTCCCTAGGTTTTAACAAAATACTAATGATACTTCTACTCTCTGTGGGATCGACCAGTACTTAACCATTTTTATATTGATTGATGATTGTGTCCTTATGCACGTTAAAAGAAGGAATTTACACATAGTCATCCCCACTCATCACGGCCGTGACTTTTCTGTGGAGTACGAGATCAACAGAAATCGCTACGATTGACCTTATTATTTGGTTAACGACATTTACCCATCATGGAGTCGGTTCGTGGAGTCGATTCGCCATCCCACTACAGGCAAACAAAAATTGTTTGCTAGAGTCCAAGAAGGTTGTCGGGAAGATGTTATACGAGCTTTTGAAGTCCTTCAAGCACGGTGGCACATAATTTCCCGGCCCACTTGTCTGTGGAGCGGGTCTGCATTGGTTGATATCATGCACACATGTATCATTCTACACAACATGATTATAGAGGATGAACAAGACCAGTACGAACAAGGATCTGAAGAAGGGTATTACGACGCCCCTCCGGAAAGACCTAATAGGACACCACCTGAATGATGGCACCGGGGAGTAACCTGGTCTTAGGAACAACACGTGGCGGCTTGAAAGGAGGTGAAAATTGATAACGCCCACCGACAACTTTAAGATGACCTTGTTGAGCACATATGAGATCGGTTTGGAGTAAACTACGAATCAGATGAGGGACAAAGCTCCACCATCCATGTTTTTTCTCTATAAGAATGGTCTTGTCGATGTGTTTTGGATTGTATTACTCGCGGATGAATAAAATTTGAAGTTTGAAGTCATTTAATTCTTTTATAATATTATTAATTATTCTTTTCAAATTTATTTTAATTTTCTTTAGTATTTACTATTTTAAATCGCAATTTAATAAATTCAACAAACTATTAATTAAGCATCCACTCAGTTACATGAATTAAATTGTTAAAAAGAAATCTGGTGAGAACCATGTTTTAACGTAGGAACCGCGAGAACCAATCTAAGTCATCCATTTTAAGAATGGATAGATGAGATGCATTTGAGTAGTTGACTGCAAAAAAAAAAACAACACTTTTTAGTTAGTAGTAAGGGCTTTTTAGTAAAACTATCATATTTTTTTAACCAATTCACTAATTTAATTTTTCCCGCTTCGTTTGAACTCTGATTGGCTTCAAACTTGCGCCAAATTTTAAGAATGGATGGATGAGATGCATTTGAGTAGTTGACTGCAAAAAAACAGCACCTTTTAGTTAGTGGTAAGGGCTTTTTAGTAAAACTATTATATTATTTTTTTTAACCAATTCACTAATTTAATTTTTCCCGCTTCGTTTGAACTCCGATTGGCTTCAAACTTGCGCCATTAGTTTTGTTTTTTAAGGGCTTTCATTCAAGATCAGTCATGAATATATTTTGAAGCACGAAAAAAAATTATTTCGGGGTTGTTTTTTTTGTAAAAAAATCTGGGTAATTTTTATCAACACGTTGCTCTGGATTTATCAACACTTTTACATTGGTTTTATCAACACTTTACACTGGTTTTATCACCTCATTTTCCAAAACTGATCATGATTTTATCACCTCATCGCGTGCTTTTTATGAACACTAGTTTTATCAACACTAAACACTAGGTTTATCATTCAAATTACGTGTGTTTTATCACCCCCATCACATGTTTTTTTGAAGCACGAAAAAAAATTATTTCGGGGCTGGTTTTTAAAGAAATTATATGTGAGTAATTTTTATCAACACTTTGCTCTAGGTTTATCAACACTTTACCCTGGTTTTATCAATGCTTTACAATGGTTTTATCACCCCATTCTCCAAAACTGATCATGATTTTTATCATCTCATCACGGGCTTTATATGAACACCAGTTTTATCAACACTAAACACTAGATTTATCATTGAATTGCGTGTTTTTTATCACCTCATCACAAGTTTTTTTTATCAACGTTAAACTCTAGTGTATCACACTTATTATCAAAAATGAAAATGGTTTTTATCACCTCATTATTCGTTTCTTATCACCTCATTACATGTTTATTTATCAACATTTAGCACTAGTTTGGTACTCCGATATAAAACATTTATTAGTGAACATTTATCAACGCTCAACAATATTTTTATTTTCGTGCTTCAAAATATATTCATTAGTGATATTGATTTAAAGCCCTTGAAAAAATAAAAATATTGGCTCAAGTTTGAAGTTAATCGGAGTTCAAACGAATCGGGAAATATTAAATTAGTGAATTGGTGAAGAAAAAAATGGACACTTGTCCACATGACACCATGCTATTACAATTATGCCCTTGCTTGTGTGAGAATAGATGAAATTGGCGTGAATGGGGGTTGGATTGGGGGTGATCATGTGGCATTTTGATGAGTGTTGGATCATAGGTGATAGTGGCTAGGACTGGTTCTCACGGTTCCTATGTTAAGAGTGGTTCTCAATAGATTTCTCCTCACCTTGAGAAGAAATCTGGTGAGAACCATGTTTTAACGTAGGAACCGCGAGAACCAATCTAAGTCATCAATTTTAAGAATGGATGGATGAGATGCATTTGAGTAGTTGACTGCAAAAAAACAGCACCTTTTAGTTAGTGGTAAGGGCTTTTTAGTAAAACTATTATATTATTTTTTTTAACCAATTCACTAATTTAATTTTTCCCGCTTCGTTTGAACTCCGATTGGCTTCAAACTTGCGCCATTAGTTTTGTTTTTTAAGGGCTTTCATTCAAGATCAGTCATGAATATATTTTGAAGCACGAAAAAAAATTATTTCGGGGTTGTTTTTTTTGTAAAAAAATCTGGGTAATTTTTATCAACACGTTGCTCTGGATTTATCAACACTTTTACATTGGTTTTATCAACACTTTACACTGGTTTTATCACCTCATTTTCCAAAACTGATCATGATTTTATCACCTCATCGCGTGCTTTTTATGAACATTAGTTTTATCAACACTAAACACTAGGTTTATCATTCAAATTACGTGTGTTTTATCACCCCCATCACATGTTTTTTTGAAGCACGAAAAAAAATTATTTCGGGGCTGGTTTTTAAAGAAATTATATGTGAGTAATTTTTATCAACACTTTGCTCTAGGTTTATCAACACTTTACCCTGGTTTTATCAATGCTTTACAATGGTTTTATCACCCCATTCTCCAAAACTGATCATGATTTTTATCATCTCATCACGGGCTTTATATGAACACCAGTTTTATCAACACTAAACACTAGATTTATCATTGAATTACGTGTTTTTTTTCACCCCATCACAAGTTTTTTTTATCAACGTTAAACTCTAGTGTATCACACTTATTATCAAAAAATGAAAATGATTTTTTATCACCTCATTATTTGTTTCTTATCACCTCATTACATGTTTTTTTATCAACATTTAGTACTAGTTTGGTACTCCGATATAAAACATTTATTAGTGAACATTTATCAACGCTCAACATTATTTTTATCACCTTGATATAAATTTTAATTTTCGTGCTTCAAAGTATATTCATGAGTGATCTTGATTTAAAGCCCTTGAAAAAAGAAAAATATTGGCGCAAGTTTGAAGTTAATCGGAGTTCAATCGAATCAGAAAATATTAAATTAGTGAATTGGTGAAGAAAAAAATGGACACTTGTCCACATGACACCATACTATTACAATTATGCCCTTGCTTGTGTGAGAATAGATGAAATTGGCGTGAATGGGGGTTGGATTGGGGTGATGATGTGGCATTTTGATGAATGTTGGATCATAGGTGATAATAGCTAGGATTGGTTCTCACGGTTCCTATGTTAAGAGTGGTTCTCAATAGATTTCTCCTCTATAAACCTTAACCTTAAACCTCAGCAATATACATACTCTAATATAATTCCGATCATAGTTCTTTTGAAATAGGCTCTACATGTCCAACATTAAGAGGTATTATTTTAAAATAATGTGAAAACAAATTAGGGATGTTACGTTATATTTGGTCCTAACTTAAGATCATTAATTAACACTGGTGTAACTAGAATAGAGTTGGAATGTGAGCAAAGAAGTAGGAAATCTAGATTGTTGTTGTAGTTTGGGAACTATTCACTCACAATCATGGTACGAGCTTTTTGGACAATATATAAACAGAAAAAGTGATACAGCTTCACAGTAACAAGATTCTTGTTACATTGCTGGATCCAGTCACAATTAAAATAAATAAGCAAATAAAATTTGGTGACCTCCTGACCAATGATTAGAACGAATATTACCATCACATGCAAATGATTACTCAACCAAGAACATACGATGAGCACAGCACATAGAGCATTACGAAATATACTTGACTTTTTTCCCTTTGTGTTGAAAGTTATCATAGAATATATGTAGGGTGACTAAACCGACTCCGTTTAATTGACATTGCTTTTGTTAAACTGAAGGTCTAATTGATTTCGAAAAACCCGATTTGAGCTATTATGGGATTAATAGTTTGACAAGCTTCTAAAATTTTATTGAGTAAGATAATTATTTTATTTTATTTGAAAATATATAATATGTGCGGAATAAATTAATGGGGTAATTCCATTTTAGTACTCTAAAACTTTCGGATTTCGTTTTTAGTACCCTAAATGTTTTTTATGCCACTTCAGTACCCTAAATCTTTGATAATTCCACTTTAGTTCCCAACGTCTGATTTTCCATCCAAATCTGTTAACTTTCCATCCAATAAACATAAAATGTCCAAAATACCCCTCATGTTACATTAAATTTTCAAAATTTTGCTATTGTCCCAAAATACCATTTATTAAATCTTTTTTTTCCTAAAAAAACAGATTTTATTTATGAGAAAGATATATTGAAAACATATTTTAAAAACAATGCAACGTAGTCTGTGTAAACGTGCACACACTGTATTTGTTGCAAATAATTCAGTTTTGACCCAGAATTGAACTCAAAGACGAAAGATTAACAGGAGGACAGTACGCAGAGCCTCTCTAAACCCTAGGGTTGGCTTTTTGCGATTGAGACTTCTCTGTCCGGACGCGATCATGAGTTCGCCGTCATCCGTGGAGAGGTCGATGTCCCCCTCGTCTGGTGATGCAGATAGTAGAGTTGGGGGAGAGGAACGGCGGTCAGGAGGGTTGTGGCCAGCGAGAACCATTGCAGATGGTGATCGGGTTATGCAAGGCAGCCAATTGGGACGACCGGAGATGGGGTCGGGTATGGCTGCGGGGGAAGAGGAGGACCAGGTGTGGCCGGAGGAGACAGAGAGGACGGTGGCAGCGCCGGAGCTCTCCTCCCCGACAGCCTGGTCTCCATGCAGGTCGGCGGCAGAGCTGATTTTCTCGGCGGTGGAACCAGTGGAGCACGGCCGGGAGAAGGGACGACGACCTCGTCGTGTGCGGGCTGTGGGTCCCCGTCCGAAGCTTCGTCGTCGTCCGGCCAGCCGGGTGGCAGAGGAGGGGACGCTGCCGAAAAAGGTGGTGGCGCCGGTGTCTTGGACGAGGAGGCTGGGCATGACAGCTAGGGTTTCGGTAGTGGAGGAGACACGGACATTGGGCCTGGGTTGGGGACGTGGTCTGCTGGCTGATGCGAAAAGAACGGGTCAGGCTGGGATTGAGCTGGTGCGGGCCGCGGGAGGAGTAAGCCGTGTCCGGGTGATGCGCCAGCCTAAAACCGGTCTGGACTGGGGTGGTACCCGACGGGTTCTGTCACGCCCCAAATCCGGTTTTGACCGGACTCGAGACGCGACTTGATTGAAAACGGTTTAAAGCACAATAATTCAAACATAAATCATAAACTCCTCCAAATAGGCTTGAAGTCAAATACTTCAGTTTGAACAAAAGTAAAACCCTCCAGGGGTGTAATAATAATCTCCAACAGAGTTTGTCTGAAAACTAAAATAAAGTGTGACCGGACCCTCTAAGACACGCCCAGACCACGAAGCTCCCGAGCCTCTACTCCTCAAACACGCCTGTAAACACAACAGTAACCACACGGGGATGAGCTTACGCTCAGTAGGGAAAATACATAACAAATTGACCTTCACAGTTTAACCAATTCTTAATCACAGTCACAAGATAAATCTTAGTAATTAACAGAAAATACACACTCCGATCAATGCCGTGGCACGTGAAGTCACCACCCTCCGATCCACACGTAGTGTGTCCTCTCGGATTTTCCCTCAGTCCAGAGGAGACGCATATCGTCGAGGCTACCGGCAACACCCCCCTGAGGGTACATATCATCGGGATTCTCGGAAACGTCTCCAAAGAACTATATGTCATCGGGAACCAAGGTATTACTTCCATAGGGAGCATACACTTGGGTGAAACAATTACTAATCATCCACTAACCATCCTATAACCAGGGCCACCGGCTATGCTACCACCTTGCACCGGCACTCCCTCGGTGTAGGCGCCATACCGGGTACCGACTATGACGCTACCTCCCACCGGCGCTCCCTCGGTGTAGGCCCCATAGCGATATAACAGCCAACTCACGAATCCATAACCGAATAACCCAAAGTAACCAGTCACAACCTAACCCAACCAACCACAAGGATCCCATAACCACAACTTACCATTTCACTTACCCGTCACGACCCATCGGTCCATCGATCACCTAATTGTACCGCTCGGCACAACCAAACTTACTTAATTCAACCGATTAACCCTTTAAGGAAGCACACAACTAATAGAATACAAGCCACAGCCAAGTAAACGTTCAACAATCAACAAATACAACTTCAATCGAGTACTCAAGTATGCAATTCAACTAGTTTCTTAGACTCATTAGCCTAACCACTAAACAACCAAACAATCACAAGTGATCCTAACACACAACTAATCCGAGGGCTTTGCCATGACCTCTCTACCAGTAAAACAATTCCCGGGGTATTGAAAACGAGTTAAGCTAGTGATAGGCATCCTACGCATGCTTACTAGACACAACCGATTATTCGTAAGTGAAAGACAATTATTCTAGTTAAACGTATCCTAGAGGTATTTCTAGGACCTTTCCGCTTTTATTAGCCTAACATGCATACTAATAATGAAATACTCGAGTAGTTAGGATTTCCCCTACCTCGAGGTCTTCCTCTAAAAACACTCTACTGTAACTCGATCAGTCGTTCCTCCGATCTTCACACGGGGACTGGATTGATCTTTGCCTGCTCGGTCGAGATCCAGATCCGGATCCAGACCCAGACCCGGTCCGACCCGTGCCCTACTGAGACCCGGAGTTAGGCCCGAACCCGAAGTCCAGAGTCAGTCCGGGCCTTGGCCCAAACCAGATTCGAGCCTAAGGCCCAATCCGGTTCAGGCCGAGGCCCAACTGGCTCCAGGCCTGAGTCCGACCTTATCCGGTCTGAGTTGGGAACGACGTTGGCCGGTCTATGGTTCCGGTGACTCTGGCGGCGGCGACGACGACTACCAGGCGGTGGGTTTGGCGACGGGAGTTCGGGAAACCAGAGGAATGGGTGGCTGCGCGTGTCACGAGCCCTCAGTGGCCGGATCTGACAGTTGGGAGCTCGCCGGCGCGCGAGTTCCAGATCTGGAACTCGAGCGCTCCGGCGACGCTTCCCGGCGTCATCCGACCCCCAAACGGACCGGAACTCGCGTTTAAAGAAGAAGAAGAAGACAGGCAAGCGATTCAGGTGAGGGTTTGGGCTCACCGGCGTCGGATCTACACGGATTTTGTCACGGTGGCGCTGGTTTGTTGTCGGGGTCACCAAATCGAAGACGGAGAGAGGAAGGGAAGGTTCTTTGGTGCTGGGGTTAGGAGTAGAAGAAGAAGAAGGCGTGGAGGAAGGAGAGAACGGATGGGGAGAAGCTCGGCGACACGGACGGGGACGGGGAGAGGAACGACGACGGCGGCTTCGTCTGGTACGCGAGGACCGAGCTAGAGAAGAGGGAGGACGAGGGTGAACAGTGCTGCGGCTAGGGTTTCAGTCCCCTTTTATAGCCGAACCGAGGGGAAGCGTGGGCCGGGCTCGCGCAAATGGGCCGCGCGGTGCCGAAAATGGGCCTGAGCTGGCCAAACCCGAGCTCGGCCCAAAACTGCAGTAACTCCTTTTTTTTTTTTAATTTTCCCCAATTACTTGTTTTGCAAAAATAAACCTCCAAGTTTTCGATTGCAGTTTGACCCCCTTAAAGAACGAAGTGGGTTTTACAGGTTCTGGAGCATGGATCGGGTATAGTACATGGGTTGGGACCTGGTATTGGTCAAACATATGTGGGTCGACCATGTTGGGTCGAATCCAATCACACAGCGGCGGGGGGCCTCAAGCACCCTCGCCTCCAGGATTGAGAGTCTGGAGGTCCATGGAGGGGTTGGTCGACTGTATCCCCTTCCTGGCAGATTGGTGGCAGTGGTTCTGCCAACAGTCGAGAAGATGCTTCCCTTCCACTTCGGGGTCAGCAATCCCGCGTTTAAGAGCCCTACTTATATCACTCAAGGGAGGACGACGCACGCTGACTTACCGGGGATGTCATCGGTCTACCATTGTTCAGTTATCACCTGGTCTGCTCGATCAGTACTTTATGGTTGACGCATATTGTATCGGTATTCACGGATGCTACAGCAGTTCACCCCCCGACCGCCTCTATGCATATGAGCACCATTTACTTTTCAGTATTTATGTTCCAGTTTATGTTTCTTTACTTTATGGAATTGTAAGGGTCTTGTCGCCAGACGGATCCCTAATTACCTTGCTTATTTAATAATATTGTCATTTCTCTAAAAAAAACATATTTTATTTCAGAAAATATATGTAAAAACATAATTTCATTTTTAAAATATATAAAAATTAGATTTCATTTTTATTTTCTTCATTTTGCTACCAAAACAGTTTCTTTGATGTCCTAAACCAAGCAACTTCTTCATCATATGAACGAACAGAAGAACAAATGATTTGTTTAGATTCAAAACATAACCATACAATATCAGATGAACAATATGAACCACCCATAGAAAATTTTCAAATTCAAATCTCTCAAATCTACTGAGAACATTTCTTTGATTTCTCTAAATATTAAAATGATTTCTGTGAACATTTAAGAAGATAAATACAAAAAAAAAATAGAAGTAGATATGAGAAATTTGGATCCTAGGTAAAGAAATTGCAGTACTCTTTCTCTACCAGATATTCTGTGCACTATACTACGCATCAAGACTAACAGTCATAAGAGCCATCAAGCTTCCCCTCTCGCTCCACCGCCGCCTGAACCAGCCGGAAGAGGCTCATCTTGTTGGTCTCCAGCGTTGTTCGCCTCCCCCCTCTTCGCAAGATCAGCCATCGACGACGTGGAGTAGATTTGAGTGAAAACACTTCAAGAGCTCTCGTAGTTGGGAGGATCTGGTGTGTGGGAGGGGAAGAAGCTTGGGTCATCACCGGTCATGGAGGATTTGGTGTGCGGGAGGAGAAGAAAGAAGAGGCAAAGAGAGATAAAAGAAAAGGAAAAGATATTTTAGGGTTTTAAGAGGTCAAAAGGTATTTATGGAATTTATAAAATTTATTTTGAAGTCATGTGCTATGCACATGCGATTTTCTGTTAAAAATAGATGGAAAGTTAACGGCGAGTACTAAAGTGGAATTATCAAAGATTTAGGGTACTGAAGTGGCACAAAAAACATTTAGGGTACTAAAAACGAAATCCGAAAGTTTTAGGGTACTAAAATGGAATTATCCCTAAATTAATTTGTCAATTTTCTCTTTTTCCGCTTATTAAATTAGTGGTGGTTGGACTAGGGTTAGTATTGTGAGATAAAAATGATAAACCTAACCAATACTTGAAACATGGAAATAAACTCCATTAATTCAAATTTGGGAATTACGCGCACATTAATTCAAAGGGGATTAAATAATGAAGAGTATAAAACATCACACCAGCTCATTAATCCTTTTTCGCATATCGTGGAGAAAGAGTTTATATGGGGCCAAATCTTCGGTATCCATGTTAGAGGTATCCACTTGTTGGAGTAAGCGGAACTCGCGCATGAGAGATTCCAATGCTCCGAGTGACTCTCAACGGTATTTCTCAGTGTTGGCCAAGTTTTTGGCCAACTTCGGGTCGATAGCCACAATGGGCAGTCCTTTGCTCTTCTCTTCCTTTCCTTTTCCTCCTTTTGGCCCTCAGGCCGCCAACCGCGTATGCGTTTGGGATAACCCCCCTCAGCCTCTTCAGCGTCGACAACAAGAATGTCCACCTTAGACATCGGAGTGCTCAAGTAAAGTGTTTAGAGGTGCGACGTCCGCCAATGCTGATGAACTACCGGTGGTCATGGAGAAATCATTCTCAAAACGATGCTTCCAGCAAGGCTTCTCTCGCACGATGTTCCACCAGTTCTTTCATGCGAAGACGGGTCATACTTCTCGATGTACTCCTTCTCCGCATCGGCCTTGATCTTTTCGCTGAAACGACGGCTCTAGTATATGTGTTGGAACTTCGACCATTACCCTTGAAACATCTTGACCTTTTAATTTGTGACACTCCAGTATTGTTTGTAGTTTTTAGTTGTGCATTCTGTCGTCGGGGTTTGTCGGATAATAATGACGAGATCCTTCATAATGTTATCCCATAATCGATGGCCCGTCTAGTCGACCTCATGATCTGAGTCCTTAGAGTAATTTATACACGCACTAACCATGGCTTCCTCCTCCGCGCGTGTCCACTATCAGTACATCCGGGCTCGTGGGGTTGGATCGGCCTGTGATTCTCGATGTAGGGCCGAAGGGACATTGTCACGCCCCAAATCCGGTTTTGGCCGGACTCGAGACGTGAACTAAAGTGAAAATAAAACAATAATAATAATAAAGGAAAACTAATAACATATAAATCCGAAATTTAGTTCCAAAACATGATAAAATGCCACGAGTGAGATGCTCAGACCGAATAAATAAACAGAGTTCAGTACAAAAGGAGTACGCCACTACTAAGTAAACCCCCCAGACTCTCGTCGAGCATACCGAGCTCTGAGACGTCCTCTAGACCAACTCACGATCGAAACCTGTAAAACAGTAAAAACAGAGGGGGTGAGCTTACGCTCAGTAGGAAAAAGTAGTAAAGGGAAAAAGGATTTATGTTACGTTAACAGGGATACCCGATTGATAACTCTTACTCACAACCGACAGTCAAAAAAGAAAATAACGGAAACAAAACAACAACGATAAAAGCATTAAACTGAAGAGACATACGAAAAACGGAACATGATACTGCCAAGACCGCTACAAACGTTAATCGGATTCAATGACACACAAACATAAAGCAAATATTCGAGACAATTCAATCACAAGTATAACTCAATAACTATATCATACCTGAATACCCCCTCGGTCTAGATATCTTCCCGGAAACGCACATCGGGGTAAAGCAAATAACATATCATACCGGAAACACACATCGGCCTAGATATCTTCCCGGAGCTACCCCCTCGGGGTAAGCAAACATATACCATACCGGAAACGCACATCGGCCTAGGTATCTTCCCGGAAACGCACATCGGGGTAAAGTAAATAATATATCATACCGGAAACGCACATCAGCATAGATATCTTCCCGGAGCTACCCCCTCGGGGTAAGAAAACACACGTCATACCGGAAACGCACATCGGACTAGACGTCTTCCCGGAAACGCACATCGGGGTAAACAACGCACATCATACCGGAAACGCACATCGGCCTAGATGTCTTCCCGGAGCTACCCCCTCGGGGTACACAACCATATACTATACCGGAAACGCACATCGGCCTAGGTATCTTCCCGGAAACACACCTCGAGGTACACAAACAAAATCACACAATAGCATACCAAACACAATGCAACGAACTCACATACCAACAACTTACCAGTACAACTTACCGAGCATATCACATCGGTCTATCACTCACCCGATCATATCACAATAGCAATTCAAATCACATTCATCACATTCACTCAATCGATCATATCAAGGACAAACATTCGTATCACATTCATATAACATGTTATGACTATTAAAGTAATCAAGGAAGATAATATGCATCAACGTTTAAGGACTAAATACTACAATCAAGCACAATCAACAATTCAGGTGTGGATTAATGCTAATTCAGGTGTGGATTAAAGAGGGAATTACCCAAACTAATTCCAATTGCTCAACTTGGCGAAATGGGCCCGAAAGACCCATTTTGCCCGAAATCGGGAAAACGTCCCTCGGGAATCCGAAAGTTTCCCTATTCGTGTGTATCCAACGTAAATAATTTACTTGTTCCAAAGCACTTAACGGAATCCAATTCCGGGGCCCGAGCCTTCCCAATTTCGCAAATTAAAGTTTCTTATCGCTTTTTCCGAACTTTCATGAATCACAACCATAATTCAATCCAGGTGTGAAAACGTCGTCCCGGGGTTCACCCACGATCGTCCAATTTACGAACTCACCAAAACCCGGCCATGTGGGCCCCACGGACACACTTGGTCGTGTATGGCCAAACTGGGCCGGCCGGTCACGATTCAAGGTGCCCGGATTCCGGCGACTGGCCGGAGCTCCGGCGAGCCTCCGGTCGCCGGAAAAATATCTACTTTCTCCAACAAGCTCCTAACTAGTCTAGGTTCTCCAAATCACCATTTTTAAGCTTTAGAACTTCAATTTTCACCTCAAATCATCCAAAGTTTCAAGACCCAAGTGGGTTTCATCAAAAACTACTCAAACCAAGTTTTCTCCATCACCTAACTCCACCTCTTCTTAACAAATCAACATTTAAGTCATCCAAGACCCAAAACCCACTAGTTCAAGTCATCTCTACTCAAACCCACAACATTAATTTCATCAAATGAGGAAATAAAGTATACCAACCTCTTGGAAATGAAGAGATGAAGAAGGTAAAGTAAATTTGAGAAGATTTGGTGTACAAATGGCAAAAAACGAGCCTCCTTTCTCTTGCTTCTTCTTCAAGCTTCAAGGGAGCTTCAATGGAGTTTTGCACTCTCTCTCTTCTCACTATGGAGATTTCGTCCAAGAGGAAGAAAATGGGCTGAATTGATGCCCCATGTGGTCTTATCCTCAAGGTGGAAATGTTCCTTTCCTCCTTTAGTCCATCTCTCTCTAATTTGTCCTTATGTGGGGACCATTTGATCTTTTAACCCACCTTTCTTCCCCTCCAAGCTAACATGGACATGTGTCCATGTGGGGACCACTCGTACCCCAAAATATCTCAGCTCTTATTATTTTATTCGTTAATAATCCAAAATCGACCTAGTTTGACCCGGGTTTGACTTTTTCACAAAAACAGTCATTTGAAAGGAAACGGCCCAATTAAGCTAAACGTAATGACGAATAAGCTTTTTGCACTCCGGAAAGGTCCCGAATGACTCCCGGAGTCATTGGTTGACTTTTCCGGCAAAAAGTCAACTTTCGCCGAAAACCTCCGGTTCGACCAGGATCGACCGGGGGTGGTTCTTACAATCTACCCCCTTAAAAGAATTTGGTCCTCGAAATTTAAAAACTGACGTAAATCACTTAACCGTACTTCACTTGATCACACTATTTATCCGAACACCACACTTAGCGTGTGAAATTAGCCATTGCTCAACAACTCACAATTTCACAATGCACCAGCTCATACCATAACTCAAAGAATCACCGAGTAATACACACAGTTGATTATTACCAAGACAACAACGGAACACAGGGTAACGGTCTAGATATCCTATACCGAGATCCTCCATCGGTATAGATATCGTACCGTCACATTTCGTAAATCGAACAAAAGTCGGAACCATCACATAAACACATCTCCTCAATGGTCCTCTTAACAACCGTCACTCGGACAATTCATACTGCAACTCAAACACAATTAGGTCACGACCAACCACACACAAAAATACAAGGAAGTGGCACACAAATGCATTCATCAAGACAATGGATCTCATAACCACTACACGGTTCGGAATAACCGCATACCCTACCGACATATAGTCGGACGGACGACGTACCTCAACAAGGGACGATAGTACCTCTTACCGACACCTAGTCGGAGATAGGCGCACCTCGAAACACACACGAACCAGACGTTACCATAACCACACTCAAAAATAGGTAACACACAACCATGAACGATCATCGAAGGTCATCCAAACTATGACATCGCACTTACCGTCGACACTCGCTCACATACTACAAATCGAACCAGTTTATAAGTCGTTTCATCCATGTCACCACATTAATGTGCACCCTACAAGCCTTGAGATCTCAAGGATTTGAAAGGTTTAGGGTACTTACGCGCACCTCATCCTCGTGCTTCCTCGTTAACTCTGCGCGATTCCTTCAATCGTCTCTCGAACAACTCAAGACCAACAATGGTCAACTCTTAACTCTCACCTGTGCCCTGCATGGGCAATTGACCGACCTACCATACAATGCTTCGTTCGGTGCCATCTTGTTACTGGCCTGGAAGCTTTGTGGTAGTCACACTCGGCTAGCTGTTTCCGGATTCCAACGTGAGGTGCTCTCACTTCTATGGCGTAATCTTAGTGGTTGTACTAGTCCTCGCGGGATGCTGGCGTTCGTCCTTCCCTTTTTGACACAAGATACGCCTCGATACAAACTCGGCTCTCGCTCTCCGCATCCTGCTCCGCCGGGAATGTCGCATGATGTCGCTGTATCTCTCGGTGCTACACGCCTGCACTGTAAGGCGCTAAACATGTGACTCTTGTAATACGTCTTCTCTACTGCTACGCGGCACGAACACTCTCCTCGATCCGCTACATGCTCACGATCTTTGGTGTTGCTATTGTTGACCATTTTCTTCTAAAACTCTATCGTATCAGCATTGAGTATCGGTTCTTCTTCCTGACCCGGTCCAGCTTCTGGTGGTCTTTATATCTCTTCAGCGTTACACTTTTCCTCTTCACGAAGAGCGCTATGTTCTTCACGACGATGTGCTCGGATAGATAACTCCTTCTATCGGCTCTTCGAACTGGCGCTCCGGTTCGGTCAACTCTACTGGCGCGAATCTAAACGTGCCACAGATGGTCAGTTACTCTAATCTCACATGTACGCCACACACTCGTCAAACCGTGTCACTCGTAGCCAGATGTCAAGACATAAAGGTCGTCTCAATGGCTCTACTCTAAGGCCTAATTTCTCAGCAAGGGTAGAAGAAAACGGAAGATTGCGACGCTTGTGGGTTATTGGCCCACCACGCTCCCGCTGCGTTACTCTGATCTCATCGTCAAACGGCCACCTCCCTTGACCGGTCTGACTGTGTACTGGTATTGCTGTAGCTTTTAGCTGCTCGGGTACTCGTCGCTGATAACGATCAATGAACGCTTGATACTTCACAATTCGGTTCCCGTAACTCTCCATCGTTCTCGAAGAAGGGACATAAACTTCCAGTACGGAAATGTCTTAAGAAAAAGACGGTGTGCTACTCTACTTTAAAACTCACAACTGACACTAGTCGACACTATAACACCCCCAACCGGCGTACTAAGGCACGGGATGGGCTTAACGGTTCTAATTTCCGTCCCGACATAAAGCAACCACAAAGAAATAAACAAGCGGGTACTCAAGTAACAAACAAAGCGATACTCAAATTTAAATGGTAAGCGCGTACCCTGAGCGATCTCGTGATCGGGATCACGTCTCTCGGCTCGGGAACCATCGATCACGTAAACTCGGCCTTGCGGTGCCTGAGGTCCTCCTCTCGGGGGTGGTGGAAGAGTCAACTGCTGTGGAGTCCTCTGTTGATGTCTCAGTGCTGGCGCGCTCGTTGCCTGCTGTGGGACTCTCAGCGTCTAAGCCTGACGCGGCCGGAACGCAGGTGACTGGTTGGGCCGCGTCTGTTGTAGTCGCCGCACTGCCCTCTCTTTACCTGAGACGGGGCATTGTCTTGCCAAGTGCCCGGCCTGGTAGCACGCACGACACCGGTGCGCGCCGTCCCTCAGACAATCTCGGATCAGATGGTCTGATTGGTGGCAGAAGTAACATACTCGCAGTTGCTCCGGCGCGGCGGGTCCAACCGACGCCATTGACCCGTCCTGTCTCGTCCCACCAAAATGAGTCTGAGGCCTGAAGAATCCTGAGGTCCTCTGCCTCCGTGGACCACGGACCTCCGTCGGCCTTAAGAAGCCGCTCGGTCTCGGCCTGCTCTCCCGGGCTCTGGCTGTCTCACGGAAGCGTCGCCCTACTGCCGGTGCCTGATCCACCAGCTCCGAATACACCTCGTTCCTGAATGTGGTGACCCGATCCACAATCGCGAGGCGAAGCCCCCCCTCAAACCGTCTACAACGGCGAGTCTCGGTCGACACCATCTCCGGTGCAAAGCGGGACAAGGAAGTAACCCTCGTCTTGTACTCAGAGACCGTCATCCCTCCCTGACGCAGTTCTAGGAAATGTTGATGCCTGTCCTCCCAGACTGACTGTGGGAAGCACTGCTCTAGGAACAGTTCCCTGAACAACTACAAATCATCCCCAACTCACACCTCTTCACGATGCCACCTATGGTACGCATCTCCCTCCAGTTGGAACGTCGCAAAAAATACTCTCACGTGCTCCTCAACGGAGTCACCCTGGGCGCTCGCTGCCCTTGCCTGCTCAACGGCAGGTGGCTGTCCCTGTCCCCTAGCTGGGCGACTTCTAGTGCCTCGCGGTACGTAGGCAGGTGTCATGTCGTATATCCTCTGCACGGATAACACACATGTTCCGTTTATTAATTCCGAATAAAGCGGCTCGCTTACAAATAGTAACGTTCACGTACGTTTCACAAGGGTCATACTCGGACCAACAATATACTTAATCTTAGTATAGTCGTAGATTATCTCATATAATCAGAGAAGTCCACACACTTGTGCGTCTCACAGAATCAATCACACAATTCAACCATCTCCCACGGGAGTCACAGTGCCAAACAAGTCACACGCTATACCGTTCACATCACGCAACAATTTCACAGAGTCTCCGCACTAACTCATTTCCACAAGTTCTCGACACGTTTCTCTTTCTATCACAACATTCATGTCGACATCGCGTCGTTACAACCCGATTCAGGCGTCCCCGAATCTCGTTGTAACCACTTGACGTCCCCCTATCACGTTCGACTATAGTGGCGCCCCTGAGTCAACCCGTGATAGTACAAACACTTCAGTTTTGCATAAATTTGGGCATGACCCGTTCGTAAATTCCACTAACCATCCGCTTAAGCGGGACATTCAATAAACAACCTGCACAAAGCATTCAGCACAACATAGCACACAACAACCATTGCAGTTACACATTTCGGGTCTCAGTAATTACTTGATTACCACCCGGCCAAGTCAACAATTTGATTTAACCAATCAATCAACGGCCGAACAAGGCGGCAACCCACATAACGATCACTCAACACCCATATCTTAAACAACATCGAGCACCGCTCGCTAACCCAGCCTCGATCTAGCCCGATCGTCATAACCGTTCAACCAAGGTACACAACACAGCATAAAATAGGGCAATACATCAAACAAGGCACAACGCCAAAACTCAATACAAGTTAAAACACAAACAAGTAATTCACTACTCGAGACTCTCGTTGTCTCGGATCTACGCGTAGGACATTTCCGACTTGCGTAACCGACACTAGAACCTTAACAACCTAACTCTACCCACCTAACTAACATACGGTTCGAGGTTTTGAAAAAAACAACTTCAGTGAAACCAGTCTCTGATACCAAATTGTCACGCCCCAAATCCGGTTTTGGTCGGACTCGAGACGCGAACTAAAGTGAAAATAAAACAATTATAATAAAGGAAAACTAATAACATATAAATCCGAAATTTATTCCCAAACATGATAAAATGCCACGAGTCAGATGCTCAGACCGAATAAATAAACAAAGTTCAGTACAAAAGGAGTACTCCACTACTAAGTAAACCCCCAGACTCTCGTCGAGCATACCGAGATCTGAGATGTCCTTTAGACCGACTCACGATCGAAACCTGTAAAACAGTAAAAACAGAGGGGGTGAGCTTACGCTCAGTAGGAAAAAGTAGTAAAGGGAAAAAGGATTTCCGTTACGTTAACAGGGATACCCGATCGATAACTCTTACTCACAACCGACAGTCAAAAAAGAAAATAACGGAAACAAAACAACAACGATAAAAGCATTAAACTGAAGAGACATACGAAAAACGGAACATGATACTGCCAAGACCGCTACAAAATTTAATCGGATTCAATGACACACAAACATAAAGCAAATATTCGAGACAATTCAATCACAAGTATAACTCAATAACTATATCATACCAGAATACCCCCTCGGTCTAGATATCTTCCCGGAAACGCACATCGGGATAAAGAAAATAACATATCATACCAGAAACGCACATCGGCCTAGATATCTTCCCGGAGCTACCCCCTCGGGCTAAGCAAACATATACCATACCGGAAACGCACATCGGCCTAGGTATCTTCCCGGAAACGCACATCGGGGTAAAGCAAATAATATATCATACCGGAAACGCACATCGGCCTAGATATCTTCCCGGAGCTACCCCTTGGGGGTAAGCAAACACACATCATACCAGAAACGCACATCGACCTAGACGTCTTCCCGGAAACGCACATCGGGGTAAACAACACACATCATACCGAAAACGCACATCGGCCTAGATGTCTTCCCGGAGCTACCCCCTCGGGGTACACAACCATATACTATACCGGAAACGCACATCGGCCTAGGTATCTTCCCGGAAACACACCTCGGGGTACACAAACAAAATCACACAATAGCATACTAAACACAATGCAATGAACTCACATACCAACAACTTACCGGCACAACTTACCGAGCATATCACATCGGTCTATCACTCACCCAATCATATCACAATAGCAATTCAATTCACATTCATCACATTCACTCAATCGATCATATCAAGGACAAACATTCGTATCACGTTCATATAGCATGTTATGACTCTTAAAGTAATCAAGGAAGATAATATGCATCAACGTTTAAGGACTAAAGACTACAATCAAGCACAATCAACAATCAATCTTAAGGCTCGACATGGCCATTCTACTAGCACGACAATTCCCATAATTGAAAGCAATTATTCTAGTGGATCACATCCTATATGCAAACTAGACTCCATCGGTTATTATTATCCTATAGGCATACTATTAGCATTCTTTAAATTAAAAGTGGAATTTACTACTCTTCCCTACCTCGAAAGAAAACCAATCCTAGCAGCGGACGACCTGGCTAGCTTCCTCCTCGTCCTCTCACGCGGTCCAAAGGCCTCCTCCTCCGCTGCGCTCGGGTCCAAAGTCTGAGATTACAAGCAATACAAGAATTAATGCTAATTCAGGTGTGGATTAAAGAGGGAATTACCCAAACTAATCCCAATTGCTCAACTTGGCGAAATGGGCCCGAAATACCCATTTTGCTCGAAATCGGGAAAACGTCCCTCGGGAACCCGAAAGTTTCCATATTCGTGTGTATCCAACGTAAATAATTTACTTGTTCCAAAGCACTTAACGGAATCCAATTCCGGGGCCCGAGCCTTCCAAAGCACTTAACGGAATCCTTTTTCGCATATCGTGGAGAAAGAGTTTATATGGGGCCAAATCTTCGGTATCCATGTTAGAGGTATCTACTTGTTGGAGTAAGCGGAACTCGCGCATGAGAGATTCCAATGCTCCGAGTGACTCTCAACGGTATTTCTCAGTGTTGGCCAAGTTTTTGGCCAACTTCGGGTCGATAGCCACAATGGGCAGTCCTTTGCTCTTCTCTTCCTTTCCTTTTCCTCCTTTTGGCCCTCAGGCCGCCAACCGCGTATGCGTTTGGGATAACCCCCCTCAGCCTCTTCAGCGTCGACAACAAGAATGTCCACCTTAGACATCGGAGTGCTCAAGTAAAGTGTTTAGAGGTGCGACGTCCGCCAATGCTGATGAACTACCGGTGGTCATGGAGAAATCATTCTCAAAACGATGCTTCCAGCAAGGCTTCTCTCGCACGATGTTCCACCAGTTCTTTCATGCGAAGACGGGTCATACTTCTCGATGTACTCCTTCTCCGCATCGGCCTTGATCTTTTCGCTGAAACGACGGCTCTAGTATATGTGTTGGAACTTCGACCATTACCCTTGAAACATCTTGACCTTTTAATTTGTGACACTCCAGTATTGTTTGTAGTTTTTAGTTGTGCATTCTGTCGTCGGGGTTTGTCGGATAATAATGACGAGATCCTTCATAATGTTATCCCATAATCGATGGCCCGTCTAGTCGACCTCATGATCTGAGTCCTTAGAGTAATTTATACACGCACTAACCATGGCTTCCTCCTCCGCGCGTGTCCACTATCAGTACATCCGGGCTCGTGGGGTTGGATCGGCCTGTGATTCTCGATGTAGGGCCGAAGGGACATTGTCACGCCCCAAATCCGGTTTTGGCCGGACTCGAGACGTGAACTAAAGTGAAAATAAAACAATAATAATAATAAAGGAAAACTAATAACATATAAATCCGAAATTTAGTTCCAAAACATGATAAAATGCCACGAGTGAGATGCTCAGACCGAATAAATAAACAGAGTTCAGTACAAAAGGAGTACGCCACTACTAAGTAAACCCCCCAGACTCTCGTCGAGCATACCGAGCTCTGAGACGTCCTCTAGACCAACTCACGATCGAAACCTGTAAAACAGTAAAAACAGAGGGGGTGAGCTTATGCTCAGTAGGAAAAAGTAGTAAAGGGAAAAAGGATTTATGTTACGTTAACAGGGATACCCGATTGATAACTCTTACTCACAACCGACAGTCAAAAAAGAAAATAACGGAAACAAAACAACAACGATAAAAGCATTAAACTGAAGAGACATACGAAAAACGGAACATGATACTGCCAAGACCGCTACAAACGTTAATCGGATTCAATGACACACAAACATAAAGCAAATATTCGAGACAATTCAATCACAAGTATAACTCAATAACTATATCATACCTGAATACCCCCTCGGTCTAGATATCTTCCCGGAAACGCACATCGGGGTAAAGCAAATAACATATCATACCGGAAACACACATCGGCCTAGATATCTTCCCGGAGCTACCCCCTCGGGGTAAGCAAACATATACCATACCGGAAACGCACATCGGCCTAGGTATCTTCCCGGAAACGCACATCGGGGTAAAGTAAATAATATATCATACCGGAAACGCACATCAGCATAGATATCTTCCCGGAGCTACCCCCTCGGGGTAAGAAAACACACGTCATACCGGAAACGCACATCGGACTAGACGTCTTCCCGGAAACGCACATCGGGGTAAACAACGCACATCATACCGGAAACGCACATCGGCCTAGATGTCTTCCCGGAGCTACCCCCTCGGGGTACACAACCATATACTATACCGGAAACGCACATCGGCCTAGGTATCTTCCCGGAAACACACCTCGAGGTACACAAACAAAATCACACAATAGCATACCAAACACAATGCAACGAACTCACATACCAACAACTTACCAGTACAACTTACCGAGCATATCACATCGGTCTATCACTCACCCGATCATATCACAATAGCAATTCAAATCACATTCATCACATTCACTCAATCGATCATATCAAGGACAAACATTCGTATCACATTCATATAACATGTTATGACTATTAAAGTAATCAAGGAAGATAATATGCATCAACGTTTAAGGACTAAATACTACAATCAAGCACAATCAACAATTCAGGTGTGGATTAATGCTAATTCAGGTGTGGATTAAAGAGGGAATTACCCAAACTAATTCCAATTGCTCAACTTGGCGAAATGGGCCCGAAAGACCCATTTTGCCCGAAATCGGGAAAACGTCCCTCGGGAATCCGAAAGTTTCCCTATTCGTGTGTATCCAACGTAAATAATTTACTTGTTCCAAAGCACTTAACGGAATCCAATTCCGGGGCCCGAGCCTTCCCAATTTCGCAAATTAAAGTTTCTTATCGCTTTTTCCGAACTTTCATGAATCACAACCATAATTCAATCCAGGTGTGAAAACGTCGTCCCGGGGTTCACCCACGATCGTCCAATTTACGAACTCACCAAAACCCGGCCATGTGGGCCCCACGGACACACTTGGTCGTGTATGGCCAAACTGGGCCGGCCGGTCACGATTCAAGGTGCCCGGATTCCGGCGACTGGCCGGAGCTCCGGCGAGCCTCCGGTCGCCGGAAAAATATCTACTTTCTCCAACAAGCTCCTAACTAGTCTAGGTTCTCCAAATCACCATTTTTAAGCTTTAGAACTTCAATTTTCACCTCAAATCATCCAAAGTTTCAAGACCCAAGTGGGTTTCATCAAAAACTACTCAAACCAAGTTTTCTCCATCACCTAACTCCACCTCTTCTTAACAAATCAACATTTAAGTCATCCAAGACCCAAAACCCACTAGTTCAAGTCATCTCTACTCAAACCCACAACATTAATTTCATCAAATGAGGAAATAAAGTATACCAACCTCTTGGAAATGAAGAGATGAAGAAGGTAAAGTAAATTTGAGAAGATTTGGTGTAGAAATGGCAAAAAACGAGCCTCCTTTCTCTTGCTTCTTCTTCAAGCTTCAAGGGAGCTTCAATGGAGTTTTGCACTCTCTCTCTTCATTAGTATTCACATATATCGGATCGTTCCAATCACCAAATTTAAATCTAAGGTACCCCCCTCCTTGGGCGGAGAGTCCCGTGAAGAAAACTCCGATGCAACTCTTGGAAATCCCAAGCCCACACAAAGTTCTATGTGGAAGCCTCTTGAACACAAATTTGAAAACTGTTAGTCCTGATGGTTACAACTATAGATTTAGTAACCAAAACACTGTCCTAGTGATTAATTAGAACCCAAGTAATGAGTGGGGATGATGGGTCAAATCCCTCTTTTACGTGCATCAGTACACAGTCATCAAGCAATATAGAAAACGTTTAGTACCGGTAGAATCCAAAGGATCATTAATATTTCGATAAAACCAAAAGACGTGGGATGTCACTTCCACATCTCCGAAAGGGAAAACAAAGGGAGAAAAGTAAAAGTTTGATTTAGTTTTAAACAAAAAGGAAAATCTATACCCGCTTCCATCTAAGATACACAATTATTGATTTACACAAAGAGTCGGTCACTTCCTCCTCATTCTCCTCCGTCGTTTAAACGACCACCACCCACGCCGCCTCCTCCGTTGCAAGTAGGCTTCTCTCCTTGTGATAGACCTACTGAGATCCCAAATCTCCTTGCCGCCCTTCGATCATCCAAGCTTATAGGAGGCCCGACCTAGGTTCCGAAAACGAGATCGTGGCATAACCAATTTTCTTGAAGGCGACGTTTGGCCTTTGGGGATCAACCATAGGAGCTCCTATCAACTCGAACAACCAGGTGAGGTCTGCTACGCAGTCTCGATAGGTCCAATGAGTACCAGACGGGAGAGCAGGACACTGTTGAGGAGACAGTCCCGTCACAATGATAACTAACACAAACCGATCTCAAATCTCTTTCTTGTCTCGGATACCTCCTTAGCCGCCTAGAATCCTCCCCACCGACCCCCAAGGCCCTCCTTCGTGTGGTCAACATGTTCAGGAGACAACACAAACAGGTTCAAGTCGAGTCAACACATGCAAAACTCAGATGGCAGCGCGCTGCCATTGCAAAAAAGGATCCACCCCCCTTTTATGTTGAGCCCAGCCCGTAGCTTAGGGTCCAAAAGGTGTAAATTTATGGACCAAAAGTAGGCCCACAATAAGTTCCTGGATACGTACGGACTGTCTTTCCTCCCCTCCATTTTCTCTCCACATCTCCAGATCTTCCCAGTTGCCACTGCCCACTGCCATAAACAGAGACCAGTGTAGTCGAACTGAGCTAGCCTCCAATGGAGTACAGAAAACTCAAAGATCAGGTTCGTATCTCATCCAATTCCCTATTCGCATTCCAAATCTATTTCAGAATCTGAATTTCAACTCCGTCCATGCGTAATCTTCACAGGACAATGATGGTGGTTCCGGAATCGCTGACCTGGAAAACTTACGAGGAAAGCCGATTTCAATCGGTATGAATTTGAGCTCCGTTGAAATTTACTTATTTTAATGTCGTTCTCACTGTTTTTACTGCTGATCCTGCAGTTCCTGTAACTAATGTGGTTCAGTGGAAGCTCAAGTAAGAGCTCTACTTCAGATCATCAGTTTTTTCTGCTATTCTTGTATGAGTGAAGAACAAAATAGATTGTAGTCAGTATGTCAGTGGTTTTTATTTGTTGTTTTTGTTATTTTTTGGTGCTGGTTGATTTAGGTCAATGGTTACACTTGCATTGACTTTTCTCACGAGTTCTCAAGCAATACTCATTGTCTGGTCCAAGAGAGCAGGGAAGTATGAGTACAGTGTGACAACTGCAAATTTTTTGGTAAATTGAGATCAAACTGTTGCTATCGTGAATGTGGTGTTTTTTATGTGTATTCACTTGAATTTCCAATTTATATACAGGTGGAGACTTTGAAGTGTGCACTATCGCTAGCAGCCTTGGCAAGAATCTGGAAGAAAGACGGGGTTAATGATGATAATAGGTTATTTTCAATTGCTAGTAGTAACTGTTAAGGTTTTAATATATTGTTTTTTGCGTTTTTGCTTTTTTGGTTGTCTGTAAATTAGTCAAGAACTGATTTGAATTACCCGGTCAAAAAAAAATGCTTTATGTTAGGATGCAGTAATGTTGTTGTCATTACAGCAATTTTTAAGTAACCATATCCACTAAAAGGGTTGTAAAAGTGTAGGTTGATCTGCAAGGTGATGTGTTTGATTTCAGCCTCCATTCTAGTTGAGCCATGATTGGTTGTGTTTAGAAAACTATCACGAGTTCATTTTTATGTTGAGTCTATAATTCGTCAACTTCAACTGTAGCATTGTACAAGTTACGTTCTTATGTACTTTCTACTATTGTCTTAGGTTGGGTACAACATTGGATGAAGTGATTGTTTATCCCATTCCTGCAGCACTTTACCTCGTAAAAAATTTGCTCCAGGTTGGCAGTGATAATTATTCCTCCCCCTTTTCCTTTTCTACTTTTGTTAGTAAATACCCTTATTTTCTTGTATCCCTCCATTTGATTGTATACATGTTTCATTTCTATCTGGCAGTATTACATCTTTGCTTACGTGGATGCTCCAGGGTATCAGATTCTGAAGAATTTCAATATCATAAGTACTGGTATTTTATACCGAATCATACTCAAGAAAAAGTATGCCCTTTCATGTGCAATCGCAAATTATTTTTAGAATGCGAAGTGTTTTGGAAGGCCGTTATAACATGTTTGTTGACAAATGAAATGGTTATGTCAATATCTTCTTAGTTCTTACACTAAATTTTCTCCAGTGCTTTTCATTATTTTTAGAATGTTCATGTTTTTTAAAAGGTTGACTAGAATTAAGAATACCTTTTTGTTTTTGTTTCCGTCTGTGTTCTCAATCACAAATTGTTTGTTGTTTATGAACAACATCATGATTATAAGTAAATAAGGATGGAAGATGCTTGCATACTGTGTTCTAGTGAAATGGGAAAATTACTATCTAATTAAGATGGATTAAGTAAAAATCTGTTCCTCATTACAGCTAAAGTTCAATCTCTACAAATTAAAGTATCCTGAGATTGTTATGAAGATTTGTATAATTTTGTTTCAGATTAAGTGAAATTCAATGGGCGGCTTTTATTCTGTTATGTGCTGGGTGCACAACCGCACAACTAAACACCAAGTAAGAATGATCAGTATCACTCTTCTAGTTGTTTTACATATTGCCATGGTCCATTTTTTTCTTTCAGCATATAGCATTGTTTGTCTCATGGCGTGCATGTTGGTTTCTGTGTTGTCATTTATTAGATTGTTAACAACATATTAGAATCTAGTAACAGCTGAAGGTTTGTTTTAGCTGTTAGAGTATGGTTCACGTATTAATAATTCCAGATGCCACTTGATATAAGACTTTTCATGCATAAGGTTATAATGTGTATAAGGTTTGAGAAATAGTCTTACCCCTGCATTTCAGATAAACCATTTGCTTCACTTGATAACACAGTACCATGTAAAGGAATGAGCGTGAAATTAAGTCATTGGTTTTTGTGTTGGGGTTGTTATTAGAGCATCCACTATTGGTGCCACATGTGGGTCGATTCCGGACTGAAATCGATCAGGAGGCCGGTGTTGACAGTTGCTGGACATCAGTTGATTAGGTGGGTCGCCATTTTTTGTCAACCGAGACTAGGGTTTGACTGGCCTCTTCACACGGGAGGCGTCCAATTTTGTCGATATCAACCGTCCAATTTCATTCGGGAATTGACCATCCTCTTCAGCCTCCTCTCTCTCGGGACCGCCCGTTGTGCATGCTCTTAGAGTACTTAATAAAGTAATAAATTTAGGGTATTTTAACTATTCCTATCTTTTAGGAATTATTTGTAATAAACTTACCATCATTTTAGCAACTCCTGCTTCTTAGGAATGATCTCATCTATAAATACCCGATCATGTTATTTTTGTAGGCGGATTTGATTATTGAACAAACCTGTTACTATCTCCCCTCCCCTTTTCAAGTAGTTTTCCACTTCTTAATCATTCACCCTTCTATCCGATTTCAGTGTTCCTTGTATTTGTTCTAAATTGTAGAACCTGTGACCTTAAGGCCACAAGACAACCACATTAATATTGTGCACCCTTTTTGCCACTTGATTTGTTGAAGTTGATATGTTTACTTAGTATCTTTATTTAAAATTTGAACTTGATCATGGTTTAATATATTGGCTTTCTATTTGAAAATGACATGTTTTTTTTCCAGTTCCGATCATGTTCTTCAAACCCCTGTTCAAGGGTGGATGATGGCAATTGTAAGTTCCTTTTCTTTTTCTTGAAGCTTGTATTTCTAAAACTGAAGGAACGAACAAAAGAAGTTATCTAGCATAAGGTTGCTCCTTAGTACAATTGGAAATAAATTTGCAGGTTATGGCACTTTTGAGTGGTTTTGCTGGAGTGTACACTGAGGTAAACTTTTTGAGTACAAATTTTACACTCCAATATTGTAGAAATGCAATTCATGTTCAAATGCTTCCCATATATAATTCAAGTTCATCAGATTTTGGTTGAACTTTTTGGATTTTGATTCCCCTGAAATGCTCTGAGAGACACTGGCCAACAATGTCTTTAAGGGCTCTGCTGAATGAAAAAAAGTGAAATCTTAATTAGTGATCCAGAAATTCATTTCTACTAATAAGTTTACTTGTCCTTTTGACAGGCTATAATTAAAAAACGCCCTTCCAGAAACATAAATGTGCAGAACTTCTGGTTGTATATATTTGGGATGGTTTTCAATGCAGGTGCAATACTGATTCAAGATTTTGATGCAGTCATGAACAAGTAATTTTAAAATTTCTCTCTTTTTAGGTGCTACTACCGTTGACAGTGTGCTTGTCTCATCTTTTTCATCTCGGTGGTTGCTGTTTAGTAGATATACATTGAGGATATGCATTATTTTATCATGTCCAGATAGGCTCATCAGTATATATATACTTTACAAGTTATTCTCTTAATATGTAGGGGGTTCTTCCATGGATATTCATTAATAACAACTCTCATGATTATCAATCATGCACTCAGGTATCTTAAATATGCTTCCTCTCAGCTTCATCAAGCCAAATATAATATCTCGTTTCCCTGCTTAGTTTTCTACTTTTCAGTAGATACGGCTCCTCTAGATATTAATTTTCTTAGAATAACTTCAATTCGGAACTAAATTTTGTGATTAACAAGCATACTGGAACACTATATTGCACACATGTATTCATTTAGCGAGTATACTGGGACACTTGGTCGCACTTTCATTACTGAATTCTCTTACTCCGCTATTCCTAGTATTGTGCTTTCAGTTAATGTGCATGCACATTGTTTCGTACAGTGGAATTGCTGTTTCTATGGTGATGAAGTATGCTGACAACATTGTGAAGGTAAGACATGAAATGTCACTTTTCACTCAAACACTTCATTTATCATTAGGCTTGACGTATATGCACATCTATGATCTACCCATGTTGTCCAAGGATCCCTATAATAGCTTTGCGCATAAGTTTTTGATCCTAGAACCTCGCAAAAAAAGTTGTACAGTTTAAATATATGAAGTTTGGACTAGTCTTTGGCTGCAGTAAAACTGCAGCTTCAGGGACATGGGAGTTGTCACAATTTGATTCGGTGTTTTCATGGATTGGAGAACTTATTACTCAAAACAAGTGTTAAATGTAGCTTCTCAAATTTGTGCAGGTGTACTCTACTTCAGTTGCAATGCTTCTTACAGCAGTGGTTTCTGTATTCCTGTTCCAGTTTCATCTTTCACTTGCCTTCTTCCTTGGTTCTACGTAAGTCACCTCGTTACATACCATACCAGATTTTAATCATTTTATCTGATTGCCAACTACTCGCTTTCTCTGCTATGCTATGCAAGACTGACTTGAATTTACATTGATTGGACAAGAGTTAACTCGTCAGTTTTCATCTGTTTCCATTCTGTTGACTGTTTGCTTTCCTTCCAGTGTTGTCTCTGTTTCAATATACTTGCACTCCATTGGAAAGCTGCAAAGATAGTCTCCTCGGTACCTCTATCCGCTTGTTCACGCTGTTGGTTCGGTATTCACTATATTTAAAATACAATATAAGAATAGATAGGAAGTAATTGTTCGCCCTGCATAATCCCCTCAGTATATATCTATACTCCAGAACTGGGGTCAGGTACCAGGCAACATATGACACAAAGGAACCTGGCTATGTGATGTAATGTTCTTACACTTTCATTTGGTTCCTTGAATACTTATTAGGTTACATACTGTAATGAATTTTGATGTGTAGTATTTGTTAGCACCTAAATGTGTCAACTTAGCTTTTGTTTGTATGGGCTGTATATTCATGTACAAGGGCCAATAAAGATACATTGATGGTATTTAAACAAGATAGTAATAATTTTTTTTACGAGTGATTCTTTTTGAGAGAGTTACGTTGGTCAAATACAATACAAAATTTTAAACTTGTACAGTTTGTTCCATAAACCCAGGAGAGCTTTTTTTTGACATTATAAAAACCCATGAGATCATATAAAGTCAACTTTTTTTTTTGTATCATTAGAGGCTGACAATTTCTTTCACCTCCTCAAAAATCTATAACAAGCAGCTATAAAGATAATGATTTAAAAATGAGGTACCTAATTTTGTCGGACCTGAAAAATGACACCGTTAAATAGCATTAAATAATCGTGCAAAAATGTAGGGGGTCAAATGGCACTTACCAAATTATGAAGATTTTATTTTGGAATAGTGTAATCATAAACATAATATTTTATTTTTCTTTTCTAATATTTGTGAGATTTTCATGGGTATTAGGAATTTAGGATGAACAAATCTAAGACGAGAGGAAGACCAAAAAAAGGATTTAATTGTAAATGCAAAATACTAACAAAATTCGAAAACAAACTTTTAATTTGATCCATATTCGGCCACATGGAAGGAATAAACATATAGCCAATAAGAAAAGAACACGTGTGAAAACAAAACAGCTCGGTATTGAGCTACAGAGAATCAACACAGTCACCGCCTTTAAAATGGTACGACGTCCAAACGCGCACACACACTAGTCTCGAATCCTCATATCTTCGTAACTGCCCAAAATCTCCCTGCACCCCAACACCCGATCACCACCCAAAACCTCCAGGTATTCTCGTAAATTCCTCAAAGTTCAGGTCCCGAAATCGAAAAGAAATCAAAAGTCCCCCAAATACGCATACAAAGCAATCAGAGGGAGAGAGAGATTGAGATTGAAATCGAATATATTTGGAAAGCGAATCGAAAAATCAGAAAGTGAAAGCGAAGAATGGAGGAATGCATGAGGGAGTGTATGAGGAAGCTGGCGCTGTGGCACACTCGAACCTTCAAGCCCATCATGAGCCACGACGAGCTCGACTCCATCATGGCCACCCTCGGCTTCGTCGCTCTCCCTCCCTCCTCCGCCTCCCGCGAGTACGTCTTCTCCGTCGCCCCCCGCCGCGACTCCTCCGCCGACCCACCGCCCCGACCCAGGCTCCCCTACCCCAGGATCGACGGCCTCCACATCTACACCTACCGCGCCTTCATCGACGCCGTCAACTTCTACCTCGAGATGACCGACATCTCCGATCTCTTCCATATCCGGTACCATTTTTATTTCCTTTTTCCAAATAATATCAATATTCATGTTCGTTGCTAAACTTGGTTTATCTAACAATAAAACTATCATAAAGAATCAGGTTGATGTGTATTTCAGCTCAGCTGAATGATTCTCTTACGAATTCAATTTTTTTGAATATAATTATTGAAATAATTTTATATGTTGAAATGAATAGACATCAAGTTTTATGGATTCAAAATGAATTATAGATTAAGATACATTTAATTGTTATGCACATTTGGATGATAATAGCTCTGTGCAAATGTAGTACTAAGACTCATAGGAGTCTCTTGACTCTTCCTTATCCTACTGGACAATACATCTAACCAAATATATATATCATCATAAACGTTTATTTTTATGAAAAGTATTATTGGGTATGTTATTCCTAAAAACTATTATGTGAATAAATTCGCTTTGATATTTTCTTAAGTTACATATTAAATATTGCTATATGGGAACACATTTTGGCGTTTTGTTATAGGATAATCTGGAGTATTCAATTGGATTAATTTATATATAGAAATGGAGATATTGAAGTAGAGGGCAAGAAATTGCTCTTCAATGAATTGGCATGAAGCTATAAGACAGCATTTTATGCATACATTTAGACACAATAAGTGTACATTTATATACAATAGAGAGCTCTAATCTCTATGGAGAGGGTGTGTTGTAGGATGGGTAGGGTAGGCCTAGTTTGTTGTGGACAAAGACAGTCCTTGAATGAAACACTTGGTCAATCTTCAGCCATGAGGGGTATTAAACTATTGTAAACGGTAAATGGTTTAATTTTTCATCCCTGTTGGTGTTGGATTACATAGCAGTAGGTGGAGCTTGTTTAGTGGTTTCTGCACAATTCAAATAAATATGCAGATATTTTGATAAACAATAAGTTTCATGTCAGTCATAGTATTGAGTGCTTGGAAATGCTTTATCGAGGCATCTTTGCCGACAAGCTGACACTGTAATACTCTATTCAACTACACTGCTGCACAAGATATGCCTCTTATTAACACCCAAGTGTGACAGTGATTTGCTGCCACATAGCCTTACTCTTTGTTCAATAGTAAATTTCATTTTTGTGATCTGTTGTTGTCACAATAATGATGGTTCTTATCAGTTCTTGAGTATATTTTTTTTATAACAAATGGTAATGATATGCAGGGGAATGCCGCTTCATAGAGTTCATGATCGGAGTAAGAAGTGGAGGCGAATGGAAGAAGATGACAGCATATTTGTATACAGAGAAGGAACCCTAGATCAGGCAACCACCAATGCTTATCATTTCAACAAGCATAGTAGCAGCAATGATGACACCAACAGCAGTAGCTGCAGCGGAAATAGTTTGATTCCTATCAGGAACAGAGGTAACAACAATGCTCCAATTAGCAGCCTTGTTTCCTTGAAAGACATTATAGTATGATCTCTTCATGCCCGGATGAGATAGGAACTTAGGAACTTTTGTCTCTCAATTTACGAGTCAATTTAGGGTTTTTGTGGATCTGTCATTTAAGCATGGAAATTGTCCGAAACATGCTGCGAGTTTTTTTGTACAAGGTGATTAACTGTTTGTCTAACTGAAGGAAAGTTGAAGGTGACTTTTTTTGTTTGTGTTCTGAAAGCAACATCTGTTGAGATTTTGGAGGATTTTGAAAGCAAGATCATGTAAAACATTTTCGTTCTATGGAAAATGGTCAAGTTGCATTTGTTGAGAAAAGTAAGTTTGTCTCATGTACATTATTGATTTATTAAGAGACCTTACAAATAGTTTTAAAAACAAGTTAAATACACCGATATAATAAATGATTCGAGAATTGTCTACGCGTTAGTTCTCCAATGTTGATTTAACAAGATATTTTGTTGTCTCTATTTAATTTTAAAATCGGTCGAATTTACTCATAGTATTATCTTTACCTAAATGAAGATAGAATTGGAAACTTTCATTCATGTCAATTTGTTACATGTGTGGAAGACAAACTATATTTTATGGCTAGTGAATGTGACAATAACATGACTTCATTGTACACTGTTATTACCTATCATGAACAATTTGATGGGAGACATATTTCAACCACAACCGTAAAGCTTGATAATAAAATAATATAGGGAAAACTCTGTTTCCTAATCTTTACAAACGTTTTATTATCAAATCCTAATCCGGGTCAAGTTTGGTCTCAATTCCTAACATGATAGGTTTGGAATTTCTCAGAAACTATAAAAAGCTGTCCAAACTCACGATTCCGTCAACTCGTCGAGCATTGGCTTCGGTTGCTTGAGAACGAGGATAAGTTCAATGTCGAGGAAGGCACCATGGGTAATGTACGCCAACAACGACAACGCTTGGATGAGTTGACAAAATCGTGAATTTAGACGGCTTTTTATAGTTTCTGAGAAATTTCAAACCTATTATGTTAGGAATTGAGACCAGACGTTGACCTGGGTTAGGATCTGATAAAGAAACGTTTGTAAAGGTTAGGAAACAAAGTTATCCCAATAATATAACCTGCAAAAAATTCAGGGAGACTCAGAGGGCAAACACAGAAATAAAATGGTTTTATTCAGGATGAGCAGAGTAGAGACAAATTACAAATACAGTTAGTCACCAACTTAAATAAAGAGTGTTTTTTTAAACGAGTAATTGGGGAAGTGTATTAATGCAAGTAATAAACCATACAAGGAAAAGTGTACAAGCACTGAGTTCCATATATGTGTCCAATGTAGCGATCGGGTCTCGAATCAGAAGAACAATAAACCCAAACGTTTGATTAATTGCTGTAAATCTCAAATACTCAGCAAGACAACCTTAATGGCCCTTTTCTACCATTACAACTACAACATCAAATAACAACTACTGCTACTACTAAACTAGATAGGCTAACTAAAGAAATATTCAGAGGTTCAGTCATAGCCTGAAATAGAGCTCTCTCATCCTTTTGTGCGTGAACCAGCTGCGTGAAGAAGAAGCACGGGACCAGCTGAAACAACATCGTTCCAGTATTCCTCCTTTCCTGTTCAGACTTACTCTGAATCGTGACAATCCATTCCCCATAAAACAAGCTTGTCCCCAAGCTTGATTGTAGAGCAATACGATCATCCAACTCTACTAATGAACTGAAGAGCGAAAGTAGATTCCTCCACTGCCTAAGTCATCAACACCCATCGGGGGCCACAATCTCATATGGACTGACCAAGCATCATCAGAGATAAATGAGGGTTTGTGACTTCAACGTCTTGCCAAACCCTTGGGCAGGAGAGACGACCCCAACTAGAATTCCAGGAGGGCTCCCAGATGGGTATGGATTGAGGAAGACCCTGAGCAGAAAAAGGATGGAAGTGGATGATCGGAATGAGGAGCACCGGACGAGGGCTGATAAATAGCCTCACCATGCCCCATGAGACCTCTTGGAGGTCTCGGGTTGTTTAGAAGACTGGAAACTCGATCCTGTATAGGGTTCTTTCTCCAATTCCAGAGTTTCCTCCCTGAACCATATGCATCGTTCAGACATTTAGTGAGAGTCTCATAGGAGGCTTGTAAAACCCCACTCATTCAAAAAGGGTAATATTTGAAATATGAAACGTTAGGGTAGATTTTTGCAACGAGTGAATTTTGAGAAGAAAAATAAAAAAAAGGGAAAAAGGGAAGGAATTTGGGCTGGACTGGAAATGGGACAGGCATTGGGCCAACTCGCTGGCACGGGCCAGCCCAGCTCATTCGTAGAGCCCCGGCCCACGGCCCACGGCCCACGCACCACGCCCAACCCTAGCACACTCGCGTCCTTATTCTTATTCGTGTGCGTGCATGCCTCCCGAGGAAAGAACCGGTCGCCCTCTCTCTCTCGATGTCCCTCCCGAGCTCTCGAACCAGCACTCTCCCTTCTTCTCCCTCACGCTCGAAACTGCCTCACTTTCACCGTTCATCGAACCCTCGTGTAAAGTCCGGCTAAATTAAAAGGACGTAAAATATTAATTTTATTCTACTATAGTGTCGTGGGTAGAAATCGAGTGGGAAAATTAGATCGACTTCAAAAAAAAATGAATTTTCAAATCAGTGTTAACTAATTAAGCAAAAAGGCAAAAAAAAAAAAAAGAAGCTGAGCAGGCCAGACCGACCAGCAGCCCAGCCAGGCCAGGCCCGGCCGACCCAGCACCTCTTCACTTGGGCTGTGAGGCCCGCTTCATCTTCTGAGGCCCAAAGGGGCACCTGGCCCGCACTACTTAAAGGGGAAATTAGGGTTCAGAAACCCTAATTCCATTTTATCCCCTCCTCCTTCGTTTCAGCAACCGACCTCTCTATCCCCTCTCTCTCTCATCGTCCTCGCCGAACCTCGCCGACCCTCTCCCGTTCCTCTTCTTCTTCGTCGAACCTTCAGCCTCTCGACCCACGGCCGACCGTTTCCGACCTCCGTTTCCCCTTCGTCGCCGTCTCCTTCTCCGTCCAACCACCGAGCCCCCCTTCCTTCTCCGTCCAGCCACCGCCTTCCTCACCGAGCCGCCGCCGTCCCGACCTCGCCCCTCAACGACCAGCTCCCTCTCCACAGTTCCCGTCGCCGCCCCGCCACCAGAGAACCAAGCCGAACCACCGCTCCCATACCCGTAGCCACCGTTGTCGTTCTCCATCTCCGTTCCCCTCTCAGATCCGGCCTCGTCTCCCTCAACCCGAGCTCCACCTCGCCGGACCTGGAAGCTCTCCGGCCGAGGTTGATTTGGACGGGAATAGTCAGAACCACCGCTGTGCTCCGCCGCTCCCGCAGACGCCGGCCACCACTCCCCTACGATGAGCCCTACTGCGGTGAGGTTTTGGCCGGCCGGACTCGAAACCCGTGCTTCTCTTTCCCTTTGTTTTCTTCCGTCCCAAATTTGTTGTGAATCTGAGTTGTTAAAACCAGTTGTTTTGGATCTGTTCAACGTTAAATGAAAAGAAGAGAAGTGTTGTAACTCCAGAACATAAATAAAACGAGGTTGATTTAAAAGTTTTTCTTTTTGGTTTGGGATCTGAATCGGTTAGTGCGAAAACAAACTGTAAATTTGGATCTGTTTTGGTTGGAAGCAAAAACAAGGCTTTTGGAAAGAAAGGGTTGTAAAACGAAAAATCAGATTTAAGGAAAAAGGGTTTAAAATAAAAGAATTTAAAATCAGTTTTGATTTAAAGCGGTTTTTAGAATGTGAACGATTTTGGAACCTGAACGTTTAAGCTGGACGTCTAATTCGGACTTAGAACGAGTTTTAAAAGTGGAACGCTGAAACGGGTGTCTCGGGAGCCGTGCCACGAAACCCGTACCTCGGGAATCGTGCCACGAAACCCGGGCCTCGAGATTTATGTATTGGGATGGTGCCTCGGTAAACGTGCACCGGTTTCGGTGCTCGGGTGTTCAAACCCGATTCGTCGTAATCCTGCTTTTAGCCCGCTCGAGTTTAAAATACAAATGTCGGATTTGAACTGGACAAATCGTAATCTTTAACTTAACGGTGGAACCGTTATTAATTGGTGACTTCGTGTTAAATTTAGAGTGCGGCTTCGAGCGAAGAGAAAACCGGAGTTAGACCTAGACGCGGACTTCGCCCTAGAAGATGGCGTTGGCCCGGTCGTCAACAGCTAGGAGACGCTGCTGTGGTTTCGCCTTGAGGTAGGGAAAAGTAGTCGGATCTCGGCCCTGACTAGAGAAAATTAACTGTAGAATTGCATGTGACACCGGGGTGTCGTGGGTTATTTAGGTTATCGAATATTAGAAATGCATGATACGGGAACGTAGCGAATACGGGAAATGCATGTGACACCTAGTAGTGTCGTAGGAGCAGAGAACTTAGCGATAATTGTTTTACTGGAGGCATATGACCATGCCCGGAGGTTGTTGTGAAACTAGTGATCTTAGGACTGTTGGAGGCATCGTTTATGCCGGAGGTTGTTGTGCGTTATTTATTGTCAAGTTTGGGTGGCCTTGAGAGCCCGTGTTACTTATTGCTGAGTCTTGGGTGGCAATGAGAGCCCGTGTTGTCGTTTCGGTGTTTTGGGTGGCCGTGAGTGCCCGTGGGGTTGTGAACCCGTACTTACCGTTGGTGTCTTGGGCGGCCATGAGGGCCCGTAGGGTTGTTGAACCTGTGTTTGGTTGTTGGTGTCTTGTTGGCCTTGAGTGCCTGTGGAGTTGTCACCGGTGTCGTTACTGTCTGTTTGAACTTGTTTGTGATTGTGATTGGTTACTGGTTACTGGTGGAGGTTGTGTGGTGTAGCTAGCCTCCCGACTGGGATCGGGAGAAGCGGAGGGGTTGTGGGCTAGCTCCCCGACTGGGATCGAGGGAAGGACGCGCGGGTGTGGCTAACCACCCGACTGGGATCGGGTGAAGCGGAGAGGTTGTGGGTTAGCCTCCCGACTGGGATCGGGAGAAGTTGCGCGACAGGTCGACTGCCTGACCACGTCTATGATCGGTAAAGGGCGAGAGACAGAGATTGGTTACTGAGCAGCCGGTTTGCGATCCTTTGTGATCTTGTTTGGTATTGTGTGGTCAGTCGTGTCTTGGAGGAGGTCGTCGATCGTAGTGTGGGGTCTACATCACGTGTCCGAATGTTGAGTCAGTTGAGGAAAGTTTGGGTCGTGTGTGTGTCGTTTGAGTCGTTGTTAGTGTTACCGGCATTGTCTGCTAATTATGTCGTAGTCAGTCTGTTATCCGTGGTGGTGAGCGAACGCTCACCCCTAGCTGCTTTTCCTACAGGTACCGTTCGCAGGCTGGTTTAGGTGAGCTTCTGAAGCTTGAAGAGCTTGAAGCGGGTTCTGGGAGTTTTGAGTCTAGTGACGTGTACCTCGTTTGTCCACGTGTTGGGACGTATTTTTAAGTTGTAAATAGTTTTTTTTTTGTTGAACTAAAATGGTATTTTAAGATGTTTTAATGGTAAAGGTTTCAAAGTGTTCTTTATTTTAAACGTTCGCGTCCCGAGTTCGGTTCGCTGAAATTGGGGCGTGACAGCTTGGTATCAGAGCACGAGGTTTCACACCTCGGACTGCACGTCGATTAGGTGGGAGAGTCGAGTCAGTAAAGTCCCGTCGTGCGTTGGGTACGCAAGTCGGAACTCGTGTGTAGACCCGTTAGTACTTGAGTCCTGTTTTTTGTTATGTGCTTGTGCAGTACGGGGTTACTGGCACAGTGTTGTGTGTTGCTGCGTAAAATGTTTTTAAACTGTCACGACTCGACTCAAGGGCGCCCCTGTAGTCGAGCGTGACAGTGTTGATGTCAAGTGGGTACAATGTAGTTCGGGGACGCCTGGACCGGGTTGTAACTACATGATGTCAAGAAATGAGGTTTTAATGAAGTTGAGAAAGTTTTTAAAATCTGATTGGCCCTGAGGGCGTGTTTGATTTTGATTGGCCCTGTGGGCGGGTTTTGATTTTGGTTGTCCCGGTGGGCGAGTGTTGTTGTGTTGTTGTTTGACCGTGTCGGCTTGTGTTTTGATTGAGGTTGAATGACTTGATTTGTCTGTGAGTCGTGGCGCGTGTGTTTGCTGAACTGGTGGTCAAGCGTGTGTGTCGTTTAAGGCAATTTTTTTTTTAAGGATTAAAACGGGTTAAGATTCGAGTTGGAACCGAGTTTGGAAAACAGGTCTGCGCGAGCGTCACGGATCCTGTCACGGATCTGTGACGGACTAGAGCGTTTTGGCGAATGTTAGGTTTTTGTCACGGCACCGTGATCCCAACCGTGACGGAGCCTGTCACGGGTCCGTGACCCCTGTCTTTTACACCGTCTTGATTACGCAGGTTAGTGTTGTGGTTGCGTGAATTGGTTCGCGTTCGTACAGTTTGAGTGCTGGGTTGGCGTAGTTGTGTCCATAGTTTTGAGTTCGAGACTCATTGATGACCTACGGTAGTAATACAGCGTCTCGGGGTGAGAGTCTCGCCGGGTAGAGGTTAGGGTTGGTTCGCTGCGGCGCCGTACGAACTAGGTTCCCCTGTGAACGGGTTATTCGAGGTTTTTCCCTTGCGTGGACGGGTGGTTGGAGTTTTCCTTCACGTGAGTGGGTTGTTTGAGGTTCACTACATGATCGAGTAACTAGGGTATCAAGGCATGAGCAATGGTGGGTTGCTGAGATGAAAGTAGGATCCCCGTTGGAAATTCTCTACGTGATCGGGTAATTGTGGTATTGAGGTTGTAAGCAACAGTAGTTGCTAAATTGAGGACATAATCCCCGTTTCGAGGTTTCCCCCTTACATAAGAGAGTATTTGAGGTGTTAATGACTTGAGCAGTGTGACGTGTTGGTAGTAGGTTTTGGGAGGGTGGTTTGCCCTGGCTAGACTGGCAGGTCTTTGGTGCGTTACTAGTATGCCATAATCGAACGGGTGTCCGTGGAGGTGAGCATAACGCTCATCCCCTTTACTACGTTTCCCGCAAGAGACGAGTAGCGAACACTGGTTTGGTTGCGGAAAGTTATAAGTAAATGCATAGAGGACCGGGTGAGGGTTTGTGCTAGACGTTACCAGAGTAACTAATGGAGTGGTTTTCGGTCTCTGCTTTGAACTTCATTTCTGTTGGATACCGAGGCGTCACACTCGTTGTGTCGTCGAGTTGTGCTGAGAGGTTGGGCTGAGTTTACAGCCGTTGAGTCCACCCCTGCGTCTGGACACGTCGGTTGGTGGTGGTGTGGTTTTGACTAAAGTCTGTCGTGCCTGCGAAGTCAGAGAGGCGAAATGACACCGGAGGTTCGAGAGAGGGCTCAAGAACCCTGAAGCTGAATCGAGTCCTCAACCCGAGGAGTGTGGTATGTTCGGAGCGTTGTATGGTAGGCCGGGTCGATCGCCCGTGTGCTGGGCAGAAGTGAGGAATAAGAGTTTACTGTGTCTAGAACTGGACCGAGAGACAGCTGAGTCGGTCGTGCCACACCTGTGTGGTAGACGAAGAGTTTTAATAGAACGTTCCCTAAGAGAGGGTTAAGTGGAGGGCGTCTGTTTGCATTTCGAGGACGAAATTCATTTAAGGGTGGAAGACTGTAAAGTCCGGCTAAATTAAAAGGACGTAAAATATTAATTTTATTCTACTACAGTGTCGTGGGTAGAAATCGAGTGGGAAAATTAGATCGACTCCAAAAAAAAATGAATTTTCGAATCAGTGTTAACTAATTAAGCAAAAAGGCAAAAAAAAAAAGAAGCTGAGCAGGCCAGATCGACCAGCAGCCCAGCCAGGCCAGGCCCGGCCGACCCAGCACCTCTTCACTTGGGCCGTGAGGCCCTCTTCATCTTCTGAGGCCCAAAGGGGCACCTGGCCCGCACTACTTAAAGGGGAAATTAGGGTTCGGAAACCCTAATTTCATTTTATCCCCTCCTCCTTCGTTTCAGCAGCCGACCTCTCAATCCCCTCTCTCTCTCTCATCGTCCTCGCCGACCCTCTCCCATTCCTCTTCTTCTTCGTCGAACCTTCAGCCTCTCAACCCACGGCCGACCGTCCCCGACCTTCGTTTCCCCTTCGTCGTCGTCTCCTTCTCCGTCCAACCACCGAGCCCCCCTTCCTTCTCCGTCCAGCCACCGCCTTCCTCACCGAACCGCCGCCGTCCCGACCTCGCCCCTCAACGACCAGCTCCCTCTCCACAGTTCCCGTCGCCGCCCCGCCACCAGAGTACCAAGCCGAACCACCGCTCCCACACCCGTAGCCACCGCTGTCGTTCTCCATCTCTGTTCCCCTCTCAGATCCGGCCTCGTCTCCCTCAACCCGAGCTCCACCTCGCCGGACTGTAAATTTGGATCTGTTTTGGTTGGAAGCAAAAACAAGGCTTTTGGAAAGAAAGGGTTGTAAAACGAAAAATCAGATTTAAGGAAAAAGGGTTTAAAATAAAAGAATTTAAAATCAGTTTTGATTTAAAGCGGTTTTTAGAATGTGAACGATTTTGGAACCTGAACGTTTAACCTGGACGTCTAATTCGGACTTAGAACGAGTTTTAAAAGTGGAACGCTGAAACGGGTGGTTGGGAGCCGTGCCACGAAACCCGTACCTCGGGAATCGTGCCACGAAACCCGGGCCTCGAGATTTGTGTATTGGGATGGTGCCTCGGTAAACGTGCATCAGTTTCGGTGCTCGGGTGTGGCTAACCACCCGACTGGGATCGGGTGAAGCGGAGAGGTTGTGGGTTAGCCTCCCGATTGGGATCGAGAGAAGTTGCGCGACAGGTCGACTGCCTGACCACGTCTATGATCGGTAAAGGGCGAGAGACAGAGATTGGTTACTGAGCAGCCGGTTTGCGATCCTTTGTGATCTTGTTTGGTATTGTGTGGTCAGTCGTGTCTTGGAGGAGGTCGTCGATCGTAGTGTGGGGTCTACATCACGTGTCCGAATGTTGAGTCAGTTGAGGAAAGTTTGGGTCGTGTGTGTGTCTTTTGAGTCGTTGTTGGTGTTACCGGCATTGTCTGCTAATTATGTCGTAGTCAGTCTGTTATCCGTGGTGGTGAGCGAACGCTCACCCCTAGCTTCTTTTCCTACAGGTACTGTTCGCAGGCTGGTTTAGGTGAGCTTCTGAAGCTTGAAGAGCTTGAAGCGGGTTCTGGGAGTTTTGAGTCTAGTGACGTGTACCTCGTTTGTCCATGTGTTGAAACGTGTTTTTAAGTTGTAAATAGTTTTTTTTGTTGAACTAAAATGGTATATTAAGGTGTTTTAATGGAAAAGGTTTCAAAGTGTTCTTTATTTTAAACGTTCGTGTCCCGAGTTCGGTTCGCTGAAATTGGGGCGTGACACCTCGTGCATCGTCGGAGCTCTCGCGCTTCGATTTGACGGCAACCTCGAAACCGAGAGCTTCTTGCTCCGTCGTCGTCCCCGAGATCAATCCTGTCGTGCCTCTCGCTTCCAGCCCAGTTTTCCCCTCCGTCAACGCCACCGGAAGCTTTTGCAGGCGACGCTGGTTTGGGAGAGGGTCGCTGGAACGACGCCGGCGAGTCTCCTTCGCCTAATCTGAGACGAGGAGGTCTCTGGCTGCGCCACGACGACCACCGCCCTCTTCCAGGTCATGCGGACACTCCGCCGCCACTCCCAGACATCGCCGGGCGTTCCTTCGAGCTCCCTGCCGTCGTGCTCGCCGCCGGAGCAAAACCCTGGACGGCGACCTCTCCCGGTACTCGAACGGACAAAAGCAGGTCAGGCTTGGGCCTTGTGGTTGGGCCTCGGGTCTCATTGGTTAGGCTTGGATCGGCAGAGCTTGTGCCAGGCTCAGGTCTAAGGCCCGGGTCAGGAACTGGGTCTGGACCGGACTCGGGTTCGGACCGGGTCGGATCGGATCTGGATCCGGGTTTGGGCTTGGATCCGGGTCAATCCAATTTCAAAGAAAAATATTCTAAAATCAGATTAATTAACCGATTTAATTAATTGAAGGTGAGAAATTAAAGGATTAATATAAACATCAGAGGACTTTTGGACAATTACTGGTATTGATTGGACTTGGACTTCGCTTGAGAACTTGGGCTTGGACCCGAGTGAAGACGGAGAGGAAGCTAGCTCGGACATCGACATCTACGAGTATTATTAGAGGAAGACCACAAGGTAGGGAAAATACTAACTCCTCGTGCATTTCAATACTAGTATGCCTATTAGGTTAATAAAATCGGAAAAGTCCTAGAATTGCATATAGGATGCGAATAACTAGAATAAATGTATTTCAATTACTAATAACCGGACGTGTCTAGTAAGCATGCTTAGGATGTGAATCACTAGTGTAACTCGATTTCAATACTTGGGAATTGATTTACTGGAAGAGAGGCCGTGATGAGCCCTCGGATTAGTTGTGTTAGCTTCACATGCTTTGTTTGCTAGTCATTAGGATAGTCAAGAGTCTAATGAAACTAGATTGAATGCATGCTTGAATGCTTGAATGATCGAATGCATGCTTGAGTGATTGAATGGTTGGATGAATGATTGAGTGTAATTGGTTGTGCTAAAGGATATGATCGGGTAAGTGATAGACCGATGGAGTGCGGATGGTAAGTATGATGGTAAGTGTAATTACGGGTATGAATCCCTTGTGTGATTGGTTATGGACCCTGCGGGGCATTGTTTGATTGATCCTACGGGATATTGATTGGTTGTGGACCCTGCGGGGCATTGTTTGATTGATCATGCGGGATATTGATTGGTTATGGACCCTGCGGGGAATTGTTTGGTTGATCCTGCGGGATATTGATTGGTTATGGACCCTGCGGGGCATTGTTTGGTTGATCCTGCGGGATATTGGTTATGGACCCTGCGGGGCATTGGTTGGTTAATCCTGTGGGATTTGATTGGAGGACCCTGCGGGGCGTTGATTGGTTAATCCTGCGGGATATTGGTTATGGACCCTGCGGGCCATTGGTTGGTTGATCCTGCGGGATATTGATGGTCTACCCTGCGGGGAACATTTACTTATTGATTCACCCGAGTGTATGTGTCCCGCGGGAGCATTGTCTCGGTTCTCGATGATCTATGGTCCTTTGGGGGCATTTCCGAGAATCCCGATGATAAGCGTCCCTCAGGGATTGTTTCCGGTAGCCTCGATGTATGTGTCTCCTCTGTACCGAGGGACAATCCGACATAACACAAAGACTATTGTGGATCGGGGTATGGGACCCGAGATGACACAAAGAGTACTGTGAATCGGAGGGTGGTGACTTCATGTCCCACAACATTACTTGAAAGCTCTATCTCCTATTGAGTGTTAAGAAATGTATTGTTTCCCTAAATTCCCATGATTATTGTTAGCTCTTTGAAAGCGTTAAATATATGTTTTATATTGGGATTGAAGTTATTAACGTAGTATTCACTTGCTCTTATTTTAACGGTTATCAAACACTTGCAGTACTTTCCTGTTGATTTCTCATAATACCGTTATTCTTAAGAATTGGATATTATTTCCTCTTTAATCTTTTCATAGTATACTATTTGTTAATGGTATTAACTACATATTGTGTGACCGTGCTAAAGCCATTTTATCACTAAAATGAGGCTAAACTGTTTATGATTTTCCCTACTGAGCGTAAGCTCACCCCTACTTGTTTTATCTGTTGTTTATACAGGCGTGATTGATGAGTAGTGGGCTCGAGGCTCGGGAGCTTCTGGAGAGCGGGGGCATTATGATAGTAGAGACGTCCTTTTTGGTCCCTGTAGTGAACCCTTGTTTTACGTACTCTTACGGAGCCTGGATTCTTATTATTGATTCGGAACTCATTATTCGAGTATTTTATTGGAATCTTATGAAAAATTAATCGGTTTTATTATTCTTTTATTATTATTTATTTATTAACTCAAGTCACGTCTCGAGTCCGGTCAAAACCGGATTTGGCGCGTGACAATTTGGTATCAGAGCTTGGTTTCATTTTGAACGTGTTTTCAAAATCTCGGACCGAACGTCAATTAGGTGGGTAAAGTTTAGGTGGTCTAAGTCGTAGTGCTCAGTGACGCAAGATTTGATGCATAGAGTTGGAACGACACAAGTCTTGATTGTTTCAAAGTTTTTTCAAGTTTGAATCTTGTATATTACAATGGTTGCATTGCTTGATTGGTATCCTTACCCTATTGATTGTAAGTTACAGTGATTGGTGAAACCAAACGATTGAGATCGGGATTGGATTAACGAGCATTGATTGACCCGTTCTAAATTGGTTGTGGAGTAAACCGTTTGTTAAGTATGTTGGTAAGCTTGGTTGCTAGTATGAGTTGTGTGTTGTGCTCTGTTGGGGATTGAGTGTTCTTGTTGTTTACTTAACCGAACGGGTGTGCTGGTCTATTATGTTTATATGGTTGTCTAGCCCGATGCTTCGTGACCCGGGAAACCTAGACCGAGAGATATTCCGGTGTGGTGTAGTACCGTCTTATCCGATGCTTCGTGATCAGGAAAGACTGGTTCCACCCCGATGCTACGTGATATTATGGTCTTATCCGATGCTTCGTGATCCCGAAAGACTAGTTCCACCCGATACTTCGTGATATTATTGTCCTTCCCTATGCTTCGTGATACGAGACTGGTTCCACCCTTATGCTTCGTGATACGGGAAGACTGAGCCGATGATGTTCCGGCACCATACTTTACTGTATTATCCTGATGCTGCGTGTTCTGGAGTGATGAAGCGTTAGTTGTGAAATTGTTGATTGCGTTACCTCCTTGTTTGGCCGTTACTTGATTGGTAAACTTGAAATGTTGACTTATTTAAGTGATAACCGTTATTTGAGAATTAAAGTTGAAAGTTGACCCGAAAAGGGAGTTTAAACAAATAAAGAGTAGAACCCAAGTATTCTTGCACTCTTTTTAACGGTGTTGTGTACTTTGCGGAGCATGAGAACTCTGTGTACGGATTGTATTGTGTACTTTGCGGAGCATGAGAACTCTGTGTACTGATTGTGTTGTGTACTTGGCTCAGCATGAGAACTCTGCGTACTGATTACCTTGTGAATTTGATTGGTAAATGTCCCGCTTAAGCGGAGGGTTAGTGGAAAATACGAATAGGTCATGCCGAAATTCTGTAGAACTGAAATGTTTGCACTATCACGGGTTGACTCAGGGGCGCCACTGTAGTCGAGCGTGATGGTTGGATGTCAATTGGTTACAACGAGATTCGGGGACGCCTGAATCAGGTTGTAACGACGCGAGATCGACATGAAGGTTGGATAAAAGTTAAAGTGTTGAGAACCTGTGGTAAGGAAAGAAATGCTAAGTTTTGATGAAATGGATCATGTTACGATGATAGACCCCACATATTGGGAAGATACCCGATCGAGGAGTATGCATGTTGCCTGGTACTTTGTGTGAATTACTTGAGATTATTCCTATTGTGGGAGTTGATTGATTTGATTGAATCCTCCTATGGGAGTTGATTGATTTGATTGAACCGCTGATTGCTGTTGTGAGATGCACAAGGTGCGGGATTCTTTGTCTATATAAATATTATATATGACTATACTACGTATGATTATACTACTTACTATCGATCCAAGTGGGATCCATATGAGACGCATGAGAACGTCATGTTATGATGAATCGAACCGATTGTGTTCAACTGAGATATGAACTTATATGTTATAAATGCAACGAGTACACGAGATGTCACGTGTTTATATCCCGAGAGGTACTAGGAGCCGCCCGGCTGTGGGGCAGAGCCAGACACCAGCTGTTGGTCTGGCAGGGGCAGCGAGCGCCCAGGGTGTTGCTTCCACAGAGGATCAGAGTTTTGAGGATAGACCGGTGGGGTCACCACCTAGAGCTCCTCCAGTCGCAGAGCCGACTCAGGCGACCCCTATTGATGAGGTGGTTCGCGCAGTCCTAGCAGCGCTCAGCAGGAGACTGCGATACCGACACAAGAGTCTGTGCTTACTGCTGACGCAGTCATTACCGAGATGCCAGGGCAGATGGACAGTTACACGACCCAGGCACTCAGATATTTTCATAGGTTGGGTACACCTATCTTTTCCGGAGGTTCCGACTCTGAGGCAGCTGCAATATGGTTGGAGCGGATTACCCGCAACCTTGACACTTCTGGGGTGTCTGAGGGACGTTTGAGAGTCTCTTTCTCCACCTTCCAGCTCGAAGGTGATGCATATTATTGGTGGCAGTCTGTTCAGACTAGAGTGAGCGATGACTTTCAGCTCTTCAGTAGACTATTCCTGGAGCAGTACTTTCCTCGATCAGTTCGAGATTGGTTATGGACCCTGCGGGGCATTGTTTGGTTGATCCTGCGGGATATTGGTTATGGACCCTACGGGGCATTGGTTGGTTAATCCTGTGGGATTTGATTGGAGGACCCTGCGGGGCGTTGATTGGTTAATCCTGCGGGATATTGGTTATGGACCCTGCGGGCCATTGGTTGGTTGATCCTGCGGGATATTGATGGTCTACCCTGCGGGGAACATTTACTTATTGATTCACCCGAGTGTATGTGTCCCGCGGGAGCATTGTCTCGGTTCTCGATGATCTATGGTCCTTTGGGGGCATTTCCGAGAATCCCGATGATAAGCGTCCCTCAGGGATTGTTTCCGGTAGCCTCGATGTATGTGTCTCCTCTGTACCGAGGGACAATCCGACATAACACAAAGACTATTGTGGATCGGGGTATGGGACCCGAGATGACACAAAGAGTACTGTGAATCGGAGGGTGGTGACTTTATGTCCCACAACATTACTTGAAAGCTCTATCTCCTATTGAGTGTTAAGAAATGTATTGTTTCCCTAAATTCCCATTATTATTGTTAGCTCTTTGAAAGCGTTAAATATATGTTTTATATTGGGATTGAAGTTATTAACGTAGTATTCACTTGCTCTTATTTTAACGGTTATCAAACACTTGCAGTACTTTCCTGTTGATTTCTCATAATACCGTTATTCTTAAGAATTGGATATTATTTTCTCTTTAATCTTTTCATAGTATACTATTTGTTAATGGTATTAACTACATATTGTGCGACCGTGCTAAAGCCATTTTATCACTAAAATGAGGCTAAACTGTTTATGATTTTCCCTACTGAGCGTAAGCTCACCCCTACTTGTTTTATCTGTTGTTTATACAGGCGTGATTGATGAGTAGTGGGCTCGAGGCTCGGGAGCTTCTGGAGAGCGGGGGCATTATGATAGTAGAGACGTCCTTTTTGGTCCCTGTAGTGAACCCTTGTTTTACGTACTCTTACGGAGCCTGGATTCTTATTATTGATTCAGAACTCATTATTCGAGTATTTTATTGGAATCTTATGAAAAATTAATCGGTTTTATTATTCTTTTATTATTATTTATTTATTAACTCAAGTCACGTCTCGAGTCCGGTCAAAACCGGATTTGGGGCTTTTCAAGGCTCCACACACATACAAACTTATATGGTTGACCTCAGGTTAAGCTAGAATTAGTTTTCCTCATTTCTAGTTTTTATAGCTATCGAATACCTTTAGGATGTTTTAATACAACCGACTATGCCTTAATAATAATTATAGGATTACGTATCAAATCACCCCTAAATAATTTACTATCCCACTATTCTCTTTCTTGATTATTATTAAATTTTACTAATATAAGTCCCTTCCATTCAAAAAAACGTAATTAAATATTTGAGATCATCTTCTCAACCTCCCTTTGCGCTTTCCCTTTGGATCCTGCGAAGTTTTTTTATGCTAGGGATTCTTTCAAGCCTTCTCTAGCCACCGCAACGTTGGCCGTCTCCCGCCACCAACGGAGCATCTTCCGATCTGTTTCGGTCTCTCTTCTGCCCCATGTAGGTTTTCGTCTCTACAAAATTTCGTCCCTGATGCTGCCGCCACCATCCTTGAAACTGTCGCCGCCCATGCTGCTGTTGCCGCTTCTAATGCTGCCGCCGTCTTTGATGCCGCCGCCATCCTTAGAGACGTCCCTGAAGTTGCAGCAGTCGGCTCTGCCGTAGCCGGCGTGTTCTTCTCCCTGGCCTCTACCGCCGCAACCACCTCGTCCCCTTTCACGATTATGGCTCTGGCTAATCGAAAGGGCCTCGTTTATTTTGTTTGAGTTTGTCTTTGCAGGATCAATGCCTATCGATCAGAGAATCAAGGATTTCTCCAGGGAAGGGAGCATCAGGGACTGGTCCGACTAAGACGATGATTTGCCTCCCACCACCACCTTTGCTGTTGATGTCCCTCAGGATCTCCGGTACCCCTTTCCCCCTCTTCGCAGTCTGTCTATGCCCATTGGGCATCACAATACCGTCTGCGACGGTTATGGTACTAAAAGGATCAGAGAACTTGTGTTCATCCATTCTGACCTTCTCTTAGTGGTCGGAGAGTCTGTTCCTCGAAATATATTAATGTAATTTGCCTTTGATCAATGATATTGTACCTTTCATGCAAAAAAAAAAAATTGAGATCAATGATGGAAGCGTATAGATTAATGGCACGCATATCTGTATACAATATTTTTTATTATAATCTGAATTTATTGAAGAGGAAAATGTATATATTAATTTAATTAATTTGACCTTCCCATGTATTGTCAATTAACTAATATATTCGTTGTTCATGTGCACAATAAATATTAAAAGAGTTTAAAATCGTGAGTGAAATAAATTGCTGTCTGTATATCAAATATATATATAAATGGCAGCCAGTTGAGACCATAAATATAAAACATTTTCGTTGCCCAAGCAACTCATAATTGAATGCATAAAGTATGCATATGCCAAGTTGATATAATCTAAAATCCATGAAATAACGTGGGAGTTGCTCTTTATTCCATTTGTGCCTCTTACAAAAATTGATACAAGAAGATGTTAGATTTTTTTTGATCGGCAAGGTGTATATAAAACTCAATATTTGAAGTATAGATTAAGGGTGAATATGAAACAAACTAAGAGTATTTCATTGTAGGAACCTCAAGAAACTAAAGCCCCACAATTCGGAGATAAACACAACAAACATGATACAACAAGAAGCACTCAACAGAGTGAGGCTACAACCAAATCAACAGACTTACAACCAGAACAAGAATCAAGAAGAAGCGAAGCCAGAATTTGAGGGGGAATTATAAACAAAAATAGGGAAAGAAAGTTATCCAAACAAGGGGTGGGATAAGAATTTACCTAAGAGAAGCAGACTCTTCGTTCTGAAACCCCAAGCACTGAGCTCACAATCGATCATCCTCATGAATCTGGCGTACACCTAGAAACGCCACAGAGAGGATCCGGTATTTTTACCGAACCTGAGCCAGCACCTTGGAGCTGTAGAGATCAGAATCCACAAAACCATCCCCGACCACTACAACCACCAAGTAGAGAGTGTTTCTAATAACTATCCCTTATCACGAGCGGCGACGAGACCGTGCTGAGGCCAACACCCACAGCCACCACGGGCGGCGAGATCCAATCTTATCCCCACGATCTTGACCAGAGTTGAGAAACGCGTCCCACATCAGGAAAAGGGAGGAAAATCGATGCTCCCCGGAGAGAAGTGCGCCTAGAGGAAGATGACATGGGACAAAAAACCTTGGCCGGAGACAAGACCTTATCAGCGCACGCGAGAGCCACACACCGTCACCACCATGAACGGAGAGGAGCTGAACCCAGAACCGCGTCGATACCGGTAGGGAAGGAAGTCCCACGGTCGGATCTGGGAAAAAAGCCACACTCGGAAATGGAATCATCGAAGGACTCAGCCAAACCCCACCTAAACCTGACTAATTATCTCAAAGACCACGGTGAGTTGAGGAAGACAGCCAGAAATAGCCAGATTTACACCAAACCCACGTCGAAGAGGGTAGATCTTTGGAAACCAGGTCAGAAAAGGAAAGGGCTTGCCAAGAAAGGCGTGGGAAGCAGGGTTAAAAACCGATGAAGGGGAAGAGAGGGAAAAAGGAAACCGAGGAGAGTGCCGACTGTGGCCATGACGATCGAAGCGACCGTAGCCACCGCCGAAAACACGAAGGAGGAAAGGGGGTTTGAGGTGGAGGAAAAGAGGATTCTATTTCTAGAGAGAAGACAGAGAGTCTCTCTCTAGAATCAAGAAAATGTTAGATGAACTGATAAAGTCAAAGAACTTTTCTTGACTTTCGGTCTTTCTTGTCTTCATCGGCCACGACTTCGGCTATGATTGAAGCCAATGTCGACCTACTCCTCCTCTGTCTTTAATTTTTTTGTCTCCCTTTCTTTTCTCTTTCTCGCATCGGTTCTCGACCTCACAACCCTTTCCTCCCGAGGCTTCTTCTTCGTTCTCTTGGTGTGGCTGCTCGGAATCGGACTCCACGTGTGGTGGTGATGCCGTGTGTGGTGGTTTTGGTTTCAGTCGAGACGTGTCTTCCGATCCCGTGCGCGTTCCAATCGACCCTTGTGCTCCGACACCTCCCAACTTTTACTCGATGTTTCCTTTGTCTGTTCATCTACACATTCGACGATATGGACTGGATCTATACTAAGAACTGCTTCTCGTCCTCTCAGGTCGTAGATCGGTATAGATCTACATGTCTTGTTTGGATATTTGGGTGCTCGTGCCCTTGGAGGTTGGCTTCCTCCTGGTCGAATCTCCGGTGAGTCACGCCGACTTTGCCTCGTTCTGCTGTGGGACGCGCTTCTCAGCCCGACTTGTGGATCGTGGGGATTTGGTAGAAACGTTCTCTGGTATGGCTACTGTTACTGTTGGCCACATCACGGTGATGTATGGTGTCGGTTCGGAGTGCTCAAGCCCTATATAGTTCTTTTTTCTTTGGGGTGCTTGTTCTCGATTTTGCTCGTCTCCTTCCGGCGGTGCAATTTGGGTAGGAGCCTAGGTAGGGAGTTTTTTCGCTGATCTGGTTAGTGGTTAGTCTTCTCCGTTTCCATGCTTTCCACTTGATTTTCTTTCCTCATTTATAATTTATCCGGATCCTCTTCTCAATCGGTGGAGATTTGGGGTCAGATTCGCCTAACTCTCCTGTTGGATCGTTAGTGAGTGTTGGCCGTCGATGGTTTAATTCTTTAATCGAGTAGTGTGAGGTTTGTGAGTCTCGAGTAAGCAGTGGAACTGTTAGGTTTTGGGCCTTTCTTCAGTTCTGATGGGCGTTCTCGAGCTCGATTAAGACTCCCCATTCCGGTTTATTGTGGTTGGTTTTAGGGTCGGTAGAGTCGACTCTTTTCAAGTCGATCTGTGGTGCTTACCCGGATTGGGTCTTTCTTATGAAGACTGAGCAATGTTCATTTGTATCCCCTAGCTGCTGAAGATATGCGTGATTATCTCGGTATCACCAAATTTGTGGCTTTACAGACGGAAGTGTACTGAGTATTGAGACGTCGATCATGCCACTTTTATTATTAGTGCTTCATGTTGGTGAAATGTGGGTTTTAGACCTTTTCTTCCTTTCTCTTCATGTTGTTAACATGTGGTAGTTAGGCCAAAAAAATTATGCTCCTACCCTAGACTTGTTTTCTTTCGGTTCTTCTGTTGGTTCAGTTTTTGTAATTCTGGTTTGAGGTGTCTCTTAGGCATGCTCGTGGTTGTATTCAAAGTGTCATGTGTGGCAGGCTCATGGTTGTGGTTTCATTGTGTTGTGCTCTAGTTGTTGACTGCGTCCAACGTTGGCCTTTTGTAGTCTATAGTCAGACTTTGTACTCCTTTTTAACCTCATAAGAGGTTTCATTTTAATATATGCATTGCTGATAAAAAAAGATGGTAGATGAACAACTCAAACTATCCACAATATCAGTTGCACATAACATAGTGTAATGGTTGTTTGTTTCTATACAAATATTTAGGATTTCCTTTGTTTCCATACCGTAGTTTATTGATGGGGCCCCGTCAGTTTGCTTAGGTGTTGGTCTATGACGGATTATTATTGGTCTTAGTGCCATTGTTTGAAATGGAAGCGATTATATGTTTTTGGCTTTTGGGTATCGGTGAAAACCGGACTATCTCTGTCGTTTCAGCGGTATTGACTGCCAGTGTGTTGGCGTCTTCCAACTCTTTGAGTTGGAGCTCTGATGAGATTCAGTGTTCTTCACAAGTGCGAGTAAGGTCAGGGGTGATTTATGAGGATGCAGTGTGTCTTTTGGGGCTTCACGATCGAAAAATATGGGTAGTAGACCCTCTACTTTATGAGCTTCATGGTAGCAACATTTGGGTTCTAGACAAATGTCATTGTTAGTGCTTAATGGTTGTAATATTTGGGTATTTAGACCTTGATTCTCACCTTGTTGTGTTTGTTTTGAGGCTGAGCTTTCATGTCAGTGCTCGAGTCTGTGGTGGTATTTGGTGGTCGGGTTTTTCTGGTTGATCCATTGTTTGGATCTGGTGTTTGGTTAGTGGCTGAGTTCTGTTCAGTCCACTTAGTGATTCTGTTGGGGCGAAATAGTTCGGTCCTTAGAGTTTTGGGGCTTTGCCCTTACGGTTTTGGTGCCTTCCTTTTTCATTCTCTGAAAACAGTTGTCCTTTTATAACACTGCTTTGTTGATCTAAAAAAAACTACCCATGCTAAAATAAATATTAGGCACAATGAAAAGAGGGTTGATATGTTTTCGGGTCGTGCTTTGGTTTTACCTGATCCTTAGTCATATGATAAAGAATGTACTCGTGTGGTGAAGATGAACATCAACTGTTACAACTCTTTAGTTTTAGTTAAAAAGATCGGATTGTAAAAGTAGGAGTGGTTTTACCCAATAGTTGATTTTTATAGAGAGAAATTGGACGTTCGAGATTTGTAGTTATTGTTGAAGAATGGTTTTTGTTCTTACAACAAACCCAAAACACATAACTTAACCAAGTAGACGACGCGCATGAAACTCACAACTAGAGAAATCCTTTACTCCGTCAACAAGAACACAAAACATGCTTATCCAAAAAAAAACAAGAACACAAAACAAATCAGGACTTGAGCATTCTCGTCCTTAAAGGTTACAACTCTTCAACCTCAAGTCACTCTTCATCCTCTGAACAAAGATCGGGGTCGATCTTTAGTTAGGAACTATGGCACACGCCTCCATGCCCGTTGAGTCGTCCTCCTGGACCCATTCCTCTCCCTTCGAGTTGATATCAGGATTGTCAAAGAGCTTCCTTGTAACTTTAATGTCTAAATTACATAATGGGTTATTTACGATTTGGTACCCAAATGTTTCGTCCACGAACGATATGGTACCCTTATAAATTTTTATTCCAATTTGGTAATTAAATGTTTCGTCCACGAACGTTTTGAGGTGACGGGGTTAAAAAACTAACAGATTAAAGTGAAATGTCCATTTTACCCTTTATCATTTTAGTTGACTTTTGACTTAAGTGTAAAAAGACTGTTTTACCCTTTCAATTAATTATTAATAAATTTAATTAATATTTAATAATAGTTGGTTTATTTTTAAATTTTTTTATTAATTAAATTTTTTATTTCAGTATTTTTTATTTTTATTTTATAAAATTAATTATAAATTTGAATTTATTACTTTTCAGAAATTATTTTTTTAAAATTTTCTTTGGATATTCTTTAAATTTGTTTTTCTATTACTTTTCAAACATTTTTAAAAAAAAAACACTTTAAATCTGATTTTTTTTTCTTTTTTCCATTTTAATTTTTTTAATATTTCTTCGCGATTGTTCGTCTTCTTCCTCGAGCAGAATCCTCTCCGGCGAGCACGAGGAGAACCAGGCGGCGTCCCTACCCTCGCCTTGCCTCAACCCAGGTCGCCAGAGATCCTCCTACGCTCGACTCGCCTCAGGCCAAGTCGGAAGGCACGAGGCGAGACGAGGTTCATCGCCGCCGTTGGAGTTGGAGTAAAGCTTCGACAATCGGTCTCGCAAGAACAGATGAAACGAAGAAGATAAAGGGCTTTGATAAAGGGCGTTTGGACGACGAGCTCGGACCTAGGAACCAACGCCGGCGACCTCGAACCTCCCAGGTCTCCAGATCTACTCCGCCCTCGATTCTCTCGACGTTGAGTTTAGATCTGATCGGGCGGCGGTGAGGACAAGCGACGGAGAGCCCACCCCCGACAAGCCAGAGAAGAAGGCCAAATTCTTATTGTCGTTGGCCCTTTGTTCCAGATCTAGCAAATCCCGATCTGGGTTCGTCGAACCCATTTGCTTCAAAACCGTGGTGTGGAGATTAGTTAGTTTTTGTTAAATAGAGAGGAAGAATATGGGAAAGGATAAGGAGAGAAGCTCGACACGCTCAATTTGGAGGCTCTGACAGTGATGATAGGAGGAGAGGTCTGCTGTGGACGAAGAAGATGGCGGCGCCGCTGAAGAACAAAGAAAACGAGAGAGAGACCAACACAATGGGTTAGATTCATCAGGTTTAGATTAGATTTAGATTTATTAGGTTAGATAATTAAGGTTAGATTAGAATAGATTAATTGAGGTTAGATTAATTTGTTTTATTTTTGTAATTATTTCATTTAATAAGTTAAATTAATTAATTCTTATATTTCTTTATTTTATTTTTTATTCTTTTAATTTGATTATTTATTATATTATAACTAATGGTAAAATGGTAATTTTAAGATTAAATTTATAAGGTTGAAATTGATAAGGGCAAAATCATCATTTCACACTTTACTTAATTGCACATGACTAACTTAGAGGAATATTCCGTTAGTATTCTAACGGAATATGCCAATTCAGTCCATGGAAAAATCATTTGGGTACCAAATTGGTTATTTGAAACATATGGGTACCATATCGTTCATGGACAAAACATTTGGGGTACCAAATCGTAAATAACCCTTACATAATTGATCAATAACCTAAGTGCCCGATTTGACAACTTTTGTACTACCATGATATACATACTCATCAACTCCAGCGAGCGTTCCCTATCAAGATGCCTACTACATGATCTAGTCTAGTAAAAAAAATCTCCGCTAAAGTGACTTGGTGCTCCATGCCATGCGTTTATTATATATCCTTGTATTAGTGTGCTACTAAAACCTCCTCTACACCTGTCTTATTATCATTTGGAACAATGAAGGAGTATTGAGCCACCATGATAGTCTTAAAGGTGCATATCCTTAGAGCATATACATCGTTGGGTTTTAAATTAAGGGTTCAGATTCATACAAAATGAATTGGAATCGGGGTTGGTGAATCCTTGAGTTAAAATATACTATTTCCATATCGTAGGTATTTATGCAGAATTCACTAGGGATTCTTGTATGATGTCTTGATGCTGGCTAGATAATTGATAATGATTTGCTGAATTTATTAAATACCAAATTAAAATAGTAAATACTAGGCCTTAGCTCGATCTATGTCCGCACATGCATTCACATGATCCAACACGGTATTCCCTTTCCTCTTCGTAGACTTCTTTCCCAATGGACGCTCTTGAGGTGTTAGGACATTTTGATTAGCGGCTCCCTCGCTCGGATCTGTGGATCCCCAATCTAGTCGGTACTCACCACCGAGAGGTATAATATCATCACCGATGGGAGTTGAAGGGGGTAGGGTTGAGCTGTAATTCCCAACTGAATCCAATTGTTGTCTCTTGTCCCCACCTGTGCCTTCCTCTTTCAAGAACTTCTCTTCATACTTTAGAATGTCATACCAATGCTCTAGCATGAACTTCGACGCTGTGTCCTCTTTGGTGTACCCTTCCTTGGCCATGTTCATGTATTCGACCTTAGAGTAATTACTTGCACAACTTTTCTTGACATGCAAAGTTATTTGTCTCTCGTTGGTTAACCTTCCTTGCATCTTTGGAGGTGCGTAGGCAGGTACATATGAGTTGTTTGTCCTAATCAGGCGAACATAATTTTTTGAGGTCTCTAGATATAGAAGACACGTAGAGGAAGAATGAGAAGACATCCAGGTGGCGTTGTTGTCGCCATGGGAATCAGTGGGGCAAACTTAATATTGGGGAGTGAGGTTTGGGTTCATGAAGAGGGTGGAGTTGAAACTAGGTTTCATGTAAGGGTTTGGGTATAAACCTAGCTGCATGTACGAGTTTTGGCTTATGGGTTGATTGATGTGCAACATACATTGGAAGCCCACGAGCTGCTTTGTATTGAACTTGTGCTCCTCCGCATTGAACCCAGGTGGAGTAGGATTATGCGTATCAGTGTCGTCGGACAATATTTTGATCGGAATACAAGCTTAGTGAGAACAAGAATTTGAGAGAGATATTTTTTAGATAAAGAGAAATTATTGGTGTGTTGATGAAATAGATTGGTTGGTAGTTATAGATATTAAATTTTGTTTTTTTATGTAAAAAGTAATAAATTTGATTAAAAAATTATCGTTGCACTAGCCGTTGGCAAATCCAATGACTATTTTCTGCCACGCCGGTGGCACGTGGCACCTTCTAATTGGCTACCTCCAACTAACGAACCGCACGCATCCGATTCACGTTTGTGAATCGCGACTCACGCATCTTATTCATAAAATAGTGAATCAGAACAAAGAGAGCCACACTTCACATCTTGCGACTCGATTGACCTTTTAGTTGTGGAAGCCTGACCCGGTATAAGTGGCATGTTTTAAAACAAATATTACATGTCTCAAAGATGGGTCGGTTCACAACCTGTTTGTCATCTCCACAATGTGGCCTCCGGTCCTTATGCAAATGTCCACGTCTGCTATAACCCATGTGTAGATGTCCAGTCCTACATTTAAGGAGGAGGATTGAAGTTAAACCCACATCGAAAAAATATAAGAATACATAGGTACTTGTAAAAGCTTAGACATCATCCAACTAATAAGATTAGTCTTTTAGTTGTCGAAGCCCGACCCAATATAAGTGACATGTTTTAAACTAACTTTGGTGCCCATTAGCCTCTTCCGATACATGAAAATATAAATCCGTGTCCCTTTTTGTCACGCCCCAATTCCGGTTGACCGGACTCGAGACGTGAACTTAAAAACAACAATTAAATAAGAACTTTAAATAAGCAAAAGGGTCTCAAATAGCAGTTTAAAACTCCAAAAGTAACGCGAGTCAACAGCTCGTCAACAACAAAAAGTAACTCAGTTTAGAAACAGTAAAAACTGTACGTCTCTAGACACTAGCCAAGACCCTCGTCAGCTCCCATACTCCGAGAATCCTGCTAATACTGATCCCGATCAACACCTGAAAGACAACAAGGTAAAGGGTGAGCTTTCGCTCAGTAGGAAAGGTAGTTAAGGTTATGAACTCAGTTCAATACCACGATTAACCGTCCAATTAGGGAATACTAGCAAGCATAGCTATCAACAATACCCACGGAACAAGTACCAATCACTACTCACCCTCGCAAGGCCACAAACACATATAAAACAACGCACAAAGCCAACCAGCACGCACAGAGCACACAACAAAGACAACACATAATTTAGTACAACCGTTCCCAACATCACCGGCTATCACAAACCTTCTCATTTATATCGTACCGGAACACAAAGCATCGGTCCCGACATCTTCCCGTCACTGAGACTCGGGGTAACATACCTGACCGGCAATACATTCAGACGTATGTCTTCCCGTCAAGGAGACTCGGGGCCTCACGCATAACGGACCGGCACATACCTCGGTCGTACGCCTTCCCGGACCACACAGCATCGTGGTAATGGTCACACCATCCTCGTCCTCGATACTCTACACCGGCATACTCTCTCAGTGTAGGTATCGCATCGGACACACCTCTTCTTGGAACACATAGCAAGAGAATAACACGCAACAGAAGGCCATAGTCCGACCACAGTATACCAACCGAGTCGACTCACCATAACACACAAATCGGTCTATCACTCACCCGATCATGTCACAGTCAAGGTTCACATCATATCAAACACGACACAATTTCCCACACATAGCCATAACATGCCACACCGATTATATCAAAATATGATTCTTAGTCTTATCGACACTTATTCACACAATCATACGTCTCAATCAAGATCATGCATTTCAATCAGCACACAACCTAAGGCTCGACATGGCTATTCTACCAGCACGACAATTTCCCAAGGATTGAAAGCGATTGAACTAGTGAATCACATCCTACATGCAAACTAGACTCGTCCGGTTATTATTCTAGTGAATCACATCCTATATGCGAACCAGGACCTTTCCGGTTATTATTATTAACATACATGCACACTAGTAACTTTCCATAATTGGACCGGTATTCGCTACGTTCCCTACCTTGAAAGCAGTCAACGATCAACTCCTAGCTGCTGACGTCCTGGCTCGCTACCTCCGGTCTTCTCGACGATCGAGGTCAAAGTCTGATTTTAACAAGTAATGGTGGTAATCAGTCCCGGTTCAGTCCGAATCAGTCCTCTAATTTATCAATTAAGTCCTTTAAATTCTCCAATTTAAATCCTTTAAATTTGATAAACAATTAAATCTGATTTTAATTAATTAACCATTTAAAATTGATCTGACCCGGATCTGACCCAACCCGAATCCAGACCCGGTCCGAACCCGGACCCGGACCCAAGTCCAGACCCGACCCAGGCAGCCAGACCCGAACCTGACCAAACCCGAACCCGGTCTAGGCCGAGACCTGGCCTGGCCTGGCCCGAGGCCCGACCTGGCTCGAGGTCGGTCCTTGCCCAAGGTTGGTCCTGGCCTGGTGGCCCAAGCGAGAAGGAAGGGCGAGGGAGAGAGGGGCTAGGGTTTCAGTCGGTCCCAACGGCGACGGCCGGCGGCGGGGAAGCTCGGAGGAAGAGCGGCGGTGGTTGGGAGGGGCGTCAGGGCTCCAGCGTGACCAGGAAGTGATGGTGGTGGCTGGCGCACGACCCAACAACCACCTCCATCTCAGATCTGGCGAGGGTGAGCGAAGCTCGCCGACGGAGGAGAAACGGCGCTGGAGCTCGGAGAAAAGGGGGAAAACATCGGGGAAGGAGGACGGTCGGACGCGTCGCTCACCTGGGTCTAATCCCTTGCCTCCGGCGCGGTGCGATTTGAGCCCGGAAGAGACGAACCAGCGCGAGGCTTCCGGCGGCGGCGGCGTCCAGATCTGGTTCGTGTAGCTCGCCTAACGGCGTGGCTCAGTTCCGGTCACGGGCGTGGCAACGGTGGCTTCAACGTCGGTCTTGTGTCGGCGTGGTTCGATTCGAGACCGGGAGCAGCACGAGGCGTCGTCGGCGGTGAGATGTCAGAGAGATAGAGAGAGAGAGAGAGAGAGAGAGAGAGAGAGAGAGAGAGAAGGTGAAGCGTCTCGGGAAGCGTGCGCGAAGATGAGGAAGCGGAACAGTGTTCCTTAGGGTTAGGGAAGGCTGAATTGGGCTTGGGCTTGGGCTTGGCAGGCTGGGCCTGGTCTGGCTTGGCCCAAGGTCCTTCTTTTTTTTTCAACCAACGACGGTCCGATCTAATAATTTAAATATTAATGATTTTAACCGGGGCGGTCTTTGCACTTTTACTTTATAAATTACATGTTAGATCTTGTTGGTGATTTTAATATCCTAGTATATAACTTGAACCCAATCTTAAAGATCGTGAATGTTGGAGTGTTTAAGTTTTTTTTTGAAAGAAAGGTACAAATTTCATTAATTCATAAAAAGAGTCATTACATGTTTGAATTCTCTGAAGGGTCCCGAACAATAACTATGAGACAGATTGACCGTGGGACACGGTTTGTAAACTACAAAACTGATGAAGACTGCTCAAGGTGGGGCCTGAACACTGCTTGATCTCATGGCGAAGAATCTTTTTGTCTCGCTGAAAATCGAACCTGACCTCATCAGTTTCAACGGGAGGAGAGCGACGATGGTAGATGTGATTCAGGGATCCCTCCGGGTAAAAATCCTCGAATCCTTAGGTAGAAGTCCTGAATCTTCGTTCACTAACCATTAACCTTGCAAAAAGAAACAAAATAGGTAAAATAAAAGAAAACCAGCCGATCATCTTGACCTAGAACTAGGATAGAGATCGAAAAGGAGACCTCGGTAGAGGCCAAGGAGGTGGATACACCGATGAAGACTTCAATGACGATTGCAAAGGCGGTTGGGGCTGCTCAAAAGAGGGGATTCGAGGCGGGGGTCGAGAAGGATGCCAAGGAAGGGATACATCGACAACGGCTTCAATGGCGGTTGCATAAGTGGCATTGGTGCTTAGAAGAGGATATCTGAGGCGGGGATAGCGACTGATGGTGAGGAGAAGGAGATGGAAACCATCGGTATTGCAGAAGGGGGCGGGAACCGAGACCGGAGACATGTTGTTGATGACGGGGTGTCGGGGGAGAGGGGGAGTCAACAACACGATAACTAGCGGGTGTACAAAAAAAAAACTAACAGACATGATTAACGAATGCGCAAAGCAAACCCTAACATAAAAGAAATTTCCTAACAAATTGGAGTGTTTAAGTTAATACGTGTATACTGAAGCATTTGATTAATAAGAAGTCAATAATGCTTGCCATTGACTAGTAGTTTTCAAATGTTGGTTTGCCGTGCTTATAGATGACTAATTGGTAGTTGAATTGCATAAATAATAGGTGTTGAATACCATAAGCATAAGAAAGCAAACACGATAATGTGAAATCTCCAACCATATTCATCGAATGATACCTCGCAATGTTGATTTATATTCATACTACGTGTTTATTTTGACTGAGTACATATTTAAAGAATCTAAATTCACAGCAATAATAAATTGTTATCTTATTGAAACATGTACATAATAAACATAAAAAAAATAGTTGATCGATCTCTTGATAAATTATTTTTAAATTATGAATTATACGTAAGCATTCTACATTATATCTGTATAGCTGGAAATGAACTATATTGACATGATATAATTGTAACTCAAAGTTATAATAAAGAGGGATATCGTGAAAATATGCAAAGGTAATGAGACAAAAGGGGCTTGAAAAACAAGGTCCACTGTGATATTTTAAGCAGTGAGCCTACGAAGAGTACATGTGTATATTATTAACATAATATATATTGCCATGTTTCTAGGTTTGTTTCATTCATATTGAAGGATGCAATTTGTTATTAACAAGGAGATACGGTATCCAAATATTCCATATTTTCTATTAATAACAGATTGAAGTTGTTGAAAGACTCACTCAGAATATTGTTCATATGATCCCTTTCCACACACATGAACTCAACAAGTATTTGTATATAGTTTCAATGTATAAGTTAAATAAACAAGTAGGTACTTTATATATATATATATATTATGAATTTATGATTAGATCTGTATGGGAACATTGTATTTGACTTGTAAGTTGCAAGTTGTAATTATTATTGATATTTTCATTTCCTTAAGTGTCTTGTATTCAATAATTTTCGGCCTCTAAATTTGACATTTTACCAGTCTACTCAAAATGTGTATATATATATATATATAAAAAGAAATCAACTTTGATTCTCATGAGAAATTTGAATGATAACCTTTGTTATAGACGTGGAGTGTGTAACGAAAAGAGAAGTTATTTATCTAATTCGTTATTTCACAATTGAATACCGAACAAGATAGATTGAGTCAAATTCGTTTTTATGTTTATTCTTCAAAATCTGCCTTACAATCAAAGATCGCGTGCTTATGTAGTATTACTAAACCCCAAAGCCCTAATACAATAAGAAAACTAAACCCCAAAGTCCTAATACGAATAAGGAAATATCAAAACCCTAAAATAAAACAAGAAATAAACGCCGGACTCCAAAAGTACGATATTGCCCCTCTAGAAAACCCCAGATGGCCGAAAAACATCGTCGATCATGGCATAGATAAGGTTTTGCCAGATTCTGACACTGACGCATTTTCGGGTTCTCCACCTAATGCGTTAATACTTATTCGATCTGACCTGCATTGATTTTCTTTTTCTATAATAAGATTACTTACAATATTTATTTAATTGATATGAATTGCTAATTTTTGGAGAAAAAAATACGCTCAAATTGCAATGGAAATCTACATGATTAATTGATAAAAATGCTTAAACCCTTAATTTTCATCCTCATGAGTTTGAAATGTAAATATAAACACAATGGTAACATTATGCCTACTCATCTAATCATTTTTAAAAAATAACTAGCAAAAGTAATGCTAAATTATATATATCAACTAAAGACATACATACATCTTATGAAAATACACGTGATAAATAAGAAAATACAAACTTCGTCAGTTGCACGAGGCACACGAATATATAGACTCCAACAGCACAACAAAGTGTATACCTATCCCATCGTCGAATCAAAACCTCTCATATGAAAGGTTGAAGTTTAACTATTGTGATATCCCTTTAGAGACAACATAAATTCCTTGTTTACACGTTAAAAGGAGACATCAATTACATAATTACAAATTCATTGCATAATTGAGAGTAGGAGTGGTTGGTTTCAATCTCTAACAAACCCATCATTGACTTCCTTCCATATATAAAGAGAATCCCCAACACCCTTTTGGGTCTAAGTCATTTGATAAGTTTTATTTTGATCAACAAAGTTTTATTGAGGTCCAAATTTTCAAACTGAAAATAAGGCCATGGGAATAACCCACAAGTACACAGACACATGCATGTCGTTATGACACCCAAACCAGAACCAGCAACAACTTCAGGTCTTAAACCCACAAATTCTACCAAGAAGTGAACTAAAAGCTTAAACAAACTAAGCTTCTTAAACTATCAGGTCTATAACCCTAATTGACACACTTGAAGAACAACCAAATACAACCCAGCAAGACAAAAGCCACAACCAGTAAAAAGAAGAAGAAAAAAACAAGCTAAAACAAGCACAGAAAGGTCAACCGAACCCACCGAACCGCAAAAGTAAGAACCGCACCTCCGGGCTCCAGTGCAACCAAGACGAAGAAACAATCCCCACAGTGGAAGTCCCTCCTACAATCCCAAGCCTAACACAGCCTCCGAACACTGCTCAGTTCCGAAGGAACTCGCCCATGGTCAGCACCACGGAGCAACCGTTAAGGGGAGTAGTGACCATCAGAACCTTAACCCGTCGCTGGAGAACGAATAGGAGAAGGGGGAATGGCCCCGAGTTCGGACTCACCATGAAAGGCCTAGCTGAAGAGAGGAAAAAGGACGATTGTGGCCTCCCCTAGCCAGATATGTCCTCGAGGATGGCCAACACCACCGCAAGACGAGGAGTGGTGTAGATCTCACCACAACCAGACCCTAAACTCCAAAAATCCCCCAAAAAACTCCCCCAAGCCTACAACCAAAAAGATCTGGTGAACCACCCCGCGGCCGGCAACCCATCGGCGGCGGGGCCCCAAAATTAACTTGGGAAAAGAGGACTTACAGAGGCCGGAGTTGGAGACTGAGGAGCTGGTCGGGGAGGAAGAGAGCACGACATGGCCGAACTTCGAGCGCGCTGGATCCACGAACGAGAAAGAGGAAGAGCTCAGGTCACCTAGATCTGTCGAGTTTCGGCCGTAGGCGGTGGGGAAAGAGGAGAGGAGGAAGGAAGAAGCAAGGGGGGAGGCTAAGTCGAGGCAAGGAGGAGAGATCCTCGCCGGCCTCGACCAAGGCCGGAGCCGAGATCGAAGCCGGCGAAGAGGAAAGGGAGAGTGGGCGGCGGCGAAACCTCTCTCGTTCTCTTCCTTATGTTTGGTATTGGTGTCGATTTACAAGAAGTAATGTTCAATTGTTGTTAAGGAAGAGGAAATCAAGAGGGGAAGGGGTGGCTTTACGCGACGCCCTACAGTCAACAAGGGAAAGGGTTCCTCTACAAAACACGATCATGGTCCAAACGTACCTGCTACAACTTCGGTGCAAAAACAGGGTCGTAATACGACTACTCCGGCTAAAGACAACTCTATGCCTTGCCCAGCTGAACGGGAAGGTTCCAACCCCAGTGAACCAATGGTGGCGACTTGTTTTGGTCGTGAGAACTCGTCTCAGGTGACAAGTCACATTAGAACAACGTCAACGGTGGGTGAGGGTCATGAATTGCTCCAATCAGAGATTGTCAATCTTTATTTATCGGTCCACGGTCTTTCTTCCCAATTAATGAACCTCGTCGTGCCAAGTCTTAACTTTTTTTTTTATGGAAATAGGGAAAAAGAACATGAATAAAAGGACTGTATTTATTACATCAAAAGTTTAATACTTGGCTTTTGTTTTCTAATATCACAGGATATAATAAACTATGGGCAGGTTTCTCATTGTTAAATCATCTAAACTCTTGTATGGTTTGTTATATCTACCTAATCCAGGTATTATTGTTGACCATTTATACTTTTTTCTTTTTGAGGTAGTTGACCATTTTATGCTTAATTAAGCTTTTAAAAAGAGAAGTATAAAAAACAAAAGATATTATTATTTCTAAAAGAAAAAGAAACTAAGGAAAATCTCATTTTAGCTTAATTTAACCCACCACCCATCAGTCACATTTATTCCCAAATAAGTGTACCCACCGACATTCGAACCCATGACTTCGAACATAAGTGAGATGCGAGGTATTCACCACCCGACTAACCCGTATGGACACTAAGATATCATGGATATACAATCCTCAATGAAAATTCTAGAAACGACATGGATTAGTTTTGGTGAAATCACATGGTGGAACAAGTTCACAATATAAATATAAAATCTTAATTTTATAATAAACATATAGCTACACAAAGTCTTATGCTCTCCACCTTGAATAAGATGATAGCAAATAAATCTTCAAATTTGATTCTTTAATAAACCTCTCCCTTTCCTTGTTATTTGTCTTCAGGAGAAAATCATTTAAACATAATAGTTGTCTGCTAGCAGATTTACCGAAATATCCCTGGGAGAGCCAGACAATTGACTGGTCAAATGCGTAAATCCAAGTTGAAAAAAAAAAGAGGTAAACGTAATGCTGAGATGCAAAACGACACAGAACAGAAGCACTGCACTTCCAAGCGACACAACTCAGTTTCTGAGAAACAGACAACAATTGGTACTATATTGAGCGGAACCAACTCAGCACGGGCCTCTCTCAATCAGCACGTGCCTCCATCAACCCTATATATACGCCCTCCTCCAAATTCATATCCCACCCCCAAATACCACCAACTATTCGCTACTCTGTCCTTGGCCGTCGGACCAAAAATGGACAACCGCCGGAGAATTTCTAACTCCACCGCCTCCGTCACCGGCGGTGATCCTTTTGGTTCGGCGAAGCAAAAGACAGTTCTGGCGGAAGAGGCCACCGCTAAAGCGTGGGTCCCGTTGTACTTGACCAACGCGCTCTTCTTCACCCTCTTCTTCTCCGTCCTCTCCTATCTGATCGGACGGTGGCGCGAGAAGATCCGAACCTCCACTCCCCTCCACGTCCTCACCGCCTCCGAAATCTCCGCCATCGTCGCGCTCTTCGTCTCCTCGGTCTTCTTCGGCATCGATTTCGTCCACTCTTTGTTTCTCCGACCTCTGCCCGACGTATGGATCGAAGAGGACGACGCGCTCATCATCAAGGAGGACACCCGAAATCTCCCCTGCGCCGCCGCCCTCGACTGTCCCCTTCCCCCAATTTCTCCGATCGCCGCCGTGAAACCGAAATTGGTGGATTCGGTCCCGTCCACGAATCCGATCAGCGATGACGACGAGGAGGTGATCAAATCCGTGGTGGAGGGGACCATCCCTTCGTACTCCCTCGAGACGAAGCTCGGCGACTGCAAGCGTGCGGCGGCGGTACGGCGGGAGGCGCTACAGCGGATCACCGGAAAGTCGCTGGCCGGACTTCCGCTGGAGGGGTTGGATTACGAGTCTATTCTCGGACAGTGCTGCGAGATGCCGGTTGGGTATGTTCAGATTCCGGTGGGAATTGCCGGTCCGTTGGTGCTCGACGGGAGGGAGTACTCTGTTCCGATGGCAACAACCGAGGGGTGTTTGGTTGCGAGCACAAACAGAGGCTGCAAGGCCATCTCGTTGTCGGGCGGCGCCACCAGCGTGGTCCTGGCAGACGGCATGACGAGGGCGCCTGTTGTCCGTTTCGCCACCGCCAAGAGGGCGGCGGAACTAAAGCTCTTCTTAGAGAATGCCGCCAATTTTGATGCCGTGTCTACAGCTTTCAACAGGTACGCTTGTTTTAACTATTGGCTTATATAAGAGAACTGTGATATGTGTTTTAAGCGAGACTTAAGATCATGTGTTCGGTTGATTACAGGTCCAGCAGATTCGCGAGGCTGCAAAAGATAAAATGCGCCATCGCCGGGAAGAATCTTTACCTGAGGTTTACTTGCAGCACCGGCGATGCCATGGGGATGAACATGGTCTCCAAGGGTGTCCAAAATGTTCTCGATTTCCTCCAGAATGATTTCCCTGACATGGATGTCATCGGCATCTCCGGTAAGATATTCACAAGGTTCTAAAAATCGCTAGGCCTTAATACGACAGCCGGATCTTTTGGGGATTAATAGTAATTAATCAGGAATTAACTGGGTCGGTCAACAAAGAAATAAAACATAGATAGGACCTGGCCGGGATTTTTGGAACACTGACTCTATATATTGCACAGTCGGATCTTTGAGGGATTAATTGGAATTAATCAGGAATTAATTGGGTCGACCAACAAAGAAATAAAACATAGATAGGACCTGGTCAGGATTTTTGGAACACTGACTCTTCATATTGCACTATGTAATTACAGATTGAATTGAATCTGAATGCATAAGTTTTTGTGTTGAGCAGGGAATTTTTGCTCGGACAAGAAACCTGCGGCGGTGAATTGGATAGAAGGACGAGGCAAGTCCGTGGTTTGTGAGGCCACAATCAAAGGTGATGTGGTGAAGAAGGTCCTGAAGACCAGCGTAGAGGCGTTGGTGGAGCTCAACATGCTGAAGAACCTTGTGGGCTCTGCTATGGCCGGAGCTCTAGGAGGGTTCAACGCCCACGCCAGCAACATAGTCAGTGCCGTCTTCATAGCCACGGGCCAAGATCCGGCTCAAAACATCGAGAGCTCTCACTGTATCACGATGATGGAAGCTGTCAACAACGGGCAGGACCTTCACGTCTCTGTCACAATGCCTTGTATAGAGGTAATTGACTTTCACTACATGACATCCTCACTAGTAATAATAGTATTTGTAGTTGGTAGGAAGATTCATATTACGTTGTTCCAGGTTGGTACAGTTGGAGGCGGGACACAACTGGCGTCGCAGTCGGCATGCTTGAACCTGCTGGGGGTGAAGGGAGCTTGCAGAGAAGCACCGGGATCGAATGCGCGGCTGCTGGCGACGGTCGTTGCCGGATCTGTTCTCGCCGGTGAGCTGTCGCTGATGTCGGCACTGGCAGCTGGGCAGCTAGTGAAGAGCCACATGAAATATAATAGAGCAAACAAAGGTGTTACCGTTGCTGCCTCATAGTCATAGAATGAAGGGATAATGAGGATGAGATACAATCGTCAGTCCTTTCAACCAAAAATAAACTACCGTCAGAGATCAACTTTTCTTTTCTATTCATTCAACGTGTTTAAGTAATATGTTGTGATTGTGATAGAAAAATTATAGATATGGGGAAAGTTAGGTACATTGATTTATTCTGTACATTATGGCGTGACATTTCTGTACACCCTATTTATATATTAAAAAAAACCATTGACCAGTTTTACTTTTGAATTCTCAAACCATGTTTTTTTGGCGTGATGGACATGAAATTTATTTATTTGAATCGATTACACCAATAAAAATTTGTTAGACCCAAATTATTTACTCGACGATCTAGTATACCAATTAAAGGAAAAAAAAATTCTGACGCCGCCGCTGGCAATAGTTGTGACTCTAGTCACAAAAGCTGCGTTGTTCCCTTTGGCCACCTCCAGCCAAAAGCCATCCGGCCAACAGCGCTCCTCGCCTCCCGGTGCAGCCCACAACTCTTTCGTCACTCGCGTCTCGTGCCGCCATGGCTCAACTCGCTGGCCTCCCTCCGGCCAGTCAGCCAACACCGGCCACGGGTCTCCCTTCCACATCGTTTACGGAGCTTCATCTCATCTCGCTGGCCGCATCTGCATCAAGGCACTTGGCTCCCCCTCCTCATTCCTCCTACCGGAGCCACGACGAGCTAGCCGGACAAGACGATCTCCCCCTTCGTCGCGCCGCCGCCATCTCCCCCCCTTCCGCCTGCGTGTTGCCCATAGTCGCCGGACCGCCAGCTGCTGGATTTGTCCCCTCCAGATCCGGTGGCTCGCCGGCGCCGACAGGTTCTACTACCCCCAAACCTGTCAGATTTCCGTCGCCGGAGGCAGCCAGCTTCGCCGTTCCTCCCAACTTTCCGGAACATTGTGAAGTTGTTCTGATTTTAGGGGCAACGAATTATCTCTCAAACTAGTCCTAACTCCTCACGTTGTTTCGGACCCTAATGGAGTCTAACCACCCAGCTCTCACGAATCAGGATGTAGGGAGACCCAAAGCATTACGTTCCTTGATAATTTCTAACTTTTGGTTTAAACCCTATGGTTATTGCAATCGTGTTAACCTAGCTATCACTAGTCTAGATTTAAACCCAATTTGTATAAGATTTCTGACCTAATTGCAACCCACCTCTTACGAGTGTCAGATTGCAATTCCCACCTTCTATCAGGCCTACCCGAGAGATAGAGCATTAAGCTTAAATCAAATACAAACCCTAAATCAAATCATTCTACACAATCCTCATTCATACAATCAACACCTTGAAAAACAAATCTCTAATCCCCCATAACCCTAGATTATGGGGTTTTAGTTACTCATGAGCAAGGAAGAAGAAGACACCATTGATGAACATAAACAAAGCTTCATAATTGACCAAAGTAGAGAAATACAATACTCAATATTTGATTACAATGATGTTCTTCAAGTGTAAATCCTCTCCTCAAGCTTGCTCTCAACTCTCCTCTCTTCTTAGCTCTCAAAAATACAAGATACCTCTATTGGAAGGCTGAATTTTGGGTAGGGTAAAAATCGAATCTGAAACGAATTAGAGAACCCAGTCTGCGCGCACGTCACGACTCCTTGATGGGACCCGTCACGGACCATGTCACGGATCCATGATGGATCAGAGAGTTTTTGGCCTTTTCGATCTTCGTCACGGCTCCATAGTGGGACCCGTCACGGAACATGTCACGGCTCCGTGGTGGAGCAGAGAGTTTTGGATGGTCTTGGGCCCTTGACAAAAGTTTTATATATCTGAATTCCCTTCGATTTGACATAAAATTCAAGGCAATCGGAGTTTGTATGAAGAAGTTATGCCGTTCGCAAGATCAACCAACTTCCAAAACTCCTAAAACCGGATTTTCCTCTATTTTAGCCTTTTTTCGATCAAATCACCTATAAAACATAATGAGGGACACAATACGAGTAACGAGAGAAAAGTGGTCTAAATTATACAATCCCGGGACTAAAATGCTCAAGAATGTGGGCTAAAAACATCTAGAATCGATGCAATTTATGTCCACATCAGCTGCCACCGCCCTTGCCTCTGCTAGATCTGTCGCCTCCAGATCTGGTTTTGGTTGGGAACCGACTATTTCTGACCCCCCATATTTATCGGCGCTCTGGCATCAGCGACCGTTAGCATTGTCGGTCCACCCAGCGGTCTTATCGGGACGGCCATATCTAGTTTATCTTGTTTCCGTTTAGTTTTATGTCTCTGTTTTTCATAGGTTCCCCCTGCCGGAGTTTTGCCGTCAAGGACTCGGTCGTCCTTCTAAGGCGTTTCACCGATAGAGGTGGTCGCTGCCTCTGGTGGCATGCACGGACGGTCCTCCTATTCGGCGAATCGGGCGTTGAAAGCCAAGTCCGAACATCCGCTGCCATTTGTTCGTGGTTCAAGCCCAAAGCTTTGGCACACTCAAACTGCCCCCAACAGCTGTCTCAGCCTCAGACTACTTCGCACTTAGGGCCTACCGGAGTGTTTGTTTACCGCATAGGAACGCTAGATTGTAGTAGGATGTTTGGTTTGGTCTTTAGGCGCTTTGTCGCAATTTTGTTCGATGTGTCTATGTTCGTTCCGGGGATATCAAACCCGAGAGTTGAGAGCAATTTATCGCACAAATCGTTGTTGGACTTTCCAACGACGGTTGGTGGATGTAACGCTCATGTTGTGTAATTTTCTATTTTACCAATGAAGCTATTTTCAAAAGAAAAAGGAAAGAACAAATGTTTGTGATAATTGCATCTTGAAGAACTGTATGTCAAGAATTTGTTCGGGATGTAACTTTGTACTCCAGTTGTGTCGGCATCAACTTCAAGGTGACGTGTCTAACCTTGTCTATCATTTTTTAGGAAAGTTTACGCTTCATTCAATCAAGGGTAAACTACAAATACCTACCCCATACTTTACACGATTAACCGATACCTACCCCGAACTATTTTTTGAACCGATACCTACTCAATTGTTACCGAAATATAACAAATAGCCCATTCCGTTAGGCTGCCGTGACAGAAATGCTCACGTGATGCGCACATGGCCGAGCAACTTTCAAAATATGGCCAAAATGCCCCTGTTTCCTTTCTTCAACCTAAAGAAGCATTCACTCACGAGCTACGCAGAAGGAGAAGACGATGGGTGGGTCAGTGGTGAGTGGTAGCTGCTCGAAGTCAGAGGGAGAAGACGATGTCAAGCGTTCCTATTGTGGTCTCCCAGCTCCGATAAAGACGTCGAAGACCATGGACAACCCTGGTAGGAGATTTTCCGGATGCGCGAGGTACCAGGTAAGGTTTAAAACTCAGATGACCTAAAATTGATTTCTAGGGTTTCTAAATTTTCGTATATGTCTTGGTTATTTCTCATATGGAAATTGGGGCTGTAGAAACTGTGTATGAACAAGATTTGGTTTTCAATTTCAGAGTTCCCAAAAATGCAAATTTTTCAAGTGGATTGATGCTCCAACTTGTGATGCTGGGAGGGTGTTGTTGCCTGGTTTGTATGCACGAATCAGTGCAATGGAGGGAACTATCAGGAGCTTGGATGAAGAGAATTTGAAGCTACATAAGGATTTAGGTGAAATGTCAAGAAAAAACACAAGACTGGAAATGGAAATTCGAGGAAAGAATGCATGTATTGAAGAGCTAGAGCTGGAGATTGTTGGACTCCTTACTGAAAAAGTTGAGTTGGAAAGGAAGAATGCAACAATTGAGAAGGAGGTAGTTGAATTGGAGAAGAAGATGAAATGGAAAAAAATTATTGTTAACTGTTTATGTATGGTAATATGCATTTGTGTAGCCTATAAGTACAAAAGTTTGGTTAAATCAATGAAATGAGGCTCATGTGTTGCATTACTAATTGTCACAAAGTTTGTAAATTTGAATTGTGTATGTAAATTTGAATTGAATTGTCACAAAATGAGGCTCATGTAAATTTCTGTAGTCTCATGTGTGTTTGTGTGTTCATAAGTTTGCTGCATAAGTAGAAGGTCAAATTCTGCAGCAGATTGATGCAAAATTGGGCATCAAACTACTGCAAAATGATGTTACTTTTGTTGCATAATTGTGCAGCAGATTGATGCAAAATTGGGCATCAAACTGCTGCAAAATTGTGCATCTGTGTAATGCACAATTGTGCATCTGTTTGATGCAAGTTCTTGCATGAATTTCCTGTAGACATCCATTGTACTGAACAGTAAAGGCACATACACTTGAAATGAAGTTCAAATTCATGATAAAATTCAGTACATAAATTCAGATGAAATCCATTCAGTACACACAAAGCATAAAATAACCTAAGCATAGTTGGTGGAATATTGTTGGAGTCTTGAAGGAACCATAAAGGTTCCATCTACCTAGACAAAAGGGCACCACTTGTGCCAACATTCAGAATCTTTCCCACAAAATAATACACATTGTCATAACCCTTGGGACCACATCAAAAAACCCTAAATAATAATCTAAGGCAACCATTTGTTGAGGGAAGATGGTTGTGAGCTGCTCCTCCCTCTTCCAGATCTGCCTCTACCTCTCTCTGCTCTTCCTTGACCTCTGCCTCTCTCAGCTCTTCCTTGACCTCTGCCTCTCTCAGCTCTTCCTTCACCTCTCCCTCTACCTCTGTCAGCTCTCCCTCTACCTCTCCCTGTGGCTGTAGCAGACCCAGCAAAGAAACTTCTTCCTTCAATTCCTCCCACTGAGGTGAATGGTGGCTGCAAAAGTACAAGTAAAAGGCCAGTTATGTAGTGTCTATAATCATGAATTGTAATGCCTTAACCATGTATACCTGATTGGTTTGGCTTCTGAGGTTGAGTTCTTGTTGTGCTAGACCTACAGCAGGTGGTGGAGCTGGTTGAGGGGTACGGGCATGCATTCTTCGCAGAGCTTCTTGCCTCTTAGCTTCAATCTCCTCTTGATTGCATGTCTTCCTTCTTTTCTGCATCCTTTTAGTAATATTATCTTGTCTGCGCTTCTGGACCTCATTGAACTCTTCAGCAGTTTTGAAATGTTGATTCTTGCCCTACGAAACAAACAATTGATTAGTAGTAATAGTAATTGATACATGATCCTTGGACTGCTCAGTAAACAAGTACAGGAGAGAAAACAAACCTTGGACTGCTCAGTTCCTGGTTGCCTTTCTTTCCTTTGTGTTGATGTCTCACCATGATCCTTAGCAGTACATGTTCTCCTGTTGTGACCCTTCCCTTTGCATTTACCACATGTCATCTGACTACTTTTCCTTTGGGCTTTGTATTGGTTCTCAGCCCTCTCACCAGCACTTTCCTTTCTATTTTTCCTAGGTCTACCCGGAGGTTTGTGGACGATTGATGGGTGTATTTTTGGGTACCCTAAATTCCGAGGCCAGTCCTCCCTACTAGGCACTGGTCTAATGTAATCAGAGTATATATCTTTGAAAGTGCTGACATGATAGTATTTGTGCACGTATTTGTTCAGGTCATCCCTAAGAAAAGTGATACATGACATGGCATGGATGCAAGGCAACCCATTCAACTGGAACTCTAAACAAGTACAGGTTTGGGTTTTCAAATCTACTGCAAATGACTTCCCGTATAGTGTGACCTCAAATACACCATCCCCGCTACCTAGTAGTTTGCATTCCCTAGCTTGATCTTTAAGTTTCTCTAGGTCTTTAACAATCGCTTTACAAACTAACCCATCATACCCATCAAACAAACAGTGTCTCCTATAGAAAATACCCATTAATTGTTTCCTAATATCTTCTAATAGTTCAAGTATAGGCATCTCCCTAGCATCTCTGATCCAGTTGTTGAATGAATCAGACAAGCTATTTACCTGGACACTTGTACACGCTCTGGTTGTGTAGAATAGCCTGCACCAGCCTGTAGGGTCCTTGTCCTTCAGCCACTCGTAGGCAGCCTGATCCAGTCTTCTTAATTTCTCCATCCTCTCTTCCAGTTGTGGTGCTGAGGTTGCCTTGGAACAAGACCACACTACTGACTTCAGCTCCTCACCTCTAAACACCGTTTGAAAGTTTTCGACCAAATGTCGAACACAGAATTGGTGTTCGACATCGTGCATCCAATCCTTGAAGAGCTCCACCGGACCCTGCATTAACATGTGAATAAACTCAATGTACGTATACATTTAAGAACTTCGAATAACAACTGACAATGTAATTGCAAAATACCTTTTGTTTATCCGAAAGGAAGACCCAACCACGAACTTCGTTCGGATCATAATCTTCAAAGAACTGCTCTAGAAACCACTTCCACGATGATTTGTTTTTTGCTCCACTACAGCAAAAGCAAGAGGGAACATCATCTTGTTCCCATCCCACCCTACTGCACTCAGCAGTATACCTCCAAAATCACCCTTCAAATGACACCCATCAATGCCAACGATGGGTCTACAGCCACTGAGGAAGCCCCTCTTCTGTGCCCCATACCTGATGTAGATCCTCTTGAAGTGTGGTTTTGATTCTGTCTCCCCTTGTGTGTAAAGGTGTTCAATTTCCACCTTAGCTGTGCTGTTTGCATTGGTTTGACGTACCTACAACAGGGAGATTTTTGTGTTATACAAATTAGGATATGGCCAACAATTTATTAGGTAATTAAGGACAGAAATGGCTACTTTGCTTACCATATGGCAGTATGTGTAAAGATCCTTATACTGCTTCGCCTTCCCCCCCCCCCCCCCCCCCCAAGTATTTCCTTCGTTCTCCAAATAGTCCTATACGCTTGTTGTATATTTAGGTTGACTTTAAGTGTGTTGAGGACCTTGGCTTTCATTTCTTTCCCCTTCATGTTAGGGGATGTCATCACATCACTTAGGAACCTGTAACAAACTTAAAAGGATTACAATTAGTATGCATTCTACATAAAAGGGTTACAATTAAGATAACAACTTTAAATTTGTATTTTACCTGACTGCAAGGTAGTCAACTGTGCACTGTCTGATGCATTGTGTTCCTCCACAATTGTGCCTAGGCATCCAAGTCTTGATCTCAAACAATGTGGTGTCCTTGTCCATACTTGCATAGAAATAGAAAGGGCACCCATCTACTTTGCAAACAATCCCCACCTTAGCTTTTTCGTTCCTTGAGAAATTGTAATCAAAACCATGCTCCACAGCATAGGCTTTGAGTACAAGCCTACACACTCTTGCATTTGCAAAAGTTGAGTAAATGCCTAGTTCAGCATCCCTGATTTCTGAGTCCTCATTCCATATTGGTTGCCATCCCCTATACCTTCTAGGGGCTGGTTCTTCCTCTTCTTCATCTGGATCCACAAAATTCTCAGGAAACACAAAATCAGGTTCTTCTCTAGCTTCTGGGCCATCATCTTCTTCATCTGGATCCACAATAGTGTCAGCACATTGGAATTCAGGTTCTTCTCCAACTTCTGGCCCAGACTCTGCTCCATGTGTTCCTCTATTTGCTGCTCCATCCTCTGCTCCAGCTTGTCCTCTATCTTCTGCCCCATCTTCTTCTTCAACCATAGCTTGTTTCCCTTTCCTAATCCTTTCAGACTCTGCTCTCCTCGATTTCTCCATTTCCTCACTCAGCCAATCTTCCTCTTCCTCACTCTCAACCATAGCTTGTGTTTGGGATTCAGAAACTGGTACAGGTTGTTGGTGGGTTTGAGACTCTGGTTCTTGGGGTATTTCAGCCTCAGCTTGTTGGGGTATTTCACACTCAGGTTCTTGGGGTATTTCAGACTCACTCTCACTTTCACGATCTGAGTCAAGTGAGTGAACCATAATCACTTGACGCATATCATCTTTCCCTTTATGTTGCATTTTCTTAAATTTTTTAGGAGACACATATAACCTAGGCTTAACCACACACTTCTCTAATGGTTTAAATCTAGGTTGTGTATCACCATCTGCTGAGTACAAAACATGTCCCCGTGGGCTTACTATTCGAACTGGCTCTATAGCTGGACCAACATATATTCTCACAATTATTGTTTCAGGGAATGTTGATAATATTACATCTACTTCCTCGTCGTTCTCTATAAGCTTCAACCATGACTCAGTCCATCCCTGTTCCCCAATACGGCTACTAGGAACTTTCCAGAACATAGGGGAATTATGTGGACATCCTAATTGGACTACAGTCAGTTGCAACCTAAAGAAGGAACACATATCCTGAGGAAGAATCACCATTTCAGTGCTCCCTCCCTCATATCGTGTCCAATTATCTGTGATTTCCCCATTATAGTGAAACTCAAATATCCTACTTATGACTTCAGGCTGAGAATATTTCACCAAACACCAAACAACAAAAACAATTTCAGCTACTTTATTGCAAATGTAATGTCAAAGCACTATGTCAAAATCTAGACAAAAAGCCCTAATTTTTATGCTACCTGATTTTAAAACCCTAATTATTTTCCCACAACTTAGATAAAAATTCTCTACTTCGAACCCCCAAATTGCATGCCAAAGCCCTACAATTTTTAACCCACATTTCATGCCAAAACCCTACATTATTTTCCCACAGACAACCACGCATACCAACAATGAGAAACCTCATTTAAGCTAAACTATATCACCCAAGGTTTGAGATACATACTTGTTCTTCTTCTTCAACTCCGAAACCTTCATCGTCATAGTACTCGTACCCCTCGCTCTCTGACTCGGACGCAGAAACCATTGCAGTAGCTCAGCTCCTCGTCTACGACAACAACGCAGCCTCCTCCACCTTCAAATCGGTTACTCCTCCCTTCACCGAGCTTCAAATCGCACTCTCCTCTTCTTCGACTCCTCGTCTCCTCTTCTCTCTACCTTCAGACGCGCGAAACTGAATCCCTAATTTCCAAACCAGTGTATTTGTTCTTTCTTTTTCAATTTTTATGCGCGAGGGTAATTCTGTCTTTCCCTCTTTGCCCGTCACGGCAGCCTAACGGAATGGGCTATTTGTTATATTTCGGTAACAATTGAGTAGGTATCGGTTAAAAAAATAGTTCGGGGTAGGTATCGGTTAATCGTGTAAAGTATGGGGTAGGTATTTGTAGTTTACCCTTCAATCAATTTCGAAACTAGAAACAACATCATAGTCTAGGGATAAACCCGATACAAGTCACGATAAGGACACTTGGTTGAAAGAAACTAATTTCTACAACAAACTGTAGAATAGAATCGGCAACTGGAGATGCGCCCAATAACGCGATACCAAGGAGTTAAATACCCCATAGAGTGGTTCACTTGACTAGTAGGGAAAAAGAAATGTTTCCCCAAGGAACATGACCTTTCCAAATAGGATCGCAATCGAGTTGAGAAGACAGGCAACAACGAACGAGGATCCCATGTGCCTAACAATGACAAAAAACTAAAGGAAACCACCCAAAAGTATCTTTACTAAACCAAAAGAATGGGAAACCACACACTCCACCACTTCTCCCACCTCCAACCAAACCCCTTTAAAACCACAGTCGAATACGGACTAACAAGGTTTCCTAGGTTGCATTCCCACTATTTTGTTTTTGTAGAATTTACCGACAACTCTTTTATCCACCCTATTTTTTTATCAGCGAAAACATATTTAGATTAACCTAAAAGGAGAAAAAGATTACAAACGAGTGCCACGCTAAGGACCCTGAACAAAAAAAAATACAAAGAACCTACACTAAGAATAACACAACCACCAAGACACCAACCATCAAACAGAACGAATTGAACAACAACCCAAGAATTCAAAGTAGCAGACTCATCAACCTGAAGCCCCAAGGCTTATCTCACGCTTGGTCCTCCTCATGAATCCAGCTAACACCAAGAAACGCCTAACAGTAAGGACCTAGTATTTCTACCGAGCCTGATACTGAACCTTGGAACAAACTGGCGCCGGCGAGATCGAGCTGAGGTCAACACCAACAGCCACCACAAATGGAGTTCCTTCTAAATCCTTACCATCCAGACCAGAACCTAGAAATGCATCCCACTAAAGAAGAAAGGAGGAACACTTATACCCCAAACACCTTGACCGGAGACGAGTCCACCCTCAGAAAAACACCAAGACGAGCCCTCGAGCACGCAAACGCGCTGGAACAGGGTAACCAAACCTCAGGACCAAACAGTCAGGCCCAAACATCCAGGCCCATAAAGAGAAGATGGCATGCGACTGACCTAAGCCCACACCTGCCTCCACCCGAATCCACCCTACCCGACCCGGGCAGACGCCTCGAGCTCCGGGCCGACAAAAACGTTGCACGCACAGATCTGGTCAAACACATATCTACCCTATAACAGCACCTCCGGCGAGCTGGTCCGACCTTACAGCAGCCCCTCCGGCGAGCTGGTTCGACCCCACATCAGCACGCCTCCGTCGAGCTGTACCGAGCTGAAGGAACCGAGCTCCATCCAACCAAAAGGAAGATCTGGGGGAAAGAAGACCGAGGACGTCGAGTCGACATGGAGAGACACCAGGAAGAGTTCAGAATCGAGGAGCGAGTCCCACATCTGATCTGAAAACGAGCAGCACCACAAGAGGAAACGCTGGCGAAAAAGACGTCACCGGCAAGACCAAAGAGCCCCCAAAACTCCAATGAAGAAGGGCCAAGCAGAAGCACCAACAACAAGCAGAAGAAGAGGGGAAGAGAGAGAGAATAAAAAGGGAGGGAACCTTACCAGCAACAGCCCAGGCCGAAACCAAGAGCCGTCATCGGCTAGGAAAGGAAGAGGAGGGATGGCGGCCAGAGCTTAGGGTTTTTTTGGGAAGCGTTTGTCTGTTGAACGCGAGATCCACTTTGGTTTTGCATCCTTTTATCCACCCTATTCCTTCGGCCAACATGATTCTTCTTAGATTTTCACCTTTAATCATTTCCTTATACTAACGTCCACATCCATGGGGTGTGATCAAATGGCCGGGGGATTTATCCAAATCATTGAATGATGACATTGCAATCACCCACGAATTCAAGAGCACCACTTCACCATCAAATTTAATTGAATGATGTTTCAGCTTTAAATTTGGTCATGCTACTCGACTATTTGAGATGTCGCACCCACACACCATGCACCATATGAAGGCTTCCATATATACATGATTTTCCTGTTCCAAACTTGTCATGTGTATAGAAAGTCTAGAGAGAGCCTCTGCCCTCTCTCTAGAAACCCTAGCTCTCTCCCTCAAAGCTTGTCGCCGCCCTCCTTCGTTTTCCTCCACCGGCGATCCTTCTGGTCTTTATGACCATGGAGGTAGCCGGCGGTTGTTCCCTTCTCCCCCTTCTTTTTCCCTCAGATCTGGTCTCTAAGGTCGGGTCTTACTTCGCCGCTCCTCTTCCTTCGTCGCGGTCGTTCTCGACGATTGTTGCTGATTTCCGGTTTGCTCTTCGTCGTTCTTTGACTCCTCCTTCTTTTCTATTTTTGGCCGGTGGAGAATAAGAAAAGGGAGAGTAAAACTCTCCTTCTGGATCGTCCTGAGTGTTGGCCTAGGCGAGTTATCTGTTGATAACTGAGCAGTGCGTGGCGAGGATCGACCAGATCTACTCATTGGTGGTCGTTAGGGCCTGGTTTCAGCCTCTTTCGTTGTCCCTTCTCTCGATTCATCTGGTTTCGTCGAGTTCTATCGGGGACGAGATGGGAATCTGATGGATATGACTCCTCTTAGTGGTGTTGGCCTCAAGCTGTGTCGTTTCGGCGCGGAGTAGGGTGCGAGGGCAACGTTTGGTGCGGCTGCTACTCACCTCCTTGGTAAGGTTCGTGACCTACATACTTTCCTTGTAGTTCTTCTGTTCCCGTCCCTTTTGGTCAGTTTTTACGGTCAAGCTGGTGTTGCTGTCGTGTTGGGGCTTCCCCTTTGGTTGAAGAACTGCTTGGTTTGGATGTGGGGGCGTCTGTCCTGGGGTTCCGGTGGGTAGCAGGCGATGGTCAAGGGTGGGGCGTTGGAGTCGGCTTGGTTTTTTGGGGCTCTTGATCTGTTTAGGGTTTTTTTTCTCCTCTTCTTTTTTTTGTTGGGTTGGGCTTTTGCCCTGGTTTTTGGGTCGGTTGTGGGCTTCGGTTTTGGCTAGCCCGACCCTGTTTGGTTCACTGTTTGTTTGTTCCCTGGTTTCCCCTTGTTGGGAACTCTTGTTGTTGTTTTTTTTTCAGTTGTCTCTTCATTGGTGCCCTTGGTTGGGTTTATTGTATCAAGCCTCAGTCTATTGAGGTGTTTCATGAGAATCCTATTCGAGTGGATTGCTCTTCATTGTACTTCCCCCCTGCTCTTTTTTCAAAGAGTAGGCTTTAAATACTGTTTTGTTGATCAAAAAAAAAACTTTCCATGTCTTGTTAAAGGCTCTACCTCGATCCATTTCATGATCTCATCCTCTATCCGGAAGAAAAATATTATTTTTATTTTCATTTTCACCAATTTATCTCTGCTCAGTAAACGATAATGCCTTAGCAACTAAAAGATGAACGAACATTTAGGAATGTTCGTACGCCTTTCAAGTCGCATCTTGTATTGACAAACCTCTATAATCTCCTCAGCAGATCCTTCGATCATTTTCGTATTTCTTTGTACACATGTTGACTATGCCCATTATTTATATATATGTTGATTGCCATATATGGCATGTACTTGCACGATATACAACGAGTAAGGATTTGTTGTGGAGATTGAGGGATGACTTAAATACCTCATTTATGGGTATTCATTAGGGGTGCTTCTCGGCCCGTGCTTGACTCGTCCATGGTACTTTTCTGTCTATCGAGTCTCCGGATGGAGCGACTTTCTCCAAAGTGTTTGGCTACGACTCCACCTCGCGACTTTACTTTCCATATCGGTCCCTTATAACCCCCTCTCGCTTTTGGCCTGTTGTATGGGTGGCCATTAGACGATATGGGTTCTTTTCCTTTGTGTCCTCCACCGCGTCCCTTTAAAATATTTGAGAAAGTCTTGGGGACGTAATGAAAGCTATCTTGTACCAAATAAAGATGGTGTCGCTATGATCCTTAGAGATGTAATGTTAGGGTGGTTTCTGGATACCTTTCTCCTTGATGTGATGGATGTTATTCTGATGTTTTTGTCACTCGTTGTCCTCTTCCGGCTTCAATGGATCTTCCTTGATTGTTTGAAGCAGTTATTCCAGAGGAGTCATGCGGGTGGGGTCCACTAGTCGGACATGGACAACTTTCACTCCATTGGCTATCGAAGTAGCTAGGCCAGCGTGACATGTCGGTGGCCTCCGACCCGATGGTCCCCGTCTGTCTATTTTGGAACTTTATCCCCTCATCGACCGCTCTTCAATTGTATTGAAAGACATCGATTCCACAACCTACAATCCCTTGACATATGCCTTATTCCTTTATATATACAACTATAGTCAGGTAAATGCTCGTAAGTGATCGGGACCATTACATGTCGACTTGTAGTGCTTAGATAGAGAAGGGATTGTTAGTGCAAGGACCTAGTTAGGTTGATCCGAATTCTAATCCTCAAAATCTCATCTCGTCCTCGACCCGTTTTTTCCATATCAACTCTTATACATGCGTCCAGTGTGTTGCCGATGCGATCTCTGATCGCTGCGTTTCTGGTCCTTGCCAAGAGATTGTGAACCTTAACCCACAGAGATGTATGGGTGAAAGAAATGTCCTTTGGTGGCGTTAGTACGCCCTGCACAAGATGAGTAAAATGTGGGGAAACCCTAAGGTTCTCCTTCTAGAGCCCACTTCAGATCTTTCTCCTTCATGAAAAGAAAAGAAGATGAGTCTATCTTCCATCGAATAAACCTGGATGTCTGACATTTGCCAAACGTCTCGCATGAGGCTTCCAACAACTGTGACATTGTGCTTCCGACTCGTAATGAGGGTGCTTGTTAATAAGGTTAGGCACAAAAAAATCATTAAAACCGACCAGCACCGTAGAACTCGAAACCGGAATTTTCAGCAAAATTACTGGTGGTGGAAGTACTAAAAAAGATGCATAATGGTTGGTTACCGGTTCTTCAAAAGTCTAACTGAAATATGAGCCATAGATCCTATCGAGATATACAGTTCCGAATAATCTTTAGTCATTTGATTTATATTATTGTATTCATAATTTCTTTTTATAAAGTCTGATTCTATATGCTAGATTAGTTCAAAGTTGATTATGTTTTTAGATTAGTTTAAAAAGTAAAAGTATTACAGCATTTTCAAATTTGATACATATTAGAATACTCCATTTAATTTTATATGAGTTTATAAATGATAGACATCTTTCCTTGAATTGCTTAAATTAGTAAAAATGAAATTCAGTTTCAATACTTCAATTTGTGTTGACTTTAATTTTTGTTCATATGCATACTTTTGAAGAATGGAGAGAAGTGAAGTGAATTGTTTTTGTTTGTTGTTATTTTATGCTAAACTTGTCTTTCCATTTCTTGTAGTTCTATCGAAGAACATGATAAACCAATCTCGTGTGTATGTTTTTGTAATTTTTTGCATCTAAAATTTGATTGAGAGCTCAGTTGGGCTAGTTCGGTCCCAACTGTTTGGTCTTCTGTATGAGGCCCAACATAATTTTGGTCGGTTGGTTTAAACTGGTTACCGACCGGTCATCCAACTAGTCGGATTTACACAAATTTTTCGGTGCTGGTTTTAGATATGGTGTGATTTTTTTGAAAAAAAAAATTGGTTCTTACCAGGTTGATGGTGAAAGATGGGGTAATGGTTGGTTAACCGACTGATGCCTACCCCTACCTACTAGTGCGAACCCGAAGGGAGAATCCATGCACTCGATATCGTCGTCCGGAATCATTAATTCATCCAGGGACATGCCACCAAAATATCATTGACCCCTTCAACAATCGTCGATGGTGTAGCTAAGTTCTGCTATCATTGCATCTGATTCGTCGCCTTCTTCACCATCAACTTTTGCATGTGTTAGATTGGAGTGTTTGACTATTTCTTGTTTAACCATTCATTGGTCCCAATAGAACTGTTTCGTCTGAGGTGCAGGACATAATCTCCCGTTGGATTGCCCGTGATCCCTACTGACTGGAAGGATAGAAGGTCGGTCTTAATGACACGGAACCGTGGCCGACGAGATGGGCCTTAACCCTTACCTCCTCTAGAGCTAGGTGTTGTCATCGCCTCGGGGGGGTGGAAGCACTTCGTCCCTGTTCCGCCACGTGAGAAAGCGGAAGGACAACTATAGTCTCTGGTTCCTCTGTCGTCGTCTTCGTGATAGTCGGAACCGCCGCCTTTGTTTGGTGTTAAAATATAATTATAATTTGACCTTTAATTATGAGTTTGAGATTTTAGTTGAGTTGATATTCTAATACACGAGATTTTCTCGGCCGGAGTTTTGCCACCTGGGTCTTGGTTTCCAAGGGATGGACAGCTAGGGTGGTTATCGTGGGGGCCGGGCTTATGTAGTCCTGAGGAGAGCCGTTCACTGTAAAGGGTTAAGCGAAGGGGCGAATGGATTCGAAAAGAAAGAGAGAGGGTGGCACCGCTATACCTATTTATCTCTAAAGAGATAATCGCGAGCTAGCTTTTCCGGTACCCTCTTCAAGGGTTCTTGTTTTAAAAAATTGCATAAATACATAGAGATATAGGTCCACGAAACCGGCTTGTTGTTGATCAACAGAATAAAAACAGAATTTAGGCATGACAACAAGAACCATACAACAAAACAGATTCAAGTTCCTAATTCCAACGTACATTACTTGAAACACAAGAAACAAGCATTGTGCAATTCGAAGAAACGGAGCCCCTCAAACAGAGCCATACCTGATCAAGAACTTCTTCTGGCTACAGTCCAGCATTTCACTCAAACTGCACTCCAACTTCCTCTTCTTCAAAATCTTGTGCCGCGACTGAACCGTCTTCTTCAGACCATACCTAAAAAAATCAGGATACTCCGCAACTTCATCGAGCCCCCTCCCCATAACATCCACCAAGAACCTAATCCTCGGCTCTATCGAATTCTGAACACTCTTGATCAGAATCGGAGGATAACCCGTCACCAACGCCGTTATCTGTCTGTCCTCAAAGCCACAGCCCCTCAGATACGCCAGGTTAGGCTTCAAGATCTTCTCCACATCCCTACACAGCACTTCGGAGTAGTTCATCGCCGCTGACTTGAGGTCTACCTCACTCAGCCCCACAGATTTCAAAAACTCCGAAGTGGGCCTCAGCCTTTTCTCGACGCTGTAGCCCATTATAAAAGGGTTATTCATCAACACCTTCCCAATCATCCCTTCCTTGGTGAGGCCCAGCCCAACGAAGAAGTCCACAAGCTCTTTGAGCTTGGACTCGATGCCGTAGCTGACGAGCCTGGGGTTGAGCAGTATCATCTTCCCAACTTGCTTCTCGGGGACCCCGAGAGCTTGGAAGAAAGCGAGGAGCGGGCAGAGCTTCTCTTCCACGTTGTGGGTGAGTAGCTGAGGGAACTTGGCTATGGCGGAGGCTACCTCACGGGGCTTTGTGCCGAGTGTGGTGAGGCACTCGACCATGGGGACGATCTTGTCGTTGAGGTCGAGGGCGAGGATTTTGGGGCATTTTGTTATGATGAAGGGGAGCTTCCTCTCTTGGAGGCCGATGCTTTTGAGGTAATCCCAATTCTCGGAGGCTCTCTCCCTCTGCACGGCCTCGAGCCGCTTGCACTTTTTGAACATTTCTCCGATGTTTTTGTCGGAGAAGCCTCTGTCCTTGAAGAACCATAGCATGCTGCTGCTACTGCTCACTTCCATGTCTCCTGACAACCAAAGTAGAACAGAACAACCTTAAACTAGACAGATTCCAACTCTAAATCGAAAACCCATTTTGAAGTTTGAGCACACGTCTACTAATTTTCCAATTCAGATCAATGTAAATGTCACCATAACACTGAAACCAAATGGGTACTAGCATTCAGTAAATGACACCTTGAAAAGGGTGTAAATTGTGTTTCATAATTAGAAAGCTAAATTCTTCACAAGCCCATATACATTTCCGTGTGCAGGAACGAGGAGAAGGAGATAAATAGGAAGAGGGAGTGTGAAAGGGAGCATCTTTACCTGAAACTTTGCAACATGCGCTTGAGTGAGAGCCTAGGGTATTGTTAGCGACTCAGTGGCAGAGAACAGAGTAAAAGCCCTTCCTGCTACCCGCAAAGCCTTATCTTTGCGCTAAAGGATGAGCATAGGATATGTCATTTCTCTACCCAGACTGGTCTTCTCTAATTACAGATATGCCCTCACCTCATTGCCGACCTGTAAATATTGATGGGTCTTTCGATAAATTATCGGAGTAAAGAGGAAAAATTACTACATATAGGCATAGTAGCTCTTGTTCCAAAATTGTGTAGACTTGGGTCCAAAATCTTAAGCCCAAATGATTCGATCTGGTCTGGTTAAAACTGATAACCGATTCGAACACAAAAATATAAAAATCCAAAAGTAGTATGAATGAGTTACCAAATCGTTCGTGGACGGAACATAAGGGTACCAAAAAGTATATAACCATTTATTTTATCGGGAAAAAAAATTATATTAAAACTTATCCTTAGGTAAAAGAGGAGTACAAGAAGGTCTAGCTACAGACTTCAAAAACTCAAAGAAGGACTCAGCTAACTATAAGGGTGTAAAGAGACAACCAACCAATGCCTAATACAGACTCGTGCGTTGTCAAGAAAAACCGCCTTTGAAGAATCCCAACAAGGGAGAACACAATTCAAAAGGTTTGAAGGCCCATATTTTACAAACATTAAGAACATAAGATGATATATGTCTATAACTTGATTTTCCTACCATGAAGCACACTAGATTTTAAAACTAGGTCAAAACCTAATTTTTCTAACCTTTAAACTCAAAACGATACTGATACAAACCCAACCAACTTCCTAGAAAAGGGATACCCTGTCTCATTAGGACCATTCCCCTATCACAAAGACTGGTAGACGGTGACTAACTAATCGTCAGCCAACACCGCAAACGAAAGAGACAGATCGGAAGACAAAACCCAACCGAACACACTATACCCGATAGTCTAATCTGAAGGTAATCGTTAAGAGGCATAATGACCAAACCCTCGCTGACAGCCAACACCTAGAACCAGCGAGTCCTAATCACGAAAGTGAAAGGAAGCAACTAAATATCAAGAAAACTACGACAAAGAGACAATGTGGGAACACAATCAAAAGTCAAGGGTTAGGAGTACAAGTACCAAAACCACAGCGAACCGCCAGATCCACAACGATCAACACCCAAGAGGTAGAAGAAGCGCGTCCCACGACCAGATTTGAAATGAAACGCCAAGCAACCAAACGAATCTCCAATCGCGACTAGCTCAAATCCACAACGATCAACACCCGAGAAGATGAAGAAGCACGTCACACGACCAGAACTGGATTATTCACCTCTAAGGAAACAAGATAGGCTCCACAACCACCACCAATAGGAACAATCTATAGTAGAGTCGAGGATTCCAGAGGCCAACACCAAAATCGGGCTAAGCTCCTTAAAATTGCTAACACCACAATCACTACGCCTTATGAAAAAGCGATGTCCGCCACAAAGGCCAGAAGTTAAGTGTCACGGTAGAAAAAGTAGAATAAGGTAAATATAACCAAACTTCGTCAAGAGCCACAATAGGTCAGCACAATCGAAGTCCAACTCCGTCCGACCCAAAGCTGTAACCCCTCCTAAAACACCAACTTCAAAGACAACTACAACATGGCTAGGGAAATCAGACGATTAGAGTCGTCAGAGATCTGTCTAGACTTTAGCAACAACAACGCTAGAGGAGGGCCAGAGATAAGGACTCGAGGCTTGAGCTCCAGGTCGGAACCAACTAGAAGGAGCAAAATAGATCTGCGCCCCAGCAACGAACACGAATGGTTGGCTTCGACGAGCTGACGATAGCGAGGCAACAACAAGACAAAGCTCCGACGAGTCAGGACAGAGACGGCTTCAGACCCAAACCATGAGTTAGCCCAAATTTGACCCGAGACGAGACGAGATTTGGAACCGAAGGGCCCAGAAAGAGCAGAGGAAGAACGACAAAGAACTGACGCGTCACCGGCCACACGTCGGTGAGAGACCTTCCCTAGCAACCCTGTAAAACCCGACTACAACACTACTTCCTCAAGCTACGAAGGTGAGGAATACGAAGACAGATAGGGAGGTAGAAAAGCAAAACACGAGTCAAAGAAAAAGGAGGGAGAGGTGGTTACCACCGACGACGTCCATAACTCGAGGCTTAGCTCCGCTAACGGGTGGAGGAGAATGAAGGGGCTACACTAACTGGCGGCTAGGATTTTTCGTAGAGAAAAGTAATGACTTTGAGATGATTAAGTAAATTATTTCCTCTACCCCTTTTAAATTTGTGTTCTAAAAGGCGAGTTAAAAGATCAGACAAGAAGCAAGTGGGGTCGGTGCCGGCCCCGTTTGTCCCGGCGATGCCGAAGTTCACTGAACCACCCTTCATGACAACGGGTATAAATAAAATCAATTTAATACGTACCAAATACTACATCCTAATCGTCAACTCTTTTTAAAACCACATTTAATTCAAAGTCAGCCACAAAACAAGAACACCAAATTGCAAGTAACCTTTCCTATATAAACCCCAACACCCATCTAGATGATACATCCTCATCTCATTCATTCCCCCAATAATCTAAACCATGATCTGCTTATTGTATGCCGGTTCTCCGGCGAGCGCCGCGGCCTTGATTTTCTGCACTTGCATATTGCTCCCATTCGTTGAACTCAAGAACGCCGTCTTCAGCATATTCCGGTCTCCGGCCAAGAGCTACGGCCTTCCGGTGGCTAGGTTCGGAGACTTGAGAGGCGGCGGCACCGAGGCGTGCTCGGTGTGCTTGGCGGAGTTCGGTGAGGAAGATTTGGCGAGCAAGCTTTGTAGATGTGGTCATGTCTTCCATACGGATTGCATCAGGAGCTGGCTTGATCGGAACCAATTTACGTGCCCATTGTGCCGGACTTTTCTTCTCGAATATTGTATAGGTTCTTCTTGACTATTGCTTCTTCAATGAGCATATTCTTTTCTTTTCTTTTTTCTGGTTAGAACATTGAATGTTACAAGTAAATGCAAGGATTGTGAATGGTATTTTTTAAATTGTCACGCCATGTTGAAATTAATTTATTCTATCCATAAAAGTTATGAGAATGACATTGCTCTACCACTTGATTTTAATATACATTATTTTATTATTTAGAATTAAACGAAATTGATGGATGAATTAAAATATAGTTATCTTAATATTGTGTTCAATGATCATTAGTGAACGAAGATTTGTTTGGGGTGTAAAGGAATATCTTGAATGGGCAATTTAAAAGGCAAATTAGTGAAAAGACAATAGGTTTTATCAGATAAAGTGAGGACGAATAATCATTTAAATTACGTGTGTATTGTATTGGCATAAGCTTTCAAACAGCATTGCAATAATATATATTTTGTGTTGTGAACACACTAATTAAAATTAGCAGATATGAGATTATATATTCTGCAAGTGTACTGTTGTTTTTCCGGAAAAGGAAGCTTAATAAATACGTGTATGTTCAGGTGGAATCATACAATAAGTCAAGGGTCAAACCATATATGAGTAAGCAAGATCAAGTCGTTCTTGGGATCTGTGGATACAATTATTGAATTATCTAATTACGTTTCTTTTAGAAAAACAACGAGATCTTCGTAAGATTGTCTTAATTTTGAGACTTCTTTCTACCCCAACAGTCGATTGCTATGGAGTTCTTCCCAAAAACCTCTGTCTTTATGTTTGTAGCCAGCAACATGTCGGTGATACTCGTCGTTGTTCCTATCAGTGGTTCTCTTCTTCCCTTCCCGTGCCCCCACCAACCCGTCGCAGCAGCGAAACCTGGGAAGGTGGAGCGTCGCCGACAGAAGCCGAAGCCGACCCTCCAAGTTGCGATCCCTCCGCCTCTGGGATAGATCTCAGAGGAGGTCTCCTTCGCCGTAGGGTCATCGTCTCCTACCCGGGTGGTTAAACCGAAATGGGGGAGGCCTCTGCGTCGACCACCGGTGCCTTCTTCCCCAAGTAAGGGCCTTCTCGCCCTACCTCCTCTAAAACTTAGCGGACTGCCTTACGCAACAAGCCGCGACCTCGCTCTGGTTCCTTTGAGCACTAGAGGGACGTCGTGCCCTACAAGCCATGCTACCGCTCCAGCTCTCCCGAAACAAGTCGGCCCGTGATCCCACTATGGTTCCCCTGAACCCTAGAGTTTCGGCGTGCCCGCGAGTACCATTACGTTGGACCCCTCAATCCCGAGCACCCCGCTCCTCCCTGTGTGCCATGACCTTGCTTTGGCACCGCTGCTTGGCAACGGGGCTCCTAGGGTTTCAACGCCGACTGATGTTATCTCAGCCCTGCCTAGGGTTGAGGGTCCCCTAGGTCTGGTTCCTGGTCGTGCACCTGTTCCTAAGATTACTTGGGACCAGGTACGCATTCTCTCAGATGAGGTTCCGGATGCCAACCCTAATGCACTTCCCCCGTTGCAGAGGAAGGGAAGGCCCCCATGGATGAATTGCCAAGAACGGCAGTGATGGCCTTGAGACTAGGGCGTTGTCTCCCTAATCAGGCCTCACTTGTCACTACTCACCGTCGTCGTCTCCCCTCGCTGACATCGTCACTATCACCATTTCCGCTTGATCACTACTTAGAGCAACGAGTTGCATGGGATTAGGTATTGCAAATTGAAATGTACTGGAATTGAATAAGAAATATGGATCAAGTAAGTTAGATTTTATTTTATTTCTAAATTAAGTTTGTTTTAATTATTTTATTAATTTATTTTTATACTTATTTATTTATTTATTTTATTTATTATTGAATAAGGGTATAAAGATAATTTTCTAATACAATTTATAGTGTATAAATAATTAAAAGTAAAATCATAATTTTACTATTTATTAACTGACACATGGTATTATATGACTAATGGAATAAAATAATCCATAAAGATTAGTAGACAAAATAAAAAAAAATATCAAATTGTACATTTTGAAACATATAGGATTTAAAAGTTTATGGGCAAAACAAAAGTATACTAAAAAAATATTTAACCAAAAAACTAGAGAAAAATTAAAACTCAAACGGCTAGTAATTATTTTTGATAATTAATGTGGAAAACAAATTACATCTGATGTTGGGAAAAATTTAATATGGTCAACAATAATTTATTAATATGGTCAAAAGTAATTAATTTTGATAATTTGAAAAAGGAAAAAAAATCCCAACGGCTAGTATACGTACAAACACCACATGATTTACATTACCCTCTTAGGAATTCTCATCATTGAGTAATACTGGTTTGTCTTAAAGTAAATAGTATTGACCCGAATAAAGGAAATATGGTCGACAATACTTTTTTTTATAAAGGAAATAGTAATGATATATAATTATTAGTCATCATTGGGAGCCACTAAATTACCATTTTATCCTTGGATAATAATATTAAATTAAATTAAAAAAATAATTGTAGATTAAATTAAATTTGAGAATAAAAATAAATTTAAGATATAATAATAAAATAATAAAAAATTTAAAAAATCAAAACCTAAACTAAACCTCATCTAACTTTATTATCTAATCTAATCTATTCTAACCTTACTTACCCTAATCATCTAACCTATCTATGTCCCAATCTCATATCTCACAGAACCTAAACATGTGCTCATTCTCATCTTCACCACTAGGGGTGTTCAAAAAACCCGTGACCCACAACCTGATCCATAATCCGACCGATCCGAAACCCGTATGAGACATATCCGCGGGTAACGGATCGGATTACGGATCAAATATCTCAATATCCGATAAATATCGGGTGGGAGATGGATTATGAGTCTGAGACCCGCGGGTCACCCGACCCACCCGATCAGCACCAACTATACTTCAAGTTCAACCCATTTGTAATTAATTCCCACTCACATTCTCAGCCACACAATCCATTAAAGGGCATTTAATACACCTTAGTTGTCAACAACTCTTCTCTCAACCACACGTGATCCCATCTCCATCTACATCTTATCCTTACACAATCCTTATTTCTACTAACCTCATCTTCTTCTTGTAGATTTGAAACTTCCTCTTTCTCTCTCACAAACAACGAACCATAGGCTTCTTCCCTCAAAATTCCAAACGAACAGTGAATCCCTCTATCACGAACAGCAAATCGAAGAAAGACCACAACATGGTTAATCGCCTCACCATCGTCTGTAAGAACTGCTCCCGGTCGAACCAGTGACTTCTAAGACAAGTTTGACTTTCGGCCGGAAAAGTCAACCGATGACTCAGGAGGTCACTCGGGGCTTTTCCGGGGCCCAAAAAGCTTAGCCGTCATCACGGTTGGCTTAATTGGGCCGTTTCCTTTCGTTTGAGTATAATATTGGGGAAAGTCATTTTGGTCAAAATTGGATTTTATATCGACTAAAGCCAAATTAATTAATGTGCTGGAAATTTAAGTGGAGACTATTGGACCCTACTTGGAAACATGTCCCTAAAATATTAGAAGAGAGGAAAGGAGTGGTCTTGGACCATTATACCCTCCTAAGGGCCTCAAAGTGGGAAAATATCTAAAGGGGCCTTTGGTCTTTTTACCAATTAGGTCTATTAAAGAAAAAGGGAGCAACAATTTCATCTTATTTGCTAGTGTTGGCCGACCATATAGAGAGAAAAGAAGAAGAGGAAGAGCAATGGAGTCTTGAAGAAGAAGCAAGTGAAAGGAGGCACCTTGGGTTCTTTTTCTACCACTTTCTTCTCCAAAATCTCACCATCTTATTCATCTCATTCTCCTAAAGGTAAGAACACTATCTAAATCTCTTTTCCTTTCATTTCATTTCATGGGTTTTGGCTTGGTTTTGCTAGAAGTTGTTGAGTTTTGATTGGGTTAGTGTTAGATGATGTTGTTGAGAAGTATTTGTTGGTGTTTGATGGAAATCCTTGGGTTTTATTGGTTTTTGAAGTTGGAATTAGTTTGAATTGTTGAGGTTTTGATGATTCCTACCATGATGTTTGGCAGATCCTACGGGATAATGATTGGTTATTGGACCCTGCGGGGCATTGATTATCGGAGCCTGAGGGCATTGGTTATTGAACCATGCGGGGCATTGAGTATTGGACCCTGCGGGAATTGGTTATTGGACCCTGCGGGGCATTGATGATCGGAGCCTGAGGGCATTGGAGGTGGACCCTGTGGGGCAATTGGATGATTTACCCTGCAGGGAATGGTTACTTGTTGTTTCACCCAAGTGTATGCGTCCTGCGGGAGCACTACCTTGGTTCCCTATGACAAATGGTCCTTTGGAGGCATTTCCGAGAATCCCGATGATAAGCGTCCCTTTGGGATTGTTTCCGGTGCCCCGATGCATGTGCCTCCTCTGGACCGAGGGAAAATCTGATATGATATGAATTCTCTGGTGGATCGGAGTATGGGAACCGATGTGACACCAGAATCTATTCATGGATCGGAGGCTTGAGAAAGCAAGTGGTTGGTATGATATTACTTGCTCCCATTTTAATGGTTATGAAATACTTATAGTACTTTTCACGTAATCTTTTAAAGTTACAGTTATGTTTGAGAATGCGATATTATTCTTATTTATAATGATTCCTAGTATTTCATTGTTTGATAGTGTTTAATCGTAATTTGCGTTGCCATGCTAAGGCAGTTTTTGTTACTAAACTGAAGGTTATTTTATTTCCGATTTTCCCTACTGAGCACAAACTCACCCCTATGGTTTTCTTACTATTTTTACAGGTGTCCCTGATGTTTAGGGAGTTCGAGGCTCGGGAGCTTCTGGATGTTTTGGGGGTTATTCTAGAGATGTGTTGGTCTTTTGTACTAAACACTATTTATCTTGCACTTAATGTTGAGTTTTGACTCATATTTGAGGTTTTTGGATTATTCATTATGAGGATTTGATGGAGTTTATTTGAAGTTTTAAAAGATCTATTAATTGTCCATTATTTTCCATTATTAACTCAGGTCACATCTCGAGTCCGGTCAAAACCGGGTTTGGGGCGTGACATCGTCCCTCTCTCCGCCACAATCCCACTTTTCCCTGCTTTCTTTCTTCCTCTTGTCCACCTTTTATTTCGTCTCCAACGAACCTCTACATCGCTTCATTCTTCTTCATTCTTCTTCCTTTCGCCTCTAATCTTCTCCATGTTTCCCGGTGAGGCGACTAATATCTCACATACGTGGGTTTTGAGGGACAAACATAGCGGCTGAGTTTGACTTGGGTACAGAGAGTAGAGGTTTTGATAGGTTAAAAAATTAAGTTGCGGATTTTCGGTTATGACCCGATCCAACTGAAATATGAATGGACGGATTTGAACCGAGAATGTGGATCCGACGGTCGGATGTTGATTCCAACTTATCCGATCCCTAAATATACGGTCAGATTCAAACATGTTCGGGTCGGGCCAGATATCCGACCGTGCACAGCCCTATTCACCACGGCGACGACAGGGCATGACAGGGCGATAGGGCGCGACGGCGGCAACGCGGTGCTTCGTCTTCACCATTTCAGCCAAATCAACACCTCCTCCCCGAGTTCATTTTATTCTCTCTCCCGGAGTTCGGACATCGATTTATTCTCCAGATCCACGAAGACCTTGCATGTCGGAGAAGAACCTTCCATCGTCTCACCGCCGCTTGTCCTCCAATCATCGCAGCTCGCCGGAGAAGACCCACCATCTCCTCGGCCCAGATCGTGTCCGGCGTACGCCCTCGAGTTTCAGATCTACGAACAAACAGTCGACAAGCTCGGCCATTCTCGGCTTCTCGCCCTTGCTCGCCGGAGAAGAAGGTCGCCCCTTGGAAATCCAACCATGACTCTGCCTTCTTCTTCCTTCCAGAATCGATCGAGGGTTTTGGATTGAAAATTATTTTGATTTTGCAAATCGAAAAGAGGAAATCTGACTTTGGAACTAGAACATCGAAGATAGCAGGGAGCGGCTGCGATGGGTTGTGGTTTAGGGAGCACCTACCTTCTTAATGTTCATTCATACTTGTTTTTTTTATTTATGGTGGGATTAAAAACACAAATTTCTGTTATTATCGGATTTGGTTTTGTGAATGAACATGAATCTGAAAAAAAATCAAATTGAGTTTTTTTTTTAATTTTCTGAATGAACATGAACAGAGAGAAAAGAAAATAAATGCATTTGATTTTTTTGTAAAACAAAAGAAAAAAAGAAAAAAAATGAAAAATCAAATAAGAAATATAGTATTTAGAAAGAAAAAAAATCAATATTATTAGAAAATAATAAAATTTGTTAAAAAATACAATAATTAATGAATAGTAAACTAATTTTATAAGAATATACATAAAAAATATTTATGAAAATTTCAAAAAGTAAAATAATTGAATTTATTAAAATTTCAAAAAGTAAAATAAATAAGAACTAATAAAGAAATATATGATTTTATTAATAATGAATTAAAATGTTAATGAAATAAAATCTAGTAAAAGGGTAAATTAGTCTTTTTACACTTAAGTCAAAAGTCAACTAAAATGATAAAGGGTAAAATGGTCTTTTTCACTTTAGTTTGTTAGTTTTTTAACCCTATTAACCCAAATCGTTCGTGGACGAAACATTTGGGTACCAAATTGCAAAAAAAAAATCATAAGGGTACCATATCGTTTGTGGACGAAACATTTGGGTACCAAATCGTAAATAACCCTTGATTTAGAGTTTACTCATGCTTGTGCATTACTAGAGCTTCGTGATTCATTGCACTATTTAGTTTTCCTTGATGATCGATTTATTCGGTCGTCAGGTTGGTTGAACTAGGCGTAGCTGAGTAGATTCGACATTTATTTAGAGTCCTCTCATGCTTGTGTAGTACCAGAGTATCGCAATTCGATACTCTATTTAGTTCTACCTGACATCTGGTGTTCATCTTTATTGGTTGCATTCGGGAATTAGGAAGTGAACTAGGCGTAGCTGAGTCGATTCGCCGAGTGGTGTTGCTATCTCTACTTGTGGTAGTTGGTAGCGATAGTGACATGCATTCGTTGTCGTTATCTCTCGTTCGATGATTGATCGAGCTTTGCTCAAGATCATAGAACTACATCATATTTTATTGCTTTCCAATGATTGGTGGTTCGCATATTGGTCCGGGCAATGATAACGCACATGTTCAGTACTTAGTTCAACAACGGTTCTCACACGTTACAAGGACGAACACACGCGTCACACAAGTCACCCACAGATACGCCCCTCACACTAATACATATATATACTCTTATAATATAGCACACAAGATCGCATCTCTATGCGTCACACAGCAACAACCAGCGATTTAGCAATCAACCACCAACTCCCACAGGAGGGTTCCAGCTCAAGCACCACACAAGCACAAATCAACAGGCATACCCTTCACCCGAGTATCCTTCCACAAAGAGGGGTTTAACACTTAACACAATTCAATTCAATAATCACCCTTTAATCCTTAACTTTCACCCAAAGCTTTTCGTGTCGATCTCGTGTTGTTACAACCTGATTCAGGCATCCCCGAACCTTATTGTAACAACTGGACATCGAACCATCATGTTCAACTACAGTGACGCCCCTGAGTCAACCAGTGATGGTGTAAACATTTTAGTTCTACTGAAAATTCGGCATGACCCATTCGTATTTTCCCTTAACCCTCCGCTTAAGCGGGACAACCACCAACACAAAATCATAAGGTAAAAGTACATAGAGTTCTCATGCTCGGCCAAAGACATCACACAGTCAATAAACGGAGTTCTCATGCTCCCAAATACTACGGGGTACTCGTGCCCCAAACACGCCACACACGGGCATACGGGATTCTCGTGTCCCAATCTCGCCACCTACACGGGCATACAGGATACTCGTGTCCCAATCTCGCCACCTACACATGCATACGGGATACTCGTGTCCCAATATAAAGCTCTCATACAACGGAATACGGGGTTCTCGCGCCCCATCCAAAACACTCAATATCAGCACACATGGAGTACTCATGCTCCAGACCAACAGTCAATCACAAGTCACAACTTGAATAGGACCAAACTACAACTTGAAAATTTTCGAAGTAATACGCCACAAGGGCAACACCACCAACCGTTGGCTCACCCTACCATGAATGCATAGCGGGTCGGTCATTGACCGTTAATCCAATTCCGATCTCAACCATTCGGCTTCACCGATCACTAGGGAGAGGATACCAATCAAGTAATGCAACCATTGTAGTGTAAGGTTCCATTTAGGACAACCCTCAAAGCAACTCAAGACTTAGACTCCCTAACTCTACCCACCTAATTGACTTCGGTCCGAGGTTTGAAAATCAGTTCATAAGACACCTGTTTCAAATGAAACCAGGCTCTGATACCAAATTGTCACGCCCCAAATCCGGTTCTTGCCCGGACCCGAGGCATGACTAGTAATCAATGACAATAAAGCAAGAGTTCAACAATTAGTTCTTGGAAACCTCCAATAAGAAACTCAAATCTACAAAATCAGTTGAAAGCACAAATAACCCTCCAGGGGTGTAATAATAATCCTCCACAAGGTTTGTTCAAAACAGTAAAGTGACAAGAACGAAGTCTCTACAAAGCACCCACACCGAGAAGCTCCCGAGCTTCTACTCCTCAATCAAGCCTATAAACACAACAATAAACTCATAGGGGTGAGCTTGCGCTCAGTAGGGAAAACATAAAACAAAGTGGACCTTAAACTCAATGAAGTCAGCAGCAAGTCAACGAGATAGATCTCAACAAACACAAGTAACAAGTAACCAAACCAATGTCGTGGCACATGAAGTCTCCACCCTCCGATCCACATATGATGTGTCCTCTCGGATTTTCCCTCCAATCCAGAGGAGACGCATATCATTGAGACTATCGGAAACACCCTTCAGGGCACATATCGTCGGAAGTCTCAGAAACGTCTCCAAAGGATTTTAGGTCCTCGGGAACCAAGGTACTACTCCCATAGGAAGCGTACACTTGGGCAATTTGATAATAAGCAGTTCATATTTGAATAACGCACTCAAACCGACACGAAATACTCCAATCCCAACAACCACCAAGTCATTACCACGCATAACTCACACATCACCAATTCACCACATCACACAGTACACGAATCACATAACCACAGTACACTAATCACACAATCACAACTTACCATTCACTTACCAGTCTCGAACCAACGGGGCATCGATCACCTGATTGCACCGCTCGGTACAACCAGTCATACTCGATGCTCCAAGCAACCATTTAAGTAAATCAAGTAATCATTCGAATACAATCAACGATCAAGTACGAGTTGAATCAACCACTCATAAAAACCTTCAAAAGAGCATTCACACATGCAATTCAACTAGTTCCATTAGACTCTTTAGCCTATCCACTAAGCAACCAACAACCAAGCATGTGATCCTATCACGCAACTAATCCGAGGGCTTTGCCAAGGCTCCTCTACCAGACAAACAATTCCCAAGTATTGAAAGCGAATTACACTAGTGATTGGCATCCTAATCGTTCACACCTAGACACTTCCGGTTATTAGTAATTGAAAGACAATTATGCTAGTTATTCGCATCCTATAGGCATTTCTAGGACCTTTCCAATTTTATTAGCCTAACATGCATACTAAGCATCATAAACGAGGGGTTAAGGCTTTCCCTACCTCGAGGTCTTCCTCTCAACACTCTGACGATAAGCCCGGTGGTCACCACTTCGTTCTTCACTCGGGTCCCGGCGTGATAAAAGCTCCTCTAACTCGTGTCCACGTTCTTCCTTCTTTCCTAGCTCTAGATAGTTGAGATGGAGAAGATGAAGTGAAAATGAAGGCAAAAGGACCAAGAACAAGCTCCAAAATCCAAGCTTTCTTCTCTATCTTCTTCCTCAAGAAAGTGAGCTCCTCCTCTCCTCTCTACTAGTGAATTTCGGCTGCAACAAGAGTAAATGGGCTGAATTGTTGCTCCCCTTTCCTTTAAATGACCTAAAATGCCAATTTACTCAAAAGCCCTTAAGGTCTTATCCCTTTAAAGGTAAGTTAGGAGGGTATGAGGGTCATTTGAAGCCCCATTTTCATCCTCCAAGCCAAGCATGACAAGTGTCATGTGTGGTCACTCCCACTTAATTAAATTCCAGCTTTTCAAGATTTTATCGAAAACCAACCGATAATAAGCCCAAGTTTGACCGACGGTTGACTTTAACAATATAACAGTCAAACTGAAGGAAACGACCCAACTAAGCTAACCGTGCTAATGGCTAAGCTTTTTGGGCCCCGGAAAGGTCCCGACTGACTTTCCGAGTCATCGGTTGACTTTTCCGGCCGAAAGTCAAACTTAGCTAGGATTCACCGGTTCTACCGGGATCGACCGGGGGTGGGTCTTACAACCATAAACACGGTCTCTTGTAAATCACCATGGAGAAGAGCATTACTTACATCCATTTGCCAAAGGGACCACCCTCGAGAGACAACAATTGTTAGAAATTTTCAAATGGTTGTGGGTTTCACTACCGGACTAAACGTGTCTGTCTAATCAATAACAAAATCATGAGTGAAACCAGGAGCCACTAGGCGAGCCTTATAACGCTCCATAGAACCATTTGATTTACATTTGATTTTGTAAATCCATCTGTTTACCACTACATTTCCATTCTAAGGGGTAAGAACCTAGTCATGTGTGTTATTGTCTTGGAGTGCCTACATCTTATTATTCATTGAATTTTTCCATTCCTGAATTTTAAAGGTCTGGGTAAAAGAGGCGGGTTCAATGATTGGGGAGGGGGAAATGGTCGCAGTGAGGACTTTCGACTTGGGATTAGAATGCAAGGTCATATTATGGGTATGCAGAGGAGGTTTGTGTAGTCGAGTTGAGCAGATGGATGGTCAGGACTGTGTAGAGTTGACATGTCAGCTGAGGTAACAAAATGAGTACATTAAATTATGGAGATGAAACAAAATTTTAAGGGTTAATATCATAAAGCACCACACAAATATACACGTTTTCAAATAACACACTAAGTTATGATTTTTTCATGTGGCACACCTATGTATCAACACTGATAATTTGTCGGTACATAGGTGTGCCATATGAAAAAATTGTAACTGAATGTGTTATTTGAAAAACGTGTATACTTATGTGGTGCTTTATGATATTAACCCAAATTTTAATGTTTACAAATTGGAGGAGAATGAATTGATAGGAGTACGTTGAGTTCTGAGGGAACAATAAAAAAGGAAATTCGAAGTCTTGTATTTTTTGGACAGTAGTTCCAGGTAAATTCAAAGTCTTGATTTTACTTTTAAAGAATTAAGGAAAATCAGTAACGAAAATGAATAAAAAAGTTCAAAAAATTATAACGTAAATAATAAAACAGAAAATAAAAAGACCTACAGAAAATCAATTTCTGAATTTTTTTTACTGAAATTAAAAAGAAAAAGGAATAAAAACTGATTTTTTTTAAATAAATTTGATTTAGAAAAAATAAAAACTGAAATTTAAAAATAAAACTGAATTTAAAAATAAAATTTATTTTAAAAAAATAAAAATTATTTTTCACAATAAAAACTGAATTTTTAAGAATAAAACTAATTTTTTTAATAATAAAGCTGATTTTTATTGAATAAATAAAAACTATTTAAAAAAAATCAAGGGCATGAGTTTTAAAATTTGATAGTAAGTGAGGGGTATTTTGATCTTTTTATGCTTTTGGATAGAAAGTTAACGCCATAAACTAAAGTGTTACCGATGGTAATTTAAGATACCTTTTTAATGATAATTTTTTTTTGAGTAATTGCAACTTTCATTCCTTGAAAAAGTGTTAGTACAAATTTGAGGGCTCTAACGAGACAAATACAACAACCCTTGTAACTATGTAAACGTCCAGGACGTTGTCGAACGGATCGCCATTAAGGCTAACTAAAACAGAAACTAAAATCAATTGACGAACACTGCTCAAGGTAGGGCCTATAAGCCGCTGGGTCCCCTGAAGGAGACACGTTTCTTTCGTTATAAAACCGAGTTTGTGTACGTCCGAGCGACGATGGTAGATGTGAATCAGAGAATCATTTCGGAAAAAGTCCCTGATTTCTTTGGAGAAAGCTTTGAATCGTTGCTCAATGATCATTAGCCCTGCAAAAACAGATCATAAACGATAAAATAAACCAGGGCCAAACGACCCGAGATCGAGGAGGAAGCCGCAGAGGAGGCCAAGGAGGCAGATCCAGTGATAGCGGCTTCACTGGCAGATGTAGAGGCGGCGAGTTTCGCGTTGGAGAAGCAGTCGACAACCACCGGAATGCGCCGCCCAGCAGGAAACCCAGAGCAAGGTCATGGGCGAAGATCCGGACTGGAGAAGCAAGCGACCAGGTGATCATCGTACCCCACGGTGGTGGTCACGGAGGCGGATACAATGATGGCGGCTTCCTTGGCGGAGAGGGACCGGACCTTGGCCGGGAAAAGCGGCAGCGCGACGCTTGTGCCATGGATGTGGCTCCTTGCCGGCGTTGTTGCTGCCAGGACCACGATCGAGGACTAGCCGAATCGTGGGGAGGGGGAGAACGGGAGCCGAACAGAAGCCGGGAGCGGCGGCGACGACGCGCCTGTGCCAAGGGCGACGAAACCCTAGTAGAGAGAGGGCCGGAATCGAGACCTGTGACACAAGGGAGAACTGTTTCTTCGCTTACAGGGTGCACGACGACTGCTACAACAACGGATTGCGGTGCAGTCGTCGGTGCTCGAGATCCGGCTAGAGCTTCCAGGACAAGAGCAATGGATGCTCGAACTCCCAGTGGCGCCTTAGAGCATGGCGACGGCTTCAAGGAGAAAGACGACGACATCATAGACGGAGGCTAGAGTTGAGAGGTCTCAAACCCTAGCAGAACCTAGTAGATGACACATTCTAATGATAAAATTAATTAAGGTATCTAAAGTGATAAAAACGCTTATTTAAGAGTACTAATCTGATATTTTTTCTAGATAAAATATTATATTTAAATTAAACGAATAAGATAAGTTGTCCACTATCTGACTACCAAACAACCGTACAACGTATCATTAATTTTCGATTTTTGGTTTTTGAATCTGTAACCCATACTATTTTCCAGGGGTTAAAGCTCATCGTAAGCAATCCGGATAGATTAAGATATGGAACATGTTCCGATAATATTTTGAAGGGGAAACTCCGCTACTCACCGGTTATTTGACTTTCGTTATCAGAACAGCACTTGTGGAGTTCAACTTTTTTATAAGACAACATATGACTAATGGAAAATGTTAATAACTAACAGATTCCGTCCAAAAATGGATGGAGCCTTAACGGAGTATACAAATAGACTTTTTCCCCTCCAAACTATACTTCTATTTTCTCAGATTATATCGGTAGACAATACTATTTTTTCAATTTATAAAAATACTGAAATACTAATTTTTGCTTTCGATAATTCTTTTTTATAAATTATAATTATTATAATTTTCATTAACTATTGAATTGTTCATTATTTTTTAGTCACTCTTTTTAAAATCTTATTTATTGGTTATTTTAATTCTGGAGATGTTCAACATGGAGTAATAGGGACTATTGATGACCATTTGGTGTTGTAGCTCCAACGAGGTAACTAGAGGCTCAAACAGAAGAATCTGGCGTCTCAACGACGAGTGAAGGTCACCCAACCACCTCCGACCGGGATGAACACCAGCACGGCCCAGTTTGGATGAAGGCCAATGGACCCGATCACGCCAGATCTAAAAACGGAAGAAGAAGACCGGTCAGACGGGATTGAGAACGCTAAAGCTTCTACTGCGAACTTGAAGAAGGCGAGCTAGAGGGAATGAAGAAAATAGAGGATTAAGAGGGGAAAAGGGAGAGAGGAGTCACACTGCTTGTGTGTTGTTGATGGTTGAAGGTGGGTAGCTAAGATATGTTTTTGTATATATTTCTTATAATTAAAATGTTAATTCGAAAAAAGAAAAAATTAAAATATGATACAAAGTAATTAAATATGATTTTATTAAATAATTAGATTTATTTATTTATATACTAATTTTTTTGAAACAATAAATATATAATAACACATTTTATGAAATTTTAAAAGAGTTTTTATCTATTTATAACTATTTTTTTTTGAAATATTAAGTTAATAAATATGTGAAAAAAAAGAATAAAATAAATTATTAGTAAAGTGTAAAGTTGAGTAGTTATGATCTGAGAATGAAACTTAGAACATTTGAGGGTATTTTGGTCATTTAGAAATGTTTAAATACCCACATGTTTTTTTTCTCACGGATTCTGTCAAATTTAACAGATTTTGTTGGTCCTCGATAATTTCCGTTAGTCTTCGGTTATATTATAGAAAAAGTTCAACTTACACGTTAATCTGTGAAAAACATAGTCAAAGAACTGGTATTTTCTGAAGAAGCCCCTATTTTGAACACCCCTACTTTTAAGAAAGGGTAAATTTCACCTCAATACCCTAACTATCGGTTTATTTCACCTCAATACCCTAACTATCGGTTTATTTCACCTCAATACCCTAACTAATTTTCGTGGCACCTCAGTACCCTAGAATTGCATTTTCCGTCATTTTAGTACATGCCGTTAGTTTCAGTCAATTTTCCATCCATTTTTCCATCCAAACACCTAAAAAGTCCAAAATACCCCTTACTACCATACAAATTTTCAAACCAATGCCATTGAATTTCAAAAACTATTTTATTTTATTTTATTTATTTTATAAAATCAGTTTTTTATTTTATAAAAATTAGATTTTATTTTTTTTAAATCATTTTGTATTTAAAAAAATATATATAATTTACTTAAGAAAATCAGTTTTTATTTAAAAAATCAGATTTTAATTATTACAAATCAATTTTAATTATTAAAAATCAGTTTTAATTATTCAAAAAAAGATTTTAATTATTACAAATCAATTTTAATTATTTTTAATTCTTTACTTATTAAATTTCTTTTTTTTTGTTCATTTTGCTTCCCAATCTTGGTGATTTATTTTAATAATTTTTCAGAAATGGTTTATTTTACTTAATATTTTTTTTGTTCTCTTTTAATTATTTACTTCTTAATTATCGTGACTTTTGGTGATGAAACTGTTATGATGAAACAGGAAATTCTTAAATAATTCTCAAAAATGACTTTTAATAATTTATTTTTAATTCTTTACTTCTTAATAGGAAATTCTTTTATGGATAAATTGTTCTTGATATTGCAGAATACCCAGCAGTACTCCCAAGTTTTTCATCATCATCCAAACGGTAAAATATTCAGAATTTTCCAACAACCATAAAGCTGGACCATACACTACGTCAAACCCAACCTCAAATCCCCAAAATTACGTTCATCCTATTAAAAACCAAATGAAATTAAACTTAAAAACCAATACAGAATTTTCGATCATCAAACCCGTGGACCATACAGAATTTTCAAAAACCAAATGAAATTAAATTTCGTTCTTGAATCTGGTTTAAACCAAAACTCAAAACCCCCATATTCAGATGAAAACCCAAAACCTAATCAAACTCTACCAGATCTGCACGAACTCGACCAAATCTGCACGAACTCGACCCAGCGGCGGTGGAGAGGGAGAGGAGCAGCGGCCGGAGCTGTGGTGGGGAGGGAGAGGAGCGGCGGCGGCGACCAGATCTGCACGACCTCGACCCAGCGGCGGCGGTGGCTGTGTTCTCTGCAGCGGCGGGGCGAGGTGGTGGCGAGTAAGGAGGTTGATGGCGGTGGAGCTCGTGAATCTGGGGAGGGTTGAGGAGCCATGGAGGTGGAGAGAGGGAGATATGTTGAGAGATAATGGTTGAGGAGCCAAATACGAGATATGTTGAGAGAGAATGGTTGAGGAGCCTTGGAGGTGGAGAGAGGGAGTGATGGACGAGAAAAAGTGGGGTGAGGAAGAGGGATAGGTAGTATAAATTAGGGTTTTAAATTACCTAAGGGTAATTTGGGAATTTTTAAAAAAATAGGGGTCATGTGCCAGGCACATGATCATTTTTCATCCAAAATGGATGGAAAATTGACGGTAGGTATGAAAGTGACGGAAAATGCAATTATAGGGTATTGAGGTCCCACGAAAAATAGTTAGGGTATTGAGGTGAAATAAACCGATAGTTAGGACGTTGAGGTGGAATTTACCCTTCAAGAAATGACTCATAATTTTGCTATAAAAAAAGTCATGCTTACGTCTGGAATAATGTTGAATTCAGAAAGTTGGGCCGAGATTTATCCTCAGCAAAGGCCCATCATATCAGAGCGCTTCTTCGCCCTCTCTGTCTTTTCAGAAACAAACAAAAAATAAATCATAATATATAAATGCAGAAACTGAAAATCATAGACTCGTCGTAAAATCGAACGAGAGATTTTTGGGACCGAGCATCTTCATCATCATCTCCATCTTCATACTTGTACAATGGTGAGTGAATTTCGCTCTTTACTCCTCTGGTTCCTGTGCTAAATCTACGGATCACTTCATTTCATTTCCACTTTTTTCCAATGAAGTCTTTTGCTTCTGCTGGTGGATTATTGATTCATAAACTGCGTGATTTCATGAGTTTTGATTCCTCCTCTCTGTTTAATTATGTCGTTTTATGTATATATGCCTTGTTTTATTCATAAGAATATTAAAATTTTCCATTTAAGATCTGGGTCGTCCGTAGATCGAAATATCGTATCTGGGATCTGGGTGTGCTTGTATCTGATTTTGGGTTTTTCTTTGATCCTTCATCTTAAATTTTTGTAACATTTTTTTTGTTTTAAATTGAAATTTGATATCAAATGGGTCTATGTATCCTTGCTATGTAATAGAATTATATTTGCAGTTACTTGGTGTATGAGCTGAGCTGGGAATTACACTGTTATCTCTAGATGGTGTTGGAATATAGATTCATTCTCAACCAATATTTTAATCAAAATTGAGTTTAACATGGTTGAATGTCGATTTTAGATCTTCTTTTTGGTGTTTATGCCCCCATGAACATTTTGCTTCTTGTCTTGGAATTGGGATCTCTATTATAGTACCTCAATGGAGCTGATGGTTCATGTAGCTCGTGCGGAGTGTTGGGTTTTGTTGATTCTTCTAATTGATAGTAATCATGAACATTACATTTGTATCACACTTACTATGAAATAAGTAGATCCAGGTGATGATTCATTATTCATGTTTTGATAATTCTTCTGTATAAGAGCTTAATATATAAGTTTTTGAGATGCCACTTTCTGTGTCTTACTGCCTCTACATGGCTGAATCCTTATCATCTATCGATTTCTAATGTTTCTAGTACTGACATTGTTGCTATGTTAATGCTTTCTGTGCCTTCTATTTGTGTCTCAGATTCATTTTGTGCTTCTCATAAGTCGACAAGGAAAAGTGAGGTTGACAAAATGGTACTCACCTTATCCGCAAAAGGAAAGAAGTAAGGTATAGCCTGGAAATGTCCATTTTTACATTAACATTTCATATCTATGTATCCGAATGGCCCATGATCTATATGATAATTATATCGATTACTATAAAGTATGCAGTACTTAACTCTGGTGCTTGTTATTCGAACTTACTGATTGTACCCTGCCCTGCCAATGCTTAACAATTACTGTTATAATTTGTATGCATTTCAAAAAGGTTATCCGTGAGCTCAGTGGAGTGATTCTTAATCGTGGGCCGAAGCTCTGTAATTTTGTGGATTGGAGAGGATTCAAAGTTGTCTATAAAAGGTAATAATGCATGCATATACCATTGAGTTCACACTATAATTAGAATTTTATGCGTAGTGTTTTCTGTTCTTAGATATGATCAACTGATTTGGTTATGCTGACCTTGTATTACAGATATGCTAGTCTGTATTTCTGCATGTGCATTGATCAAGATGACAATGAATTAGAGGTTCTTGAAATTATCCACCATTACGTTGAGATCTTGGACCGGTACTTTGGCAGTGTGAGTAAATTGAACCGTGACATGATTAATGTATCAGGATTCTATTTTTAATATATTAGTTATAGGCATGTATTGTCATTACTCTTTTTACTCTGCCAGTGCTGAGTATATATTGTTTATTGTATTATGTTCTTTTTCCTTAGGTCTGTGAGTTGGACTTGATCTTCAACTTCCACAAGGTAATTGGCACACGCTTATCCGTATCCATCTATCACTGTATCAGAAGAAAAGAGAGATATTACAAATATGCCATGCTAGTACATGATATCTTATGTGAAGTGTATATGTGAAACCATGTTTTTCTGCTGTTGATTTTGAAGGCCTACTATATACTGGACGAGGTTTTGATTGCTGGTGAACTTCAAGAACCAAGCAAGAAAATTGTGGCACGATTGATAGCTGCACAGGTATAATTTTCTCTTGTTTGGCAAATCCTTGAATTCTGTCACATTTGCAGTTTTTTGATTCGTTGGGAACTGGGTTGCAGGATTCATTGGTGGAGACTGCAAAAGAGCAGGCCAGTTCAATAAGCAATATAATTGCACAGGCCACAAAGTAGTGTATGATAGCCTATTCCTTCATGCTTTACTTCTTGCATTTTGGTTGGATGATGATGGAATGCAGCTTTGTATTCATATATTTTTAAAGCAAATGTTATCTCTCAAGTGTGGCTAGTTATGGACGTTGATTATCATTTAATTTTGTAATATTTGAAATCATGGTTGTCTTTATAGTGTGAAAAGTCCAATATTATTGGGAAGATGCTTTGCATTTCAAATGTTCTGACAAGTATATATTGCATGTATTTGTCATGTTATTGAATTAAATATTTTTATATAAAAACTGAATTTTATTTAGAAATGGATTTGAATGAATTAGTTAAATATGAGTTATTTTTGTTTTATATTATAATAAGGGTATTCTTGTCCTAAAAAAATTGAAAATCATAGTTTTCCAATTTTAAACTATACTAGCATATATTACAAATTCATACAATTATTAGGCATAGTTTTACAAGTTTCCCTTTAAATTTGAATCCTCTGTGTAACTAGTATAAATAGAGGATGTCTTCCCCATTCATTAATAGAAAATGTTTTTCTTACAAGTGGTTAGGTTGTTAAACTGAGTGAAAAGACTTGAACAAGATTGTGAACCACATAGGTTCTATTGGTAATTTTGGTTTTATAATAATATATATGCAACATCATCCAATGAAATCCACGCATGGTCATCACGTAACCTCAAAGAGAAGTGAGGCCGCGAGTAACTCTTCACCATTAGGCTAACTCAAGTGGACAAATCAAAATAACTTAAGCAAATGAAAATTGTGTAACTTTATGGATACATAAGCGTTGATTTTCATACTATATGCTATGAACAGTCACACCATACACAAACAATCCCTTCTAAACCATATAGTTGGTTATTGATGAGGATAAACCAGTGACACTGAGACCACCATATAGAGGATGATCTCAATGCAATAACCAAAACCTTAAAATAGCACTTTATTGGCAACATTTATTTAGGGTTAGATAAGGTTCAGCAAGTCAACTACAACTCCAACAAATGATCCGAATGTACAAAGACTGGCCTCCCCAACCCAAGTGTTGTTCCTCTTATTCTCCAGCTAAACATATTACTCTACACCATACTCATAACTTCACCACCACTCTCACTTATACAACATTATGGAACTCCACAGCTTACTGATAAATAACAATCATGAAGATTCAAATTGTCTCCTCCAAATCCAATGGTGTATGCACAGCCCAAAACAGAGGGTCGATCTTCGGATAGAAGATGAAGGATTTTGAAATAGCAGCAGGTAGAGTAGACATGACTCTAAAAGATATCGACGTCTAAGTCCATAGAAAGCACTCCATCATCATCCCAGCTAACATCCTTTGCATTTGGATCTTTTCCGATCAACACAAGAGGTGCTTCTAATGGTGGTGGGATCTGCATTTACAAAGAATAAATCCTAGATGAAGTAATTCCATGACGCTATGTTTCAATGTCTTGGTTTCTATAATCAGATTTGCTAATACAATGCTATATTCAAGGATCAACATGTAAATAACAAAACCTATTATGTGCTTGCAAGCATCATGGAAAATGCCTATCCTTGGTTCAAAGAGGGAAATCTCATTACCATGCAGCGAATAAGAGGCCAATTAACTTCACGGAAAAATGGATGTTGCTTGATTTCATTTGCACCCGTATTTGATCCCAGGCGGTTGGCAGGGTCCCTTTGCAGTAATCCATTAATTAACTGCCTAGCTGCAAGACTTGCCTGCAACAGTAAGAATTTTTTTTTAAAAAAAAATAAGCAGCTGCTTAGTCAGATCAGAAGCTCCCATAAATATACAACTAGGATACCAGAGCCTCATAAGAAATTTAGTAAAAGAGGAGAAGTTACACTGTTTATCACCCCGGGGACTTGAACCCTGGCCCATCAGGCCAAAGATTTGATCACTTGTCCAAGTTTTGGGGACAGGATTAACCGTTCTTTATCAGTGTTTTAATTTTCTAGGTTTCAGTATACCTACTCCCTTAGCCATAGAAGTTAGTTAACCACAAAATGATTTCATAGTGCATAACAATAACATTCAACTGGTGGGCCTCTACCAACTCTTGTCAGGTTAAGTGGAAAAAATAGAGCTCTTCTATATAAGTTATAAAGGATAGTTTTGAGCTCAATTCTTGATACATTTAAGAGCTGATAAAAAAAAGCAACATTCAACTAGTCTAATTTTGACTATAAGCAAGTTTATCAGGAGCATAAGGTGCATAATCTTGGCCTTTGAGGTTTAGCCTAGTGGTCAAGTGAGCTCTCTCACCTCCTTCAGGTCATGAGTGTAAACCAAGGGTTAGGGGTTAATTAACCCATGTTAGGACTAGATTAGATTGGTGCATAAAAGGAATACTTTCTTGAACTAAAAGGTATTAAGCACTAGAATATAATTTATGAAATGATCATCTCCACACAAAAAAATATTAAAGACTTAACTGGAATACTACTAGGAAATGTGAGGTCTTTGTGTAAAATGTTGGCAAATGTCTTTTGCCTATTCTTCCCTCTGAAAGGTGTGCGACCATATATCATCTCATATAGTAAGATACCTGAATTCCAATAGTGAATGAACCTAAAGGATCAGCAATAAGTCTAGCCAAATAAGCATAATATACTTCAGAAAGCAAATTAAGGAGAAGACATGTTCGACTATCAAACTTAACAGTGCCTTCATATCTAGAAGTGTAAGAACATGCTCTTTTTAATAGTTTCAACTAAGATAAACTATAACTGTTCGACAACCTTTCTCTTCATGATTATAGCGTATTTTGACAGTAGTCATCATTTGACACTGACTGAGATTCTAGCCCTAGAAATTTTTGCTTTCTTTTTCCTCCTCACAGAAGAGATTAAGTAGTGGAGAGATTATATATGCCACCAAATCATGTTCACTCTTAAAATGGCCAACCTGATTGGATGTTTACGTGTAGATGCGAGTATATTTGAGCATCATTAGAAAAGAACAATTCCAGTTATGATATTATGTGTTCATGATCCGCTTACCAAGAGCCCACCAATCTATCGCACTACTGTGGCCTTCACCAGTAATAGTTTCCTGCAATCATGTAACTATTAAGAACTCCGAAAAATAATTTTTACATTTGAACATTACATATGATACAATCTCAGGTTACTTAAATATTAGATATTTAGCATAATTAAACAAACAGACTCCATCCTAAGCATTTCTCTGACATAGTAATTGAATATACTAAATTATCATTCTGTACATCCTCCTGTAATGGTAAATTGACAGGCCAACAAAATTACACTATTCATATCTCACTGAATAGGATAAGGCTCATACTCTTGGGTATTCACTCCCCTCTAGCACAAATAAAAACATAAAATCACTCTTCCCCGGACTTCATCAATTCATCTAGGATCACATTCTCATCATCTTCAAGTATCCAAAATTGCATATAAGAAATTATAGTGAATATAGATAAACTGTCAGGAATAGGTTTAGAGACATCTACTATGCAAGAACCATTCTAATACATGGAGGGTACAAGGGTAAACATGATGTGTCAAGATCCATGAAACCTATAATATAGGCAGCCAACAGGATCAGCAGCTGGAGTTGTAGAAATAGCAAGTAAAAATAGGGATAATTGCAAAAAAAAGTACCCTGAGGTATTCACTTTTTGCAATTTGTAGCCCTCTTCTTTGACAATTACAAAAAATGCCCTGAACTCTCCTTTTTGTTGCACTTTGTGTAAATTTGTACAAAATGATGATTTTACCCTTTGAAAAATGACAAGTAAAAAAATAAAATAAAATCTAGAATTTTCACCTCCCTCAATTTTCTTCCTCTTAGACAAAGTGGAAGAACATTATGGATTTTTTATTTCATTTTTTACTTGTTTTAAAGGATATAATTGTCATTTTGAAACAAATTTACACGTGCAACAAAAAGACAAGTTCATGGCATTTTCTTTTGCAATTATGAAAGAAAGCTACAAGTTACAAAATATGAATATTTAGGGTACTTTTTTTTTGCAATTATCCCTAAAAAAATTATGCTACAAATACGACTCACTTGATACCTTTAGTATTTTAACATAATAATGGTAAAATAATATAATAGTATTAAAGGAGAACTCCAAGATAATACAAGAGCAAGAGCTAGCGGAAGATTCACAAACATAAGTTGGGCCAAGTGGTAAGGAGTTCATTTCTACCAAGTGAGGTTCGAGTTCGAGTTCCAATCTTAGTGCATACAAATTAGGTCAATAATTAGAGTAGGGATTAGATTAGACTAGGAATTACTGATAAAAAAAAGAACAAAGGAAGATTCACCATACAGGAGCAATGTATTCTTCAGTTCCAACAAATGAATTTGATTGTGTAGTTGGTTCTGCAAAAAACGTTGGTGGCGGTTGACTCCTAGATCTTCTTCTACCAGAGAACGAATGCTTAACAATCTGCAATAAGAAAAAAACTTGATGGCTTCTCGAAATAGTCAACAAAATAAAATTTAAAGCATCTACCACTAATAGCCGAGTATAAGTGTAACTGCAGGACAAACACAATTGAGAAGCACTAAGCTCCAAAGCAGTAATGACATGTTTTGTTTCGTTAAATTCAATGGGAACAAGCCAAATTTCTTTGGATTCGAAAGTGTTTGGTGGGGGCAAATGGGTGTGGGTATGCCTCACAAAATTCTAATAGGCATGTGAAAAATACCTGAGGTTTACAGGCCGTCAAGAATGATAAATCAAAGTCAGTTAAAACAACATGTCCATCCTTCTGGAGTAAAATATTTTCAGGCTTCAGATCCCGATAAACTATTCCTGAATTTAACCAACAGAATATTAGGGATCAGAAAAGCAGTTGAGAAGAATATTCCCATATAATTGGACAGCACAATACTTTAATGCGGTTTAGATTATAAGTGCATACATGTCATTAACTGTTCAAGCAAGGTCTTCCTAACATACTTCATTGTGAAGCATACTATCAATTTACTCAAAATTTCTACTGGCAAAAAGTTTTCCTCATTTGACATCTTCAACTCACAAATACAGCTTCTCAGTCATTGTCATTCGATACTCTCACTTACAACAGAAATTGGTATCTACTTTAGTAACTGTGTTTACTCCTAATGGTAAGGCAAGTTGTAACAAAACCACCACCCACCCCCTCCACCGCCGTTAGAAAAATGAGAGGAGAAAATCAAACGCTTGTTCAGCTTCAGAACTAATTATTGTGAAACAGAGAAAATTAAACTCATCATGCGTAGGAAATTTAAATCAAGCCAATCAAGAATCAGGGACTTGAGTGCAAAATCTCATAATTCTTCCAGCTATATTTCTTGTACTTAGCTAGGGGTTCCCATGGTAAGCTAGCTAATACTTTCCAACATATCATACAAGCATAAAATGTAAAGCAAAACTTGAACATGACACTGTCAAGTGCCAACCGATATCTGAAGAATCTAAAAGTCATCTTTCTTTGTGAGGATACCTAAACAGTGAAGATACTCCAGACCAATGAGAACTTCTGCCGCATAGAATCTGGAGATGAAAAAGAAGTTAAAAACATAAAAATTAAATAAAGTACAACGGTACACCCACATGTGGATGATAGAATGCCTCAATATTTGTTAGAAAAATGTGATTACACGCTTCTTTAATCGAAGACAAAATGCAATCGTATGTTATGAAAAGTTTCACTCCAAACAAGATTTTTAACAGACAATAATCAGATTATTTTTTGGGCAACTGCAAAAATAAATTGTGTTTATAGAACCAAGAGTACCTTGCAGATTCTTCTTTAAAAGTTTTCATGGGCTGTTTGTCAAGGAGGGCAAATAACTCTCCACCAGGGCAGAAGTCTGTAATCAAACAAACGTGCGTAGAAGTCTGAAGAGGCAAAGAGAAATCAGTAAATTGTGTTGCCTCTAAGCAATCATAACTACCAGTACTAACTAACAAGGGATGCAACCAATTATTCTAATACAAAAATTAAGGTAATTGGAATAATGTTCTAACGAGATTCTCATCCTGATGAAAAATAAAAGAAGAGGTGGGAAAGAGACATAACAATGCATACAAATTTTCATGAAAAGTAATTTCAAATGAAAAAAATGATTAAATTCTGCATTCAAGCTTGTATTTTCTTTAAGAACTATGTTTGCTTATAAGCATACATGTCAAGGAAGCACATCTGTATCAGAAAATGTTAAAAGCACTTTTCTTCTCTTCTTTTTGTTTTGCCAGCGAAAAGGGGAGTTAATTGAAGCAAACCTCAAAGGAAGTATAAAGTGCGGGAAGAAATGGATGATCCAGTAGGGAAATGATTTCCCTTTCAATGCAAGCTCGGTGCACCTGCATAGTTTGTGGAGTAACAAATGAACTTTTCAATAAATCAACTGCATATCTTCTGCACAAAGAAGGCTGCACATGAGCAACCTGAAAAAATTGACTCCTGGCTCCCTTGGATGTTCATATTCATACCTTGTTACGATTCAGCATTATAGATTTATCCATTGCCTTCATAGCATATAGTTCACCAGTACCCTGTAGTTCCACCAAATGAACACTACAACAAATATCAGAATAATATGGATTAGAAAGCCATGTTTTTTCACGTAATCAATGTCTTGGGAATTGTACATTCTTGAGTAAGCTGGAAATACTTTCCATATTAAGCTAATGACTGTGAAGCATCATCAAATATCAAGCTCAAAGCTAAACAAATATGAAATTACAGAAAAATGTAACTGCACAAGAATGAGTTCAGCAGCCTGCAGGTTGATGGGCATAGCTAAAAGTTACTAATAGAAATGGCCAATCTAGTAATCAACCGCTCAAAATTATGGATCTCTGAATCTGTTTTTCTTTCTTTCGGGTTTTTTTTTTTGCGGATGAGAGCTGTTGAAAAGGAAGAAAGTAGGTTTGCATAAGAACATGGATATTAAGCCATTTGAGGGCAACACTTCCAGCACAACTACCATCTTCTCAAGTTCAACCTGCTTTATGTATATCACTTCACTAATGGTTCCTGTTAAAGTATGAACCCAAAGGAAAAAAGAGCTACTTATAAAGGCTAGGGACACACCCAAGTAACAAGGTTGACCTTAAGCTGTAGAACGCAGCCCGATATATGTGGTCCGAATCAAATGAAACTTACGGTTCCAAGTACACTGTACTAAGAGACCAAATATTTATAGATGGTTCTCAATGCTTTATCAGTACTATACTCATAAAATGGAACTTGATGAGCAAGATTAGGAAGGATGCCAAATGAAGTTGAAGAAGATATTATGGGCTACCCAGTTTGGGATAGTTTACCCTAGTGGGTAACATACATTGATTATGATTTAATTTTCTTAATACCAAAAAAAGACATCCTTGAATCAAGTATATAACTAGTCATTATTGAACTTTGATGAACCAAACACTAGAGTAGATGCAACAGAATATACACCATATAAATATTCATGGGATCAAGGATATTGATAACAAGTCTGGACAGGTAGCCTCTTGAAAACAATAAATAGCCACACTGGAAGAAATCTTGAGTATGAAAAATATCTATTCCAATAAAATATGTCAATAAAACTACCACAATCATAATACCTGCCAGTATCACCGCAGCCCAAGGGTTTTATGGGTTTGAAATGATGCAGCCCAATCTTTTCTCCCCGTGCAGTGATCTGGGAAGCATAATTTGATAAAAATAGAATGTTATGTTAGCTGTGATATAACTTTTCAAATCAGAAGCGTAATTAGTGAAATAAGAAAAGATCAAAACAATATATGAGCTTCAGAAAATATACAGGTATACCCCATTTGACTATTTGTAACAACTACTTCAAAAGTTTAGTGCTTGACTGTCTACCCTTCAGACTTCTTTCATATTGTAGGTAATCCATGCTTACTTACCTAACTAAAATGAAAACGACATACTTACTTTGGGACATTCATTTGGGAAAGTAGAACAGTTATTTTGGGACAGCGAGAGTACAAAAGATGTCATACACTCAATTGTAGAAATTTAAGATCAGAAGGTAAAAAATAAAAAAAGCATATCATAATGTATTTCTTTCTAAAAGCTGCAAATACATGAACATATTAAACTCTCAAAATTTTTGCAATGCTAATAGTACTCCTTCGCAGTATACAACTTTAACCTCATACAAATTATAAATTAAGCATTCAAGTGTTACTAGAACATGATAGAGTGAGATTTGATTCTACAGATGGTACCTTTTGTATAGCTAGCCAAGAAGAAGAATCCTTTCTGTGAGGCCTTGGGAAGACAGGTTGTGAATGTATTGCCCACAAATCTTCTGGTCTCTGAAAACAGAAAATTAAACACAAAAAAGTCACATCAGCTACAGTTCAACACAATTTCTAAGTATGTATCGAAATCTCATCCTTCTATTACACAAGGAGTTGACTAAATGGGGAAAGATATGTAAAGAAAAGGAATAAAAAGAATATGGTAAAATCAAAACCTCCATGATTTGCATAAGGATCTATGCATACAAACATATCTCTATCCTATCCAAAATTACCAACATTAATTAGCAGAACCCTTTGAGCTTTTATATAGGTTATTAATGAAAAAATTAACAGCAAGCCTTGGTTCCATTTTTTAACTTTACATTGCAAATGCTGATTTTCAATGTGGAAGGTATAACTCAAGTGTATTGCATATTCTTGCAGAAGTGACACTCAACAATCATTTTCTGAACCTAGTAGAATTTATATCTGGCGAACATACAACTATACCTACAATGATAGAAGTACTAAATTGTCATTTTTCATTGACAATGCAACTTAAGACCTTATCATCCATTGTCTTTACCAACAGATGCCCAGAAATATAGATACGATCTAATTATCACTCCAAACATAAAGCAAAAAAGAATACCTTACCAAGTTGGCATCGGGAAGTTCTCTAACGGCTTCATCGACATTTTCTGCTGTAGCTTTAACCTGATAAAAGGGACAAAACACTGAAGTATTAAATTGAGCGAAGGAAACATTCCAAGTTACGTACAAGCATATTGTGGTATATTAATCCATCTAATAGATATTGTACCACTTTTTAAGGTACCCAGAGTCATAGTAGCATGAGTTTCAGATTCTCACATTTTTCTGGGTAATGAAAACTTCACAGTTTCCATGCTGGAAATGCTAGATGTGGCAGTTTTAATAGCACAAAAGTATGGTGCACATTAAAACTGGAAAATGATATATACAGACTATAGTAGTACTTTAACAATCATGAAAGGGAACTTTTCTTTTCATTATTCTAGAAGAGGGTGGGGTTTATAATGGGTAGAATTTCAAATCGAGCTACACATATCGGTTTGAACTCCACAATTAGAAGTTAAACATTAATAGTTGAATTGAGTTTGATTTCTCCCTTTACATGTACCTTTTCTCTTCTATTTTTACAGTGTAGAACTTTATACATCAACACTCCTCTCATGTAGGATGCACTTCAATTCAATGAACAGTCACTATTCCTTGGTTTTAGGGACACTAATACCAAACTTCTTATACTGGTTATGCACAAATGACTGGAATCTGGATGCTTGGTATGTATATAGAATATGATTCATAAGTAGATAGAGGTTAAGCAAATACATACCAACTTAGCACTTTGTTGCTCTGAAGTATCTGAGAGACGGTTCCGCAAGGGTTCCACATGGTCGCTTCCATCTAGTTGGACACCAATGAAGTACTGAAGTTCACCCTATAAACATACAAGGACACCCATAATTACAAAGTACCAGGCAGCCCCATATATTCAAACTACATTCAGCTTTGTACAGAAAAAAACTGTCTTAAAACACATAGGTACCTTTTGGTCACGCATGGGTTGCAAGTGAAATAAATTCCAGAATTTCTTTCCTGCAGGTCAAGAAACATGAAGTTCAGAATGATTAATACGATGCTACAATAACAGACTTCCACGCTAAGGAATATGCCTTACACGTTACTCCTAAAGGAAAGTTTAGATTTGATGTTAGACTGACTGCTGTAATTTTTCCTAGCTCAAAAAAATGAAAATAAAGACCTGGAAGAAATTGAAGTTAGTAAACGTATGTTACAGCATGCTTACCACTCTTAGTGTAGTTGATTAGCTGAACAGTGATCTCCCTCTGTTCTCTAATAGCATCTCTTACCTTATCCACAGTTGATTGGTCTGTTTCAGGTCCTTGGAGAAACCTTTACAATTGATTATCAATGTCAAATGTCATTATTATTTCTGAAAGATGCTCTAAATGAGTGCAAAGTAATGATACTATGGCACCTATGATACTCTCATACAAGCCATCAGAAACTTAGCATACAAAATTACCACTCTAGCAACAGTAACTGCCCTATGTTCAGTCTTGTACAATCTGATACAATCTGATATAACCAAGAAAATAAACTCCAACTTAGGATTCCAAAATTTCAATCACTAATCACCGTGAAATGATCAAGTACAGTTACCAGTGTGTGATCAAGTAAAGACTTTTTACTTAAACTGACCATAATACCATATTAAAGAAGCAGGTTGAATATAAAGCATTAGGGGAATGCCGGAGTGTATATACAGCTGACAGATGCTAAAAGGGTGGGCCAGTGCACCAGGCTCCCACCGCTGTTGGGTCTGGGAAGGACATCGATGTACACAGCCTTCCTCGGCTTTTGTAGACAGCATGCTAATATTTTGAAACTAAAGTTCATGTACAAAGGTCCAGAGTATCTAATAATTTAGATAGGATTAAGAGTACATAAGAGAGATGACTCCGGATATAATTTATAGAGAATTCATGTTTCAATTGGAACATTTGGACTGTATCTATTTGCTAACAGATTAGCAGTGATGCTCTCAAATACGAGAAGGCATAATAAAAACAAGTATGTGGAGGTTGACATTAACAAGGAAAAGCAATTACAAATTTGAGGATGTTTAGACAGTAAGTGAAGGAAAGCAAGTGAGAATGTATAGTTACCGACAGTTTCTTCCCAAGATTTCTTCACGTGTATATTCCGTCAATTCGAGGAAGCTGTCTGATGCAAATATCTGCACATTAACAAGTAATTAAAGCCATTGTACTGCACAATATCAAAATGGTAAGAGGAGAAGAAGAGTGCAAAGTAGAACCTATCATGGTCACGTCGTGTACAACTAAGTATGTATATCTTATGTTGTACACAATAAAATGGAGGTTGAAAACCAGCTGTTATGCGCATCATGTATTATGATGACCACCAATAAAAAAGTTAACAGAAATCTGCAGCAAAAACTACTCAAGCAGTAGGATATTTTCATAACTTGACACACAAGGTGCACACATAACGGAGGGGCTTCTAAAGGAACCTTAATGATTTTTTTCTATGAGGAAATTTTTTAAAAGAGAAATAAAGTTCATAAAGAATATGTTTCAAACCCAATAGCCTAAGCAATTAGATGGGATGGCCCAACAGGTATATGAAGACAAACATGGCTCTATAACTTCACCGAATGCAGGATTAGATTCCAACAACCTCTTATGTGTGAAGCTTACATCTCCTTATACCATATAGTGGGCACAATACGAGTGCAAGTGATACCTTCTTTTGGGTAGCCTATATTACAGCTCTAGTCACTGTTAGTCAACTTAAGTGGGTTGACTTTATCGTCTGTTATGTTTCCACCCCCAAAACCTAAGCTATTAGGTGCTGCAATCCAACTGGCATATTGGCATTGTTTCCAGTCCATGTGGAACTGGTGCCCCAACAGAGTGAAAATACATTCATAAGTTTATAAGAAAACTTGATAGACGTTTTCCTTTGCTAAATTTTGTCTGATGTCATCTCACACAAACCAAATACTTACAATTGGGTTATCAGGAAGTCTGGGATCTGAAATCACAAAATTCTTTTCAATGCGTTCCAATGTGGTTGCCAGGTCGATTCCCTGACGAATATCCCTCTCTCTCTCAGCACGGTCCCAACTGTCTGAGGGCTCAATATCTTTAGTCATCAAAACCTCCGGTTCAATAGTTGGTTGTTCATTCTTCCCTACCGAACTTGAAGACCTTCCTTTAAACCTGTAGGGTAATATAAATCTCTCAGGGCCCGTTATCATAAGCAGTGAGCTAAACTTATGAAGTCACGTGATAAATGATAGAATGAAGAGTTAATAATGCTAAATTTAGATTTTTTTTAGTGTCAAAGAAAAGAACAGCCATATGGTGTATATCTTGGGCTCATTGAGACCGCAGTGTAATCATGTCTGCGCAATATATATCTTGGAAAAGTAACACCAAGATGTAGTTTCCCCTGAGTTTTTTGAGGTTTCTTCATATAAACTTCAACAAATGAACTTGAGAATGCCAATGGAATTTAGAGGTTGTACTAACGCTCAGTGGACTACAGTAGAAGTAGCATCTTTAATAGTTTGTGAATGACAAACCCCTTTACCCACACTTCGCATTATCATTTAACATTGAATTCCATCATGGAAAACTACTTTTGAATGTAACTACTTAAAATGTTATTTTATGGTGGCAATCCAGCCACACAGCAGTAGCATCTAAAATAGTTTGCTGCATGGAGCAAAAGAAATGTACATATAGAATCAATCCACTACTCCCACCCAAAAAAAACATGTTGAATCAGTATTACCATAGCTGGACAATGGAATCTCAAAAAGAAAACTCACCCTTTCGAAGAAATGCGTGCAGAGAGTCTAGATTTCTTCCCTGTATCCTGAGATTGAGAAGCTTCACTCACGGCATCAAATTGAGGAGTTTGTCTACCAAGTGTATTCATATCAAACTCGGCAGGTATAGGAAGGATATGATCAGGAGTCAATTTCTGTTGAAGCTTATCGGCAGTCTCTTGACTAATAGCCTGAATGTGGGATCGTGGATTTTTCACAGTTTGAACAACCTCTGTAATAGAACCTAAAGCCTTCTCCTTTTCACGAGCTGAAGCATGAAAGTAATCGTTAAAGTGAAGTGAAAGTCGTTTTAGTTTAGTATCAAATCGAGAAAAATGCTTACCATCATAGCGGATTAAAGACTTAGGCAGTCCATTAGGCCGTAATGCCTTCTCATTCACACCTTCCGTGTGTTTACTAACCTCAACCTGCATTCTGCAGAAACAGCACCAAAGATTAGACAGACACAATCAGAACATAGTTTTCATCACAGAAAGGCACAGCTTCAAATATTATCACTAGGATGTAATTAAGCCCTTTCTAGATAAAGACTATACAACAATGCATCGAAAATGATTCATTTGGACTCAAAGCATATTCGATTGAAGCATTAAAAAGCATTTTTGTGAAACTTGGAAAATATTAAGCTCAACAAAGGCATGAAATGTGCAAGTCGAACCAAACGTGTACACACTTTATTTTCAAGCTAGTAATTGGGGAAGTAGCATTCTGAAGCAACAAAAAACAATCGGAAAAGGGTCAATTTAACTACAAGGTCATTGGTTGGATCAACAGAACTGTATCCTTTGAATTTAACTGGGAAATTACACACAAATTCACTGCCTTGATAGACATTAATTGAATGTATTTACAAATGGGCATGTCTGCAATGCTCAAAATTTATTTTTAAACAAAGCAAAACTGGTATGTATTGAAACATCTGAGCAAAACAAAAAGGAAAGAACATTTCAGAGGACTAACCCAACAACAGTTGACACTAAATCAATGCATTAAAGCTAATAAACCAATGTCATCATAAATGGGTACATCCACAAATGATGAAAACAAACATATTATCGCTATGGATTAGAAATGAGGAAGGACTAACCCAATAAATCTGATGACCTTGCCACTGTCATCTCTGATGGGCGTGACGGTGAGAAGGTTCCAGAAAGGGGTTCCGTCCTTCTTGTAGTTGAGGAGCCTCCCGCAGTAACTCTTGCCGTTCTTCACGGCGTCTCGTATCTTGTTCACTTCGTTCTGGTCTGTCTCTGCTCCCTGAAGAAACCGGCTGCAACAGAAATCTCTGTAAATCTACCATCGTCGCTACACGATTTCTACTCAGAACATGAAAGCCGTTTGATTTTGTTCCGTTCCATAGCCCAAATCGGAGATCGGCGATTCCGAAACCCCAAACCCTTCATTTTCAGCATAACTCTCACTGGCAAGTCTCGGCTACCGTAGGTGTTTATGTGAGTCGTTCGCGGGTACTAAAACTTATGAACAGCTTTTTTTTTTTTGAAAATAAAGATTCATTAAAAGATTAATAAATCTTACAAATTGACCACAAACTAAACCCTACAAACGTTGCATCAATCGATCATTTCTGAGAATCCGAAGGACAAACAACGAGATTAATAGCTCTCGAGACGGACGACGCAACACTTAGATAAGAAACTACTACCAAGTCGGTCTTCCTTATTAGCTCTCTAGATAGACCCGCTGATACAGAGTCCCAACCGGACACGCCATTAAAGGCAGCAGCCACACCTCCCGGATATACGAGATTTCGACATAGAGGACAAAATAAAAACCAGATAAAAACAACCAACATAAACAACAACAACGAGCAAGAACTACTCGCGACCGGCCTCCGATGTTAGGGCTTGGGATCGAGGCGAGGAAGACGACGTCGGCGGGTGCAGATCCAATCCACTAGGGGTTGGTGCACGGGATTGGCCGGGTAAACACGAAAAGCATGAGCACTGAATGGATTTGATTGTAGTGTTTCGATTGAAGTTTGGTGCAGATCTGATCGTATAACGGAGAAAGCTGGTGAAGAGACTCGGTTGAAAGCGCTCGTGTCGTCGTTGTCGGGAAAAGAGGTAGGAGGGGGGACTTTCCGTCGACCACGATCATCGTCGGAGATCTCAAAGCCAGCCACCGTCCGTGGTGGTAGGGGACGTAACGGGGAGAAGTAAAGACGGTAGATCAGACCGGCTCGAGTGACGGGTCGGCAGATCTAGCCAGCGAGATGGAGGAACGAGGTGGGTGTGCACGGGCGGAGGACGATGGCGAGCACTAGCGACGGCGAGGGACCACAGATCTGGGCGGAAAAAGGGTAGCCACGGGTGGAGGAAGGTCGACGAGAAGGAGGGGCGGGTTGTGGACAAAGAGCTGAGGGCGAGGAGGGTGGCTACGGGAGGAGGAGGACGACAAAGTACAAGGACTGGTGGCGGCTGGTGGCAGTTGGAGGGGTGTGGGAGAGGAAAGGGGAGGTGGGAAGAGAGTCACCGACAACCCCCATGGACAGAGCCACGACGGCCACTTGTGGCGGCGTTTTCATATTAATAAGTGTCAGTGGGGTTTCTTCGCTACGAGAGAAAGCACATTTTTTCCATCTTATGAACAACTATTTATTTATTATATATAATTTTTGTTTAATTATGATTTCATCAAGAAGACCAATTACAAGTGGACACGGTTCGTTTAATCGGATCGAGAGATCATTTTTGGCGTCAGAACGAGAGTCTCGATGGTTTGACTAATAAATGGTCTCGGGGCATTGCACCGGTCAAATTTTAGATCCTCGTTGTTTTATTCTCGATGACGTTTTGATTTTAATCGAGGAAGGGAGAAAGAGACGGTGAGGGAACCATCAGATCTAGTTCAACAATGCCCTCCGAGATCCATCTACGAATTTCATTTATGCCTTTGAGGACCGGAAAAGATCGGAGTTCATGATATACACTAATCACTTCGTCAGTAACTTGCACGTTTTTTTTTTCAAAACAACTGATTTCACTGATCTTTTAAAACCTTATTGAGTCTGCAGGGGAGAAAGAGAAACTAAGAAAAAAGAGGAAAGGTAAAGTGAAGAGACATGGAAACGAGAGAAAGAAGTTGGAAAAGAAGGGAACGAATAGTATTGACTGATTCGATTAACTATGATTAATCGTCGTTTTTGTATGTGAAAAACCGAATCTTTAATTCATGTCCTTCGGTTCACCAATTTGGATTCCGCTTTTTACTGATTTATATCGATTTGATCATAAAACTTCGACTCTAACGTATCTCTCCCATCTTGATCATAAATCCAGCAGTACTTAACGAAAAGCTAATAGAACAGACCAAACTGTCCCTCGTGAATACAAAAAAAAAGTTGGTTGATTCAAAGTCTGGTAACGAATTTTGCCCCTTTTAGAATAACTAACAGGAAAAAAAAGGGTTGTAAAATGTGAAAATCTTTCCTTTTCTGTCAATATCGAGCTTTAAAAAGGTGATCACGTGGGTGCCTAATAACCACGAGTCTATTGGTCCCATCATTGTCTAGCTACAACAAGCCTAAAAAGTCAAATAGTTTAGACCAAAAGCTGCACGGTTAATAGTAAACACAGTAATTAAATCTCACCAGTTTTTACCAATAACCTCTTCGGAAGGATATCCCGTCATGGTAAAAAAGCCGCTGCTGGCGTAGATGATCGGACACTCCGCCTTGGTGGCGTCGGACACCACGAACGTCTGCTGCAGCGTCGCCAGCGCGTTCCTGAGGTCCTGCGACACGCGCGGCACATACTCCGACGACGAGTTCATCCTCGGCCCTTCCTCGCTCGTCCTCGCCACCGCCGTGAAACTCCCTTCCCCGTCAGTCCTCACCGCCAGCCCCCACTCCGCCGTCCTCTCCACCACCAACTGCTCCGCCTCCACCCTATCCATTGTAACAAGAGAAGCTACTTGTAGTTCGTCAATGGCGGTTCTGAGAGAGGAAAGCCGTTACAAGAAAGAAGAAGAAGAAGATAACATACAGAGATCAGAACAAGTAGGACACATACCCAATCCAACGATGCAACAGCTCTATTATTATTTATTTATTTTTCTTTTTTTTGTGGATGGTTTTTGTTTTCACGGACACAAAGCTACCGTTGATCTGTTTCGTGCATGTTCTATCATGCTAACAGTGACACTTTGTGTATTAAAAACTTGTGACGATAAGCAATTACACATACTACTCTTCCACCTATCACATCTTCATTTCTTTTTCTTTTCTTTTTTTCCAATTGTATATCCATACCAGAATTATAATTTTAATTTTATCTCCTATGTTTCATAACATATCACGTAATTGGATTAAGCAGTCACTTATATATTGATGCCATAAGTCTGGATCAAGTCCAAATTGGTACGCTGCATAAATACTTGAGTTGGCTAAAAGACAATGTTTTATCTGTTTTGTGGTTTCCAATCCAATAAAATCTGATAATGCTATTTAGTGCTAGCCTCTTTTGAGGTATATATTTTGTCACGAGAATAGAAAACGGGGTGAGACCACAAACAGTTTATAAAATAGAGATATTTACGGTTTTTATGCTAATCTCTTGTATTTTACATATGAATAGGTTAGCATTTAAAAATTACTAGTGTTTTATTTTAGCAAAAAAGATATATTTTATTGCTTAACCATGATAGACTGAAAACTTTTGGATCTTCCAAAAGGGATCTCTAACCAACTAAGTAACATGCCTAATTTGTAAAGGAAGCACAAGACATGGTGGAGGAACCTCATAAAAAAACATGGTGGAGGAACCTCATAAAAAAACGGGCTACCAATCCATCCAACCACCCCATGGCCATATGCTTTTATGACTCATGTCGGGGTTGTTTCATAGCCCTTACTACACTTATTCCAACTGTTTCTCCCGACTCTCCTACGAGAGGGGGTCTTCTTCAACTCTTCCTCCTAGAAAATAGCCTAAAAACCCTCTTGGAGAACATGTTGTGATAAATTTTATCCGTATTAGATATAAAGTAAAATCCATAGGGACCGGGGGAGAGATCTTTCACCACTAGCCCCTCAGCGAACGAGTCCCATGCCTGAATGATAATTCGTAGCATGAGGTCTCCTTTAAACAGATGATGAGAAAGAAGCCGACCCACCATCAAGAGCTACATGCACACCATAGAAGGGACCGACAACTAGGTCGTATGAACCTTAATAATGGGGTTCATACGACCCGACATCCCTTCCAGGTTGTTCGGGGAAATCATCCCTACTAGTCCTCGAGGAACCCTAACAATAGGGTCCGTCAACCGTTGACAGATACTGGTCCAAGAGAACGGAAGCAAGGGGGTGTCCAGCGAGGTGGTCGAAAGATATGGTAGGACTGACCCTGAAGGAGAGTTCTGGCCTTGAGAGCGCACATGAGCAGGCTTCTGCGGGTGACGTCCCCGCAGCCCTGGCAGGATAGATTGCAAGACGCTCTTCTATTGGAAAGAAACCTATGTGAAATCCAATAGCGCGTGGGAGGGGAATTGGAGTGGAAGGAGATAACGACGCCAATAACCCATCCATTGTCCTAGGAGCAGGTGTGGTCGGCGCTGACTTCGTCTTACGAGGGTCTCGCTTGGGGAGGACGACCCTGACACCGTATGATGGCCTTGGTGGGGGAATGAGGTCAGAGGGCACCAATAAAGCGATGGAAGTCATTAATACAAGAAGGATGGATGAGAGTAAGGGACCTCTTCATTGGCTTCCTCGTACGTGCCGGTTACACGAAGTTTGTGATGGGCATTTTGGGGGTGGGGGTGGCAATGGAAAGGACAAGCAATGCAGAGCCATCGGACAAGTAAATATTATTGACCAAGACGTTTAGTTGACCGAAAAAATCACTATTCGGTCAAGTAGGTAACCTGATTGAAAAAAAGTCATCAGTTAAGTAAGCATTTTGGTCAACAAAATATTAATATATCGGTTAAGTTCTTGACCAACAGAACTAAATGCGTCGGACAAGTCTAAACACATTGTCAGCCAAGATAATTGATCAAATCTTTATCGAATAGTTGACCACCTTGATTGAATGCCTATTTTAATCAAATAAATCATATTTTACATATTGATAATATTAGCACATATATGATTTTTATTTTGAAATGTACGGTATGACATTATACATACTTAAAAGAATTTTTTTACCGTTAATGTCATATAAGGTGTTTTTTTTAATCAGCCAATTTTTTTTATAAAACCCTAATTCCAAAGATTGGAAATAAGGAGAATGAGTACATCAAGCTTCAAAGAAATGAAACAGAACAACTAAAACAACAATGAGATCAATTAGAGATCATGAGACTAAGAACAACCAAAAACAAAAAAAGGATTGTAAGTAGAAGAAGTTGCCCCCAAGGCAAATGATAATCAAACTAGTTGTAACTACTCTCGGGGGAAATTCAGATGAAGAGGAGACACAAATAAGGCAAGGTCAATGATGATCATAGGGATGAGGTAGGAAACTAAGGAAAGGATGTCAATTCAATTGGCTTTGCCGTGCAAGTGTAGCTGCATCCAATCTGCTGAGATTGATCTTCCTAGACAAGTTGAGAAGTTGATCCTTCTTTAGCTATGTTGTGCAAGTGTAGTTGCAGCCAATATGCCGAGATTGTTCTTCCTGGACAAGTTGAGAGGTTGATCCTTCTTTAGAGATTCAAGATGTTGAGAGGAAACATCAAAATATGTTAATGGAAGTATCAATTGTTCACAAGGAGCTCAAGAGAACACCATGAGCAAATAATGACCCAGGAAACTGCAATGGGTATGCAAACGAGAACTTGCAAGAAAACGGCAGGCCAAAACAAAGAGGTGAAGGAGGAAATAACCCCCAAAACACTCAGACCTAGATAATGACTACCCACACTAGGAAGATTAAGAAGCAGAAGAGAAGCCCACACACCCTAGATACTAAAGAGACCCAAGACAGGTCACACCAAAATCTTACCCCCTCAGCCACCTAAAAACCCCACCCAACCCCAACCTAGAACAAGAACAGAACAATGACTTGCAGGTCAAGTAACCACAGCTGAGTAGCAGAACAGACCAAGGGGAGCCACCAAACATCCAGAGACCATTCTTATAGGCAAGATCTAGGATTTTCTTGCCAGGAGGAGAAATTGAAGTAATACCCTTTGTCTAAACATAGCCCATTCTCCAGTATAGACTTTGTTTTGGATGGATTTGAAAATCAGCACATGGGATATCGCTGAACCTTGGAACACAAAGTTGCTTCTAGCTAGCCATAAGCACCATAGTGTTGTTTTTAGAATTGTAATCCATAGTTTCCTGTACTTGAAGGGGATTAGAGAATGCCAAGAGCAAAAAAGAGCTTTAATATTACTGGGAATGGTCATTGAGATCTGTCACCAAGAGAGAATTAAACCCCAGACTTCCCAGACCTTTTGATAGAGCAGAATAAGGTGTGCTCCATCTTCTAAGTCTCAGTTACAAATAGGACAAATCAGATCTTGAAATTAAAGTGGCATATCTCTTGACTCTAAAAAACATATAAGGTGTTAACATCTAATTGCTTGTAGACACTACTATATGTTACATCGAAATACATAAATGTAGAGTATTGTTATGATTGTGTATGTTTATACTCCAATACTCATTATTATAAAGTTTTTTTGACTTTCTAATCACAAAAAATGAGAAAAAATAATAATTAAAGGACGGGTCTCTATTCAACCGAGTCAACACATTTGGCAGAAAAATGTAGTGTCTCGGCCAAGAGGACTTTTTGGTCGATGCTACGATTTTTAAGCCAAATTCCTATTATTTTTTTATCAGTAAAGCAATATATTAAAATACCCAACTCTCAAATATCGAAAGAATGATCAATGTAATCCTCACGGATATACCTCAATTACAACTGGACAACAGCCCGATATAAACAAGTCCCAACATACAAAGACAATCTGGACAAAAACCAAACTAACCAAAACCTGGCTATAAGTACAACTAGACAAAAACCCAACTAAACCCTCCAAAAAAGCCTGACTTAAGCATAACCCGGCATACAACCCAACCTAACAAAAGGAACAAATCCCAACAAAAAGAGGTGAGAGGTTTTTTTAGCACCAGAGAGAGATATTCGGTACCTCTCAAGTGCTTATTAATTAGGTAAGAACATTTGGACCATTTTCATTTTTCTCTCTTGTGTGAATCTCATCCTCTCCTTCGACTTTCTCTACTCTTCTCCTTCAACGAACCTCTATCGTTCGCCCACTTTCACTATTATGATCGTGCCACCGTCATCCTTTCCTCTTTAACCTCATCTTTGGTCCCTCATGAGCGTCATTTTCGAGTGCAACCTCTGGTCTTTGTCCAGCCACCATCGACGTCATGTCTGTCCTCTCCTCAGATGAGTCCTCCCCCATCATGTAACTCTAATTGCCCCCTATCTCATTCTCTCCCCCTTCCACTGATTTGATGATTCATCTTTTAAAGAAAAATAATAGTAAACATAAATTCAAAGTTCTACAAACTTACGATTCATACAAATCGATCAGAAAGAAAAAAAAAACTCTCTCTAAATTGAGAGAATCCCACAAGCCCTACTCATCGTTGCTTCAGCGGCGACTCTTCCTTTCTTCCCCTCTAAACCCCTATTGTCTCTTGCTTACCTCTTTGACGACATTGGTATCTATCTACCACAAAGGAGTTCCTCGATCTTTCTCCCGATTTTGGTTTGTTATGGTCGATCTTTTCTTTTTTGTAAGGTCTAATCATCCGCAACTTCTCGACCAACTACCTCCTCCCAAACGTCATCATCGAAGGATCAAGGTGCGACTCATCCAAAGCAGGATGACTCGAGTCGAAATGGGAAAAGTGATCAAGTACACACCCAGAATAGTTAGTGATGCAGTCCAAATTGAAGACATACTGATACAGCAGTTGGAGAACCCGAAAATGCGTTAGTGTCCGAATCCAACAAAATCTTGTCATTTTTTGGGTTGAAATGGTCTCCCGAGCAAAACTCATGCTTTTCCATGATCGGCGATGTTTTTCGGCCACCCGGGGTCATCTGGATGGGCAAATTCGTACATTTGGAGTCCGGGTGTTTTTGTCCTCTTTGTTTTAGGGTTTTGAGATTTCCTTTATTCGTATTAGAACTTTGGGGTTAGTTTCCTTATTGTATTTGTTAGAGATATAATTATCCAAAGGGTTTGAATTTATTCAAACCACTTGATATATTTTGTTGTATTTTGAATTGTTTACCTTATCTGTAAACTTGTACAAATATAGTCAATTGTGGAATACACAGTATGGTTTAAATCCCAATATGGTATCAGAGCTATACTAAAACTCTATCTCTCGTTTCTTTTTTCTGATCTATTCCAATTTCATTCACGACTTCCGCCGCCCCTATTCCAATTTCTTTTACGATTTCAGTCGCCTCTCCCATCTACACACATGGCCGATCCTCGAGTTTACCCTGCTTTGACTGTTGCAAATATTCGTAGTTCCATTCTCATCACTTTGGAACTCGAAAAAGGCCAATATTCATCGTGGGCTGAACTATTTAAAATCCATTGCAGAGTCTACAGAGTTCTTCACCATATACTGCCGGCCACTTCTTCACCATCATCACCGATCGCTGATCCAGCTCCGGTCTTGCCTGCGTCTTCAGAAGCCTCGGCAACGTCTACAGACGACACTGAGTCCGAGACTGGGAGGCATTACGCCTCATTTTCCAGGATAATAGGCACTCTCGCACAATTTATTTGGAACATCAATTTTCAGCTGTTAAATTAGATGATTTCCCTAATGTCTCTAGTTTCTGTCAAGAACTAAAAACTATTGCAGATCAATTGTCTGATATGGGCGCTCCGTTATCCAACAATCGACTTGTCCTTCAGTTGGTTGCGGGATTATCGGAAGCTTATGACAATGTCGCCACTATTATTCAGTAGAGTGACCCTCTCCCTCAGTTTTATGAGGCTCTTTCCCGCCTTGTCCTGGAAGAGACTCGTAAATTGAAGCAAGTTGCCTCCAATTCCAGTTCCTCCTTGGCTGCCATGCATGTACAGTCCACTGTACCATCTTCTAAAGATGGAGCTGATCGCACACCTCGTGGACATCGTGGTCGTACATGCCGTGGTGGTCGTAACTCTGCACCCAGACCTGCGCGTGGCCAATTGAAGCAGGTTGCACGACCCACTGGTGCGAACTGGACCGGTCAGCAACAAGTGTGGGCTCCTCCCCCTCAAGCTTAGCCCGACCAAGGATTTGTATGGACTGGGCCGCCGGCATGGGCCCAGCACCCATCCTCTATCTGGACTGGCCAACAGTCTCAATGGAGCGCTCAACCTCCCTGCCCATATCCCACGGTTCCGGGTCAGTGGACTCGTGGGCCCACTCAGCAGCAGCAACACAACCAGTCCGGTTTATTGGGCTCTAGGCCTCCAGCTCCCCCACAGGCCCATGTCGCTGTACCTACTGATATATCATCTGCTATGGCGAATCTCTCTATGCAGCAGCCTCCGGGCGGACAGTGGTATATGGACTATGTAGCCTCCTCTCACATGACTGCGAACTCAAGTACTTTACGTTCTTATTTTAATTCGAACATTTCTCATTATGTTATTGTTGGTGATGGTAATCGTATTCCTATTTCGGGTTATGGTCAAGCATCAATTTTTCCTACCCACCCCCAATATACCTTATCCAATGTTATACATGCACCTAACCTGGTAAAGAATTTGGTTTCTGTACGTCGATTTACTCGCGATAACAATGCCTCGATTGAATTTGACCCTCTTGGTTTTTCTGTGAAGGATTTTCTGACGGGTCATCTGGTTTTGAGATGTGATAGCACTGACGATTTATATCCAGTTACCTCTAATGTTTCGTGTCATTCATCGTTTCCTTTTTCAGCTTCTGCAACAGTGTCCCCAGCGTTGTGGCACTCTCGTTTAGGACACCCGGGTGCACCGGTTTTTAATTCTCTTCGTCATAATAAGTTTATTGATTGTACGAACAATTTTAAGTCTGTTTGCAATTCTTGTGCAATGGGTAAACATGTTAAACTACCATTTACTTCTACATCGTTTACTTGTGCACCATTTGATATCATACATGCTGATTTATGGACATCACCTATCTTAAGTTCTTCTGGTCATAAATATTATTTGATATTGCTGGATGATTTCACTAATTTTGTCTGGACATTTCCGTTAGGCAAGAAATCTGATGTGTTCAAATTATTTCAATCATTTAGTATTTATGTATCAACTCAATTTGGTGTCCAAATCAAAAGCTTTCAATGCGACAATGGAAAAGAATTTGACAATACTCCCTTTCGTACTTTTGGCGCTTCTTCGGGTTTAGTGTTTCGATTCTCGTGTCCTCACACATCATCTCAGAATGGGCGTGCAGAGCGCAAAATCAGGAGTCTCAACAACATGGTTCGTACTCTTCTTATTCACGCGTCCATTCCTCCTATTTATTGGCATTATGCTCTTTCTATGTCTACTTACTTGTCAAATGTCTTACCGTCCAAATTACTTAACTTTTCTTCTCCCACCTTTGCCCTTTATCACCGTCTTCCCTCTTACTCACATATTCGTACTTTTGGTTGCTTGTGTTTTCCGTTGTTTCCTTCCACCTCGATTAATAAATTGCAGGCTCGGTCCACACCTTGTGTATTCTTCGGATTTCCTTCCAACCATAGAAGGTATGTTTGTTTTGATTTAAAGGCAAATAAATTTATAATTTCGAGGCATGTGTTATTCGATGAAACGACATTTCCATTCTCTACCACATTTAGCCCGACATTACCTACATATAACTTTCTGTCCAGCCCAATTTCTCCAGCCACCCGGGTCCAATTACTATTTGGCGCAGATGACCAACCCATGCCCAACCCATCACCAACTGCTGCACCATCACCCGCGCCTACCCAAATCCATGGCCCCGGCCCGTCTTCACTTCCCAACCCGATAACTTAACAGCCCATCTCCACTCCTCAGCCCATATCTTCCCCACCTAGCCCAGACGTCTCCCAGCCCTCATTCTCAGTGGCTCGGCCCGTCTACTCCCAGCCCAGACCTCAGACCAGTCCACTTGATACCGGTGTAGCTGACAACATCTCTATTGTACCATCTCATCCAACGGTCACTAGGGGTAAGTCGGGTATCACTAAACCCAATCCTCGATATGCTCTCCACACCACTACCACCTTGTCTCCAATTCCCTGAAATCCTAAAGATGCTTTGCTTGACCCGAATTGGAAACTTGCTATGACAGATGAGTTTAATGCTCTAATTAATAATAAGACGTGGGTTCAGGTTCCACGTCCTGAGGGTGTGAATATCATTCGGTCTATGTGGATTTTTAGACATAAAACTCGCTCTGACGGATCTTTTGAGCGCTATAAGGCTCGCCTTTTTGGTGATGGCAGGTCTCAGCAGGTTGAAGTGGATTGCGATGAGACATTCAGCCCGGTAGTCAAACCGGCTACCATCCGCACGGTACTCAGCATAGCGGTCTCTCGCTCGTGGCCTATTCATCAGTTGGACGTTAAGAATGCTTTCTTACATGGCAATCTTAACGAGACAGTCTATATGCATCAGCCAATTGGATTTCGCAGCTCTGCCTATCCAGATCATGTTTGCCTGTTACACCGCTCTCTATACGATCTTAAACAGGCTCCTCGAGCTTGGTATCAGCGGTTTACTGACTTTGTCTCTACTATTGGTTTTTCTCACAGCATGTCCGATCACTCCCTTTTTGTCTATCGGCGTGGGACAGACATCGCTTACTTGCTCCTTTATGTGGATGATATCATCCTTACATCATCGAGCGAGTCTCTCCGCCTATCTATCATGTCTCGCCTCAGCTCAGAGTTTGCCATGAAAGATCTAGGACCCCTGTCCTATTTTCTTGGTATTGCACTTCTACGTCATCCTGGTGGTCTATTTCTCTCTCAACAGAAATACGCCACCGAGATCATTGCTCGTGCTGGTATGACATCCTGCTCTTCTTCGGCAACTCCGGTAGACACACAGGGGAAGCTTGGTGTCTCTGACAGTTCTCCTTTTGAGAACCCGACTCTGTATCGCAGTCTCGCTGGAGCTCTTCAGTATCTCACGTTCACGAGGCCCGACATATCTTATGCAGTCCAGCAAGTGTGCTTGCACATGCATGATCCTCGAGTTAGTCACATGGGTGCTCTGAAGCGCATTATTCGGTATCTCCAAGGGACGACACATCTTGGTCTTCACATTTACTCCTCGCCCAGTTCCGGCCTTGTTTCCTACACTGACACTGATTGGGCTGGTTGTCCGGACACTCGCCGCTCCACTTCCGGTTTTTGTGTGTTCTTGGGGGACAACCTCATCTCTTGGTCCTCCAAACGGCAGCCCATTCTTTCACGCTCGAGCATAGAGGCTGAATATCGCGGGGTTGCTAATGTGGTGTCTGAGTCTTGCTGGATCCAGAATCTTCTTCTTGAGCTTCATTGTCCACTTTCCCGAGCTACGCTGGTGTATTGTGACAACGTCAGTGCCATCTACCTTTCTGGCAATCTTGTTCAGCATCAGCGAACGAAGCACATTGAGCTTGACATCCATTTCGTTCGGGAAAAGGTCGCCAAAGGACATGTTCGAGTTCTCCACGTCCCCTCTCGCTCATAGATTGCCGACGTTTTTACCAAAGGCTTACCGCAGATCTTGTTTCTTGATTTTCGGTCCAGCCTAAACGTTCGTGAACCTCCCGTTCAGACTGCAGGGGCGTGTTAGAGATATAGTTATCCAAAGGGTTTGAATTTATTCAAACCACTTGATATATTCTGTTGTATTTTGAATTGTTTACCTTATCTGTAAACTTGTACAAATACAGTCAATTATGGAATACACAGTATGGTTTAAATCCCAATAGTATTGATATATTGGGGTTAATTTATTTTTTATATTAGGACTTTGGGGTTAATTTTCTTATTATATTAAGACTTTGGGGTTTAGTTTTGTTATATAAGCACATGAGGCTTTGATTGTAAAGCTGATTTCGGAATTAATAAACACAAAACAAGTTTGAAACTCAAACTATCTCATTCAACATTTATTGTGAATTAACGAGTTTGATAAAGAACTCTCTCTCCGCTACACGCTCTAAATCATATAATATATTTATGTGTTGTATTGAATCTCTCAACTTCAAAAAAACATTAATTAAGCGTTTCAAGTCTATCCGAGAGTATGTCTAACTCTTTTGTGACGTTCTCTAATAAAGAGGTTATCTTTATGCTACAATTCACACCATTAATATTTCTTTTAAGATCTAGATAATTTATTTTACTTAATCTAATGATTATAAATCATTTTTATTAATATACATGAATTTTATTGAATAATATATTTATGTATATATTTTCACCATCCTTAGAAGAATGGAGATAGCATGCATGCCTGTTTAAATAAGTCTGTGGGGGCAGTCTCTTCTCTTAGAGATAATAAGTAGAAGAGTTAAGATTATGTGATCATATCACGGATGTATAGTATTAATCGTCGATGTAATAGAAGCTTGAAAGTTAAGTCCCACATTTTGGGTAGCACATGTACATTGCTATGGGTCACTTGCTGTTTAGTGTACAAATATATAGAATAGAACAGTCTGGAAATAGAGAATAGCTTGTATTGAATCGTCTAAAACATGATATGTTGGGTTTGTAATAGAATTTATGAAGATAAAATAGTATGAGGCCAGAAATGGGCCAAGATGGCGTTTAGGGGAGGGTGAACATTCGCTGTCGAGCCTTAAATGTTAAAGGAAAAGAAGCCACCACACCCATTTGCTCATTATTTGAGCAAACAAGCTGCTGTGCATTTCCGCCTTCCTGGGTTTTAGAATGTGACAGATAATCAGCCAAACCAATTACTAATGGCTAAGACTTGTCTCAAAAGAACAGAGAGAATTATTAGGATTTGTATTGAATCATTCTTTTTTGTTGTTGTACAAATTGGAGTATTGGATGCAAAATTTGATATCAGGGTTATTGGATGCATAATTTAATTAAATCTTCGTGAATACATGACTTTGTCCACTAATGAGTGACAAGATAATCAATAGTATAAGTTCTATATTTTCCTCTCTTTTCGTTTTCAATTTAATTCGTTTTATTGTCATGGATTCTGTCTTCTCTATCCGGAACGACCTTCTCACACATCATCGGTAAAACGATATCGTGTGAAGACCATCAAGCACTGATAAGGGCATTTGATTCTTGTCAAGAACAAGAATGCTCTTGAGGACGAAAATGAACGAAAGGGAACTTGATTGATAAAGATATGGAGCTCAACGGCTCTTTCAACAATTATTACGCTACTTCTAACGAGGATTACTACTTCTATGCTACAATTACAAGGTTCAAAACATAACCTAAACCCTAGAGCATCAACTATTGTGAAGACCGCTTCGGAAAAGAAAAAAAAAACTATTGGGTCGGACCGGGTCGGACCGGACCCGACCAGCAACCCGGCCAGACCAGCAACCCGGCCAGACCAGTGACCCGGCCCGGGCAGGCCTTTCAGCCATCCACGTCTGGGCCGCGCGGCCCATTTCGGCGAGGCCCGTGTGTCAGGCCCGTTTGAGGGCTTCTGTATAAAAGGGTAAATTTAGGTCTGAAACCCTAAATTGTTTTCGACCCTTCTCTTCTCCAGCAGCCGAACCCGACCTCCCTCTCTCATCTGAGCTCGCCGACCCCCACCTCACCTCCCTCGGCCGACCCTTCCCGACCACCTTCGCCACCGCCCCTCTCCCCATCGTTCTCTCACCCTCGTCTCCACGCCGTCCCCGACCTCCCAACCCCGTCCTCCCTCTCTCCCTTCCACTTCTCAGTCCAGCCGAGCCCGTCTCCGGCCGTCTTCCCCGCCGCCCGAGCTCCGTCGCGCCTCCACGCTCGAGAATCGTCGTCGCCGTGCACGGCCAGAGCCGAGACGAACTCGCCGGCGCCGTCCTCTTCTCTCCCGATGGTCCGCCACCGCCGACCGCCCTCATCCTCGTCTCGAGCTTCTCGCCAGCGAGATCGACAGATTCGAGAAGGAGTCGCTGGTCTCGTCCGGATCTGAGGCAAGGGCGCCGTGCCGGCCGCTCCCGTGACGGCCACCTCTCCCTCCGTCGTCCCGTTTTTCCCATACGGTGAGCCCTAACCGTGAGGTTGGCCGGCCAGACTCGAAACCCGAGCCCCTTTTTCCTTCCTCTTCCCTTTTTGCTCTTCGAGTTACGGCTGGATCTGATGCTTTGTTGATCGAAACTGTTCTTGAATCTGGTTCTTTGTGTAACAAAAGGGAAAAGAAATGAAACCTAATCCGAGTTTAATCTATTGGAAGTTTCAAAATCAGTTTTTAAGAAATGAACAAGGAAAATTTATTTGAAACAGAAACGTTTCTAATTTGAAAAGAGTTTTAAAATAAAATCAGATTTGAAAATAAAAGGGAAGTAAAATCAGTTCGATTTAAAAAGGAATTTGAGCAGTTGAACGAATCTGGAACTCTGGTTAAAATGGACTGCTAATTGGGTTTAGAAAGGAACAAAAGCGGACCGCTAAATCGGACCTCGGGATTCGTGCATTGGGACCGTGCCTCGGAAACATGCACCGGTTTCGGTGCTCGGGTACTCAAACCCGATTCGCCGTGACCCCGCTTTTATCCCGCTCGAGTATAAAGGACAACTGTCGGTTTTAAACTGGATTAATCGTGACCTTTAAATTAACCTGGGAACCGCCTCTAATTATGGCTTTCGTGTTATCTTTAGCGTCCGGCTTCGATCGAAGTGAAGCCCGGAGGTAGCGAGCCAGAACGTCAGCAGCTAGGAAACGTAGCGGGTGTTCTTCGGTTGAGGTAGGGAAAAGTAGCCGGATCTCGGCCCTGACTGGGGAAAGTTAACAGTAGAATTGCATGTGACACCGAGGTGTCGTGGGTTGAATAGGTTTATTTAAATGTTAGAAAAGCATGATACGGGATTGTAGTGTTTGTGAGAAAAGCATGTGACACTTAGTAGTGTCGTAGGAGCAGAGAACTTAGCGTTATTAGAATTACTGGAGGCATATGACCATGCCCGGAGGTTGTTTGTGAACTTGTCGATATTAGGAGTACTGGAGGCATATGACCATGCCCGGAGGTTGATTGAGAAACTGTTGACGTTAGGACTATTGGAGGTTTTGGTTAAGCCGGAGGTTGATTGATTATGGTGTCTTGGGTGGCCTTGAGAGCCCGTGTTTTATTGTTGAGTTTGGGTGGCCATGAGAGCCCGTATTTTGCTGTTGTGTCTTAGGTGGCCTTGAGAGCCCGTGTTTTACTATTGTGTCTTGGGTGGCCTTGAGAGCTCGTGTACTAAGGTTGGTGTCTTTGGCTGGCCTGACCGAGTTAGAGTCTCGGGGGGTTGCAAGCATTCTTTAGTTGGCTTACGAGTTAGAGTATCGGTAAGTTGCAAGCGTGTTTTATTGTTGAGTTTTGGGTGGCCATGAGTGCCCGTGGGGTCGTTGAACCCGTGTCTTTACCTTTGGTGTTTGGGGTGGCCATGAGTGCCCGTGGGGTTGTTGAGCCCGTGAGTTACTGTTAGTGTGTCTTGGGAGGCCGTGAGTGCCTGTGGGGCTGTTGAGTCCGTGTTACTGTTGGTGTGTCTTGGGAGGCCATGAGTGCCTGTGGGGCTGTTGAGTCCGAGTTTTACTGTTGGTGTCTTGGTGGCCATGAGTGCCTGCGAGTGTTGAACTTGTGTTGTTACTGGTTGTTGAACTTGCTTGTGATTGTGATTGTGTTTGTGGTTACCTGAGGTTGGGGCCCGCTTCATGAAACGGGGGTCCACGAGCACACACGTCTGCATGTTCAGACGGGGTAGGGGGCCCGCCCGCCAATAAAGGGGTCCTGGCCGCACGTGTGTGGTTTGGGTTTGTGAGCATACTTTGGCTGGCTTACGAGTTAGAGTCTCGGTAAGTTGCAAGCATTCTTTGGCTGGCTTACGAGTTAGAGTCTCGGTAAGTTGCAAGCATTTTCCGGCTGGCTTACGAGTTAGAGTCTCGGTAAGTTGCAAGCATTCTTGGGTTGGCCTGACCGAGTTAGAGTCTCGGGAGGGCGTGAGCGTTCTTGGAAGCTGGTTTGCGATCCTTTGTGATCTTGTTTGGTGTGCGATCCTTTGTGATCTTGTTTGGTGTTGCGTAGTTTCTTTGAGTCCTTGGAAGAGGTCGTGATTGTTGTGTCGGTTCTACTTTACGTGTCAGAATGTTGAGTTGGTCAAGGAAGGTAATAGTGGGTGTATGTTCAGTCAGAGTACTTGAGTTGGGGACAGTGATCCCCGGAGTTGAGTTTGTTGTTGGTGTTACCGGCATTGTCTGCTAATTATGCCGTAGTCAGTCTGTTATCTGTGGTGGTGAGCGAACGCTCACCCCTAGCTGCTTTTCCTACAGGTACTGATCACAGGACGGACTAGGTGAGCTCTCGAAGCTTGTGGAGCTAGGAACGGAGTCCGGGTTCAGTCTTTTGAGTCTAGTGACGGATACCTTGTACTTTTGTCCACGTGTTGGGACGTATTTTAAGTTGTAAATATTATTTTGATTAACTAAATGGAGATTTTAAAGTGTTTATCCAAAACAGGTTTCTTTGTTTTATTGTTTTAAAAGTTCACGTCCTGAGTTCGGTTTACTGAAATCGGGGCGTGACAACTATTATATATGGATCAACATGGCAGGAACGGGATAAAGAATAAAATCCCCCGCGGGACGAGAATGGGGTGAGGAACAAAATCTCCGTTCCCCTCCCCGTCCCCGCAGGGCGGGGTCAACACGGGGACATGGGCGAGTGGCGGAGATGGGGACGGGGCCTGGGGTCCCCGCCTCTACCTCGGCCCATTGCCATCCCTATAACCCATAATGCAGTGATTTCAACTTCTAAATCTAACCCCTATCAACATTTCTACATAAAAATTGAACGAAATAGAGGAGGAAAGGCATGCCTCATAGACAAAAAGGGACGAGTACTGGACGACAACGATGGTAAGCTCGAGGAGAGGACGATGACGTCGGTCGGTCGAAGAAGAGAAAGAAGACGAGGAGTTGAAATGTCCTTTTGTTGTGTTGGGTGAGTTGAGAGTAAGAGAAAGTAGGAAAATAAGAGTTTTAAGTGGGGAGTAGCTTGATAACTTCATTGGTGTGTTGACTTATAAGAGCATCTCCAATGGTCTGTCATGACTAGTGTCAAGAAGCCATGGTAGGAGATGCTTTTTGGTCTTCTCTCTCCTCCCTGACATGGCTTCTCCAATGGTTTGACATGATTAGTGGTAGGGAGACATGATTTGTAATTGTTTTTGGAGCAAAATGACCTTCTCTCTCCTCTAAAAGAGCTCCTACCACGGCGACGCGTCGTTGCAAGATTCTGCAACGACACCTTGACACACCCCTTTGACACGACCTGCCGTGCCAGCGAGTTGTGGCAGCGCCGTGCCAACGCCTGCAACGATCCGACTATCACGACCGTTGGAGCTGCTCTAGGTGAAAGAAATATTTTTAGATTGAAATGCAAATAAAAATATGAGAAAGAGGCTACTCTAATTAATTTCCCCCCTTTATCTCTTGTAATCAACAATTATCCACCCATCATAATAGATGCCCTAATTGATAGAGAAGATGAGATAATAAGAATGCTTATGTGTCAATGGGAGAAAAATATATACCAATCATCATAGCAGCAGTATTCAGGATTCCATTTTTCTTGTTTTTTTCGGGTTATTACTTTTAGTATCTCTTATGTATTGGTAACACTCGTTTAGTATCCCTTATGTATTGGTAACACAATGGAAATTTTTTGATCAAGTTTACATCATTTTGATGATCTGTGACCAATTCATAAGGCATGTTATTGTTCTGTTACCAATACATGAGGAATATTAAATGATACATGACCAATTCGTAAGGGGTATTAAAGGCGTGTTACCAAAACGTAAAGACCCTTATTGAACGTTATAAAACCTTGGGTTGCTAAATATATATTATCAATTCAAAGGGGTACAAAAGCTAAGTAACCCTTTTTTTTCTTCCGATAAATAAATTTGGAGACTTGTTTTCCAGATTGAGTTTTAAGTGTAGTTCCATTAAGTCTGACAATAAACGTCCATCTCTTTATTTTGACCTTAGGAATATAGTCTCCAACAGAAGAATAAGGGAAGCATGTTGCAAGGAAGTTGGAGGCTGCTATCAATTAGGTCCCCAGCTCTGCCATTGTCTGAGTGTATACCTTAAATCTAACCTCCAATTTTCACTCACCACACAAACCATATAAACAATGTGTCCCTTTTGATGACCCAATCGACAATTACAAACCAAACAATGGACACTAAAAGATCAAAAGTTACAAAAACCCATTGGAAAAATGGATCAAGCCTGAACAATTCTCATGATCAATAATCCAAACCTAAACTGCATACTTTATCAAGCCCATAAACAAATTATACTTTAACTGTTATTCATGAAAAGCAACAAAAAAGAACATTTATCTTCCATTAAATGGAGATGGAGAAATTTCTATGTATAAGCAATAATGAGAATTTCATTGTTAAAAATTGTTGTATGTTTTACTTATATTCCCTTTCCATCCCCTCCTTCAAAGGTCTCATGTCTTCTTCCAAACGTTGGTCTTTCACGGGTATCACATACTTGGTATTGCTTTTCTTCTCCAGCTCCACCGCCCAACTGTAAACTACCATCCCAAGAATAGCAACCAACATTCCCAGAATGTTCTTAAATGTCAGTTCTGAATCGAAAAGTAACCATCCCAATGTTAGGACACAGACGGTCTTCATGTGGCCCAGAACCTGGAACGAAACAGCAGAGAAGCGCCCAATGCACAGGTATTGGCTCACATTGCAGAACACAGCCAGGGAGCATGAGAGTAGCAAGCAAAACTGCACACATTACAATCACGTGTGTTTAGATAAACTCAATTATATCAATAGAAATCAAGCTCCAAATGGATTTATGGGGGATCATAAGTAAGGGTAATTGTAAAATAGTACCATGATGTATTCACTTTTTACAATCGTAGCCATCTTCTTTGATAATTGCAAACGAAAAAGCCCTGAACTTGCCTTTTTGTTGCACTTTGTGTAAATTTGTTTCAAAATGACGATTTCACCTTTTAAAAAACCAAGTAAAAAAATACAAAAAAAAATCCAGAAATCTTATTTCTCTTAACTTTCTACCTCTATGTACGTCAAAAGATAGAAATTTAAGGATATGAAAATTTAGGATTTTTGTTTTCTAAAATTGAGGGTAAAATAGTCATTTTGAAACAAATTTACACTAAGTGCAATACAAAGGTAAGTTCAACACACTTTTTTTGCAATTATCAAAGATGGCTACGATTGACAAAAAGTGAACGCCTCATGGTACTTTTTTGCAATTATCCGTAAGTACTTACAAATGCACCAGTAGACAGCTTATAGTTTAATATGAGTTTGCCAGCAAGGAAGTAATCGATGAATGGACCCAAGACTAGGAGGGAGATAGCTTGTATAGGAGCAGTCTTGCTTAGCAATTCAAAAGATCCTATTGAATATTTCTTCTGTAGAGAACCAATTGACTGTTCCACAAGAAAGGATGAACCAAAATAAAAACAGTGATCAGGGAAGTATATACAAATCAACAAAGCCCTAAGTAAGGGAGGGACAGAGTAATACTCACAATTTGTTGCAAGGATGTACAAATGATTGCCACACAAGCACATACAAAACCTTTCAAATTGACTTTCACGTCAGTCACGGTACAAACTCCAACACCTATAACGACCAACACAACAGCCATCTTCACTTCCCTGGAATAGTTCTTTCCGTGGATGATCCATTCCATCACACAAACCACAGGAATCATACTTAGCTTTGAAATCTACAAAAAGAAAAACGGTACCAAAGGTTAAGCCTTGTAAAACCCCAAAAAGGAAACTCCTTTGTGAAGGAAATAATAAATAAAGTAAGTCAAAAAAAGATTAGTGACCTGATAAAATCCAACGGAGTTGAGCATGAGGCTCAAGTTCATCCCCGTGATGGATGCATTGGCAACAACTGAGAACCAGAGAAGTTCCCACATGGGAACATGCTTTGATGCGGAGTAACCCGTTGCATTTGATATGAAACCAACCAATGCAGTGACAGCAAAATGTAGGCCCGTTAATGTCGTTGCTGGAACAATCAAACCAGGACTTTCGTTAATATTATCCAGGAACTGTGTAGCAGATTGATAATACTCTTACAGAACAGGCTGAAATAACTTAAATCTACACAACTTAAGAAATCTCCAAAATGAATTGATCTATTGCTAACTAATATCACACTTGGATCTCTATGGTAGGATCTCGATAAACCAAGCAAGAGATAAGTAGAAGGAAATTAGGAAGACCTTGTACCTTTAATTTCTAATTCTCTACAACTTCACCAACTAAGATCCAAAACAGCACCAACTTCCTGACTAAAAGTTTCTTCCTACTACTAATACTCATTCACTACTTTTTCCTAGATCTGAACATTGCTGTAAAAGAAGTGACACATTGATGACATCTCGACTCAAAGTACACATTCAAATTAGCAAGTGAAGCAAAGCAACTCCCTGTTCAAATCATTGATACTAACAATTGAGAGAAAATCCAAACCCAGAATGGGAAAACAAGCATATGGGTACATAAGCAAAAACTAAAACAGATCTGAGTTTAGCAATCATGAATCGAACAGTGAAAGAAAAACTGACCAAAGCCGAAGCCGAAACCAGCAGGGGACATGAGCTGCTTGTTGGCCATAATAATCCCCACAGAGCTAATCACGTTCATGGCCCAAGCTCCCATGTTCGACACGGCCGGCTTCTTCGAGTCCTTCTCCTCCATCTTCTTCAACAACTGATCAAAGACGACGACTTTCCCCAGAAACAAGGGAGACCCAGAGACCCAGATGCAGAAGCAAGTCAATAATGGTGTGGAGAGAGGAAATAGAATTGAAGTCACAAATAGGGGTCGTCTGATTTTGGCACGGAGCAGGGTTTTTGTAGGAAGCTCTAGTTGAGGACTGTCTGTGTCTCCATTGTCAATTTGGATCCTTGCTGGGTCACACAGCAACGAGCATGTTACCCATATGAATATTCCCCTTTTGCCTCCTTCACGCTCGGTGTGTTGAGCTCCTCTCTTCAGCTCTACTTAAAGAGAGAAACGAACACGATGAAGAAAAGGAGAAGGAGAAGGAGAAGAAGGAGAAGGTGAGACAAGATCTTTTGTTGTTATTTTAATCCTTTAACGGCGGAGAGATTCAGGGAACTCCTCTTTGCGTTAATGTTCGGACTAATAAGCAATATCGGAAACCCTTTTATTGAATTCGTTTTTTCAGACATTCGTGATGCGGACGAGTCAATAATTGTATATTTCTTTCCTCTATTCTTCAATTGTTTTTCGGAAACGAAATTATATTAATTGAATTGAAACATACTCACTAGTCACTGCCTTCTGCATGCTATATGGATAAAAACCAAAAAAAAGAGAAGGTGAAGCCTTTTTTTTTTTTCTTTTGAGAAAGAACAGGTAATATTATTATTGAAAATAGAGATAGGTTGACGAGTACATAATTGTACCCATCTTACAGGAAAGAACCCAACTAAATGACAGAAAGCAATAACAGTAAGTAAAAGTTGCTCGATGCTTAGGAGCGGTTGAAGGGGGATATCTGCGGTAGCATCCAGTGGAACCCTGGATACCGATACAGCATGCTTCTACCAAATGACACTGGCCGAGCCAGCCGAGTGAGAGGGGAATACTGGTGGACTGCCATCTCCCCCGGTGAGTCAGCGTGCGTCGTCCTCCCTTGACTGATAATGTTATGGCTCCTGAACGCGGGAATGCTGACACCGGACTGGTAGGGGAGACAGATAACGACTGTCGATGGTACCCTCGTCATCTATCAGTCAGGAAGGGGTTACAGTCGACCACCCCCTTCCTGGACCTCCTCGGACTCATTCCTGGAGGCGGGGGTGCTTGCGCCCCCCCCCCCCCCCCCCCGCCGCTGTTGAACCTTATGATTCCTCCGGCTCCTCCTCTCGGCCTTGTCCCCCCAGGTATTCGACCGTCGCTAATTTTCCTAGTCCCCTGCAATTCCATGACAGGAAACGCATACTTGACGTGAACCTTTGGAAATCTCGGACCACACCCGCAACTCCGCCTCCGATACAGTAGTTCTTGTCCAACCCCCCGAGACCGCAGACCGCTCTTCTCCGATTGGACCAGTCGATCCAGACGACAACCTCAGACCTCTCTTCTCTGATTGGATCAGGCGACCCAATTAGCCCGCCCCCGTCTCCCCAGATCCGATCACTACCGGACGTACCTGGGTACACAACCAACCACGCCGCAGACGAACCTCGCCGTTCGTGGGGCAACAAGGGATAAACTCCCGAAGCAACGTGCCTCCTTCCTTCCCATCCACACCCAGCCAGATTAAGATGAAAGAAGGCGCAGGAAACAACCACGTACCTCTTCCCTTACCAGCCGTAGCCGATATCCAGTCGCACTCGCCGACCCACGCGTTCACCCCACCATCCTTAAGCATGAATACTGCTGCAAAACAGAGAACCAAAGTCATGGCCTTAACTATGGCCATGGCCAAAAAGTTTCTGCTCCGTGCGGCGCTAGAGAACTAGGGCTCCGCGTATAAGGGGTTTTTTAGGTGAAGCCTATAAAGGTTAAGACTTTCTACAATGGAGTTAGACTGAATCAATTTAATTTTGATGTAATTGAATTTATTTTATAATAAAAAATAAGAATTAGACCCTGAATAGACACTGATGTGGAGTCTAGTTTTTTCACGTTAATGCGTCACAATGAAATTTTTTTATCAATAAAAAATACGATTTTATTCCCAAATAAATCTCCAAAAAGGAAAATACAATTGGAAGAGGAAGGGTCCAAAAGACCCAACAGAACAGAAAAACAGCTTAAGAAATGAATAGTCTTATAGACTTGGGAACTCAAAGGGCAATCTGACACACCCACTCATGAGCACCAAACCCCGCGAGACGTCAGGAACTGCAAGACGGAGAAGACGCCAAACACCAGAGGACCTCGCCGGAGACGAGAGGCCGAGATCGGGGAGGAGCAGCGAGGGAAGAAACGGAGATGAGGCGCCGGAGGGCCAATACCAAGAGCACCGGTGTCCGGAAAATCCGAAGAGTCCACAACGAGGACGAAGATGAGGGCGGCGGCTGAGGGCAGGGTCGTGGGCCAACACCCAGAAAACCGACCTCTCACCACAACCAAGCCAAGACACCAACCATAGGACGACGAAAGCACACGGAGGAGCTGGCGCGCGCGAGCGGACGTAGAGGACCCTGGCCAGAGGAGGAGCTTCCACCGGCTAGAGAGATGCTGGAGAAAGAGGCGGTGCTGCAGCAGAGAGGACACCAGAGATGAGGTCTCAAAACCACCATCACAACCTCCCGTTCACAGACGACACCCACCATCCAGAGTCCAGAGAGCGCGAAGGAAGAGGAGCACTAGATCCGAAGGTGAAATCAAGCCGAGAAAGCTAAATCTCACCGAGAGGACCAGATCTCCGAGAGGAGGACTAAGAGATGGTGAGGACGGCCAGACCAAAAGAGGAGACGGAGACGACGACGACTTCAAGACGAATGAAGAGGAACAAACTAAGGCAAGCATGGAGAGAGACAGAGAGGGGTCAAGATAAGAGGGATGAACACCGACGACTCCATATGACACCAAAGGAGGCCAAGGATCCGCCGACGTCGACGAGAAAAAGGATGGGTTTTCAGTAGACAATGTTTTTTGTTTTGAGTTTTGAGTTGGGAAGACTATTTTGATATGAGAACATAGAAAGAAACGTTTTCATCACAATGGAAATTAGAACCTGATTAGATCATGTATAGTATATTGCGTATTTTTATTCAAATGTTGACGGGAACAATGTAAAAAAAGGTTGGTCGACTATAATTGTTCGACTTGCATGTAAATTACACCTATAAAAAATTGTTCGAATGCTATTCCTCTTTGGCTTGCCTAATTTAGTCGTTATTTGTTGGTACAAATCAGGTGGATTATTGTACGTGTTGATGTAATTCTCTGGTGGAATGTTGTTAGCGTTGTGCGATAAAATGATAAATCTCCCCAACATCCTGAAACATAAATAACGTAGATTAATATTCAAATGGTCGAGTACAAAGATCGCATTTCAGTATTATAAAAAACACTAAACAATATATCATACCCGCCCTGAAATCCTCATGGCATGCCATGGAGAACAAATCGATGGGTTGCCAAATCATCGGGTTTCATGCGGGAGGTATCCATCTTCTAGAGTAAGTGGAACTCCCGCATAAGAGACTTATGGGCTAGTACTTGCGCCTCACGGTGCTTTTCGATGGCCCTCAAGCTCTTGGCTAATGCGACGTCGATAGAACTATCGTTCGTCTCCTTTCTCTTCCCATTCCTAGCATTTGCAGCATTCCGATCTTGAGAGTGGCGCCCGCGGACTGGTCTTGGGCGTGAACTATCAACATCTTCAGCAACGGCAACCAACATGTTCATCTGAGACATTGGGTTGCTCAAACCGGGAGTTCTTTGTGAGCGTCGTTCCACAGTCCCGATGAAATCACCACTTTTCGTCGATAAATTGTTCTCGAAATGATGTTCCCAACATGGCTTGTGTCGCACGAGCTGCCACTAGTGCTTCCAAGCGATGACGTGGTCGTATCTCTCCAAGTAGACTTTCTCTGCATCCTCCGTAATCTGGTCATTAGATCTACCGGATTGGTAGAAGTGGTTGAACTTTGACCAGCAACCTTGGAACATCTTAACCTTCCGTTAGTTACGCTCCAATGCTGCTTTCATTTCTCCACCGACCGATTTGGTCGATGTGTTTGGACTGTCGCTAGGATGAACTCATGATGGATGGCCTCCCAAAATGTACCCGTCGGTTGATCAGCCCCATGCTCTGAGTTCTCAGAGTTGTTTAGCCATTTATAGACCAATGCCGTCTCCTCCACCCGACTCCATTTCCGGTACACACGGCCAGGAGTAGGTTGGCCGGCCTCCGTCTCCACTGGAGGAGGTGGTGGGACACGGATGCGGTACTTGGGTCTTGGACGTTGTATTTTAGGGACTTTCATCCCGGTATAGCCAGAGCCCGTCCATGCTTCCCAGTTCATTAGGACATCGTACGTCATCCCACTAAGGAATGGTGATGTTGAACTCAAGTTCCCGGCTTCTGGGGTGTAGTCCCGATCCTGACTTCCTCCACGGGGGTAGTCATGTTGACAATCCTCGGCACCGCCTGGCAGTGGAAAAACGTCACTGGACATGTTGAATCCCGATGGGTATTTTTCGTGTTTGGAACCAGCCATTTTCCCAGCTGGAAATGGATGTGACGGAGGTGAGTGGGGATAAATGATGATGACTTCTGACCGATCGGAGAAACGCCTGCACTGGAAAATAGCTCGAAGAAACGGCGCTTAAAGAATACCAGTTGGCTAAATCGTCGGTAACTTGAGGAAGAAGGTCAGAGAAACTCCGATTCTGATAGAGTTGTAGAGGATTCGTGAAGAAGACGCTTCTTTGGTTCGATATTTAAAGTTGATCACCCATTGAGGCACTCGTGGCTCTCCAAGGTAGCTTCGACGGCCTCCAAATGGACGAGGAAGAGAGGCCAACATCACCATCCTAGAGAACCCTAAAGCCGAAACTATCCGAGTAAACACGCAGTTTGCCCTGGCCAGAATACTTTTTACCATACATCACCATGATCAGAATGTTATGGAAGGTATTATGAACATGGTCTGACATCATCCTGGATTTGTTATTAGGGACCTGAGGTAGGGAATTTCGAGATTTTACTTCACACCCCAAAGAGAGAAGGACCGTATTCGGCGGGACGAACCTTGATCTTACAAGAATTTTTCGTTAATACTCGAGGACCTCAAACTAGGGGTTAATCCGGCCATACTCCCGTTCTCGCGCATTCAGCTCTTGGCATGGATCTCCGATCTCCCATGGAACAACATCACAAGGGAAATTGTCTAGCGGATTGGGGAATCACTAGATGGTTGTCTGGATGTTAGGACAGATACATCAAGCATGGGAGATGGAGGCCTCCTCCAGGTCCGCTTCTGGAATGACTTGGCCATACTTCTTCGTCATAAGGCCAGGGTAACCATGCCAAACCAAGAAACGTCGATTATGGTTAGGCTCCAACACGCTCGCCTCCTAGGATTTTGCTTCCATTGCGGATGCATTGGTCATTTGGATAACGAATGTCGACATAGGGACCCACGCCAACCGATGGGTTCTCCCAGGTTCGACATGTCCCTTATGGCCCTAGAAACTCCTCATATCAAGACAAGTATTAGTAGGGACTAGTTGGAACCCGTCCTAACCAAACATAAATCTCAACAAGGATGAGGTATACAAATTACCCATACCCCGTCAACCGATGTACCGCCATGCTTTGCCTTTAGCTCTACCAGCCCAATACTGATGTAGAACCTTCCGCCTAAGATATTGACACATACATGGAGTAGGATGAGTAGGTCATGCACTCCTAATCCATCCTCGCTCGCTCCGATTATTACGGAGAATTCGATGATAGGACGAACAACCTAACTTGTCCGGAAGTAGGAAAGTGTCCCCCTTGGCACGGGGAAATTTCTTGTCCCTCTCATCCCCGCTGAGGCTCCAACCAACAAGTTTAGTCTCAAGGACGATAGGGTGATACCTACGATGCAAGCCCCCAGAAAGAGAAGTCTGGATGATCCCACATCAACAAGGCGTAAGCCGTCCCGAAGCAGGAGAGGAGAGGCTTGCAAAATAGTCTCACCAGGGAAAATGAGTGGCATGTCATGCAATGGAGTGTGTGTGGGGATACGTACTCCACCCTGCTATGTTCGATGCAAGCCCGAAACCCTGATCCCCTATTTTCTGAAATTCTCCCTGACATCTTGTGTAACCCACAACTTCCCCTGATCTACCTCAGGGTTGTCAAGTCAAGTCAGGAAATGTATGTGCTGAAGCACCCTGATGTCGCCCCAATAGTAGGAGTCTACATCTTTCCTTTAATCTCTGGTATAATCGGATATTTTGTTGTAGGGCCGAGAGCGTTCCACACCCATATATTAGAACAGAGCCTTACCTTTTTCATTTTCTGTCATTTACTTTATTTCTATTATCTAATTTTCTATTTGTAGTTTGATCTTTCCATATCACTAAAAGTTTCAACGATATGTTCAAAAAATAAAATCTTAAAACTTTCGTTGACAATTAATCCATATTCAACTTTGGCTTGCACACCACTGACTATTGACTAATATGGCTTCAGTTGGATTAAGAACTACCCATAGATGTCCAATAGAAAACTACATAGTTGTTACTTCTGTCTAGTTTGTCTATACTAAAAGTAACCTTGAATATTTAATATTCTAAAAATTAAAATTTATTAAGAAGTCAATGGTTTGAGCATTTTATCGATTGATTATCTAATGACAAATAGCTCTATATTTTATTATAATTTTATTGATTTATCCAAAAGACAGTTCAATTTCATCTTTATTTTAACTTCATAAGGATTCAGGAGTTGATAGCAATGGATGTGAACAAACTCAACCCCCAAATTTTCTCTCACATTAACAAAACCCTACTACAAGAATTTCTCTTTAGTGATGGTATTTAATTTGAGTTCCAAAGTCATATGTCAAAAATCAATTGCAAGATACATGTGTCAACTTCTCAATCTCATCGTTACATAAAAAGAAAAAAGGTTACGTTCAAAACATCTCTAGGATCTATCCATAGTTTCTATCAAAATTTCTTTAAAGTATAAGAAGTTTAGGTATAAGCATGTTATAACAATTAAAGTTAATGAGAACGACAAAAGGTCACTATACAACAAGTTTTAAACCACCAGTTGTAAGAACTAAGAAGCATCGTTATCAGTTTATAAAGTGCCGGCTTTGGGTCATGGCAGCCACTAAGTTATAGTGGCAGGCCAACCAACCAACTCTTCTTTTGGTTTTACTATGCGAAGGACAACACTAACTAGTGAAGACGATAAATCAAGCTTCATCGCAAGTTCATGTTATTAAAATTACATAAACTTCTAAATCAAAGAGGCCAAGCTTATAACTCTTGGCAACTTCATAATAAACCAACAATTAAGCAACTCAGGTCAAGGGTCACACAAATGGGGACATTTGGTTGGTATAATAACACAATTCTCTTTCGCATAGGTTGATTGTATCATGGAAAATAACTCTCGAGTGTAGTAATCATACACCAGCAAAGACATTAAGGCAATCATCAAGTTGCATAAATTGAAAACCCTATAGAGATTCCGAAACCAGAGAACCGAAATCCATGGTGATGGTGACTTTGAAGTTAGAGGAAGGCGTCCTTCTCAAGTAGCTTCAGTACCTCATGTTGGTTGTTCAACTTAGCTACCTCTATTGGAGTCTTGCCATCCATGTTTTGAAGAGTGCTATAAAATAAAAGATATAAACCATGTAAATGAGAATGTCTAGAAAGTCTGTTATGTTGCAACAAAATATTTTATTTTTGGCTTACACAGCAGCACCGTTCTCCAGCAAAAGTGCCACGCACTCTTTCCTCCCATACCCAGCTGCGTAATGAAGTGCAGTGTTTTTATTCTTGTCCAAAGCATCCACTGTTGCTCCAGCCTCCAAAAGGATCTGAGCACACTTGACCTGAAATCAAGCACCATGCAGTACACTTATGGGATACAACTCATTCATAAAAAGTTTGCAAATACCTCCATTGTATGAAATATGAGTCCCATGATAATCCTACTAAATGCATCCATTAGACTTCCCAGATAGACCCAGAACACAGAAAATTACCAGTGAATGAGTAGAGTCTATCTCTCTCAAATTCATATCATAGTCGTGCCTAAAACCGAAACTAATGTCTGAGAAACAATACCCATATCTAAATTTAGACACAACTCTCATACATAATATTATGTTCTCTCATTGTGAAATACATATCAGTCACAAGCCTAATCCACCTATTTCATATTTCCTCTCTAGGGATCTCTTCCAACCCAACTGTCGTTTCTCCCTTCACCAACAACCACTGTCTTTCTTCTCCTCACATCTAGTAAGTTATTTTGTAATCTAATACTTCCTACCAAATACTTGTTCTAGTTTACTATTCGTAAAAATTAAGCATTCAATTTTTAGTGATTCATTTTCCATCCTATACCGCATGGCACTCCCATTTGCATACTTCTCGTGTTGTTATAACTAATTTATGAAGAGATATTATTTATACTTTAACTAAATTATTTAATTCAAAAAATGGAAAGTATTCTATTAGGTTGGTAAAACTTGGTAACCATAATTTTAATTAGGTTTGAAAATTTTGGTAATCGTAACTCCGAAATTCCGAATGCACACCCTTGAACTGAAGTCAGCCAAGAAATTTCACTACTACAATTTCATACTGTACTGGAGTTAATCAGATTTTCAAATAATTGACGTGAAATGTTCCAAATCAATGTTTCATATACAAGAATATCACAATCAGAACAGCATGAGAGCGTATATTACGAAGCAAAAGTGTTCATTATGAGGCCAACATACCTCGCCATATCCACATGCAAAATGCAAAGCTGTCCTTCCCTCTGAATCTTCTTCGTTCTTGTCAGCACCAGCCGCCAGAGCAGTTTTTAGACCCTGTTTAATGAAAAAGCTAACAAACCTTAATTACAAGATACCAATTTGATGAAAAAAATTAACCGTGTACAAGAATATCTCCTGGTCTTGATCAAACATATATAACTGAATCGGTAAAGGCTCTGATATGATTCCATGGGAAAATAGAACAAACCTAAAAAAATTAAGAATCTAAGCCAAGCATTCTCTTTATACTACAGGACTTCAATAGTGCCCGAACTAGATTCTCCCCTCAATTTTCCCAAGAATGAATGAATAGAGGCATTTTTGTACACTACCCAAACTATTATTTGAAATTGACAATCAATATTATTATTGAGGAGAGGAGGCAAAAAAATTATCACGCTAATGTTTTCTTTTTAAAACTAGTTGGCTTGGAACCCATCATCCAACCCAACAGGACTTAACATGTTCCAATGAGATAAACTGATGATTTCCTTCTCGTAAAGATGCTGGTCAGTGGTATGCCAACCAGATCACACACATTCTTCGAATCAACAATAGAAGTTGATCAATCTGATTTTCAAGTTCTAGAAGTTAATAAACAATCAGAAAACTGCACTTTAGATAAATTCAGGTTCTGGAACTAGAAGAAAGAACACTGTCAAATGATTACAAGTCCTTATTACTGAGGTTCACTAATAAAAAAGGTTCATGCTTCTTTCTCCAATTGAAAATTTTGAGTTATCCATTTCCAGAGGCTACTTATTCACATGTTAAGAGTACCATAACTCCGGCGAAAGCATGTGATACAAAGTTCCATTCTCAATGTTTAAGCCACATGGTCGGGTCAAATCCAGTGGATATGTATTCCTAAGGTACTTAAACTTTATTGGCAGACACTCATCTGTAAAAAAAACATAAAATGCATGAAGTGTATCCAAAAAGGTTCTTACTTCTTAGCAAATAAATATCTTTCATTATAAAAGAGAGCTCAAGTTTATCGAACTTCGGGAACAATAGATAATAATGGTACATGACTTTAATAAATCAATGTATGTAATGGCAGTGTTAAAAGCAATCCCCATCATACTAGATTTGAACACCAACATTTTTTTTAAGATATCCGATATTCCTAAATTTTTCTTGAACTCAAAAAGAGTTTCTATGTTCACTAATCTACTTTATAGTTCTTGCGTATTCCAATGATACCTTATTAAAAAGGAAGAGAAATTGTAGATAACCCACAGAATTTTATTTGTATTTATTTCCACTATTTACATGGGTATGTAATTGACCAATAAAGCCTTTTTTATCAGTGCATTTAAAAATATATATGCTTAAAATGATTCTTTTCTTTCTGATGGTAAATCAACTAAACAGTAGCCACGATTAATAGAAAATGAGACGTTGTACCTCTTCATCACCAACACTAGCAGTTTGATGAACAATGGACTCGTCCTCATTTCCAGCTTCTTCTTCTGCTTCATCAGCAACGCCGTTCTCAGCTGAAGTAGCAGCGTCTCCAGAAACTGCAAGACCCATTGCTTCGCCCAACTTCTGCAGGACATCTTTGTCATTCCAATACCTACAGAAGCAGTACCATACTTCCTTAAGACCAAGTTTGTTTATTTTTTTAATCTATGAAACAATTTTTTGATAAATTGAATAAAAAGTATGTGGCCAATGTTTAAAACAGATATTCAGCACATCAACTCAAAAAAAAAACATGGCACAACTGAACATTTATACAATATATTCTAGAATTCCCAACCTCATCATAGCAGCCGGACCACCACTCTCTATCTCTTCAAGAATAGGTTTCAAGGATGGATCCTCTTTGATGCGCGCCATTCGCTCCTCAAGTTGGTCTTTGTTTGTTGGATTTGCGAAATTCTCAAGCATGCTAGACATTGATGGGTCCTGATGAAAAAGAACATTAAGACTTTTATCAACTGAAATAGTTTTGCAAAACTAACACCAGGAATGATAACACAGGTTTGGTAAGGAAAAGAAAATAAATACCTGCATTAAAGCACTACCAAGGCGCTCAGCCATGGTCATAAATTGAGGATTCTGCATTACTTGTTGCATGGTAGAGTAATATTGTTGTGTATCAAACTGAGGGAGACTCTCTTCTGCGGGTGCAGCTTGAAAAGTTTTTTGTAGCTGCTCAGCCATCTGATTGAATGCAGGATCTTGTGCTATTTGTGCAGCTAATTCCTTAATGCTCGGATCCTATGAGAAACATTTATAAATCATAATTGTGTTAATTATGTTAAAGGTCAAGAATGAGCAGTTACCTGGATTTGAAGTTGTTTAAAAAAGCTACCTACTCAAACTTTTGCAGGGGTAAGTTTTCTGATCATACAAGAGATATTTCAAATAGAAAGGCTCCGCTTGACGCTTGTATTCATCTTTGTCAAAATTCCAGAAATAGTCTGGCCAGTAATTTTAGGTATCAACCGATACCAAAAGTTCCTCTAGACTTTGTTTCCATTATACTTAACTCTTTGTTAGGGATAAATAATGCGGATCTACATGTCTCATCGACAAATTTGAAATCAAAAGGCTCACGGTGCTTCAAGTTGAAAACAAAATATCTTAATCAGCTTTTAAAAGCTTGCAGCATTCCATATTGGGTAAGCTTACCCTGCATTGAAATATGTACCAATTGACTTGCAAACACAAATGTCCTCAATTTCATGATGCTGAAATTAGGTGCAAGAAGAAAGTGGTCTTGCTTTCTTCGTGTTTGACTGGAAAAGCAAGACGATAACAGTCGGTGGGTATCCCATCTCATCATTATTTATGTCCTTTCCTTATTCCTTTTTCCAACTCAACACCATGTTTTCTAAACCAACATTTCTTTTAGTTCCTCATAAATGATAAGGTAATCTGGTAGAAGTCTTCACTTTAACCTCCTCTTCAATTATCATTTGAAATCATATTTCTTTTACCAAAATTCTTAATCCGCCCAACTACACAATTATATTTGAGAATGGTACATGCATTCTATACAGATACTGAATAACGATAGTAGATAAATTGTCCAATATTTTGGACAGTTAATCTTTGCTGACCTACAATCACTGCTAAACTTGCTAGCATACAGCAAATGCACCAGATGAATTAATGAACAGAGCAAAGGGATCACAAGACTACAGACATAAATCTCAAATTCACAGAATATCACTCACATTAAGCAGGCCTGACATTGCAGAGAAATCAAAGGGATTGGGTGGAAATCCGGCTCCTGGAGACGGGGCAGTTCTACCTGGACCAGATGGTGAATCTGCAGAGGATGCTTCGGATATGGAGTTTGGCTTTTCATCTGAAAACATAGGAGATACATGAAGGTTAGACAGTGAAATAAAGGCAAGATCAAAATCCCCCACATGGAATAATCCAAAGGGAGTCTACTATTTGTGATATGATTATTACAAAATCACATGAATACAGAAGGCAAGCTCGAGATGGGGACTTAAACTTGCATAGAAAAAGATAAGTCTTTAAAAAGTCAAAAATCATAAAATTCTAGAAACTCTTATTAATGGAATGAAAAAGACAGTGAAAATACATGGTTGAGCTCTTCAACTCTTTATGAGTATAATATTGAGAAATAAACACAGATTTCAAATGCAAGCTTGAGACAAATTGACCATATCTGCACAGGAGAACAAGGAAATAGTAACAGGCCTAACTCCAGAATTCAACCCTCTCTTAGTCAGAAACCTAGGCCACAGCAATTCATTGATTCTCTCAAATTAACTACAATCAGCAATTGATGAATATAGGCATAATTTCCGCTCATCAACCCTAGACATCATGGAAGTCCAGAATCAATTCAAAACCCTTGATTACACTAAGCTTCATTGATTAACAATCCCATTTCTCAAGCCAGAACACGTTTGCAATATGTGGTCCATACACAGTTAAATAGACGCAACAACTCAATGATCAAAGTTCATTACTTTAACACTGAAACCACAAATATCAAAACAGATATCGATCATTGAATGATCACAAACCCAACTAGTAAAGAAGAATTTTTTACCAGCAGGACCATCCTTGGAAGCCATGTCAACTGAAAACAATGGGAAAAAGAAGAAGGAAGGGGGAATTAGAGCCAAACAGTAGAAGAGACGATCTCGAAAGCAGTAATCGAGAATAGAGATGAGATAGAGAGACCTGATAGATAGGGTTAGATTAGGTTTATCGACAGAGTAGAGAGCTGTGCCTGTGGTGTGAGGATTGAGATAGAATACAAGTAAGCAACGAAGGAAGAGATTGACTTCCAAGCCCCTATAATTCATAAATACCTCAATAATACAAAACAACAACTATTTTTATTTATTTTTTATTCTATTAATTAAAATAAATTTCGGCCTCCCCTGCTTCTCTGCTAGGGTTTGGTGCTTTTGCGATTTGCGTCTGTCTTCATGGTGATCTCGAGCGAGGTGGGAGACGGAGAGCGGGCCGGTGACGAGGGTGTCCACTGGGGACCCTGTCTGCCGGAGAGGAGTGACCCGGACGTCGAGTAAGACTCCGGCACGGAACTTCCGGATGAAGATCCGGAGGAGGAGCCGATGCATGCGTCTGAGGAGGAGGCGGTGCAGGCGGCTATGACGGCGAGTGAGGATGGTTGTGTGGTGGTGCGGTCGGGGATGGGTATGGCGAGGGAGTTGCCGGAAGAACCCGGGCAGTCGGAGGAGACGTACCCAACCAGGACGGGAGGAACGCCGGTGTTGTGCTTCTTGGCCGGGGAGGAGACGGGCTGGGTCCCGGGTAATCGGGTTCGATCGGGGCCAGCCTGCCTCCGTCGCACGCCGGCGAGGGGGCCTCGGCCAAGGAAGACGTGCAGCGTGGTGGGGCGGACTCCGGGATTAGGTGTGGCTCGGGTCTCCGTCGCTGGTCCTTCGTTGCCGGCGTCATTGGGGGAGGAGCATACAACGATCCAGATCTCCTCGGGTTCGGCCTTAACACCGGAGGAGTTGCCGGAGGAGACACCGGAGGAGCTTGCTTGGCGCCGAAGAAAGAGGAAGGGTGTGGCGGCTGTGGAACCGGGTAGGGTTGAGCGGCCGCCGGAGCCGGGTCGTGGGTTCATGGGTGATGCCCTATGGGCGGCTACTTTGGGTCAGAAGTCGATATGGGCCCAAGGTGGTGGTGGTGATGTGGCCCGGTGGGCTACGAGATTTGGTGCAGGCCGGAATAATGAAGAGGGGGGGAGTGGCTTGGGTGAGGGGGCCGACTTTGGGCAGCACCGTCGGGGGGGCATGAGTCCGGCCCAGGCGGGTAAGACCTACCCGACCGCTAGGGTTCAGGAGGATGACTCCTATCTAGGACGGAGTCGACCTCCGGGGGAATCAATTGGGAGGCTGGACTCCCAAATGGGAGCTATGAGGATCAAGGAGGTCGTTGTGCCTGTCCAAGAGGTCACTAGATGGGGGAATATGTATCGATTTGCGCTAGCAGCAAAGGTTCTAACTACCAAGAAGTTATATTGGAAGTCGGTCGTGGCACGAATGGAGGACCTCTGGGGAATGAAAGTCGAGGCCAAACCCCTGGAGGGCGGTCTTGTTGCTTTTTTCTTCAGGTCTGCAAACGAAAGGGAACGGGTCCTATTGGGTGAGCCCTGGTCTTTTTAGGATTCTTTGGTCTTATTCACGGACCTACGGGCTCACATGCATGTCTCGGATCTGCAATTCCACCACTTTTCGGTGTGGGCGCGGGTCTCGAACCTGCCAGTGGGGGCGTGGACGAGAGATGTGGGCTTCAGGATTGGCAACACGCTGGGGGTTTGTCAAGGGGTAGATGTTGACAAGAAGGGTCTCTGCTGGGGAGACTTCATGAAGATCAGAATCAGGGCTGATATTCGGGTCCCATTACAAAGTCAACTCTGGTTCCGACTGTCGGTGTCTCAGGTACGAACTCGTCTGTATGTTTCGTACGAACATTTACCTGAGCATTGTTTTGGATGCTGTTGTGCGGGACTCTTGTTCCCGGTCTGTCCGGTCGAGGGGGGAGTACGGGGATCCTCGTTGAAGGCACCAGGGGACCCGAGATCGGCGCTTGAAAAGGCGAAACATAGGAAGGCTATCCCGGGGACGAACTGGACATATCTGAGTGGGTCAGGGAAAGGAGATCAGTCCAAGGGGATCCCTCGGACCCCCCCCCCCGAGACGAGAGGACATGGGGCGTTGGGGTCAACAGATAGCAGATGATGGTGATGAGCCGGTTGGCTGGTTACCACGTGACCCGACGCCGTCACTATCAGGAAACAAGAGGGCTGAGAGAGAAGAGGACTCAGTAGAGGATGAAGAATCAGCGGCGTCGAATGAGGCGTCTTCAGCAGCGGCGGGGGGCTTCAAGCACCCTCGCCTCCAGGAATGAGTGTTGGGATGGCCAGGGAGAGGTTGGTCGACTGTACCTTCTCCCTGGTGTATTGGTGGCAAGGGTACCACCAACAGTCGCTTTGTTACTTCCCTACCACTTCGGAGTCAACAATCCCGCGTTCAAGAGCCCTACCATTATCAGTCAAGGGAGGACGACGCATTCTGACTTACCGGGGGAGTAATAGGTCCACCACTGCTTGGTTATCCTCTGATCTGCTCGATCAGTATCTTATGGTTGTAGTATACTGTATCGGTGTCCTTGGACGCTACCGCAGTCCCACCCCTCCGACCGCCCCTATGTCAAAGAGCAAAATTTGTTTTCCTGCTTATGTCTTTCATGTTATGTTAGTTTGGTTTCTCTATACGGTGTCTCGGGATTCCGTAGGCACCGAAATGCTTTTACATTAATAATATTATCGTTTCTCTCCAAAAAAAATCCAGCAATGAGATTTTTTTTGAGAATAAACTATGAATATTATAGCATTAAAATTTACAACAAGCAAACATACCAAAACAGAGAATGGAAGTACGACAATAACATAAAGTTGGGTAAAGAGTAAACATGCTCTTGTAGAATCCTTTGTTGTTCGGATGGTAGTACTGCGACAACGTCCTAAGCTCAACGATGCAGCGGATCCAAACGGAATTTCAACGACCGAGCAGGTCCGTTGTAACTTCTCATAGTGGTGGACTGAGTATCCCTCAAGTTATCAGCGTGTGTCGTCCTCTCTTTAGTGATAAAGGTAGAGCTCCTAAGCGCGGGATTGTTGACCCCTGAGCTGGTAGGGGAACCTTGAGTCAGTTCTTGATGGTACCACTGTCATCCTACACCTAGGGGGCCGGTATAACCGACTGCCCTCCACCTGGACCATTGCGGAATTATTCCGCGAGGCGAGGGTGCACAGACCCCCCCGCCGCTACATATGACGCCCCGTCCGACATTTTGATTGTCCGGGGCCGGCCCAAAATATGAGGCCCGACTCGAATGTGGAGCCCAGATGGCCCACCCCCTTGACTCGATCTGACCTAGTAGTCTTGATCCGATCCGCCCCAGGTCTGATAGCCTTCACCCGACCTTGCCCCGGCCCGTGGCCCCTCCGACCCGGCCCAGATCCAGTGCTCAACTCCCTAGGCCCGACATGCTGGTCCAAATTCAGGGTCGCCCCACTTCTCCCCTCTATCCCAGGCCCATCCTGTTACTTCCACGAGCCCACTGGTCGGCCCAATGAGGCCACGACCCAACCCGTGGTTCCCTACTCTATGCCATCCCCTCGCGCCATCTCCAAGTGTGGCCATCCGGTACCGGTCCGGGTTGAGGCGACATGAGCCATCCCTTGTATCATCCCACCGGAGGCGGGTTCGGCCGAATCTCCTTTTGCATTGGACGTCGTGACTTGACGTCGGATATCCTACCGTAGATCGTCGCACCACCTGCAGTCCCCGACCTCCCTTACTGGGGGCTGCCCAACCCTCCTCCTCCGCCCGACTGACGGAGAGGACCTACCTCAAAATGTCCTTCTCCGCCCCTCCTGAAACCGGAGAGGCAGTTGCAAAAAAAAAAACTGGAGTATCCACAAGACAATGAAGGAGAAGAAGCCCGTGGTACGAAAACCCTCTTACATGCCTTTGAAACCCCGCCACTCGACCAGGGTCGTCTTCCGGAATTGTAGAAGAACGTCGCCGCCATTCTGATCGCTAACCCTAATAGGGAGCGCTACAACACCTAACACTCTATCTTTACGTGTCTTCATCTATCAGAAAAACATGTTCTGAAACCCATAAGAAAGAACTGATGGGTGATAGAGAAACTAAAACTATCCAACTCAGCAATGAGATAATGCAAGCTAAGATTACGTATGTTGTGGACCCACACTCATTCCTCTTATTGCGCAGCGGGCGGATTTTATATTTAAATACTTCTTTTAAAGAAAAATTTGTTAACTAACCTTACCCACCGAACAACATAAACGTTGTATTTATCGAATATTTTCGAAAATCTCAAAGACAAATAATGAGATGAATAGCTCTCGAAGAAGACGATGCATCGTCTAAATAAATAAAAACTAATAGATCGATTTTTTTATCGACTTTTTGGAGAGATCCATCGATAGACAGACACGACCGGACAAACCACCAAAGGCAGCCACCACACCTATCAGAGATACGAGATTCTGGTAGATGGGACAAACAAAACCCTGACAAATGTACAAATAAAAAAACAACAACGACGAGCATGAACTACTCGCGGCCGCTCTCCGATGTGAATGGCTAAGATCGAAGCGTGAGGGGAGGTGGACAACGTCGGTGGGTACAGAACTAATCCTCTTGGAGAGAGATCACTATAAGAAGGAGAACGGGTGAGCGTGTTGGACTGTGGTGCTTTGGTGGAAAGTGTGAGCAAAATTAGATGTCTGGTCGGAGGAGGAGTGTGGCAGAGAGGTTCAATCAGAGAAGTCCGGGTCTGCATTGTCAAGAGATAAGGCCGGGGGGCTTTCCATTGAATGTGATCTTTGTTGGGATGTTCGTGCCCGTGGCTAGCCGTCGTCTACAAGGGTTGGAGGCGTGGTGGGGGAAGATGAGCCAACAGATCTGGCCGATGAGAGGTGACCATATGACGGAGAACGGTTGGAGGAAAAGGGGAACGTGGCCATGGGTAGCAGTGGTGGATCTAGCGAGAGCAAAACTCTCATGATTTTCTCTGGTCGGCGAGACGGGGTTGGCGGTGTCGTGGCTACAAACCCCCAAAAAAGCATGTTCGACCACGTGTGACTCTTTCAACACATTAATGTTATAGTTCGAACCCACGACCCCCCAAAAAGCATGTCAAATCCACATATCACGTGATGCCACCGCTAATGCTTCATCAGTTCGCATCATCTCTTCGTTTGAAGTCTCCTTTTCATGCCATTTGAAAATCCTTTCATTTTCAATACAAGTAAGTAGTCATGACTCCCAATTATGCATGGGAATCCTTGTTTGTAGCCCCATTGTAACAATTGGATTGGGTTCTCTATATTTGGTACCCTTTCATATTCTTTATGAAATACATCAACCAAGACCTTGCAAAATGTTGACGCACTCATTCGTAAAGCTTCGTCCAACAAACCAATAGAGCACCCATAAGCTAACATTCATAGAGCGCCCATATGTTTTTGATGCGTAAAAATTCCCAATAGACCAAAAGCGTCATTTTTTTGACAAAATAATCGTCATTTGTTGTAACCGCTTTCACAAATCAAGTAAACAGGATGCGACTCATTTGTAACCGACCCCTAAACACTTCGGGATCATAAACGGGATCGTCTGCAAAGTAATCACATTGTAGTCGTTTTTTCCCCTTCAACATGACCTCTCTTCTTTCAAGGGGATTGTTCTCTAGCTTATACTTTTCGCCTCATGTCCTTTACCTGATGTTGTATTTCATATGTAATCTCGGTTTTTCTTCACTGAACTTGTCCCTCTACCTTTCCATTCTTTCGTTATCCTCACTTGCAGATCTTCCAACGCATTTGGTCAACGAAACAAAAAGAAACGGATCATTACAGTGGGTGCAAGGTTTGAACTTGTGAGCAATGAAAAAAGGATGGACTTATTTATAGAGTTTTTATTTTTTAAAATTGAAAAATATTTTATTATTATTTAAAAAAAAGACACATATAGCTGTTTTTCGCTGGCAAAAGCAACAATTTTTTATTATTATTTCTAGGGGCCAACTGTCACCTTACCATTGGCGGCCACGGTTTCGAAACCAGACATGTCGATTCCTCCATAGGAACAATCCGCTTCGTGTTCCGGCTTCAGCATCGGATCATGTGCTCTCTTTGTCTTCTACATTGTGCTATTTCAGGAATTGGCGTCGCTATATAAGCACGACGCACATGCTCTAAAGGTTGGAGATTTTCTCAGTAACAAATCTTGTGTATGAGTTTGCACAAAATAAGCGACCTGCTATCAGATTAGATGTGTTTTTGGTAAAGTTGGCTAAGAGCATCCATAACGCTCTCCGCCGGCAACTAGCAGGGAGGTGCTAACGGGATTATTAAAATATAATTTTTGAGCTTCACCGCCAGCTCCAATAGTCACTACCTTACAATGCTAGGTGGTAGGTGCTTTTTTTCTTCACAAATTTACTCACCACCGGCGTTGAGAAGAAGTGGTGAGCTCACCGCCAGCGAGCTCCCAACCAGCTCCAGGCCGCCGATTGCTCATCGCCAACAGCTCCCCGCCTAGTATTGTGGATGGTCTAAGTTACTTACAATATATGCTGGACCCGGCTGTACTCGAAGTTTAAAGTTAACTAGCTAGCAAATTCCCTATAAAACATGTGAGACCTGATCCATTCCTAGATGTCGTTACTGGCTTAGCTTGTTTGTGTTTTCGTCTTTGATTTGTAATGAAATTGTCTTTCTCTTGACAACAACAAAAAAAAAAACTAAATCGCCAAACCAAGAATGTACCACTTACAGTGGTAAACCATGATTAATGATGTTATGCTTAAACTTTCAGGTAAGTCCTCACGTCATACTAGTATAAGCTAAGTCATCAAGCGACACAAATGTTGTTCCCATGTACAATTAACCTTAGTCAGCTACGATCACGGATTCACAGTAACACAGCAGAGCTGCGAGGCAGTAAACAGTATTCCTCGTGCCATGACCATTTGGGCAAGCAACCATCTATACAATATACATGGTCTGTACTTACTGTACAGTGGTATGACTACTTATATATCAATTCCTTCTTTATCATCCGAGTCCCCCGAAATGATGTTCATCAAGGTCTTTGTGGCCTTGCCAACAGCCCTTGTAGTCTTCTTTGCAGCCCCAGAAACTACCGGTTGCCAAGACCTGATGGATACGCTTGCCTTCTCTTGGATCATTGCTGTAACACGCAAACAAGTTCACAGAAATCAATCCCCAAGGCCAAGAGAAATCGAAAATACTTCACCGCCAGTGTGTGTATGTGTGATTGAAAGAGAGAGAGAGAGAGAGACATACAAACAGTTTCGTTCTGAGCAAGTGCACCAATTCGACGAACTCCATCCTCAGCCGCTTGCACAGCTTGAGCAGATTTATTGACCCCATCAGCAATCTCTTGGCTGAGTTACCAAATTGAACTACATTACATTTGGAAGCACCATTTACATTATTAAATTATTATCCAAAATAAAGTAGTTTTAATTGGCAATGGGTTAGGACCAGAGAAAGTCACCGACTCAAGTTGCCTCTAAAATAAATTGCTTGACTTTAGAAATCATTGAAGTTGAGCTTACATCCTAACTGCAAATACTACTAAATTCTCATTTTCGAATAGATAGATAGAACTAAGCATTCGGCTGAATGCATAAGGATCCAACCCCAGGCCTGATTACCTAAGTCAGGTAAAGGAAATTATTGGTGGGGTAGTCTAACTCAACATGCGTAAGCAAGACAAAGATTGAATCAAAATTGTCTCGTAGGTTATAGCTACCGTACTTCAGTAATTGAAAAGGAGTGGGTAGCCACTTCCACAACTAGCTCACCCACAGGAATCTTCAGACTGTATACTAGATTCACTCATACCGAACACAAGGAAACAACCCACTTTGATAGCAAAAATACTCCGCTTGAATTCATATCTCTGAAGAAACAATAGAAGTAGGCAGCAGGGAAACTTGCGTAGTCCATTATATATTCACACATACTACATTCCCTCCCCACACAACTTAATTATTATTGGAAATACAATGCAAAGCTCCTATCACAAGTACAAAAAATATCTGAAATTGGTTAAAAACATATTTGATTGCTGCTATGTGTCAATGCCTATTGTTCTTTGAATAAGCAGTTTAGGTTTTACTCGATAGAGATAATGAGTTGGAAGAAGGATAGATCAGGGATAATTGAATGGATACTTTGCATATAAACTAAAGCATTTACTGCTATTTCATCCCTCATTGCATGTGTTCAATTGGGGAGGGTGCAAATTTTGTGGGACAGAAAAGGCAGTTGAAGTACTATAAGCCCAAAAAAGTCTTGCCCGTCTCAGCTAATTCTGCCTGCGTATATACCTTGCCAAGTTCCAATAAACCTTTTCTCGCATTTCTTTCATTACCATTTGATTTTTTGCACATTATGATCACTATATTGAAGGAATTATTTTTCAGGATTATAATAAGGAATTAGTGCATACTTTTCAAAAGACAAACACATTAAATAATGGGATTTTTTTTATTACCTTAGATCACTTAGTTCGAGTGTTAGATCACTAATTTCCATGCTTGAAAGCCTGACTGCAGCCATCGTACTGGGGAGCTCCTCACGAGCTGTATCTGCTAACTTTGAAAGAGATATTGCAGCTCTTCCCATTGCCTGCAAATTGAAAAGATATAAAAATGAGTAGATACTAATAATACTAATATGAAGCTTAAGCAAGAATTCTGTATCTTCAATGGATAATAAATAAAGATGCGATATATGAATGTGATGTGAAAATATAGTACCATTGAAAGGAATAAAATTTAAGACTAACTCTGGCTCTGTTTATGATTGACATCAAAACAAGGAAAGGTGTAATACAAGGAACAAATCTTTTCTCATGCAAATGAGTGCATTTCTGCTTCTTAAAAGATTTAGCCAATACCAACAATTTTTATTGAATGGTAACTGAAGTTGGATAGGTGTGGAATGAGGCTCAACTAGCAATTACCTTACCTGGTAGAGGAAAGAAAGACAAATTCAACTAAGAGCATGGATGAATATACATTGCCAAGCAGGTACATTAAGTACCACAATTCAAAACTAAATTAAGGTTCAATAAATATGAGATGAAGCTTAAGTAGCTTCAAGCTTAGCAGGGTGGGGTGGAAGAATGGTATCTCCGGCTGAAACTTGCAGCAAAGGGAATAGATGGAATTGACAATGCCAAGGAGGTGCAATAAGTGGTAGTTAGCAGTTATCTTAAACCTGTTCTGATGCAATAATTTTATGCTCGAGTGCATTTCAAATGTTATATCAAGAAAATATCAAGTTTAGATGATAAGGGTTGCTGTCCAATGTATGTGCACTTGCACAATCTCCCTATCTAGAACACCTTCAAACCAAATAATCAACCCACCTGGCAAGATGTTATATAATATTTGTTAAACTAAGCAGTCCTGCACCAAAGGTACATGAATGCTTAACACAAGTCATGGAGATATGATGCTAAAAAGTAAAAACACAGTTTATCAAAATAAGTGTTCAGTTTCATTTTTGACAAGGTTATTGTCCCTGGATTACCAATACTACGTTTAGACAAGTTAGTTACTACCTATTTCAGTTTGCTATACAAAGATGCATAGTGGGCACGGGAATAATCAAACACTAAGAAATTCTTAAATATTTGCAAAAAACCCAGATAGCACTTATTTAGGTATGGAGTGAGTACTATTTAGAACTGCTTCTCTCGTTCACCTCATAAGTTTAGAAAGCGGATTGAGTAAATTTCACAATGATGTCAATTTGATGAAAGGATGTGACAATTTTCATTACATCAGAAACTACACATGCAAAAACAATATGAATTGGGTAGTCTTACAAACACAACAGTATCTAATTCTATCAGTTTTCCAGATCCTTTAGTAACATCCAGAATGAACCTATAACTCATCATACCATCAGGTGACTTGTAGTAGTGCAAGCAATAAAAATTAATAAATAAGATTATAAAGTTCGAGGAAATGATACATAATAGACTACTTACAGCATAACCTTGTTTCACATATATCAAGCATTACATAGAAAAAAAGGAAGAAGAAAGTCCAAACCTAAGTAAGTGTGTTAATGAAGTGTTGACTTAAGGGACATTATTGCTAAATATGTACAATAGTGTCTACTTCATAGCTAGGTAAATAATGAAGCATATGTAGCAAGCTTATAATAGCATGATTTGCCCATATTATATAGCAATAACTGTATGACAGCCAAAAAGGTCATAACCCAAAGCTAACACTCATGCCACCCATCTTTGGGTATTGATCAAAATCATAAATTTAGTGAGAAACGTTGATATATTCAGCCATTAATGAAGTTTAAACACCATTTCTACAACTCACTTACATGCAGTGTTGGCACCGCAGCAACAACCAGGCTGGCAAACGCCACAGAAGTCTGCACACATCAGTCAATCAGCAAGTTTAGCTCAATAATAGCAACAGAAAAGCCTCAACAAGGGTCAAAATTGACAAACCGTGCAAGCAATGAAGGAGAGCAGAAAGAAAGCTTGATCGTTCAAGGTCAATTTGGAGGCAGGCACAAGGAAGGAGGGAACACGGGGGTCCCCCACTTGGACATTCCATTTGGGTTCTTGTTGTTCCCCAAGAGATGTCTCGGAGCTGCGACTGGTAAAACGGGCGGAATCGGATGGTTTTGCGGAGAGCGCGAGGAGCCGGCATGGTCTGGATTGATGGTTGGGTCTAAAAGGGGAGGTTTTAGCTAAGAAATTGAGCTTGTTTGGGGGAGAGACGAGGATGCGCAGTGGAGAGAAGATGTGAGAGGAGGTAGAGGGAGAGGCAATGAGAGCTGATTTCATGCTTGGGGGATTTGGAAGAGAGGAGGAAGAAACAATTACAATATATACCAAGTCCAAGCCTCGGAAGCAGTAGAAAATTGAGCTGACCTGAGTTTGAGTTTAGTTTGAAATGGTGGCTCTTAACTCTTTTCAAAAGTTTTTATATGTTGTATCATAAGGATAAGGGACTATTTGGCTATCCACAATGGCGTCGGAAAGATGAGTCGTTTGAGCGTCGAATCCGACGTAGTATTGGAAGTATGCGTCGAATATGAAAAAGTGAGTTGGGTCTACGTCGAATCTGCGATATTGCAGATTCGACGCCGAGGGTCTTGTAGACTCAGAGACTCGTCAAATCGACGGATTCGGGGCCAGCCGTATCGTGACCAACGAATCAGAGAGTGCCGCGTGGCACGATTAGAGATTCCATGGGCTCAACGCTTCCTCTTCTTCACTACTTATTCCGCACCCGTTTCTTCGTCTTCCTCACTAATTCTTCTACAACCGTTTCTTCGGCTTCCTTGTCACGCCCCAAATCCGGTTTTGACCGGACTCGAGACGTGAACCGAAAATTTACAATGGAAACAATTTTAAAACCAAAAATATCATCCCAAATGCTCTTTAACAATAGAAGTTGACATAAAATGAGTCATACGCTCAGGTCCAAAAATAAATAAGTTTGGTACAAAAGGAGTACATCTCAAAATACTGCCCAAAACCCGGACTCTCGCTATGCGCTCCCTAGCTTCGAGATGTCCTGCTAACCAACTCACGACCAACCTGCAGTAAAAGTAGTAAAGGGGATGAGCATTTTCGCTCACCGCCACGAATACCCGTCTGACCAAGGCATACTAGTAAAGCATCAACAAACCAACAGTTTAAAACATGTAAAAAAAATATCAACGCCCAGTCCAAACTTAAGGGAATGCATATCTCACAACTGACACCCAACCGTCACAAGGTCAATTCTCAACATCCATACCTTTACTCTCAATTTCACACAGGAAGTCACATGACACCGGTCATATCTACAACAACCAAATGCAAACACACACAATACTGCATTGAGCAACACACACAAACACCCAAGATCACAAAGGATCAACACACCTTCTGCTTAGTTTCCGGTAGCAATCCGGTTGGGTCTGGCACTGCCCCACGCACTTTCCCCGACACACAGTCGGGCCAGGCGGTCGACCTCCTCGCGGAAGCGCACACTTCCCGAGTGCTAGTCGGTAGGCGGGGAAAACTCCTCTTCGCGGCATCTCAAGCCTCAACACTTTACCGATCGCGCATCGGAAGGTACGACACACCTCGCGAGAAACTCAGCCCTCGACACTTTACCGGCCGCACATCGGAAGGTACGACACACATCTCGAGCACAACTCATCCAGGTATCACGAGAACAATCACAATCACATCCAAATATCACATGGAAAATATTACGTCGCACGCATCATTCAATTCACAACTTATTCGCTACAAACGCGGTTTCAACACTTCAAACGTGCAACAGGTCAATCACACAAACACAACATCAGTCAATAGACAAGTCACGACGATCACAGAGCACACATAACCTACGGGTACAACCAAGTACCCACATGCAATTCTACAGCACGACAAGTCCACAAACCTTTGGGCCCAACTAGGGACCCACATGCAAATCTATATTATATCGAGAATTCATAGCCTACGGACACCACTAGGTGCCCACATGCATTTACTAGTAACTTTCCTAAATCATACCAGTATTCACTACTTTTCCCTACCTCAAACGCAATCCACTCCAATATGCGACGGGCCGTCTAGAGCCTTCCTTCACCGCGATCGAGGATAAGATCTAAGATAACGAAATCACGCAAGTCTAAAAAACAACCCAAAGTCGATCTTAGAGAAATTAACACCCCAATGTACCCCAACAAGTATGGTCATTAATTAACTTCCTTAATACTCGATATCATCAAAATGGGCTCGGAATGACCCATTTCTGCTCTATCACGGAGTGGGTCACGGAGCCGTGACGTGCTCCATTACGGATGAGTCACGGGGCCGTGGTAGGCTCCGCTACGAGGAAAACCACGAAGCCGTGGTAGGCTCCGCTATGGGGGAACCCACGGAGCCGTGGTAGGCTCCACTACAGGAGACACCACGGATCCGCTATGGACCAGTGGGTCCCCCCCCCCCCCCCCCCCCCTTTTCCTTTCTTCAACACACTCCTAGCAAGTTCTAGGTTCCAATTTCCCCAAGTTTCAACCAATTTCAGCAAAATCCAATCTCAATCTCATCAATTTATCCAACAACAAATTAGGGTTTCACCAAATTACCAAGAGCCACTAATTTTCCATCATTTCTACTCAAATCCACTAACATTCATCCTAGTTCATCCATCCGCAACAAAACTCATAACTTCAAACTCAACAAAATGGGAAAAGAAGAGGTTATTATCGTAGGAAACGATGAGGAGATGAAGAATATGTAAAAATGTCGAAGAAACAAGGCTTGGATGTTGGGGGAAAAACCTCCTTTCTTCTTCTTCTTCTTCTTCTTCTTCCTTAGCTCTCTTTTTCTCTCTCTTTCAAATGATGGCCACACATGTCTAAATGCTCAATAAAGACCTATTTTTGTTAAAAAACAAAAGTGTTCTCCCAATTTGTCTTCTAGCCTTTAAAGCAAGGGTAAAGAGGTCTTCTCTCCTCCCTTTTCCCTCTTCCACAAGGCTAGTGACATGTGTCCAAGTGGGGACCACTCTCTCTCCAAAATATCTCAAAAGATATTTTAATAATCCGATATTTCAAATATCGAACCCGTTCGGCCTGATTTTGACATTTTTACGAAAACCCTCATTTGCAAGGAAACGACCCAATTAAGCTCCCCGTAACGACGACTAAGCTTTTTGGGTCCCGGATAAGTCCCAGACGACCCCTGATGTCGTCGGTTGACTTTTTCGGCGAAAAGTCAACTCTTCCCGATTTCTGCCGGTTTGACCGGCGTTGATCGAAGGCGGTTCTTACATTCCTCACTACTTCTTCTGCACCGTTTCTCTACCTTAGACCTTCTCTACCTCACGCTTCCACGCCTCTGGCATTTTTGCCACCACAATTTCCCCTGGAACGTCGACACTGTGTCTCCACCAAAGTTGCGCCACTACCGTTTCACCACCGGTCACTGCCTCTTTTCCACTTCCGTGTATCTATCGTCCGAATCGCCTCCAATGGCCGTCACCAATTCTCTTCAAGGCTCTTCCATGGGGCCGGGGTCGAGCTCGACCCCCCATACGACGGCTAGCCAGAATCAGGGACTTAAATCGTGTCGATAGTCTTGTACACACGGTTGAACGTCAACCCGCCGAGAATGTTACGCCTGTACCGGAAATGTAGTCGAACCGAGGAGTCCGCATTGGTGTGTGCGTTGCTCAGACAGGCGGAGCAAGGTCGTGACCAATCCGACAATGCATTTTGGGATCCCATACGGGGGGGGGGGGGGGGGAGCTCGCCCATGTGACCCGTCAATCCCTCACAATTGAGTGGTCCACCGAGAACTGCAACTATCATTGGACAGTCGTCAACCGGAAGGTGAGGAGGTTCAATGAGTGATGGGCAGATGAAGCGCATTTACCAACCCAGTTGGTCTGACGCGCATGTGATGGACATTGCTAAGGAGGTGTGTGCCAACAAATACAGACACGAGTTCTTCTGGCAGTATTGATGGATTCTCGTACGGGATCATCCAAGTTGGATGCAATCGTAGACACAAACGTAATCATAGATAGCAAGTGATACGCCAAAGGGTTGGAAAAAATAAGGTTGCCATCGCACAATACAAGACGACTAAACCTTTGGAAAATAAAGATCAATAGTCGGGGATGTCGGAGAAGCTGAAATTGTGGTTGGAGCTGTAGACACAATAGCCATCCCGGACAATAGCCAAAGGCTCCCTATCGCACAATACAAGAAGGTCAACCTTTGGCAATAAAAGACGGCGGAGCAAGGGACGACGAATGATCGATAATTGTTTTTGGAGATGTAATGTGCAGGAAAACTTTAAATTGTACTTTAGTTGTCCATAGTAAAAAATAACGAGTGACGTTGGTTCCATGATGGCATTCTACAAAACACAGCTAATTTTTGTCCCGTGACCGTCTCTACATGGTCACGTGACATGACTTGTTGTGTTCTTGTAGTAATGACATTAGTGAATCCACATCACTTTCCATCTTTGATTATGAAATACCGAGAAAATAATTGGAAGTCGTCCCTCATATTTCACCCCCAGACTCATTACTCAATGTCCAAGAGGCCTACATGGAGATCATATTGCGTTGTACTCCTATTCAAGCTTACGAGAAATATTAATTAATGTATTTTGGTCGGGTCGGGTCGTCTTGTGTATTGATAAACACATCGATTTGAACACCAAAAACAATAGACCCACGAATCGGGTCAAATCTCCCTCACTTTTCCAAAAAAAAAAAATCACCTAATTAGACCGGAATTAGACCGAATCGGTCTAATTGCATTGTGGATAGTCTTAGTCTATTACATTTTTTTAACCAAAGTGATACTTTTATTATTAATTAAAAGGGATACAGTCGATACAAAAAATAGACGACAATGGTTCTTCTTCATAAGTTCTGAAATAGTTGTTGAGGACAAATTCGGTTTTGAAACTAAGAACAAAAATTGTGATAAAAGAAAATATATAAATACATAACCAACTAAAAAAGACTCTGACGGTACCTAAACGTTGCTTGTTCCCATGGCGAGGACTCGTTTCTCGTGAGGAATGCGATCAAACAGTTTTCTCAACAACAAGTGGAGGAATCATGACTAAATTTAGGCCCCCCTTCCTCCTTAGGACCCTAAATCTCTACTCATCAGGAGTAGAAGGAGTGAAATTAAAGAGTAGGACGTTCCTCCTCAATTGCATGTCACGAATTTTTAATATGATTAAATCTTGCAAAACAAAAAAGAAAACAGACAATTATTTTTACGGACAAGATTTTTCTCCTTAACTCAAAACAAGTATTGCTCAAAGGGAAGTCACTATTCATTGTGTGGTACGGGTCTAGTAAGACAACAAATCAAGAACCATTTTGTTGTGTGGTTGTGTTATATAATCAAAGAGAGCAAGTTCTAGTTTGGTGATTGTTATCATGAAGATCAGAACAAGTAGAAGCACAAAGTGCTATCTTAGCTTGGTCAAGCACACACCACGGTAAAACAAGGATCGGTAAATCTCTTAACTTCTATTATTTTCTTATCTTAGAGCTAATTGTTGGTAACAAATGATAGCATTTTTCTTTTGTGGATTACTGTCTTGTAATGAGAAATAGAGAATAAGATTGTGTAATTTTCAGATTGTTTTTCGGTTAATACAAGGAATTTGTAGTTGTCCCATTGATTAGTAATTTGACATTTTGAAATTATCAATTAAATCTTAGGATCGGATATTGGAAATCAAAATATTGGTTCATTTCTCGAATCCAATTGATCTTCAGGGTGAATCTTTTATTCGATTTCGGTAACTAGATTTACTATAGATTCTTCCTTGGAGTGTACCAAAGCAAGAGCCTCAGAACAACCCTATAAGGAGACATTAAGATCCTTACAAAACCAAACACGTATACCAACCAGTATACAAACCTAAGCATCCGGAGATTCTACAACAAAAATTACAAAATGACCATTCAATTATTTGGGATGCTCAAATCACTTTCAGAGTAGATGGAATCTGAAGGAAGCAAAATAAAAACCCAACTCCTATTTTATAGTTTTAGGATCAAATGCCTAAGCTCCCTACTCTCCCCATTCCATAGTTATCACTCTTATATACCCAACAGCCTACCAAGGTCAACAATTACTGGCATCTCTATATATTTTACAGTGCTAATCTATCTATCAAGTGTTACAAATGCTATACTGATAGAACAAGATGCTTCGACCTTTCAAGAGGAAGCTTCTCCATCTCAAAGCCACCCATTCCAAGCACAGAACCAGACTCTTCTACCTCTGCCCTTTTAAGCTCATCCAAAGCTCTTTTTGCATAAACTGAAAATGCCACTGTTGTCCCCACTGCAACTATCAATGAGAAAATGTTGTACACAATCTCCACTGTTGTCATTTCATAGTTCCCATACTTCACATCGGCATATGTTCTGATTAATCTCCCACTGCATAAATGTTTTCCCACAATTTCAACACTCAATTTCCAATCACATGCTGCCAAGTGTAAGAAAGGATTTGAGATAGCATACCTGTAGATGTAAATGAAAGCTTCGGGCACCATCCCTGCTATTGAGCCACATAAATAAGGCCAAAATCTCATACTTGTAACCACTATTGCATAGTTGAAAATAGTGTACGGAAATGGTGAAACCCTGAAGATAGCAACCACTCGGAATTGATGAAACCATGTCCCTTCTCCTGCGAGCCTAAGCATAGCTGCTGTTTGAGGCCATTTCCTCAACCATTGCTGTTTCACAAACACAAATCGATGAACAGTTAATAAAATTAAGGGTTAGTTGCAGATAGCTATTGCATACTGTTTGTCTTTTGCACATACATATCCCCAACTTTCAAGCTTTATTTACAGCTATTGAACTTTCAAAAAATTGCAGATAGCTCTTTTTGCTAAAATGACGAAAAAGCCCTTGAGCCTAACATCAAAATATAACACTTTTTGTCTTATTAATGGTTTTATTATCTTTTAAGGAGTCTTTTGCGTCTATTCAACCGTTTTCTACATCTGATCAAAATATTTTTGGTAGTCATGGAGTCTTTTTTAAGATTAGGGTCAAAGACATTTTTGTCATTTGGCACAAAGTTATCTGTAAAAATTTGAAAGTTTAGGTAGTTGGATGTAAAAGTTGGGGATAGTTATGTGCAAAAGACGTATATTACACAAAAGTTATTGCAATCAACCCTAAAATTAAGCTTCTCGCTGTAAGAGTTTCACATACGTGGATGCGATCCCGGAATAGTAGTCCAATCACATAAGGCAGGACCATACCAATAGTTGTTCCAACCATGATTATCACAAACCCAATGCCATACCCAAATATCATTCCAGCCAACCACATTGATGGCCCAGAAGGCATTAAGATCACAGGGAACAAGGCAAGGGAGGCTACAAGCACTATAGCAAGAACTGGACGGCCAAAGGCAGTGGCTTCCCATTGCATAATTGGAATCAGAACCTACAACAAAATTAATAAGGATTCGGGATCAAAACTATGACGATATCTCGAGCTGTCACAAAAAAAAATGTATTCAAGAAGTAGAGGGTAAAAAAGGAAGAAAAAAAAGAACAAAACACAAGTGCTATAGATTCAAACAAGATATAAATAGGACATTAAAATGGAAATTATTTGGTAAGTTCCCATGTGCGAGACAAATTTGACATTCCAATGTCACTTCTAGAATGATATTTGTCAGCAGGAAATTGAAGAGGCAGTACATGAATTTAGAAAAGGAAAAAAGTAGAAGGCACAAAGATAAGAAGTACCTTCTCAAAAACAAACGGTACTCCCCATTTCAAGAACAGGAGAAGAGATATTGTGCCAACAATGCACAATATGAAGGCTTTGATCCACCAGATACAAGATTTATTCTTTCTGTCAGCTTCAGGTTGTGAAACATCAGATTCAGTACCCCTTGGTTCATCCGATACAACCAACCTAGCATATTCACTTCCACTCCTCTCATGATGCCTTGAATTCGTACCATCCTCTCCTTGCCCCTCAGATGAGTTCGCCATTCCCACTGGGACCCCAAGATACCTATCAGATGAACAAATAATTTGGAAAGGATAAAGAGCACATTCACAAGAATTTCATGCCACGGGAAAATATTCAATATATTATTGTTGGACGAATGAATCACTAACAAATATAGTACATGATGCACAAATAAGGACATCTATTTTCTCATCCAAATTGTTAAACTGAACAATGACAGAGATGGGTAGGGTTTAAAATGGCAGTCAACCAAGATCGATTAAGTTAAGTGGAATGAAGGTTGCATTGGGGAAAAAAAATAAAGGAAATTTCCAATGGTTGAGTAAACATATACACCAAACATGTGAGATAAATAATCAAAGAAACAGTGTACCTTATTCCTTAAGAGGATCACCACTATAGTTCGATTAAAACGTGAGGGTTTTCAGAGTTCAAAAGGTTTTCTTGAAGAGACACGTGTATCGATGGGGGTAGCAGCATAAATGTTTGTACTACACATGTTCGTAATATCATGATATATTATTAGTCAAACTTATTTTTTTCCTTATTTGCTGGAACCAAAAGAACCAAACCATTTTCCCCAAACGTTGGGTCAATTACATGAATCATTTAGGAAAATCCTTGGGATTTTCTGCCAGTATTCCCATTCACTTGCTGATAAAAAAAAAACCCTTCATTTTGTTAAATCACGTGCTACCATATCTTTTTTTACTACATTTTTCTTTGTTCACCTCTACCGTTGTAGTTTCTTTTAACTGAATGCAAAGTCAGCTCTATTTCGACTAATCACGTTAAGGGAAAAGAAGTTCCCCAACATTAGCCCGCATAGTTTCATTCAAAATCGCATCGTTTGTAGTGTTACCATGAATCCGCCAAAGCATTCTCATTCCTAATTAGTTAAAACACACCATCAATCAAGAATTTAACTTTCTATGTATACCTTCCCGGATCCATCAGTGTTACAGTATCTCCCTTGGAGAAAAGAAGTTAAGTTAGATTGGAACTGCCAACCAAATCTGCTCTATTCGTCTAGGGCGACATGCACAAGCAGCTCAGCTCCCATATAATATCATACTACTAACTTTTTCCAATTCAGCACAAATATATTACAATAATTTCCAAAATAGCAATCAGAGACCTACCTATCCATAACAGAAAGGAACAAAAAAAACACAGCAGGATATATATTTATTTTATAAAGTCACCAAAATGGACGAGATGCAAACAAATTAAACTAACATGAATAAACAGATCATCTCTTTCATTCTCGACTCAGCTAGGTTTGTACGATTCCAAGTTGCAGCAGCTAACTGATAGGCTTACCTGTCCCGGAGGAGAAGGTTGAGGAGGGGCCGTCGGAGATGGGTTTTCTCGCAAATTCGTCGGAAATTGACCAGAACCGCTCTTCTCCGATAGGGATTAAAAAAGTGAATAACTTTGAGCAAATCTGAGTAGCAATCAACTCATGGAGGAGGAGAAGAGCAAAAATGGTGGTGGGTTCTTGTGAAAGATCCGCCAACTGAAACCCACCTTTACCTTCCCTTTTACTTTTTGGTATTCTAATTCTCAGAAATAAATAACTGTATTTTATTTTCTTTGCTGTCTGTTTTTATTGTTTAGAGCTTAAGCAAGATTTAAACTGTTTTGACTTTTGGTTTCTTCTAGAATTGGATAAGAAACTCATGCTCCTCGTTCTCATCGTTCAAACTTATAAAATCAAACATGTCTTCTGTGGTCTAACCTTATTTTCTAATCATTTTAAGGACAAGATTTTGTCAAGACTAAGATTTTATTTGACTGTATATCACTTTTATTTTATTTACATGACCCCATAGTTTTTAGTTTTGATTTCTGTTGGTTTAAATAGCCTTTCAAGTTTCAACTCTTTATTGAATCCACTAAAAAAAAACTCTCTTTTTGAATAAAAATTCAAATCACACAAAATTGCACGAAAATTTGATGTACACATATCCTATATCTACCTGTTTGTGCCTTCTGATGGGGTATTGATGAAACCAACAACCAATTTTCGGGTTGAAAAATAAGATTACCCAGTTTCTCATAACCATAAAAAAAACACAATTTTGATAAGAAATAGAATTTATTGGTTTTTTTTTCGAGAGATTCGAATAGAAAAAGATAACTCCAGAAAATAATTGGTCTTTGACTTTCATTTTGACATTCTACTATTCTGGTTTATTTTTTATTCTTATTATTAAAATCACTAATAATAGATGTAAAATTAAAAATTAAAAAACAGTTACTTCCTGAAGTTATCTCTAAAAAAAAAAACAGGCTCTGATCCCCCAAACATTGTTTTGAGAATCAAAAAATCACATTAATTAATATTGAACGCCTCTCAATTATATTCCGTTTGAAAGTCAAAGCGTCCGCCTGCAGCTCACAGCAGCATCTAGTTGTTCCACCATCTCAGAATCGTAGTGATTCACCTTTATGGAATTTGAACTTTTACATTTCGTATACATTTGTTCAGAAGCAATTGCCTTCATGGGTCTACGCAGGCCGACCACCCATGGAGGCAACAGTTACATTACGAGGTAATGACTACATTTCTGAACACCAGTTAACTGAAACCCAAACAAGCACTCCAGACCTAACTGACGGACGTACCAATCAGGTACAGAACTCCATATCAATCATCACAACAACATTGGGTAACTCGATCAATTCTATAAATATCATCTCTTGTTTTTTCGTATCTACAATCTCGTGTGTACCCATATCCCCTTCTTCCTATCTATCCCAAGGAAAATCCAAGTCACTCTCAGCAACTTTGAATGGCTGTGGATGCTGCCCCGCACAATAAAGATTCCACATTTTGAAATATGACCTCTCCAAATTCTTCACCTGCATGACCTCAATACCATAAACTCAATTACTTGATACTATAAACGGGATTCAGATAACACATACAGGGGATTAAATTCAGCTCACCCAGCGTGCAGTATCAAACAGAGGACAAGTCAGCCGAACTTCCTTTAGCTTGTTGGTTAGGGCCTGGAGCTTTGAGGGATTCAATGCCAAAGAAACAGCCCTCTCTTCATATTCCTTCATACTGCACAACGTAAAAAAAAATGTTACAAGTTGTTATGTTGACTCACTTGAATGAGAGGAACTGAGTAAGACTGTTGCCCCACAGCAACAAAGCATCATAGTTATAACTCCACAAACTCAACAACAGAATTCAAGGAGCAAAATTTGGCTACCAACACGTATCTCAATCACAAAATGTTCAGAAGAGCATAACCATATTATAGCATGTGTTTTGCACCCAAAAAAAGGCATTGCACCAACAACTAAGTGTCTACCTGCTGACAATCATTTCGTCCCCTAGGCCAGTGGCAAGACATAGTGATCCAGCAACCCTAGTGGCCATTTTCTCAAGAGGGAGTGTCACCATTGGAAGACCTGCCCATAGAATATCTGTGCCCGTAGTGTGTGCATTGCATAAAGGCCTATAGAGGAAAATTTGATCATCATTTACAGCAGACTTGTAGAGCCATTGACAATTTAAACAAAACAAATTAGACAGATTACGTGTCTAGGAATAGATCAGCCAATGCACTCCGCCTGATGTGTTCATGTTTCATGGCAACATCTGTGAAAATTATTTGTTCTGGTTGAACCCCCTGAGCAATAGCATCTGACAAAACAAAACATAATTATCGTGTCATGGAAGGGTTATTAGCGAAAATAGTGCATTGAACATGTTGTGTAACACTTCAAAGAGCAATAGGAACACGTGTGATGCAGCAAGGTGGGCTAACAAAGTGAAGATTATTAAATACTCATCATACAAGATCGCAGTCTCATTTCGCCTGCAGCTGGGAATCTGAGGAGCCAGATTGCACTATTCGGTACACGCTTCAGAATGTTGCACCTAGAAGGAGAGAGAGTCAGGAGTGGTACTGCGACAATCTTGGGAAATAAATTCAATTGGAGGACTCACACATTACCATGTATTAAATATTTCAGGATCCATTTTGTATAACTGATTAAAGCATGCAAATATAAACTTGTCTTCAGGCAGACCAAAATTTGATCTCTTCAGTTGGCACTTAGGATCCAATACATCCTGATTTTTTTTGCGTGCAACAGTAAAAGGCAAAAATAATTTCAGATATGAGCAGAATTGAAGGATATCAAAAATTCGACTCTAGAAGTTACTGAGTTCAGAAACACCAACCTGTTTATAATCATTAACAAAGTAGCAATGAGGAAGATGGACAAGTTTTTCAGAATAAATATGGGAGTACTGTAATGGTGAAACAAACTGCGAAAAAGCAAGACAATATATTAGACAAAGAAGAGAATAAAATGAGTGTTCAAAATTGAATACAAAGCTAGTACCCACCTCATCAGTGACCAAGTAATCAATGTAAGCGGCCCCAGTGGTCCCAGGGAAACCCATGTAAGAAACCTGTATAGGTGCAGGCTGCATAGCAAATATTTCATTTCTGGCCCCCTGCACATTAACATATGCAATTGAGTTACTACAAAATTGCATTACCAAAAGTTTGATGTCTTACACTTCAATAGAGAATGGACCTCTAATAAGAGTCAAAACTCACATAATCAGAATCAGGATAAAATTGTATTAAAAGGCTAAGAATAATTAGGCAACTCAAAGTAACATCACGAAAATAACTAAGGGTAATGAACAAAGTAAAATGTATACGCATTTTAAAGCCAAATGAATGGCTAGGCTAAGAGGCCTATAAGCAATCATTTGTTTCACTTGTATTAATTGCTTGTTTCAAGAAAATATTTGTACTATGAAAATATGCAATCATTATCCTAATACAGCCTTTAATCGTCCCGTAAAGTAGTAGTCCGACTACTAATGAAAGAACTCATACATTTGTCACTCAAGTTTAAAAGAAGAACTTGATTGATAAACACGTCCCAGCTTCCAACCAAAAACAGAAGCCATGAACAGAATTATATAGGGCAAAGCAGTGAAGTCAGATCTTTTAAAACTTATGCCATTGGTGAACCAGAGAATCTAACTGCTATTTGACCAGTGTTCTTGAGCTCATAATGGCACAAACAGGTTTCAAGTACTGAAATAGTTGAATTAGCAGAAACTATATTTATTCATGTGGTGTTCTCAGGCCTCCGATGGCAAAAAAAAAGAAGCAACTACAGTTACTCAAAATAGTTGAGTTCCATGCAAAAGAGGTAGTAGTCATTAAAACAGAGGCATACCTTTGTATAGCCATTGAGATTGATTAACACCTGTATCTTATCCTCGTTAATCAGTTTCGCAATCATATCAGATGTCATGGCAGAGACATCAATGAAGTGCTCTGCTTCAGATTGAATACGTTGTCTCCATTCAGTGCCATCATTTGGACTCAACCCATAACAGAACACCTAACAAAAGATTGGTAAGTCAACCAAAGTAGAAGACAACAGCCAGAGGTTGCATTCATGATATACCATCTAAGTTCACCACAAACCTCAACATTTTCCCTGTTATGCATGCCAAATACAGATCCCATAAGGTGAGAAAGGGGATGATTACCAAAGTCACTGCTGACATATCTGCAAGCCCCAAAAATTAATCAAAAGAAATGCTTACACAAGTAAAACAACTCGGCCATAAATTCCCAAAACATACCCAACTCTTAGTCTCCCACTTCCATCTTCACATTTCACAGGAACTCGAGCAGGGTGATTGAAGGGAAGAAGCGCAAACCGTGACGCCACTATGGAACAATGTGCTGCATATTTACGGCTGCAACACAAGATGAATGAACACTCAAAAAGCTCTAGCAGTTCTTGTCAATGGTAACATGCAATAATAATTGTTTACCTAATTTCAAGTGCAAGCATTGGATCAATAGGGTACGCTATTGCATGAAAAGGCTGAACACTGGGAAGCACTGACATCTGACCACAATAACTTATATTATTAAATATTTAACTAGTAATAACAATGAAATGTAACTATATTAAATTCCCTTCAAAAGATTTAAGAACTAATTATGTGTAAGAAGTAGAGCATGATTCTAACATTGATCTGTCTCCTGATAATCGCTTCAACATCAGCAAACATTTTATCACGATCCTCCCAACTGCACACACACTGAAAGATTAAAACCCATTAGGCAGCCACCAAATAAGATTTTAGATATTAGAGATCTGAAGTAACACTATTAGGCACCAGCAACAGTTGCGCTCAATATATCAGACAAGACATTTTGGCATTTTGCATAGTGAAGATTCGACACAAACACATTACTATTAAATACTCTTCACATAAACACATGTGCAGGGTGCAAGAACTGTCCGAGTCCCGACTCCAGACCATTACAAAGTGTCTCATCTCACAACAACCTCGAAGGGAAACATTCAAAAGTATATTCAAATATTTAATTTTGTAAGTTAGTTAAAAAAATGAGCATGTGCACATAAGACAATTGAACTTTCAAATATAAATATTTAGTGCTTCGAAACTTTCTCATGCACAGCCTCAACCAGATTCATATAAACAGAAGGATAATCATTAGTTTCAAGAAACCAGACCACATTTCCCATTGTAGAACCTTCCCAATATCCCATTTTGCTTACCTGCAGCGTATGTAGGAGATTACAAGTTGCTTCTGGAAACTCAGGTCGAAGTACCAAAGCCTGTTTGTAGCTCTTTATAGCAGCTTCTACATGTCCGCTACAAAACAAAGCAAGGAAATTTACTAAGAACCACAACAGATCTACGAAGATGTTGCCAAAGCCCAATACTAAAATTATCATGTCGCAGTAGTTTTGCTTTACCCAATCTCAAATATGTAGACCCAGCATTGTTTCAATTAAACAAATTTACAACAAACAAGGCTCCCAAGAAATTGATTCTTAGTTTAGAAAAAAACATACAGCCAAATGCACATAAGACTACAACATATTTTTTGATTCCCCCAGCTGCCTCATTTAAATATTGAGAATTAAAAAGTTGAAAGCAACCTCTGAAGAATATTGAATCCGGGTAATAAAAAAGTGAAAAGGAAAAAGAACAAAGTAGCAATATAAAAAAGGAAAATGTGATACCTGTCCTTATAAGCTGAAGCCAAATTGGCATGAGCTTCTGCCATAGTTGGCTGGACAGCAATAGCCTGAATATAATCCTGAATTGCTTCACTCACTCTGCCTATCTCCTTGTATGTGTTCCCCCTATTGACAAGCCCATCAGCTGCCAAGGGGTCTATTCGAAGAACCTCATTGTAACAAGAGATAGCATCTGCATAGTTCCCCTTGATGGAAATAAAGGACAAAACAAGTAAGAAAAGGCATAGCAAACAGTAAAATAAGAAGCTAGGCCAGGATTTTAGAATGAGCTTCCATTACAAAGATAGGTTAAAAAACAGTACAATACTGATATCCTTCTTGCATCAATGGGTTGATTGAAACCAATCATCTCTAACTACCTGTTGTTTATAGATTATAGCAAGATTGTTGAAAGGGGCAGATAATCCTGTCGTCACAGACAGTGTAGCCTTATAGTATGAAGCAGCAGCACTCGCCACGTTCCTGCATGTCCCGATTTTCTCTTATGAAGATCCAGTATTGCAAGAACTCATACCAAGAAAGCAAGAAATGTTAAATAATCCCCACAGCAGGACCACGTACCACTCCATGTATATATTCCCAAGGTTTGTAAGAGCTTGTGGATGGTTCGGTTGCAATGAAAGACATTGCTACACCACCAAGATTGAAGATGTTAAAAGTGTAATAAAAACAAGAAAGCAAAAAAATGAAGAACAAAAGCAACACAGCATGACGATGAATGAACTTACATTGTAGCACTGGATTGCTTCGTCTACCCTACCAGCATCCTTAAGAGCATTACCCTTCCAGTTACAAAAGGACCAAACACACTTCAAGTTAGAGAAATTGTGCCTACAGCTTGTAACCCGAGATAATACTACAATTCATCTTCATGGAAAAGAACCAACCAAATTATTGTAAGCTTCTAAGAATCTTGCATCACATGCAATGGCCTGCTTGTAATGAAGGATTGCCAAATCCAGTTGACCCTGTTCATAGTACGTACTAGCTAAATTCCCTGCAGCACACCATGCATTTAAATATTATAAAACCAGGACAAAAGTATATTTACTTCAATTAATAGTCGGTCCTATTTCAGAATATGGGTAGAGTTATAATTAATCTGGTAAAGGGTTACTTTCTTTCCTAAAAGTTATTTTTTTTGTGGAAATTAGCGTAAATAGAAGGTTAAAAGAATAGTCGTTCCCTTATACTCTATTCGTTAGACATGTGCTTCTAAAAGAGCACTGTATTCTCCCTTCTCTTCACATTCATTTTGATGAGACAGTGAGGTGGGGCTGGGTGTGTGTGGAGGGATGGATTCAACAATTCTATTCCTCAACTTGTCCATTCCATAATCTAAACAACTTTACTTCCTTTTCCTCTCCATTCCCGAACAATGTAGAAGATATTGGTACAGTTTTTTCTGCAAGTTCTTAATCCCCTCCATTCCCTATATTGGTACATTTAAGTGAAGGATGTTTCCCATTCGTACTAAATTAATAAACAAAAACAGAACATGTAAGGAGAACATACTCAAGGCGGTGCAAGGATAAAACAAAAGTACTTACCAAACGTCATTGCATAATTAGGCCTAGACTGAAGAGCACGCTGATAACAGATGATGGCCTCCCGCGGCATTCCCAAAGCCTGGAAAAGGCAAAATAAACATTGTCCTCCAAATACTAGTCCAGCTACTGAACATTAATTGTCACAGTAATAGCTAGCTTACCTTGTAAACATTTCCAAGATTGAGGTATGCATCTGGAAAAGTGGGTTTCAATTTCACGGCTTCCTGAGATTTAACCACATTTGAAGTCAGTTAAAGCAGCCAAGTTGTTTTCAGCAGAAAAAAGAAGTGTGCCAGCGATAATACAACTTTTCCTATCATATGCACAGGCAATTGATTGTCAATCAAAGGAAGATGAATTAATACCTATATCTAGACAAAATTCATCATTGAAATTGAGATCAAGCGTACCTTGTAATACTGTAGGGCTCTGTTAAGATCCCCCGACTCCATAAAAAGGCCAGCAAGATTGGACCATGCAATTGCAAAAGTTGGTTGTATGCGCAAAGCCTCTAGGTAGCAATTATATGCCTGCACAAAATGTTACATTCCGACATGTTGGAGTCTTGCACATGAAGAAACAACAAGACCAATCATCATCCGGGCCCTGGATTGCACATTACAACTTGGTATCTGTATTGACTGTGTATTTAAACACAGTTCCACACATTAAGTACGTCTATTAGAAACTTCGCCTAAAAAAGGGAACGGTATAGTAACAAAATATTGAAATATATGGGACCACATGTAATATGGATTGAGGAAGAGTCTAGGCAATGTGAATCTAGGAAAACTTTCCAATAAAATTGGAGTATAACATTACGAATGCATCATCTTCTAAGCCAATATAGCAGAGTGACGAAGCATCCTAATTATACCAGGGATGGTAGCCAAATAGTCCTCGTGAGTAGATTCATGCACTACACCAGAACAGCACAATGCCAAAAAAAAAAATACTATTCTAAGGTGAACCTCAACTAGAAAAAGAATTTTGCATTACTTACTTCTTGGACCAAACCTTGTGCTTTCATAAGATTCCCAAGATTGCTGTGAGCATCAACCTAACAATCAACAAGATATCAGAAGAAAATCGTACTGTGAGAAAATTAGTGTCTGTAGAAGTTTGCTGAGAAGCAAACAAATGGAAAGAACACCTAGATATAGCCATTCCAGATTTCTTCCTTGGGATCCTATTTTTGTACTCGTACTGGAAGAAACCCCAGGATATATCCATTTTCTCTCAGAGATAAAACTGGTTAACCCTTTTCCTTTTTATCCTTTTAACAGAAAAATATTAAGCACTCTAAAAGGAAAGACTACAAATCATCACTCAAATGTCAAAACTTTCTTCCTTGAGACCTCACTACTGTACTAGTTGCATATGACCACTACAATAACAAATCCATTTCACTCCAGTCCCTTTCTATTTGCATATGACAACTGTTAATTACTCTAGAAGTTGATAATATGTTAAGGATATAGCAATATCTTCTTTCTGATAAGAGAATAATTTAATTCATTAACACTGTTAAGAAAGGTGAACTTTATACCCAGCCAACAGAACATATTAGAAAATAAATAAGAGTACTAAACAAATTCCAACTAAACTTTCTACGTAAAATCCAAATTAGTAAACCAGATGAAATACTACTAATAGGGCATTCGACCAGAATTTGTTCTCTATGCAAGACATGCTAAATCTAACTGACAGCTGAATGGAAAAGCATATGACAGATGAAACTAAATTAAATATAGATATACCAAGAGAGGATTCAGAGCAAGAGCTTGGCGACAACACTTTGCAGCCTCATTAAGCCTTCCTTTACGCATATAGGCACTGGCTAAGTTGGACCATGCATCGCAGAAATTGGGTCGTAGCTGCAACCATATGCATAGACCCGTATTAGACTGAAGTTTAACATGCATGATAAATGAAATTACTAAACCGAAAAAATACGAACCACATTCCTGAGTTGTTCATACTACTCCAAAAGTGAGTATCAAATAGTCACAATGAGAATTCATACATCATTACAAAGAATGCTCATCTCTGTCACAAAAAGACTGTCTGAGGAGCACATGTATGTTTGCGAAAGGAAGATATTACAGTACACATCAAAATAACATGTTTAAGGATCTGATTCAAGATTAAGGTTATTCCTAATCCAATGTTCCAACCACCTACTTTGCTCATAATCTTTTATAATCGAGTGCACCATAATGCTAGAAGGAAAACTTGCACCACCATCTCATAAAAAGTGACTCAGATTTATGCTTTAATAGATATGACATCAAAAAAGAGCAGGAAATCAATTTAACATTGGCATCCAAAGAAGAACCAACCTATCATAAACTGAACGGGAAAAGAGCAGCATGAAATCTTAAGCTTTTATCATGCATAAATTAGTTAATCTGAGCGGCATTAAAATGCATGGATACCTCAATGGCAATCAAATAGTAACGTATTGCAAGATCGATGTTGCCTTTTTCCTGTATTTGGAGAAAAACAAATCATTACCACTGGTTAAGACAAATATGTAATTTTAGTAAGATGAACAAAACCAGTCAAAGTGACTACCTTCCAAGCATTTGCCATGTTCCCATAACACTCAGCAAATCGTGGTTCCATCCGAAGAGCTTCTTCATTTTTGGCTATACACATATCAAAATCATGCAACTGCAAAGAAATAGACTAAAACTGAGAATGATAACAAATGGCTACTAGCAATAAGTGATGCAAACAACAGAAAATTTTCAATCAGGTTAACAAATTCAGAATGGCTGATGGAATCGACACTGGGTGCAGCCCTGACCAACTTTAAAAAAGGAAAATAACCTGATAATAGATTGCACCCAAAAGAAGAAGGTTATCAGTACGTAGTGGATGCATCTCATAAACAGCATTGCTGTGCTCTAGTGCCAGTTTATAGTTCCCAGACTTGTACATCTTGTGAGCAAGGGTCAAATGCATATCTTCATCAACTACATAAAAAATAATACTGTTAGCACAATTGTAACAAATGCCAAAATATTTATTATTTTCTATTTGTAAAGAAATTCACATTTTTATCCACGATTTTAGAGCATGTACAATGCATCAAACCGTATGCTGACTGAGCTTGAAATAAACTGTGCTCCACAGTGGTACAAACCGGATAGGGGCCCGGATTGTGAGTGGATGCTAACTGGATGCTGAATTGATATTCTGTTGATTTAATTAAATGCTTTATTAAAACAGTAAACATTTTATAAAATTGAAATAAATTTGGTAAAAATAATTAATAATTAATAATAAATTAAATAAATTATAAATAATTTTAACACAAGAAAATAATTAATAATTGCATTGCATGTTTAATTGCATTGCTCGGGAGCCAGATTCGACCCAAAAAATACTAAGATTTCGTCGGAAACGGACACGGACGAGTTTTACATTTTAGAAAAAAATATTGGGTCCATTTTAAATGTTGCCTAATATTTGTTATACTGTAAAATTATCTATTTATACTTTAATTTTGGACTGATCCTATTTAGTTAAATTTGATTTTATGTATTTTAAAAAAAAACAAATCGGGATGGCCACATGTCGCAACACGGATGGTTGACACACGACTCGGGTCGAGCAACCCGCGAACCGCAAACGCGGTGCACGGGTCACACGTTGCTACGCAAAATCGGTGCCCCACAACGCACCGACCCGCGACCCGTAAAAACAAAGTTCGGTGCGCGGAACGCGTTGTGCGTGCTCTTAGTGAAATGAAATACACCAAAGCTCCATATAGCTACTAACAACTAATAATACATTTTTTAAGAGAAGTCTTGACCAAAACTAAACATTTTTTTTAATGTAACATGAATTAAACCCTCAAATACATGCAAGCAAATCTAAAGTTAGAACATTATATTGATTTCCAATCATCAACGTGCATATGGTTTCAAATCTCTACCATGACCTTTTATTAAAGAATAGATATATCTTTAAAATTTAGGAACTTACATTGTGAAAGACACGGAGGAACTTATATGTGAGTTCGGTAACTTGGTAAAGTTGGAAATGTATTAAAAAATTTAAAAAAATTACATGTCCTAAATCTGGATATCTATAATGAGAACAATAAATAAATTACATGTCTCACAAATTATTTTACAAATACAATTTTTATTTCAAGTATACATTATTTTCAATCACCAATATGCATACAGCTCTAAATTTTTACCATGACCTCGTAACACAGAATAGATTTTAAGACTTAGACATGTTAAGTCAACTAATGGAAATAAAATACGTTGTGAAAACCACAGAGGAACTAACATAGTGTGTTTGGTAACTTAGTGAAGTTAAAACTATAAGGAAATGGGGTAAAAAAAATAAAAAATACTCCAAGCATTTCTGTCTGGATATCTGGAATGCACTTCTGAGAAATTGGTTGAAAATACAACTTCCTTTCCAAGTATGTTGCATTTTATGTCATTTCCAAAGCTAATACTTCAATTCAGAAAATTGCAGCTGACAGCCCTTTCCGATAGTAGATCAAATACTGAAAAGGCTACAGATGAATAGGAAAGTATCATTGAGATATGACCCTCACTTGAACTGACTTAACACAAGAAAAAAGTTTTCCTTGCATAGGGTTCATTTCCTTTCCCTTGAATTTGGACAAGCTGGGACTGAATATAATCATTTACATGATTCCAGAAATGTTGAAGTTTTGAATCCTTACAGTGAAGATCTAATAGCATTTAATGTCATGGAAGCTCAAATGAATTCCAAATCATCAATTATCATACAATGGGCCATATAATAGGATTTTCTATTCAAGCTTCACAAGACCCTAAAACAAGCCATTTTTACCTCAAACCAGTATTAAAAAAAACTATCACAAAGCCTGCGAGTTTAGCATCCAAAAACTCCATAATGCAGCGGAAAACAGTGAAACTTGAGATCAAAATCCAGACCATTTTCTCGAGAAAAACAAATTCTAACCCCCAAGTTAAGTTACCTTCCAAATAAAATAATAAAATCGAGAAGCTGAAACAGAGTCTTAGTATTAAAAATATAAAATGTAACCTTCATGAGAATCATGACCCTTGAACGGAGCAAGGCTCAGCGAGGCCGGCTCCGGCTTGACATCACGATCGGAGGGAAAGGCGGGCCGAGAAGTCCCGGCAGCCAGCCGCTGGTGCTGGCGGGAGTCTCTTTGCAGCGACAACATGACGATCCCGTCAAAATTCAGCGGCGATCAGGATCGGAAACGGTGGAGGCGAAGAAGGAGAAGCCAGCGAAACCCTAGAAGAGGTTGTGCTGAAGCTAGCTTTTCCGCCAGATACGGTGGTCGGGTCTGAGGACGTATCGCCGAAGGAGAAATAAGAGAGAGGTGGAGAAGATGAGGAGTGTTGATCTGTACGGTGAAGATTGAGCCGTTGGGGAGAAGGGAGGTTCTGTGACCACTGACACGTATCTAATGACACTACTATTCCTTTTTCAAAAGGCCTACCAAACTACTCTACTATTTGTCAAAACTAGTATTTTTCAAAATTAATAGATTACTTATTTATGCTTGAAATAGCGATTAATTATCCAATACGTATTCGGTATGTGTGGGATCATGATAGGCTCGCATTCTAAAAGTGAAAGGGAAGTATCATTCTTTGTATCAAAAAATATGTGGATCTAATTGCGATTTTTTTCCAGTATGATAAGCTTTTATTCATAAAAGAAAAATATGTGGGACTTCGGAGGTTCATTTTCCGATCTTCGGTAGTAGTAGCGAATCAGAGATTTTATTTTCGACTCACTTGATGGATCTCCCATGTCGGCTCCGGCGATAAGACCTTTTGGGGTCGATCCGTCGACACGAGGTGGTCTGGTGTTCACGGCCTTAGCAGCGATGGGGCCTTACCTGGTGGAGTGGCCATCGGGGAGGCGCAGAGGGGTGCGAAGATGACAAGAGGGTTCATACGCGGTGTTCAAGCGTGGGGAAGCGAGCTCGGGTGATTGGGATTCCGGAGACGCGACGGACCTCCTCACTAGATCGAGGGTTGCAACCACCGGAATTTTGAGGCACGGAACAGGGGAAGACATGGAGCCCAGATCCGATCCTCCAAGGTCGGCGGTGGAGCTCTGTAATAGAGGAGGAGAAAATGGGGTTCGACGACGAGGTTGGTGCTTGGGGCGGCGCGGTGTCCCCCACGACGAGGCAGGAACTTTCACTGGGTCAGGGTGGGAGCCAGAGTCCGTGGCGGCGGGGCTAAGGGTAAGAACTTAGGGTTCCAAGTGATTTGTGTTGGGCGGGTGGCTTGAGCCGGGTTGAGGTACCATTGGGTCGGACTACACATGGTACCATTGGACCAACTGTCACGCCCCAAATCCGGTTCTTGCCCGGACTCGAGGCGGGACGTGAGTAAATACGTTTTTCAACACTCTTTAACCGACAACCATTTCATAAATCCTTCAAATAAGTCTCAAAACAGAATAACTCAGTTTAAAACATAAATAAAACCCTCCAGGGGTGTAATAATAATCCTCCAACATGGTTTGTTCAAAAACTGAAGTAAAAGCATAAACGAGGTCTCTAATAAGACACCCACACCAAGAAGCTCCCGAGCCTCTACTCCTCAATTAAGCATGTAGTCACAACAATAAACTCATAGGGGTGAGCTTGCGCTCAGTAGGGAAAATACATAACAAGTGGACTTTAAACTCAATAATTTCATCAGCAAAGTCAACAAGATAACTCTTAACAATTACGGGCAACAGGCAATCCAATCAATGTCGTGGCACATGAAGTCACCACCCTCCGATCCACATATGATATGTCCTCTCGGATTTTCCCTCAAGTCCAGAGGAGACGCATATCATTGAGGCTACCGGAAACAACCCCATGAGGGCGCTTATCATCGGGATTCTCAGAAACGTCTCCAAGGGACTCTATGCCCTCGGGAACCAAGGTATTACTCCCATAGGAAGCATACACTTGGGCAATTCAATAATAATCAAATAATAATGAGTAACACACTCAAGCGAAACACGAAGCAATCCATTCTCAACCAACAATATCCCACTATCACACATAGTTCACGAATCACCGTTTCACCACAACACACAGCACACGAATCACATAACCACAACACACGAATCACATAACCACAACTTACCGTTACTTACCAGTCACGACCCATCGGTCCATCGATCACCTGATTGCACCGCTCGGTACAACCAGTCATACTCAATGCTCCAATCAACCATTTAAGGAAATCAAGCAATCATTCAAATACATTAAACAGTCAAGCACGAGTTCAATCAACCAATCATGAAAACCTTCAATCGAGCATTCAAGCATGCAATTCAACTAGTTCCATTAGACTCCTTAGCCTATCCACTAAGCAACCAAACAACCAAGCATGTGATCCTAGCACACAACTAATCCGAGGGCTTTGCCAAGGCCGCTCTACCAGTAAAACAATTCCCAAGTATTGAAAGCGAGTTACACTAGTAATTGGCATCCTAAGCATGCATTACTAGACTCTTCAGGTTATTAGTAATTGAAAGACAATTAGGCTAGTTATTCGCATCTTATAGGCATTTCTAGGACCTTTCCAATTTTATTAGCCTAACATGCATACTAGCATTTAAACGAGAAGTTAAGACTTTCCCTACCTTGCGGTCTTCCTCTAATAAAACTCTGATGAAAAGCTCGAGTGGTCACCACTCCGTTCTTCACACGGATTCCGGTGTGATCTTCGTTCTTCTAGCTCGGGTCCAAGCCCTTGTGCTCGGGCGAAGTCCCGTCTAGGTTTGACAAATAAAACGTCCAAATTAATACTGATAAAAGTCCAAAGGTCCTCTGATACTTAAATCAAACCTTGAAATCCTCACCTTTAATTAAATAAAGTTGATTATTTAATTTGATTTTTAAAATAGTTTTAAATGACTTGGGTTGACCCGGATCCAGGCCCTGACCCGGTCCAGACCCGACCCGGTCCGGATCCAGACCCACTGCTGAGCATGCCCTGGCCCGCGAAGCGTAGTGGGCCCAAGCCCGTCTTTTTCTGTTGCCCGGCCCAAAGCCTTCTCGGCCCAAGGGTCTTCTGGCCCAAGGCGTGCTCGAGCCCGAGCTCGAGGGTGTTCTGGCTCCGGCGGCGTCTCCGGCGAGCAATGGTGCTCCGGCCGCCGACCACCGCGTCAAAAACGCTCGGAATCGAGAGGAAACGGAGCAGCGAGGGGCGGAGGGTTGCTGGTGACGTCGTAGCCGTAACGGCGAGGCCTGAGACGCGACCCCCGTCGTCTTCTTTCAGATCTGGAGAACCAGCTTCGCCGGCGAGGGTTTCGTCTGAAAACACTCGAATCGAGCACGGAAATGGACGAATCCGGTCGTTGCGAGGTCGGGGAGGAAGAGAGATGGCGTGAGGAGGGTCGAGACGGACACCCACCGCCTCTGACGCACACGGCGAGTTCGAATCTCCCGTCGGCGGCGCCGGTTCGTTTGGTTTGAAGGAGAAGGAGGACGGGGCGGAGGGTTTCTCTGGTTTTGGGGCTTGCTCGAGAAGAAGCAGAAGGAGAAGAGGAAGGTGGAGGTGGAAGAGGTGGCCGGAGACGGAGGAAGAGCTCCGGCCGAAGCTCTGGTCCGCGAAGCTCGAGAGAGGAGGTGTGATGGGAGGAAGACACGCCTCGGGTTGCGTGCGTGAACAGTGGGAGCCGAAGAGGCTCGCCCCCCCTTTTGTTGCTAGGGTTGGGCCGCGCACGGCTCATGGGCCTGAGGCTCGCGAATTGGGCTTGAACCTGGCCCAATTCCTAAGCAGCCCAGCCTCCTCTTCCTTCATCTTTTGTTTTTGATTTTCTCTTCAAAATTTTTACTCGTTGCAAAAGTCCACCTCGACGTCTCCTAATTAAATTAAAATCCCTTTTGAAAGAGCGGGGTTCTACAGTCTACCCCCCTTAAAAGAATTTCGTCCTCGAAATTACAATGAACATTCTCCTCTTGTCCTTATCTCAGGGAATGTTCGATAAGCTGCGGGGCTAACTTGCCTCCGACGCGGTCGAACCGCTAGGAGTCCTTCTTAGGTTCACCCTCAGAAATATCTGATCACCAATAGAAATTCAAGAGACCAGCGCCTTTCATCTGTGTAACTCTTCTGTTGGCTCTACTCGGTCTTTAACCGTTTCCACAATTACGCGACCTTTACCTACTCGTGCTTCACTAGATCACGCTAGTTACTCAAAAAAACCATACTTGGCGGTGAACAACAGCCTTTCTCCATAGTTCGCAGTTTTGACATGCAACCATAACTCAAGAACCACTGATGTACCGAACACGTCAAAGAACACTCAAATCGTTAAGGGATACCGGATGACGGTATAAAACATCCTATACCGGAAATTCTATACCGGAATCTCCCGTCGGTCATAGATATCGCGTCGAAACACCTCGTAAGGAGAACTGAAGTAGGAATTTACACGTAAACATAACCACTCAGTTTCCTTCTTAGTAACTTTTTACAGGGACAAATTACCTAGAGATCCAATATTCGTCATGCTAAGACCAACCACAAACGATTACCCGATCAAGTAAAACGTAACAACCACTACCTCAAGACAAAGGATCTCATGATCATTGCACGATTCGGAACAATCATTCGGTTTACCACATCGGGTGGGCCAATAACGCGCAACTCAAAGGGTAAATCGTACCCACCTCAGATACTGAGGAATGCTAAAAACGATCTTGGCAACCCCTAACAGACTCCAATTTTAGTGTAGACGGTGGACCGTCATCAACAACTTCGATGTAGATACTTCTTAACATGATCCTCAACTGTGCCGGTATCACACCGGATAGAACGAATTTGGTTCGGACATGCCATACCGGGATCTCCCTTCGGTATGGGTGTCTTATCGAAAAACTCCGAAAATCGGACAAGGACGGAGCCATCCGAAAGTGAAACTCCTCAATTCTCTTTAGTAACCGTCTCCCGAATAGTTCACACTAGAGCGCCAAACAAGTCTTGTCACGGCCTAACACACTTAGACGAGCAAGCAACACACAGCAGTAATCATCCAAATAAAGGTCCTCATAACCACTGCGGGGTTTGGAACAACTGCTCGTTTCATCCCTTTCATGAAAAGATAGACGTACCTCAAACAAGTAAAAGGTACAAGGTACCGGTATAGTCGAAAAGCGGCATGCCTCAAAACATGACTTACTCAAACCTCCTGTCATACTAAGCCTGGCATACAGGTGCCTCACACAACTAATTTCCAACGGAACTCGTAACCACACTCCTCAACTCAGGACCCCACCACACTCACCAGCATACTCGAACGAATCAACACCAATTGCAACCACAACACTTAACAGGTCATCACACACAGGGTAAACGGTAAAGCACATACGCTTCTCGTATCAAGCCAACATCACGCACATCTGTCACAACGGTTAAACCTTAACACGGTTCTCAACCTGACACGGGTCAGTTACACATCACGTACCACACACTTAACTCGCGGTAGGCCAACCACATCTCACTGTGATCAATCGAGAAGGTTATCCAACTCGCGATATTTCTCTTTACATCAATACCATTTCTCAACATCTGATCAACCACTTCACAAGTCATCTCACCTGAATCATCATAACACGAGACAATGGTTCTCAAAACCGGCGCATGGTTCAGTACCACCATGTGTTAGTCTTAGTGCCCATAGTTCAATCCTAAATGTCCAAATGTATATATCATCGTTAGCAATAAAATCAAAACGGCTTTATATTACTTATGTGTTGGAGTAATATATCGATGTGTGCTCTGATCTATGCCCACCATGCTAATAGAACCATAGATTTAGATAGATCATACTCGATGGGTCCCTAGTCAACAAAGCTTCATTAGAAGCGACTAGTATGAAAGATGGCTCTTTATGGCTTACGTTCTGTTAGTCATTGGAATGGGATTCCGGAGTCTGATCATAGATATCATGTGGGACATGATATTGGACGACCCGCCCTGAATATGTGCCATAGATTAAGTCATGAACATATTCAGTGTCGTAGCTTGTCATGTATCCTTAGACCAAGGAGTCTTTGTGATCGCTATGTAGTCAACAACTGAGTTTGACCTGAGCCTAACGTTGTCCGTAACAGGGCTTCCATAACGGCCAGGATTGGCTTGGGGACGGGCTACATGAGTGACACGAAAGACGGCTAAGGGATTTATCCCTCATACTAAGGTATGGGAAAGATATCGGTTCTCGGCCACTTGATCGAGAGTGACTGGAAGAATAGCATGGCCATGCACATGATACTGGGTATCATATCTTCAGTCATCTCACATATCAAGGAACGGTGATTGAGAATAATAAGGATGACGACTCTATGCCTTATCTCAATCAGGATATCGGAGATAAAAGGATAATGACAGGGATGACGGAAAGGTTAGAATCGACAGGGTCGATTCGTTATGCAGTGTCAGGCAATACTAAAGTCTCGTTAGTTGCCACTTAAATAGGATCAAGTAAAATGGGATTTTACGTTGATCTATTGACATGCATAAACCTAAGGGTCACACCGGAGGATGAAACTCATTGACACATTTATGGAGAATGGCCAAAAGGGAGTTGTCTCGGGACATGACCAAAACTGGGTTTTGGGTCATGTGCCCGTAAGTGAATAGGACTTTACGGATCGAGACAAGGCTTGGAGTCTTGGGATTGATTGCGTCGGATAATGTTGGACATTTCCGGTATGGAAGGCTTGGAGGCGATGAGCGAATCACGGGACCTCGTTGGAAATGGCCACGGGCCATGTTCCAAGAGGCCCATGAAAGGCCCATGCAACCAAGGCACATGGAACTAATTAATCAAGTCTTGATTAATTAGTACTAAGCAAGCAAGACAAGGATTAAGGTGTTGGTGATTCACCACCTAACCCAATCTTGTCTTGCCATACTTTGTCCTATTTACACCTTACTTGACACCATACTTGTCCCATGCATTTAGTTGGACAAGTATGGGTTTTGTTATGTTTAAGTCATCTTTTTTCAACATAACAAACACAAGACAAGAATAGGAAACACAACTTCTCTCTCCCTTCCCTTGCAATTTCGGGTTTGGCAAGCTCCCACCTCCATTTTTGTGTTCTTGAGTCCTCAAAGAGAAGAACTACGTGGCTTTGATTCCCATGTGGATACGTAGGCGTCTTGGAGACTCAAGCCAATCATTCGTTACCCGGTGTTCTTGTTTTGGTAAGAACTAGTGCTGAATTTTTCTCTTGTGAATCCATTCTTTGTTAGTTGTTTCATGGTTTTAATTGTCTCTTGGTTTTCCTTGATTTTCCGCTGCGAGTTGGTTCATCTCCAACCCTACCTCGAGACCCAACACCATGAACTCTACCGACACCTAGTCGGACGAACGACGTACAAAAGCACGGACCAACAAAACCCCTTACTGGTACCTGGTCGAAAGTAGGCGTCCTTAAAGACACCAAAATTGAACGTACGAGAATGACACTCGACTGCAAAACACGTTCCAAGATCGATTGCCAAAGGTCATCCCAACCGGCGGTATTCCTTATACCGTTCACGAGCTATCAACCAACCAACTTATAGTCAAGTCCACCCGAATCGCCCCTTAAGGGGTAATCAACACGTACTGAGATCTCGAATATTTGAACAGTTCAGAAACCAGCGCGGTTCCTTCATTTGTTACTCGACATTTTAAAATCAACCACGATTAGCTCTTAACTTTTCCTGTGCCCACGCATGGCACAAAATCCGACCTATCCTACAATTCCTCGTTCGGTGCCATCTTGTTACTGGCCTGAAAGCTTGTGGGAGTCGTCCTCAGCTATCTGTAGCTGGATTTCAACGTGAGGTGCTCTCACTTCTAAGATGTAACTTCAAGGTTATGCTTAGTCCTCGCGAGGCATTAACGTTCGCTTTCCTCCAGTTGGTGGAGATCTGCCTTGGTACTCAACTCGCGTTCTCCGCATTCTTCCCCGCTGGAAAGTTGTCCGATTAACTCTCGGCGTTAACCGTTTGTTCCGTGTGAACTGGCGGTAAACCGATTAGTCCTTCTGAAAAGAACGTAAGAGACACACCGTGATTTAGTTTCTCACGTACGGCACACACTTGTGCAACCTTCGTTCGCTAACAAAGATTTTGAACAACATCGCCTCAACGGTTCGAATCTTATAACTTAAGTCCTGTAGCGGGGTTAGAAGAAACTGTAGATTACGACTACTGTGGGTATGGGCCCACCACGCTTCCGCTGCGCTACTCTGATCTTATCGTTGCTCGGTCATCTCCGGTGATCGGTCGGGCCGTTTACTGGTCAAGGCTGCGGCCTTTCACTGTTCGGCATTCGTCGCTGATGGCGCTCGATGAACGCTTGCTGTTTCAGCACTCGGTTCTTAAAATTCGATCCGCACTATCGGAGAAGAAAAGAACCTTCAATCTGACTAAGTTTGTTACTCCACTTTCCTATTCCCACTGACGTTAGTCGGTACTACCATACCTTTAGTCGATGTGTTGAAAGTACCGGTGGGCTTAACAGTGTTAAACTCGCTCGATCAATACATCACCACGAACCAATACACCTAGTGTAATGCTCAAGTGTCAGCTGACACGAAATCCAAAATGCAGATGGTAACAAGTACTCTACTCGATCTCAAGATCGGTATCAAGTCCTCACTCGGGGCTCGGTAAGTAGGTACGCTCGGCCCCGCCACATCGGAGGTCCTCCTCTCGATGGGATGAAAGAATTCACTGCTATGGCAGCATATTCTCTTGTCGACTCTCGTAGATCGACCTGTGGGACGGTTCGTAGATCCGTCACTCAATTGCCTTCTCGGCCTAGACGTTCCAACTGTTCGCTCGAGGGCAAATTGTGCCACTGGGGCAGGTCCAATGGACATTACTTCTCCAACTCGTCGTGTCTCACGGGACTGGTTCTGTGACTGAAGGAAACCTGGGGTCCCCTGCCTCCTCGGACTGCGACTCTTTGACGACCTCAAGAAGCCCCTCGGCCTCGGCCTGGTCTCCCGCGCCTTGGCGGTCTCCCAAAATGTCTCTCTACTACTAGTGTTTGTTCCACTAGTACAGAAAGTCTTCGGATCTGAATGTAATGATTCAATCCGTGACAGACGAACTGAGTCCCTTCTCGAAACGCCTACGGCGGCTCTCCTCGGTCGGCACCATCTCGGGTGCGAAGCGATGCGGGGACATGAACCTCGCCTAATACTCATAGACGGTCACCCCTTCCCACCGTAGATTCAACACTGCTGGTGTCGGTTATCTCGGGCAGATAGAAGGAAATACCGTCCCAAGGACAGCCCGCTGAACGGTTGGAAGTCATTTCCAAATCTGGTTTGCACACGTTGCTTCCAGTATCGTGCTTCTCCCTCGGCTGGGGGGTCGTGGAACATATTCTCCAACGAGTATCCGAATACTCTAAACGTGTTAAGGTTGTGGGTAATCCACTCCAACCATAATACAACTATCTCGGGGTCTGAATTCCCGGAATAAATTGGTGTACTCAACTTATGAAGACCCCTGAGTGCCTGGGCCGTGTAACCGTCCACCTGGCTTGGCATCTCGGTAGTGACCGCGTCGGCGGTAGGCACAGACTCTTGTGCCGGTGTTGTAGTCTCATGCTGAGCGCAGCTAACACTGCGCGAACCACCTCATTAATCGGGCCGCTTCAGTCGGCTCTGCGACTGGAGGAACTCTAGGTGGTGACCCTACCGGTCTATCCCCAAAACTCTGGTGCTCTATGGAAGCAGCACTCTGGGCGCTCACTGCCCCTGCCAGAACAACAGCTGATGTCTGACTCTGCCCCGCAACTGAACGGCTCTTGGTACTCTCCAGGATATAGACATGTGACATCTCGCCAGCTCACTGCCTTTAGCAACTATAGGTTCAAAACTCGGTTTAACCCAATCAATTCGATTCACCCAAGCATGACGTTCTCATGCGTCTCCACCGGATCCCACTTGGATCAAAAGTAAGTCGTAAAGTCATAAGTAACACTTGTGTAGACAAGAGACCCGCACCTCGTGCGTCTCACACCGAAATCAAAGGTTCGATCAAGTACAAGGACGTTCACGCGCGTCTCACAAGTCACCCAAGTTTACAGCTCTAAGGCTTAGTAGGGATATATATATATATATACTCATATAAAGTCACACAAGTTCGCATCTCAATGCGTCTCACAACAACAATCAGCGATTCAATCAAACACACAACCAACTCCCATAGGAGGGTTCAATAGAGTCAAAGAAATCCACTCCCACTGGAGGATTCAATCTCAAGCACACCACACAAGGCACAACGCAACAGGCATACCCCTTGCTCGGGTATCCTTTCACAAAGAGGGGTTTAGTACTTAACACAATTCAATTCAATAATCACCCTTAACCTTCCCTTCCCTTCCATGGATTCCCATTTCTTAACTTTTACCCAAACCTTTTCATGTCGATCTCATGTTGTTACAACCTGATTCAGGCGTCCCCAAACCTCATCGTAACAACTTGACATCGAACCATCACGCTCGACTGTAGTGGCGCCCCTGAGTCAGCCCGTGATAGTACAAACACTTTAGTTCTACCAAACTTTCGGCATGACCTATTCGTATTTTTCCCTTAACCCTCCGCTTAAGCGGGACAATCACCAACACAATTTCACAAGACAAAAGTACGCAGAGTTCTCATGCTCGGCCAAAGACACCACACGGTCAATACAAAGAGTGCTCATGCTCTTCAAGTTACATGACAAAGTTAATAACCGGAGTTCTCGTGCTTCCCAAAGTACACAACACAATCAATAAACGGAGTTCTCGTGCTCCCAAAGTACATAACACAATCAATAAACGGAGTTCTCGTGCTCCCAAATACTACGGGGTGCTCGTGCCCCAAACTCGCCACACACGGGCACACGGGGTTCTCGTGCCCCAATCTCGCCACACACGGGCACACGGGGTTCTCGTGCCCCAATCTCGCCACACACGGGCACACAGGGTTCTCGTGCCCCACCAACATCCTCAACACAAACGCTATACGGGGTTCTCGTGCCCCACCCAAGGTTCTCACACAACGGACTACGGGATTCTCGTGCCCCTCCCAAACACTCAATACAAGCACACATGGAGTACTCATGCTCCAGAATAGTGGTCAATCAAACAAGTCAACAATTGAATACGACCAAACTACAACTCGAAAATTTAGAAATGATCCACCAAAATGGAAACACCACCAACAACTGGCTCACTCTACAACGAATGCCTAGCGGGTCGATCACTGCCCGTTAATCCAATTCCGATCTCAACCATTCGGCATCACCGATCGCTAGGGAGAGGATACCAATCAAGTAATGCAACATTGTAGTGTAAAGATTTCATTTAGGACAAACATTAAAGCGACTCATGACTCATGTCGTTCCAACTCTCCGCGTCAATGTTTCCAAATCGCGTCACTGAGTATCACGACTCAGACTCCCTAACTCTACCCACTTAATTGACTTCGGTCCGAGGTTTGAAAACCAGTTCACAAGAAACCTGTTTCAAATGAAACCAGGCTCTGATACCAAATTGTCACGCCCCAAATCCGGTTCTTGCCCGGACTCGAGGCGGGACGTGAGTAAATACGTTTTTCAACACTCTTTAACCGACAACCATTTCATAAATCCTTCAAATAAGTCTCAAAACAGAATAACTCAGTTTAAAACATAAATAAAACCCTCCAGGGGTGTAATAATAATCCTCCAACATGGTTTGTTCAAAAACGGAAGTAAAAGCATAAACGAGGTCTCTAATAAGACACCCACACCAAGAAGCTCCCGAGCCTCTACTCCTCAATTAAGCCTGTAGTCACAACAATAAACTCATAGGGGTGAGCTTGCGCTCAGTAGGGAAAATACATAACAAGTGGACTTTAAACTCAATAATTTCATCAGCAAAGTCAACAAGATAACTCTTAACAATTACGGGCAACAGGCAATCCAATCAATGCCGTGGCACATGAAGTCACCACCCTCCGATCCACATATGATGTGTCCTCTCGGATTTTCCCTCAAGTCTAGAGGAGACGCATATCATTGAGGCTACCGGAAACAACCCCCTGAGGGCGCTTATCATCGGGATTCTCAGAAACGTCTCCAAGGGACTCTATGTCCTCGGGAACCAAGGTATTACTCCCATAGGAAGCATACACTTGGGCAATTCAATAATAATCAAATAATAATGAGTAACACACTCAAGCGAAACACGAAGCAATCCATTCTCAACCAACAATATCCCACTATCACACATAGTTCACGAATCACCGTTTCACCACAACACACAGCACACGAATCACATAACCACAACACACGAATCACATAACCACAACTTACCGTTACTTACCAGTCACGACCCATCGGTCCATCGATCACCTGATTGCACCGCTCGGTACAACCAGTCATACTCAGTGCTCCAATCAACCATTTAAGGAAATCAAGCAATCATTCAAATACATTCAACAGTCAAGCACGAGTTCAATCAACCAATCATGAAAACCTTCAATCGAGCATTCTAGCATGCAATTCAACTAGTTCCATTAGACTCCTTAGCCTATCCACTAAGCAACCAAACTGTTGGGTCTCGAGGTAGGGTTGGAGATGAACCAACTCGCAGCGGAAAATCAATAAAAACCAAGAGACGATTAAAATCATGAAACAACTAACAAAGAATGGATTCACAAGAGAAAAATTCAGCACTATCTCTTACCAAAACAAGAACACCGGTTAACGAATGATTGGCTTGAGTCTCCAAGACGCCTACGTATCCACATGGGAATCAAAGCCACGTAGTTCTTCTCTTTGAGGACTCAAGAACACAAAAATGGAGAAGGAAACTAGCCAAACCCGAAATGGCCATGGAAAAGGGAGAGAAAATGTGTTTCCTATTCTTGTCTTTTCTTTGTTATGTTGAAAAAAGATGACTTAAACATAACAAAACCCATACTTGTCCAACTAAAGGCATGGGACAAGTATGGTGTCAAGTAAGGTGTAAATAGGACAAAGTATGGCAAGACAAGATTGGGTTAGGTGGTGAATCACCAACACCTTAATCCTTGTCTTGCTTACTTAGTACTAATTAATCAAGACTTGATTAATTAGTTCCATGGGCCTTGGTTGCATGGGCCTTTCATGGGCCTCTTGGAACATGGCCCGTGGCCATTTCCAACGAGGTCCCGTGATTCGCTCATCGCCTCCATGCCTTCCATACCGGAAATGTCCAACATTATCCGACGCGATCAATCCCAAGACTCCAAGCCTTGTCTCGATCCGTAAAGTCATATTCACTTACGGGCACATGACCCAAAACCCAGTTTTGGTCATGTCCCGAGACAACTCCCTTTTGGCCATTCTCCATAAATGTGTCAATGAGTTTCATCCTCCGGTGTGACCCTTAGGTTTATGCATGTCAATAGATCAACGTAAAATCCCATTTTACTTGATCCTATTTAAGTGGCAACTAACGAGACTTTAGTATTGCCTGACACTACATAACGAATCGACCCTATCGATTCTAACCTTTCCGTCGTCCCTGTCATTATCCTTTTATCTCCGATATCCTGATTGAGATAAGGCATAGAGCCGTCATCCTTATTATTCTCAATCACCGTTCCTTGATATGTGAGATGACTGAAGATATGATACCCAGTATCATGTGCATGGCCATGCTATTCTTCCAGTCACTCTCGATCAAGCGGCCGAGAACCGATATCTTTCCCATACCTTAGTACGAGGGATAAATCCCTTAGCCGTCTTTCGTGTCACTCATGTAGCCCATCCCCAAGCCAATCCTGGCCGTTATGGAAGCCCTGTTACGGACAACGTTAGGCTCAGGTCAAACTCAGTTGTTGACTACATAGCGATCACAAAGACTCCTTGGTCTAAGGATACATAACAAGCTACAACACTGAATATGTTCATGACTTAATCTATGGCACATATTCAGGGCGGGTCGTCCAATATCATGTCCCACATGATATCTATGATCAGACTCCGGAATCCCATTCCAATGACTAACAGAACGTAAGCCATAAAGAGCCATCTTTCATACTAGTCGCTTCTAGTGAAGCTTTGTTGACTAGGGACCCATCGAGTGTGATCTATCTCGATCTATGGTTCTATTCGCATGGTGGGCATAGATTAGAGCACACATCGATATATTACTCCAACACATAAGTAATATAAAGCCGCTTTAATTTTATTGCTAACGATGATATATACATTTGGACATTTAGGATTGAACTACGGGCACTAAGACTAACACAAACAACCAAGCATGTGATCCTAGCACACAACTAATCCGAGGGCTTTGCCAAGGCCGCTCTACCAGTAAAACAATTCCCAAGTATTGAAAGCGAGTTACACTAGTGATTGGCATCCTAAGCATGCATTACTAGACTCTTCAGGTTATTAGTAATTGAAAGACAATTAGGCTAGTTATTCGCATCTTATAGGCATTTCTAGGACCTTTCCAATTTTATTAGCCTAACATGCATACTAGCATTTAAACGAGAAGTTAAGACTTTCCCTACCTTGCGGTCTTCCTCTAATAAAACTCTGATGAAAAGCTCGAGTGGTCACCACTCCGTTCTTCACACGGATTCCGGTGTGATCTTCGTTCTTCTAGCTCGGGTCCAAGCCCTTGTGCTCGGGCGAAGTCCCGTCTAGGTTTGACAAATAAAACGTCCAAATTAATACTGATAAAAGTCCAAAGGTCCTCTGATACTTAAATCAAACCTTGAAATCCTCACCTTTAATTAAATAAAGTTGATTATTTAATTTGATTTTTAAAATAGTTTTAAATGACTTGGGTTGACCCGGATCCAGGCCCTGACCCGGTCCAGACCCGACCCGGTCCGGATCCAGACCCACTGCTGAGCATGCCCTGGCCCGCGAAGCGTAGTGGGCCCAAGCCCGTCTTTTTCTGTTGCCCGGCCCAAAGCCTTCTCGGCCCAAGGGTCTTCTGGCCCAAGGCGTGCTCGAGCCCGAGCTCGAGGGTGTTCTGGCTCCGGCGGCGTCTCCGGCGAGCAATGGTGCTTCGGCCGCCGACCACCGCGTCAGAAACGCTCGGAATCGAGAGGAAACGTAGCGGCGAGGGGCGGAGGGTTTCTGGTGACGTCGTAGCCGTGACGGCGAGGCCTGAGACGCGACCCCCGTCGTCTTCTTTCAGATCTGGAGAACCAGCTTCGCCGGCGAGGGTTTCGTCTGAAAACACTCGAATCGAGCACGGAAATGGACGAATCCGGTCGTTGCGAGGTCGGGGAGGAAGAGAGATGGCGTGAGGAGGGTCGAGACGGACACCCACCGCCTCTGACGCACACGGCGAGTTCGAATCTCCCGTCGACGGCGCCGGTTCGTTTGGTTTGAAGGAGAAGGAGGAAGGGGCGGAGGGTTTCTCTGGTTTTGGGGCTTGCTCGAGAAGAAGCAGAAGGAGAAGAGGAAGGTGGAGGTGGAAGAGGTGGCCGGAGACGGAGGAAGAGCTCGGGCCGAAGCTCTGGTCCGTGAAGCTCGAGAGAGGAGGTGCGATGGGAGGAAGACACGCCTCGGGTTGCGTGCATGAACAGTGGGAGCCGAAGAGGCTCGCCCCCCCCCCCCTTTTGTTGCTAGGGTTGGGCCACGCACGGCTCATGGGCATGAGACTCGCGAATTGGGCTTGAACCTGGCCCAATTCCTAAGCAGCCCAGCCTCCTCTTCCTTCATCTTTTTTTTTTGATTTTCTCTTCAAAATTTTTACTCGTTGCAAAAGTCCACCTCGACGTCTCCTAATTCAATTAAAACCCCTTTTGAAAGAGCGGGGTTCTACAGACTGTTATCCCTACTTATTGGTGGGTCAAAGAGGAATGAGGGCCTTGTGGGTCGTGGTGTTGGTGGACCGCGACAACCTTAAAGCGTCATTCTTGAGCATGGATATGTGGATGAGTTAGGGGCCAAGATGAGGGGTCTAGCTATAAAGGAGGTAGTCGTGCCTCCGACGTAGCTGTGTGGCCACAAGCTTACTTTCTCCTAAGCAATAACGGTCCGGTTAATGACTTCTCAAACATTTTATTGGCAATCCCTGGTGGATTAGATGGCGAACTTATGGCAGTTGCCTGACGTGGTGGCCTGGAAATTGGAGGATGGCGTAGTGGGCTTCTTTTTCTGCTCGGTAAGGGAGAGGGGTCGAGTATTGATAGGAGAACTATGGGCTTTCAGGGAATCCATAGTCTTGTCTGCGGACGTACGCCCTTAGTTGCGACCTTGGTCATATGGTCTGGGATTGTGACTAGGAGGTACAACGGGTGCCCCGCTTTGATAACTCGATCTTGGAGTTCAAGATTGCCAAGGTGGATAGACGTACGTCACGGATTGAGGACGGGAAGCACCTATACCGTCAGGGTTTGTAGTGTTGATCTTGGACACGCTACCTAAGACCGGGTTGTCTCGAAGGAATGATCCCCTCGTAACCTCGTACACGGTACCTAACCCGTTTCTTGGGTCCCACGTTCGGTCTGGGGTGATGTCCTACCCTCGAGGTCTTGGTTAGTCTTTAAAGATAGACCTCCCTGGGTGTTCAGAGATAAGCTTCCTTGACTTTGTCCCATCTGGGAAGTTGTAGGGCCCGTTGGGCCAGAAGAGGGATACAACGGGGGAGCCGTCGGAGGATCAGGCAAGGGTTGGGTAACAGGTCCACCATGAGGGAAGATAGGCAACTTGGGCTCCAAGTACCTACTCCGGGAGGAGTGCCTATGACGAGCCGCCACTCCCAGCCAGACTGTTAGGTTCCAGTTCGGTAGCTCATTTGACAAACCGAGTCCTTGAAGAGTAAGGACCAAGAAATGTTTAGGCCCTACTTTGAGGAGTTTTTGGCAGATGACACCCTTTAGATTTTATTTCTGTTCTAGTTTTGGTTTTAAATTGTTTTTTGTCGTATTTCTTATTTCAGTTTTGATTACTACCACCATTTCCTATTGGACCGATTCGTTTCGAAGGGTTATTGGATTATTATCCCTACAAAAGTAATGACTATTGTAATGACTCCGTTTTTCTAATTAACGAAACTACTTCTTATTCTCAAAAAAAGATACTCATTTTTTTTTTAATTCTGGTAGATATCTTATAAATGTGTATAGGTTAGTTTAGTAAAACATAACTTACCGTAAGGATTAATGTATTGCACAAGCTCTAATTTTGAGAAATAAATTCAAAATTATTCACATCGTATCAAATTAAGTGTTCAAACTTCAAATATACGATAACAAAGAACAATGTCTAGGGTTTCGTCATTATTGTGGGATCCTTCCGAATCGCTCACACCTTTGTGTCGTCGACATCGCTTTTTCTCAAGCGGCTCTTCCCGACCAACCTGTTCTACCCCTCCCTCTCCGTCTTCTCTGTCAACGACTCTGTAATTGATTTTGATTGTCCCACAACCGGTCACACCTCCGTCCTCCTTCCCAGATTTGTGAACTGATCAGCAACGTTGGCTTTGAAACCGCCATTGACGAACCCACCTCCTTGGCCTCCACTGATACCTCCTCCTCGATCTACCTTCTTTTTTGCAAGGTTTAATCACACAAAAGTTCGCGGGACACACATTCCCCTACTTACTATCGAGTTTTTGTTCGGTCGTACTCCTCACGGCGAAATGGGTCCTCTCCATAGGATTAAGGAACCTTTACCCATCATCTTGATCAGTTCTCCACATGCTTCTTCTGTGACTCCTCGACCAGCTGAAGTACTCCCCTACTCCTCCCATGGGTTCTTACCGCAGATCTAAGATGTAACTCAAATAATCTCATTGACTAACCAGATAGACTCGTTCTACGTCTGTTCTTCAATAATCAGATCGCTCCAATATGATACAAAAGGGTTGAGATACGTATTAGACGACGGCTCTCCTTTCCTTCTCTGTTTTTTGCTCTGTTTTGGTTTCAAATTATGCTGCTTATTGTAGCATTGCTGCAATTTGCTGGTAAGGAGATCAATTATTCAAGCAGGAAGCAGAACAAGGGTGGAGCGCGACGTTCTTCCGGCACAAAGACGGGTCCGATGGTGGCTAAACAATCTGGTGCAAAATCTAGTCCGATCATGGATTCCGATCATCCAACCAAGCCGGAATTTCACAAAGGTTGTGCCACAGAGAGTAAGGAGGTCACCAAAACCTCAGGGGTCATTCCTTCGCAACAAATCAGGCTGGTTGTGGATGATTTAGAGCTTGCGGCTCCCTCGACCAAGTCTGGTTTTTCGCTCGGGACACGACGACGCGGGACACGACCACGGGTGAGGAAGATCTAAACCCTTAAGGATGAACTCTTCGTGTGCAACCTCCCTTACGGTACCATAGAGGATTGGTTACGAAACATGTTTTTTCCTTTTGGAGAGTTAGAGTCCTCGTTTGCACTTAGTCGACTGAATCGTAAGCATCAAATGTACGGGTTTGTTCGTTTCCGTTCGAAGGAGGCAGCATTTCAGGCGGTCCAGAGTATGAACGGTTTGAAGGTGAATGTCTATCTGTTGTTTGTAGCTCTTGCCAGACGTTGGAAAACAAATGGCTCGAAATAGATCATGGATATCAAACTGTGTTATGGGATTAGAGAAGGAAGCAGGTCGTTGTCGGACCATGACTCTTTGGCGGTAGCTATGGTTGTAGTTGGTCAGTCTTTTGAGGTTTACTGGAGCTCCAACATTGATCGTACCCTTGAGATCGTGGAACAGAGCACCTCTCCGTCACTGCCATTAACAGATTGCTCCGATGTTCAGATGGTCGGAAGTTCGGATTTGGTTGTTTCAGCCCGGATTCGATTGATGTTGGTGATCCTCCCGTGATTTTTTGAGATCGTGTTGTTGCTCAAAGAGATCCCGTGATTTTCGTTGATGACGACCACATTCATTTGCTGATTGAGGAAAACGTATCGCATGAAGATCCCGGGTTGTTGACGCATGTCCACGTTACAAGGCCTCAATTGATTGGGCTTCGTCCAAAGGTCCTTGACATTGATCCATGTAATGTGGAAAATAAGAATTGTGTGGAGGAAGCCCATGACCAGTGTGGGTTGGTTCAGGCAACCCATGATCTGAGTTAGACAAATATTGAACCGTTTCAGACAATCAGTGACTCGTTTCAAGATAAGGGTAGTGCGAAGGATGTCCAGATGATATTGGTGGTCCCTCGGAGGGTAGCCCTTGGAAAGAGGCCCTTCTCAAACCGCGGAAACGGGAGAGTCGGCCTCCCAAGCACTTATAAGGTTTTTATACCATTTAGTGTAAACCAAGGGATCAGTCTTTGGATCGGGAAAAACTTGTTCTCCCATAGACATTGGGAAGTAGGTTGAGCAAGGTCGAACTGGTAAACTTACTCAAACTGTAGCCTCGACTCAAGGGACCGACACGTGGACTCAAATTCGTGCATTGGCTTCCAAGAAGAAAGAGGCGACGATTCGTCTTTAACTTCATGAGGCGAGGTTTGGTGGGGTTACCTTTTCTGTTTTTTTGCTCCTTGTTTTGTTTTTAGTAAAATGCTTGATCCTTTTAGCTCTCTTTACCGGAGCTTCCTTGTAATCGTTGTTTTGGTCTTTGACCTTTTCTCCTTGAAAAGAGTCTTTTTTTTAAAACGAGTAATGAGGTAATGTATTACTGTAGAACAACAACTTTACAGGGTAGGACATAACTGTCCAGGATTCCAGATATGTGTCCCGACCGGCCGTAGCCCATCAGGCGCTTATGGATCCATAAAAGTAGTCTGCTTTGACTCCCACAAATCCAAACTTAGGAGTTCCTCGTACCGAAATTTCAAAAAAATAATAGACCAAAGTCCTAACCCTATCTAGCCAAAAATTTATTCGACCTAATACAGAATGATAAACTGGAAAAAAACCTTTAATGCGAAATTCCCGAGACCTCCCGGCAGCAGTAGTCTCGGGTCTGTGGATATAGTCCCCAAGAGGCCCAACCCACCCCTGCAGTGGGAGGTCATTCTCCCCTCGAGGGGTCATACCCCCGGTCGCATTTCCTGGACCTGGTCCAGTCTGATGGCTTCCTTTTGCTCTTGTGTGCATGGCGCTCCATCGGATGCTCCTGTCCCCTTCCCCGTCTTGGCCTTCCATGGTCGGGGACCAATTACAGGGTTGTACCGCGATATACCTCGACGAACCACCAGTATTCCCTCCTGAGTATACCGACGTACAAGAGTCCTAGGGCGGCTCGGATGCATCAGTTCAGGGGATCCTTCCATCGGAACAATCACAGTCATTGTCCCGGACCTCGAGGGTTTCGGGCCACGACGCTTGGCCGGTGGCATTGGTGGTGCATACCATTGAACCCGAGGATCAGCAGCCATCGGAGGAGTCAGCGGCGGTGGCGCTGCAAGCCCTGGTGGAGACGCCACCAAGTGTGGCCATTGATCGGCTTGTTTCGGCGGAGAGTTGGACGTCAGCTAAGAGGGATGATCGCCCCGATATGGTTCGAACGGGCGCCATGCCGATTCCGGACAGCAACGCCCTAACTGGCGACCAGGTACATGCTGTTGATACCGTCCGAGATGCTGCTCGGGGGCAGGTCCATGACGCATCCCTAATGGCCGAGCGTCGGCGGCCCGATGATGTAGGCCGACCAAGTGATCGGGGAGAGGATGACGCCCCAGAAACGAGGGCTGATGCAACCGTCCTTTCGTGATCCAGGGACGACGGCGCTGAGCTGTGATGTTGTGCTGTAGTGCCGAGCCGGAGGGAGGAGCAGAGACCCGGGGGCGATCCGTCGGTGACGGCGGTGCCCTAACAGAGTTAGAGTTTTGGAGATCGGTTTGGTGACAATGGTGGGACATGGACGTAGGCCGGGACGCGTGACAGGCGACGATTGGCCGGATGAAAGCAGAGAATAAAACCAACGTCGATCAGGGATCAGCGACGGTGAGATTGACCACGAGGGGTTATGGTGACCCTGGCTAGAGTTTGCAGAGCGCTTTTTCCACGATATTTTTATGTAAAAAGAGTCTCTTCTTAATAAGTTTTCGAGCTTATAAAAAAAAGATGTAACTTAGTTGAACAGGATGACTCGAGTCGAGATCGGTAAAACGATCTACGCGCCTACTCACGAGAATAGGGCCGAATCCCCTAAGTATATACATGTAATAGTTATCATTAGTATATTCTGTTTATGTATATTACTGATTTGTTCAACTGCGATACAAAGCGACCATGATTATTACGATTCCGAGCGTAGATACACTTATTTACGGAGATTTCAGACTATAATCTAGATTTTAAGGGATGTATCTTAAATTATGTACTCAATACTTCGTACCTTACTTTATCAATAAAATCGACATCGTTATGCTTTCATCTTATTTTCAAATCGACATCGTTATGCTTTCATCTTATTTTCACTTTCATTTTCCCAATTTCTTGTTCATGTTTTGTAATTATGGCGTACAATTAGGAAACTGAAATTGAAACGAAAGAATTGATGTTTAGATGGGTTTGTAAATGCATAACTTGTGAAGCTCTGTTTTGTTGATTCTATGTCGAAGTCGTAGCTCTCTTTAGACTGCTCTGGGGCATATGAATCAGTGGAGTCTGTTCGTTTGAATGGGTTTTATTATCGGAATAAAGTGTTGAGCTTTGATCGCACCGTGTTTCTTTCAAAAAAGCGTTTCATGTGGAGGTTGTGTAATGAGTAGTTGACTCAGAAGTGTTTTTGGTGGAAGAAGACATAGTAGCATTTGGCAAGTGATTAGGTGATGAGCTTGAAGGGTCTGTCGAGGAATATTGGATTTAGGAAAGGTCTCATTTTGAATGATCATTTTTATGGCACAATTTGTCAAATTTGTTGAGTGATAGGCTCATTCTGATTGGTACTCAATATTGGTTTTGAGTTTGGAAGCGTTGAATAGAAGCAATGAATAGAGGCTCAAAATAGGTTTGGGTATATTTTGAGTGGTGGGATTGGATGAAATCTCATTCTGCTTTACCGGTACTAGTGGGTTGGCTCTGTCGTGGAGAGTACCCTATTGTCTATTTTGTTAGTCTACTAATAATGGGTAGGGCCAGAGTTGGGGATGATATCAATATTGGTAGTGTTAGCGTTAGGGCATATTCTTGTTTTTTGAGTTTCAACCAAAATGTGACACGCCCACCTAGCTAAGGTGGGCTAGCTATAGCTTTGTCCAACAATTGTAACAAAAATATTCTCAGGTTTATTTCTTATGAGTTGTACCTTTTTGATGGTTGGATCACTCTTTTTTGGACATAAAGATTCATTAATAATTAACAAATCTTACAAACAAACCAATACAACCGTTCAACATAAGCGTTGCATTCGATGGTCATTCTCGAGAATTCGAGAGACGACCAACACGATGAATAACTCTCGAAAAGAGTGACCCAGCGTCTAGACACACTACAACTACCAAGTCGATCTTTCTTATCAACTCTCCGAAAAGATCTTTCGAAAGAAATACTTGACTGGACACGCCACCAGAGGCAGCACCACACCTACCAAAGATCTGATAGGGGGAACAACAAACTACAAACAACATAAACAAAAGCGACGACCAAACACTACTCGCGACCGTCCACCGAAGTCTGAGGCGAGGAGGGCAGTGTCTTCGGGTGTAGATCTGATCCGCTGAGGGATGGTGCACGGATCTGGTCGGATAAACACGAAAGCAGAAGCACGGTTGAACAGCTCGGACTGCGGTGTTTCGACGAAAACTGGATGCAGATCTAACTGTTTGGCCGGAGAAGGGACAAAGCAGAGAGGCTCGACCGGAGGAGTTGTCGTCTTATTCGGAAGATAAAACCGAAGGGGGGAGCAGGCATCCAACCTTCGTCGTCGTGGTCGGGATAATGGGTAGGGGCAGAGGGGTGTATGGGCAAAAGGGGAAAGGTGGGTCTGGTCGACAAAAGGTCGGAGAAGGGTGGGGGAAGGATGGTATGAGGTGAGGAGTAGTGGATCTGGTCGGGGGAGGTCAGGTGGGGGTCGAAACTGACCCATGGACGGCGGTGGATTAAGGAGGACAACAAGGGGAGACGCTGGCAGACGGAGTCAACGGACTGCTTCAGCGGTAGGGCGAACTCCGATTCGTGGCTGGAAGTGGAGGCGAAGAGGTGCAGCTCGCCCAGGCCGGAGAGAGGTGGCTCGGTCCGCACCGGCGAGGACTCTACTCCGGCATCGAAGGTTGGAGCTTCAGATCTGACACACTCCGATGACAAGCTCGACGATATAAGTCCAGAAAGAGGGGAGGATGGAGAGGAGAGGAACGCCGTCGGTAGCTCGCACGAGCGGAGCCATGGCCGCAACCGACGACGACGAGGTGTGGATGGGCTAGGATTTTCAAAAGAGCTTTGAGAAAGAAAAAAACCATGATGTGACGAAAGTGAGGGATGAGAGGGAGGAGAGGGACACCGCCGAAAGGTCACCTGGCCGGAGCCATGGCAACAGCCGACGACGACGATCGGGTGAGGTAAAACTAGGGTTTGTAACAGATCTCTCTCTTCTTTCTTTTGCAACTAGTTAAAGAGCTTTTGATGGTTGGATCACTCGTTATTTTGTTTAGTGTTGTGTTGGTATTTACGCAAGATCTGCCTAATGTTATCAAATTCATTTGATTTTCTCACGTCTCTTCTAAGTTTTTGTCCCATTGTGCAATTTATCTTCCTGAACTTCACTCTAGAAGATTAAAGTATATATTTATTAGGTTTAGCAATGATATTTTGTAATTATTTATATATTTTTAAATTAAATATTTAGAATTAAAAAATATAAAATTGAAAAAAATGTAAACAAAGAAAAAAGAAATAGAAAAGAAAAAAATTTAATGAAAAAAGAATTGAAAAGTGAATTATGTTTAGGGGTTGAAGGGTAGTGGATGCAAATTTGAGTAACATTTGAGGGTATTTTGGGTAATTCAGAAAAAAATGTAACAAATTTTGGATGGAAAAAGAGACTCGGCTTTTGATTACAACTTGTAACTTTAGGGTCGGCATCAATTATTTTTAAACTTTAAGGTAACCATCGGTTAAACGTGCCAACTTAAGAGTAGTCATCTGTAGTTTTCCCTAATATAAAACAAGAGTTATTACAACGGCTATAGCCCATAACGGAATAATGATCCAATAACCCTTAGACAAAGGAATCGGTCCGACAGAAAACGATCGTGGGAACCAGCAAACATAATTAAAACAGAAAATACCATACTCCTTGACAATGAATACTCAGTTACAATCTAATGCTTTCTATCTCTAGATTTTCCTCTCCATTTCTCTCTTTAAAACTCATAACCCTAGATCTGACTCGAGTGGCCACCATTGATTTTCTCGACAATACTTGTTGCTAGATAATCACCGGTAGCCGTTCTCTTCTTCCTCTCGCCCTCCTCACCCTTTCCCCCTATTGTTCTCTGGCCTCTCCTATGTTCCCCTCTCTCCCTGAATCCCATATTGCTTCAAATCTACTCGTTGGTGGGTCAGTTGCCAACCCCTTCTTCTCCTATTTCACTCTAGTTATGGAGTTGGTTCCGGCGGTGTCTGGTGGTTCGGTGTCGGTTATGGCACCAGGGAAGAAACTCTTGAGATAGATCTAGGTCCATGGGGTAGATCTGATGGTGGTGCGGGGTTCCGGGTTTGCCACCCTCTGTCCTGTTCCTCTCGGCTTCGTCTCGGATCTTAGCCCCTCTCTCTTCTCTTGCTTCGACCAGAGGAAGCTTGTGGTTGGTTTGGAGTCTAACTCTCATTTGGATCGTCGGTGATGCTGGTCTCCAGCGGGTTACTTTGCAGTAGTTGAGTAGTGATTTGTGGGGTGGCTGGGATTTACTTTGCAGTTCCAGTGGTGGTGCTTTCTTCCTCCTTCGTCGTCTGAAGGCGGGTCGTAGTGTTTGGTAAGCGTCATACCCTTTTATTCGTCTTCTCCGATGATGGATTTTGGGTTTGCGTTTCCATTCTGTTCTGGCGGTGTTGGCCCCAATCTTAAGAGGTTGGTCATTGGTCCGCTTCTCCTTTTCGTTTTCTTTTTTATTTTTACTGGCTATAGGCCTTTGGCCTCTGTTCTTGGGCTTCATGGTGGGGATATTTAGATTTCAGATCTCTGTTTTGTTGTTGTTTGGTGTACTACATGTCTGTAAAATTCTTAGACTGTTGTTAGGGTTCTTGAGGCATGTCTCAGACCCTTTGGTTCCTGTTGTGGTTTGTTTGTTGGAGGGTAGATCCCTTATCCTCGTCTTTTTTCAAAGACTTAGACATTAATAATATTTGATGATAAAAAAACTAAAGCAGGAAATGAAATCGAAACTAGAACAAAAATAAAATTCAAAGATTCCAAACTGCCAAGAACCGCTCCAAGTGGTGCCCAAACGCTGCTTGGTCCATGCTTTCCAAGGACTCATTTCATATTGTGAGCAACCGAACTTGAACTTGACAGTCTGAGTGAGAGGTATGGCTCGAACTAGGGACCCCTCCCCGAGTAGGTCCATGAAGCCCGAGATACCTAACATCCTTCATGGTGGGGCTGGTTCCCAGCCCTCGCTTGATCCTCCCACGGCTCACTCGATGTATCCCTCTTCTGGCCCTACGAGCCTTGAACTTCCCAAATGGGACAGACAAAAGGAGGCTTATCTATGAAGACCCAAGGAGGCCTATCTCTGAAGACCCAGAGAGGCCTATATCTGAAGACTGATAGAGGCTTCGAGGGTAAGGCATCACCCCGAAGCGGCCTTGAAACCCAAGAACCAGGCCAGGTACCATGTTCGGGGTTACCAGGGGTTCCTTCCTCCAAGATGACCCAATATTAGGTAGCGTGTCCGAGACCAATGTTGCAAACCCCGACGGTGGTGGAGGCACTTCCTTTCCCCAATTCGTGGCGTACGATTTGTCCACCTTGGCGGACTTGAACTCTAGGACCGACTCATCAAAGCGGGGCGTCCGTGGCACCTCCCAATCACAATGTCGGACCATATGACTGAGTCTCCCGCAGTTGAAGCAGAATGTCGGGAGGCGTTCATATGTCAAGGTGACTCTCACCGGGTCTGGGAAATCCCGAAAGGGCATGATCAGGTACGCCGGAGAGGTAGCTGAATGTCCATCCAGAACCGAACTATCACCATACCACCCCAGCATAGACCCCACATATCACATGGGGCATCCACATACTCTCTTAGTATAGCCCCTATCACTTCCCTAGTAGCCCTCGTTCGGATAGGGGCGGGATTCCCCTGAGCGTGGACTTGTAACTGGGGCGGTCCAACCGAGGGAGCTCCTAAGCCACTGGGTCAGTGATCTCACCTAGCAGCAGCGGGTGACCGTGAAAGCATCAAAACTCACTACGACGAACCCAGGTCCTAGCCACCTAAGATACAAAGTAGACATCGAAGGTGTCCGGTTCTAGGTCCTTAACCATCAGACCCATGCTCAAGCGACCCACCATGTCGAAATCGAGACGCGCCAACACCTGAGGGTTCGTCGGGGTGTAGGGCACCATGACTTCCATCGCTTCCTCCTCGGCAAGACAACATGCGGAGAAGGTAGTCTAGAGATCTTCTATCCGACACTTATTTTCAGAAAGAGGAAGTAGAATATACACTGGAAGAATTGAGAAGCTAATGCATCGTCCTCGGTATGAAATGATTTTAAAGTTTGAAGTAAGCGAGCAGTTCTGCACTTTAACTGTATGGTTCACTCATGATGATATCACAATACTAGCCGTATACACTATTTTATCTATAGCACGTGGTTTTTTGTCCTTGGTATGAACTTGATTTTGGGTTGGAAAGTTGTTGTCATTATTCATACCGAACACTGTGTTATGTATATTGGTAGGTGAACGTTCCCAAAACAAAGAAGACATGCTGTAAGAACAAGGAATGCAGGAAGCACACATTGCATAAAGTCACCCAATACAAGAAAGGAAAGGACAGCCAAGCCGCTCTCCCACAAGAAGGCAAGACTTTCTTGTTCACACTTCTTCCTCTCATGATTTTTTCGTTCTCAACGTTGAAAGGCAAATAGTGTATGTTTTATTCTGTTTGATCACGAGCTCTTGCTGGTTGTTGAAACATGCCAAGACTACCAAAAAGATTGTCCTGAGGTGAAGTGCCAAGGTTGCAAACATGTGTTGAGATTGGGGCATTTCCTCTACTTTTCAACATATTGAGATATACAAGTCTCACATTGGCTTTGGTTGCCTTGTGTTTTTGCAGAGGTGCAAGCATTTTGAGATTGGGGGAGATAAGAAGGGGAAGGGGACATCTCTGTTCTGATTGTCTTGCATCAGTTTTATGTTTATTCATGTTGATGACAAACTATTCTGATGTTAGTACAAGACATTAATGGTCATACTACTTACCCATATTCTAAAGAATGCTGATGGATGATTCGTAATGGAACATATTTTTTTTTTTGAGAAAATCTAAATATTGTTAAGTATGTGTTTTTGGGTTGTTTATTAAATTTTTCCTTGTATAGTAATCTAAATTATGGAATAAGAGGGTCTTGAGCCTCTCACCCGCGTGCTCTAAGTCTGTTCCTCTCACATCCTTTCTTTCCTTCTCAAGACAAGTGACGATGAAGCTTCCTTCTTACTCTTCCTCATCGTCTCTTTGTCGGAGTATGGCCGAGCTTCATCAAGCAACACCCTTACTTCCTTCCCCCACTTCGTCCACTTCCACTATCTCTACTCTTCCTTCTAGTGGTACTCCTCACCAACAAATGACCATCCCCCCCACCCACTTCGTCCACTTCCACATCTCTACTCTTCCCTTTAGTACTACTCCTTAGCAGCGACCGACCATCTCCCCCCCCCCCCCCCATCTCTAACCTTTAAACCTCATATAGTTGCTCCTTGCTTCACTCAACAACAACGTGCATAGCCTCCACAAACGATAGTGTCACTCTGGAATCTCTCGAGAACATCCAAACCAAGCTCACTGGGGTCTCCATCAATAGAGAACCAAATGAGTTTTTAGATGAGGACGACGTAAGCATTGAGGTTCCGAACAACACGATCCCATCTATGGATGACGCTAGATACAAATACGCCCTCGCCGACCGCCTTCTCGTCGACAAGAGGGTAAGACAAAAAATCCTCTATGGTCTAATTGCTTCTACTTGGGACGTCCAGGGACTGTTTTCTCAACCCCTCATAGACTGTATTATTGCTTTCTTCTTTTCGTCCCAAGCCTCTTTGGATGCGATTTGGGTTAGGGAGCTGTGGTCCTATCATGGAAAGGCGTTTTTCCTTACACCATTGCCACCAAGAACTCAGCCTGAATCATTGGTGTTTAAGCATATCTGCATCACTGTAAGAGCTTTCGAAATCCCAGTAGAGGCTAGGACTTCTCAAATATGAGAACTCATCGTCTCCAACCTGGGGAAGGAAGTTGAGGTTGCGGCTCTAGCTCAATTTTGGGGATGAGATATGTTCCTATTGCTCCGAACGAAGTTGGACGCTATCAAACCTCTCCGACGACCCCTCCGACTTCAGTTTTAAGGCTATTTTGAGCCCATTATTGCCCCACTTCAGTATGAGAAGCTCCCATATTTTTGCTACAGATGCGACCGTTTGAGTCATTTAAAAAGAGATTGCATGGCGGTCATACTGGGGATTGACCGACATGTAATAAGATTTTCTGACGACCTTCGGGCTCTACGAGGTTCCAGACGGATGGTTACTTCCGGTTAGACTAGGAAGCAACTTCTCCTTCACCGCCGATAATGGATCTCATAAACGTAAGGGGAACGACCCTTACTTCTAGCCAACCACTCACGGGAACACCCTAGGGAGCCTCTCGGGATACAACTCTCGGGTTGAACCAACACTCTATCGGGGAATGGGTTCCCCAAATTGGAGATCGAAGGAATTTTGATCCACAGTCTTGCCTAAGGAACAAAAAAGTAGGAACGCAACGCCATTGAATTTAGGAGGACGGGAAAGTGTCGGGAAGAGATCAGTAGTATCTAACCTGTCTCTGATACTTGTTTGACCTACTGTCTTGCCTAACCCGAGCCATTTTGGGATTTAGGGTAACCTATAGACATGGACCCCAAACCAATGACAAAACATGCTCCGCCCCTGCCACAACATCTAACTATACAGTTTATCACTCCGTTGCAGTTGCCCGGACTCAAGGATGAGTCACCCCCTAAGAGGGGCCAGACAAACCACTTACCGAAGACCAAAAAAGAAGATCAAGCTCCAAAATCACCCAAAGCCCCCCGTAAAGCCAAGGACGTGAAGGGATAAAGCTAAGCGAGCCGTTTCCCTCAAATATAGTGTAGAAGAGGGTGTTTGAACTAATGACTATTAACCTTGATGCAAAAGAAGGGTACCACCCATCATCCTCTAGAATATCGGTGAAGGTTGTCAAACAGTCTCGTCGGGAGCCATGACAGGTGGTTCGTCAATTGAGCAGGTCTTAGATATCCTTCTCACCTCGAGTTCGGGGCCATATGGCTGGGTCACGTCCCTTGGGAAGACTTTGTTCGCCGGACAATAAGCCGAGACCACCATCCAATTAGGTATTTAGATTTTTGGTTTTGTTTTATTGAGCTTATCAACTATTGTCGTTGTTTTCCTCCTGATGTGTACGGGAGGAGCTGTTTATGTAACCTAAGATGCCGTTATACGTGTGTTAAATGGGGGTATCGGATTATTGTGAAGACCGCCTCAGTTAAAATAACTAAAATATTAAAAGGATTCGTTTGGAACGTCGGGGTTGGAAAGCGGATTAAAATTTTGGATCGATTTCTTTTTGCAAAAAAAAATAAGAGAAGAAAAGAAAATCAAAAAAAGGGGAAAGGAATCAGACTAGGTCAGACCAGTTTGGGCTCACTCAACCGCACGGGCCCAAGCCCAGCACCGCGCCACGCCTGGCACAATTCAGATCTAACCCTATTGCCCTTCGTCTTCATTTGCGCGCACAGTTTGTCACGCCCCAAATCTGGTTCTTGCCCGAACTCGAGGCATGACTAGCAATAAATGATTTAAAAGGCAATAACTCAACAATAAGTTCCTGAAAAACTCTAATAAGAAACTCAAATCCACAAAATTCGGTTTAAAACATAACTAACCCTCCAGGGGTGTAATAATAATCCTCCACAAGGTTAGTTCCAAACAGAAATAAAATAAAAGCAAAGTCTCTACAGACACCCACACCAAGAAGCTCCCGAGCCTCTACTCCTCAATCAAGCCTGTAAACACAACAATAAACTCGTAGGGGTGAGCTTGCGCTCAGTAGGGAAAATCCATAACAAGGTGGACTTTAAACGCACTAAAATCAACAGCAAAGTCAACAAGATAGTTCTTAACAAACACGGGTAATAGGTAATCCAGCCAATGACGTGGCACATGAAGTCACCACCCTCCGATCCACATATGATGTGTCCTCTCGGATTTTCCCTCAAATCCAGAGGAGACGCATATCATTGAGGCGACCGGAAACAACCCTTCGGGGCGCTTATCATCGGGATTCTCAGAAACGTCTCCAAAGGATTTTATGTCCTCGGGAACCAAGGTATTACTCCCATAGGAAGCATACACTTGGACAATTCAATAATAGTCAGATAATAATTGAGTAACACACTCAACCGAACTACAAAGCAATCCAATCCCAACGAACACCAATCCACTATCACACATAGCTCACGCATCACCGTTTCACCACAATACACCGCACACGAATCACATAATCAAACACACGAATCCCACAATCATAGGGCTTCCATGTCACGACCCATCGGGGCATCGATCACCTGATTGCACCGCTCGGTACAACCAGTCATACTCGATGCTCCAAGCAACCATTTAAGTAAATCAAGCAATCATTCAAATACATTCAACAGTCAAGCGGGAGTTTAATCAACCAATCATAAAAACCTTCAATCGAGCATTCAAATATGCAATTCAACTAGTTCCATTAGACTCTTTAGCCTATCCACTAAGCAACCAAACAACCAAGCATGTGATCCTAACACGCAACTAATCCGAGGGCTTTGCCAAGGCCGCTCTACCAGTAAAACAATTCCCAAGTATTGAAAGCGAGTTACACTAGTAATTTGCATCCTAATCATTCACCACTAGACACTTCCGGTTATTAGAAATAGAAAGACAATTATTCTAGTTATTCGCATCCTATAGGCATTTCTAGGACCTTTCCAATTTTATTAGCCTAACATGCATACTAAGCATCATAAACGAGGAGTTAAGGCTTTCCCTACCTCGAGGTCTTCCTCTCAACACTTTGATGATAAGCCCGGTGGTCACCACTCCGTTCTTCACTCGGGTCCCGGCGTAATCTTTGCTCCTCTAGCTTGATCCTCAAAGTCTTGGACACAAAGAACCAATAATTAGACCCCTCTTAACAGCAAGTAAGACTCCCAAAGCCCTTCCAAAGTTCAGCTCAAAACCCAAGAACAACCAAGGTGAAAAACCCTCAAAGAAACCCCCACCCTGGTCTGCCACGGACCTGGTCACGGATCCGTGACGCCAACCCTCATGGTTACCGTCACGGAGCCGTGACGAGTGTCGTCACGGAATCCCTCACGGAGCCGTGACGTCGCCCGTCACGGGATCCGTCACGGATCCGTGGCGCACCAGGGCAGTTTCGCCCTTCTTCAACCTCCAGCTCCTTTTCTCCGAAAAAGCACCTTCAAACCCCAAATTTTACCCCTTCCAACTACCAAAATAGTCCAAATCCTTCAATACTCCTGTACCCATGGTAGGAATCAACAAATAAGCAAGTTTCTAATGATTCATCAAATCAAAACCAACTTAAAAGCTCCAACAAACCAAGGATTTCTCACAAAAATACAACAAAGCTTCTTATCAACAACATCTCCCACCATTTCTACTCAAACCCAACAACATCTAGCAATTTCACCCAAAACCCATGAAAAGAGATGAAGGGAAATGAGGATTAGAGAGTTCCATTACCTCTAGAAGAGTGAGATGAAGAAGATGGTAAAGATTTTGAGAAGGGATGGCTAGAGGAAGACTTCAAGTGGCCTCCTTTTCCTTGTTTCTTCTTCAAAGCTCCATGGGAGCTCTTCTCCCTTGCTCCTCCTCCAAGTTTCGGCTACACCACAAGAAATGAGTTGGTTTTGCTCTTCCAAACTCAAATAATACCTAGATGTATCAAATGACTAAAAACCCTTGAGCTAGAATCCCTTGTAGAAGCTTTTGGGAGGGTAAAATGGTCCAAGACCACTCCCCTCTCTCCTTTCCAACCAAAAAGGGACAAGTGTCCAAGTAGGTTATTTAGTTTTCCAAAATAATTTTCAGCACAATAAAATAATGCTTTTAGTCGATAAAAAGTCTCGTTTTGACCAAAATTGACTTCCTCCAACATTATACTCAAACGAAAGGAATTTCTCCCCTTAAGCCAACCGTGATGATGGCTAAGTCGTTTGGGTTCCGGAAAAGTCCCGAGTGACTTCTTGAGTAATCGGTTGACTTTCCGGTAGCAAGTCAAACTTGCTTGAGAAGCCGCTGGTTCGACCGGGAGCGGGTCTTACGCAGTTCCCGATACTTGCCGCCCTCGTCTCTCTCTCTCAGACTCGCCTCTCCTCTCTCGATCCTTCCTTCTCAGATCTCACCTCGTCCTCTCGCCGTTCTCACTCGAGACCTCACCATCGCATTCGCTAGTCAGAGATCCAGAAGAACCGACGCCGCCTCGTCGTGTTCTTCGTCTCTGCGTGCGAACCACGCCGGTACTGACTCGGGACGCCATCGTCTACACCTTGCCACCACTCCCGGTCACGAAGCGAGCCACGCCGGTACACAAGACGACGCTGAAGCCCGTCGCTGAGCCGTGTCAAGAACGGAACCACGCCGGCGAGACGTGCTTCGCGAACCAGATCTGGTTCGCCATCGCCGCTGGAGAACTCGAGCTGATTCTCCTCTCTCAGGCTCGATTCACACCTCGACGGCGTCAGGGAAGTGCACTCAGGTGAGCGAGGCGTAGTTCGTCCCTCTCCGCTCGTCTTTTCCCTTTTTCGAGCTCTTCTGCCACTGTCCGCCGCTACCATCGAAGACCTAACCCTCGCCGGCGTCGCCCCTGACCACGACGAACTCGAGCTAGGGCCGGATCTCACCAAGACGGGCCTTGGGCCAGAACCGAAGCAGACTGGCCTTGGGCCAGACCTGAAGCAGACAACCCTTGGTGCCAGGACGGGCCTTGAGCCCAGGATTGTCTTCGGGCCGGACCAGGCCTCGGGCCAGGCCCAGGTTCCAAGACCGGGTCCGTACTCGGGTCCGGACTTGGGTCGGAGCCGGGTCTGGGTCGGGTCTGGGGCCGGGTTCGGGTCGGTTCCGGGTCAGGTCCGGGTTGGGCCTGGATCCGGGTCGGATCCGGGTCAGACCAGTTTTAATGAGTTAATTAATTTAAAATCTGTTTAATTAATTATTAAATTAATTTAAATTGGAGATTTAAAGGATTTAAAGAGGAAGGACTCATCGGGCTTAATTGATAAAAAATTAGAGGACTGTTACGGACTGGACCGGGACTGATTACCGTCCCTTTTTGTTAAAACCAGGCTTTGACCTCGATCGTGGAGAAGACCGGAGGTAGGCCCGGACGTCAGCAGCTAGGAGACGTAGCTGTTGGTTATTCTTGAGGTAGGGAAAGTAGCGAATGCCGGTTTAATTACGGTAAGTTACTAGTATGCATGCTAGGTAATAATAATAACTTGAACGAACGTTTATATTATAAAAATTACTGGTCGAGTCTTAGTAACATGTAGGGTGTGATTCACTAGCTTAGCCGCTTTCAATACTTGGGAAATTGCCGTGCTGGTAGGTTGGCCATGTCGAGCCGTAGGTTGTGTGCTGATTGAATTACCTGTTATTGATTGAGATGCGTGCTGTGTGACCTAGTGTCGATAAGTTTAAGAGTCAAAGCATTTTATATTCGGTGTAACATGTTGTTGCTATGCGTGGGCAAGTGTGTCGTGACTGTTATGATTTGAATCATTGGCTGTGATATGGTCGGGTGAGTGATAGACCGACGTGTCATATGATTGTGGTAAGATTGTGGGCTTGGTGAGCCGTACTTGATCTATGGCATTACGATGCGTGTTATTATCTTGATGAGTGTTTCGAAAGGATTGTATTCCGGTACGGTACCTACACTGAGGGGATGTGCCGGTGTAGGGTAGTACCTATGCCGACGATGTGGTCCCACGTATACGCGGTCCCCCGGGTAGTGGTTCCGGTACGATGCCTACATCGATGGGGTATGACGGTGTAGGACATCTAGGTCGACGGTTTGTGTTGGGCCTACGGGTCGTATTGGGCCGACGGGTCGGGCCGACGGGCCATATTGTGATTAGGCCTACGGGTTGTGTTGGGCCTACGGGTCGTGGTTGGACCTACGGGTCGTGTTGGGCCTAGGGGTCGTGGTTGGGCCTATGGGTCGTGTTTCTACCCCGATGATCTATGGTCCTTTGGGGACATTTCCGGGCCCCCCGATGAGATGCGTTCCTAGAGAACGTTTTCGGTCGCCCCGACGCATGTGTCTCCTCTGGACCGAGGGGCTGTTCGAGATGATACGATGACTTTCCGGTATGATTTGATGGAGTTCGGGGACTGGGGTACGGGACGTGTATTGGTTGCTTTTGTGTGTGATGCGTGTGCTGTCTAGTTAATGTATTATTGTGTGAAAGCGGTCGTTTGAGTTTTTTGTAAGTTTGGCTATGAACCCCGGGTTGGCAGTTAGGTATGTTGTACTAGTATGCCTTAATTGGACGGTTACTCGTGGTGGTGAGCCGATGTTCATTACCTTAACTACTTTCTCTACTGGGCGAAAGCTCACCCCTTACCTTGTTGTGTTTCAGGTGTTGAGCGGGATTTGTGCTAGCAGGACACAGCTGAGCTTGGGAGCTGGCGAGGGTCTTGTCTAGTAGGTCTAGAGACGTGCAGTTGTTTTTGAACTATTTACTGTTTTTACGGTTTCTTAAGAGCTGTTGACTCTTTTAATCGAATCTATGAAATTACAGTTTATTATTTGAAGCTTTATTACCTTAATTTTTGCCTTATTTATTATTATTTTTAGTTCACGTCTCGAGTCCGGTAAAATTCAGATTTGGGGCGTGACAATTATATTCTCGAATGTAAAGAATTTATCCCACAATATACGGGTTCAACGAAATTACTTATGATCAATGAAGTTTTTTTTGTTGACCGGTTATTTTATAAAAATGACGAAACAAGAGCAAATTATAGAGGATATAAATAAATAAATCCTAGAGGCTTTTTTTACTCATTAACCAAGGCACATACATGATAACCAAAACAAAACGTCCATACTCCATAGAGAGGTAGAGTACATATAATTAATCTCATGAAACAAAATGCATACAAATGAAAGACACACAAACTAAACCATCTATAAAATAATTAGCAACACACAATAAAACACTAGACCTTCTTAGAGTCAATGGCCATAATGGTGCTGAGATTCATGCTCATGTACCTAGTGGAACCGGTCACGATTGCTTCCACGATAATTCTGTTGGCCTTCTCCGACGGATGGAACGGGTCCCAGAACGCATACTCGTCCCGGTTAGGGCACAAGTTCGACGCCGCCGTGCACAGCCCGATCCCGTTGTATGGTCCTTGCCCGCAACAAGCTATCTGTGATGTCACAAACCCTGTACAAGTTTTTTTATTAGAAAACCAGATCAAAGAAAGACGCTTATTACGACACAGAGCATGTTATATAGACACCTCAAAACCAATACAACATAATTAGCATGTTAATCACATGCTAAATGTGCATAATCTATAAATAAGCATAGACTAGACACAGAGCTAAGTGTGGGACAAATTTGTGTCATTAATGGCCTTCGGGGACCAGAGCCGACAGCTAGACCGTTCATTAAAGACCAACTATATCTCCACCTTCCCATACCAATTTGTCTTAAATAATGTCTGACACATCTAAAAACACTGTAACGTAACAAATAAAAATTATTCAATATTTCTTTGACTTAATATTGTATTAACAGTAAAGAAATTAATTGAGACTTACCATATGTTTGAGGGTTATAGATGAAATCATAATGCATGTCCATAGCGTTGGCGGCAATGAAAACGTCGGTTCCAATTTCCGAGTTGAGCTCATTTATCAACTGGACAAGTTGGGGATTGAACAGCCCTGCCGCTCTCTGCAGCTCCACCGCACATTCCCCGTTCCGGCTGTGCTGTGCCAGTTCCGCCGGTACACATCCTAGCGGACCCGTCCCCGTCACCAGCACTCTCCGAGCTCCCAATTCATATAGTCTCTGTATTCAAGTACATAAGAATAACTCACATTTATAAATATATAGTATATACGTTACTAATAGGAAAAACTCCACTTGCCAACTATTATAGACTTGTACATTTCAAAAATTGACTGCTGATTTATTAGTCGATCCGATCAAACCTATAGACTTCAGGTAATTACACAAACTAACATTTTCCGTTAGAAATGACAGAAAACGTTTATAAAAAACTCCAAGAACTAACTGTCATATGACTATTGAACTAAAAAGCTAACCGTAGACTTGTTACTTTATGGAGTTTTTCTTAACGTTTTCTGTCATTTCTAACGGAAAATGTTAATTTCTGGAATTACCTTAAGTTTATAGATCTGATTTGATCGACTAATAAGTCAACAGTCAGTGTTTGACCGGTATTAATTGATGATAATTAATTCCTGATTTTATTCTTTACTGATAAAACACATGAGCAGGTTCAAAATTCAATGTGTTATTTGGAATAATTTGCAATTATTAGAAAGTTACCACAAATAACAATTACAATTACACATAATAATAGGGTTGAAGTAGCCAAGGCAGAGAGGCAAGCCAGTTTGGCAAGGTGACAATGTTAGCAATAAAGGCATTAATAAATGAGGAAGTAAATAAGAAACAAAATTGTTGCCGATCTCACCAACCTGACACCCCGACTTAAAGTACAATAATTCATTTCCACGTAACTGCACTCATGCAGAATAAATTAATTCATATACGTCTCGTGATTAAATAAATAATCCCCAATTAGCAACTACTTACTCCACATCTTTATTTATTAAGACTCTAGATTAGACAATGTACACCACACATAAAACGTTGTTTTTGTTTCGACTCTTTTCGTACTTTGACCTATATATGTACAAGCTCGTAGCCTCCAAGTGCATGGTATTAATTAAACATGTGTACGTCAAATGAAATGCCCAATAGAGTAGATGGAGAGATAAATTTACCGCAAGAATTTTCCGGTACTCGGAAATGAGGTAAACGACGTAGTTTGGGAGAGGGTACTGTCTGGATCTTGCGGAGAAAGGCACCAAGAAGTAATTGTTGACGAAATCGTTGCCTCCAAGGGTGATGAGAACCAGCGCTTCGTTTACGAGACGCTGGGCCCCATCGGCGCCGAGTAGGCCAGCGACCCTTTGTTGGTATTGTTGAAAGTACTCCAATTGTTGGGAGATTCGGATTATATTTAACTGCACGTTTAATTTCACAATTGTTAAATTCAACTTCACATATAAGCTATAACTTAAGATAAGCTCGTTGTTACGTACGAATTGGATCCCGGTGTCGTTAAGAATTCCAATGCCGGCCGAAGCAAAATTGGCTCCCACGAGGAGTCTATCTCCCCTAAGCAGAGGGCTCAAGTATGGCAATGTAGGTTCCGACCCTATTTGCTCACCTAAAATTCATGTAACTTGTAATTAAGTATTGATTTCGACATAAGAGCATGTTTAAAAGTTTTTAGTTGAATTAGTCGTCTAGTAGTAATTTAAATGCCCGACTTACTGATTAGATCAGGAATGTTGAGGCCGTTGGAGAAGCGGCCGGTGGGAAGGTGAGTCGGAGTGTCAATGCCATAGGGGTAGGCATCGGCGCGGGCGGTGGTGGCAAGGTAGTCGTTGTTGCCATTATCGACGAGGGAGTCTCCGAAGACGAAGAATGCACGGGCCTCGGCTCGAGGAAGAAGAAGGATGGTAAAGATGAGAGCTAACATATTGATGGTACTTGAGTTGTTGTCCATTGGTTGCAACGAAACCCGAGAAGGAACAGCAGGTGATGTTACGGTATTGGTTGGGTGGTGAGGGAGACAAAGAGGGAGATCAGCTGACACACCTCAGTGTGAGTGAGTGATCGAATGAGTGAAACCGGAGGCTGCGTTGCTTGCTTTATAGTGTTTATGGTAGGATCATATGACCTCTTGTGCAATTATGGCCTTGTCGTGACAACTCTCATTCAAATGTAGGTATGAGAAAAAATTAAATGTATATTTGACATCACGATAGACTCTCAAGAGTTGTGTACCTACACAAACTTATCTAAAGATAACTCGATAAATTTTAATCTTTCGGATTTTAAACTAAGGAAACTTTGAGAGCCTGGGCACTGTCGTCGTCGTCGTCTTTCTTCTTCACTCAGCCACATCTCCGTCATTTCTATGCTGCAATATCATAGGTATGTCTTCTCGTATTTCTATTTCCTTACTCACTGTACGACTTCGCCGATGAAAGTTCTCGTCTGGAAATGTAAGGGTTTGGGAGCGACCCCCACAAGAGGCAACTAAAGGTCATTCTATAGAGATTTTGGCCGACTACATTGTTCCTATCAGAGACGTTCTTAATGGACAGAGCCCTATGATATTGCGTCGAAATGAAACGAGCATTGCGACTACGAGCCATTAGGAAGGGGTGGCCATGTCTTGGGTGGACGTTGTGATGGTACGAGTGGGATTGGCCTCCCCGCGACTCATCGATGTTCGGGTTACTTCTCCAACGGTCCCCGAGATTAGGGTCAAATGAATTTATGGGATGCAAATCATAACCTACGGTCTCAAACGTGGGATCTCCTCCGACAACTAGCTGTCAACCAAACCAATGGGTAAGAACTGACGGGATCCACAAGAAACGAGCCCATGGAAACGAAACTGAAGCAGGCGTGACCAAGTTGTCATAAGCTCCTGCCACTGTGAAACCTTCCTTCACTGCCACCCAAACCACCTCGTCCGCTCGCCCTGAGTCCACCTCAATGCCCAATAACTCATCAATCAGATCCCACAACTTATCCTCCTCCCAAAGTCTTAAGTGTCTCCGAAATTCAATGAACAACCTTCCTCATCCTAGAATTCCCCCGCCTTTCCAGCCTTTACCACGGCTGAAGAGAACAACCTAGGATAACGAAACCTTAAGGCTCCTTCACCTAACCAAGTATCATGCCAGAACGAAATCTGAGTCCCTGCCCCCAATCTCCATTCCATGCCTTGGTCGCCAAACAAGCTTCTAAAGCGGGGTTGAGAAGATAACGCTAAAATATGGCCAAACAACACGGTATTACCATTCCGATCAACCTTAGATAGGTCCCAATGTCTTATGTTCCATCCCATCCTTGCACAAATGAACCGTTTCCACAAGGAATCCCCTTCTACTGAGAATCACTTCACTAATAGACTATTATTCATTTCTTCCAATCTTCGTATACCAAGCCCTCTATGTTATTTCGAATCCTATAATAACTTTGAAATTATTTTTTGATTCTGGAACTTATTATTTCGAATTTAATATTTAATTTACCAAAATTTGATATTTAAAATCGCTCTCAACTCTCTCCTATTTTCCTATATAAGCTTTGTTCTAGTTCATTATTCAGACACGAAATTTACCTGAAAAAATCATCTTCTTCTTCAAGATCAGAGCAATTGTTTTCTTCCTATTCGATGCTACTTCTTATACATGGTTTCGATTTCGTTTACGTTGTCGTTGTATCTTGCTCATATGAGGCGGTAAAAAGTTTTAAGGAAACCGGTTTACGAGCCTCGACATACCAGTTTCCTCTCCGAACATTGCCTGAGGTTACTGTATTTATTATATATCTCTTTTACAATTTTGCTACACTTTACGTATTCCGATCATCTTTAATAATATTTGTTTACTTTTTATCTGTTTTTTTGGGTTTATGGACTAACCGTCTAACAATAGATACTCGTATCCTCCCCGTGTTACTGACGAGTTCAACTTTGATCACACTTCACACGACAAAAAGAATCATCTACATGGTATCAAGCAGCGTTCAGGCACCACCTTGAGCAGTTCTCATCAATTTCGTATTTTAATTTTTGTTCGCCTACATGGCTCTTTACAAATCGTCTTAAACGATTAATTTGTCTCAGAGTTTTTTGTTAGGTGACCTTCTGGAGTCCCTAACGATATAATGATTCTTTTCAATTATCAATGAAATGTACCTTTTATTAAAAAAAAAGACAGTCCTGAAATTTTGTTTTCATAAGTATAAAGAAAATAGTTACATAAAAAGGATACATCGTGATACTTTCTTCCAGTTATCCCAATACAAATTTTGGTGTATCATGCTTGAATGCCCTATGCATATATAAAATAGCCTCACCATGTTGAATGATACGTTGGTCTGCACTGATCCAAATGAAGAATCAGTTCATCAATCTCAACAACATTCCTTGATCAAAACTGATTTAGAGCAAAAACAATTAATAGTGGTAGAAAAATGGAGATGAGTGACAAAACTTTATTAATCTCAACCACTGGTCAAGAAAGACGACATTCATATGGTGGAGTCAAGTGTGGTGGAGATGGATCGAGAGGCCATGTGACCTTCCATAAATTTGGTAGGTGTAACTTTAAGTAGTTGTAATAACAACCCACCTTTATCCTCAATAAGCAACACAATTTATTGAATTTGTGTAATTGGATGAGGAGAGTTTTCCAAAAAATGTGAGATCCTAGGCACATTTTATCTTCAATTCCTATCTTTGTTCAATTCATGCTTCTGAACGAAACTGGATTTAAACTCAGCAAATTAATGATTCCATGACTTGACACATATAGGAAGTCGGCCAGGAGAGGATCATTATATATTTAGTGGATATCTAGTTTTCGGATTTTAATACATCGCCTGTTTAAGGATGGTGTGAGACAAAGTAGCATTTTGAGTTTATTCTACTAATAAGGATAGAACATGTGGAGTGAAGAGTCTTATGAAGGGGACTCATGTGCTGATTATGCATAATTATAAGTTTTTTTTGAAACGGATAACCGGAGACTTTCATTAATGCCAAATGATAATCAAGTAGGACGAGGCGTGACCTCCTCGGGTTCCAGATTTATGTCTGGGCCGACCGTAGCAAGCCCGGCGCTCATGGACCCATAATAATAGCCCACTTTGCATCGTGGGCACAAAACTAAGCCAACTCCTTACAACCGTCCCAATTATTCGGCCTAAAACAGCTAACGTCTCAAAACAACGAGACTTGAAATGAAAAATCCTAATCAACAGAATGTCTAAACAACAAATTATTCGACCTAAAACAGGATAAAAAAGTAACACACGAGCGAAAGAGCAAACTACCAAATATGCGATGCTAGTTCTTCTAAACCCCGTGTTATTGGAGCGGCCTGGGATCATCAATTCTTCGTCTTGATTCGCCTGGCTCTTTCAAAATAGTGCGGAAGACGAGAACAACGATTCGACCCACAACGGGTTGTTCGAGATCGAGGGTCCCGACTTCGGGTGCCGTAGAGACGGACCCCGTCTTATCGTCCTTCCTCCTGGATCCCAGATCCATCGAGGGGACGGACCCATGCCAGCGTTAGGGACGTCACATGGATCCCGTACCCCGAATAGTGACAGGAGGGACACGGTGGCTGAGCGATGTCCGGGAAGTAGAGCGCGGGCTGAGAAGGCGGCTGGTGGGCGGCGATGGATGGCGATGCCGGCTGGTGGGCGGCGATGGATGGCGATGCCGGTGGCGGCGGACCCTAGGTAGCCCGTTTTGCAAAAAAGACAAGAAAAAATAAAACCGACTCCGATCAATAGAACGGCGACGGTAGATTGGACCCCGAAGGGTAGTGGAGAGCTTCGGAAGCAGGGGCTTTGATTGGACCCCGAAGGGTAGTGGAGAATGATGGCTGCCATGGAGAAGGGGGGTGGGGGAAGGGGCTGCGCGCAGAGAGAATTAGGTTTCTCTATGCGCGCGTTTTTAATTTTGCATAATTATGAGTTAAGTCTTTTAAGTTATATTGTTTTCTACGGTGTGAGACTTATGCATGAGACTCATGAGTTGAATATATATTGGGTTTTTATTCGTTTTCTTAATTCGAAGGGTAAATCAATTTTTGTTTTGTAATCAAAGACATTAAATAAATTATTTACAACAATACGAACCTAATGATTATAAATTGTAAATTTTAGAAACCGTTTGCACAAAATCGAATTTTTAGAGGCCACGTGGCGCGTTTTGGTTGGTTGGTCGCAACTTGCGACTCGCGACTCAAGACTCGTGATATAGTGAGTCGTGAGTCGCATAAAATATGTTCTTCAACGTGCGATTCACGACTCACTAAATTGCGAGCCGTGAGTCGTGGGTCACATACATGATGCGCACGCTACACTTGTTCTTAGAATCGACTCAAAACTAAAATTCGCCGATAAATAATATTAAATGATGATTGTAAATTATCAATACCACAATTATTTTATTAGTTACCACCACTTTACAATGCCATGCATATTTTGTAAGGACATATAGCAAAAGGTAAGTACTAGATATGATATCCAAGAATATGTTTTTTTATGTAATTTTCACTTTTAGTCATATATTATATATTATATTGTTGGATGCACAAAACAAAGATAATATTATATGCTTCAAACTTATTAGGTCATAATACTGCTAGACTGAAGTAGAAAGAACATTGAAGAGATATTCTTGATCCAAATTCTTGTAAGACTGAATTAAATCAATCAGATTCTCGTAAGACTGAATTTGCTTGACATTTATCTCATTACTCTTTTGGAGCTCATGAGTATAAAAGAACATTGAAGAGATATTCTTGATCCGATCTCCTTTGATATATCCTCCTTTGACTTGAGCAATACAAATGCTTTGTCTTCATATATAGTGGAAGGAGAACTTGACGGAGGAGAACCAATTGAGCATATCACATGCTTGATAACAGATTGAAAGAATACACACTCTTGGCTAGCTTCATGAATCGCCACAATTTTCGAGTGGTTTGAGGATGTCGTAACCAAAGTATGCTTCGTAGAGCGCTTGGAAATTGTTATTTCACTGCAGGTGAAAACATATCTTGTCTAGGAGCGGTCTTTGTGAGGATCTGATAAATATCCTGCATCTGCATATGCAACTAGGCCAACGCTCCCCCTAGACTTAGAATATAATAATCCCAAATCTCTAGTTCCGCTCAAATAACAAAATTTATGCTTGATACCATTCCAATGTCATCGAGTGGGTTCTGAACTAAACCTGCCAAATACATTTATTGCGAACGCTATATCAGGTCGCGTACATTGTGCCAAATACAACAAGCCCTCAATAGCATTTAGGTATGGTACTTCAGGACCAAGTATCGCTTCATCTGCTTCTTTGGGATAGAATGGATCCTTTTTTGGATCTAAAGATCAGACGACCATTGGAGTATTGAGTGGATGAGCATTATCCACGCTAACGCGCTTCAAGAGATTTTCAACATATGCAGATTGATGGATCAAAATGCCATCAGATAGATGCTCGAACTACAGGCCGAGACAATGTCTAGTTTTCCCTAAATATTTCATTTCATATTCCCTTTTCAGGTACTCAACAACTTTTTGGATATCTTCCGGAGTCCCAATCAAATTTATGTCATCAACCTATACTGCTATAATAACAAAAGAAGAGTTTTTTTTCTTGATGAACACACATGGACATATGACATCATTTTTATAGGCTTCTCTGGTAAGGTACTCGCTAAAGCGATGGTACCACATCCTACCATATTGCTTTAGTCCATCCAGAGACTTCTGTAACTTTATGGAACACAGATCTCTAGGGATATCTATCATTGCTTCACGAAATCTCAGCTCATCGGGGAGTTTCGTATAGATATCAGTGCCAAAATAGGTAAGTAGTGACAACGTCCATCATGCACATATCAAGTCTTTCAAAGACTGATCAAATATCTAAAAGTGATCATATCCATCAATGGGGAATATGTCTCATCAAAATCAACTCCTGTTCGTTGAGAGAATTCTTGGGACACAAGTCTAGCCTTATATCGGGCGACTTCATTTTTCTCATCTCGTTTCCTTGTAAATATCCACCTGTAACTGAAAGGTTTAATATCTTTTAGTGTTTTGAAAACTGACCCAAAGACTTGGCATTTTGACAATGAAGCCAATTCTGTCTGAATTGCTTCTTCCCACATATGCTATGGTTCATCTGGAAACACCTCTGGTAATGAGGTTCTTCGATGACATTCTTTGTGACGACATTCTTCGATGCTTCGGGGCTCAAAATCAAACTTATTGATTATCTCATTAGCCATTGTGAATGCAAAGACTTCATCAACAATAATTCTTTGCTCTTTCAATTCATCAAGAGTATCAGAGTCTTCCGGTACTTCTGGGCAGATTGGTTCTTCTAGAACTACCTATTCGTCTGCCATTTTCTAATCTGGGGAACAATGTCTTTTGATCCAACTGGTCTTCCACGCTTCAGGCGTGTATTAGAGGAATCGATAGCTGCCTTTTCAATATAACCAGTGATCTTAATTTTAGTTGGTACATTGATAGCATCTATATAAGACCTCGTCATCTTTGACGTTTCTACAAATGCATCAGGCATTTGATTTGCAATATTCTGCAAGAGAAGTATCTTTTAGACTTCCATCTCGCACTGTGGCGTGCGCGGGTTAAGATGAGACAATGAGTTCACTTTCCAATAAATTTTATACCTTACTTCAGGAGGCTTATAAGAAAGTTCATGCCTTACTTCATTAGTCTACCTTACTCCTGGAGGCTTATTTTTCTCACCTAGAGATGGAAACGATGTCTCATCAAAATGACAATCTGCAAACCTTGCAGTAAACATGTCACCCGTCAAGGGTTCAAGATACCTGATTATTGACGATGAATCAAAACCAACATAAACTCCCAATCGCCGTTGGGGTCCTATTTTTGTGCGTTTAGGAGGTGCAATCGGCACTTGCACGGCGCAACCAAAGGTTCACAACTTGGATATATCACGTTCATGACCACACATAAGTTGCATAGGAGAATATCGGAGATATGCAATAGGCCTCAACCAAATTAAATATGCAACATGTAATAGATGATGCCCCAAGTAGAAATAGGTAACCGTAACTGCATTAGTAATGTACATGCAATTACCTGTATACGTTTAATAAACGATTATACTAAACCATTTTGGGTATGGACAAGTGCAACAAGATGTTCAACATCAATCCCTAAAGACATGCAATAGTCATCAAACGTACTCGACGTGAGTTCTCCAGCATTATCAAGACGAATAGACTTAATGAGATGATCAAGGAAGTTTTCCCTCAAATTAATGATCAGTGCTAACAATTTACCGAATGTTAAATCAATTGCATTTTAATGAAAAGACGACTAAATCAATTGCGTTTTAACGAGAAGACGACTAAATTATGCCTGAGAGTTAAAACATGGGTTGAAAGGAAAATGGGCCGGAACGAGGCCCAATCCGGGTGGCCCACAGGCCCGGTACCCGACCCGGCCCGTGCAGCACACCTGACTGGAACCAGGCACGGTCCGTGCGGCACACAGGCCCGATACCTGGCATAGTCCGTGCGGCGTTCCGTTCCGGTATCAGGCCCGGTCCGTGTGGCGTTCCGTGCCGGTTTGGACAGACCCATCTTCTTCCTCCCTCAACTTCGTTTCTACGAAAAATCCACCTCAAAACTCCATTGATGACCTCCCAAACCTCCAAAATAGATCCAAAACCCTCAATACTTCATTACCCATGATGGGTCTTCATCCAAACATCAAAATCCAATTGATTTCTACCCAAAAACACCCTCTTAACTTCAACAACACATTCATCTAGTCATCCAACTCAAAACCCAATGAAACCCAACCATTTTCATGCCTTTTTTACCAAACCCATAATCTAAATTGCCACAAAAGCGAAAAAAGTTAGAGGATTCACCTTGGCAATGGAGAAGAGATGAGAACTAGTGAAGAATCTAAGAGTTTTGGTGGAGAAATGATCCAAAAGAGCCTCCTTTCCCTTGTTTCTTTTTCTCCAAGTTTTGGAGCTCCTTCTTCTCTCCTCCCTTGGTGATTTTCGGCCAACACAAGAATAGTTGGGTTTAAATGTGTCCCAATGAGGTATTAAACCTAAAGGAGAAATCTCTAAAGTGCCCTTCTCTCCCACTTAAGCTCACATGAGGGTAGTTTGGTCAAATCTCACCCATTTCTTCCCTTCCAAGTCAACATGGACAAGTGTCCATGTGGGGACCACCTCTAATCCAATAAATCCCAGCAACAATTAATTACTTCACTAGGACTCAAGGTTTGACCGAAATTGACCCTGGGTTGACTTTTTCACAATTACAGCCGTTTGAAAGGAAACGGACCAATTAAGCTAACCGTAACGTTGGCTAAGATTTTTGGGCCCCGGAAAGGTCCCGAATGACTCCCGGAGTAATCGGTTGACTTTCTCGGCAAGAAGTCAACTTTCGCCAAAAACTAATGGTTCGACCGGGATCGACCAGGGGCGGTTCTTACAATCTACCCCCCTTAAAAGAAATTTGTATTCGAAATTTAAAACGGACGTACCTCAATTGTCAAACAGGCTGGGGTACTTCGCACGAACTTCATCATCGCGTTCCCAGGTCGACTCTGCTCCGTGGTGCCGCCACTGCACCCGTACCAGTGGGATAGTCTTGCCACGCAAGACCTGCTCTCGCGTATCCAGAATCCTGGCTGGCTGCTCCTTATACGAAACATCCTCAGCTACCTCGATGTCCATCCACTCAATAACGTGGGAGAGGTCCGCAGTGTACTTCCGCAGTTGGGAAACGTGGAAGACGTTATGAATGTTCCCAAGCTGCGGTGGCAATGCAAGGCGGTAAGCAACGGCTCCAACTCTGCCCAAAACCTCAAAAGGTCCGATAAACCGCGTGGCCAACTTGCCTCTACCGCGGTTGAACCGCACTAGCCCCTTCTTCGGGCTCACCTTCAGGAACACATGATCACCAACAATGAACTCGAGAGGTCGGCGTCGTCTATCAGCATAACTCTTCTGTCGGCTCTGCGCGGTTTTCAACCGCTCCCGAATCAGCGCGACCTTCTCAGTCGTCTCCCGGACAAGATCTGGACCAAGTAAACTCCTGTCTCCCACCTCTACCCAACACACGGGTGAACGACACGACCTACCATACAACGCCTCAAACGGTGCCATCCCGATACTGGCCTGGAAGCTGTTGTTGTAGGCGAACTCTGTCTATGGTAAGTAGTCCTCCCATGACCCTCGGAAGTCCAACACACATGGCCGTAGCATATCCTCTAAGATTTGAATCATGCGCTCTGACTGACCGTCGGTCTGTGGGTGATACGTTGTACTGAGCAAGACCTCGGTCCCCAGTTCTCTCTGCAAGCTCTCCCAAAACCTGGAGGTGAAACGAGGATATCTGTCGGACACAACCGACATTGGAACCCCGTGAAGACGGATAATCTCTCAAACGTACAGAAGGCTAAGAGTGTCAACCGTATCAGTCATCCTCATGGCTAAGAAGTGTGCCGACTTGGACAGTCGGTCGACCACTACCCAAACTGCGTCGTGCCCTCTCGGCGACCTCGGTAAGCCACACACAAAGTCCATCGTGACGTGCTAACACTTCCACTGCGCGATCGGCAATGGCTATAATAAACTGGCGGGACGCTGATGCTCGACCTTCACTTGCTGACAGGTGAGGCATCTCGAGACGAACTTTGCAACTGCTCTCCGCATCCTGCTCCACCAGAATTGCCGTCTGATATCCCGATACATCTTGGTGCCACCCGGGTGCATAACAAGACGAGAGTGATGAGACTCTCTCAACACATCGTCTCTACAACCGCAGACACAAACAACCCTCCTCGGTAACGTAGACCCAGATCAGTACCCTGCTCCCAGCCCTAAGTGTCAACACCGCTGATAATCCTCTCCCGGATCTCTGCCGACTCGGCATCCTCGGCATGTGCCTCCAGCACACGAGCAACTAGTGTGGACTGATCCACCAGCGAACACATGGCCACGCCATCGATGATCTCATCTAGCTCAAGCCTGAACGTGCTCAGCTCCTCCATCATGTCCCACTCTCGGACTGATATCATGGAAAGGTAGTGAGTCGACTTCCTACTCAGGGCATCGACGAAAACGTTTGCCTTGCCTAGATGGTAGAGTAGCTCGAAGTCGTACTCCTCAAGTAGCTCCATCCACCGCCTCTGGCGCATGTTCAAGTCGCGCTGGGAGAAGATGTACTTGAGACTCTTGTGATCCGAGAACACCCGGAATCGCTCTCCATACAAGTAGTGTCACCAGCTCTTCAGCGCAAAGACGACTGCTGCCAACTCTAGATCATGGGTAGGGTAGTTGCGCTCATGTGTCTTCAACTGTCTGGAGCCATAAGCAACTACCTTCCCGGACTGCATCAACACACACCCTAGTCCCTCACCGGATGCATCACAATACACATCATATCCGACCCCGCGCTCCGGCACTATCAACACGGGCGCGGTAGTCAGTCGAGCCTTCAGCTCGGTAAAGGAGTGCTCACACTCATCAGTCCACACAAACTCGGCTCCCTTGCATGTCAAGGCCGTCATCGGCGCGACCAAGCGTGAGAAGTCCTGGACGAACCGTCGATAGTATCCTGCCAATCCCAGGAAGCTACGGATCTCAAAGACACTCTTGGGCGTGCCCACTTCGAAACCGTGTCAATCTTCGCCGAGTCCACTAGTATACCCTCTCGGGACACAACATGCCCGAGGAACTTCACCTCGGCGAGCCAAAACTCGTACTTCTCTAAGTTTCCGTACAATTGGTGAGTGCGCAACAAGGTCAAAACTGTCCTCAAATGCTCCACATGCGCCTCCTCACTCGGCGAGTAAATCAGAATATCATCCACGAATACCACGACGAACTGATCCAAGTACGGTCACAAGATCTCGTTCATCAAATCCATGAACGCTGCAGGCGCGTTCGTCAGCCCGAACGGCATCACCAGGAACTTGTAGTGCCCATACCGAGTCCGAAATGTGGTCTTCGCCACATCCTCTTCCCGAACCCTCAACTGATAATACCTGGATCGTAGGTCAATCTTCGAGAAGCACTTTGCTCCTCTCAGCTGATCGAACAAATCATCGATCCTCTGTATCGGGTAGCGGTTCTTCACCGTGACGCGGTTCAACTTCCGGTAATCGATGCACATCCTCAACGCTCCACCCTTCTTCTTCACGAAGAGGGCGAGTGCTCCCCACGGTGAAGTGCTCGGACGGATAAATCCCTTCTCTCGAAGCTCCTCGAGTTGTAGCTTCAACTCGACCAACTCGGCTGGTGCAAACCGATACGGGGCCATGGATATCGGCGCCGTATCCGGTATCAAGTCGATCCTAAACTCCACCTCGCGCGCCGGTGGTAATCCTGACAACTCCACCGGAAAGACTTCCGGGAACTCCCATACTACCCGCGTCAGCTCTCTACTCTACACGGTCTTCACCTCATCTCCCATGGTCAACGCTGACAGGAGAACTCCGCTCCTACTGCCCAAGACACCGGTGGCGATCATGTCGCCTGATACTACAGTCACCTGCCGCCGATAACAGTCGATCGACGCCCGGTACCTCGTCATCCAGTCCATCCCCAAGATCACGTCAAATGCCGTCATGTCCAACACAAGCAAATCACCATAAAAAGGGCAATCAACCACTCTAATCTCACATGCACGACATACGATACTAAGAACTAGCTCTCCCGTAACAGGGGTGTCAAGACATAAAGGTCGACTCAAAGACTCCACCCTCAACCCCAACATACCAGCGAAAGAAGAAGAGATGAAAGAATGTGATGCCCCAGTATCAAATAAGAAAGACGCCCATGAAGTGTAAAGCAAGCACGTACCCTGAGTAGCCTCATGGCCGGAGTGACGTCCCTCAGCTCGAGAGTCAGCGACCGCGTACACCCTGCCCTAAGATGCCTGAGGTCCGCCTCTCGGGGGTGGTGGAAGTGCCACATGTTGTGCACCTCTCTGTCTCGGCGCTGGCGCCCTCGCTGCCTACCGCAGAGCTCTCTGCGCCTGAGCTGACGATGATGGAACTAGGGCGACTGCCCAGTCTGCGACTGCTGTGGTCGCGGAGCCGATGTCTCTCCCAACCGATCGGGGCACCTAACAACGAAGTGTCATGGCCGGCCGTACTGGTGGCATAGCGGTGGCCCGGCACTCTGCCTCCTCTCAGGTCTGCCCACCGGACGGTCTGCTGGTCCACTGCCCCTCTGACAGTCTCGAGCCATATGGCCCGACTGCCCACACCTGAAACACGCTCTCTCCGACGGTGCATGTCCAACGGATGCCACTGATCCGACCTGTCGCATCCCGATCGGTTGTGTCTGGGGCCTGAAAGATCCCGAGGTCCTCTGTCTCCTCAGATCACGGGCCTCAGATGTCCTCGGCCTGCTCTCTCGAACTCTGGCGGTCTCTCTGAAGCGTCGCTCCACCACCAGTGCCTGATTCACTATGTCCGAGTACACATGGGTCCTCAGAACGACAACCTGGTCCACAATCGCAGGGTGAAGCCCTCCCTCAAATCGTCGGTAGCGGTGAGCCTCGGTTGGTACCGTCTCTTGGGCGAATCGGGATAAGGAGGTGAACCTCGCCTCGTACTTAGACACTGTCATACCCTCATGACGCAGTTCCAGGAACTGCTGGTGTCTGTCATCCAGTACTGACTGCGGGAAGTAATGCTCCAAGAATCGCTGTCCAAACAGCGAAAAGTCATCCCCCACTCGCGCTTGCTCACGCTGCCACCAATGGTAGGCATCTCCCTCAAGCTGAAACGCCACAAAAGATACTCTCATGCCACCATCCAGTATCCCCGATCTATCCAAGTTGCGGGTCATCCGCTCCAACCATCTCTCGGCTGCCTCGTGGTTTGGCTCCCCGGAAAAGACAGGTGTGCCCAGCCTGCGGAAGTCCCTCAACGCCTGAGTGGTGTAGCTGTTGGCCTGGCTAGGCCTGACGGTGGCGGCTGTAGTGGCAGCAGGCACGGGCTCCGGTGCCGGGTCGTAGCCTCTCTTTGGGCGATGATCGCCGCTAAGCTCTGAACTGTGCAAGTCAACTCCTCTAAGGCTGGCGCCTGGGTCGGCTCGGTGACTGGCGGAACTTTGGGTGGAAGTCCCGATGGCCCAACATCAACTCTCTCGTGCCCCTCAGCGGGTGCACCTTGGGCACTAGTTGCCCCTACCGACTCAATGGCAGGTGGCTACCCTAGGCCCCCAGCTGGCCGGCTCCTGGTGCCTCGTGGTACGTAAGTCGCCGTCATGTCGTATATCCGCTGCACAGATAACACACATGTTCCGTTTCTTAATCTTCGTATGAAACGATGCACTTAAATAACTAACGTTCACACACGTATCATAAAAGTCGCACTCGTACTAATAATATATGTTGTATAGTATAGTCATACTAGTTCACACAATCAAAGAAGCTCGCACACTAGTGCGCCACACAAGTCAAGCATTCAATCAACGAGTTTACACACAAGTCACACAGTCCACAATTCATACCACACAACAACTCCACAATGGGTAAACATCAACTTAGTTTCAATTTATTTAGCACTTCCTCTTTCTAACATAACATTCGTGTTGACATCGTGTCGTTACAACCCGGTTCAAGTGTCCCCGAACTACGTTGTAACCACTGGACATCCCCCATCACGTCCAACTATAGTGGCCCTTATAGCCGAATCGTGATGGTACATACACTTCAGTTTCTGCAGAAAATTGGGCATGACCCGTTCGTAAATTTCACTAACCATCCGCTTATGCGGGACATTCAAATCACAACCTGCACACAACATTTAACACACTCAAACACAAAGCAAGTCATCACAGGTATACACCTCGGGTCTCGGTAATTACACTTTTACCGCCCGGCCACGTCCACACTCAACAATTAATAACCCAAACAATGACACCAACCATAATGGTTCACCACCAGTACACAATACTTAGACCGGGCATTTCACTACCCTGAGACTCTCTTCGCCTCGGTTCCACGCGTAGGACATATCCGACTTGCGTCACCGACCTGCCGGCATACGGAAACCTATCGACTTAACTCTACCCAGCTAATTGACGTACGGTCCGAAGTTTTTGAAAAACGTAACCTGGCTCTGATACCAAATTGTCACGCCCTAAATCCGGTTTTGACCGGACTCGAGACGTGAACTAAAATAATAAATGATAACAACAACTTTAAAACCAAAATGAGTCTCCAATAAATAGTTTAAAAGATCCAAGTAACAACACGGGTCAATAGCTCGTCAAAACCAAATAATAAATACGTTTAGTGGCAATGAAACAGTACGTCTCTAGACCAAACTAGCCTAAGACCCTCGCTAACTCCCAAGCTCCGAGAACCCCGCTAGGCCAAATCCCGCTCAAGACCTGTAGAACAATAAAGTAAAGGGGTGAGCTTTCGCTTAGTAGGAAAAGTAGTTAAGGTAGTGAGTATCCGCTCACCACCACGAGTAACCGTCCAATTAGGGCATACTAGTAAGGCACGACGCTAATGACACCACGGAGAACACATACTCACAAACACACTTACATGATCATTATCACACTGTACTCACATCACTTATCTAATCATCAAGCATACAACACACAGTAAAACAGTCATACGTCCCGTACAGCAGTCCCCGAATTCCGCCTGCTGTCCACAATCCGACTCAACCATATCGTACCAGACCACACAACATCGACCTAGATATCTTCCCGGAACACACATCGGGGTGCCAATCACGATACATCATACCAGAACACACAACCTCGGCCTAGATGTCTTCCCGGAACCGCATCGGGGCACAATCACGACACTAATCACATCATCCTCGACCTAGATACCCTACAGCGGCATACCCCCTCGATGTAGGTATCGTACCGGAACCACTCCCCGGGGGACCGCGTACGTGGGACCACACCGTCGGCCTAGATACCACCCTACACCGGCATACCCCCTCGGTGTAGGTATCATACCTGAAAACACCCCGTCTTGAAACATACATCAAGAGAGTCTCACGCATCACAATGCCATAAATCAATCACGGTATACCAACCGAGCCAACTTACCACAACACAACACATCGGTCTATCAATCACCCAATCATATCACAAATCTTGGTTCACATCATATCAAAAATGTCACACTTGTCAAAACATAACAACATACTACACCGAGCATACCATATCATGATTCTCAATCTAACAACGGATAAACCACACATCAAGCATCACAATCAAAGCTTCTTGATTTAACGAGAAAACCGAGCATACCATTTTCCCTTCTTCTTCCTCCCCCAACTTCGTTTCTACGAAAAATCCACCTCAGAACTCCATTGATGACCTCCCAAACCTCCAAAACAGATCCAAAACCCTCAATACTTCATTACCCATGATGGGTCTTCATCGAAACATCAAAATCCAATTGATTTCTACCCAAAACACCCTCTTAACTTCAACAACACATTCATCTAGTCATCCAACTCAAAACCCAATGAAACCCAACCATTTTCATGCATTTTTTTTCCAAACCCATAATCTAAATTGCACAAAAACGAAAAAGAGTAGAGGATTCACCTTGGCAATGGAGAAGAGATGAGAACTAGTGAAGAATCCAAGAGTTTTGGTGGATAAATGATCAAAAAGAGCCTCCTTTCCCTTGTTACTTCTTGTAAGAACCGTCCCCGGTCGAACCGGTGATTTCTAGACAAGTTTGACTTTCGGCCGGAAAAGTCAACCGATGACTCAGGAAGTCATTCGGGACCTTTCCGGGGCCCAAAAAGCTTAGCCGTCATCACGGATAGCTTAGTTGGGTCATTTCCGGGGCCCTCCTTAAAGCCTTTAAGTGGATAAAACTTGAAAGGGGCTTTTGGTCATTTAGCTTTTAGGTCATTTAAGGCAAATGTTGGAGACAATTCAGCCATTCTACTCTTTGTTGCAACGGAGTTTTGATAGAGGGAGAGAAAGGGAGAAGCTCTTGGCTTGAGCAAGAAGAAAGAGAGCAAAGGGAGGATTTTTGGCTCATCCTTTCACCATTCCCCCTCCTAGAGCTTGCTAGCTTCATCTCCTACACATCCTAAAGGTATGGATGCTCTTAACTTCTCATTTCATCCACTTTCTAGTTTGGGTTTTTGTGAGTTTTGGCTTGAGCTTGAAGAACTAGCTCTTTTGGTTGTTGTTTGGAGAAGAACTAGTGAAGTTAGGTTGTTTTGATTGTGTTTGGTTGAAGTTTTGATGAACCCATTGAGGGTGTTGATGATTGGAGGCTTTTGATGGTTATTTTGGAGTTGAGAGAAGTTGGAAATTGGGGTTTTGGTCTGATTTTCGTGGAATCCGAGTTGGGGAAGAAAAGGGAAGGTTCTGGCCTGGTTCGGCCCGGAATGGGACCCGGAATGGGTCTAGTGCCGGCATGGCGTGCAGCACGGAACGGGTTGGGTACCGGCACGGTACGCGGCGCGGAACGGTTCAGACTCCGACACGGGACCTCGCACGGTCCGTGTCTGATTCCGGGCCGGTGCGTCGCGCTGTCCGTGTCTGTTACCGGGCCGGCCTGTGATGCGGTTTGTGTCTAGTTCCGGACCGGACTGTGACACGTTCCGTATCACATTCCGTCCGGAAGGTGACACGGGACGGACCAGAATCCGGATCAGTTTTCCAGAACCAAAACCCTTCCTTTTGAGTCCATTTCGGTTCCTAGATCATTCCTTTGGCCTTGTTTCTATTCTTTGAGGACTGTTCTGTATTTTAAGTTGAGGAGCACTCCGTTGGGTTACTAATTTTGGTATTGTTGTGGTCCAAGACCGAGTACCCGAGCTCGAGGAGAGAAGGAGACTTGGATCCACGAGAAGACGGAGAGGACGCTAGCCGGACCGCTGTTGATAGGAGTATTTTTTCGTAGGAAGACCACAAGGTAGGGAAAGTACTAACTCCTCGTGCATTTCAATACTAGTATGCCTATTAGGTTGATAAAACCGGAAAGGTCCTAGAAATGCTTATAGGATGCGAATAACTAGAATAATCGCCTTTCAATTATTAATAACCGGACGTGTCTAGTATGCATGATTAAGATGTGAAGAACTAGTGTAACTCGCTTTCAATACTTGGGAATTGATTTACTGGTAGAAAGGCCGAGATGAGCCCTTGGATTGTTTGTGTTTGCCTCACATGCTTGGCTTGCCTAGTTTGGATAAGATAAGAGTCTAATACAAATAGATGTTTTGAATGTGAACTTGAATGCTTGAATGATTATTTGATCGAATGTTTGGATGGATGATTGTATGATTTTTGAGTGTACTTGATTGTGCTAAATGGTACACGATCGGGTGATTGATAGACCGATGGAGTGCGATTGGTGAGTTTATCGGTTAGTGTAAAGTTATTGATTCTTGTGGTGTGCATTGGTGAAAGTGTGACTTTCTAAGCTATGGTTGTTCCATGTTCGTTTGGTATGTGACTCTATTGTGTGTTGTCTTTTAAGTGTGATTGTATGTCGGTATGGCACCCACGTTGCGGTGTGGGGTAGTGCATGTAAGGTACCTACACCAATGGGAATACTGGTGTGGGGTAGTACCTAAGCCGATGACTCGTGATCCGGTATGGTACCTACACCGAAGGGAATATCGGTGTGGGGTAGTATCATAATCGGTGGATTGGACCCTGCAGGGCATTGATTATGGGACCCTGTGGGGCATCAGTTACTGGACCCTGCGGGGCAATTGGATGGTTTACCCTGCGGGGATTGGTTACTTGTTGATTCACCCGAGTATATGCGTCCTGCGGGAGCATTACCTTGGTTCCCGATGATCTATGGTCTTTTGGAGACGATTCCGAGGGTTCTGATGTCATGCGTCCTTATGTGGATGTTTCCGGTACTCTCGATGTTATACGTCTTTGTGATGTCATGCGTCTCCTCTGGGCCGAGGGAAAATCCGATATGACACAAGGAGTATTGTGGATCGGAGTGTTGGGACTTCATGTCCCACGGTGGCACTGAAATGCTTTATCTTCTATTGATTACTAGGAAATTGTATTGTTCCCCTTACTTTTTATGAGTATTGCTATCTTATTAGAAGCGTTGAATAACCGGTTTATTCTCGTATTTCATTATCTTCTCAAATTCTTCGTATTAGTGCTGCTCGAACAAAATTATGAAGTTCTATTTTATTAGACTCAAAAGCATGCCTTGTTATTTATTTTCCCTACTGAGCGTAAGCTCACCCCTATTTGTTGTTTACTGTGTTTACAGGCTTTGTTGATGAGTAGTGGACTCAAGGCTCGGGAGCTTCTGTGGGTCCGGGTGCACTTATCTTTAGAGACGTTATGGTCTTACTTTTCATTATGAACCTTGTGTATAAAGGCTTTACTACGGAGTTTCTATTTGAGTTATTTGGATTGAATTAAACTTAGAGAATTTTATTGGAATTGTGACGTTTTTATTGTTAAGCTTTAAATTTTCTTTGAGTCACGTCTCGGACCGGTCAATACCGGATTTGGGGCGTGACACTTCTTCTCCAAGTTTTGGAGCTCCTTCTTCTCTCCTCCCTTGGTGATTTTCGGCCAACACAAGAATAGTTGGGCTGAAATGTGTCCCATTGAGGTATTAAACCTAAAGGAGAAATCTCTAAAGTGCCCCTCTTGCTCCCTCTCTCCCACTTAAGCTCACATGAGGGTAGTTTGGTCAAATTTCACCCATTTCTTCCCTTCCAAGACAACGTGGACAAGTGTCCATGTGGGGACCACCTCTAATCCAATAAATCCCAGCAACAATTAATTAAGGGTTAATATCATAAAACACCACACAAGTATACACATTTTTCAAATAACACACTAAGTTATGATTTTTTCATGTGGCACACCTATGTATCAACGATTTTTTTCATGTGGCACACCTATGTATTAACAAACTTTGATAATTTGTTGGTACATATGTGTTCCATATGAAAAACTCATAACTTAGTGTGTTATTTGAAAAACGTGTATACTTGTGTGGTGCTTTATGATATTAACCCATTAATTAAGTCACTAGGACTCAAGGTTTGACCGAAATTGACCATAGGTTGACTTTTTCACAATTACAGCCGTTTGAAAGGAAACGACCCAATTAAGCTAACCGTAATGACGACTAAGCTTTTTGGGCCCCGAAAAGATCCCGAATGACTCCCGGAGTCATCGGTTGACTTTTCCGCCACAAAGTCAACTTTCGCCAAAAACTACTGGTTCGACCAGGGGCGGTTCTTGCAAAGAAGAAGATCATTTCCCTTTGATCCCACCATCAAAACTCCTCAATTTCTCCATACTCCTCTTCATCTCTTCATTTCCTATGGTAAGAACCCATTTCTTTTCACTTTTGAAGAACTTAAGATTGTGGGTCTTGTTGGTTTTAGATGAAATTGGATTGGGTCTTGTTGGAAATGATCAAACCTTGGTAGAATCAAGTAGTAATGGGAGAAAATGGGTGAAAGTAGAAGAATTTGGTGAAACCCTAACTTTTGGAATTGGGGGAAATGTGAAATTGGAGCAAATTGGTGATGTTTTTGGTTAGAACTTGATGGATTGAGGACCTAGAAATCGTTTAGGACGTTTTGGGAGGAAGTTGGAATTTTCCGGCGACCGGAGGCTCGCCGGAGGACCGGCCACCGTGCCTCGGGATCCATGCCTCGTGATTCGAGCCAAGACCGACCCTTGGTCGGTCCGGTTCGGCACACCCACGGCCAAGTGGGGCCCATTTGGCCTGGTGCCGTTGTACGTATCGCCAATTAATTTACTATTTCTTACGAATCATCGTCCCGTAAGCGTTTTAATTAATTAGGCGTCTTGTCGGGGGTTAATTTGGGTGTTGTCCGTTTTAATCGACGTTGGACTTGTATTAAGTATTGTGTTACTTGTTATCCTAGACCGTGGGCTTGATCGTGGAGAAGGAGGTCGTTGACGGTTCGTTCTTGGTGGAGTTGGATCGCGGTTGAGGTAGAGAAAAGTAGCGAATACTGGTTCAAATGCGGAAAGTTACTAAAATTGCATATAGGATTTGATTAATCGGAATAATTGTAGAATCACATGTAGGATGTGAATAACTAGTTTACTCGTATTTAAAATATGGAACCACTTGCGGGCCATGTCGTGCCCGTAGGTGTGGGACTTACTGTGCTATAGAATTGCATGTGGGCCATATCGTGCCCGTAGGATTGTGTGGTGACTGAGCTTGTTTGTGATTAGTAGCGTGTAATGTTTGATATGTGGTATGTTCTGTTGTTAAATTAAGGATCATGATGTGCTGTAAAGACCGAGGAAAACTTAACGTTTAAATTATTAAATAATAATGTCGAGGTTAGGAACGAGTTGTTTTGTGTAAAAAAAAAAGGAAGTGAGCTGACTGGGCCGGTCAGGTCCAGGCCCAAATCAGCCAAAACCAAGCCCAAAGCCCAACTATATAAACCCATTTTAGGGTTTCTTCTCAGCATTTTGATTCACCCCTCTTCTTCGTCCTGCGTAGCCGACCCCCACGCCCCTCTCTCTCTCCTCACAACTTCTCCCTCTCCCGACCTCACCCTCGCCCTCCTCCTCCCCCACGCCTTCCTCTCCCTCACCTCCCACGTCCGGCCACAGCTCCTCCCACCTCTCGCCTTCTCCTCCGTCCAACCACTCCGGCCACCACCCGCCTCTCTCTCCTTCCCTCCTCGCAGACCCGTCTCCGGCCACCACCAGCTCCGGCCGCCGTCTTTTCTCCCCCACCCGAGCCCCGATTTCCCTTCTTCTTCGATCAATCCACGACGCCGACGCCGCCACCGTTCCGAGCTACTCGCACCGTCCTTCTTCTTCCCGGAGCGTGGCCAAACTCCCGGCCAGCTCCCGTGCTCGACTCCGGCCACAGATCCCCGCCACAGATCGTCGGCGCGTTCGACAGATCCGGGACGAAGCCACCATGGCCGTCCGGATATGAGGCGAGAAGGGTCCCGCCGTGCGCCGCCGCCGCCCTTGCTGTTCCTCCTACGGTTAGCCCCTACCACCGGGCGACCCTGGTCGGCCGGATTAAAATCGAGCCCTTTTTCCTTAGTTGTTGTCCGTTCGATTTGGATCTGTTGAGGGAACCTAATATTTGGTTAAACCTGCTAATGAATCGATTAATATTTGGTTAAACCTGCTAATGAATCGATTAATATTTGGTTAAACCTGCTAATGAATCGATTAATATTTGGTTAAACCTGCTAATGAATCGATTAATATTTGGTTAAACCTGCTAATGAAATCGATTAATGTTTGGAACGGTTTTTGAATTAAAAAGGGAAATATGTTAAATCAAAATCAAGGTTTTGGAAAGAAAAGGTTGTAAAACGAAAATCCGATTTAAAATAAAAGGGGAATTAAAATCAATTCGGTTTAAAAAAACGGTTTTAAATCGAGGAGTTGAGAATCTAATTTATAAACGGGATTTAGGGACAGTTGTTCAAAAACCGAACTTAATTCATCTTGGGCTCAAAAGATCGGAACAGAAACAGATTTGAAATAAAAAGGGAATTTGATTTAAAATAAAAAAAACGGTCTGTTTTGAAAAAGGGTTATTAATCGGAATTGGGAACGACTCTGGATTTCTGGGTAAATTGGACTGCTATTTGGGTTAAAAAGGAACAAAAGCGGACCGTTGAATCGGACCTCGGGATTCGTGCATTGGGACCGTGCCTCGCATGCACCGGTTTCGGTGCTTGGGTACTCAAACCCGATTCGCCATGACCACGCTTTTAGCCCGCTCGAGTTTAAAGGACAATTGTCGGGTCTAGACTGGATTAATCGTAACATTTAATTTAGCGGTGGAACCGTTATTAATCTATGGCTTTCGTGTTCTCTTTAGCGTCCGACTTCGATCGGAGTGAAGCCCGGAGGTAGCGAGCCAGAACGTCAGCAGCTAGGAAACATAGCGGTTGCTCTTCAGTTGAGGTAGGGAAAAGTAGCCGGATCTCGGCCCTGACTAGGGAAAGTTAACAGTAGAATTGCATGTGACATCGGGGTGTCGTGGGTTGAGTAGGTTATCGAATATTAGAAATGCATGATACGGGATTGTAGCGTTCATTAGAAAAGCATGCTACGGGAACTTGGTAATTAGTGGAAATGCTTGTGACACTTAGTAGTGTCGTAGGAGCAGAGAACTTAGCGTTGATTGTTTTACTGGAGGCATATGACCATGCCCGGAGGTTGATTGCGAACTTATCGACATTAGGAGTACTGGAGGCATATGACCATGCCCGGAGGTTGTTTGTGAAACTAGCGATCTTAGGACTGTTGGAGGCATCGTTTATGCCGGAGGTTGTTGTGCGTTATTTATTGTTGAGTTTGGGTGGCCTTGAGAGCCCGTGTTATTTGTTGTTGAGTTTGGGTGGCCTTGACATCCCGTGTTAATTGTTGTTGAGTTTGGGCGGCCTTGAGAGCCCGTGTTAATTGTTGTTGAGTTTGGGTGGCCTTGAGAGCCCGTGTTAATTGTTGTTATTCATGTTTGGGTGGCCATGAGAGCCCGTACTTTACTGTTGGGGTTTTAGCTGGCTTACGAGTTAGAGTCTCGGTAAGTTGCAAGCGTGTTTTATTGTTGAGTTTTGGGTGGCCATGAGTGCCCGTGGGGTTATTGAACCCGTGTCTTTACCTTTGGTGTTTTGGGTGGCCTTGAGAGCCGTGTTGGTTATTGTTGAGTTTTGGGTGGCCTTGAGAGCCCGTGTTACTATTGCTGAGTCTTGGGTGGCCAGGAGAGCCCGTATTGTCATTTTGGTGTCTTGGGAGGCCGTGAGTGCCTGTGGGGCTGTTGAGTCCGAGGTTTACTGTTGAGGTGTCTTTAGTGGCCTTGAGTGCCTGTTTGTTGAACTTGCTTGTGTTTGTGGTTGTGTTTGCCCGAACCGACTGTGTGTCGGGGAGTGGTGTGGATTTTGGCAGGTTACGAGCATTCTTCGGCTGGTCTGACCAAACTCGAGCCTCGGCAGGTTCTGAGCATTCTTCGGCTAGCCTGTTCCGTGTCCGGATCCCGAAAGGTTATGAGCATTCTTCGGCTAGCCTGATCCGCGACCGGGTCCCGGCAGGTTACGAGCATTCTTCGGCTGACCTGATCCGTGTACGAGGCTCGGCAGGTTCTGAGCATTCTTCGGCTAGCCTGATCCGTGTTCGTGTCTTTAGGGGAGGTCGTCATTGTTTGTTGTGTCGGTTTTACTTTACGAGTTTGAGGTTGAATCTGGTGAGGGAGGTTACTGAGCAGCTGGTTTGCGATCCCTTGTGATCTTGTTTGGTGTGCGATCCTTTGTGATCTTGTTTGGTGTTGCGTCGTTTCTTTCGAGTCCTTGGGAGAGGTCGTGATCGTTGTGTCGGGTCTACCTTACGTGTCAAAGTGTTGAGTTAGTTGAGGAAGGTAACAGTGGGTGTATGTTCAGTCCGAGTCCTTGGGTTGGGGACAGTGTCCCCCGGTGTAGACTTTATTATTGGTGTTACCGGCTTTGTCTGCTAATTATGCCGTGGTCAGTCTGTTATCCGCGGTGGTGAGCGAACGCTCAATCCTAGCTGCTTTTCCTACAGGTACCGTTCGTAGGCTGGACTAGGTGAGCTTCTGAAGCTTGAAGCGGGTTTCTGGATGTTTTTGAGTCTAGCGACGGATACCATGTTTTTAGTCCACTTGTTGGGACGTGTTTTAAATTGTATTTATTATTTTGTTGAACTAAACTGGTATTTTAAAATGATTTAATGAAAACAGGTTTCAAGTGTTTTTATGTTTTTAAAACGTTCGCGTCCCGAGTTCGGTTTACTAAAATTGGGGCGTGACATGTGCTATGAGAATGTGGCGAATGTTAGTGTGAATTATTGTCTTGTGATATGATCGGGTGAATGATAGACCGATGTTGTGTGTTCGGTATGATATGTTGGCATGGTATGTTTGGTATGATATGTTTGGTATGACGTGAACTACTTCCCTGTGATAAGGTGCGCCTGCCTTCCGATTAGGTGTCGGTAAAATGTGCTCAGGTTCTGTGATGAGGTGCGCCTGCCTTACGACTAGGTGTCGGTAAAACGTTCTCAGGTTCTGTGATAAGGTGCGCCTGCCTTCCGACTAGGTGTTGGTAAAATGTGCTCAGGTTCTGTGATAAGGTGCGCCTGCCTTCCGACCAGGTGTCGGTAAAATGTTCTCAGGTTCTGTGATAAGGTGCGCCTGCCTTCCGAATAGGTGTCGGTAAAATGTGCTCAGGTTCTGTGATAAGGTGCGCCTGCCTTCCGACTAGGTGTCAGTAAAATGTGCTCAGGTTCTGTGATAAGGTGCGTCTGCCTTCCGACTAGGTGTCGGTAAAATGTGCTCAGGTTTTGTGATAAGGTGTGCATGCCTTCCGACTATGTGTCGGTAAAATGTGCTATTGTTGTGTGTGTATTGCGATTGTTTTACTGCGTGTTGTTTACTTGGTGATTCGTGTGAGGTATGGTTGGGTGCGAACATTGAGAAATTGTTAATAGTTGAACAGGGTGATTTCACACACGAGGTGTGGTGATTGGGTAAGAAATATGATCAAACGTTGTTATAGTTATGTAAGGTTGGTTATGATTGTGGTTGTGATTACTGTTCGATTCGTTAGTTGTTGCCTTACTAGTATGCCATATTTGGACGGGTATCCGTGGGGTGAGCGACATGCTTATCCCTTTACTACTTTTTCCTACTGAGCGAAAGCTCACTCCCTTCTCTATTGTTCTACAGGTTTTGAGCGGGACTTGATTTAGAGGACGTCTCGGAGCTGGGGAGCTTAGCGAGAGTCCTAGCTTTGGGGTTGTCTAGAGATATATTTCCCTTTTTGCACAAAACTTTATTTTTGGATTTCGAACATTTGACTCTTGTTATCGGAATTACTGGTTTGGAATTATTTTGAAGTTTCCTTGGTTATAAAATTGCATTTATTATTATTATTTTTCTGTTCACGTCTCGAGTCCGGTCAAAACCGGATTTGGGGGCGTGACAAACTTAGTCTCATTTTCATTTCTAGTCTCGACATGATATCAGTTGTCACGAATATCCTTAAAGCTAAGTAGATTTCTGTTGAATCTACTTGCATATAAAGCATTATGGGTACTCAACGTTGTTCCATTTTCTAATATCAAGGTAGCTCTTCCGGAGCCCTCTATCAAGTTTCCATTACCCATAATCGTGCAAACATTTGTTTCAGCCAAGGTTAGGCAATAAAAATATTTCTTTCCCCTTAAGATTGTGTACATCGTCGCAAAATCAACTATACACAAATCACCATCATTTCTACAAGCACGTAATCCATAGTTGTGATCCAAATCCTTTCACAGACAAAAAAGTATTACATTACTTTATAAACTTTGGAAAGGATTACAGAAAACATCATATATATATATATAGGATTGGTATCAGGTACAAACCCCCCCCCCCCCCCCTTATTGTGCAAACTACGAACCCATGAGAGCCATAGGATCCCCCCAAAGTGATGTCAGCAGAGCGCACCAGATGCTGACACGTGGACAATATATATATAAAACACCGCACCTTATTGTGCAAACTACGAACTCACCAGGCGCTGACACGTGGCGCGCACAGTGCTAATAGTCCCAAACTATTAGCACCGTGCTGCGCAAACTATCAGCACTGTGCGCGCCACGTGTCAGCACCTGGTGAGTTCGTAGTTTGCACAATAAGGGTGGTTTTTACTGGATATCTACCCTATATATATATATGATAACAATCAGGTACAAACTTGTATCTTTCGTCTGAACGTAGAACTATCAAAATGGGCATTTGGATCGTAGAATTAATGGCTCAGATTTAATGCATATCTTTTTAATTAATGCATATCTTGTAATTGATTTCGTAATCAATCACCCCCCCCCCCCTGAATTTCGGTGGTCATTCGATCTGAGTAATCAATGGCCCAGATTAGTTCTACGTTCTGACCCGAAATAAGGTTTGTACTTGATTGTTCCCCTATATATATATATATATATATATCAGGTGCAAACCTTATAACTTCGTCAGAACGTAGAACTTTCAATCTGGGCCCTTGGATCATAAAATTAAAGGCCCAGATTTAATGCATATCTTTTTAATATCTTTTTAATTAATGCATATCTTGTAATTGATTTCGTAATCAATCACCCCACCCCCCTGAATTTCGGTGGCCATCCGATTTGGGTAATCAATGGTCCAGATTGGTACTACGTTCTGACCTGAAAATGTGTTTGTACTATATATATATATATATATATATATCACATTAGTCAAAAATGCGGGGGGGGGGGGGGGGGGGATACTAGAAAAATAAGTTCAAGCCATATTTTCATCACAACCTATATCTCCGTCATCATCTTTAAAGAAGCCGGAGACTGTAAGCTTGATTAGAGCATCTTTAGGGCTCACGTGATTAAGTTTGATGGAAGCATCTTCAGGGCTCACATGATCAATAAAATTTGTCTCAACGACCTTCTCTTTTCCCTTGATAGACTCTTGAGAACATTTTTCTAAGTGGTTTGGTACGTGACAAGCACGGACCAATGATTAGTTCCACCACGTCGATAATATTTGGTTTCAAAATTTTTGGGAGTCTGATTTTTTGGGCCTTTCCATTTTCGTATCGGTTCCACTTCTGGAGATACACCTTGTTATCTCTTCCATAAGGTTAGAAATTGTTATGTCCATAACTATGATTATGACCACGACCCCGATCTTGACCATGAAAGGGTCCTCGTCCTTTCTTGGGTCCAAAGCTGCCTTCATGTTTTGTCACATTCGCTTCTAGAAATGGAGTACTACCTACATGGTGAGTTTGATGGGTTTTCATTAACAATTCATTGTTCTGCTCAACAACGAGCAAACATGCAATCAACTCTACAAATTTATGAAACTTTCGCTCTCGATATTGCTACTGTATGAGCATATTTTAGGGGTGGAATATGGAGAATGTTTTCTCAAGAATAGATTCATTAGTTATCTTTTCTCCACAGCTTTGAAACTTGAACAATTTTAAACATGGTTGAATTGTACTCATTTACATACTTGAACTCTTGTAACATGAGATTAGACCAGTCATAAAAGAAACGAGGGAGAGCTATTGCTTTCATATGCTCAAATCTCTCATTGAGCTTAATCCATAATTCAAGTAGGTCCTCGTCAGCCAAGTATTCTACCCGTAGGTATTTATGCATATGATGACGGATTAAAACTGTAGCATGGGCTTTGTTTTTCAAAGATTCCTTATTCCCTTCTATTATGACATCTCCAAGATTTTGAGATCTTAAATGGAGAGTCGTATCTAGTGCCCATTAATAGTATTTTTCCCATCCAATTGGAAGGTGACATACTGGTACTTTGTCAAGTTCTCTATCCTAGACATTTATAATTATATGTCAAGAGAGTTTAGTATGATGTATTTGACTTTTATCATACCCGAATTCAGGTCGCTGGTACTTTATTTTGGAACTTCTGTTCCAATATATATTGGATCACCAATACTATGTATTTGGAACTTCTGGTCCAACATACATCATGTCGCTACTATTTGGAACTTCTGATCCAACATACCATCATATCACTGGTATTTGGAACTTCTGGTCAAACATACCATCAAATTCATAATCTTCAGGCTATAAATCAAACTGCATGTTACATACAAGTAGTTTTGCATCTTGGAATTTCAGGTCCAAATGTTTAGGTTTCAACAAAACTCAAAGTTTCGAGTATTAACAATAAAGCACAAGTATACAATAATCATTAAGAATCTGATATGAAAGATCCAATATAAATTGGCGATCACAGAGCATATTTATCAGGAAGTCATGACTTAAGTATGAATAATTCAAACCTTTGATACCTGGACTGTAGAGCAAGTCGTGCTGATAACGTGTCGTGAAATTCGTGTTTATAAGATCGAGTTAGGATGAAACCAACACCTAGACACCGATGACCCAAAGTAATACAAAGGTTGTGTCAACGGGTTGGTTACCGAGCAAACAAGAAAAAACACTTACGGTTGAGAATTGAAGAGTAGAGAGAACTTCTATTCATATGAGAATTATTTACAAAAAATGTGTGTGTTTTTTATATTGAGTTGTCTTTAATACAAAATTAACACCTCTATTTATAAGAATCAAAAACATAAAAGATATTGATACATATACTACTTGCATACAAATAATGGTGACACGAGAGTTATGATGGTCATATGTGACATACACATGCCACTCCCATAATAATAAATATAATATAAAAAATACTTACTTTCAAATAACGAATTTATTTTTTTCCATCATGACTCGATTCTTGATGTTCAAGAAAAGAGTCACACCCTTAACCACTAAACTATGGATTATATTCAAGAATATGTTTATGCTTCGATGTCTAAATATAAATTTTATAATATTATTTTCGCATCACATACCTAATTAGTAATTACTCTATGTCTTTTAGTGTGCTCCCCTATCTCATGCTGCTCACTAAATGGCCACAACTAATTCGTAAAAAAAAATTGATAAACGTTCAAAGAAAACATTTAATTTTTTTGGAATGAAAGTTGTAATCTCATTAATTATAAATATCAGCTACAAAGGAGTGCATCAGGAGAAATTTTCTGACCACGAAATATAAAAGTCATTAAACTATAAAGAGCCCCAGTAGGGTCCCTTTACAAAATAACTCTAAAACAAGTAATCCGGTGCAACCGGTTTTGGAAGTGTCGTAAAGACGTATTGAAAATAAAAGTAAAGTATGACAAAACCAATGGTTGCTGCTCAAGGTGTAGCCTGCATGCTCTATTCGTTGTATTAAATTTAACCTGCGATCATTGGTTTCAAGGGGAAGTAGAGCTCTGATCAGGGACCCTTGCCAAGACAGTCCCTACAGCACTGAATCCCTTTCATTCCTCCATGCGGTCCAGCTTGTCCGCCCTGTATGGTACCATCACATCAATCTCCCCCTCTTCCTCCAAGGAACAAGCCGAGAGGTCATCCTACAGGTTGAGTAGTTAGGTGTCCAAGCCTATCGGACGGGGAGGTGCCGTTGAAGTTGAGCCGACTTCCTTGGGCTTGAAGGAACGGCGACGGTGATTCATCCCTAGAGGTGGTGTGAGGAGCGCTGGGATCACGGGGACACAAGTTGTATTGGGAATCCCGTTCCTTTCACATAGGGCAATCACGTCCGCCTTCCCTGGGTCTGGGCTCCCCTGATTGTCACGCCCCAAATCCGATTTTGACCGGACTCGAGACGTGAGTTTAAAATAATAAATAAAAGAGCAATTTTAATACTAAAACAAGTCTCAAATAACAGTTTAAAAGTTCCAAGTAACCCCATTAGTCAACAGCTCAGTAAAAACCACATAATAAATAAGTTCAAAAGCAAGTAAACAGTACGTCTCTAGACAGAGCTAGCCTAAGAGCCTCGCTAGCTCCCCAGCTCCGAGAATCCCGCTAGATCACATCCCGCTCAAACCTGTAAAACAATAAAGTAAAGGGGCGAGCTTTCGCTCAGTAGGAAAAAGCAGTTACAGCTATGAGTATCCGCTCACCACCACGAGTAACCGTCCAATTAGGGCATACTAGCACATCACACAACTAATCACGACACGGACTTTCATACCCACAATCCTCAGTCTCAAGATTATAACCAATCTCACCAACATACTTACACGACCACTATCACACTATACTCACTCCACTTAGCCAAGTATCATGCATACAACATACAGTAAAATAAGCACATGTCCTGTACCGCAATCCCTGAACTCCGCCGGCTATACACAGCCCGACTATATCATACCATACCGAAACACTCAGCATCATCCTAAATATCTTCCTGGAAATCCGTCGGGGCACAATCACAATACATCGTACCGGAATACACCATCGGCCTAGGTGTCTTCCCGGAAATCCGTTGGGGCATAAACACGACACCTAGTGTCAAATCACAAACCGTCGGCCTAGATGCCCTACACCGGCATACCCCCTCGATGTAGGTATCTTACCGAAATAACACACCGGGGGACCGCGCATACGTGGGACCACACCGTCGGCCTAGGTACTACCCTACACCGACGTACCCCCTCGGTGTAGGTACCATACCGGAATATAACTCCTCTTGGAACACGCATCAAGATAATATCACACATCATAATGCCATAGATCAATCACGGCTTACCAAGCCCACTAATCTTACCACAACACGTCACATCAGTCTATCAATCACCCGATCATATCACAATCATCAGTTCACGTCATAACAAGCATGACACACTTGCCCAAGCATATCAACATGCTACACCGAGCATATCATAACATGATTCTCAATCTAACAACGGCTAAATCACACATCATGCATCTCAATCAAAGATCAAGGCATTTCAATCAACACACAACCTAAGAGCTCGACATGGCCCGCATGCATTTCTACAGCACGACAATCCCAAACTTACGGCTCGACATGGCTCGTAAGCTATCCCTCATTTCACTCGTTCCTCACATCCTAATCATGCAATTCTAATAATTAAAGTAAGTAATTACAACCTATAGGCATACTAGTAACTTTTCGCAATTAAACTGGTATTCGCTACTCTCCCTACCTCAAAAGCAATCCAATCCTAGCAGCGGACGACCTGGCTAGCTTCCTCCTTCACTTCACGAGGTCCAAGGATCTCCTCCTCCGTCAAGCTCGGGTCCAAAGCCTTGGATCACAAGTAAATACTCGAATCAAGAGTAACTTACCAAAGGTTTAAAGAGGAAAACATTCCCAATTAACCCCAAAAGGACTCGGTTATAGATAATCGTCCCAATTACTCGAAATGCAACAAAATGGACCCAAAAGGCCCAACTCAGGTCTGTCACGGTTCGGGTCACGGACCCATGGTCTGCACCGTCACGGTTCTCCTCACGGAGCCGTGACTGGCGCTGTCACGGTCTCTCTCACGAAGCCGTGACGTCCTCCGTCACGGTCCTCGTCACGGATTCGTGATGGGTCTGGCACTATTCCGCCTTCTTCTTCATCCAGCTTCGGTTTTCACGAAAATAAACTCAAAAACTCCATTTTTGACATTCCCAAACCTCCAAATCAGTCCCTAAAACATTTCTACTTCAATATTCAAGATGAGTCTTCATCAAAACCACAACAAACCAATTAAAATCTATCATCTAACACCCTTTTCTCTCCATAAATCATCATCCAATATCAAAACTTCAAAACCCACAACAAGCTCATGCTCTAAACACCAAACCCATGGATTTAATTCATCAAAAACGAATTTAGTTTAGAACTTCACCTTAGAAATGGAGAGTAAAAGAAGAAGGGCAAAAGTCATCTCAATACCCTAACTATTGGGTTAGCGTCAATTCAATACCCTAATTATTTTTAGTGTCACCTCAATACCTTAGAATGTCGATTTGTGTCACTTTAGTACCCGCCGTCAACTTTCCATCCATTTTGGATGGAAAATGCTTGAAAAATCCAAAATACCCCTCACTAACAGTCAAAATTTCAAAATATGCCATTGGTTTTCAAAATTTCTTTTTATTTATTTATTTATTTTATAAAAAACATTTTTATTTTCAAAAATCTTTTTTTATTTTATAAAAATTAGAATTTATTTAAAAATATTAATTTTTTATTTTATAAAATCAGTATATATTTTAAAAAATATTTTTTATTTCAAAAAATCATATATTATTTTCAAAAATCAGTTTTTATTTTTAAAAAACAGTTTTATTTTAAAAAAATCAGTTTTATTTTAAAAAAATCTGTTTTTATTTATAAAAAGCATATGGGAATTGATGAAAAATTATTTTTATTTTTAGTTTTTATTTATGAAAAATTATTTTTATTTTAAAAAATTCAGTTTTTATTTTTATAAATTCAGTTTTTATTTAAGAAAATTATTTTTATTTTCAAAAAATCAAATTTTAATTTAAAAAATACACAAAAATCAATTTTTTTTTAATATTTTATTGTTTTTAAAAACTTTTTTTGTTTTAATTCATATTTCTTTTTTCAATTTTATACCCTTCCATCTGCATCTGATTTCATTTTAACCTCACAATACATATTCGCGCACACAACCCTAGCCTCCCCATCTCTTCTTCACCCTAGCCTCCGGCGAGGTCGTCTTTGTCTCCGGCAAGCACAACTCTAGCTCCGGCGAGGTCTTCTTCGTCTCCGCCAAGCACAGCTCCAGCTCCAGCTCCAGCGAGGTCATCTTCGTCTCCGGCAATCACAGCTCCAGCTCCGGCGAGGTCATCTGCTCCAGCCAGATCTGGTGTCGTGCAGGAGCTCGGATCCACGGCCACCGACGCCATGCAGAAGCTCCTCCACCAGGGCGAGGTAACCTGGTTCATCAACGGCGACTTTGATGCTGCTTCCATGGATGCGAAACCAAATCTACGGTCTAGTAGTCCAAGCCGATTTTTTTCCCAAACATTGATGGGTATTTTTTTTTTTTGGATTCGTCAAATCTGGAATATGAAATTGAAAAAAAAAACTCAATTCTAGTATGGGTTTGGGAAAAAACTCAGAAAATGGTCATGAAGAATAAGGAAATGAACAGGTGCAGGATTGGAAACATCAAATTTTGTTGAAAATCCATGTAAGAACAAAATTGTGTGCATGTTGTGTATAGAGGTTGAAGAAGGGTACTAAATTGAAAAAAAAAAACGAGCTCGTGGCAGAGGTTGAAGAAGGGGTATTCAATTGAAAAAAAAGTAAAAATGAAATGGAATTTAATAAAGATATGAATAAAAAATAAAAAAAATATTTATGTATAAAAAATGGAATTTTTTAATAAAAACTGAAATTTTAAAAATAAAATCTGATTTTTTATGTACTTTTAAAATCAAAATCTGAATTTTTGATTTAAAAATATTAATTTTTTACAATAAAAATAATTTTTCATCAATTCCCATATGCTTTTTATAAATAAAAACAGATTTAAAAAAAAATAAAACTGATTTTTGAAAATAATATATGATTTTTTGAGATAAAATATGTTTTTTTGAAATTTAAAATATTTTTAAATATAAACTGATTTTATAAAATAAAAAATTAATATTTTTAAATAAATTCTAATTTTTATAAAATAAAAACAGATTTTTGAAAATAAAAATGTTTTTTATAAAATAAATAAATAAATAAAAAGAAATTTTGAAAGCCAATGGCATATTTTGAAATTTTGACTGTTAGTGAGGGGTATTTTGGACTTTTCAAGCATTTTCCATCCAAAATGGAAGGGAAAGTTGACTGCGGGTACTAAAGTGACGGAAAATGTCATTCTAGGGTATTGAGGTGCCACTAAAAATAGTTAAGGTACTGAATTGACGCTAACCCTATAGTTATGGTATTGAGATGACTTTTGCCCAAAGAAGAAAATGGAAGAATCAAAGCCTTTGATGAAGAAATGACCCCAAAGCTCCCTCATTTCTCTCATTTCTTCTTCTCCAAGCTTCAAACCTCACACTCTCTCTCCCTCTTCTCTCTAATTTCGGCCAACAAATGAGCTGAATTGCTCTTGATTTTTGTGCCTTTAACCTAACTTTGAAATCTCCAAAATGCCCCCTTACCATTATCTCTTCAAGGCCAACCAAAGAGGTTAAATGGATCTTTTTTAGACCCATTTCTTCTCCTCCAAGCCAACATGGACACATGTCTATATGGGGATCACTTATATCCAAATAAAATCCAGCACTTCTAATTAAATAGTTTTAGTCCTTAAATAAGCGGAGTTTGACCCGAGTTTGACCGACAGTTGAATTTTTCACAATTACATCCATTTAAAGGAAACGGCCCATCTAAGCTAACCGTAACGACGAATAAGCTTTTTGGGCCCCGGAAAGGTCCCGAATGACTCCCAGAGTCATCGGTTGACTTTTCTGGCGAAAGTCAACTTTCGCCAGACTTCGCCGGTTCGACCGGGATTGACCGGAGGCGGTTCTTACAATTTACCCCCTTAAAAGAATTTTGTCCTCGAAATTTAAAACGGACGTACCTCAAGGGTCGAACAGCCTGGGGTACTTCACGAACTTCATCCTCGCGCTCCCAAGTCGACTCTGCTCCGTGGTGCTTCCACTGCACCCGTACAAGTAGGATAGTCTTTCCACGCAAGACCTGCTCTCGCGTATCAAGAATCCTGACTGGCAGCTCCTCATACGAAACATCCTCAGCTACCTCGATGTCCGTCCCTCAATCACGTGGGAGGGGTCCGCAGTGTACTTTCGCACCTGGGACGCGTGGAAGACGTTATGAACGTTTCCGAGCTGCGTTGGTAATGCAAGGCGATAAGCGATGACTCCAACTCTGCCCAAAACCTCAAAAGGTCCGATAAACTGCGGGGTCAACTTGCCTCCGCCGCGGTTGAACCGCACTAGCCCCTTCTTCGGGCTCACCTTCAGGAACACATGATCACCAACAGTGAACTCAAGAGGTCGACACCGTCTATCAGCATAACTCTTCTGTCGGCTCTGCGCGATCTTCAACCGCTCCCGAATCAGCGCGACCTTCTCGGTTGACTCCCGGACAAGTTCCGGACCAAGTAGACTCCTGTCTCCCACCTCTGCCCAACACACGGGCGATCTGCACGGCCTACCATACAACGCCTCAAACGGTGCCATCCCAATACTGCCCTGGAAGTTGTTGTTGTAGTCGAACTCGGCCAATGGTAAGTGGTCCTCCCATGACCCTCGGAAGTCCAACACACATGCTCGCAGCATATCCTCTAGAATCTGAATGGTGCGATCTTTCCCTTTAAGGGGGTCTCGGATAGAGGGTGCATTAGGATGGTGTCAGTGCTTGTCACAGTCGGTGTTGTGAAGGGGAGAGGCGAGGTATCAATGACCGAAGCAGTGGTCACGATGGGGGGAGCTGGTTCAACGGTGGTCGGAAAGCAGGAACTTCATCTGAGGCATTAGAGGCTGCACATCGCCGGGGGCGGGCATTAAGGCTTTCAGTTCGACCATAGGGTGCAGCGGATTAGAATTCTCCAAAACCCTACTGTTTCTTGCAGAAAAAGCTAGGGAAGAAAGAGAGGTGGCGTGGATGAGGGGAGAGAGAAACCGGGCTACAGAAGAAGGTTTAGGGTTTCTTATGCACCTCTACTTATTAGGAGGCTTCATGGATGATGAGGGGCGAGGCGGTGGTGCACGTGGGAGGAACTGCGTCAGGACTGACTGCGATGGGACATGACTGGCGATAAGACTAGCGGCGATCATGTCGACGACAGAAGTAGTAACTCTATAGGTAGGTAGGGTTTCCTCTGGAAGAAGAAGCTCTCGACTTGCGAGAGAGAGTTTATAAAGAAAACATTTACTTACTTCCCTTGCTAAAATAAATATTATACGATATGTTTTGGTTAATTATTTTGTAATTGATTATCTCAAATATATATAATTTTTAAGGATAGATTTTTCTTTTGAAAATATATAATTTAATGTAATCTAATTACTCTCAAGAACATTTCCAATCCATAACAAGGGTGTTGACGGAAAGAAGAAGATGAAAGAATAAAAAGGTAATAAATTTTGTATCGGTTGGTTGATACAACTTTTTTCCAGTTTCAAGGCTGAAAAAGAGAGGTTCTAAAGGAGATTTTCTTCACTTTCCACATTCGCCACTGGATATAGGTGTCGGTAAACTTATCGACGCGCGTCTCCGTCAACAATCCGTCAGCTATACGTAGGCGCTTCGTCCCTGTCAGCGAACCGCTGCCACTATAGATGCTCTAAGTATACATGTTAAGAATCTCATGACACAGTATAACCAAATCAACTGAACAAACAACTCGGTAGGAGTAATTTAGAGTCACTCGTTCAAAAAATAATGGAGTAGGGTACGTAATTTAATGGAGCCAGCTAGAGTTGAGCAAACAACATAAATATGAAAGCCGGCATTGTGAAGTGTGAAGGCCATTCCTAACAGTATTCAGTGATATGATCTCAAATGTCCAACCCTACATTTTATTTCCTTGTCTCGTATATTTTCTTCAACTCTTTACATATATATTAATGAATAGTTGTTCATATTTGTTTGGAACAGATGAACAGTTGTATTATGTTCATTTGATTTTCAATCATAAATATTTGATCTTTTTATCAGATGTCTAATCTTTGTTACTATATTACTTGAACATGATATTTGATCTCTGAAAAGATGTATAAACCTTTTTAAAAGATGATAAATCGATAATATATATAGTATCTAAGCGTTGGTTTTCCTTATAAGACAAGTCCTTATCAATTGTTGTTGATTTAGCTGTACTTTTTTTAGAGTATTGAAATAATTAGCTGTATTTTCATAGAGGAAATTAGCTGTATTAATGTGGGAGAGAATTCTACCAAAAAAGAATCACATAAAAATTCACAATATTCACGTGAAATATTATTTGGCAAGACCGGGTCTCCTATGGAGTAGGTGAAGCAATAAGTTTAGGCCCAGGACTTTGACTTAGGAGGACAAAACAATAGTTATCGTTTAGGATTTTATTCAGCTACTATGCTTAACGTGGATGCAGAGGGGATAAGTTGATACGGTGTTTCGTATTTACCTTTCAGTCCACATCTTTCTATTCTCATGTTGTCAAGTGTAATTACTCTTAGAAAGTGTTTGGATTGGTGTGTGTTTAAAGGCTGGAGTGTGTATTTGCCATAATCGGATGTTCCCAATATGGTTTCGGTTGTACACAATTGTTTTAAGGCTTTGGAGGGCCATATTCTGCGTGATGTGTGATCCTCTTTTGTTGTTTTAAGAGATGTGATGATTCAACTACCTTAACATGATGATGAGTTTGTTTAAAACCAAACTCAATTTGTTTATTGTTGTTGTATTATTAAGTTATTCCGCATCTTAGTGATAGTTTTAGAAAGAGTGATTAGATTTCTCCTCTCATCCTATAAATTGTGTGAACTAATCCTACTCATACACTCTTAATATCCAACATTCACCATAATGCCACATCATTATCCCAATCCCACCCAAAACTCACGCCATTTTCTTCCTTTCTCACAAAGCAAGGGCATAATTGTAATATGTAAAGACCGAGGTTTTTCTTTCTTAATTTATTGTTGGGAGCGTCGTTGGGTTGGAGAACGAGTCGAATTTTAGATCGGTTTCAAAAAAACAAAAAGAAAAAAAAAGGAAAGGGGAATGGGCTGGGTCAGGCCAGACTCAAGTCTTGGGCCGGAGCAGACCAAGCCCAAACCCTCAGCGCCAGGCCCAACCCAGTTCGGCGCCCCTAACCCTAGATTCGCGACAATTTGCTCCTCATTTCGCAGCACGATTCCCAAGCTCGTCTTCAACCTCTCGCCTCTTCTCTCTCTCGCCCAAACCAGAGCCTTCCTCGCCGACCTCATCCACCGTCTCCTCCTTCTCCTCCTCCTTCTCCTTCTTCCGCTTCCACCGGGATAAACCCCAACACCAGAAATCCTCTCCCTTTTTCTTCCTCGTCAAATCGAAAGCCTCGCCGCCACCCTTCCTCACCGGATTCGTCTTCCCCGTCAATCCTTTCACCAGTTTTCGCACGCGCGCGAGCCCGTGGTGGTCGGGTGTGCTCGGAGAGCGTCATTGGAGCTCTCGAGTCCAGATCTGGAGTTCTCGCGCCGGCGAGCCCCTTTGGCCGTCAGATCTGGACGGGAGAGCTCGAATCTCGCCCCAACCACCATTCCCATCGTCACCCGAGCCTTGACGTCGTCGCCGCCGTCGAAAGAAATCTGACCTCGCCTCTGCCGCCGTCGCTGGAGCTGGCCGGAACCCTAGCCGCCGTCGCCTCCGTTCACGTCTCAGGTCAAGCGACGGGCCTGGACCAGAACCGAGCTATGGACTAGCTTGGGTCAGACCTTGAGTTGGGCCTCGGGCCTGGGCCTCGGACCGGACTTGGGCCAGAAGCATGTCTGGGCTCCAGCTCGAGTTTGGGCCTTAGGCCCGGACTTGAACTGGATCCTGGACTCGGATCTGGACCCGGGTTTGGGTCAGGCTCGGGTCGGTTTCGGATCCGGTTTCCGGATTCGGGCCGGGTTCGGCAGTTTTAAAAATAATTAATTTAATTATCATTTGGACTAAAATCAGTTAAATCAAGGACTTATCAGTTAAATTAAAAGACGAACATTTAATTTAGAGGACTGCTCTATCTGGACCAGGACTGATATTGAACCTTACCTGTTAAACCCAGACTTGGACTTTGCCCGAGAAGACCGGAGATAGGCCCAGACGTCAGCAGCTAGGAGACGTAGCTGTTGGTTCTTCTTGAGGTAGGGAAAAGCCGTAAACTCCACTCCTAATTTAAGAATGCTAATAGTATGCCTATAGGATAATTAATAACCGGAAAGGTCCTAGTTTGCACATAAGATGTGATTCACTAGAATAACCGCTTTTCAATTATAATAATAACTAGACGAGTCTTAGTACGCATATAGGATGTGATTCACTAGATTACTCGCTTTCAATATTTTGGGAAATTGCCGTGGTGGTAGAATGGTCATGTCAAGCCTTAGGATTGCTTGTTGATTGTAATTATTGATGTTTGTTCGCCTTAAACCGATGCATGTTCCGTTCTTAGGATAAGACAAGAGTCAAACTAGGTTAATTGAACCTTGATGATTGTAATGTGATTGGTTGATCCGCGTTATGATTGATTGCGTGAATGTTTGAACGTAATGTGATTGATTGCGTGAATGTTCGAATGTGATGTGATTGATTGAGTGAATGTGTGAATGTGTTATGATTGTGCCTAATGTTAGATCGGGTGATTGATAGACCGATGGGACGGGTTTGGTAAGTTGAGTCAGTAAGCTTGGTTGATAGTATGAGTTGTTGTGGTGTACCTTGTTGGGAATTGTGTGCCTTTGTTGTTTTACTTACCAGTGTTATTTTTGGGCTGATATCCGATTGAGGGGATAACCCGGTCCGATACGTTACATTGTTGCTTCACCCCGATGCTACATGTTCCGGGAAGACCTAGACCGAGGGACATTCCGGTATGGTGTGTTATTGTCTTATCCGATGCTACGTGTTCCGGAAAGACTGGTTCCACCCCGATGCTACGTGTTCCGGGAAGACCGAGGCCGAGGGATGTTCCGGCACGGTACTTTATTGTCTTATCCGATGCTACGTGTTCCAGAAAGACTGGTTCCACCCCGATGCTACGTGTTTCGGGAAGACCGAGGCCGAGGGATGTTCCGACATAGTACTTTATTGTCTCATTCCGATGCTACGTGTTCCGGAGAGACTCACTTTATCCCGATGATCTATGGTCCTTTGGGGACATTTTCAGGGACTTCCGAGAACGTACGTTCCTAGGGAACTTTTCCGGAAATCTCGATGATTGTGTTTCCCTCCGGATCGAGGGCATCCTGATATGATGTAATAGTCAGTGTACGGATCAGAGTCTTGAAATTTAATATTAAACGTTTCAGTATTGTGTACTCTTTAATTAAGTCCTTTAATAAATTCGTTCTCTTTCCTTTGTTATCCTAGAGTATTATCTTCACTAAAGTATTACATTCGTTATTTTCCGTTGATTTCCTTGAGTGTTACCTTCTTAAAGGCATTGGAACTTGTATTGATCTATATTTACAACACCTTTCGACTAATCGTTCTAATTTTAAGCTATGATTACTTGTACTAACTGATTTTATGCCTTCACGGGGTTATTTTACTTTATTGCTTTTTCCTACTGAGCGTAAGCTCACCCCCCTTCGTGTTTACTGTTGTTTTACATGTTTCCTTGCTGAGTAGGTTGTAGGATGTCTCAGGGCTCGGGAGCTCACTGAGGGTTCGGGTGTTGCTATTAGAGACGTACCATCTTATTCTTGTATTAAACTTGTTGTCTTTATTACATTTTGAGCTTTTGACTCGTTGGTTTGATTTGGATTACACCCTTTTCGGAATTTCTTTACTTAAGTTTACTTTAATTATTGTTATTTATCTTTCTTTCGAGTTCACGTCTCGAGTCCGGTCAAAACCAGATTTAGGGCGTGACAATTTGGTATCAGAGCCTGGTTTCAAATTTGAAATTGTCTTTCAAAACCTCGGACCGTACGTCAATTAGGTGAGTTGAGTTATGTGTTAAGTCGAAGTAGTTATTTAAGTCTTATCTTCTTTATGTTACCCTTTCACTTTACTTGAATCGTAATCTTATTCTCTGTGCTGTTGTACCCTTGGTTGATCGATGATACCGATCGGTTGAGATGGAAGTTAGTTTAACGAGCGATGCTCAGGCTGTTTATGAAGTATGGGTTTAATAACTGTTAAATGGGTTGCCGCCTTGGTCGGCCAATGTTTGATTGATGGAGGTGAAGTGTTGACTTGACCCGAGTGTTGTACTTCCGCTGTTGCGTGATGTGTACTTTGAATGTGATGGTGTGCCTTATACTCTGAACGCAGTGTATGGTTGTTTATTAAATGTCCGCTTAAACGGATGGTAAATGAAAGACACGAACGGGTTTTACCGAGATTTCTGCAAAACTGAAGTGTTTGTACTATCACGGGATGACTCAGGGGCGCCACTGTAGTCGAACGTGATAGGGGGATGTCAAGTGGTTACAACGAGATTCAGGGACGCCTGAATCGGATTGTAACGACGCGAGATCAACATGAATGTTGTGATGGAAAGAGAAAAGTGTTGAAAACCTAAGAATTTGAAACAACGTTAAGATTTGTGAAATTGTTTTGTGCGGTGATCTTGTACCCCATGCTATGGGAAGATACCCGACCGAAGTGTATGTCGGTCTGGTATGTTGTTTGTGTGACTTGTTTGAAGCCGTGCCTCCAGCGGGAGTTGGTTGTTTGTGTGAGACGCACAAGTGTGCGGGCTTCTCTGCTTACTTGAAGTATTATATATGGCTACTAAGCCTAAAGTTTACTGTTGGTCCGAGTTTGACCCTTGTGAAAGCGTGTGAACCTTTTTGCTTTAAGCGAACTGTTTATTCGAAATCCGAGTAACTGAACATGTGCGTTATCCGTGTAGTGGATACACGACTTGTCTCACGTCTACATTCGAGAGGCACTAGAGGTCGCCCAGCCGGGGGCCAGGGGCAGCCACCCGCCATTGAGCAGGCAGGTGCAGCGAGTGCCCAGGGTGACTTCGTTGAGGATCACATGAGAGTATCTTTTCCGACGTTCTAGCTGGAGGGAGATGCATACCATGAATGGTATATTGAAGAGGTATGAGTTGGGAATGATTTTCAGTTGCTCAGAGGACGGTTCCTAGAGCAGTACTCCCCACAGTTAGCCCGGGAGGACAGGTATCAACAGTTCCTGGAACTGCGTCAGGGGGGGATGTCGACCTCTGAGTACGAGACGAGAGTTACTTCCTTATCCCGCTTCGCACCGGAGGTAGTGCTGACCGAGATTCACCGCTGTAGACGGTTTGAGGGAGGGATTCGCCCCGCGTTCGTGGAACAGGTTACCGTAGTCAGGACCCGAGTGTATTCGGAGCTGGTGGATCAAGCACCAACAGTGGGGCGACGGTTCCGTGAGACCACCAGAGCCCGGGGAAGCATGCCGAGACCGAGCGGTTTCTTAGGGCCGACGGAGGTCCGTGATCCACGGAGACAGAGGACCTCAGGATTCTTCCGACCTCAGACTCAGTCTGGTAGGGCAAGACAGGACAGGTCGGTGGCGTCGACCGGACCCGCCGCATCGGAGCGACCACCAGTATGTTACTTTTGCCACCAGTCAGGCCATCGGAGCCGAGATTGTCCGTGGGACGGCACGCGTCGATGCCGTACTTGCGACCAGGTCGGACACTTGGCGAGACAATGCCCCGTCTCAGGTAGTGAGCGGACATACTACTACTGCGGCAGACTTGGACACCTCTTCACCGTGTGCCTTGACCGAGTTGGAGGAGGACCCGTGCAGCGACTAGAACAGCCGCATTCAGGCCAGGCACCTTCTTTCCGCCAGCGTCAGACTCAGGCTACGATAGCCCCGCGTTAGGCGGCGGGGGCACCAGCACAGAGACAGCAGCCGAGGACTTCACAACAGTTGACAATTCCACCACCACTGAGAGGAGGACCTCCTACTCAGCAGAGCCGAGTGTACGCGATTGCCGGGCCCCGAGCTGAGGGAGTTGTTTCCGATCATGAGATCGCTTAGAGTACTAGTTTACCTTTTGAATTTTGGTTATTGTGTTTGATGACACTTGAGTTTTACACTTGTTTGTATTGTTTCGTGGTTACTTTATGTTGGAACGGAACCTAAAACTGTTAAGCCCACCCGTACCTTAACGCGCCGACTGGAGGCGTGGTAGTCCCGACTAGTGTCGGTGTGAGTTTGAAAGTGGAGTAACATACTGTCTCGTCCTTAAAAGAACTTGTCGTACCGAAAGTTCTTTTCCTTCTTCGAGCAGGTTGATCGAGTCTTAAGAACCGAATTGTGAAATACCTTACGTTCATCAAGATCTATCAACAAAGAGTGCCGAGCAGTGAAGAGCCGCAACAATGACCAATAAACAGTCCGACCGGTCACGAGAGATGACCGAGTGATGATAAGATCAGAGTGGCGCAGCGGAAGCGTAGTGGGCCCATAACCCACAAGAGTCGCAATCTCCAGCTTCTTCTACCCCTGCTGGAAGATTGAAGTCTTAAGAGTCGAACCTGTTGTCTTGACACCCGGGGTAATGGGCGGAGGATTGACGAATTTGTGCTGTTCGTGTGAGGTTAGAGTAATGTGTGTTGCCCTAAAGTTCTTCCAGAGGAGCCGACCGGATGGCCGCCAGTTCACTAGTTCAGACTCAGAATTGACCTGAAGCCAGAGAGACGCCGACATCCTTGGAACATGCAGATTCACGCCAGCAGAGTTGACCGCACCGAACGTCAGTCCGAAGAGCCAGATCGAAGGAGGACCTGTCCGAGCACGTCGTCGTGAAGACTACAGCACTCTTCAAGAAGGAGAGGAGCGGAGCGTCGAGGAGGCATGAAGACCACCGGAAGCTGGACCGAATCAAGATGAAGACCTGATACCTAGTGCCGACGCGATAGAGTTTTAGAAGAAGATGGTCAACGACGGCGACACCAAGGATCGTATCATGTAGCGGATCGAGGAGAGAGTTTGTGCCGCGCATCAGTGAAGAAGATGTGTTACGAGAGTCACGTCATTCACACCGCACAGTACAGTCAAACAACATCGAGAGATACAACGACATCAAGCGACTTTTCCAGCGGAGCAGAACGCGGAGAATGAGAACCGAGTGTCAAGACGTACCTTTGGCAGCAAGGGAAGGGCGAACGCCAACGTCCCACGATGACTAGTGCAACCACTAAGCGTACGCCGTAGAAGTGAGAGCACCTCACGTTGGGATCCGAAAACAGTTAGCCGAGTGCGACTACCACAAACTTCCAGGCCAGTAACAGGATGGCACCGAACGAAGCATTGTTTGGTAGGTCGGGTCTTGTGCCCATGCAGGGCACAATGAGAATTAAGAGTTGACCAGTGACTGGTCCTATGTTGTTTGAAAGACGATTGAAGAAATACGCGCAAGGTACCCCCAAAGACCGTTCAAATCATTGAGCGGTTGTTCCAAAACTGGCAGTGATTATGAGATCTTTTGTATTGATGAATGCTTTTGTGTAATTGCTTTTTTGTATATTTGTTTGTGGTTGGTTATGTCAGAACAGCGTTTGAGTTCTGGTGTGAATTGTCCCTGTTTCGGTTACTAAGTGTGTAGTGGAGAAGTTACGTCTACGTGTGGTTCCGACTTTGTCCGACTCCCGGAGTATTCCGGCACGAGACCTATACCGACGGGGAATACCAGTATGGATGTCTAGACCGATGTCGTGTGTTCCGGTGTGATACATATACCGACGAGGAATTCCGGTATAGGGTATTTAGACCGAGGTTGTCTGTGGCGGTACGATGTTTATACCGATGCAGGGTTCCGGTATAGGATATCTAGACCGTTACCTGTTATTCCTTAGTGTTTGGGTGTTAACCGACGTGTTGGTTGTACTCGGTGATTCTTTGAGTTTTGGTTTGAATTTTTGCTTGGTGAAATTGTGAACTGTTTAGTAAGGCTTTTTTCACCGCCAAGTATTGCGTTTGGGTAACTAGCGCGATCAAGTGAAGAACGTTTAAACGAAGGTTGCGTTGTTCAGAAACGATTGAAGACCGTGCAGAGCCGACAGAAGATTTACGCAGATGGAAGGCGCAAGCCTCTTGAGTTTCAGTTGGTGATCAGATATTTCTGAGGGTGAGCCCGAAGAAGGGCTTACTGCGGTTCAACCGCGGCGGAGGCAAGTTGTCCCCGCGATTTACGGACCTTTTGAGGTCTTGGGCAGAGTTGGAGCCGTAGCTTACCGCCTTGCATTGCCACCCAGCTTGGGAACGTGCATAACGTTTTCCACGTTTCCCAACTGCAGAAGTACACCGCGGACCCCTCTCATGTTATCGAGTGGACGGACATCGAGGTAGCTGATGATGTCTCGTATGAGGAGCATCCCGTCAGGATTGTGGATACGGGAGAGAAAGTCTTGCGTGACAAGACTATTCCTCTGATCCGAGTGTAGTGGAAGCACCTGGGAGCGCGAGGACGAGATGCGGGAGAAGTACCCCCACCTGTTCGATCCCTGAGGTACGTCCGTTTTAAATTTCGGGGATGAAATTCCTTTAAGGGGCGAGAGGTTGAAGACGAGCTTGGGAATCGTTCTGCGAAATGAGGAGCGAAGGGTCGTGAATCTAGGGTTAGGGGCGCCGAACTGGGTTGGGCCTGGTGCTGAGGGTTTGAGCTTGATCTGCTCCGGCCCAAGACTTGAGTCTGGCCTGACCCAGCCCATTCCCCTTTCCTTTTTCTTTTTTTTTTCTTTTTTTTTCTTTTTTTTCTTTTTGTTTCTTTTTGTTTCTTTTTTTAAACCGATCCAAAATTCGACTCGTTCTCCAACCCAACGACACTCCCAACAATAAATTAACGAAAGAAAAACCTCGGTCTTTACAGTCTACCCCCCTTAAAGGAATTTCGTCCCCGAAATTTAAAACGGATGTACCTCAGGGATCGAACATGTGGGGGTACTTCTCCCGCATCTCGTCCTCGAGCTCCCAGGTGCTTCCACTGCACTCGGACCAGAGGAATAGTCTTCTCCGACCTCATCCACCGTGACAAACCCCAACACCAGAAATCCTCTCCCTTCTTCTTCCTCGTCAAATCATTTCCTCCCCGGATTCGACTTCCCCGTCGATCCTTTCACCGGTTTTCTCACGCGCGCGAGCTAGTGATGGGTGTGGTCGGAGAGCGTCGTCGGAGCTCTTGCGTCCAGATCTGGAGTTATCGCGCCAGCGAGCCCCTTTGGTCGTCAGATCTGTACGGGAGAGCTCGTATCTTGCCCCAACCACCATTCCCATCGTCACCCGAGCCCTGACGCCGTCGCCGCCTTCGAAAGCAATCCGACCTCGCCTCTGCCGCCGTCGCCGGAGCTGGCCAGAACCCTAGCCGTCGTCGCCTCCGTTCATGTCTCAGGCCAAGCGACGGGCCTGGACCAAAACCGAGCTACGGACGGGCTTGGGTCAGACCTTGAGTTGGGCCTCGGGCCTGGGCCTCGGACCGGACCTGGGCCAGAATCAGGTCTGGGCTCCAACTCGAGTTTGGGCCTTAGGCCCGGACTTGAACTGGATCCTGGACTCGGATCTGGACCCGGGTTTGGGTCAGGCTCGGGTCGGTTTCGGATCCGGTTTCCGGATTCGGGCCGGGTTCGGCAGTTTTAAAAATAATTAATTTAATTATCATTTGGACTAAAATCAGTTAAATCAAGGACTTATCAGTTAAATTAAAAGACGAACATTTAATTTAGAGGACTGCTCTATCTGGACCAGGACTGATATTGAACCTTACCTGTTAAACCCAGACTTGGACTTTGCCCGAGAAGACCGGAGATAGGCCCAGACGTCAGCAGCTAGGAGACGTAGCTGTTGGTTCTTCTTGAGGTAGGGAAACACCGTAAACTCCACTCCTAATTTAAGAATGCTAATAGTATGCCTATAGGATAATTAATAACCGGAAAGGTCCTAGTTTGCACATAAGATGTGATTCACTAGAATAACCGCTTTTCAATTATAATAATAACTGGACGAGTCTTAGTACGCATATAGGATGTGATTCACTAGATTACTCGCTTTCAATATTTTGGGAAATTGCCGTGGTGGTAGAATGGCCATGTCAAGCCTTAGGATTGCTTGTTGATTGTAATTATTGATGTTTGTTCGCCTTAAACCGATGCATGTTCCGTTCTTAGGATAAGACAAGAGTCAAACTAGGTTAATTGAACCTTGATGATTGTAATGTGATTGGTTGATCCGCGTTATGATTGATTGCGTGAATGTTTGAATGTAATGTGATTGATTGCGTGAATGTTCGAATGTGATGTGATTGATTGAGTGAATGTGTGAATGTGTTATGATTGTGCCTAATGTTATGATCGGGTGATTGATAGACCGATGGGACGGGTTTGGTAAGTTGAGTCAGTAAGCTTGGTTGATAGTATGAGTTGTTGTGGTGTACCTTGTTGGGAATTGTGTGCCTTTGTTGTTTTACTTACCGGTGTTATTTTTGGGCTGATATCCGATTGAGGGGATAACCCGGTCCGATACGTTACATTGTTGCTTCACCCCGATGCTACATGTTCCGGGAAGACCTAGACCGAGGGACATTCCGGTATGGTGTGTTATTGTCTTATCCGATACTACGTGTTCCGGAAAGACTGGTTCCACCCCGATGCTACGTGTTCCGGGAAGACCGAGGCCGAGGGATGTTCCGGCACGGTACTTTATTGTCTTATCCGATGCTACGTGTTCCGGAAAGACTGGTTCCACCCTGATGCTACGTGTTCTGGTAAGACCGAGGCCGAGGGATGTTCCGGCACGGTACTTAATGTCTCATTCCGATGCTACGTGTTCCGGAGAGACTCACTTTATCCCGATGATCTATGGTACTTTGGGGACATTTTCAGGGACTTCCGAGAACGTACGTTCCTAGGGAACTTTTTCGGAAATCTCGATGATTGTGTTTCCTTCCGGATCGAGGGCATCCTGATATTATGTACTAGTCAGTGTACGGATCAGAGTCTTGAAATTTAATATTAAACGTTTCAGTATTGTGTACTCTTTAATTAAGTCCTTTAACAAATTCGTTTTCTTTCCTTTGTTATCCTCGAGTATTATCTTCACTAAAGTATTACATTCGTTATTTTCCGTTGATTTCCTTGAGTGTTACCTTCTTAAAGGCATTGGAACTTGTATTGATCTATATTTACTACACCTTTCGACTAATCGTTCTAATTTTAAGCTATGATTACTTATCTAACTGATTTTATGCCTTCACGGGGTTATTTTACTTTATTGCTTTTTCCTACTGAGCGTAAGCTCACCCCCCCTTCGTGTTTACTGTTGTTTTACAGGTTTCCTTGCTGAGTAGGTTGTAGGATGTCTCAGGGCTCGGGAGCTCACTGAGGGTTCAGGTGTCGCTATTAGAGACGTACCATCTTATTCTTGTATTAAACTTGTTGTCTTTATTACATTTTGAGCTTTTGACTCGTTGGTTGAATTTGGATTACACCCTTTTCGAAATTTCTTTATTTAAGTTTACTTTAATTATTGTTACTTATCTTTCTTTCGAGTTCACGTCTCGAGTCCGGTCAAAACCGGATTTGGGGCGTGACATAATAGCATGGTGTCATGTGGACAAGTGTCCATTTTTCTCTTCACCAATTCACTAATTTAATCATTCCCGCTTCGTTTCAACTCCGATTAGCTTCAAAGTTGCACCATTATTTTTGATTTTCCAATGGCTTTAAATCAAGATCATTCATGAATATATTTTGAAGCACGAAGATAAAATTTATATTGAGGTGATAAAAAATAATGTTCAATGTTGGTAAATTTTCACTAACAAATGTTTTATGCCGGGGTATCATACTAGTGCTAAATGTTGATATAAAAAACATGTACTGAGGTGATAAAAAACAATTAATGAGGTGATAAAAAATGTGTTCAAATTTGATAATAAGTGTGATAAACTAGAGTTTAGTGTTGATAAAAAACATGTCATGGAGTGATAAAAACATGCAATTTAGTGATAAATATAGTGTTTCATGTTGATAAAACTAGTGCTTAGTGTTCATCAAAAAACATTTGATGAGGTAATAAAAATCATGTTCGGTTTTGAAAAATGAGGTAATAAAACTAGTATTCAGTGTTGATAAAACCAGAGTAAAGTGTTGATAAAACCAGTGTAAAGTGTTGATAAAAATTACCCAGATATAATTTCTTTTTAAATCATCCCCGAAATAATTTATTTTTTTCTTGCTTTAAAACATCTCACCACTGATCTTGATAGAAAGCTCTTAAAAAAACAAAGATATTGAAGCAAGTTTGAAGCCAATCAGAGTTCAAACAAAGTAAGAAAAATTAAATCATGTTTAGTTTTGAAAAATGAGGTGATAAACCCAGTGTCCAGTGTTGATAAAACCAGTGTAAAATGTTGATAAAACTAGTGTAAAGTGTTGATAAAAATTAGGGAAAATTTCACTTTAATACCCTGCCAAACATTTAATTTCACTTTGATACCCTAGCATAAATTTTTATCACTTTCATACCCTGACCAAAATTTTAATTTCACTTTCATACCCAGTCGTTAACTTTCTGTTAGTTTGGATGGAAAAAGTTAAAAAGACCATAATACCCCTAACTATTCCTCAAAATTTCAAACTCATGCCATTGAACTCAGAATTAAAAAATAAGTGAAAAGACAATAATACCCTTCATTGATAGGGTATTAAAATGAAAATTTCACTATTTTTAAAATAAAATCATTTTTTTATAAATTCAGTTTTTATTTATGAATAATATTTTTATTTTTCGAAAATTCAGATTTTAATTTAAAAATACATAAAAATCAGTTTTTTTTAAAAAAATTTATTTAAGAAAATTATTTTTATTTTCAAAAATTCATTTTTTAATTTAAAAATACATAAAAATCAGTTTTTTATTTAATTAATATTTAATTATTTTGATTTTTGATTTTTTCTACCCAAAACCCTTTTTCTCTCTCCTCCTCATCTTTGTCTCTCTCTCCTCCTCATATGTATTCAAACCCTAATACTAAGTTATTTGTTTCACAGCCACCACCTCATGTTCTCTCTTTCACCATTACATCAAACCTTTCATCTCCTCCCTCGTGTTCTTCTCATCTTTAACCTTGCTTCATCTTCATCCTCCTCTCTTCGTCTTCACGGTCGGAGCTCTGGCAGCGGGCGACGACCTTGGGTGGTGGCGGAGTAGGCGAAGAGGCAGCGGCGGCAGAGCTCCTCCTCGCGGGATTTGCAGACGTCGAGCACAAAGGAATCTCACCGGAGGTTGAACTGATGGTTCCGATCACGCAGATTTGAGAGGAGGGGTGGCGGCGAGCATCGTGCAGTTGTGAATGGAACTGGAGGAGCGACGAGTTGCAGAACAGAGGGGAACACAAATCCCAAACAATCAAAGCACTAGGGTTGAAGACGATTTGGGGAAGAACAAATCTGCCACGAAAGCTCGGGAGCACTTGTTCTCTTTCATCAGATCTGGGGATTTTTGCAGATTTTTTTTAATTTGTTAGATGGAATGGTATGATAAGTGGGAATGGTATAGGTTGCAGATTCAATGGGTGTGGGTTGCAGATAAAATGGGAATAGAATTTTGATTTGTCTGGAATGGAGATGATGAAGCGGGTGTGTGGGTGTGGGTATGAAATTGAAAAAAATTTAATATTTAAAAAGTAATTAAAATAAATGAAAAAATAGTAAAAGAAAAGATTTAAATAATACGATTTAAAATATAAATTTTTATATTATTTTTTAAATAAAAACTTAATTTTTAAAAATAAAAAATGAATTTTTATTTTTATAAAATGATTTTGAAAAAAATAAAGATATGATAATTTTTTTTTTAAAAAACAATAATTTATAAAACTAAATTAAAAAATAATAATTTTTATGTATTTTTAAATTATAATATGAATTTTTGAAAATAAAAATAATTTCCTTAAATAAAAAATGAATTTATAAAAAAAACTGATTTTATGTATTTTAAATTAAAATATGAATTTTCGAAAAATAAAAATAATTTTCATAAATAAAAAATGAATTTATAAAAAAACTGATTTTATTTTAAAAATAGTGAAATTTTCATTTTAATACCCTAACAATGAAGGGTATTATTGTCTTTTCACTTATTTTTGAGTTTTGAGTTCAATGGTATGAGTTTGAAAATTTGAAGAATAGTTAGGGGTATTATGGTCTTTTTAACGTTTTCCATCCAAACTAACAGAAAGTTAATGGCTGGGTATGAAAGTGAAATTAAAAGTTTGGTTAGGGTATGAAAGTGATAAAAATTTATGGTAGGGTATCAAAGTGAAATTAAATGTTTGGCATGGTATTAAAGTGAAATTTTCCCTAAAAATTACCCAGATATAATTTTTTTTAAATCAGCCCCAAAATATTTTTTTCGTTCTTCAAAATATATTCATGACTGATCTTGATGGAAAGCCATTGAAAAAACAAAAATATTGGCACAAGTTTGAAGCCGATCAGATTTCAAACGAAGCGGGAAAGATTAAATTTGTGAGTTGGTAAAAAAAATGATAGTTTTACCAAAAAAAACTCCTACAACTTACCAAAAAAGTGCTGTTTTTTTAGTCAACAAGTCAACAAATCAATTGCATCTCATCCATCCATTCTTAAATTGGATGGCTTGGATTGGTTCGCACGGGTTAAGAGGTGATTTCTATTTGATTTCTTCTCTTATTATTAATACAAAAACGTTCTCACCATAGCTTGGACCACGATAGCTTGGACCATCCAATGATCTCTTCATCACAACGACAGTGGCAAACTATGAACTCCTTTCTCTAGTTTCTTTGGTGGGTTACCTCTATCGACCTCGACGATTGACCCTTTCGGGGCTGATCAGGTGACCATGGGAGGCCTAGTTGTCACTGCCCAAGCAATGGCGGTCCATTCTCCGATGGAGCGGTAAGGCACGCGGGAGTGGTAGGGCTTGCTCAGGCTCACATCCGCGAGGTACAAGCGAGAGGACCCCGACCACGATAACACCGCGTGGTAGAGATTCCAGAGGTGCGACGTAAAACCTCCCTAAATAAGGTGATGTAGAAAATGGAGGTGATGTTGTCGGGTATTCGGATCCCAGGCCCGGATCTACCAGGGAATCCGATTCCGAACCTCCATGACTGGCGATGGGGATCCATCGTAGTGGAGGAGGATCTAGGTTCCAATGAGAGGATGAGGAGCTGGGGCGGCGAGGAGTCTCCCACGGAGAGGATAAGTATTGTATTGGAGCAGGGTCGGTGGTGGCAAAATTGTAGACGAGAGACAAATTTATTGTCGATGGGCCTGGTCTGTTTGGTGTGGGCCGATGGGAGTTTCCATTGGGTCGGGTTAAGGTGCCCTTGAGACGGACAACACAAGGCGCTCCTGGGCTGGTTAATGGGCCTCAGGCTAGAGGTGAGTCAAGGAATGACGGAGGGCCGAGGAGCAGATGGATTGTGGTAGCCGAGGTCGGCCCCCCCTTGTGTAAAGGGAAGTGGATGAGCTGGGAGCCAGGATGGGGGATTTGGGCAGCCAGGAAGTTGTTGTGCCTCCAACAGTGCTTTTTGGTCGTGGGTTCAATTTTTCATATGCAATGGTGGCTCGGGTAATGTCACCCTAGACGTTCTTTTGACAATCCCTAGTGGATTGGATGGATGATCTATTACAATTGTCTGACATGGTGGCTAGACCACTAGAAGATGGAGTAGTATGTTTCTTTTTCTACTCGGCAAGGGAGAGAACCCAGGTGCTGATAGGTGATCCATGGCGTTCAGGAGAGATATAGTCATATTCGCAGGCTCACTCCCACAAATACGCCCTCGAGATAATCTTCTCCCATTTCTCAGTATGCGCCCGAATATCCAACCTTCATGTCGGGACATAGAATCAAGGTGTTAGGTTCCGCTAGATGAACTCCTTGTGCATCTATCATGAGGTGGATGGGGACGCGGACATAATGAGATGGGACGACTACATGATGATCTGCGTCCGAGTGGACATCATGCTACCGTTGTAGAGCCAGATTTAGTTTAGACTCTCTAAGTCGGAGGTACAGTCTCTTTTGCATATATCTTATGAATGCTTACCATACCACTATTATGGTTGCAGTTGTGTTAGTCATCTGGTGTCAGATTGTCATACGGGGACGGGGGACTGGAGACCTCTCTGATCCCCAATGGATTTGAGACTGACAGGCTCTAGAGCCAAACGCGACAGAACAACCTCGGGACCCAACTGATCTTACTCACAGGGATCCTCAGATCTACCTACTCCAAAAAAAATTCCCATGTTTAACCTTGTACCGGGGATCAGAAGGGGAAGGGTAAATTGGTGGAGGAAGAAGCCTTGTCCCCAGGCTGAGTCAAATTGTTTCCTGTCAGGAATGTTCATCCGTCCCAGGGTCCTATTCCACAAGTCAGTTCATTTCTTGTTATGGGGGAGCGCCCGAGTTTCCCTGGTGAATCCTTTTTACGGGTAAGTTGGCCTTAGGATCCTCTGGACCAACCCGAATATCCTCCAACTCACACCCTCGGAGTCGGGCAAAGGAGCAACGAGAGGGACCTAGGGAGCTTGCAACCTTTTCTTTTCTAGTATGACGGAAGTGTCCGACATGGGGCATCCATGACCTAGAGTCAGAAGGCTCATCATGCACCGATGGGGTGTATCATACAGTGGAGGGGGCCTCAAGCACCCTCGCCTTTCTTAATGAGGAGTTCGTGGTCCAGTGGCAGGTCGGCCGTCAACACCTCCCCCTTTTTGGATGTAAGGTGGCAGTGGTTCCACTAAGTTCTTGTAGGACACTCTCCTACCATCTCGGAGGCCAGCACTCTCGTGTTTTGGGGGCCTTAATTTATCAATTCAGGGAGGACGACGCACGCTGGAAACCAGGGAGAGTCTTCAGTCTGCCTCGGTGCTAACCTGAAAAAGGGTAGACTCTGCCCTAGCTCCCAGTTTGGATTCGTTGTATCTGTCTCCTTAGACGCTACCGCAGAATCCCTTTCTGAACATTTCAGGGGAGCAGTTCAATTACTTGAGCAATTTTATATTCAGTTTGGGGATCATTTTGTCAGTACTTTTATTGTTCACTTTGTGGTGTACACTTTAGGTTAGACGATTTTCTCTAATTTAGATTATCTCTCCGTATGTCACTAAAAAACGTAAAGGGTGATATTTAAGAAAGTTGTAAGGCTATCCACAGTAGCGTCGATTCCTGAGGTCGAATATGTGGGTCTAAACCATATCGGATTCGACAGATTCTACAATGGAGTATCGGATTTGGAGGGTCGAATCTGACCAAAATCATACGTGTAAGGATCAGATTCATTGAGGGAGGAGAGAGAATTGTGAGGGGGTAGAGAAACAACGGTCGATGAATCTGCAGATTCGGAAGACGTCGATTCGCCATGAGAGAGAAAATCAGAGACGAAACGTTACCAATTTCTTTTCTTGTTAGTTTCTACTATTATTTCGACTCCCAATGTAAAAGGTCTAATTGAAAAATGGATCCCCCAATTAGAGCCATACACCTGCATACATAAGACTTCTTTCAATAATTTCTTTTTTTTGAAGCGGGAAAGAGGTAGTTGTATTACGATTTCATATCATGATTACAAAGAGGGACATAACAGTCCCGGATATCAGCTTTTTGTCCCAACCGGCCGTAGCCCGTCGGGCGCACATGGTTCCATACATATAGTCTGCTTTGATTCGCAGATCCGAACTCAAGAGTTCCTCTATCCAACGGTACAAGGAAATAACAAGCCAAAGTCCTAAACTTATTGAGCCAAAAGGTTATTCGACCTAGCATAGTGAATAACCAATAATTTATTCGACCTAAAACAGGGTAAAAAGTTAGCACACGATCGAAAGAGCAAACTACCAAATCTGCGATGCCAGTTCTTCTAGGCCACGTGCCATTGGAGCGATCTGGTATCGTCAATTCTTCGTCTTGATTCGCCTGGATCTTTCGAAGTAGTGCAGAAGACGAGAACAACGATTTGACCCGCAACGGTTTGTTCGAGATCGAGGGTCCCGACTTCGGGTGCCGTGGAGACAGACCCCGACTTATCGTCCTTCCTCCCGGATCCCAGATCCATCGAGGGAACGGACCCATACCGGCGTTAGGTGGCTCTGGGGCGGGAGGCTGCTGCAGATGGAGGACGGCGCATGGAACCCGTAACCCGGAGAGTGGCAGGAGGGCCACGGTGGCTGAGAGACGTCCGGGAAACAGAACGCGGGCTGAGAGGGCGGCTGGTGGGCGGCAATGGACGGCGGCGGCGAATCCTAAATAGGATAGAAGGAACTTCACCTGAAGGTAGTGGAGAGCTTTGAAGCTAGGGGTTCGATGGTGGAAACAGGGAGCTGCCATGGAGGAGGGTGGAGAGGGACTGCGCGCAGAGAGAATTAGGTTTCTCTCTGCCGCTGCCCACGCAGTCACTCTAACTAATTAACACTATTTTTGAATATTTTATTTTTTCAATAATTTCTTATAGCCTTACGAAATATGCTGATCATATTTAAACGGTTCATGATATTAGCCTTTATTTTATTCATTTGTACTTTGGGAAGTACAATTTATTTTGGCACTCACGATATGATTTTAAGAACATTCACAGTAGGGTTAAAATTTTCGATGTCGGATGCTGATTCAACAATAACGGCTATACTCAACCATTGACTCGATGGGTGAAGAAAATAAATTTAAATAACAAGTCCAATAAAACCTCTCAATCCAAACTCGCGAAACGCTAGCCGTCGTCTTCCTTAGTCTCTCGTCTCCGCTGGTGACGGCCCTGCCTCTGGCGGTGGCTGTTGTCGGTGGACACTTGCCCCTTCCCCTTCATCCTCTTCTTCCCTAAGCTCTGTTTTCTTCTTCTCTGGTTTGTGGGTTCGCGATTGACGGTTTATCGGACTCGACCCTTCGTGCTTTTGGGAGGAGCGTCTCTGGTCGTCTTCTTGCTCGTGGCCGGTTGTCTCTCGGTGAAGGGAAGTCGTTTTCTTGCCACGCTTTGATTGGCCCTGCTTTAGTCTGGTTGTGCACTTTCGTCTCCTGACTTTTGGATAGGAGCTTCGGTTGCAGCTTGTTTCGGCTTCTGGATGGGCTTCTCACGCCGGCGTCCTGTTGCTGTTCCTTCCTGGGTTACAGATCTGGAAGCTCGGGGGTGTTTTTGTTCTTGTTGAGTCGGTGTGGGTCTGAAGCCAGGTAGGGCTCGGTTCGGACCGGCCCAGGTCCTGTATTGTTTGGGCCGGGTCGGTTCAGGACGGGTCAGGCGGGTCTTGTGGCTGGTGGGCTGGGTCGGGTCTAGGCCTTACTAGACTGGGCCTGAAAGGTCTGGGCATGTCTGGTCTGGGCTTGTGGTCTGGTCCTGACTGGTCTAGGGCTGGTCTAGGTCTGCCCTAGGGTTCTCGCTTGGTTTTCGCCGGACTCGGAACTTGTTCTCGGTAGAAATATCGGTCCTCTTCTTTGGCCCTTCTCGGTGTTGTCCGATTCAGGTTTTGGAGGGATGAGTACGGGCTCCATTGTCTGATCCGTCCCTCACGGACTCAAGGGTGGAGCGTCTTTCGGATCATTGGAGGTTTCTAGTTCCGGCTCTGGTCGTGGGACACGCTTCTTCATCCTCCTGGGTGGGGATCGTTGCGGAGCTGTTCTTCCTTCTTTCGGTGACTCTTCTGCTTGCCTGATGTTTCGCTCCAGATCCGGTCGTGAGACGCGCTTCTTCATCCTCCTGGGTCATGATCGTCGTGGGTCTAGTGGTACATCGTGGTACTTATACAGGTATATCCCTCTCTGCAGCTTAAGTTTTGTGTCCCCGCTTTGCCCGTTTATCGATTTTGGTTTGATATGCATCTACTTCCTTCCACTTTTGTGGTTAGGACTTGCCGGTTTAAGGTGTTGGCCGCCGGTGAGGGTTTAGGCCTTTATGCCTTTCAGTTGTTTTCTTACACGATTCGCTTTAGGGGTTTAAGTGTTCTGGTGGGTATTACTCATCAGGACTGTCTTTATCGCTTTCGGTGTTGACCGTCGATGTGTTAGTGCTTGTCCTCAAGTCTGTGTGACTGTTGATGATACTAATGAGACAGGGTGCTTTACTTGCTTAAGCCGTTTTTTGGTTGTATATCAGTATCGCTTGTGCTTAATGGTTGACAAATCAGGGTTAAAGACCTTTTACTTTTTTGAGCGCTTCATGGTTGTAAAATTCGGGTGTTGGGACCTTTTTCCTTTTTTTCGGTTGTTAGCTTCAGGGTCTGTGTACCCTTTCATTGCTTCAGGGTCTGCGTGCCCATTCTTAGCTTTAGGGTCTGCGTACCCATTCATAGTTTCTGGGTTTGCGTACCAATTCATTTCTTCAGGGTCTGCGTACCTATTCTTGGTGGTTGTGGGTCTTCCCCGGTGTGGGGCTTCAAGGTCTACGTACCCTTTCATAGCTTCTGGGTCTGCGTACCCATTCATTTCTTCAGGGTCTGCGTACCCATTGTTGGTGGTTGTTGGTCTTCCCCGTGTGGGCCTTCAGGGTCGCGCGTACCCATTCTTAGCTTCTGGGTCTGCGTACCCATTCATTTCTTCCCGGTCTGCATACCCTTTCATAACTTCAGGGTCTGCGTACCCATTCATAGCTTCGAAAGTTATCTTATTTGTGGTGGTCTGTTTATTGTTGGGGAGTCTGTAGTTAGACTCTCTTAGTTGTACTCATCTTTCTCCTTGAGAGAGGTTTAATTTAAATTTGCATTCGCTGATAAAAAAAACAATAATGGCTATTGTTGACGCCAACATTATTGTAGGAGCACAAAGTTGACATTGAGAGTGCACAGTGCAGCGAACCGGAACGCGAACCGCAAACCGAACTATGATTTTGCGGTTTGCGGGTTGCGAGTCGTGCCGCTATGGCGCGTGTTTTTTGCGACTCGCAAACCGCAAAGTCGCGGTTCGGTCCCCGGATCGCGACTCGCGAACCAGAACAACGGTTCGCGGGCCGTTTGTTCTGGTTCGTTGCCTCCGCCAATCAGGGCGTGACACGTGGCCCTTTGAAGAAATTTTTTTTTTGACCGTTGGCAACTGTGAAAAAAAAAACTTCAACCGTTGGCTCAGTAATCTCGTCGTTGGAGAAAGACACCGATGGCGGTACATGCTCGAACACTAGGGGAACCCTCTCACCACCTTGCTCCATCGCATCAAAGCAAGACTGAGTGCTCTATTATGTGATTTCAATGCTCTATTCTTAGATTGTCTCAGACCTGGCTAGCCTGTTCTTCATAGGAAGCCAACCTAGCTGGAACACAATTCATCGCTGGTTGAAAGCTTCCTTTATACCCACAAACAGAATCACTCGACGTCCCTAAGCCCGTGCTCTACTTCAAGCTGATTTCTTTACTGACTTTCCTACTTCTAGAAAAAGCAATGAATAGATGATATTTGTTCACCTTTAGGCCATTCAAACAGTCAATCGCTTGAGCCGCCGACTCCTTCACCCGAAATCTTACAAAACTATAAAAATGGCCTTGTGATTTGGACGACTAAGAGAAACCGAGGGGACGACCTCTCCAAATGGTTCAAAAGTGTGCATGAGCCAGTCCTCCGTGTGCCATAAGGAAGGTTGCAGACAAACAGTTCTTCCTCTATGACCTGTCTCCGTAATCCGGTCCTAAGCTTGATCGACGGTAACTCCAAACCATCAACGACTTGCACAATCTGATGAACAGCGCGCTTCCTTCTCTTCCTGGGTCGACGAATAAGGTTGTCTGTAGATTTTGGATCGCATCGTCCTTCGCAATAGAAGCCAACTTTTACGACAGGGCTACAACATGCAACCCCTTCTTCTGACCAAGAACACGTCGACAAGGAATGACATATGGTTTTACAGATGGTTTTGTAGAAGCCTTCTTCACATAGAGGATGATCTCATAGTACGATTCATAAGAAGAGATTAGTACCAAGCAGAATGATGAAAATGACAACCGATCCATCCTTCTTCACGACCATCCAGAAGCTTCTTGACTACACTCCAGCGAGACTCCGGTCATCGAAGTTTGAGAGTTATAACCAAATATATTAATATTTTAGATTATAATACAAACATTAATATTTAATCTAGCTGAAGCTTAATTACATTCTCTTATTGATAGCGGATCCAAAAATTCTTGATAGAAGAGATAACATCTTTTATTAAAAAAATATTAAGTGCTAAGTCGATAATAAATATTTTCATACCTAATAATTCATGTGACTATATTCAAACCTCAGGTTCTAATCACCACCGAGCAGAACCTTCGGGAGAGTCAGGACGCCAAAATCCAATCGTCGAAGCAGAAAATCATCGACCCATCCGAGCTCGCCGACCACTGTTCATGGAAGAGAAAGGAGTTCTAGGACTCAATTCATCACATGAGGTCGGACTTCACCGTATGGATCAAGTACGCGTAGTGGGAGGAGTCACAAAAAGACTTCACTAGAGCCAAATCCGTCTGGGAGCGAGCTCTGTAGGTGGATTACCGGAACCACACCCTGTGGTCAAGTATGCAGAGGTAGAGATGAAGAACAAGTTCATCACTCACGCCATCAAAGTATGGGATCGAGCCGTAACTCTGTGGTGTTCGGAGGGGGCTCGTAATACTTTTCTTTACCTTCATGTTTGTACCGGTCGCGTTCCTTCTTTACAATCATATTTTGTTGAATGATACAAGTGTGCATGATATTTTACAATGTATACATTACCCAGACATGGGCGGGTCGAGGAATTATGTGCCAATGTGCTTGAAGAACTCCAAAAGCCCGTTCAACATACTTCCGAGCACCTTCTTGGAATTTACCAAACAGTTTGTGTTTGAGCTGGACAGGATGTCGAAACGTTTTCACAAATCGAATCCAATTTAGGTAAATGCCTTCAACTAAATGATAAGGTTGGTTTTATCGATTCACTTTGACCTCGTAGTACACGACATAATCACGACCGAATAAAATTTCACCAAACAAGTGTCTGTCGTTGAGCCTTTGATGTTGTTGTTGGAGCCAACAGAACCAAAATACGCATGCTAGATCCACAAATATGGTGCGACGATCTCCCTGTCCGAAGGGTCCTTGCAATGCAGTTGGAAAATTCTTCCACTTCCAATGCATGTAGTCAAGTCACCAATCATGCCCTAGAACCTTTGTCGGTAACCCGATTCCAATAGTCGGGTCAAGTCTTCCGCATGAAGTGTTCTCTCGTACTCTTCCATAAGTACCTTGACAACTTCCTTGCAGAATCGTCGCACACATTCGAGTATCGTGCTTAGACCCATTTGAAATCTCTCGTCCAACGAATAGGCCAAGAACCTATACGCTAGCATTCGTATTACGGAAGTGCATTTTCGTTATGTAGATAAAATGAGCCAACCGAAAGTGTCCTTCTTTTGGACGAAGCAGTCGTTATGCGTCATAACCGTGTCCATCTATCACCCGTGTGAAAAGGGCTCGGATCATCCTGAATCTACGTCTAAACATGTCGGGTCCGTAAGTCGGCTCGTCCGAAAAAATAGTCTCGCATTAATCATTCGTGGCACTCGACACGAGATCCGTTAATCTTTCAACAAAACGGTTCTCCGCTTTCTAACTTTTGTATAAATGCCTCTCATCCATATCTTGATCACAAAAACGATAGAAAGAGTGTAGAATTTGAGCATACAAAGAACAGAACAATCAAAATGAACTGGCATTTGGTTTGTGAAGAATACCCACGTCGTGTATTTGTTAATTGATTTATGTAAGGAAATAGGAAATAGGAAAGTGGAAAGTGGAAATAGGAAATTATAGTGTAAAGTGTAACCATGGCTTAATCGGAGAAGGTTTTGGGTATTGGGTTTTCTAAAAATAGGGTTATAGTCTCCTGAGAGAGCACATATTCTTTCTCAAAACCCCAAACCATCACCATGGCTTCGGGCACAGGTTATCTCAGGCGGCCAAGCAAGGTGAAGAACAAGACGCCGGCGACGGTTCAAATAACCGCCAAGCAGATCCTCCGGGAGCGACAGGAAGCCGAAATCCGGCCGCCGAAGTAGAAAATCGCGGACTCATCCGAGCTCGGCGACTACCGATTAAGGAAGAGGAAGGAGTTCGAAGACTCGATTCGGCGCGCGAGGTGGAACATGAGCGTATGGATCAAGTACGCGCGGTGGGAGGAGTCGCACAATGACTTGAACAGATCCCGATCCGTCTGGGAGCGAGCTCTGGAGGTGGATTACCGGAACCACGCCCTGTGGCTCAAGTATGCGGAGGTGGAGATGAAGAACAAGTTCATCAATCACGCCAGGAATGTATGGGATCGAGTCGTGACTCTGTTGCCCAGAGTCGACCAGCTCTGGTACAAGTACATACACATGGAGGAGATGCTTGGCAATGTGGCTGGTGCGAGGCAGATCTTCGAGAGGTGGGTCAATTGGATGCCTGACCACCAAGGTTGGCTTTCCTACATCAAATTCGAGCTCAGCTACACCGAAATCCAGAGGGCCAAATCGATTTTCGAGAGATTTGTCGTGTGCCATCCAAGGGTCATAGCCTGGATTAGTTATGCAGAATTCGAGATGAACAACGGCGATGTTGCTAGGTGTAGGAATGTTTACGAGCGAGCTGTGGAGAAACTAGCTGATGATGATGAAGAAGCCGAGACTCTATTCGTAGCATTCGCAGAGTTTGAGGAAAAATGCAAGGAGACTGAGAGGGCAAGGTGCATTTACAAGTTTGCATTGGATCGTATCCCAAAGGGTAGAGCTCAAGATTTGTACACAAAGTTCGTGGCATTCGAGAAACAATACGGTGATAGACAAGAGATTGACGATGCTATAGTTGGCAAGAGGAGGTTTCAGTATGAGGATCGGGTTAGGAAGAACCCACTCAACTATGATTCATGGTTTGATTATATTCGATTGGAAGAGAGCGTGGGGAACAAGGCAAGGATTCGTGAAGTCTACGAACGTGCAATTGCCAATGTACCACCAGCTCAGGGAAACCATATTGGTAGCGTTATATTTACTTGTGGATTAACTATGCTCTATATGAAGAGCTTGAAGCACGAGACATGGAACGCGCACGAGATATATATAGTGTGTGTCTAAAGGTAATCCCTCGTGAAAAGTCTCGTTTGTCAAAATCTGGCTCTTGGCTGCCCAATTTGAAATTAGGCAGTCCAATCTCGAGGGCGCACGCCGATTTTTAGAGAATGCCATTGGGAAGGCTCCTAAAGATAAGATATTCAACAAGTACATTGATATTGAACTACAACTTGGGAACATGGAACAATGTCGGGAATTATACTCCAAATATTTGGAGTGGTCTCCCGAAAATTGTTTCGAGCTCTCTAAACTACCAAAGAAACTGATGAGGAGACAACATATAGCTATAGAGGACGAGTACATTGACGCTACTAATCTCAAAATCTTGCAAGCCGCCTACACATGGAAGAAGCAAAATGTCTCTGATTAGCACGCTCCGGGCTCCATGTAGGCGGCTATTTTTATGTACACTAGTTTTGCTTTTACTTGATATTGCTTGAACCTAAATTGTATGTAAAATCCAAGTATAAACGAATGGTTCCAGAACGATTTGTTCCCTTATTTGTGGATTTTTCTTGGCTGTATCTTGTCTTTAACCAACCCCAAAAAAGAAAAGAATTCAACTTACAAAAAAGACAAATATTATAGCTCCTGAAGAGAAATCCGGCAAGAACCATGTTTTAACGTAGGAACCGCGAGAACCAATTTAAGTCACCCATTTTAAGAATGGATGGATGAGATGCAATTGAGTAGTTGACTGCAAAAAAAACAGCACTTTTTAGTAAGTGGTAAAGGCTTTTTAGTAAAACTATTATATTACTTTTTTTTAATCAATTCACTAATTTAATTTTTTCCACTTCGTTTGAACTCCGATTGGCTTCAAACTTGCGCCATTAGTTTTGTTTTTTAAAGGGATTTCTATCAAGATCAGTCATGAATATATTTTGAAGCACGAAAAAATAATAATTTCGGGGTTGATTTTTTTACAAAAAAAAAATCTGGGTAATTTTTATCAACACTTTGCTCTGGATTTATCAACACTTTTACACTGTTTTTATTAACACTTTACACTGGTTTTATCACCTCATTTTCCAAAACTGATCATGATTTTATCACCTCATCGCGTGTTTTTTATGAACACTAGCTTTATCAACACTAAACACTAGGGTTATCATTCAATTATGTGTGTTTTATCACCCCCATCACATGTTTTTTTTGAAGCAATGATTTTTTTTAATTTTCGGAGCTTGTTTTTAAAGAAATTATATCTAGGTAATTTTTATCAACATTTTGCTCTGGGTTTATCAACACTTTACACTGGTTTTATCACCCCATTCTCCAAAACTGATCATGATTTTTATCACTTCATCGCATGCTTTTTATGAACACTAGTTTTATCAACACTAAACACTAGGTTTATCATTGAGTTACGTGTGTTTTATCACCCAATTACAAGTTTTTTTATCAACGTTAAACTCTAGTGTATCACACTAATTATCAAAATTGAATATGGTTTTTATCACCTCAATATTTGTTTCTTATCACCTTATTACATGTTTTTTTATCAACATTTAGCAATAGTTTGATACTCCGATACAAAACATTTATTAGTGAAGATTTATCAACACTCAACATTATTTTTATCACCTTGATTTAAATTTTTATTTTCGTGCTTCAAAATATATTCATGACTGATCTTGATTTAAAGCCCTTGAAAAAAGAAAAATATTGGCGCAAGTTTGAAGTTAATCGGAGTTCAAACGAATCGATACATATTAAATTAGTGAATTGATTAAAAAAAAACAATAGACAATTATCCACATGGCATCATGCTATTACAATTATGCCCTTACTTGTGTGAGAAAGATGAAAGTGGCGTGTATATAGATTGGATTGGGGGTGATGATGTGACATTTTGATGAGTGTTGGATCATAGGTGAGTGTGGCTAGGATTGGTTCTCGCGGTTCCTATGTTAAGAGTGGTTCTCAATAGATTATCCCTCTAAATAATGTTATTTAGAATACAAACCATTAGAAATAAACTCGAACTGAACTTGAATTTCTAGAGGGAAAATAAATAACAATATGTTTGTATTGTATTAAATTGTAGTTATGTATATATATATTTATACAGCTATTAATCTAAGATATTATGAAAAACTATATTCTATTTAAGAAAAATCTATATTCATATTGTGATTTTCTTAAAAGCAAGGTTTTTATATGTAAGAAAACGGTATCAGGAAAAATCGGCCACACACCATAAACATTAAACTGGTATCCAGTTTGAGACGTGGTCGGCTGTGAAGAATTCTAGTTCATCCACCGAATTAGTTATCTTGTACGCTAAGGTTTTGAAATCCATAAGTAAATAAGAGCCCAACAAAATAAAATATTAGCGCTGCAACGCCTTAACAATCATTTTACTACCTTCTTATAATTAAAAACATACCCAAGATTACTATATCGTTTTCCCTACATAAGGCGATGAGATCATCAAATAAGATCTGAGTTTCTATTAGGTGAAAAGTTTTATTGTCCACGTGTTGGATCCGTAAACGCTATTTGTGTTGATTATGGAGAGATCTCCGCCACCAAAAAACACCTTCGTCGCGGCCTCAGATAGGGACAACCAGCCCTTAAACCGCGTCTCAGCCCTAACAATGACTGGTACTCCCGCGATACTTCCCTCTGTATTCGGATCCATCGCCAAGTCTCGGGGGGCAATCCCCACCATCACGAAGAGCCACACAACGACATTGAAGAGTCGCTCTTCAATGGTAAGTCAACCTCATTTGTGCCAAACTCAAATCGCGTCGACGGCTAGGATTAGGGTAAAGTTCATGTCACAATTTTAAAATGATTGCCAATTATTTTTTTGTATATTATATTATCTCATATATATTTTGAAATGACATGTGTATGTCACGTGCGGTCACGACTTATCGCATGCATGAGTTATTAACTTTACATTTAGATTGATATTTATTATTATTATTTCATTTTGTAGTCATCCATAGAAATACTTGAAGTCTACCTAAATTTTGGTAAAATTAATTCTATTAACATAGAGGTTAGAATTAAGCATATCTAATAATTAGAATAATTGTTTAGCCTTGTAATAGATTACTTCTTTTATTAACCATATAATAATGTTTATAGGTTGGGAAACAATGAAACATAAAGGACAAAATCTTATCGTTAAATTTATCATAATAATTATATTTTTATTGATAATTTTATTGTATAGAACAATTTTTTTGTTATATTAAGATCATGCAAACAAAATCTTGCTTTGCAACTTGTTATATTACCAGGGGCCAAGCGTACATAATTCTGACCCTCTGCAAGAGTATTTTTTCCCTGTAAAACAACCCATTTTTTAGACGTTACTGATACAATAAAATATCATTAAGAGTAAGTCATATTACCGTTTTCTAATTTCTCCACTGGAGCCGACTACGGTAGAAATGTTTCTTCATAAACCGAAGATTGCGCTTGAGCAAAGAAAACAAGACAGAGGAGGAATACATTGAGAAGTTGAAACTTTACTGAAGCCATAATTTGTCCGCCCGAGACTAAAATCTGAAATGGATTACATATCACATTGAAACATCTTTTGTATTTGTGATTTCATTCTTATTAATATCAAACTTGTAAAAATAAAATATCATAGTCTTAACCCATAAAATATTAATGATGTTTTTATGAAAAAGAATATAAGACTTAAACTCACAAACTCTTAAATTAATATAATAAAAAAAACTATAGAATCACATTAGTGTATAAACAACCAGAACATACCTTGATTGTATTTGTTTTGAAGTAAATGATTATATGATAAAGACTAATTATTCCTTCCTATTTATAATACTCCTATGGTTTAAAATATACATAGATGTTTCTCTATAACAATAACTGAACAAATAAGAGTTATTATTTGTTAAATAAATACTTTACCGTTTCAACTTTATTTTACTAACCCTGCATACTTTGAATGGATTGAAATAATTATTAATTTATCAAATAAAACATACTCAGAAATTATTTTTTTATAAGCTGAAACTCAATAATATAAATAATAAAATAGTATCACAATTATCAAAACAACTGTATTTATATATCCTAAATTTTTTGTAAAGTTTCTCGAGTGACATATTGTTATTTTATATATTGTAATTACTTGGTTCATGTGTTGTTACAAAATAAAATAAAAACATGTTAACGCACTAAGGTTGAGTTTGTGGAAATTATTTATCATAACAAATTATTTTTTTGATTTATGTAAAACAAAACTACTGAAAACTAATAGCGTCGAGGTCTTGCTATTTTGTTATTTATATTAATAATGATGGACTCGTGAATGGTACACTGATACTTATTAAAAAAATATATAGTTCATTAGAAACAAATTTGTTCACAACTTCATATATCATATTAATTTAATTAGGGTAAAACATGTTTCAATGTACAAAATACTAGTGAGAAGTAATAAACAATGTGAAGAGAAATCCGGTGATAACCATGTTTTAAAGTAGGAACCGCGAGAACCAATCTAAGTCATCCATTTTAAAAATGGATGGATGAGATGCAATTGTGTAGTTGACTTGTTGACTGCAAAAAAAAACACTTTTTAATAAGTGGTAGGGCTTTTTAGTAAAACTATTATATTACTTTTTTAATTAATTCACTAATTTAATTTTTCCCGCTTCGTTTGAACTCCGATTGGCTTCAAACTTGTGCCATTAGTTTTGTTTTTTTAAGGGCTTTCTATCAAGATCAGTCATGAATATATTTTGAAGCACGAAAAAATAATAATTTCGGGGTTGATTTTTTTTTAATAAAAAATATGGGTAATTTTTATCAACACTTTGCTCTGGATTTATCAACACTTTTACACTGGTTTTATCAACACTTTACACTGGTTTTATCACCTCATTTTCCAAAACTGATCATGATTTTATCACCTCATCGCGTGCTTTTTATGAGCACTAGCTTTATCAACACTAAACACTAGGGTTATCATTTAATTAGGTGTATTTTATCACCCCCATCACATGTTTTTTTTGAAGCACGATTTTTTTTTTCGGAGCTTGTTTTTAAAGAAATTATATCTGGGTGATTTTTATCAACATTTTGCTCTGGGTTTATCAACATTTTACACTGGTTTTATCAACACTTTACACTGGTTTTATCACCCCATTCTCCAAAACTGATCATGATTTGTATCATCTCATCATGTGCTTTTTATGAACACTAGTTTTATCAACACTAAACACTAGGTTTATCATTGAATTACATGAGTTTTATCACCCCATCACAAGTTTTTTTATCAACGTTAAACTCTATTGTATCACACTTATTATCAAAATTGAATATGGTTTTTATCACCTCATTATTTGTTTCTTATCACCTTATTACATGTTTTTTTATCAACATTTAGCAATAGTTTGGTACTCCGATACAAAACATTTATTAGTGAAGATTTTTCAACACTCAACATTATATTTATCACCTTGATTAAAAATTTTATTTTCGTGCTTTAAAATACATTCATGACTGATCTTGATTTAAAGCCCTTGAAAAAATAAAAATATTGGCGCAAGTTTGAAGCTAATCGGAGTTCAAACGAATCGGGAAATATTAAATTGGGTTATTTACAATAAGGTACCCTTATGTTTCGTCCACGAACGATAAGGTACCCTAATGAATTTTGTGTCCGATAAGGTACCCTAATGATTCGTCCACGAACGATTTGGTTTAAAATTGGCATATTCCGTTAGTTTTTAACGGAATATTCCTCTAACTTAGACATTTTCAGTTAAGTGGGGTGTGAAAAGACCATTTTGCCCTTTATCATTTTAGTTGACTTTTGACTTAATAGTGAAATGACCATTATACCCTCAGTTTTTATTTTTCCTTAATTTCTAATTACTTTTAATTTTCAAAATAAAATAAATAATTTTTTTTAAAACTGAATTTTTTTTTTCAAAAATCAGTTTTTTTTAAATCAGATTTTTATATTTTAAAATCAGATTTTATATTTAATTAGTTTTATTTTTTAATAATTAAAATTAAAAAAATATTTAAAAATACAAAAAATTAAAAAATCATTTTTATTTTATAAAAAAATTAATTTTATTAATAAAAAATCTGGATCGAGTTCGTCTTCTCCGGTAGCTCCGGCGTGGTCTCCGGCCACCCGTCCTCCGCCGGCGTCGTCCCCGGCCACCTGTCCTCCTCCGGCATCTTCCCTCCTCCCTCTTCCACCGTCGGCGTCGTTGATTTGGTTCAGATTTGAACCAAATCGCGATTTGGTTCAAATCTGAACCAAATCAAAAAAAATTGCAGAACGCGTCTTCTCCGGCAGCTCTAGCGTCGTCTCCGGCGTCTCGTCCCTGGCCACCCCCTCCTACGGCGTCTCGTCCCTCTTCCATCGCCGGCGTCTTCGTCGGTGATTTGGTTCAGATTTGAACCAAATCAACGACGCCAGCGGTGGAAGAGGGAGGAGGGAAGATGCCGGAGGAGGACGGGTGGCCGGGGACGACGCCGGCGGAGGACGGGTGGCCGGAGACCACGCCGGAGCTGCCGGAGAAGACGAACTCGATCCAGATTTTTTTTTTAATAAAATTAATTTTTTTATAAAATAAAAATGATTTTTATATATAAAACTGTTTTTAATAAAAAATTATTTATATATAAAAAAATTAATTATTAAAATATAAAACTAATTAAATATAAAATCTGATTTTAAAATATAAAAATCTGATTTTTTTTAAAAAAACTGATTTTTGAAAAAAAAATCAGTTTTTAAAAAATTTATTTATTTTATTTTGAAAATTAAAAGTAATTAGAAATTAAGGAAAAATAAAAACTGAGGGTATAATGGTCATTTCACTATTAAGTCAAAAGTCAACTAAAATGATAAAGGGCAAAATGGTCTTTTCACTTTGGTCTGTTAGTTTTTTAACAGCAGAAAACCAAATCGTTCGTGGACGAATCATTAGGGTACCTTATCGGACACAAAATTCATTAGGGTACCTTATCGTTCGTGGACGAAACATAAGGGTACCTTATCGTAAATAACCCTATTAAATTAGTGAATTGATTAAAAAAACAATGGACAATTATCGACATGGCATCATGCTATTACAATTATGCCCTTACTTGTGTGAGAAAGATGAAAGTGGCGTGTATATAGATTGGATTGGGGGTGATGATGTGACATTTTGATGAGTGTTGGATCATAGGTGAGTGTGGCTAGGATTGGTTCTCACGGTTCCTATGTTAAGAGTGGTTCTCAATAGATTATCCCTCTATAGCTCCTTATCTCTCTAGCTTTTGTGTGACAACAATCCACAAACTCAGTTGTAGTTTGGCTGACGGATGCAGGATCCGTGACCTAAGTTGTTCCACTTGGCTGACAAATTGTTGTATCCGTGGCTAGAGTGCGAAAACTTAGGTGACAGATTCATTTTATCCGTCACCCAAGTGGATTTCTGCAGTAGTGCTTTATTTTCTTTTGTCATTATAGAATACTCTGTCTATCGGTTTAGGGCCAACAGGTTATTATTAAGGGTTTGTTTACAAATGAATTAAGGACTTTGGGAGACAGTAGGGTGGGTCAAATACAATCTGATTCGATTAGCGACAATGCATGATCTCACGGAACATGCTCTATCCTCCTTGATATGTGAAGTACCAAATTGAATGAAACTGAAACTGAAACGTGCAGGTAGATGCAAAATGCATATTTTAAAGTGCTAATAGCCATAATCAAAAAGTTGGTCAAGTAATGAAAATGTGTTGAATAGCTTCAGAAACTGCGCCTGTAATAACCACTTCTGGTCAACGTCAGTCAAACCTGCGAAAAACAGGAAAATTTAAAAATTTTAAGACAGACACTTAACTTAACTTAAATTGACCCCGAGGGTCATGCCGGACTTAAGTTGACCCCGTTATCGACTAAAATGAGTTACGGGGGACTCAGGGCAACTTCCTGGTCATTTTGGGAAAGATTGATTTTTCGCTGGAAAAGTCACCCGAGCGACGTTTTGGTCCATTCGAGGACCGTTTTGGACCCGAAAAGCTTAGCCGTCGTCGTAGCGGTCTTAGTTGGGCCGTTTCCTTGAAGCCCGTCCAGTTTAAAATATTTTTGGGAAAAGTGCCCGTTCGGGGCCCGAAACGTCCGTTTTTCGCGAATCTAATTGGAAAATATCAACTAGATATTTTCCAAAAGGTATGGGACCCACCTTGACACTTGTCAAGTATATGGTGGTATGATTTTTGGAGGGAAAATGGGTGGATGTGGTGAGTTGGCCGAGTATAGGGTAAAAGGGAAAGGAGTTGGAGTTAGTTGTTATTTGTTTTAAAAATTAGAAAGAGGAAGAGAGGTTTTAGAGAGAGAAGGAGAAGGAGAAGAAGAGAGAAGAAGGAAGGTTGAGCTAGGGTTGGTGATCGAGCCCTTGGATCGAGTCAAAGCAAAGAGCAATCCCGTTCCCCTCATTCTCCTCTACGGTAATACCCGAACCGATTCTCGTTTCGATTATTTTCAAGAGCTAGGGTTTGGTTATAAAATTTGGTTTAGGGTTGTGTAGAGATTAGAGAGGTGTTGGAGACGTTTTAGAGGTGTTTGGGAGAGAAATTTCACGTTTTCCGGTGACCGGAGGCTCGGGAGGAGCTCCGGCCACCGTGGGTGGTGGCCGGCCGGCCATGTGGTGGCTGGCCGGAGGTGGCAGCAGCCACCACTTGGTGGCCGAGCCCCTCCCTCAAACCCTAGGGTCTCGGCCAAGCCTCTTGGGTGGGGCCCACGTGCTCGGTTGCTCGGGTTTTAATGTTCGGGTGGTTTAAAACGTCCCCCGGACCACTTTTTCCTAATCGAATCGAAATTTGGAATTAATTTGGAGAAGTTGTAATTAACGGGTTTTGGGAAACTTTAAACGTTAATTAATTGACTTAGAAGTCGGAATTCAATTCCGTCAAGTGCGTTGGGTTCCTTGAAATATTCTAAGACCGTAGAAACGAAAACGGGGACTTTTGGAGCCCCGGAAGGCAATTAACCAAAACCGGGCAGATTCGCCATGTCGGGCGAATCTGGCCCTTACGGGTCCTTTTTCGGCAATATCGAATAATTGGGAAGTTTGGGAGTGATCGGCTTTGTCAGGGTTACGTTTGGGCGTTAAGTTTATTAATTTTCGGTTTATTCGTACTAGTTTAAAAGTACTTTGAATTTGTGTTCTTTTAGATCGTGCTACGGACCGAGGCAAGGGAAAGCTCGGCGAGTGACTAGGTCAACTTCGGGTTTTGTTGGAGCGCTTTTGGATCTATATACGAGGTAGGGAAAAGTAGCCGGATCTCGGCCCTGATTAGGGAAAGTTAATAGTAGAATTGCATGTGACACCGGGGTGTCGTGGGTTGAGTAGATTTATTTAATTATTAGAAAAGCATGATACGGGATTGTAGCGTTCAAGAGAAAAGCATGTGACACTTAGTAGTGTCGTAGGAACAGAGAACTTAGCGATAATTGAATTACTGGAGGCATATGACCATGCCCGGAGGTTGTTTGTGAAACTAGTGATTTTAGGACCGTTGGAGGCATCGAGTATGCCGGAGGTTGTCGTGCGTTTTATTTAATTGTTGAGTTTGGGTGGCCTTGAGAGCCTGTATTTAATTGTTGAGTTTGGGTGGCCTTGAGAGCCCGTATTTAATTGTTGAGTTTGGGTGGCCTTGAGAGCCCGTATTTAATTGTTGAGTCGGGGTGGCCATGAGAGCCGTGTATTTAATTTGGTGTCTTGAGTGGCAGCGAGTGCCCGTGGGGTTGTTGAACCCGAGTCTTGACTGTTGAGGTGTCTTGAGTGGCCTTGAGTGCCTGTGTGATTGAACTTGCCTGTGATTGTGATTGTGGTTACCTGGGGTGGTGAGTTCTAAAGGTCGACAGCCTGATCCGACTTAGTGTCGATGAATTGCGAGTTCTAAAGGTCGACAGCCTGATCCGACTTAGTGTCGATGAATTGCGAGTTTTAAAGGTCGACAGCCTGATCCGACTTAGTGTCGAGGAATTGCGAGTTTTAAAGGTCGACAGCCTGATCCGACTTAGTGTCGAGGAATTGCGAGTTTGAAAGGTCGACAGCCTGATCCGACTTCGTGTCGAGGAATTGCGATAGGTCGAACCCTGACCTGATTGAGATTGGTTACTGAGCAGCTGGTGTGCGATCCTTTGTGATCTTGTTTGGTGTTGCGTCGTTTCGTTCGAGTCCTTGAGGAGGTCGTCGATAGTTGTGTCGGGTCTACACTGTTTTTATCGAGTGTCGAGCCTGTTGAGGAAGGTGACGGGTTGTGGGTCAGTTGGGTATCTGAGTTGGGGACTGTAGTCCCGGTGTCGGGTTTGGTTTTAGTGTTACTGGCTTCTTCTGCTAATTATGCCATAGTCAGTCTGTTATCCGTGGAGGTGAGCGAACGCTCACCCCTAGCTGCTTTTCCTACAGGTACTGATCACCGGACGGACTAGGTGAGCTCTTGAAGTTCATGGAGCTTGGAGCGGAGTCTGGTCTTTACTTTTGTTGAGTCTAGTGACGGATGTTGTACCTTGTCCACTTGTTGGGACGTTTTTGTATTGTAAATGCTATTATTTTGAGAAGTAAATGGAAATGTCAAAACTTTTATTGAAAACAGGTTTCAAGTGTTCATGTTTTAAATGTTCGCGTCCCGAGTTCGGTTCACTGAAATTTGGGGCGTGACAGCTTGGTATCAGAGCTCGAGGTTTCAAACCTCGGACTGTCCGTCACTTAGGGGGGAGAGTCGAGTCAGTGTAGACCCGTCATGTCTTGAGTCTTCTTTTTGTTTGTGCGTATGTTACAGTATTTTGTTGCTGGCATACTGATTGTGTGTGATTGCGTGAACTGTTTTTTAACTGTCGCGGGTCGACTCAGGAGCGCTCCTGTAGTCGAACGTGACGGTGTTGATGTCAAGTCGGTACAACGTGGTTCGGGGACGCCTGAACCGGGTTGTAACTACGTGATGTCAAGGAACGAAGTTTTAAAATGAAAGGGTGAAGGTTTTAAAATTATTGGCCCTGTTGGCATGTCTTGAACTTGATTGGCCCTATGGGCATATGTTTGATTTTTGATTGGCCCGGTGAACGGGGGTCGTCGTGTTGTGTGGGTTGGTTTGCCGTCGCTTGTTTGGTGCACGTCGGTGCGGTCTCGTTGTGGTCTCGTTTACTAATGCTAGTATATAAAGTACGTTTAGCTTGAGCGGTGTAGCGCTTTAGTGATAAGCACGTTAGTGTAAGCTTAAGAGGGTGGACGTTAGTGCGTTTGTACTGTCGTTTTTATTTAAGTTCGCAAACTGAACGTTTGCGTGTATCCGTGCAGAGGATACTGTTTATGGCTCGCGGTAAGCGGGGACGACCATCAGGAACGCGGGGCCAGGCACCCACGCGAGGCCGGCGGGGACGGTCAGCAGGGGCACCAGGGAGGGTGCCGACCGTCGAGCCCGCCGACTATGCGGAGGCACAGGGTACTCCTGTCGGAGAAGACAGGAGGAGTGATGCGGGGCCGTCTGCAGGCACCCCCAGTGTTCCGCCAGTCGCGGACCCTCCAGTGATGACTGCCCTGGATGAGCTTACCAGGACCGTTCAGAGTTTGGTGGCGATCATCGCCAGCCGAGAGTCGGCTTCGCCAGCACCAGAGGCAGCCGCAGTCCCGGTGAGGGCCGCTCAGACAGAGGATCTTACCTCCCGAGCGCTACTAGATTTCCTGAAGCTCGGGATACCTGTTTTTGTCGGGGAGCCGAATCCCGACCTGGCTGAGCGATGGATAGAGCAGGTCACACGAGACTTGGACACATCGGGTGTCGAGGATGGCCGTCGGAGAGTGTCCTTCGCGGCCCATCAGCTGAGAGACAGCGCCTACCACTGGTGGGGGCGGGTGAAGGACACGGTCGGATACGACTACAGCGTATTCCAGGAGGTATTCATGGCACAGTACTTCCCCGAGTCGGCTCGGCTGGAGCGACATCGGCAGTTCTTAGACCTGGAGCAAGGGGGGATGACGGTAGGAGAGTACGAAGCCAGGTTCACAGCCTTGGCCAGATTCGCGCCTGAGATGGTGACGAGCGAGGCGAACCGTTGCCTGCGGTTCCAGGACGGACTGAGGCTGGGCATCCGGAACCAGGTTCTCGCCTTGAGGATACGGAAGTATACCGACCTCGTGGACACCGCAGCTACAGTAGAGCAGGGCGCCAGGGATGCAGTCAGGAGCCGTGAGGTCCGACCTCGGCCGATCAGTTGGGCAGGGCCGTCAGACTCACGAGACTCGCGGAGGCAGAGGACCGCGGGATCCTTCCGACCACCGCCTCATCAGAGTGGATCGAGACAGCAGGGGTCAGTGGCATCAGTGGGGCCAGTCGCCTCAGAGAGGAGGCCGTCATGCTATCACTGCGGGCAACCAGACCACTTACAGCGAGACTGTCCGACGAGGGGAGGAACCGCGGCAGTACCAGCTACTAGCCGGACAGGCCAGGGCTCGGGGTCGAGGGCTGACGAGATCAGCTGTTACCGATGCGGCCGGGCCGGTCACACTATGGCATGGTGTCGAGAGCAGTTGGGGGAGACATCAGTGCAGCGACCGCAGCAGTCGCGGACAGTACAGTCGCCCAGAGGTCGCCCTCGACAGGGTCAGCAGCCGAGATCATCACGGCCGTCTACGAGCGCACCAATTCCGAGACAGCAGCAGAGTCACGGGTATCCAGCAGCCAGTGCGCAGGGTCAGAGGCAGCAGGCCTCGCAGGGGAGAGTATATGCAGTCACCGACTCCAGAGCCCCAGGACCTAGCACGTACCGTGAGACCATCCAGGGTACGTGTTTGTTGTATCATTTATGGGCTTTGTTCTTGTTTGATACCGGGGCATCGCACTCTTTTATTTCGTCGGGTTGTGCTGAGAGGTTGGGGTTGAGCTTAGAGCCGTTGAGTCCACCCCTATGCCTGGACACCCCAGTTGGGGGTGGTGTATCGTTGACTAGAGTATGTCGTGCCTGCGAGATTAGAGTCGCAGACTGTCCTTGCCCTGGTGACCTTCTCGTGTTGGGGATGACTACCTTTGATGTGATTTTGGGTATGGATTGGTTGTCGAGGTACCGAGCCAACATCGATTGCTACAGACGACGAGTGACAGTGACAGTGGGCGGTACGAAGGTGACGTGCGTGCTGGGGAGTAAGAGTGGGGTCCTCCTGTCGGCGTTGTCTGCAGAGGAGGAAGTACCGGCTGTGCAGAGCCGAGAGTTACCGAGAGTGGTATGCGAGTTCCCCGAGGTATTTCCTGAGGAGTTGAGCGGGCTGCCACCGATTCGTGAGGTGGAGTTCGGGATTGACCTAGTGCCGGGAACGGCGGCGATATCGATGGCGCCTTACAGGTTTGCGCCGGCAGAGTTGACTGAGCTGAAGCGTCAACTGGAGGAGCTTCAGCAGAAGGGGTTTATCCGTCCGAGTGCATCGCCGTGGGGAGCACCAGCACTCTTCGTGAAGAAGAAGAGTGGAGAGCTACGGATGTGTATAGATTACCGGAAGCTAAACCGGGTTACGGTGAAGAACCGGTACCCGATGCCGAGGATCGATGACTTGTTTGACCAGTTGAGAGGGGCGACTCACTTCTCGAAGATCGATCTGCGATCCGGTTATTATCAGTTGCGAGTCCGTGAGGGGGACGTCGCAAAGACTGCATTCCGGACACGCTATGGGCATTACGAGTTCCTGGTGATGCCATTCGGACTGACGAACGCGCCAGCAGCGTTCATGGACCTGATGAACAGCATCTTCCGGCCGTACCTGGATCAGTTTGTGGTGGTGTTCGTGGACGATATCCTAATATATTCGCAGAACGAGGCGGCGCATGAGGCACATCTGAGGGTTGTTCTGACCCTACTGCGCGAGCACCAGCTATATGCCAACCGGGAGAAGTGCGAGTTCTGGCTCTCTGAGGTGAGATTCCTCGGCCACATCGTATCCCGTGACGGTATCCTGGTCGATCCGTCGAAGATCGACGCGGTCTCGAAGTGGGCACGGCCCACGAGTGTTTTCGAGATCCGCAGCTTTCTGGGATTGGCAGGCTACTATAGGCGATTTGTCCAGGATTTTGCACGACTAGCCGCACCGATGACTCTGTTAACGCGCAAGGGTGTTGGGTTCGTGTGGACAGATGACTGTGAGCGTGCGTTCGCGGAATTGAAGACTCGACTGACTACAGCTCCAGTGTTAGTGGTGCCCGAGCGAGGGATTGGCTATGATGTTTACTGCGATGCATCCGGAGAGGGACTGGGTTGCGTGCTGATGCAGTCGGGCAGAGTTGTGGCTTATGGCTCCAGGCAGTTGAAGATACACGAGCGCAACTATCCTACCCACGACTTGGAGCTAGCAGCAGTCGTGTTTGCGCTAAAGAGCTGGCGATATTACCTGTACGGCGAGGGGTTTCAGGTGTTCTCGGATCACAAGAGCCTCAAGTACATATTTTCCCAGCGAGACCTGAACATGCGTCAGCGACAGTGGATGGAACTACTCGAGGAGTACGACTTCGAGCTATACTACCACCCAGGCAAGGCTAACGTTGTCGCCGACGCCTTGAGTAGGAAGTCGGCTCCGAGCCTCGCCAACATATCTGTCCGAGAGTGGGACATGATGGGGGAGCTGAGCACATTCGGGCTTGAGCTAGAGGAGGTTACTGGCGGTGTTGCCATGTGCTCCCTAGTGGCTCAGCCCTCACTGCTTGCCCAAGTGTTGGAGGCGCAGAGGGAGGACGTCGAAGCATCAGAGATCCGCGAGAGAGTCGTCAGGGGTGACGAGGTGGTGGGCTGGCAGGACAGTACTGATTGGGGACTACGGTACCGCGGGGGGCTGTTCGTACCAGTTAACTATAGAGATGCCGTGTTACGAGAGGCACACCATTCGCGTCTCGCAGTGCATCCGGGGGGCACCAAGATGTACCGTGACCTCAGGAGGCACTACTGGTGGCGCGGCATGAGGAGAGCAGTCGCAGAGTTTGTGTCGAGATGCCTTGTCTGTCAGCAGGTGAAGGCAGAGCATCAGCGTCCCGCGGGATTGTTACAGCCACTACCGATTGCTCAGTGGAAGTGGGAGCACATTACGATGGATTTCGTGTGTGGACTACCGAGATCGCCCAAGGGAAACGACGCCGTGTGGGTGGTAGTCGACCGGTTGACCAAGTCGGCCCATTTTCTGGCTATGAGGATGACAGACCCGGTCGACAAGTTGAGCAGTCTGTATATCCAGGAGATAGTGCGCCTCCACGGGGTCCCGGTGTCGATAGTGTCTGACAGGGATCCCCGCTTCACGTCCAGGTTCTGGCCGAGTCTGCAGAAGGCACTGGGGACAGAGGTCCTACTCAGCACAGCACATCATCCTCAGACAGACGGTCAGTCTGAGCGTACCATTCAGATCTTGGAGGACATGCTGCGAGCATGTGTGCTGGATTTCAGGGGATCTTGGGAGACCCACCTGCCATTGGCCGAGTTCGCCTACAACAACAGCTTCCAGGCCAGTATCGGGATGGCACCGTTCGAAGCGTTGTATGGTAGGCCGTGTCGGTCACCAGTATGCTGGGCAGAGGTGGGGGACAAGAGTCTGCTGGGGCCAGATCTTGTCAGAGAGACGACGGAGAAGGTCACATTGATCCGCGATCGGTTGAGGACCGCGCAGAGCCGGCAGAAGAGTTATGCAGACAGGCGACGTCGACCTCTTGAGTTTGCAGTCGGGGATCACGTGTTCCTGAAGGTGAGCCCGAGGAAGGGGCTGGTGCGGTTCAGGCACAGCGGGGGAAAGTTGGCTCCGAGGTACATAGGCCCGTTCCAGATCTTAGACAGAGTGGGAGTCGTGGCTTATCGTCTGGCGTTGCCACCGCAGCTTGGGAGAGTACATAACGTCTTCCACGTATCCCAGTTGCGGCAGTACAACGCAGACCCCTCCCACGTCATCGAGTGGACTGATATCGAGGTGGCTGATGATGTCTCCTATGAGGAGCAGCCGGTTCGGATCATGGACACACGGCAGCAGATTCTGCGGGGAGGCAAGATTATCCGCTTGGTCCGAGTGCAGTGGAAACATCACGGAGCTGAGTCGACGTGGGAACGCGAGGACGAGGTTCACGCGAAGTATCCCGGCCTGTTCGACTCCCGAGGTACGTCTGTTTTAAATTTCGCGGACGAAATTTCTTTAAGGGGGGTAGACTGTAATAACCACTTCTGGTCAACGTCAGTCAAACCTGCGAAAAACAGGAAAATTTAAAAATTTTAAGACAGACACTTAACTTAACTTAAATTGACCCCGAGGGTCATGCCGGACTTAAGTTGACCCCGTTATCGACTAAAATGAGTTACGGGGGACTCAGGGCAACTTCCTGGTCATTTTGGGAAAGATTGATTTTTCGCTGGAAAAGTCACCCGAGCGACGTTTTGGTCCATTCGAGGACCGTTTTGGACCCGAAAAGCTTAGCCGTCGTCGTAGCGGTCTTAGTTGGGCCGTTTCCTTGAAGCCCGTCCAGTTTAAAATATTTTTGGGAAAAGTGCCCGTTCGGGGCCCGAAACGTCCGTTTTTCGCGAATCTGATTGGAAAATATCAACTAGATATTTTCCAAAAGGTATGGGACCCACCTTGACACTTGTCAAGTATATGGTGGTGTAATTTTTGGAGGGAAAATGGGTGGATGTGGTGAGTTGGCCGAGTATAGGGTAAAAGGGAAAGGAGTTGGAGTTAGTTGTTATTTGTTTTAAAAATTAGAAAGAGGAAGAGAGGTTTTAGAGAGAGAAGGAGAAGGAGAAGAAGAGAGAAGAAGGAAGGTTGAGCTAGGGTTGGTGATCGAGCCCTTGGATCGAGTCAAAGCAAAGAGCAATCCCGTTCCCCTCATTCTTCTCTACGGTAATACCCGAACCGATTCTCGTTTCGATTATTTTCAAGAGCTAGGGTTTGGTTATAAAATTTGGTTTAGGGTTGTGTAGAGATTAGAGAGGTGTTGGAGACGTTTTAGAGGTGTTTGGGAGAGAAATTTCACGTTTTCCGGTGACCGGAGGCTCGGGAGGAGCTCCGGCCACCGTGGGTGGTGGCCGGCCGGCCATGTGGTGGCTGGCCGGAGGTGGCAGCAGCCACCACTTGGTGGCCGAGCCCCTCCCTCAAACCCTAGGGTCTCGGCCAAGCCTCTTGGGTGGGGCCCACGTGCTCGGTTGCTCGGGTTTTAATGTTCGGGTGGTTTAAAACGTCCCCCGGACCACTTTTTCCTAATCGAATCGAAATTTGGAATTAATTTGGAGAAGTTGTAATTAACGGGTTTTGGGAAACTTTAAACGTTAATTAATTGACTTAGAAGTCGGAATTCAATTCCGTCAAGTGCGTTGGGTTCCTTGAAATATTCTAAGACCGTAGAAACGAAAACGGGGACTTTTGGAGCCCCGGAAGGCAATTAACCAAAACCGGGCAGATTCGCCATGTCGGGCGAATCTGGCCCTTACGGGTCCTTTTTCGGCAATATCGAATAATTGGGAAGTTTGGGAGTGATCGGCTTTGTCGGGGTTACGTTTGGGCGTTAAGTTTATTAATTTTCGGTTTATTCGTACTAGTTTAAAAGTACTTTGAATTTGTGTTCTTTTAGATCGTGCTACGGACCGAGGCAAGGGAAAGCTCGGCGAGTGACTAGGTCAACTTCGGGTTTTGTTGGAGCGCTTTTGGATCTATATACGAGGTAGGGAAAAGTAGCCGGATCTCGGCCCTGATTAGGGAAAGTTAATAGTAGAATTGCATGTGACACCGGGGTGTCGTGGGTTGAGTAGATTTATTTAATTATTAGAAAAGCATGATACGGGATTGTAGCGTTCAAGAGAAAAGCATGTGACACTTAGTAGTGTCGTAGGAACAGAGAACTTAGCGATAATTGAATTACTGGAGGCATATGACCATGCCCGGAGGTTGTTTGTGAAACTAGTGATTTTAGGACCGTTGGAGGCATCGAGTATGCCGGAGGTTGTCGTGCGTTTTATTTAATTGTTGAGTTTGGGTGGCCTTGAGAGCCTGTATTTAATTGTTGAGTTTGGGTGGCCTTGAGAGCCCGTATTTAATTGTTGAGTTTGGGTGGCCTTGAGAGCCCGTATTTAATTGTTGAGTCGGGGTGGCCATGAGAGCCGTGTATTTAATTTGGTGTCTTGAGTGGCAGCGAGTGCCCGTGGGGTTGTTGAACCCGAGTCTTGACTGTTGAGGTGTCTTGAGTGGCCTTGAGTGCCTGTGTGATTGAACTTGCCTGTGATTGTGATTGTGGTTACCTGGGGTGGTGAGTTCTAAAGGTCGACAGCCTGATCCGACTTAGTGTCGATGAATTGCGAGTTCTAAAGGTCGACAGCCTGATCCGACTTAGTGTCGATGAATTGCGAGTTTTAAAGGTCGACAGCCTGATCCGACTTAGTGTCGAGGAATTGCGAGTTTTAAAGGTCGACAGCCTGATCCGACTTAGTGTCGAGGAATTGCGAGTTTGAAAGGTCGACAGCCTGATCCGACTTCGTGTCGAGGAATTGCGATAGGTCGAACCCTGACCTGATTGAGATTGGTTACTGAGCAGCTGGTGTGCGATCCTTTGTGATCTTGTTTGGTGTTGCGTCGTTTCGTTCGAGTCCTTGAGGAGGTCGTCGATAGTTGTGTCGGGTCTACACTGTTTTTATCGAGTGTCGAGCCTGTTGAGGAAGGTGACGGGTTGTGGGTCAGTTGGGTATCTGAGTTGGGGACTGTAGTCCCGGTGTCGGGTTTGGTTTTAGTGTTACTGGCTTCTTCTGCTAATTATGCCATAGTCAGTCTGTTATCCGTGGAGGTGAGCGAACGCTCACCCCTAGCTGCTTTTCCTACAGGTACTGATCACCGGACGGACTAGGTGAGCTCTTGAAGTTCATGGAGCTTGGAGCGGAGTCTGGTCTTTACTTTTGTTGAGTCTAGTGACGGATGTTGTACCTTGTCCACTTGTTGGGACGTTTTTGTATTGTAAATGCTATTATTTTGAGAAGTAAATGGAAATGTCAAAACTTTTATTGAAAACAGGTTTCAAGTGTTCATGTTTTAAATGTTCGCGTCCCGAGTTCGGTTCGCTGAAATTTGGGGCGTGACAGCGCCTCTCCAAACCCTACCCTTTTAAACGCCGCCACCACCTTCTTCGGTGACGACACTGGCTTCCTCACCACTGAGGTTTCCGGCGGCAGAGATTCTCTTCCTTCCCTTTACTCCTCACCCGTTTCTCCTCCACTTTATTTTTTCTCCCTACTTTTTCCCAGATCATGTCGCGTCTCCTTGCGCCTCGGCCGATCTCCCTCTCTGTCTCCTTCTCCAATGTAGCTTTTAGTTGTCTCGACCTCGTTTCTGGGCATGTGTCATTACTTCCTAACCTAAGGGTTTAGATCGGTGTGGTTTGGGTCGTCTCGCGTCTGATGGCTCGTCGTGCTGGCTCGTAACTCTCCGGCGTAGCTCTCCGGTGTCTCGACTCCATGCTAGGCGTGGATCACCATTTCTCAACCTTAGGTTGCAGATCGGTGTGGTTCGTGTCGTTTCTTCTGCTGAATCATTGTGGTGGTCGTCCTTTTTGCTGCTGGGGACGATTTTTATGGATGCCATGTTCTTTGTTCCAAATCCAGAGCTTTCTTTCTCCTCGGTTCTTGTACTTCCCGTTCCACTGGTGATTTCTTTTCTTTTTGCTCAGATTTACTCTTCCTTAGTTGTTGGGACCTTGTTCCCCCCTTTTGGGCATTGGTTCAAGTGTTGGTTGCTGGCGGGTGGCTCGGGTGTATTCCTTTGTTGCTGAGTTTTGCTTAGAATTTGTTAGGGAAATGGTGTGGTTCTCCCTGACGTCTTCTCTGACCTGTGGTCGTGATTCTTGTCTTGTAACTAGCGGGTTCCTCTGGCTCGAGTCGTTGATTCCAACGTTTAGGCTTCGGCTTACCGTAGACCTTCAATTCTAGTATTGGTGATTGTGGTGTTCCCGATTGCTGGTGCTTTTTTGAGGTGAGCAATAATATTTCATTTCTTTTATTGTCTTTTAATTGTGATATCATAGTCTCGCTTTTCAATTATCCCTTTCCCAGTTTCCCCCCATTCCCATCCTATTGTTGATCGGGGCCTCGTCTGTTATGACGATTTGTCTAAGCTTCTTGGCTTCTTTGAAAACCTGGGTAGGGTTCGGTTCAAAAGTGTAGGTCGTTCCGTTGGCTTTTTGGCCACCGTTGTTGTTTCGTTTGTGTAAGCGGTGTTGGCTGCCGACGTGACGGTCTTCTCCCACCTCTCTATTCGGAGGGGTTGGAGCCTACGTTGATTCAGGGATTTTTCACTCGTTTTGGACGGTTTTGGGGCTTTTGGATTTGTTGATCTGCCGGTTTTGGTAATTTTTTAGCTATCCTCAGTTCTTCATGGTTGATAATTATGGGTATCGGATCCCTAAATGTTTTTTTTTTGGTTTTCATGGTTGGATTTTTTGTTTGAAAGACCTTATTGTTTGTATTGCTGATGTGCTTCTTCTTTGTCAATTTTTGTCTCCAGCTTGGTTTGTTTCTTTCTAACTGTGGAATGTCATCGTCTTTATTGTTTTACTTCATGCTTGTCAAATTTCTATTTCAGATCGGTTTGTTTGTCTACGGGTTACTACTGTGGAATGCCATTGTCTGTAATCTTCTTAGGGTTCGCCCTTGTTCTTGTTCTTTACTCAAAGACAAGAATATATTTCTATTTGCTGATAAAAAAAAACATTATAATCACATTTTCCAATTGGTAGTTGTTTTCTAATCTTATTGGGTGCATATGGTCGTTACTGTGTACATATCTAAGTTGTGTAAATTTTTGTAATACCCTACCTTTGGAACAAAGGTAAGACAAGGTGAAAATCCCTTAAAGAGCTTACAAAAAAAGGCATCATCAACAGAGGATCCTAGAAATAATCAAGATCAACTTATTCCTAACAAGGGAAATGAACAAAAACACGACGGTCTAAGTACTTGATATGACAACCTTGAAGTAAAAACAGTAATAAGAATTAACCGGGCACAGACTAAAAACCAGAAGAGAAAATAAAGAAGTGGCGGTAGAACAATTGTCACGCCCCAAATCCGGTTCTTGCCCGGACTCGAGGCATGACTAGTATAAAACGATTAAAAAGGCAATAACTCAACAATAAGTTCCTGAAAAACTCCAATATGAAACTCAAATCCACATAACTCAGTTTAAAACATAAATAACCCTTCAGGGGTGTAAACTAATAATCCTCCATAAGGTTTGTTCAAAACAGAAATGAAATAAAAACGAAGTCTCTACAAGACACCCACACCAAGAAGCTCCCGAGCCTCTACTCCTCAATCAAGCCTGTAAACACAACAATAAACTCATAGGGGTGAGCTTGCGCTCAGTAGGGAAAATACATAACAAGGTGGACTTTAAACTCAATAATTTCATCAGCAAGTCAACAAGATAATTCTTAACAATCACGGGCAATAGGTAATCCAATCAATGTCGTGGCACATGAAGTCACCACCCTCCGATCCACATATGATGTGTCCTCTCGGATTTTCCCTCAAATCCAGAGGAGACGCATATCATTGAGGCTACCGGAAACAACCCCCTGAGGGCGCTTATCCTCGGGATTCTCATAAACGTCTCCAAGGGATTTTATGTCCTCGGGAACCAAGGTATTACTCTCATAGGAAGCATACACTTGGTCAATTCAATAATAATCAGATAATAATTGAGTAACACACTCAAACCGAAACACGAAGCAATCCATTCCCAACAAACACCAATTCACTATCACACATAGCTCACGCATCACCGTTTCAGCACAACACACAGCACACGAATCACATGATCACAACACACGAATCACACAATCACAACTTACCGTTCACTTACCAGTCACGACTCATCGGGGCATCGATCACCTGATTGCACCGCTCGGTACAACCAGTCATACTCGATGCTCCAAGAAACCATTTAAGGAAATCAAGCAATCATTCAAATACATTCAACGGTCAAGCACAAGTTTAATCAACTAATCCTAAAAACCTTCAATCGAGCATTCAAATATGCAATTCAACTAGTTCCATTAGACTCTTTAGCCTATCCACTGAGCAACCAAACAACCAAGCATGTGATCCTAACACGCAACTAATCCGAGGGCTTTGCCAAGGCCGCTTTACCAGTAAAACAATTCCCAAGTATTGAAAGCGAGTTACACTAGTGATTGGCATCCTAATCATTCACCACTAGACACTTCCGGTTATTAGTAATTGAAAGACAATTATTCTAGTTATTCGCATCCTATAGGCATTTCTAGGACCTTTCCAATTTTATTAGCCTAACATGCATATTAAGCATCATAAACGAGGAGTTAAGACTTTCTCTACCTCGGGGTCTTCCTCTCAACACTCTGATGATAAGCCCGGTGGTCACCACTCCGTTCTTCACACGGGTCCCGGCGTGATCTTTGCTCCTCTAGCTCGATCCCCAAAGTCTTGGACACAAAGAAACGTTAATTAGACTCCACTTAAACAGCAAGTAAGACCCCCAAAGCCCTTCCAAAGTTCAGCTCAAAACCAAGGTCAACCAAGGTGAAAAACCCCCAAAGAAACCCCCACCCTGCTCGGCCACGAACCTGGTCACGGACCCGTGACGCCAACCCTCACGGTTACCGTCACGGAGCCGTGACGAGTGCCGTCACGGACTCCCTCACGGAGCCGTGACGTCGCCCGTCACGGGATCCGTCACGGATCCGTGGCGCTCCAGGGCAGTTTCGCCCTTCTTCAACCTCCAGCTCCTTTTCTCCGAAAAACCACCTTCAAACCCCAAATTTTACCACTTCCAACTTCCAAAACAGTCAAACACCTCCAATACTCCTCTACCCATGGTAGGAATCAACAAATAGGCAAGTTTCTAATGATTCATCAAATCATAAACAACTCAAAAGCTCCAACCACTAGGGATTTCCCACAAAAAATCCAACAAAGCTTCTCATCAACAACCTCTCACACCATTTCTACTCAAACCCAACAACATCTAGCAATTTCACCCAAAACCCATGAAAAGAGATGAAGGAAAATGAGGATTAGAGAGTTCCATTACCTCTAGAAGAGTGAGATGAAGAAGATGGTAAGGATTTGGAGAAGGGATGACTAGAGGAAGACTTCAAGTGGCCTCTTTTTCCTTGTTTCTTCTTCAAAGCTCCATGGGAGCTCCTCTCTCTTGCTCCTCCTCCAAGTTTCGGCTACACCAACACAAAATAGGTTGGTTTTGCTTTTCCAAACTCATATAATACCTAGATGTGTCAAATGACTAAAAGCCCTTGAGCTAGAATCCCTTGTAGAAGCTTTTGGGAGGGTATAATGGTCCAAGACCACTCCCTTTTCTCTCTTTCAACCAAAAAGGGACAAGTGTCCAAGTAGGTTATTTAGTTTTCCAAAATAATTTCCAGCACAATAAAATAATGCTTTTAGTCGATAAAAAGTCTCGTTTTGACTAAAATTGACTTCCTCCAACATTATACTCAAACGAAAGGAATTTATCCCCTTAAGCCAACCGTGATGATGGCTAACTCGTTTGGGTTCCGGAAAAGTCCCGAGTGACTACTTGAGTCATCGGTTGACTTTCCGGTAGCAAGTCAAACTTGCTTGAAAAGCCACCGGTTCGACCGGGAGCGGGTCTTACAACAATGGCCTCAGGCAAGTCAACCGCTTCAAAAACGAGTTCAGATCCAAACCACGACGATCCTCACCAGAATGACGAAGAAGCGCGTCCCACGACTGGTTCAAGTAGGAGGCGTTGATATAAGGAGCGGGCTTACATCAGGGAAACGTCCGAGAGCAACCACCATAGCTAGGATTGACTGTAATTGTGACAATCTTCACCGGAGAAAAAGAAAGTCAACCCATATCAAAAATCAGTCAACCCAAAAGACGCCACGGCCTTCCGGTCGGTCAACACCGACGACGGAACAAGAGCAAAGTCAGGGTAGAACTGGACATCACGATGGAGGTCGGAAAGCTAGAACTATAACTCCGGAAAGTTCGGGAGAGGAGAATCAATTAGATAGATCTGAGCCAAACTGCGGAGTTGTACAAACAACCGATAGAGTCACGAACCAGAAGAAGATTGGAGCTGGCAAACCAGTCGAGGTCCATAGGATCCAGTAACCCCCGTGTTGACCGCACGAGCACCAACCAAAAAGGACTTGTAGAAACTAGATTTAGAGACAATCCAACCACTCATGGAAAAACCGGTGAGGGTTCCAACCCATCGTGTGAAAGGTAAGACTTCCTTGAAACCCAACAACCCAACCGAACAAGTCTCAAACAGTCACAAGCTCCAAGTTCCAGCAACACGAGTTGGGGGCCCGAAGAACGAGGTCGGGGCCCAAAGTAGAACGGACGAAGAGGAAAACAAAGGGGGAAGCAGGATGGAGTATGAAGATCACCACCAGCGACGTCCATAGTCGGAGACCATATCGTTGCCGTTGTGAAAAGGTAGAGAACGGGTGACGGCTAGGGTTAAAAGAGGGGTTCTCTTTTTTGAGATTTTTTTTAATAGCTTAAGCTTCTGGTGCACCCTATATGAAGTCTATTCTACTAGTTTTGACCCACCTACGAGTATGTGGTAGATTTATGCACATATTCCTTCGATAACAACTATAAAATATTAGAAAAGAAACTTGGTATCACACTTTACCTTTAGAATGTCTGTGTCAGATGTTTTGAGTTAAAATTGTATACCAATAATTCGATGATGTCGGATAAGTTCACTTGCAGACGGAGCACCTCTAACGGCCAGCATAGAGTTGTGGTAGGCGTGTCTTCGCAGGCGCTGCAATGACTAGCCGTGGTAGGCACTATGGTTTGGGGTGTCGTCGCGTAGGGGTCGCCTTAGAAAGCTGTCACGACATGACTAGCTGGCGCAGACCCAACGGCTAGTCGGTGGGCCAATCCCACGTCTATGGGTGGCAGCTCAGAATAAAAAAAAAACATTTTTTCTTATAAATACACTTTGACCCCAATCCAAAAACGCACAAACCTTCTCTCTTCTTCTTATCTTCAAACCTCCTTGCTCATTTTTTTTATGGATAATTTTACAAAGGTATCAGAATTGTAGCAAATGACTCCCCAAGAAATAGAGCAAGCGGTGGCAAGGACGGCTGTAGGAACAGCGAAACAAATTCACGATCGGCTTTTCGCAACGATACATCCAAGGGAAGAAGTTGAGGGTTCAACCTTGTCGGAGCCACCAAAGCGGATAGTGATAGAGCGCAATCGAGATTAAGGACACGACCGCTTGATTGCTGACTACTTGGCGCCTATTCCAGTGTTCAACGAGCAACAATTTCGGCGGCACTTCCGGATGTCGAGGGAATTGTTATTACGATTCATGAATGCATTGACTCAGCGGTACACATACTTTCGTCAACAAAATGATGCTACATTGAAGCAAGGGTTCTCTCCATACCAGAAGTGCATGACAACACTTCGCCAGCTCTGGTACGGAGGTCCCACCGATGCCATTGACGAGTACTTGCGAATGACGGAGAGAACTGCTCTAGAGTGCGTCAAGAATTTCTGCTTGGGCGTAATCAAGATTTTTGGGAAGACATATCTACGACTCCCGACCGAGGAAGATGCCTGCCGCTTGCTAGAAATCAACGAAACTCGCGACTTTCCGGGGATGAAAGGTAGTCTCGACTGCATGCACTTGGATTGGAAGAACTGTCATGTGGTATGGGCCACACAATTCTCAAGCAAGAACCATGGGAACGTCCCCACAATCATGCTAGAAGTCGTTGCATCCAAAGACCTTTGGATTTTGCACTCTTTTTTTGAAATACCGGGCTTCAACAACGACATCAATGTGCTCAATAGGTCTACATTATTTCACCAGGCAGTTCGAGGCTTCGCTCCACCAGTTAAATTTAAGGTCAACGGGTCCAAGTCAGAACCCCTTATTACTTGCCAGATGGAATTTATCCCGTTTGGGCTACGTTTGTAAAAACAATACCAGCTCCACAAACGGCAAACAAAAAGTGTTTTGCTAGATACCAAGAGGCATGTAGAAAGGATATCGAACAAGCATTTGGAGTTCTATAGGCTCGCTTTCATATCGTCACTCGTCCGAGCCGAATGTGGGATAGGAACTCACTCGCAATCATCGTGACTACTTATATTATCCTGCACAACATGATTGTTTAGGATCAGCGGAGGCCATACCTCACTGATCCATTTACAGATATTGGTGTCCCTAACGCAGCGATCCGTAGAGGACCACCACCATCGGTGAACTTGAATAGTATCATGGCTCATAGAGGCCGGATCCGATATTGGGATGTTCATCAACGCCTCCACAATGACCTCGTCGGTCACATTTGGGCTAAATTTGGAGATGACGCTAACAATTAGAGTAATATAATGTATCTCATATTTGACATAAATAAAAATAGTATTTTAATTTGGGGTGGTTTTAAAAATATCAAAAGTGCAAACAATCGCTCTAAACAACTACTAGTTGTTTGCCATTGAAAATGTAGTGGTAGGAGGTAATGGGTTGGAGGAGTGAGAAACTCAAAATGTGCCTACCACTGCTCCAAATCACTGCACATGTTATTACCATTAGGCCGTCCACAATGGGATTAGACTGATTAGGTCTAATCCCAGTCTAATTGATTGAAAAGTAAAAAAAAGGTGGGCCCAATTCGTAAAAAAAAGGGCCGAAAGTATATTTAAATTATTTGGACCACGTGGCGATTCTTCATAGGAGAATCGTGGCTTAGACCTAAATAGATGGCCGATGAGTCCATCGATTTTCTTTACGGTCGACTAATCGACAAAATCGTAAGTTCCGGGCTTTTTCTTGTTCAAAAACGTACCGAATCGACTCCCCTATTCGACGTGTAAAAGCCTCCCCTATGAAAGGTCTTAGAGGTGCTCTTAGACATAAGCATAACAAATCTTTCTCTTCATGTTGAATCTCATACGATAGCTTTCCTTAAACCCATACTGCCCTGCAACTTAAATGACAATCCACCTGACATAGACGTGGGTTGTGTAATCAATCTCCTATTTAAATTTGTTGTTAAAAGATTTGAGAAAGGTGATTTGGAGAAGAAAATAATGAACATAACAATCAGAAGAACACAAACGATTACGCTACACTCACAACGTAAAAGACACACTTATTGAAACACATTATCAGACAAATTGAATTGTGCGGGTAGATTAGAGCCGACTAATTTAGGTAGTAATCCTAAGCGCCAAATGAAAAGGGTAGCAGAATTTCAGATTAAGCTCAGACCAAGAACCGAGGCCCAACTCCTTACATAGTGCAGGGCATCCGAAGGTTGATCATAAATGCATATTTAGAAATGATTAATTTTGATTACACGTTAACAACTCATATAATAAGGATAAATACAAGGTGAATATAGTATTGAATAATGAAATTGAGATGTGAACCTACACAACTGTATTATATTACAATTTACAGGGTTAATTGTTCCAAAACTACATTAAAGTTTTGTCAACAAATGAATACATGCACAAAGTTTTGTCCATGTTATGTAATTATCATGAAGTTTTCTTCACCGACTTATGCCAGAAAAACAGATAGAATATTTCATTTCTGTTATGCATATGTGACCTCATGTGCTCGTTAAGGGTAAAGTAAAATTATCATTTTACCCTAAGTATTTGAACCTTTTGACTTTTATAGGAGAAGATATCATTTTACCCTTTTCAATAATAAACAAAATTAAGAAAATAAATAAAAATAATAATTTTTTTATAATAAAAAATAAATATTATTTTTATTGATAAAAAAATTAAGAAGATTTAAATAAAATTGAAATTAATTAGACATAATTTTATTTTTGTAAAGTTAATTTTTATTTTTAATTAAAACCAGTTTATTTTTTAAAATTATTATTTAAAAAAAGTAAATAATAAATATTTATAAAATAAAACTGTTATTTTAAAAAACTAAAACTGATTTTCATTAAAAAAAAAGTTAAAATGATTTTTAACCAAACATTTATTTTTTAGATAAAAACAGAATTAAAAAAAACAGATTTTTATTTTAAAATATATTTTAAAAACAGAATTTACAAAAAATTGAATTTTAAATAATAAAAAATAATTTTAATAAAAAATAATTTAAAAATAAAAATTATTTTTTAAATAAAAACTGAATTTAAAATAACTAATTTTTTAAAGAATCCTGAACTGATTAAGGAATCATTAATGAATAATGAACTAATTAATGAATGAATTCCATTTGCATCGATGAAGACAATATACAGTCTCATCAAGATGGCAAGCGAGAACCTATCCCTGGTAAAGGTCTAACGATGTCAAAGGTTTTTGACGCACAGGGTTTCTCAGGTTATGAGGAGAAAATCATTTCTCCTATTCCTATCTCAACAATTAGTAGGGAACCTGAGGTTGTGCCTGACTCGCTCAACCCTTTGGAGGTTAGTGTGTCGAAGGTAAACAAGGCGTCTAAAGCCACATGTTTGTTCAGGGGCCGGAGGGGGAGAAGTTTTAAAAAAACTCCTGTGTTTGTCAAGCATTACCGTGCAAAATCTAGATCTTGTAACAAATCTAGGGAGGCTAGATAGAGAGCTTGGGAGTTGATCAAACATGAGGGTCAGAAGGCTTTGTTGTCAGGTAAAGAGTTGTTAGATCAGTCCAATATCAAGGTCGGCAAACTCGACTTTGGGAGTGATGACGAGCTGGATTACGAGGACACCTATGAGGAGGAATCCTCACTACCAGTTACGTCGGTTCCTTCCTAGTGGCGGGGTCTTTTGGGTCGGTCTCCAGGTTGTGTTTTTGCTTATTTTCTTTGGATTGCCGTTTTCTTCTTGTTTCTTTTGTTTTTAGGTTGTTCTGAATTAGTTTAGCTCTTTTTGAGCGGCTTCTTGGTTGGTGGCTTCGGGTTGTGTTTGTTGAAGGTATTTAGGACGATCCCTATTTTGTAGGTTGCATTTCCACGCTTTGGGTTTCATATTGAAACCCCTAATTTTTGATAAAATCATCGCTTATTAAAAAAAATTAATGAATTAATTAAGGAATATGAATTAATAAGAGACTAATTAAATAATAATTAATTAAATTAATCATATTATTAAGATTTAATTAAAACATTACTGAATTATTAAGCAATGCATCTACTTGAAATTTAATTCAAACCATAAGAGTGAAATAATCCTTTTATATTCTCATATTAAGTTTTCTTGACAAAGGTGTGTGAGGGAAATTATAGTGGAACCACACAGTATAGACAAATTTTATGCACTAATTCGTTTGTGGAAATTTTAAGTCCAAACACGAAAAGAAAAGAAGGTGAGGAGTGGTTTGATGAAAAGAAAAATGAATGGGAAAGTGGCACTGGCAGGCGGATGGCAGATGCAAATATTAATTTCTGAGACTGAGAGTGCAATAAAAGGATATGAGTTGTTGGTCTTTTTGGTAGGTTTGGGTTTTTAATATCTCTCTCTTATTTGCTTCATTTCATTTTCAAACCTCTTTCTCTCTCTTGCATGCAACAGTGATAAAAGACACATATGATGAATCCAATACTTCAACATACCATGATGTTGAAGCTTTAGAAGAAGAAGAACACAGCATTAACAACGTTACAAGAGGGACCTTCACTTCACCTTTGGTTCGGCTTCTTTATTAGCGGTCGTTATCTGTCTTTCTTTCCTCTCACTCACTCTCTCAGCATTTGACAAAGTCAAACTTAGCATTTGCCTTTTGCTTGCATTTGGCAAAGTCAAACTTAGCATTTGCCCTTTCTACAACTCAGACGTTCCAGTCAAAACGTTCGTCTTTCTCCCGCTTCGACTACAGGGGAGTATTATCAGTTACATATTAGTAGTTGTTGTCGGTTAATGTTGTCTTCATATGTCAGTTATTGTTCAGTTATTCATAATCAGTTTGTATTTTATTTATATCTATCTCGTAATAATACAAAAAAAAAGATTCACAATAATATATTATCTGACATTTACTTCCTTTTTGCATTGACTTTTTTACTTGTCCTTTTTATTGATTTGTTGGGACGTATTGCTCCGAGTCTATTTTTCCACTATATGTTTATTGAATTCATTTTTTATTGTTTGTTTGAGCTTGAGCTTTCATTTTTAACTTATTTTTATACTAACTTGTCGGGTCTTATCATCTGTATCTAATTTTTGCTTGGGTGAGCTCCCAAGGCGAAGGAAGAACCGTGGAGAAGGCGGTGTGTTGGCGAAACCACAACGAAACCTGGTGACTAGAGAAACGGACGACGAAATGAAGGGACGTAGAAGAAGAACGAGGAGGTGGGAGAGGGAAAGAGGGCCGGAGGAGAGAAAAAAGGGGGGAGGGTTAGTAGAAGGGTGACCTTCGCCAACAACAAACACGATCATAGTCGGGGTCGTGGCCGTTGTCGTGGCCGTTGCCGTCACCGAGGAGAGGGGAGTATAGCGGCAGGGCTGAAACTTTAGTGTTAGCAAGACGAATATATCATAAATATATTTCAATTAGATAGAATCAATGTGTAATAAAATTAAGCAATGTATTTTCTGTTATCGTCTCATTGGATGCTTCCATGCATTTGGTGGACATATAAGCATGGAGTGTTAAATCTTAAGTCAACATAACATGGTTAAGATGTTATATTTGTGTGTGTATGAAAAATCATGAACCGTGAAAGCAAATAAGATTTTTTAGACTGTATTTTGATTGTGAAATTCAATTTGAATTAAATATGTATCTTTTTGGCTTTGGACAGAGTGATTCGTACCAGACAACAGGATGCTACAATCTATTGTGTTCGGGGTATGTCCAAACCAATAGCACGATAGCCATTGGAGCTGCCATTTCTACAGTTTCTCAATACTCCGGCAACCAATTTGACATCACCATCCTTATTTGGAAGGTATATATACTTTCCAAAACTATAATCACTTTATTTATAAATTATAAACACGCATTAAAGTTTTTATATATTTAACTTGTTATTAGGACCCGAAGTTGGGGAATTGTAGATGGGGTTGGGTGAAAATACCCTAATAGGGTAGGGGAAACCATGGGTCCTAGCCTGTAAGAACCGACCCCGTCGATCCCGGTCGGATCGAAGGTTTTCGACGAAAGTTGACTTTTTATCGGAAAAGTCAACCGATGACTCTGGGAGTCATTCGGGACCTTTCCGGGGCCCAAAAAGCTTAGTCGTTGTTACGGTTAGTTTAGTTGGGTCGTTTCCATTCGAAAAAGGGTCTTCGCGGAAAAGTCAAATTTGGTCAAACGGGGGCTCGAATCGGATTATTTTATTGAATAAAATAAGTGGGCTGAGATTATTTTAATTGGAAATAACCTCATTTGGACACTTGGCATTATTTAATTAAAAGGGAGAAAAGAGGTAGGAAAAGACCCTTGTGCCCTTGCTTTTTCCCAAAAATGTGAAACAAGACAAAATAGACTTTATGGGTTTTCCACTTTAGGTTAAAGAGCAATTGAGACACAAATTTCAGCCCATTCTCACCATTGTGGCCAAACCTATAGAGAGAGAAAAGAGCTTGGGACCTCCATTGTTGTTCAAGGAAGAAGAAGAAGAAGAAGAAGAAGAAGAAGAAGAAGAAGAAGAAGAAGAAGAAGAAAGCTCATCCAAGCTCCATTTCTCCATCGAAATTCCATTTTTCTTCCATATTCCTTCTCATCTCTTCATTCCCTACGGTAGGTGTAAAGACCGTCTCATTTAAAAGGAGTAAAAAAAAAATTCCGACTTGAAACGTCGAGGTTGGAAAAACGAGTTGAAAATTGGATCGTTTGCAAAAGGAAGAGAAAAGAAAAAAAAAAGGAAAAGGGGAAGAGTTGGGCTGGACCAGACTGACCAGGCCTGGTCAAAGACCAGGCCCAAGCCAGGCTGAGCCGAGCCCATGTCAGGCCCATAACGCGCGCCCGGACCAAAACCGTGCGACCAAAACCCTCGTCTAACGCTTCCTCTCCCCTCATTTTCACGCACGCAACCCTAGGGCTTCATCTTCCTCACGCCCCTTCTATCTCACGCGAATCAGATCCAGACCCCTCCACCGTTCTCCTCTCTTCCTCTCCTTCTCTCCCTCTCACACCAGCCTCGTCATCGCCTCATCCATCACCTCCGATCACGAATCGAGCCGCGCCGACCACCAAACCGAAACGCCGGAACGATGAGCTTCTTCTTTCTGCTTCGTCGTCCCGAGCTCCAACCGCGCCGACGACAGAGAGAACCACTTGGGTTCGTGCCCGTTCATCCTCTCCGACCTCACGCCGCTTGAGAAACCACCTTTTCCGAGCTCGTTGGGGCGAGCTTCGTTGGCACGGCGACAACCGAGAGCTCCCGCGCCGGAGATCCACTCGTACTCGTCATATCTGGGTCAGGGAAGGCGATTGATCCACTCCTGAGATAGGGTCAAGTAGAGCGCGTTCATTTTAAATTTCGAGGACGAAATTCTTTTAAGGGGGTGGACTGTAAAGACCGTCTCATTTAAAAGGAGTAAATTTTTTTTTTTCCGACTTGAAACGTCGAGGTTGGAAAAACGAGTTGAAAATTGGACCGTTTGCAAAAGGAAAAGAACTTGGACTTCGCCCGAGAAGACCGGAGTTAGGCCCGGACGTTAGCAGCTAGGAGACGTAGCTGTTGGTTCTTCTTGAGGTAGGGAAAAGTACTAAACTCATCTGGTAATTTAAATAACGTTAATAGTATGCCTATAGGATAATAATAATTGGGAAGGTCTAGTATGCATACAGGACGTGTTTCACTAGAATAATCGCTGTTAAATCACATAAATAACCGGACGAGTCTAGTATGCATATAGGATGTGATTCACTAGATAACCGCTTTCAATACTCTGAGAAATTGCCGTGCTGTTAGAATGGTCATGTCGAGCCTTAGGGTTGGTTGTGATTGTGATCATTTGAATTGAATGTCGATGCATGTTTCGTCTTTGGGTTAATATAGGAGTCGTACTAAACTAGATGAATGATTGAATGAATGAATGATCCGTGTTATGATTGATTGAATGAATGCCTGAACGTGATGTGACTGTGCCCCGTGGTATGATCGGGTGAGTGATAGACCGATGAACGTGGTTGGTAAATCATACTGGTAAGCGTGATTATTGACATGAATTCTATGTGACGTGTTGTGGTAAACTTGGTCGACATTGCGAGTTGTTATATTGTGTTTGTTATGCCATTGTGTGGTGTTGTTTGTGGACCCCGAGGTGTGTTTCCGGGAAGATACCTAGGCCGATGTGCGTTTCCGGTATGGTATATGAGTGTATCCCCGAGGTGTGTTTCCGGGAAGACATCTAGGCCGATGTGCGTTTCCGGTATGATGTACGTTGTTGACCCCGATGTGCGTTTCCGGATAGACGTCTAGGCCGATGTGCGTTTCTGGTATGACGTGTTATTGTGTGCCCCGAGTGATGGTTCCCGGAAGATACCTGGGCCGATGTGCGTTTCCGGTCTGTTATATTCTATCTTATTATTTGCTGCACCCCAATGACTTATGTTTCTTTGGGGACGTTTCCGGGAGCCCCGATGTTCTATGTGTCCCGTGGGGATATTTCCGGGGGTCCCGATGTATGCGCACCCTCTGGAGCGAGGGGCTTTCCGTTATGATGTATTGACCCGTGTGTGGATCGGAGTCTTGTAGTTTTGTTTATCTATCTTTTGGTATCCGTCTGTCTCGTTAATTGTTCCCTTTGTTGATTAAACTATCTTGTCCCGTGGATCGTTTCGTTAACTGTTTCTATTCATGAACAAACTTTTCTTCCGTTAATTTCCTTTGAATTACTATTTTGTTAAGCCTTGTACTTTTATCAAATCTCAGATTTTGACGCGTTGTGTTAATAATCCTAATCTTAACTTTTGTTGTAAAAACGGGGACTCTTTCATTACTTACTACTTTTTCCTACTGAACGAAAGCTCACCCCCCTTTATGTTTAATGTTGTTCACAGTTTTCAGTGCTGAGTAGGCCTAGAGGATGTCTCAGAGCTCGGGAGCTCGTTGAGGGTCCGAGATTGTTATGTTAGAGACGTACCTTCAACTTTGTTCAAAATTATGACATATTTGTTTTAAATTTTGAATTTGTTTATGAGGATTACTTGTGGTTTTACGTTATTAAAGTTTATCTATTTTTTTATCTTTATTTTAACTCACGTCTTGAGTCCGGTCAAAACCGGATTTGGGGCGTGACAGTAGGAACTCTTTTATTTTCGTTTTTGAGCAACTAAAATCCGTGGGTCTTGGAAGAATCAACTTGTTTTGGAGTGGGTGTGGTTGGAAACAAGAAAACAAGGTTGGATTTGTAAGGAGGTGTAAAGAAAACGTTGGAATTGAAGATTGGAGTTGAAACCCTAACTTGGAGATTTGAGGAAAGTGTAAAATTGGGACTCTTATTAAGGGGCTTTTGATGAAACTTGTTGGATTAAGGACCTAAAACACTTTTGGACGAATTTGGAGAAAAAGGAAATTTTTTCCGGCGATCGAAGGCTCGCCGAAGGACCAACCACGGGTGCCGTTATTTGGGAACACGGGCTGGGGCACCTCAGGAATTGTGCCTCGGGACCCGTTCATGGGGACCCGTGCCTCGGGGGCCGTGCACCGGGAACCATGCCCTCGGGGCTCGGGTGTTCGAAGCCCAGTTGTTCGTGACTTTCGTGCCTAAAACCGTTTAAATTGAAAAAATGACGATTTGTTGGTTTAATTTCGGTTTTCGTCACTTTAAATCAATGTTGGACTCATTATTGATTTATCGTGTTCCTTGTTAACTTAGAGTCCGGCTTCGTCCACGGAAGAGGAGGAAGCTAGCCAGGACGTCAGCAGCTAGGAGTAATTAAGGGTTGGAGAATTCAAGGTAAGGAAGAGTAGTAAACTCCACTCTTAATTTAAAGAATGCTAATAGTATGCCTATAGGATAATAATAACCGGAAAGGTCCTAGTTTGCATATAGGATATGATTCACTAGGATAACCGCTTTCAATTATGTTAATAACCGGAAGAGTCTTAGTATGCATATAGGATGTGACACTAGTTTAACCGCTTTCAATTATTGGGAAATTGTCGTGCTGGTAGAATGGCCATGACGAGCCTTAGGATTGATTGTGTTTGTGTGGAATTGTGATCAATGGTATCAAATGCCGATGCATGTTTCATTCTTTGGATAATAGAAGAGTCATACTAAACTAGACGAATTGTGATGATTGTAATGTGAACGGTTGATTCGTGTTATGATTGATCGAGTGAATGTTTGAATGTGATTATGTGATTGTGCCCTAATGGTATGATCGAGTGAGTGATAGACCGATGGGATATGTTTGGTAAGCCATGCCGGTAAGCTGGGTTGATAATATGAGTTCTATGTGACGTGTTGTGGTAAGATTGTTGGGCTTGGTAAGCCGTGTTGAACTATGACATTATGATGTGTGTTATTCTCTTGATGTGTGTTCCAAGAGGAGTTGTATTCCGGTATGGTACCTACACCGAGGGGGTATGCCGGTGTGGGGTAGTACCTAGACCGACGGTTTGTGTTTTGGCACGAGGTGTCGTATTTATGCCCCGAGGGATTTCCGGGAAGACCGATGTGCATTCCGGTACAGTGTTTACCCCGATGTGTGTTCCAGGAAAACCGATGTGCATTCTGGTTATTGTATTAGGTGGTTTCCCCGTTGATATGTGTTCCTGCGGGGACATTTCCGGGAAGACATCTTGCTTCACCCCGATGATCTGAGTCTCTTTGGAGACATTTCCGGGGGCCCCGATGATATGTGTTCCTTGTGGGGACATTTCCGAAAGCCCCGATGATATGTGTCCCATTGTGACCGAGGAGCATTCCGGTATGATGTGTTGATTTGTGTGTGGATCGGAGTCTCGTGGTTTCAATTATCTATATTTCAGTACTCGTGTGTTCTTTATTTGTTCTATTGGTGGATAAGCTGTCTCCCCGTTGATCCCATTGAGTTACTATTTTATTAAGTGTTTCAATTCTTGTTGGTCTTTGATTATGGTGTCTTTTGGTTAACCGTACTAATCGAGATTTTGTTGTCAAAGCGGGGTTCTTTTTATTTTACTACTTTTTCCTATTGAGCGTAAGCTCACCCCCTTCGTGTTTACTGTTTTTACAGGTTTCGTTGATGAGTAGACCTAGAGTTGGCCTCAGGGCTCGGGAGCTCCTTGAGGATTCGGTGACTTTGTGTAGTAGAGACGTACTGCCCTTTTGTATCAAACTATATTTCCCGTTATTCTGTTGAAACGAACGTTTGACTCTTGACTTTAGATTTGAATTATGTTTTACTCGGAGATTGCATTATTAAATTTCTTTTTATTTATTATTTAATTATTATTCCTAGTTCACGTCTCGAGTCCGGTCAAAACCGGATTTGGGGCGTGACATAGCCCCCCTTAAGGTTTGTTTTGGCGATCCTAACTGGGTTTGACCTTTCCTTGCACTTTCAACTACGCTTGATCTTTTTTTTTTGCGAAAACTAACCATTTCCGTCTATTTTAACGGATTCCGTTAGGTTTTTGACACGTGTTGGTCACGTGCACAATAGCATTTTTTTAACGGAATCGTCAAAATAGACGGAAAATGTTAGTTTACGCAAAAAAAAGAAAGGTCACAGGGGAAGTGCAAGGAAATGTCACACCCAGTTAGGATCGCCAAAACAAACCTCAAGGGAGGTTAGGACCCATGATTATCCCAATAGGGTATTGGCTAGCGGAACTATTCAGCCATCTAAGGGACCATGCCTCCATGGTAGAGTGGGGTGGAGAGGTGGTGAACACCCGTGCCAACGGCGAGCACGCGTCGACCCAAATGGGCTCCTGCCACTTTCTCGACAACGGGTTTAGAATGGCAAGTTACTTTCAAAATCTTGAAGTAGTTGATTTGGACAATAGTTTGACTACGGCCCAAGGCATCTCAACCCCAGCGGAGAACACTGATTGTTACAACATCAAGAGCTCCTACAACAATCAATGGGGTACGCATTTTTACTACGGTGGGCCTGGGAATAATCCACTGTGCACATGATATTATTAACTTCTAAATTAACACTAGATAATTTAACACAAAGGTGAAGCTCGTAGTATCAAATTCTTATCATTGGTCAAGTATAGAGTATGTATGCTATTTCCACTATCGCTTCCTTTTTCTTTTATTTTTTGGTTCCACTAGCTATAATTCACTAGTGGCACTCATGGAATTGTGTATGAATTATATAAGACAAGACAGTAGCAGACCGAAAACAAGCGTGGAAATGGCATATTTTGGATATATTGCTCATGGCGTGTAATCTACAGATTGTTGGACAAAAGTGAGTTTAGACTAATGGAAATGGTCAACTTGACACTCAATTATCTATCGGATCGGGTCATCCTAGAACTATGGAAAGATTAGTTTCGTGTTCTAGGAAGTGATGCCTTTCCAACGAGATATTATGAGGTCTAAACGGACAAGAGGTGAATGAGAAATTAAAGCTCAAAGATCACCCGTTGAACTTAGTTGTTGAGAAAATTGCAAATGAAAAGTACATCATTTTTATGTTGTCCCACATCTAAAGATTGCTAAACTTTCATTGAGTTTATATAGTGTTGCCTTCCTAGCATCTTTGAATTGTTTGGATGAAAGGCTGTGTGCAAGATGCGAATGCTGCAGCGGATTTGGGCTCGTAGCACCAGCTCTGTTTTGCTGGAAATTTTCAAATTTTATATTATTTCGAATCTTATAATAATTCTGAAATTATTTTTAGTTTCTAGAATTTATTAAATTCGAATTTAATATTTATTTTTTGGAAATTGTATATTTCCCAAAATTGATATTTCCGGAAATTGTGTTTCCATAAAACTCGTTTCCAAAAACTCTCTCCCCTTTTCCTATATAAGCTCTGTTCTAGTTCATTATTCGTAGTGAAAAATTAGACACGTAGTAGAGACGAATTAGATACGAAATTTACCTACACAATTTCTCTCCTTCTCCAAGAACAGAGCAACTGATTTCTTTCTACTTGGTGCTACTTCTCATACACGGTTTCGAGTTCGTTTACGTTGTCGTTGTATCTTGGGAGACTTGCTCAGACGGGGCAATAAAAAGTCTTAAGGAAACTAGTTCGCATGCCTTGACATACCAGTTCCCTCTTCGAGTATCGATTGAGGTTACTGTTTCGATTACGTATCGACTTCATAATTTTGCATACTTTGTTTGTTATTTTATTTCGTATGTGATTTGAATATTCATTAATAATATTGGATTCAGTTTTTATCTGTTTTTATCGTTTATGGACTAACTCGTCTAACAATCTTAAGACTTTTTTATTTTTGCAAGTTCATAGACGAAGAACAGGTTATCCTTGCCGAAGTTTTGATTCAAACTAAGTTTGAACGATCCAAACAGGTTTTATCTAATTTTGAATAACAATATGAAAATCGGAAATTTTCAAATCATGTTCATCTTTTCTGAGATGGTTAAATCGTTTTAGAATACGATTTTTCTTCCCCTCGCTGTTGTCTTTGTTTTTAGACATTGCAGGTTGAGGTCAATTGCTGGTTACTACTGAAAATCAAATATTGATTATTTTTTTTCTGGGTAAATAGGTTGAAGAACTTATATTGTGATTTTATAATCTTGATTTTGGAATTCAAATTACTATGCTGTTGCAACAAAAACTGTTGCAGGTTGCTGAAGCTGGAAAAAAAAAACATTCATATCAGTTGCTGCTGATATATACGCTTAAAGACTTAAAAGGGTTTTGACTTTTTATTTATTTATTTACTTTTTTGGACTGTTGGATATTGTTTTGTGTAGGCCCATAGAGGACGAAAATTCTAAGTCCAAATTATGCTCAAGCACAAACAAAAGAAGGAAGAAACCCATTTAGTTGTCTAGACAAAAGAAAAAGAACGAAGCTACTGGAGGAGGAAGGCACGCGGGTCAAGAGAGAACCGGGTCGCTCGCGGGTCATGGACCCGGTCTGGGTTGCGCGCGGGTTGTGGAGCAGATCCGGTCCGCGGGTCAGACCCAACCCGGCTGGACAGATTAAAAAAAAAACTCTATTCTTCTACTTATTCTATATGCTAGAATAATTCTTGTGATCGATCTTGTTTCCTAGAAACACGTAAAGACGATCTTGTTACATCAATTTTGATGTTATCTGATTCGGTTCAAATTAGAACACATTCGAACAGATTAAAATTTCCAACGATTGGAAACTTATAAATACAGTTTCTTTGTGAAACAAACGAGAGAAACGAACTTGGAATAAAATTCCTAAACGGTTTTCTCTAAATTCAAGAAGGAAACAAATTGGATTTATTTTCTAGACGGTTTCCTAGTCTCCTAAAGGGAATTTAAAACATTTCCTTAGAAGAACGATATTTGTGATCGATCTTGTTTCTTGGAAACACATAAAGACGATCGAACAAATGTATTCGTGAGATCTGTAAAATAAAAATCTGATTCGGTTCTAAAAGTAGAACATGTACGAATAGATTAAAATAGAACGTGCTTTCAACGACTAAAAGACACTCGATGGAAATTGACAAACTTAATGGTTTCAGTTAATTAAAACATCCAAGATTTGGAAAGTAAATTAATTGATTCCTATTTTGTGGAAAAACATTACAACGAGTAAGTTGGAACTAAAAATTCTGTGTTAGAATTTAAGTTCAATATTGATTATGTTCTTTAAAGAACACGTACAAACAACATGTTTTCACTTTAGAATGTGATGAACAAATGATGTCGTTCTATCTACTTATGAACTTCGAGTTTAAGTGGTGAACCATTTGTTCAAATTCTATAGTTGATAAAATAGATTGAATCGATCTTGTTTCTTTGAAACACGTAAAGACGACTCAATCGATATTTAAGCTCAAACGAGGTTTGAGTTAAACGGTTCAATTGGCTTGAACCATATAAAAGATCAATGTGGATCTAAATAGTGAATTTGATCCTGTTCTTATAAAGAAATGACAAATTAGAAAGGTTCAATTGATTTCAAAAATGAAACAAACCTATACAAGAACAAGAAAAGAGAAATTGAATAGTTTCATTTTCAAACTTCTTGATCAAACACGTGCGAACGATTAATTAATCGATTCGGCCTACTTGGTACAAGTTCAATCGAATGTGTCGATTTATCATTGAGAAGATTAATTTAATCATTGACCTATTAATCGATTTCTGTTTCAATGTGAAACACGTTAGAACGATTAAATTTAAGGTTTCAAGATCAAGTTAATTTTACTCCATGGAAAGAACAAATGACCAAATTTGAATAGTTTCAATTCTTGACAATTGAAATATGACAAATCAATTTAAACATATTGGAATACGTCCAAATGTTAAAAATTGTAAATTGGATTAGTTTCTTAGTGAAACAACGTGAAATTATTTGAAAATGAGAATTGCTCAAATTTCAATGTGACTTCCGGATATAGGAAGAACCTCGAAACGACTTGAAGTGTACAAGGCTTAAGGACGGTTTATGAGGGTGATAAATTAGTTTTGACTAAGGATGAATATTTGTGGGAAACGAATATGTTTCCAAACACGTTAAGTCCAATAAATGAATAATGTAAGGGGGACGCTTCTTATAATTATCTCATTGTGTCGTTATATGTATGACATGGGAAATTGGACACGTTTACCACGTAGCGCTGCGTAAGATTAAACAATCTCGGAACACATCCTAAAATTCCAACGGACTATAAATGCGGAATTTATGTCAAAATAATTATTCACGTGACGAACCTTTTGATCAAATCAAATCTGAGTTGTCACTTGGCATGTGGGGGGAGGGGAAGCTATTTTGTTAGCTAACTACCTTTGAATAAGGTACCCCTTAAGAAATTAGACAGGACTCTACACGAATTATGGAAAGGGAGAAAACCTTCCAATAATTACTTGAAAATGTGGGGGTGTCTTGCTAAGTTATTGGCTCCATTATTAAATAAGATGACAATCGGTCTTAAAAGTAGTGGACTATAGTTTATTGGACTGAAGCTAGCACTTAAGCAATGTACAAAAGCTTGAAGATGTCTTGCTAGTCAATAACTACAAGATAAACAAGTGTGACAAATGATAGATGTTAGTACCCCAAATGACGGATATATGATCCTATGTCTGTACGTGGAGGACATTCTAATCATGGGGGTAGTGATAAGATGGTAAAGGGTACCAAAACCTTGTAAAACTCTAAGTTTGACATAAAAGAAATGGTACTCGCGTGTAAGATTTTGGGTATCCAAATCAAACGTTCATCTGATGGTGTCATGTTAACCTAACCACACTAAATAGACAAGATATTGAGTAAGTTCAGTAAGAATGATACTTGTAATGCAAGAACACCTATAGACATTAGTGAACATTTGTTTAAAATAAAGGTGAAAACATTGACTATGTATCTCATGAGTTGTACTAGACCTGACATGCAGTTATGGTAAGTACATTGAGTAGACTCACGAGTAATCCATGGAAAGACCATTGGACAGTTATCGTAAGAGTACTTGGATACTTACGATACACTCGTGTGACTATGGACTGCACTATAAGAGAGAACCTACTGTTCTTGAAGGATACTCTGATGCTAGTTGAATATCTGATATTAAGGATTCAAAAAGCATGGGTGGATATGTCCTTACTCTAGTAGAAGTAGTATTGTCGTGGATATCCTCAAGACGAACGATTATAACTAGATCCACTATATGGAATCTTAGTTTGTGCCTTGGATAAAACCAAGTGGCTACGAAACTTCTTGGAGGATAATCCAGATTGGCTAAAGCCTGTGCTCAAGGTTTGTGTGCATTGTGACAATCAAGCAACAATCAATAGGGCAAAAATCTGATTAAACAACTGATCTCAACTGTAGTTATCGCTATTGATTTTGTAAGATCAAAAGATAACATTGCGGATCCGCTAACCAAAGGGTTAAATAGAGATGTAGTTGTTACAACATCCAAAGGAATGTGACTAAATCCCGTAATCAATTAAGGCGTTATGTGAAGGAAAACCCAACCTAGTTGACTGGAGATCCCAAGATCTAGGTTCAATGGGACAACCTAATTGCATAAACCTTGTGTGGTCACTGTGGGGGTCACCCGGGTCCATTCCTATGATGTAAACAGTGATTTAAAACGTGTTAAGGTTAAACTATGCTTTTAATGATTCATTGTGCTTCAAGAATATGAGCAAAGAAATCACCTATGTGAGAGTGAGGTGGAGTTGCCTCAAGGGAAACTACTGGGGCTTAGTTGTCTTAAACTCTTGCAGAACCAAGAGATGTCCATGACTTACGGACATAACCATGAGAACCGAAAAAACTGTGTTTGTTGGTGTCTGTGTGGAATGTATCTTCATTTACATAAACGACAAAATAGTTCAAGGACATCGTGTCTACTAGTCAGTCAGTAAAGTAAATACATCTTCACAAGGGAAGGTTCAAGGGTGTTGCCTACCTATCCTATGCAGATATCAGCTATGAGAAGTCACCATCCTATCGCTTTCCTCTCGCGTTAATTTCTATTCATGTAGGGGATTGTTGGACAAAAGTGAGTTTAGACTAATGGAAATGGTCAACTTGACACTCAATTATCTACCGGATCGGGTCATCCTAGAACTATGGAAAGACTAGTTTCGTGTTCTAGGAAGTGAGGCCTTTCCAACGAGATATTATGAGGTCTAAACGGACAAGAGGTGAATGAGAAATTAAAGCTCAAAGATCACCCGTTGAACTTAGTTGTTGAGAAAATTGCAAATGGAAAGTACATCATTTTTATGTTGTCCCACATCGAAAGATTGCTAAACTTTCATTGGGTTTATATAGTGTTGCCTTCCTAGCATGTTTGAATTGCTTGGATGAAAGGCTGTGTGCGGGACGCGAATGCTGTAGCGGATTTGGGCTCGTAGCGCCAGCTCCGTTTTGCTTCAGCCCGTATAAAATCTCAACAATTAATTTCCAATTTTCAGAATATGCAAATAAGGAAATATGAAATTGATATCTTTTTCAGTTTTGGAAATTGATATGCAATTAAGGAAATTTTCTAATTTTATATTATTTCGAATCTTATAATAATTCTGAAATTATTTTTAGTTTCTAGAATTTATTAAATTCGAATTTAATATTTATTTTTTGGAAATTGTATATTTCCCAAAATTGATATTTCCGGAAATTGTATTTCCATAAAACTCGTTTCCAAAAACTCTCTCCCCTTTTCCTATATAAGCTCTGTTCTAGTTCATTATTCGTAGTGAAAAATTAGACACGTAGTAGAGACGAATTAGATACGAAATTTACCTACACAATTTCTCTCCTTCTACAAGAACAGAGCAACTGATTTCTTTCTACTCGGTGCTACTTCTCATACACGGTTTCGAGTTCGTTTACGTTGTCGTTGTATCTTGGGAGACTTGCTCAGACGGGGCAATAAAAAGTCTTAAGGAAACTGGTTCGCAGGCCTCGACATACCAGTTCCCTCTTCGAGTATCGATTGAGGTTACTGTTTCGATTACGTATCGACTTCATAATTTTGCATACTTTGTTTGTTATTTTATTTCGTATGTGATTTGAATATTCATTAATAATATTGGATTCAGTTTTTATCTGTTTTTATCGTTTATGGACTAACTCGTCTAACACATATAACCTATGTTCGGAGTTCTGCTACTGGATCAAAGTGATCATCCAATGAGAAAACTTTCTCACAATACTGGATCAAAGTGAATCGTTCCAGAAGCCGTGACGATTCCAGAGTTTGAAGATTCAGCTGCAGGAGATGTTCATGTGGAAACAGATGTTGGAACGGAAGGGAACAGGGTGTAAGGCCTTTTCCTCCTTTTTGTTCAGTCTTACTCTCCTCGTACGAGAGGTACTGCGAGATCGTGAGGGAGGAAGTTTTGGAGAAGACGGTTGCAAGCAAAAGGAGAGGAGCACGCAGATTACCCAAGGTTTCAGATGAGGTTGGAGGATCAGGTCGTGTCTGTTCAATAAAAAGTGGATGATGGCTCTAGAGCCTGGGTTGTCTCAGTGCCTGAACCCAAAGCGGACGGCGAGGTCCCGGCCGGCCCTGGTAAGGAACTATTGTTCCGGAAACGTCCGAGGAAGAGGGACGTCATTGAGGAAGAGATTTTTGTGAGTAATCTGTCTTACAATTCTTCTGAGGAATGGGTTAAAAACGTATTTGGTACCTTTGGAGATGTCTTGTTAACGTCAGCCCCTCGCCGGCCAAATCAGAAGGGACGTTACTTCGCTTTTGTTCGTTTTGGATAGGAGGAGGTTGCACCTAAGATAGGTGACAGTCTAAATGGCTTTAAGCTTAATGGATTTAACCTGTTTGTAGCTCTTGCGTGGCGCCGGAAAACTGGTCTGATCAATGCCTGCAAAAAATAGAGCAGTGCTTAAAAGTCAGAGTTGTTGATCAAAGGGAATAAGGACCTCGTGGTGTCTATCCCTTGTCTGCAGATCGGAGGTTTTGGAGCCTCCAGTGCATCGGAGGCTCTTCCGAGATCCATGAGAGAATCTCAGGCCGGAACCGCGGATCAGAGCACGGGCTCTCCGACTCGTTCAACCTCACCTTTGTCCGCTGGGTTATTTCCAGTTAAGGGAGACGTTGTGGGTGCGAGTTTCGGTCTGGTTGGAAGTGCAGCAGGTCCTGAGCTTTCCATGGTCTTGCCGGAAAATTCATCGGAGCTGGATGTTCGACGGTCGGAGAAGGCGCAGGATGATCTCCGGGATTCTCCTTTGAATTCGGATCTGCAAATCGCCATCGTTGAATCAGATCCCATAGGTTACGATCGCGTGGATCATGCCGTGATTGGAGGTAACGTCCACGATTCTCGTGGAGAAGAAGATGGAGTTGATGTTGTGCCTCAGCTTGGTAGCCCAGATGGGCCTGTCCAGCACAATACTCTTGATGTCCAGCCCGTTTGTGATGGGGTAAGACCTGTTCATGCTGGGTCTTTGTGCCCAACCCATCACTTAGGTTAGGTACAAGACTCGGGGTCAATTTCAATTGGGTCGGTATCGGGTCTCGAGACCCAATCTCAACCATCTACTGTGGTTTTGTCGGGAGCCAATGTGTCTCACTAGGTGGAAAATGGAGATCCGATTGGGGTTCTTCACAGTAGCCCATGGAAGGAGGTTCTCCTTAAACCTTCAGATCTTAAACCTTTGATCAACGTCAACATTCCAAGCAGCCTTCTCAAAAATCAAGCCGTCAAAGTCAGCCTCCTAAGTTCTTGAGGGATTATTATACTACTCATATCATATCAGTCCATTCTAGGAGTCGGAAGAGGTTTGTAAATCATGTAGACATTGGGAAGCAGATTTTACAACAAACTCAAACTGCTAAGCTGGCTCATGCAGCTAAAGCTTTTGACGACCCGACCTTAACTTCAGAATGATGAATGGGTTACTGATTGGTGATTTTGTGTTCCTTTTTGTTTCGGGTTTTGTTCCCGCAGCTCCTTCTGAGAGCTCTCTTGTAATGGTTGCTCTTGGTTAGATCCTGCTTGGATCTAACTTTTTTCTAATAAATTTTTTGCGTTTATCTAAAAAAAATAAAAAAAGTTCAATCACATGATATATGTAAAAAATTTCTTATGCTGTTGTTTTGTATAATTGAATATGTTATGCTTAGACTTTAGTTAATCAATAAAGATTGTCATTTGAAAAAAAAAATCAGAAAAACAGAAAAAGATTATGGATTTTTTTGAGACAGAAATAGAATATTATAACTTTAAAGCATTCTGGTGACCACTAATACGGAGCACACCATACAAACCAAGAAAACTAACATAAACTGAAAGACAATTGCTGAAATAGTAAATGTTGATCATGGGCATAATGGCGGTCGGAGGGGTGGGACTGCGGTATCATCCAAAGATACCGATACAATATGCTCCTACCATAAGAAACTGATCGAGCGGATCAGATGATAATGTCACAGTGGTGGACCGATTACTCCCCCAGTAAGTCAGCGTGCGTCGTCCTCCCTTGAGTGATAGTGTTAGGGCTCCTGAACGCGGGATTGCTGACTCCGAAGTGGTAGAGAAGTAACTCATCAACTGTTGGTGGTACCAATGCCACCTATCTTCCAGGGAAAAGGTACAGTCAATCAAATCCTCCCTGGATCCTTCAGTACTCATTCCTGGAGGCGAGGGTGCTTGAAGCCCCCCGCCGCTACATTTGACGCCCCATCTGACGCGGATGACCCCTCATCCTCTATAGGGTCCTCCTCCCTCTCCGCCCTCTTTTTTCCAGATAGTGACGGGGACGGCTCCCGTGGTAACCAACCCACCTGTACCTCCTCATCCCTACCATCCTGATATGCCCTTCGTCCTTTTTCCTGCTGCCTTGGCGGTGTCCGTGGTACCTCTTGTGTAGAGCTCACCTTCCCTTTACCCCCCATATAAGTCCAATTCGTCTGTAGGGTGGCCTTTCCATGCTTTTCTTTTGCTAGTACCGATCTCGGGACCCCCGGCGCCTTCAGCGACGCCCCCCGTACTCCTCTAATAACCAGACAGACCGGAAACAGATGACCCGCGCAACAAAAACCAAAACAGTGCTCAGGTAAGTGTTCATAGGATATACTCAGACGATTTCGTACCTGGGATACCGAAAGTCGAAACCAGAGTTGACTATGTAGAGGTACTCTAATGTCTGCTCTGATTCGGATCTTCATGAAGTCCCCCCAACATAGACCCTCCTTGTCCACATTCACCCCTTGACAGACCCCCAGTGTGTTCCCCACTCTGAATCCCACGTCTCTCGTCCATGCCCCCACCGGGATATTTGAAACTCGCGCCTAGACCGAGAAGTGATGGAGTTCCAGGTCCTTGACCTGCATGTGGACCCTGAGATCCGTAAACAGGACTAGGGAATCCCAGAAGGACCAAGGTTCCCCCAGCAGAACCCTTTCCCTCTCCTTAGCTGTGCGGAAGAAAAAAGCTACCAGACCCCCCTTCAGGGGTTTAGCCTCGACTTTCATCCCCCAGACATCCTCCATTCGCGCTACCACAGATTTCCAGAAAAGCTTCCTGGAAGTCAGGACCTTAGCAGCCAACACGGATCTGTACGAGTTACCTCGACCAGCAACCTCTTAAACCGGCACTACGACCTCCTTAATCCTCATTGCACCCATTTGGGAACCCAGATCCCCGACTCTGACTCCCGAGGCACGCCAATCCTCCCTGATAGGGTCAGTTGGAAGACACGTGTTCATCGGGTATGCCTGACCCGGTTGGATCGGGTTACCCAACGGGTTAGGGCCGAAGCCCCGACCCTGATCCAAATGGACCCCAGCCCCGCTTCGCTCACCCGGTCCACGACCCGGCCCACCCGATCCGGCCCCAGCGACCCGACCTCTACCAAACCTCGCAGCCCAACGGGCCACCCCATCAGACTTCTCCTCGGCCCGAATCTACCTCGGATTCAGTCCATTCCCGTCTCGGGCCGAGCCCCCAGCCCGACGCGCGTCCCCTATGAATCCGCGGCCCAGGCCCATTTGTCACTCAGCACGTTCCACCGAAACCCTACCCGGGTCGTGCGCCGCCACCGCCTTCCCTTTCCTTCTCCTCCACGCCATCGCCTCCGGCGTCTCCTCCGGCGTCTCCTCCGGCGTGAGGGCCGAATCCGACGACACCAGAATCGGTGCGTCTTCCACCCCCTTGATCGGCGGCGGCCCTGGAGCAACTCCCCCCTCCCCACCGATCACAAAGCTTCCCGCCACAGCCACTCTCCAACTCGCTCCGCTTCCCAGACGTCTCGGACGCGGTCCCTTTGCCAGAGTACGGCGAAGACAGCCCGGTTCCGATTGGATTCGACCACCCGGAACCCAGCCCTCCTCCTCCATGGACCTAGCCGAGAACTGCATCATCGGTGCAGTCCCGTCCCTCTCCGTCCACGTGCCGTCCGAGATCACGAGGTCGTCGTCCCCCGTCTCTACCACCTCCGGGATCTCCGACTCCGATCTATCCCCCGTCATCGCCCCTATAGCGACCAACAGGTCTTCTTCCCCAGCCGTCTCCTCCAGCACCTCCGATCCCGACCCGTACGACGAGTCCAGGACCTCATGTTCCGACAGTCGTGGTCCCATATGCACCCCGTCATCGAAACTTCTCTCCCCGCCTTCCATCTCACCCGAGAAAGCCATGAAAGCACAAGAGAATTCACAAAACTCTAAACCCTAATCCTAATAGAGGAATAGGAGAGCTGCGCCTGCTGATTTTTTTATATAATTTAACTATAAAAAAAAGATTATGGATAATATAATGAATCTACCTAAAATTTATGGGTTCTTCAGTCAATACTACTTGTCACCGTATAAATGATGTTACACTCTTTCTAAGTCACCTCTCTCATCTCCTCCTCCTCCATATCCACGACTCTAACAAACTTACAACTTCTCCGGCCGACTCTGTCATGGAATCAAACCGTGAAAAGACAACCATGTAAGGCACCACAGAATCCTCACATTCCAACAGGGCGGAGATAAGCCGCGAAGAGACCTCCCACCTACGTTGGGGTCCCATAAAAAAAACTTTTCTATCGTTTCTCTCTCCATAGTCAAAACCCTACTTTCGTCCAAGTCGCCGACTCCCTTCCTTTTCCCTATCGTCGGAGACGGTCGTGGGCTTCAGCCTGGGGCATTGTCGGCGATGGTCTCCTTCCCCCTCTCCCTCCTTTTGTTGTCTTCTCTTCCTTCTCTTTTCCCCGTTCCATTCGTTTTGCTTCAGAGCTTCGATGTGGTTCCTTGGCTCTTCGGAGCAGTTCATCCCGGTACTATGGGGTCACGACCTCCATCTTCTATTGAGGTCCCGATCTGGTGGTGGAGTACGAAAGCTATAATGTGTGCCTCCTTCACTCCTTCAGCGTTTTGGGTCTGGTTCGCCGGTGTGAGTTCTCACCGGAGCTCTGAACGTCCGGGTTGTGGAGGTCACGAGTTGTCGCAATTGTTGGCTCGGCCGGCGGCTGCTTGTTGGTCGTCACCGGTGCTTGATCTTTCTCGTGTCCTCAATGCTAGTTTGTGGGGTTTAGGGGCTCAGATCGTTTGGTGCAGGAGCTCACCGACCGTGTGTAGTAGAAGGTCGCCGAGGAGTCCCCGTCGGAAAATTTGGTCTGTTTCTTTCCTCGTCGATGCTTTTGTAAGCTGCAGCTTTCCATCTCTGTGGGGAATTCAGATCTGACCTTTTTCAGGAAAATCCGGGACTTCCTAACCTTGTCGGTGCGTGGTGTGTTCGCTTTCGGAGTTCTCGGCCATCCCATCCTTCTTTGTCACCAAAGAAGTGTATCTAGTTCATCTGTGGGAGGTGTTTCCGTCAAGGATTCGTTGTGGTACTAGTTTGGGTGGATGTGCTCAGTAAGTGCGCTATTTAGTGGTGATCATTGCTCGGACGGTGTTCATGGTCCTCTTTGAGAAGGTGTGATACTTGTGGAGCGGCTAGGTGGAGTTGATGCATTTTGACGTTGAGTTGGTTATGATCCCCATTTTTGGTGTTGGGCATCAGGGTAGCTGCTCTTTCGTGTCACTTGCGGGGACTAGTTACAGATCTATCGTGGGATGCGTTTCTTCACCCTCATGGGTGTTGATCGTTGTAATTTTAGTTCGGTCCCGTTGGGTGGCTCGGTGTGGTGTCTGGTTCGCCACTTCTCTTTGCTCCTGGTCTTTCGTCGCTTGCTTCTGATCCGGTCGTGGGACGCGTTTCTTCATTCTCCCGGGTGTTGATCGTCATGGATCTGATCATTTGTCCTGCTGCTCTTGTGGATATGAGGCTTTTCGTGTGGCGTTGCGCTTCTACATTGGCTTTGGTGTCAGATTGGTTCGGTTTGTGATTGGCTCGTGCTCAGTATAACTACAGGCCTTCCCCTTCGGGTCCTAGCTTGGTGTTAATCGGAGAGGGATTACCGGTTTTGGTTTTAGAACGCTCAGCTAGAGTTCAAGTCTCGGTTTCTTGAATCGTGATGACTTATTGAAGCCTGTTTGGAGGTATGTGCTCGTTCTCGGTAGAAATACCGATCCTCCCATTTTTGGGCCTTTTCTCGGTGTTTTCCGAAATTGGCTTATGGAGGACTGAGTACAAGCTCCAATGTCTGCGGAAGTACTCTTTCGAACTAGGTTCGTCTCTCGGGTTATTGGAGGTGTCTAGTTTCAGCTTTGTTCGTGGGACACGCTTCTTCATCCTACTGGGTGTGGATCGTTGCAGAGCTGCTCTACCTACTTCTGGTGGTCCGTTTAACAGTAGCAAAATAAGTGGACGCCTAAAGATTTTTGGGATACCTAACATGTCCCCGCACACTACATGGACCGTTGGGGAAATATTTGTACTGAAAAATATGGATGACTTGCCTTTGTTGATAACAGGCCGTGAGGATAGCCTGTAAGTTCTGGACCTCAGTTTGGTTCGCCCTGCAAAATACATAACAGTCATCTGCAAAAAGGATATGAGAAATCACCATGGCCCCCTAGCCACCTATACCCCATGAAGGGACCCTTAGGCCTCCGCTCCGCCCAACAACGAGATAGACCATCCATGCAAACCAAAAATAAATATGGAGAGAGAGGGTCACCCTGTCGAATTCCCATACTCGTTGTAAAAGGATCTGTGTTCTCCACCCCCCCGAGTACTGAATAGACTACATATATGCCAAAACTTGACATCGCCAGTGAGGATCAAACCTTAACGCGCCCATCATAGATAGGATAAACGACCATTCCACCTGGTCATATGCCTTACTCATATCTAGTGTTAGGACCATGAAACCATTCGAACCCTTGGCACGTCTACGCAAGGCATGAATGACCTCGTTGGATATAAAAATATCATCATGGATTGCCCGACCCGGGACAAAAGCTCCCTAGTTGGTGGAAATAATCAGTTCCAAGAGGGGTTTTAACCGATTGCCCAAGACCTTTGACATGATCCTAAAAATCACATTGTAGAGGGCTATAGGTCTTAGGTATGTGACTTTCCAATCTGTGTGGCTCTTCAAGATCAATACCAGGGTGGTTTTATTTATATCACTATCAATATGTGATGTCGATACTTCCAATCTGACAAATTGAATAACCTCCGGGCGGAGAGTGGACCAGTAGTGCTGAAAGAATAAGTGGTTGAGCCCATCTGGACCCGGGGACTTCGATAGACCCATTTGAAAGACCGCATGACGGACTTCCTCATTAGTTACCAAACAAGTGAGGGTAATGTTCTGGGCCGCGGATATAAGTATTGGAATCGGTAATGAGAAATCATGCGGTACATCCTCCCCTAGCGTGAACATCCGACGAAAGTAGTTTAAGAATAAGTCATTCATACATGTCTCCCAAGAAACCTCATCCTCATTTTCGTTCTCCAGTACTCGAATCTTATTACTCAACTGTCATTTCGTTGTTGAACGTTGGGGTGTTACGGTCACCCCCCGCTAGTCATTCTTGTTTTGCTTACTGCTGCCAAAATGATTCTTGTTTTGCTAGAGCCTTGTTGTATAATTTCTGAATAGCGAGCCTGTGTCGAATGCCTTGTCGATCAGTTCTTCCATTAAGATCTTGGAGTTTCCTTTGAAATTTTCTGATCTGGTTTATATACTCCCGAAAAGTGGATTGCCCCCATGTATGAAGAGAAGAGCCAATGTCTGAAATATGAAGCTTAATGTGTCTGTCCCCAGGATGGCCCCATTTCGTTTGGATGAGTTGTCCCCATTTTGGGTTATCAATCCAATTGTTCTCAAATCGAAATTGTCTTGGTTCTGGTCGTACCTCATCCACCTGGAGCTTAAGTAAAATGGGCATGTGATCAGAAGTAGGGTACCCCAAATTGTGAAAGGATGCTTGCCAGAATCGACTCTATGCCCAAGGAGACATGAACGCTCTATCAAGTCGAATTTCAATCCAATTCTCCGGGTCCTGGCCTAAGTCCAGGTAAATTGATAACCGGTCAGGGGCACTTCTTCAATCCCTAGGTCCGATACCGCATGCTGAAAACCTTGTATCAGCGCCATCGAGTATGTCAACCCGCCATGTTTTTCCGAGGGAAGGAGGATCCCATTAAAGTTCCCCATCAGAATCCATTGTACCGCTGCCAGTGTGTGAGCCAGTTGCCTGAGGAAATTTCATGTACGATGGCGATGCTCCTTAGCTGATTCCCCGTAAATGCCCGTGAAACGAAGAGGTTGATCCTGGGCCACCCACACCTGAACGTCAATGTGGGATTGATGCTCAGCCAGAATTTCCATCCTGCATCTCGCCGACCACAACAACATGACCCCCCCCCCCTTTATTCCCTTGACCAGGGGTTCTTGGATTGGCCTGACCTTGTAATCTCGTACCCCCATATGGTACCCTAGTGATCGGCGGAGAGTTGCAAGTCTAGACCGGGAGTTCCTTGAATCGACGTGACAGGTTTCAGTAAGGAAGACGAGGTCCGGTTTCAATCTAGCCACAAGTTCTTTCAGCTGGCGGCGATTATCGTCCGAGTCAAGCCCTCGACAGTTCCATGCCATTATTTGGGTCATGACGATCATGGGAGCAAACCCTACAAGTTGGTCAAGGCGACAAAAGAAAAATGATTGCATGGAATAGACTAATCCGAAGAAAAAAATAAACGGTGTTACTAAATCGAACAGTCAGAAACAATCAAAGAGGAGAGAAAGAGGTTTGATCGAGGTCGAGGTCGAAAGAAGAGGAGGTAGCCATGATCACCGTAAAAAAACCCTAAGATTTACTAGAACAGTCACTCAGACTAGATAGATGATTGGTCAGTCTTCACTCCAACTTAAAATTGATAATAATGAGAGAGAAAACGTACATATGATAAAGTAGTGGGTTGAAACTTTCTTTAATATAAACGTTTTATTCAACAACATAAGAGCAAGCACAACAGAACGGCCCCGTTCCCCGCGCCGTGGCGTTCGCTGGCCCGGTGCGCTAGCCGTTCCGCTGTGGAGGCCGAAAAACGCGGTCCCGCTCCCCATTGTCGCGCTCCCGCTCCCCTTGCACCGCTCCCCGCTCCCCTCTCGCTGGCCGGGCGCGCTGGACGTGCCACCGCGCCCTCTCCTGCGCTGGCAGCGTGTGGCACCGCCACGTGTCCCGACTGTTGGCACTAACGGCTAGTTTTTTTTTAATTCAAAAATCAGAAGAAAAAAAAACCCTATAAATACCCCTCCTCTCATTTTTTTCACACCACTTTCTACTTCCACTATCCAACTTCACTCTCTCCTTCCCAAATTCTCCTCTCTCGTTTCAATTATTCTCGTGAAAAATGTCGGGCGACGCTGGGTCTCGCGCACAGTCAGTTGGTGACGAAGTAGGATTCACCGAGGACGAACTGGCACGAGGTTTCGGAGACATTCTAACGGGCAATCGCTCCAACTCCCCAAACTCGAACTCGGGGTCGAGTTCAGGTAAGTGCAAACTTATTATTTATGTAACGTAATTTTTTTACTTAATTTATTGTATTAATGCATTGTATTCATTTTTTTTAATTATTTTATTATATTAATACATTGTGTTACAATTTTCACTTAATTTATTGTATTAAATTTTTTTTTATTAAGGTAATACCGTCCCCAACAATTCCAAATGGCGCTAGGGTTCCAAGTGCCATCACAATGGGGAATGCCCCCACAAGGTTTCCAGATGCCACCGGTCCAAGTGCCATCACAATGGGGCATGCCACCCCAATTCTACAACTACGAGGGCCATCCACTACCCACGAGCCCGAGCCCCTGCCCGAGCCCGAGCCCAACCCCGAGCCCAACCCGAAGAACCAGATCCGGAGGGCCGGACATTCAGCAAGGAGGAGGACCACCACCTCATAACTTGCTGGTTGAGCACTGTAAAAGACGTCGTCAAGGGCAACTCTCAAACCGGCAGCACATTCTGGTGCGAAGTGCAGAGGAAATACAACTCGAGGGGAGGTTTCCCACATCGCCGCTGGGAAACTATCAAGAAACGTTGGCTCAGAGATTCTGGGCAGACAAGGAGGATGCTCGGCTATTTGAAGAGGTCCAAGGCCGAGAATCCGAGCGGCGCAAACCCGGAAGAGCACTTGAGACGTGCGAAGAAAATGTGGGAGGACGCAGGGAAAGTGGTGAAAGACCACCCACTAAAGTTCGACCTGGATCATTGGGTGACGAGGCTCGAAGGCGTCACGAAGTTCACTGCCCAGGAGGGCACAATAGGAACTGTCCGCAGTCAGGTACGCCAACAACGACAGCGGTTGGATGAGGCTGGGGCTTACAGCTCAACCCCACCCACAAGCACAGGGGAGGAGGGCACACATCTCAGTGGTGAGTCCCAACCACCAGAATGAGGAGGAAGCGACAACTACGAGGGGACTCAGGTCCCTCTCAGCGACACACCCCCATCCCCTGAGACCACCCCAAGCCCCCCTCGCCGACCTCAAGGGAAGAAGGCAGCGAAGGCCGCAAAGAAGGGGACCGTCCTCACGGCCCAAATGTCTGCATTCGCCGAGCTGGAACGTTCACGGGTGGAGGCTGAACGTTCACGTGGCGAACAACATGTAGAAAGGCATCGCCTGATACATACATTAACTCAACAGTGGGAAGCAAACCTCGCCACCTACAAGTCCCTGTTGGGGGCGGATACATCTTCCTACGACGAAGAGGGTATGGCAGACCATAGGTTTTTCAAGTCCGAACTGCGACAACTCATAGCCACCCTTAAAGCCCAAATTGATGATCTTCGACGACAACCCCCACCACCGGATGTCGACCCAACAGAGGAGGATTCTTGAACTTGTATTTTGTTTTGGGTTGTATTAAAAGGGGTTGAATAAAATTTATTTATGAATTATTTATTGTCATTACTTATTTTATTTCCAAAATTGTTTAAATTATAAATAATTTAAACGGTTTCTGATAACGAATTAAATAAAACAGCAAAATATTAATTAATAATTCAGTCAGCACTGTTCTGCACTCCCAGAGACCTCAGAGGTCATTTCTGTTGCAAAACACTCACTTTTTTGCACTACCACTCCCTGACTTTTGTCCAGTGAGCATAAATTCTACACTCTCATTCCCTGATCAAGGTCCTTTCTGTTGTACATGCTTTGAGGGATATTGAAGTATTCGTCCGAACACTAACAGAGATAAGAATGAATTGTGATCTGTGAATAGCAGCCATATGCTAACCCCGTGGGAGATTTACAATATACTCTGTACTGTGCAGTCCAATATTCTTTGCAGAGTGGGCCAGTTGATTGGTGACGTCTGTGATATATATAATACGGCCAGGGACTCATCAAAGACACTTTATGTATGCCAAAAAGCGTTGCATGCACACCACACAAGAAGACTACGTGCCTTTCCTTTTGCACACACCCAAAATAAAACATGATGAGTCAAAATTAACTCTTCTTTTTCACACAGCATTATCATATGATAAAAAGAGACTCTTTCCTCATCGATTCACGTGTCATTTACGATTGAAAAATTGATTTTCAGTGTCAGTTTCGTCAAATCTTAGAGCATGAATAACAGAAAGGACCTTGGTGAGGGAGTGGGAGTGCAGAACTTGTGCTGACTGGACAAAAGTGAGGTCCTGAGAGTGCAGAATGGTGAGTGTTTTGCAACAGAGAGACCCTCTGAGGTCCTGGGAGTGCAGAACAGTACTGACTGGATTATTAATTGATAATTTGTTGTTTTATTTAATTCTTTATCAGAAACCGTTTAAATTATATAAACAAATGTGAAAAAAATAATTAATGACAATAAATAAATAATAAATAAATTTAACACGAATAAAAATGAACTTTTTAATAATGGAAAAGAAATCAATAAAATATGTGTATGGAATAATATGGTCAACTATGTAATATTCATAGTAGTTGCTATAACGAAAAATCTTTGAGTCGGACCGGATATAAATACACACAAAAACGATAATATGGTCAAATATATATTACATAAAAATGTTATTTTATTTGAAATATCATCCAACACTAAATTATATGATATATACTCTATTAAAAAGAAGATTTGATTTTAAATTTTAATATGCATTTCACTCCAAAATTAAAAGTATATCATATTGATTATAATGAAACATAATAACAAAAGCTCATCTAGCTCGATGGTAGAACACAAGGCTTTAAGCCTTGAGGTTGGGGGTTTGAATCCCACAATTGACAAAATTTTTGTTCAAAAAAAAAAGTCAGCATAAAAGTCAGCGTGGGAAGCCAGGTGTCGGCCCGAGAGAGGCCTAGCGTGGCCAAGGAGCGCGGAGCGAGGAGCGCGCGCCCGGCCCGCGATCGGGGAGCGAGGAGCGAGGAACGAGCCCGTTTGAGGACCGCGGATCGCGAAAAAGCAGGTCCACAACGGAACGGGCCTCGGCCCTCGGACTGGACGCACGCGGATCGGGGAGCGGGCTCGCTCTGTTGTTCATGCTCTTAGTTTATTTACATGCCGAATCGGTGCAGTAGTTATAGGTACTCTACGAATTAACAAGCCATCGATAGCCTTTTCTACAGAGGTGATTTTGATCATCCGAATCAACGAACGATACGTAAATGATTTTGACGAGGCGAATCTGACGAGTCGTGACGATTTTGCCACGCGTACCTAAGCCAGTCGAATTAGTTTGTCTATAATTAATTTTGTTTCCAAATACGAATTTTCTATTAATATCCTACATTCTTTAAAAATAATGTATTCTCACAGATTCACACCATCAATTGTTTCCTTTGTTCTTAAAATATTTTCATTTTCTCGTTTCGTAATGGATTCTTCGAGTGGTGAGGAGTATGGTGTCGGCAAAATCGACTACGCATGCAATTTTAAGGGAGAGGACACGTCACGCGGAGAACTAGATATTGTAGTTTTTATAAGGAACGGTTATGGAAGCTGAGGAACGGATGACGAACCCCGTCCGTGTGAAGCATAGAAGAAAATATTTTTTCAGAGATCAAACCGATGCTCATGGCCGGCTTATGTCTGAATACTTTATATCGAAGCCGTTGTAAGATGGAAAAATGTTTTAGAGGCATTTTCGTATGACACAAGCTGTTTTCATGAAACTTGTAGGTGGTGTGTCCGAGTTCGATGATTACTTTACGTAAAAAGTTGATTGTCGTGGTCGGGCCGGGTTCTCACCGATTTAAAGTGTATGGAAGATATACGGATGCTCTGCTACGATTCATCGACCGACTACCTAGACGAGTATCTGAAAATGACGGAAACAACGACCCTCGAGTGCATGCATCATATTTGCTTCGCCTTAATAAACTTCTTTGGTGATACCTATTTGAGGAAGCCCAACGGTCGTATCCACAATCTCAATTGTATGCATTGGGCGTGGAAGAATTGTCCAAAAGCGCTTCAAGGGGTTCACGAGCAGGGCGATCATCCTGGACCTACAATCCTGCTTGAAGTTTTGGTGGGGCCGGACACCTGGCTTTTGCATGGATACTTTGGTATGTCGGGGTCGAACAACGATACTAATGTGTTGAACCAGTCATCATTATTCACTCACATACAACGAAGTGAGCAGCCTGACTGTGAGCAACCTTTGTGTAAATTCCATCATGGCACCACAACTCTTGAAACACATGCTATACGCAAATAAGCAGAAGGATGTAAGGAAGGATGTGGTGAGGGCAATCGGGGTTCTTCAAGCTCGGTTTTATAACATTAATAGGTCGGCTCGAAGTTGGGACGATTAGAAATTGGTTGTGATAATGTGGGCGTGCATTATCATACACAACATGATTGTAGATGATGAACGTGATAGTAACAAGGAGAAATTGAACGACCGGAGTACGAAGAGCCAATACTACCCATCCACTAATGGCCACTACCTAGTTACGATGTCATCCAAACCCACACAAGACGTCTTGAGGATCGAGTTGTCCACCAGCAGCTCAAAGCAGATCTGATTGAACACATTTGGACTATGTTCGGGCCGGACGCTGTTTTGGATGCCAAGAATGCGTAGACGCTTATTTTATTTCTATAATTATTCAGTTTCTTTGTATTTTTGGTTATTGTTTTGTTTTATTCTGGATCTGTTTTGCAGCATTTTCGTTACATTTACATGTATGTTGGATTTTTTTTTCGTGCACCAATATGTGTTTTTTTTCTGTTACATGGATTGTGCTCCTTCCCAATGCATCTAGGGCCAACCCATATGTCCTCATCCTTTCCAATTTAGTGCACAAGTAAATTTTCAAAACAATGGATTTCGAGAACGAAAGTAGTGTTTCACAAGGTGAGAGGGGTCCACCAAAATCACTCTTCTAGATCGGGAGAGAAGCCCACCGGTACGGTAGGTTCGAGAGAACAAAAGCCTTACTTATGAAGTGTCACAACTCCTTAACGAGGCAATACCTCTTATGTTTGATATGTTTCAAGTTATGAACCACAACTAAATCGCTTTCATGTATATTTGTTGTTTTTTGGTACTCGATTTCGAACTCAGGTTGTTTGATTTTGTACTTTATGTGTAATTTTTATGAAAAATGACGAATCTTCCCTTTTCATATGAACCGATTCTGCCAGGGGATAAGGTTGAAAGATTTTACCTAAACTTTTTAACCCTTGCCAAATCTGCCACCTCATTACCTAACTAATTCTGGCGTATGACCTTTGACCGATTCTACCTCTTGTTTAAACCCTAGTAAAATATCCCTATATAAATCACTTAACACACACGATCATTTTCACACGTTTTGGCAACAACCCTTTCTCCACCATATTTCTGTTTTCTCCAAAAGAAGTTTTGGCACCACCACTTCTCACCGGCAGAAATGACCATGTCCCTTACATGGACGGACGAAGAAGAGAGGTGCCTTGTTGTCGTGTGGATGGTCCGCGTAGACATGACATGGGAGTTTCGGCAAAACTCTGCCATGACTAAAAACCATGCACACGGCTCCGTATGCTCGATTGAGAAGCAACCGAAAGACCACTGGTAGAAAAATAACATACGGGTGAGGTCGTTCAAGGTGGTGTTCTTAGAGGCACGAGATGCTCTTGGTTCAATTTCCACCGACACGGGAGTGCTGTTGGAGGCAAATCGGTCATATGAAGCAATTGTTGGCCACCTCTTCACTAGGCATGAATGATGAGCGACAATTCGGTACTTCCCAAAATGGTGCATGTACAACGGGTTCACCTCCCTCTAGATTGTCATGCGGTAGGGTTTGGTCGGTGTTGTGTTGTTTGGTTTCTCAGGACTCCGTTGTACTTTCTTTTCTTGTTTCCAAAAATAATAGAACGTTTCCTTCATACAACTTTTTCTTTTGTTTTATTATCATTATTAAAAAAATATTTCTGTTTAATTTGATCGGGAACAGACCGAATCGGTCTATCCTCACTGTGGAAAAAATACAACTAGACACTCACTTCGTTGTTAAACTGCCACAATTTTTTTAAAAAATCTAAGTCAATTTTCTTAGGAATAGACTGAATTGGTCTATTCCGACTATGAGTTCTCTAAGAACAAAACATTTCTCTAAGAGCATCCATTGTGTAATTGGTCTATTCTTGGCCTAATTGAACTGAATTTGACTGAATAAAGGGTCCAATATGTTTTATTCTCCATAATGGAAACAGACAGATTCAGTCAAATGTGGGTCTAAAGTTATGTTAGTTACCAAAATACCGTTCTACATCTTTGAAATTTCAACGTCAAACAATAAATAAATTTATAGACCGTCGTTTAGTTTTCAAACTATACATTAATGGACAATAAAACTATTTGATTACATTTGGTAATAAAAAAGGTGAATCAAATTATTTGATTTCTCGACTTTCTCCTTTTCCGCTTCCCTAACTTAGAGCCTATGGGTCACCTAGTTCTCTAGGTCCATGTTATAGGTATCAACATCTTGGAGTAAGCATAAATCGTGCATGACAGACTCTGATGCAACAAGTGACTCCCGACGGTGTTTCTCAATGTTGGCCAAGCTTTTGGCCAACATCAGGTCGAGTGGCACGTCGGCTTCTACGTTTCCCTTCCCGTTTCCTTGGCTCTCCTCGCCTTTGTCGCCTTCTTTCCCTCATGTCATCGATCGCGTACGGGTCTTGGAATCCCCCTCGGCCTATTTATGCGGTGACTGTAAGAATGCCTATCTAAGACGTTGAGATGCTAAGGCCAGGTGCTCTTGGCGTGCAACGTCCGTCGTCCCGATTAACTCCCCGGTGGTAGAGGAGAACTCATTCTCAAAATGATGCTTCCAGTAAGGCTTCTCGCGCACGATGCTCCACTAGTGCTTCCATCGAAACACGTGGTCTTATTTCTCGATGTACTCTTTCTCCGCATCGGCCAAGATCTGGTCATCTAACCAAGCGCTCACGTAGATGTGCTTGAACTTAGACCAACACCTCCAAAACATCTTCACCTTCTTGTTAGTTACCATATAGTTTTTTTGCAGCTCTTTGCAAGGTGCTCAGTCGTCGGGGATTGGTTGGTCACACTAGCGGGCTCCCTCTAAATGTTATCCACAAATGCATGACCCGTATGGTCTGCCTCGTGCTCCGAGTGATTTAGCCATACAGAAACCAATGCTTCCTCTTCGGGTCGAGTCCACTTCCAATATATCTGGGTGGTTTTTGGTTGGTCGACTTGCGACTTCCTATGTGGGGCGGGTGGAATTTGAACGCGTATCACCATAGGTGGTCAAGGGATTCCCGAGAAGGGCACCCCATTGTTGTCCGTCCCCGAGCTTGACCCTGAAATTGACCCTTAAGGACATGCAACTCGGGAACATCGATGACATCGAATACATGTTCGATCTGTGGTACACGGGGGAGCTCGGGATTTTCGTATGCATTGGCAAGGGGACGTAGTCTTGCGGACAAAACATCTCCTCCCTATTGTACAAGTAGTGTTTCCAATCAGGGACATAATCCCACTCGCAATTGAAGCTGAGAGCGATGCTCAGGTTGTTATGGTATGCCATATGTGCTGCCAGAGAAACGGAGTTGCAGGATTGGTCTTGTTGCCAACGATGACTCTACAACAGCTCGTTCCGATAGTCGAATTTCAATACGGTAAAGCACGGAGATTTGGGGTTGTTATTTAACACCATGATGATGTTGTTTCATTGAGGGCTTTTTGCTGTAATAGTTGTCACCGATGAAGCTTCTGGAACGAGAGTGGCCGCCGAAGAGGAAGGAGGGATTTGTAGAATCGGGTGAAGACGAAGGAGACGGTTGACCGTTATTTGAAGCCGAATTTACCTTTCGGCTTTAATGACCCAACTGTTTCGTCGCCACGTGGCTGCCGCCGATTCGTCAGTCAACGAGTCCGCAGGTTCTTATCCGTTGAATCTGCATACTATCGATGTCTACAGATTCAACGACGTCACTTTCTTGTCTCACAAATTCCAGTGCAGAAAGACGCGTTTTTGGGGATTCAACTCGCTTTTTTGGGAAATTCGACAAAATCGATGGTTAGTTTCAACGCACTTCGAACGCCATTATGACTTCTCTAAAAGCTCATGCTTATATACCCTCTAAAATTAAGAACCAACTTCACTAAAAACTCAAACTAAAAAGTTGAAGACTTAATTACATGAGGAGAAATCTGGTGAGAACCATTTTTTAACGAAGGAACCGCGAGAATCAATCTAAGTCATCCATTTTAAGAATGGATGGATGAGATGCAATTGAGTAGTTGACTTGTTGACTGCAAAAAAAACCAGCACTTTTTAATAAGTGGTAAGAGTTTTTTTTTAGTAAAACTATCATATTACTTTTTTAACCAATTCACTAATTTAATTTTTCCCGTTTCGTTTGAACTCCGATTGGCTTCAAACTTGTGCCATCATTTTTGTTTTTTTAAGGGCTTTCTATCAAGATCAGTCATGAATATATTTTGAAGCATGAATTTTTTTTTATTTCGGGGTTGATTTTTTAAATAAAAAAATCTGGGTAATTTTTATCAACACTTTGCTCTGTATTTATCACACTTTTACACTGGTTTTATCAACACTTTACACTGGTTTTATCACCTCATTTTCCAAAATTGATCATGATTTTATCACCTCATCGCGTGCTTTTTATGAACACTAGTTTTATCAACATTAAACACTAGGCTTATCTTTCAAGTTACGTGTGTTTTATCACCCCCATCACATGTTTTTTTTTTGAAGCACGAATTTTTATTTATTTCGGGGATGGTTTTTAAAGAAATTATATCTGGATAATTTTTATCAACACTTTGCTCTGGGTTTATTAACACTTTGCACTGATTTTATCACCCCATTCTCCAAAACTGATCATGATTTTTATCATCTCATCACACGCTTTTTATGAACACCAGTTTTATCAATACTAAACACTAGATTTATCATTGAATTACGTGTGTTTTATCACCCATCACAAGTTTTTTTATCAACGTTAAACTCTAGTGTATCACACTTATTATCAAAATTGAACATGATTTTTATCACCTCATTATTTGTTTCTTATCACCTCATTACATGTTTTTATCAACATTTAGCACTAGTTTGGTACTCAGATATAAAACATTTATTAGTGAAGATTTATCAATGCTCAACATTATTTTTATCACCTTGATGTAAATTTTTATTTTTGTGCTTCAAAATATATTCATGACTGATCTTGATTTAAAGCCCTTGAAAAAAGAAAAATATTGGCGCAAGTTTGAAGTTAATCAGAGTTCAAACGAATCGGAAAATATTAAATTAGTGAATTGATTAAAAAAATGGACACTTGTCCACATGGCTCCATGCTATTACAATTATGTCCTTATTTGTGTGAGAATGGATGAAAGTGACGTGAATTTGTGTAGAAGTGGGGTGATGATGTGACATCACGGTGAATGTTGGATCTTAAGTGTGTATGGCTAGGATCGGTATTCACGGTTCCTATGTTACGAGTGTTTCTCAATAGATATATTATCCCTCTAATTACATATAATTATATAATTTATACTTTAATAATTATAATGTGATAATAATCGTAAAACATTTCTCTCTCCCTCCCCCTTGCTTTTCACTTATCCAAAGATTCCATCCCTCTCAAAACACCAGTCACTATAAGTAAAGTCAATACAACAAGAGCAGCTAATATTATGCAGCTGCCACTCTCAGAACTCTCTTCTACTTCACCATTTCCATCTCATGTAACTTCCACTTTCTAATTCATGGCATCAACATCAAGCCCCGGTTCATCTTCAACACCAAGTATCATAGTTGAAAGCAATCCGTCCGAGTCAAGATTATCCGATTTGGGCATCAAGTCCTGGCCAAAGTGAGTCATGCAATTAATTCCCTTAACATTCATATTATCTATGTTTATAATTCTACAATTTAATTTGTTTGGACGAAGATGGGGATGTCCTCCGGGGAAGTACACGTTGAAATTCGACGCGAAAGAAACATGTTATTTGCTGAGAGGGAAGGTCAAAGTTTACCCGAAAGGGTCGTCGGAGTTCGTAGAGTTTGGCGCCGGAGATCTTGTCACCATTCCCAAAGGACTTAGTTGCACATGGGATGTTTCTGTTGCCATCGACAAGTACTACAATTTTGATTCCTCTTCGCTATCATAAAACCATCCTTTCATGCTTTATTTTAACTTCACTTATGTAAATGCATCAGATTTATGCATGTACTACTATCTATCATTGTTGTATTTTAATATATCAAACTATAAATAATGACAATTCGGAGATTGTTATTTATTTATTTATTTAGATCTGCAAAAAAAACGGTTTTATTGAAAGGTCGAAGCCGAAATTGGGCAAGCAATACAAAAACCGAAGAAACAAATTGTTATGTTAGTTCTTTTATTCCATATATGATTTTTGTAATACAAAGAACTATAGTATTAGTTCTTCGTTTTTTTTTTGTTTCTCTTTTGATTGATAAAATACAAGTCTTGCTTTCTCGATCGAGTTTTCGGGCTACCAAATCCAGCCCATATATGGATTCTCAACATTTATTTTGAAAACTTGGAAGGAAAGGGAGAATTTCCACTAAATTAAACCAAACCCTAATTTTACCAATGTCCTAGAATGTCTCTTCTTAGCTTTTAGATGTTGGGATCTTGAGTTAATAAATAGGTAATATTGGCAAATTATATATATATTTTGGACAGTCAAAGTAAGGTTATGGAGATGGTGTTTGCATATGCTTTTCATGCTACAACCTTGACTGGTCAGCTTATAATAGGGCTTTTATTTGAATGCTTGTTCATTTTTGTGAGTTGTGATTTAATATTATCATGCAAAAAAGCTGGTCCTGAGACTAGCCTTCCTTTTTTGGTTGCTTTCTACCTAACCACACACATGATTTGAACGGTATAAGCTTTTTTGACATGTGAGAACCAAGAAGCATAATCAATAGATTATTCAAAAGGTGTTTATTTTTTAAAATACAGTGTCAAACAACCTTTTGCTCATGGTTATCCAGAACCCATATTTCAAAAGAGCATATGCTTCCAAACTGAAAAATATATTATTTTGTTTAACTAAAAAATAAGTTCATTTTAATAATTTAATAAAATATCTTTTTTTTACTTTTTTTTTGATCGGCAAAGCATAATTGAATTAAGAACCTCTCTTGAGGTAAAAGAGGATACAGCAAATAAACCAACTTCTTCCCACAATCAGTCATATGTTGATTTGTAAGGGAAAAGAAGGAAACAATAGGTATTAAAATGAAACCTAGAAAGCAAAACACTGAGGTAATTAAATGCCACTTGAGTATGCAGTGGGACTTGGATGATTTGAGTGCGTCAGTGGAGATCAAGAGAGAAATGTAATGCTGAGTGGATGTAAATGCAGCTGGAGGTGAAACTTGTGTCCCAAGTAATTGAAAGGGAGGGTATGAAATTGCAAAAATGGAAGAAACTTGCGTCCCAAGTTATGCAGGAGTTGAATTGCAGAGTTGCTCCTAGTTATATGCTTGGATGAACTTGAAAATTGATGAGCTTCAACCGGAACCTGGATTGCAGAAGGGATGATCCAGGTGTAAATATGATCTTTAGATCCATGGATGATGATGATGTACTGAAATGAGGAGGCTGCAGTGTGTAAATGCAGTAATAACTCGCGCCAAGTATGCTGATGGGGTGGAAGTGAAGGCAATGAACCATCCCAGAGAGTAGGGAGGAAGAGGCACCTGAAAAAGAAACAGCAAAGGAACAAAAAGAAGACACTCATCTAGAAAAACTACCCAAAACCACAAGAGGAGGAGGAGGAAGGAGGAACTTAAGAACCCACACACCAGGAGCCAAACCAAACCAGAGAACCTTACCAAAACTCACATCAGTCCCCAAACCCAACCCAGCCCACCCCAAAACCCTCCCCCCAGGTAATTCACCACTGAAGATAACCAAAACCTACCACCAGTTGAGAACAGCAAGTAATAGGTGAGGCTTTCCAGGATCTGAATGGGAAGAAAATCCCTTTTGCTTTGAAAGAGGCCAACTCCCAGCTATAAGACTGAGACACTATTTTGTCGAAGATGAGGGCAGGAGACTGAATAACCCCATTGAAAATTAGATCATTTCTGGCAAGCCAAATTTGCCAGCAAGTGAGTTGAGCCAGGTTGCACCAAGAGGAGATTTTGTATCTTGAGATCAAGGATGACCAAGAGGAAAGGAGTGTTTGAATATTGCCAGGTATCACCCAAACTATCCCCCACCAATTAAGGACCATAGACCAAACCTGCCAAGCCCTTTCACAATGCAGGAGAACATGTGGTCCATTCTCAAAGTCCCAGTTGCAAACTTTGCACAGAAGAGCATCCATTTAAGAGGCATACCTCTAGCTTCAAGGAAACAGTTGGTTGGTAGAGCCTCATGGCAAGCAAGCCAGCAAAAGGCAGTGATCTTAGGTGGAATTCTAGGTAGCCAAAGATTCTTGAGCCAGCTGAACTGAGAATGTGAATTGGATCTTTGATGTTGGAGAAGTGCATAGAGCCTTGAAACAGAGAAGCCTTTAGGATCCCCAGCCTAAATGAGAGTGTATTGGTGTGAGGAGAGATGTACCCCATTGAGGATTAATTGCAAAGTCATCCAATCAGTCTAAGCCCTTCCTCTAGGGGTTCTTCTGAAGTGCAAATCCCAAGAAGTAGCTGGCTTGGCTTCAGACACAAGTAAGGCTTTTGATTGGGACAATAAATATAGCCTGGGATAGAGGAATTTAAAAGGAGTGTCTCCCCACCAAGAGTCATCCTTCGTCTATTAACTCTCTAAAATACTCCCTTTCATTCTTAGTTGAAACACTCGGATTTGTTCTCGTTTCCTTTTTGTTTACGAACTCTCTTAAATCGATATCTCTACAACATCATCCTTATTTCCCTCCCCTCCTTTGCATATAAAGTAACTGTTCTTGTAGGATTTGAAATCGAGTATGTATGTATAATTATTATGTCTAAGTATTGTTACACTAAAATGTCACTCACCCGATTGAATGGAAGTGGTTTGTCAGTTTTGAAACTTTTATTACCGACCAAATCCATAAAAGTCGGTAATGTTCTAACTTTACCGATCACATCAATTTTGCACTACTGCAGGAAGCCACTTGGCCGAGGAACAAGAATCCTCGCCCAGGAAATGACGATCATCCACCATGTTTTTATCGACGGAATTGGACGAAACATTCTTCTACCAAGTTTTGTCAGTCTTGAAAGGATTAAAATTTTCAAAACCGAGGAAAATGTGCATTGTTTGGAACCCTCGGGGTAGTAAAAATTCACGGTCGAAGAAATTCTCATTTCTTGGTGTTAAGATATCCTGGCCAACGAACAAGAATCCTTGGCTACTATATTTCAACACCGATGAAAAATGATCCCCGACCATGAATATTAAAGATTTTCAACACCGAGGAAATAAGATCCTTGGCGTGGTATAATATTGGCTGATATTCATCATTGAAGAAATACAATTTCCTCGGTTAAGTTCTTACCAAAATTGAGAAAAAAATATCGTAAGTCGTGAACCCAAACGTGCAAAAATCTACAAAAAGTTGTGTTTAATAGTAATCATAGTCTAAAAACCATGAATTATTATTGTTCAACAAAAGAAACAAATACAGAAAGGTGGAGGTGGTCAAGGGCATGATTTTTTGACCTCTCCCGTGGTTGGTAAGTCGGAGGGAGCGAATCCCGAGGCTGGAGTTTTGGAGCAAAAAAATTTGGGAGAGACGAGTGATTTGGCGTTTTTCCACACAGGTGGTGGGGATCCAAGTCAAGCTCAACTCAGTTATGAGCATCCCGAGGAGCTCGATTGTATCCAAGTACGAACAGACTTGGATTTCAGCATAAAAGGTAGAGGTAGGAAGGTTAGCTGAGGTAGGGGGGTAAAGTGAAGGTGATTTATCAAACTAAAGCGAAATATAAGTCACTTAGTTTGTCCGTTATTACGAAAAATTATGCTCTTTCAATTAATAAGATGGACAAAACTGTTTGGGAATCGTGTGTGGATACGGGTTTCAAGCCTTTGGATTCTAGTGGTATTTTGGTCAATCATGTTTTTTGCATGTAGGAGATCGTCAAGCAGTTGTCTTTATAGGAAGAAATTGACTTATGTAAGTTGTCGCAATTAGATTTTAGCCTTGAAAGCATTGTATGTGTTGCTTTCTTTTTTCGTTGTTCTATTAAGGCCTTGTAGATAGGGTGGTGTGTCCTAGTTGTGTTTCCGGCCTGTGCGCTTTCTTTGATAACGAGTTTTCTATTTAGCTAGGTTGGTTAGCTTGGGTCAAAGTTTTAGTAGCTTTGCCTTGAGAGTTTTTTAGTTGCTAGGGTTTTCTTGGATCGTTTTAGGATTTTATTTGGGATTTGAGGTCGATCCCTAACAGCATATCACCTTCCCCTCATTTCACTCTTAGAAATTTGGGATATCAATAAATTCTTGATTATAAAAACAAGTATAGTATCATGGTTACTAAATTGATCCCGGTAAAATTTAGACCAATTATTTATTTTTTTAAACTAAAATTTTATTATTTGGTGAACTTATGTATTTTTTATTATAAGCCGGCCCTAGGAGGTGAGCGAGGAGATCGGTTGAGCAGCGGCGCGTGATAGGGAACGGCGGCGGCGGGTGCTCTCCGGCTGGTGTACGAGAGTGAGTACGGTACGGGGAAGGTACGATCTAGTCTCCTTTCACGTTTTTGTGGTTTTTTATGTTGATTACTGGAGTGGGGGGAATCAGTTTTTCTCGCCCGGAGGCGAGTTTGCTCGCGCGAGTTGCCCCACGGTGGTGTTTCGACGTCGGCGTGGTTGGTGGTGGTGTTGACGGGGGGCATCGGGCGTCCAGAGCTGGTGTGCCGGAGATCGGATGTGGGACGACGCCCGGGATTGTTGTTTCTGTAGGAGGATTACGGCTGTTCGCAGAGGTTGTGTGGGCCGGTGAGGTTGCGTTCAGGTGGGCAACGTCGTTGTTGGAGGGGATTCTTGGCTGCTAACGTCGGGATCGGTTTTTGTGGTTGCTAGCCTCGGGTGTGCAGTACTTCTGGTGAGGAGTGAAGGACGGGACCGGGGAGAGGAGTGGTGGGCACTCACCGGAACGTTTTTGTACGGTACGGGCGACTCTCTCGTCGAGCAACAAGTGGAACTTGGGGATGAAGTTCCTATCCTGGAACTGTATGGGATTGGGCAAGCTAGCGATGGTGGAGTATCTGAAGGGAGTGATACGTCGTAGGAAGCCGCAAGTGATCTTCCTTAGTGAGACGGTGGCTCGAAAGGGAGAAGTAGATATCCTGAAGCTGAAAACGGGATTCCCGGGTGGGTGTGAAGTTCCGGCGGTGGGGAAAAAAGGGGGATTGATACTGTTATGGACAACGGAGATGAAGGTTACGCCGTACCCCAGTGAGGAGGGGTTTATCGATGTGGAGATTGAAGGGCCGAACGGAGATGGCTTTCGATTTACGGGTGTGTATGGGGAGGCGAACAGAGAATTACGGTGGCAGACATGGGATATGATTCGGTCCCTTGGTGCGAGGACATGAGCCTCGAGGAAATGGATTTTGATGGGAGATTTCAACGGCATCCTGCGGAATAAGGAGAAACGGGGTGTCCGGCGGTATCCGGAGCGACTGATTTCGGGCTTCCGGACTGCAATGAGGGACGTAGGGTCTATGACGTCCCGATCCAAGGGTACGGCTTCACGTGGCATAGCGGGAGCGAACCAGAGACACGAATGGCAGTCCAGCTGGATAGGGCTCTGATGTCTCGGGAGTTGCGGTCGATGTGGCCGGAGGCTCATCTGGCCAATTTGGGTATTTCGACATCGGATCATTTACCCATCATGATTGACTCAGAGAGACGGATGGATCCTGTGGGATCGCGTCATTTCCGATTTGAGAATATCTGGGCGAAGGACCCGGAGTGTGGCTTGTTGATTCAGTCTAGCTGGGGTGCACCGGGAGGTTGGGAGCAAGATTCAGGAGACATGCTTAGCGTTAGATACCTGGGGTAAGGAGGTGTATAATGCACTATCCCGGAAGATTGCACGTTATGAGAAGGATATGTTGTGGCTGAACAGTAAGGAGGACCGTTCGAGCATTCGGCGTCGGAGAGCTTTGCAGAAATTATATATCAAAGCTCTGGAGCAAAAGGGGGAGTTTTGGAGGCAGCGGGCCAAGCAGCACTGGCTCATGGATAGCGATCAGAACACCAAGTTTTTCCAAGCCTCGGCGTCGCAGCGGAAAAATATAAACAAGGTCTCTAAGTTACGGGACGGGGATGGTAATGTCCTTACCTGGGATTCCGGATTGGGGGATCATATCCTGGATTTCTATAAGGTCTTATCCTGGAGGACGAGGGGAGATGGAGTAAATTTTCCGAGATTCCGTCATCAGGTGACGGAGGAGCAGAATAGGGCACTTATGGGGGAGGTGACGTCGGAAGAGGTCCGAGACGCGACTTTCTCCATGGGCCCGAATAAATCGCCAGGGCCGGACGGTCTCAACCCTTTCTTCTACCAAAAATAATGGGGGACAGTCGGGGAGGATGTCACCAGGTGGGTCAGACGGATCTTTGCAGGGGAAGACATCCCACGGGAGTTGATAGGACTACGTTGGTTCTGATTCCGAAGGTGGAGTGTCCGATGTCGCTCAAAGATCTCCGACCTATAGCACTGTGTATGTAGTGTTCAAGGTGGTGTCCAAGGTGGCTGCAAATAGAATTAAGGGCCTTTTGGGTGGAATTATCTCTGACACCCAGGGAGCGTTCGTCCCGGGAAGATCTATACAGGATAATATCATCCTATCGTATGAGACACTGCACTACCTACGGAACAAGAGACAGGGTAAAGAAGGTTGGGTGGCGCTGAAGCTGGATATGAGCAAAGCCTATGACAGGGTGGAGTGGGGCTTCTTGTGGGACATTATGAGAGGCTTTGGTTTTGGCGAGGTGTGGATATCTCTGGTCCGCCGTTGCACGTACTCAGTTACGTATAACATTGTGGCTGGGGGTCAATGGGCGGGATTTGTTCAGCCTGAAAGGGGGATAAGGCAGGGGGACCCGCTTTCTCCCTACTTGTTCCTTTTCTGTATGGAGGGATTTTCTCGCTTGCTACAGGGAGCAGAGGGCATAGGGGACATCCATGGGGTCAGGATAGCTAATGGAGCTCCGTCGTTGACCCATTTGTTCTTTGCGGATGATTGCTATGTGTATTGTAAGGCAATCCCGGAAGAAATGACAAAAGTGCGGACGTACTTGGGAATGTTTGAGGAGGCTTCTGGGCAGGTGGTGAATCAGGCTAAGTCGTCTCTGTTTTTCAGTCACAACACTCCGGAGCATCGACGCCTGAGTGGTGTGCAGATCTTGGGGATACCTGAGTTAGATACCCCGTCCACCTACTTGGGTATATCGAACATGATGGGACGGAGCCGAAAGCAGAGTTTGTAGTATGTCTTGGATAAGGTCCTTAGGAGGATCAGGAGGTGGGATGGTAAATTGCTCAATGGGGCAAGTAAAGAAGTGCTCGCAAAATCAGTATTACAGGCAATTCCCACTTATACGATGAGTGTCATGCGGATTCCTAGGGGGATGCTGGAGAAGATGAATGTGGCCCTCGCTAAGTTCTAGTGGAAATCGGAAGGTCCGGACAGAAAAGGGGTGATCTGGCAGTCCTGGGAAAATATGTCATGACCAAAGGAGGAGTGGGGCCTGGGTTTTAAGAACTTATACGAATTCAACTCGGCCATGTTAGGGAAGCAACTGTGGAAACTAGTCACGGAGGAATCGATTTTGGTGGCTAAAGTCCTCAAGGCTAAGTATTACCCGGGGTCTTCGGTTTTGGAGGCAGTTCGTAGACAAAATCAGAGTTATATCTGGCAGAGCTTATTGTCGGTACATGAGCTAATTCGCAGCGGGGCGCGAAGGTCGGTCGGGACAGGTACGAAAACTTCTATACTGGGCCATCCCTGGCTGACAGGAGTGGGAGCAAGGGTGCAATCATCAGGACCTGGGCTTGAGGGAAAGTTAGTGTCGGAGTTAATGAAGCCACACGAGAGGGCTTGGGATGAGGAGAAGATCCGCACCCTGGTTGGAGGGGAGGATCAACAGGCGATATTGGCAGTCCCGATTAGTTGGACGGCTGCCCGAGACTCTTGGTACTGGGCGGGGGACTACTTGGGCCAGTACACGGTGAAATCGGCGTACGACATGAGCCAACAAGACCAGGCCTCGGTCTAGGCACACCCTGAAATCTGGCCGGCAATCTGGAATCTGGAAGTGCTGCCAAAGATCAAATCGTTTCTATGGCGTACGTGCTCGGGCTGCCTGCCGGTGGCGGAGAACCTAAGACGTCAACATGTGGATATGGCGGCGACATGCCCGGTATGTCTGGGAGGAGATGAGTCGGCTCTTCATCTGCTGGTCAAATGCCCAGTGGCGGCTAAATGCTGGGCGAGATCGGGTCTGCAACTACCTCAGGGGGCCCAGACGATAACAGAGTGGATGCTACTAATTCTTAATATCAACCCTCCGACGAAGGGAGGTCTGATTGGTTGTCTCTTATGGGAGGTGTGGAAGGCACGAAACAAGGTAGTCTGGGAGAGTACCGCACAACCAGCAGCCGGTATTTTCCAGACAGCATTCCATCTTCACTTAGGATGGTTGGAATCACGGAGAAGGAAGCTACAGGCCCAGGCTAGCCCGCGACATACCCAGGCTCGAGCAACAGAGGTATGGGAACGGGCTAATCTGGGTTCTTGGGCGATCAACACTGATGGGCCCTGTTCGCAGCAGTAGACAAAGTGGGAACAGGCTGGATATGTAGAGACGACATGGGTCATCTCAGGGGAGCTCGGTCCACATCGTTCCACGGGGCCCAAAATATGGGGCTGGTGGAAGCGTTTGCGATTCGGGAAGCGTTGTTGTGGCTCCAACAATACCCGCTCCAAAGGGCGGTAGTTCGAAGTGATTGTAAGGTCATAGTGGATATGATCAAACGAGGTGGGGGGCTGCCTTCACCTCTGGGGACGATCGTCACAGATTGTTTTTTCCTTTTATCTAAACTCGAGTGCGTGCAACTCGAATTTGTAAAGCGGACAGCAAACAAAGCAGTTCACTGGCTTGCCAGGGCGGCTTGTTCTAACCCTGTCTGGAATTGGCAAGGGGGACATGTCCCCGAGCCTCTTCAACACATCATTGTTGCCAAAAATTAATACAATAGCATTTCTCTCAAAAAAAAATGTATTTTTTTATTATTTTTGAAGGTTAAGTAAATATTTACAGAATAAAAAAACAACCATCACCAATAGAAATCGACACCTGAGAAATCAGAACATGCATCATCGGCGATGAAGACACTGAACCAATCCTTCTCCATTTTTTGTGTTCTCTTCCTCTCTTGTCCCTAAATCTTGACGAACTAGTGTTGTAGAGGCTCAAATATGTGCCTGTCAGTATTCGTGGTGGACGTTCCATGCTCACCATCGTCTAACCTCTTCATATCTTCCTTCCTTTCTATTTGTCCTATCCTTGTTAGCTATTGTGTTTGGAGCCGATCCAGTGGTAACGTATTTAATTGAAAATCGTCCCGAAAAGATCTTGGTGTAAAACCATAAGATTGATGGTATCGGTGGACCAAACAAAAAATTTAAAGGGTAAATTACAAATACATACCCCATACTTTACACGATTAACCGATACCTACCCCATTCTTTTTTTGTAACCGATACCTACTCAATTGTTACCGAAATATAACAGATAGCCCCTGCCGTCCAACTCCGTCAGTCTCTTTTTTGTTAAATGACGAATATACCCTCAACAGACTTTGAATATTTCATAATCATGCCATTTTGTTATTTATTTAGTTTTTTTATTTTAAATAAACTCTCTCCTTCCTTTTTCGTCCTCTCTCTCTACTGTCTCCTTCCTCTCTCCTCCCTCTCTCTCCTCCTTATCCCTCCTCTCTCTCCTCCCTCCACCGCCCCCCTCTCCTCCCTCGACCTCAAGGCCAACTCCAACCCCACCCCCATCAACTCCGTCAAGACCTCCGACGTCTTCATCGGCCTCCCTCGCAACCTCTGGTTTGGAAGATCTGGACCACGACCTCGACCACCACCCGCAGCCACGCCGACCACGACCTCGAACCAGATCTGCTCCCTCCGCCTCCACCTCGCCACCGTCGTGTGGTGTTTCGGGTTTGGTCATGTTGTAGAGCTAGGGTTCGAGAAAAAAAATTGGGGGAATCGAAGGGAGGTGCTGAATCGGAGGTGGGGAGGTGAGAATCGGAGGTGAGGAGCTGAACCTACGGCGAGGTGCTGAGAATCGGAGGTGGCGTTCCTTGATTGTTGATTTGGCCAGAGAAGAACGAGGTTTGGCCGGAGAAGAACGAGGCTTGGCTGAAGTTGAACGAAATTTAAAAAAAAATTAATTATGTTAGAAAATAAAAAAAATATATAAATTCCAAAAGGTATAGGTTTTTGATTTTTGGGTAGAAAAATGAAAAACTGAAATAAAAAATAAAAGATAATTAAATATTAATTATATTAAAAAAACTGATTTTATGTATTTTTAAAAAAAAAACTAATTTTATGTATTTTAAAAAAAACTGATTTTATGTATTTTTAAAAAAAAAACTAATTTTATGTATTTTAAAAAAAACTGATTTTATGTATTTTTTAAATTAAAATATGAATTTTTGAAAATAAAAATATTTTTCTTAAATAAAAACTGAATTTATAAAAAAAATGATTTTTATGAATTTTCAAAAATATTAAAATAATTTGAAAGATGTTAAGGGTATTATGGGTATTTTTGAAAAAACTAACAGAAAATGGATGGAAAATCAGACGGCAGGGGCTATCTGTTATATTTCGTGAACAATTGAGTATGTATCGGTTACAAAAAAAGATTGGGGTAGGTATCGATTAATCGTGTAAAGTATGGGGTATGCATTTGTAATTTACCCAAATTTAAATTACCAACCCGATTATTATAATTCCCTAAACGATTAGTTAATCGACTGTTACTCACCCTAATTACTATAGTTGTTATTAGTTTCACATTATTTTGGTTAGTGGGATTTTCTATATATATAACAATGCATTTGACTATCAAATACTATAATAACAACACAATATATAAGATCTTTTTTTATAGTTTTAAAAGCTCTCAAATTTTTTCTCTTTGCCCTAGCGCCGCAACACCTCCCAAAGAAGAAGAGGTGATCATGGCCATGATCCTAGCCATGGTGGTGATGTCCGTTTTTGAAGCAACAACCGTACATGGAGCAGTCGCATTGTGAAGACCACCTCGGTAAAATTATTTAAAATATTAATTTTATTCGATTGGAACGCCGTGGTTGGAGAGCGGGTTAAAATTTTGGAGCAGTCGCAATCGAAAAAGAAAAGAAAATCAAAATAAAAAAAGAAGGGGTAAAGGGTCGGACCGGGTCGGACCAGACCCGACTAGTAGACCCGGCCAGGCCAGGCCTGCCCCGATCAGACGTCCTCCTCGTTTTGGGCCGTGAAGCCCATTGTTTCATCGCGCCCGTTTTCGTTTCCAGGCCCGAGCTTTAAAGACCCCCTTTTTAGGGTTCAGCGTCAGTTCCTCCTCCTCCCTCTTTGAACTTTCGCAGCTTCTCTCTCCCGAGCTCCCGCATCCTTTCTCGCCGAACCTCCCTCTCCGTCCAGCCACGCCGCCACCGTCTCCCTTTCCTCTCAACGCCGACCATCTCCCTCTCATCTCTCCGTTTAGACCAAAGTCGTCGTCCTCTTCCTCGTCCCGAGCTCCATCTCCCTCCATATCTTCATCTCGAGCTCTCGCCGGTCACTCCTCGTCGGTCGAGCTTACCGCCCCTCTCACCCTTCTTCTTCTTCTTCTTCTTCTTCTTCTTCTTCTTCTTCTTCTTCTTCTTCTTCTTCTTCTTCTTCTTCTTCTTCTTCTTCTTCTTCCTCCTCCTCCTCCTCCTCCTCCTCCTCCTCCTCCTCCTCCTCCTCCTCCTCCTCCTCTTCTTCTTCTTCTTCTTCTTCTTCTTCTTCTTCTTCTTCTCCGGCTGCACCATCTTCCACGCGTCGCCGATCTTCCCACCAGCGTCGTCGTTCTCGCCAGATCTGAGACGGGAACCGTCGCACCGTCCAGATCTGAGGCGAGAAGACCCGCCATGCTCCACCGTCCGACGCCACAACCTCCGCCGCCGTCCTCTTTTCCCCTTCGGTGAGTTCACAACCACCGTGAGGATTGGTCGCCGGCATCTCCGCTGGTGACCGGTCGGATTTCTGACCCGAGACCTTCTTTCTTCTTCCCTTTGTTTTTTTCCCGAGCAGTGTTGGATCTGGGCAGTGAAACCGAAATTGTTATTGATCTGGACTAATTTGGAAACAAAAAATTAAAGTAATTAACAGAAAAGGATTTAAATCAAAAAAAGGATTTAATATCAGATTTTAATTAAGACGTTTTTTTTGGCTGTTGAACGAGAAACGTAAAACGACTAAACCGGACTGTTAATCGGACTTAGAACGGGACTGAAAGTGGAATCGCTGAATCGGACACCTCAGGATTTGTGCCTCGAAACCCATACATCGGGAATCGTGCCTCGAACCTCGTGCCCCGGGATCCATGCAATGGGAACCGTGCCTCAGAAAACGTGCACGAGGTTCTCTGCTCGGAGCTCGAGTACTCAAACCCAATTCGTCGTATAATCCCGCTTTTAGCCCGCTCGAGTTTAAAAGACAACTGTTGAACTTAAATCCAACCCGTCTTAACCTTTAAATTAACTTGGGAACCGCTTTTAATTATGGCTTTCGTGTTAATTTAGAGTCCAGCTTCGATCGAAGAGAAGACCGGAGGTAGCGAGCCAGGACGTCAGCAGCTAGGAGACGTACCTGTTGTTCTTTGGTTGAGGTAGGGAAAGTAGCGAATAGCGGTTCGATTGTGGAAAGTTACTAGTATGCATGTTAGGTAATAATAAAACTGGAACGAGCGTTAGTATGACAAAATAATCGGACGAGTCTTAGTAACATATAGGATGTGATCCACTTAGTGTAGTCGCTCTGTTGAGTCTCGAGGTAGGGTTGGAGATGAACCAACTCGCAGCGGAAAATCAATGAAAACCAAGAGACGATTAAACCATGAAACAACTAACAAAGAATGGATTCACAAGAGAAAAATTCAGCACTATTTCTTACCAAAACAAGAACACCGGTTAACGAATGATTGGCTTGAGTCTCCAAGACGCCTACGTATCCACATGGGAATCAAAGCCACGTAGTTCTTCTCTTTGAGGACTCAAGAACACAAAAATGGAGGTGGAAACTAGCCAAACCCGAAATGGCCATGGAAGAGGGAGAGAAAATGTGTTTCCTATTCTTGTCTTGTCTTTGTTATGTTGAAAAAAAAATGACTTAAACATAACAAAACCCATACTTGTCCAACTAAAGGCATGGGACAAGTATGGTGTCAAGTAAGGTGTAAATAGGACAAAGTATGGCAAGACAAGATTGGGTTAGGTGGTGAATCACCAACACCTTAATCCTTGTCTTGCTTACTTAGTACTAATTAATCAAGACTTGATTAATTAGTTCCATGGGCCTTGGTTGCATGGGCCTTTCATGGGCCTCTTGGAACATGGCCCGTGGCCATTTCCAACGAGGTCCCGTGATTCGCTCATCGCCTCCATGCCTTCCATACCGGAAATGTCCAACATTATCCGACGCGATCAATCCCAAGACTCCAAGCCTTGTCTCGATCCGTAAAGTCCTATTCACTTACGGGCACATGATCCAAAACCCAGTTTTGGTCATGTCCCGAGACAACTCCCTTTTGGCCATTCTCCATAAATGTGTCAATGAGTTTCATCCTCCGGTGTGACCCTTAGGTTTATGCATGTCAATAGATCAACGTAAAATCCCATTTTACTTGATCCTATTTAAGTGGCAACTAACGAGACTTTAGTATTGCCTGACACTACATAACGAATCGACCCTGTCGATTCTAACCTTTCCGTCGTCCCTGTCATTATCCTTTTATCTCCGATATCCTGATTGAGATAAGGCATAGAGCCGTCATCCTTATTATTCTCAATCACCGTTCCTTGATATGTGAGATGACTGAAGATATGATACCCAGTATCATGTGCATGGCCATGCTATTCTTTCAATCACTCTCGATCAAGCGGCCGAGAACCGATATCTTTCCCATACCTCAGTATGAGGGATAAATCCCTTAGCCGCCTTTCGTGTCACTCATGTAGCCCGTCCCCAAGCCAATCCTGGCCGTTATGGAAGCCCTGTTACGGACAACGTTAGGCTCAGGTCAAACTCAGTTGTTGACTACATAGCGATCACAAAGACTCCTTGGTCTAAGGATACATGACAAGCTACAACACTGAATATGTTCATGACTTAATCTATGGCACATATTCAGGGCGGGTCGTCCAATATCATGTCCCACATGATATCTATGATCAGACTCCGGAATCCCATTCCAATGACTAACAGAACGTAAGCCATAAAGAGCCATCTTTCATACTAGTCGCTTCTAGTGAAGCTTTGTTGACTAGGGACCCATCGAGTGTGATCTATCTCGATCTATGGTTCTATTCGCATGGTGGGCATAGATCAGAGCACACATCGATATATTACTCCAACACATAAGTAATATAAAGCCGCTTTAATTCTATTGCTAACGATGATATATACATTTGGACATTTATGATTGAGCTACGGGCACTAAGACTAACAGTTTTTACTACGTGTGGGCAAGTGTGACGTGACTGTTGTTTTGTGAACCCTTGGTTGTGATATGGCCGGGTGAGTGATAGACCGACGTGTTGTGTATTTGTGGTAAGATTGTTGGTCTTGGTGAGCCGTGTTTGATCTGTGGCATTTCGATGCGTGGTATTATCTTGTTGTGGGTTCCTTGAGGATGGTATTCTGGTTGTGATTGGGCCTACGGGTTGTGTTTGGAGCCGACGGGCCATATTGTGATTGGGGCCTACGGGTCGTGTTGGGCCTACGGGTCGTATTGGGCCGACGGGCCACATCATATCATCATGCATCGGGCCGACGAGCCACATCATATCATATTGCATCGGGCCGACAGGTCGGAGCCGACGGGCCATATCTTATCATAGTGGGCCTACGGGTCGTGTTGGGCACTGGGTGCCGTGTTTCAACCTCGATGATCTATGGTCCTTTGGAGACGTTTCCAAGGGTCCCGACGAATGTGACCTCATAGGGATGTTTCTGGCATTCTCGATGTTATACGTCTCTGTGACGTTATGCGTCTCCTCTGGATCGAGAGGTAGTCCGGTTGATGCTTGACCTATCGGTTTGTTATGATGGTATCGGGCTGTGTACAGCCGGCGGAGTTCGGGTATTGCGGTACGAGACGTGTGCACTGTTGGTTTTTGTGTTGGTTGCGTTTGCTGTTTGTTATTGTTTATTGTGTCGAAGTCGTCGTTAAGAGTATTGTAAGCTTAGCTATGAACCCCGATTTGGTATTTAGTCGTGATGTACTAGTATGCCCTAATTGGACGGTTACTCGTGGTGGTGAGCCGATGTTCATTACCTTAACTATTTTTTCTACTGGGCGAAAGCTCATTCCTTTACTTTGTGGTGTTTTAGGTATTGAGCGGGATTTGTGCTAGTAGGACACAGTTGAGCTTGAGAGCTGGTGTGAGTCTTGTCTAGTAGGTCTAGAGACATGCAATTATTTTTGAACTAAACTTGGTGTAATGAGTTTTATGAGCCGTTAACTCTTTCAATTGATTTATTATCACTTTTGAGATTTATCTATCGCAATTTTATCGTTTTTTATATTTATTGTTTTAAGTTCACGTCTCGAGTCCGGTCAAAACCGGATTTGGGGCGTGACAGGCATAGCCTTGGTAGAAGACGCAACCCTCTCTTTAGGGTTTTGCAATCTGCGGCTCCCGAGGGGACTTTGCTGCAGGTGGAGGACGGTGGCTCCCGAGGGAGCTTCAACCGCCGGATTCCAGCGTAGGGACCTCGCCCCCGAAGTTTCAACCGCCGGATTCCAGCGTGGGGACCTCGTCCCCGAAGTTTCAATCGCCGGATTCCGGCGTGCCAGATGGGGAAGATTGGATAGCGAAGGTCGGCCGTGGAACTTCAACTCCGGCGGGGTTTTAGGAAGTGGTTTCAGCAAGCCGACGTGTTGCCTAGGTGGGTTTCTAAAGGCGTTGCAGTTCGATCACCAGAGGGACATAGGACGGTTCGGAGGGGGCGGTAAGAGGGACGGGTTTCATCTAGGGTTTCTAGGGTAGGGCTTGCCGGGTCGGGCCCTCGTCTATCCTTATTGGGCCGAGGCCCGGTAGATGCTGATCTTGGTCAGGTCAGGCTTGGAGTAGAGAGGCCTAGGGAGTATTGGGTCAGGGCGGGTAGATTGATCTGGGCTCGGGGCGGAGCTCGGGTCCGGTCAAGATTGTTGGACCAGGGCCAGATCTGGTCACAAGGGGCGGGCCTGGGTTGGGTCGGATCAAGACCCACGGGTCTGGGCCGAGCCGGATCAGGGGGGTGGACCACCTGGGTTCCACAACCGGGGCGGGTCCACTACATCGGACGAGGCATCAATTATAGCAGCGGGGGGCTCTAAGCACCCTCAGTTCGCGGAATGAGTCAGAGGTGGTCCAGGGGGGCAGTCGGGTATACTGCCTCTGTGGATGTAGGATGGTAGTGGTACCATCAAGAACCGACTCAAGGTTCGCCTACCAGCTCAGGGGTCAGTACTCACGCTTTGGAGCTCTACGTCTATAAAATAAGAGAGGACGGCGGACGCTGGCAACCTGGGGGTATACTCAGTCCACCAATTTGAGAAGCTAAAACGGACCTGCTCGGTCGTTGAAACCACGTTTGGAGCCGCTGCATCAGTGAGCTTAGGATGTTGTCGCAGTACTACCCTCCGAACAACAAAGGATTCTACAAGAGCATGTTTACTCTTTACCCTCCTTTATGTTTTTGTCATACTTTCAATTTCTGTTTTGTTATGTTTTCGGCTGTAAACATTATATTGCTATAATATCCATCGTTTATTCTAAAAAAAAGAATAACAACACAATAATTATTTTAGTATCGTACATCAGAGGTGAAATCGGCTACAAACCACTCTTAACCTAAAAACTAGAGAACCAATCCTAGCCACACACACCTAAGATCCAACATTCACCATGATGCCACATCATCACCCCAATTTCACCCAAACTAACGCCACTTTCATCCTTTCTCACACAAGCAAGGGTATAGTTGTAAAAGCATGGTGTCCTGTGGACAACTGTCCATTTTTTTCTTCACCAATTCACTAATTTAATATTTCCCGATTCGTTTGAACTCCGATTAGCTTAAAACTTGCGCCAATATTTTTATTTTTTCAGGGGCTTTAAATCAAGATCAATCAAGAATATATTTTGAAGAACGAAAATAAAAGGTATATCGGGGTGATAAAAATAATGTTAAGTGTTGATAAATCTTCACTAATAAATGTTTTATATCAGAGGTATCAAACTAGTGCTAAATGTTGATAAAAACATTAACTGAGGTGATAAAAACCATGTTCAATTTTGATAAAAATAGTGTTCATAAAAACACGTGATGAGGTGATAAAAATCATGTTCGGTTTTGGAAAGTGAGGTGATAAAACTAGTGTCCAGTGTTGATAAAACCAGTGTAAAGTGTTGATAAAACCAATGTAAAGTGTTGATAAAAATTACCCAGATATAATTTTTTTTAAATCAGCCCCGAAATAATTCTTTTTTTCGTGCTTCAAAAAAAACATGTGATGAGGTGATAAAACACACGTAATTTAATGTTAAACCTAGTGTTCATAAAAAGCATGTGATGATGTGATAAAACCATGATCAGTTTTGGAAAATGAGGTGATAAACCCAGTGTAAAGTGTTGATAAAACCAGTGTAAAAGTGTTGATAAAAGCAGAGCAAAGTGTTGATAAAAGTTACCCATGTATAATTTTTTTTTGAAATCAGCCCCCAAATCAAAAAAAAATCGTGCTTCAAAATATATTCATGAGTGATCTTGATAGAAAGCCCTTCAAAAAACAAAACTAATGGCGTAAGTTTGAAGCCAATCAGAGTTCAAACAAAGCGGAAAAAATTAAATTAGTGAATTGGTAAAAAAAAGTAATATGATAGTTTTACTAAAAATCTCTTCCCACTTACTAAAAAGTGCTATTTTTTTTTGCAGTCAACAACTCAATTGTATCTCATCCCTTCATTCTTAAAATAGATGACTTAGATTGGTTCTCTAGTTTTTAGGTTAAGACATGGTTTGTATTTGATTTCTTCTCTCGTACATCATGACTTATTTTTTTGTTATGTATTATTAATTTTTATGGTTAATATATAATATCTTTGTAGTGATTTAATTTCTGTCAATAAAATTGTAAGTAAAGTATTTGATTGTTTGGATAAAATGTTCTTAATAGTTATATCTCTCGACAATATTGCTACCGACAAAATAAATTATTACCATATTAATCTTCAATGTAACATTAATTCTTAGTTAACAATTATGAATGGTCGATCATCGGTCGTTTAATAAGGCCGAGAGGATTTTTATTGAACCGAATTTGCGGTACTGGTTTTTCCTTTGTCGAGATAAAAAAAACCCTAATAAACTAGTGGCATACATGAAGATTAGAGAAGAGAGAGTATATAATGCAACATGACAGAAAACTAATATGAATAGATAGTGAAGAAATTTTTTTAGGCAATTGTGGTAGCAAAACCTTGTTAGAAATCGTTATTTTAAAAATATTAGGGACAACAAGAATTCTTCAACTAATTACTTTTCTCTTAAAATCAACAAAACTATAATGCAATCTTGTAACCTAATTGTTCTTATCTTGAATTTAATCAAATGAAAATGTTATGATTTATAAATTTTACCAATACTTCTTGTTTGTGTCCACCTAATAATCGTCAACTTAATTTGATGTAAGCAGAAACAACCCAATCGGTTATATAAAAAAAGGAATTAAACACGAAAGTATGAGATACCAAAAGAATCATTGAGAAGTTATAAGTTGTAAAAATAGAATAAATTGATCGATTTATTCCAAAGTATGTGTATCTTCGACACATATTATAGATGTTCACGATACATATATAGTGATATATTAGTTAGATAATGAATAGGATTTACTTTGTAAAACCCGAACATAAATTATTTGCAATTACACATCGAAACTACGTTGTTGAAGAGTAGAACTTGGGGAATTCATTGACGAAGGAGGACTTCCACCGCGGCATCGATTGATCTTGGAACAACCTCTCGTCCAAGGACGAACTTCTTTAGGTTGGCAATTCTCTGGGTGTTTTGTATTGCATGGAAATGGATTCTTTCCCATAGCTCCATTACTGATTTCTTTTGCCTCAACATCCTTATCTTGACGTAATAATGTGACTAACAACAACGCAACGAGACAACATGTCATCACACTCTTTGATCGTGCCATGATTAATGTAGTTTCCCAATAAATTGTTACAAAAATACACCAGGAGGCAATCAATTAATGTGTTAATTGCTACCTGGTGTTGTTGATTTTGTTTTTAGATACGATCAAAGATGTATGAATACTTTATAATGAAAATGTGAAACCTATATATAATGTTAAAGTCTGTAATCCTAATATTAAGGTTAACCACAGGCTATTTAGGGCAGTTTCCTATGAATAACATATAATATTTTCACAATTTATACTTTATTGTTTGAATCCCGTCTTACAATTTTAAAATTTAATTTATTTCTTCGAAAAATAATTTTTGATTATTTAAATTGAATACTGATCATCAATTTCTATAGTAACACATGGTCAAACGGACGTCTATTAAGACTGAAAACTTGTGAGATGCTACAATAAAATAAGTAGCGACTCGTAAGTGCTGCATAATGTAGTTTCTCTCAAGTTCTTATTTAAGAATGGTCAAACGGAGCCAAAGTGTGCTTCTTGTTGTTGTGAGTGAAAGAGTAGTAGTTGGTCCTTCCATTATGTATAGTTTCTTTATCAAATAGCCATGGTCGTCTTAGAAGAAGGTGACCAGCTTGCATAGGAACTACATCACACACAACTTGATCTGTATATTTTCCTATGTTGAAAGGCATAGTGATTTGCTCGGAGATCTTGAGCTCGGAGGCATCATTGAGCCATTTCAGTCGGTATGGTCGAGGGTGCTTTGTCTTTTGGAGACCTAGCTTATCAACCAAATACTTGCTTGCCACGTTAGTGCATGAACCTCCATCAATATTCAAGCTACATACCTTAGAGTTTATGTTGCATTGCGAGTGAAAGATGTTTTCTCGCTAAATAGTCTCGGGATCAAAGAGTGAGCTAAGTGATCTCCTTATGACTAGTAGTTCTCCGTTTTCTGCATAATCAATAATATCTTCTTCGGATTCAACTCTTTCTTCTTCCTCATCTTGAGACGCGTATTCTACATTTTCCTTGAGGATCATCACACGCTGGTTTGGACATTCTCGTGCATAGTGTCCTTTTCCCTGACATTTAAAATAAGTAATGTCACGAGTTCTTTGAATTAAATCCTTACCTTGCTCTGATTTGGTTCCTTTTGATGATTCTGATAGCTTCCCTTTGAATTTCTGGTGCACCTCATCGGTCTTTCCTTTGTCTAGAATTTTTAGTTGTTGGGATGCCCAAGAATTTTTGTTTCGATTGGTAGAAGCTGTCTTCCTCTTGATGTGTTGTTCAACTTGATTAGCAAGGTGAAATAATTCTTCCAAATCATGGTAGGTTTCCTCTCCACCTTTCTAGCAATTCTATCATGAAGTCTATCTAAAAATTGAGCCATTAGAGACTCCTCTGAATCTTCAGATTCTAATCTGTTCCGAAGTGTCTCAAACTCATCAAAATATTCCTCCACTGATTTATTTCCTTGAGAGATCTTTCTGAATTTTTGTTGTAGGCTTCGGTAATAGTAGGTTGGAACATATCTCTTTCTCATGATAAACCTCATGTCCTCCCAAGTTGCAATCTGACCTTGCCTATGCCTCCTTCTCTCGGATACATCTCTGTCCCACCAAGCCAAAGCACCTTCGGTAAGTTGGGCAGCAGCTACGGGCACCTTCCTTTGTTCCGAGTAATTGTAATATTCAAAGATATACTCCATACGTCTCTCCCAATCAAGATAAGCTTCTGGATTGACCTTCCCTGCGAAAGTTGGAGCATTAAGATTGACATCTTTGTTTCCTTGCCTAGCATCCTCTTCTCGGCCTCGATCATAATTGTATTGTCTCATTAGCCTTGGGGTTTGATAAAAATCTGGTTGTTCATCATCTTCAGAATCTGGTTCATCTTCATTTTGATTCATTCTTGGAACATTCACATTCCGAATGGGATTTCTACGTGCTGCTGGTAGTGGTGGTTGTTCAATTCTTGTCAATCGATTTCCTAGGTCTTGAATGGCAGCAAGAATCTGAGCCATGTTTGCATCCCCTTGTTCTTCCATAGTCCTAAAATTTGATGTTTTCTCACAAACAAACAAATCAAGTGCAAAGGAAGTTGAAAAGGTACTGAACTTGAAATGATGAAACAACAAACTCAGAAAACAAATCTGGACAGATTTGAGTTATGTTCAAAACTTCTTCTTTTCTTTTTTTTTAAAAGTAGAATAGCATCAAATAGATAAAAACGAAATTAATAAAATAAAGGATAGATAAAACCTTATTTGGAGTGTTTAGCTCTGATACCAGATGATACAGGAACGTGGTGGTAGGATGAAGAACCTTAGTTGGTTGTACAACACTTTCTAAGATCCCAATGGATGAAGATGGAGTCGATGATGGAGATTGATTCTACTGGCCGTACGACACTCTTTGAAGAATCGAAGTAACTAGAAGGATAAATGGTGGATTGAATGACGCCACACAGATTATGGAAAATCTGTGATAAGTCGAACAAACAAGCTTCAAGGCTTCGCACACAAGAAGGTTGAATGTGATAAGTTCTTCCCAGAAGAAAACTCGAATTTTTATTTCATAAAATTTGCATAATACATGCTGAGAAGAGACTTTATTAAATAGTCCAGCAGCAAGTGACCTTAAAATTGATTACATTTGACTCAATTAATGCTAAATGACTCTTGATAAACTAAATGCTTGGAATCTGCAAAACAACAAAAGTAACTCATTAATAATCTGAATTTAAATGCTTACCTTGGCTATTTAATGCTCTTGAGTAGTTTGAGGGGCTGAATCTCCTGTGGAAATGATGAATAAGTTGGCTTCATTAATTCCTTGAAGTAGAGGCAAAAACAAATTTGCTGAAGTCTTGAATTGTTCTTGAATGCCTTCTTGATTTGCCTTGGTGATCACGTCTTCTTGGAGTTCCCCATGCTCTAGGCGTGTAATTAAGCTTTGCACTTCTTTCTTGAATTCTTCTCGTAATGCTCTAGTTCCTGCTCTTGTCCTTGGTGCTGATCGCATAATAGGAATGTTACTGATAGCTTCTTCTTCGGGTTCAGATAAAGTGTTGATAGTGTTGATAGCTTCGGCGTCCGGTGTTGATCGCATGATAGGAATGTTGCTGATATCTTCGATGTCCTCATCATCCCCTCCCTCTTGACAAGGTTCTGACCTCAGAATTGATTCATCTGCATGATAGGGAGCCAAATCAGTAATATTGAAACTTGGAGAAATGTTTAACTCACCTGGAAGCTCAAGCTTGTAAGCGTTGTTGTTGATTTTCTCTAACACTCGAAATGGTCCATCTCCTCTTGGTGAGAACTTGGATTTTCTCTGATTTGGAAACCTTTCCTTTCTCATGTGTACCCATACTAAGTCTCCTGGTTCAAAACTGATATCTTTTCGATGCTTATCAGCTTGTTGCTTGTAGTTCTCAGTCCTTTTCTCCAAATTTTCTTTGACCTTTTGATGGAGTTTCTTGATAAAATCTGCTCTGCTTTCTCCTTCACTAGAAATAACACCTTGAGGCAAAGATACAAGATCTAAAGGAGTAGTAGGGTTAAAGCCATAAACAATTTCAAAATGAGAGAATTTAGTAGCAGAATGCTTGGCATGATTGTAAGCAAACTCAATAAATGGTAAACAAGATAGCCAATTCTTTAAATTCTTACCCACCGTGGCTCTCAAAAATGTTAAAAGAGTCCGATTTACTACCTCAGTTTGGCCATCTGTTTGTGGATGACATGTAGTTGAGAAGAGCATCTTTGTTCCCAACTTTCTCCATAAAGTTTTCCAAAAATGGGCTAGAAATTTGGTATCACAATATGATACAATTGTCCATGGCAATCCATGCAAACGCACTACTTCTTTGAAAAAGAGATCAGTAATTTGAGTTGCATCATTAGTCTTGTTGCATGGGATGAAATGAGCCATTTTGGAAAATCTGTCCACTACCACAAAAATGGAGTCCTTGTGGTTGATCTTTGGCAGACCTAAAACAAAATCCATAGAAATGTCTACCCCTGCTAGGTTAGGAATAGGTAAAGGCATATATAAACCATTAGGATGTGACCTGGATTTTGCCTTTAAGCAAGTGATGCATTTAGCACAGAATCTCTCCACATCTCTCTTTAAGTGCGGCCAAAAGAAGTGATGCATTTACCAATACTTCTTGTTTGTGTCCACCTAATAATCGTCAACTTAATTTGATGTAAGCAGAAACAACCCAATCGATTATATAAAAAGAGGAATTAAACACGAAAGTATGAGATACCAAAAGAATCATTGAGAAGTTATAAGTTGTAAAAATAGAATAAATTGATCGATTTATTCCAAAGTATGTGTATCTTCGACACATATTGTAGATGTTCACGATACATATATAGTGATATATTAGTTAGATAATGAATAGGATTTACTTTGTAAAACCCGAACATAAATTATTTGCAATTACACATCGAAACTACGTTGTTGAAGAGTAGAACTTGGGGAATTCATTGACGAAGGAGGACTTCCACCGCAGCATCGATTGATCTTGGAACAACCTCTCGTCCATGGACGAACTTCTTTAGGTTGGCAATTCTCTGGGTGTTTTGTATTGCATGGAAATGGATTCTTTCCCATAGCTCCATTACTGATTTCTTTTGCCTCAACATCCTTATCTTGACGTAATAATGTGACTAACAACAACGCAACAAGACAACATGTCATCACACTCTTTGATCGTGCCATGATTAATGTAGTTTCCCAATAAATTGTTACAAAAATACACCAGGAGGCAATCAATTAATGTGTTAATTGCTACCTGGTGTTGTTGATTTTGTTTTTAGATACGATCAAAGATGTATGAATACTTTATAATGAAAATGTGAAACCTATATATAATGTTAAAGTCTGTAATCCTAATATTAAAGTTAACCACAGGCTATTTAGGGCAGTTTCTTATGAATAACATATAATATTTTCACAATTTAGACTTTATCGTTTGAATCCCGTCTTACAATTTTAAAATTTAATTTATTTCTTCGAAAAATAATTTTTGATTATTTAAACTGAATACTGATCATCAATTTCTATAGTAACACATGGTCAAACGGACGTCTATTAAGACTGAAAACTTGCGAGATGCTACAATAAAATAAGTAGCGACTCGTAAGTGCTGCATAATGTAGTTTCTCTCAAGTTCGTACTTAAGACACTCTTAAATATAGTGTCATATAAGAAAAAATCTTGCGAGATGCTATAACAAAGAGTGCCTCTTGATCTTTCACTTGCAAGACAATCTTGTTACATTTACATATGCCTACTTCCACGCAGGTGGTTAGGACTCGTTGGTTTAAGGTGTTGGTCGCCGGTGAGGGGTTTGACCATTGTGCCTCTCAGTTGTTTTCTTTCATATTCGTTTCAGGAATTCTTGTGTCCGGGTGAGTATTACTCATCGGAATTGTCTTTGTCGCTTCTGGTGTTGGCCGCCGACGTGTTAGTGATCATCTCCCAGTCTGTGTGACAGGTTGAGATCCTGATAAGACAGGATTTTCTACTTTCTTAGGCTATTGGTTGGTTAGTTATCAGTATCATCTGTGCTTTATGGTTGAAAAATCAGGGTTAAAGACCTTTTATTTTTTGTGCGCTTATTGATTGTAAAATTCGGGCGTTAGACCTTTTTACTTTTACCTGCTTAATTTGCGCTTCATGGTTGTAATATCTGGTTTTTTAGACCATCATTGTCTGGTTTGTTCCCATGTTGGGATGCCAATGTTCCTTGTATTAGAATGCTCTTTCATGTATCAGGTTATTCCCCTCATTGGGATTGCCATGAGGCTGACATGTCATGCGCTCGAGTCTGTATTCAGTCTTTCTTGTTGGTTTCTTCATACCATTATAGTTGGTTGCGTTCTTCTTTGGGTTTTTGAGGTCTGTAGCTAGACCTTCTTGTACTCATATTTCACCTTAGAAGAGGTTTCGTTATATATTTGCATTGCTGATAAAAAAAAGAGGCGCTACTTAATGTAACTTCTCATAAGTATTTTCTTAAAAGACGCTATATTTAAATGCAATTCCTCTTAAGTACGATTTTTGGCTTTAACTTAAGAGATACTACTTTTAAAATATAGTGCCTCTAGAGGAAAAATCAAATAGAAACCACCACTTAACGTAAAAACCGTGTGAACCAATCCAAGCCATCCAATTTAAGAATGGATGGATGAGATGCAATTGAGTGGTTGACTTGTTGACTGAAAAAAACAACACTTTTTTAATAAGTTGTAGGGGCTTTTTGGTAAAACTATCATATTTTTTTTTTACCAATTCACAAATTTAATTTTTCCCGCTTCGTTTGAAATCCGATTGGCTTCAAACTTGCGCCAATGTTTTTTTTTTCAAGGGATTTCTATCAAGATCAGTCATGAATATATTTTGAAGCACGAAAAAAAAATTATTTCGGGGCTGATTTTTAAAAAAAAGTTAAGTCTGGGTAATTTTTATCAACGCTATACACTGAGTTTATCAACACTATACACTGGGTTTATCAACACTGAACACTAGTTTTATCACCTCATTTTCCAAAATCGAACATGATTTTTATCACATCATCACATGTTTTTGTATGAACACTAAGCACTAGTTTTATCAACACTAAACACTATGTTTATCATTAAATTACATGTGTTTTTATCATCCCATCACATGTTTTTTTTATCAACACTAAACTCTAGGTTATCACCCTTATTTTGGAGCTGATTTAAAAAAAAAGTTAAGTCTGGGTAATTTTTATCAACACTATACATTGGGTTTATCAACACTATACACTGGATTTATCAACACTGAACACTAGTTTTATCACCCCATTTTCCAAAATCGAACATGATTTTTATCACATCATCACATGTTTTTTTATGAACACTAAGCACTAGTTTTATCAACACTAAAATAATGTTCATAATCTCTCTAATTGTATTTTTAGATATTAGAGCTCTTTCAATACGTCTTCTTTTTTATCATTTTTTATATTATCATCACCGCATGCATAGGAAGCTTGGGAAGGTATAATTTCTTTAATTATTAGATAAATATATTCATTGAAATATTGTTAACATTAGTTTACTCAATTTAAAATAATGTTCATTAATTTAGAGAAATATGTTATATGATTCTGAGATAAGAGTACATACACTGTGCGCAACATGAGAGCGAACCAAAACTCACGATTTGCAAGTCCGTGGTTCGCGAATCGCATGGTGTAGAGTATGAGATTCGCGAAGCGCGAACCACAGACTCCCGATTCACGGGTCGAGGTCTGAACCACGAACCACTTTAGTGTTTCGTGGGTGCGTTGGTCCTTAACAACTATTTTTTAAATTAAAATAAAATATAAGTTAAATACAAAAAAAAAAACTTTTCCCCACCTATAAATACCCCTCACTCCATTCATCCAACAGAGAACAGTTCTCTTAAAATTCTCTATACTTTTCTCTCCAATTTGTCACACATATTTCGATAAAAAATGTACGAGGACGAGGCTCAAACGAGGGAGGAGGTCGAAGCCGAACTTCATGCTTGGGAGCAACGAATCTGTCGGAGTACCGACAAAATGATCCAAAGAGCAATGCCACAAATCAACGCATGGGGGCAAAAGATCGAAAGTGGGGAATCTTTCCAGTTTGAGCTTGACAGAGGTCGTCTCGAAGGCCTCAACCGAATGATGTAGGATTATTTCGTCGAGCACCCAACATATGGGCCGATTTGTCCAAGCGTCGATTTCGTATGTCCAGCCCACTCTTTCAACGGGTTATGGATGCGGTAGCGGAGCATGACGCGTCCAGAAGCCGAACGGTCCTAGACGCTTGAGGTCATCAACGCACCAGATATGCACCGCCGTGATATGAATGCTAGCGTACGGGTGCTCGGCCGATTCATTGGATGAAGCCCTATGTATGGGGGTAAGTATTATACTCAAATGTGCAAAACAATTTTGTATGTCCATTATTGAGGTTTTCATAGAGGAATACGAGCGGAAGCCAACTTTGGAGGACATGCAACAGTTACTCAAATCGGGGTACAACCAAGGGTTTCTCAGTATGATTGGCAGTCTTGACTGCATGAATTGGGAGTGGAATAATGGCACAACCGCATTGCAAGGAGCTACGGTCGGGGAGACCACCACGTGGATCCAACCGTTATGCAGAAAGCGGTAACATCCCGTGATTTGTGGATTTGACATGCATTTTTCGGGATTTCTGGCTCGAACAACGACATCAACATCCTCCACCTCGGCCACTTATTTGACAGTGTTTTCATGGTCGCGACCTCTCCGTGGAGTATGAAGTCAATGGGCATCCTTACGACAACTCATATTATTTAGTTGACGGTATTTACCTCTCATGGAGTGGGTTCGTGAAGTCGATTCGCCATCCTTATACTCGCAAAGATAAATTGTTTGCTAAAGTCCAAGAAGGTGCTCGGAAAGATATTGAACGGGCATTTGGAGTCCTCCAAGCACGGTGGCACATGATTTTAAGGCCCGCTCGTGTTTGGAACATGACGACTTTGCCTGATATGATGCATGCTTGTATCACTCCACAGAACATGATTGTGGAGGATCAACGCGACCGGTACAAAGCATGGGATGACGAATTGTATTACGAGCCCCCTTCGGAAATACCAGGTTGGACACTACCTCAACGATGTCATCAAGGAGGGCCCTTGCCCTACCGAAAACACTTGCGTGCTCGACTCAGTATCACAAATGATAAGACCCATCAGCAACTCCAACATGACCTTAATGAGCACATATGAGGTCGGTTTGGAGCGACTTACCTTCCATTTTAGTTAATTATCTTATTTATTAATTATTTTTGCATTTTAGTTTATTTATTTAATAATTAATTAATTTAATCAAATTTGTTCAGCTCTATTTAGTATTTAATGTTTTAAATATGAATTAAAAAAAAATGATGCAAAATAATAATTAATTATTCAGTCAGTATCCACTCAACACTTTTGCAAACAATGATCCCCTCAATAATGAACCACCTAATTTTCAGGTTCGCATCCTCAAATCATACTAGTCACCACATGATTCGCGTACCATGATCCCCTTGATATATATATATGCTTTAAGCACCCTAAATATTGAGAGAGGAGTAGAGGAAAGATAACCTTCACTGTCGTGCAGAGATGTTCTGGTGGGAGGGAGATTGGCTCGTAGATTGGGTTACCAAGTCGTCAGATCTGAGGAGACCAGCAACCGGATAGTGGATCATTGGAGAGCAGAAGGGGAGAGAAAGATAAACATGGAATAGAAGATATCTAAGAAGCGGGGTTCAAGCTTTTCGTATGCAATATTCCGATGGAGATGGTTCTTCAGTACCTTTGAGGAATTTGGGATAGTGGTGAGAAGCTATCTTAGCCACGACCCAACAAAAATGACAGTTTTCAGATTTATGAGCATGGAGACGTGCAATGAGGTAGAAACGATTGTTAGAAATTTCAATGGTAGAATTTTCAGTTATAAGAGACTGTTAGTAACAATAGCCAGAATCACAAAAACTAACCAAGATGTGGCTGAATCAAGAAAGAAGGAAATCGTGGGTTTTTGTGTGGAAGGAGAGAAAGCCATTGCCAAAGAAGGAGCGTTGGCCATTACAACATCAATACAAACACAGTCAGGGAAGCGTTGGCCAAGGAAGAAGTAAAGGGTGCAGAAGTGAGATATTTTAATAACTGTGTATTCCTTCTTACCTGTAATGATTCAGAATTTGGAGCAACAATGAAAGATATTAAGTGGAGTTGGGTGCTACAATGGTTTCAAATCAAGTGTGAGGAAAGGTCAGTGGTTCTAAAAGCTTTTACAATGCACGACCCATATACGCGACCCACGACTCGCAACTCGTGGTTTAGTGAGTCTTGAGTCGGACTTTTTTGTAAAAAATTGTGCGACTCACGACCTATTAAAACACGAGTTATGAGTCTTGAGTTGCGACCAACCAACCAGAACGCACCACGTGTCATACTAATTTTAATTCAGTTGTTAATAAATCTAACCTCGACTTTGTGCAAATTGTGTCCATAATTTGTAAATTTATAGTCGTTAGGTTCATATTGTTCTAAATAGTTTATTTAATATCTTTGATCACAAAAAAAACATTGATTTACATTTCGAATCGAGAAAACAAATAAAAACTTAGCATGAAGTCGCCATCTACTCAGAATCTGAGCCCTTAATGAGTCTCATCGCTGCGAAATACAATTAAATTAATATGTTCAGACTCATTATTCTGCACAATCAGCATATAAGTCCATAACATAAATCTTTGGGGTAACCATGGGTCCTAGCCCCCTTTGAGGTTTGTTTTGGCGATACTAACTGGGCTTGACCTTTTTTTTTGCATTTCCCAACTATGACTTTTTTTTTGCACAAACTAACAATTTCCGTTTATTTTGACATTTCCATCTTATATCCAGTTCGCTACCCGGACCTCTACTGGCTTTGGAATCGTCCTATCCACCTTTACCCAACTTACCGGTCTCGATTGTCTTTGTACCACTCCACCAGACCAGGCCAGAACAACGAAAAAAGTCTACCCTCGAACTTTGAAACCATTCATCCTCTCCACCGTCCCCTCTGCTTCTTTCATAGATCGATACACCAGAAAACCAAAAAATTGCCCCATTTTGTTTGGTCTACATACAGGCTCGGCTCTCTCCAGTCTCCCCCATCTCCCAAAGACGCTTCTTAACCAGACTTTAGAGGTATTTTATGGCAGATTACACACAAAGACCTTTGTAGGCCGATCTTGATTTCCCAATTTTTCTGCGAGCTTCTCTGAATCTCGAACGATTGCATCCAACACAGATCTTGACGCTTCTGCCACCTTCCCTTCATGCGAGTTCAACAAAACTCCCTTGAAGCTCTTGTTGGACGAAACCAACACTGAAGTCTCCCCTCCCTGTCCCTTGATGGTGGTGGACGGTGAAAGGGTTCCTTCTGAAAACGCCACTCCTTTTCCTCTCTCTCCCATGTGTTGTGAATTTCCAAGGGATGACGCCGTAGAGGTTTTACTACTCCTCGATATCTTAGAAAGAGTAGTATATTTATGTAGTTAACATTACATAAAATGATAATGAAAGAGCTTTGCCAAATTTATGAATCACAAACGACTTTGTATACATAATATTTACATACATTTATCACATCATGGAATCATAAAAGGGTACACAAGGTGAATCTATCACTATAAAGTTGATGAATTTTGTACTTTGGATGACCCCATGACATCACCAAAAGTGTATTTAACCCAAAAATATTTTACAACACTTAATACATATGACATTGTATACATCAAGGTATTAACTCGATGTCATAACCTTGATCTTTTGTTTATTACCAAATCATAACCCACGTAAAGGTTGGTTCTCATATCATAACATTGAATGCAATGTTTGTTATTTTTCGTCTTGGAGTTTAATTGTCGTTTACTGAGTAACATGAAAAGTTGATAGGTCAGGGTTATGATTTGAGAATAAATGAAAGGTCTATGTTATGACATCAAGTTTTCTCATGTCATTTTAGAAATGTTTTAAAGACACGAGACAAACATGTGATTGGTATTTCATGAAGTTAGTCACATTTTACAGATTTTGAGAATTATTTTGTCAAACTTGTTACTATATAAAAAAATTAATAGGGATGAGTTATAATTTAAGAATTGGCTAAAATATAACGAGAATACATAGGATTTTGCTAAAAAAATTATCTCCACTTTCAAGGAAAACAGTATTTTTTTTAATATGATTTTTTGTTTAAGCTTGCAGCCACTATTTCTATTATAAGAACAACAACAAAAATATCATAAATGAATAAAATGGAAAATGACACATAACCCTGGCTAACTATTACGCTTTTTCACATCACCTCTAATTATTTTTTGTGACATTTAAACACCTTAACTTCATTTTGTTTTCACTTTACTCTTTTCCATCCAAAACCAAACGGAAAACGAACATGTGCAAGGCACATACTGTTATATTTTCTTAAAATACCTACACTACCCTTAGTTAAATAAACCTAAACTAACCTCACCATCACTCATATTCACTGAGCCTCTCCTCTCAATATCAACCTCTCTTTGAACCTTCTCTTGCCAGACCTCCAACCTTCTCTTGTCGGAGCTTCACTGTCACGCCCCAATTTCATTAAATCGAACTCGGGACGCGAGCATTTAAAATAATAAACACTTTGAAACCTTTTCCATTTAAACACTTTAAAATGCCAGTTTAGTTCAACAAAATAATATTTACAACTCAAAATCAGTCCCAACAAGTGGACAAAAACATGGTATACGTCGCTCGACTCAAATAAACCCAGAATCCCGCTTCTAGCTCTTCAAGCTTCAGAAGCTCACCTAGTCCAGCCTGCGAACGGTACCTGTAGGAAAAGCAGCTAGGGGTGAGCGTTCGCTCACCACCACGGAGAACAGACTGACTACGGCATAATTAGCAGACAATGTCGGTAACACCAACACAAACTCAACACCGGGGAACACCATCCCCAACCCAAGTACTCCGACTGAACACACACCCACAGTTACCTTCCTTGACCAACTCAACATCCTGACACGTAAAGTAGACCCGACACAACGATCACGACCCCTCCCAAGGACTCAAAAGACCACCACGCAACACCCAAGATCACAAAGGATCGCACACCAAACAAGATCAGAAAGGATTGCATACCAGCTGCCAACTGCACAGTGCCAAGAACGCTTGCAACCTCCCGAGACTCTAACTCGGTCAGGCCAGCCAAAGAACGCTCGCAACCTCCCGAGACTCTAACTCGGTCAGGCCAGCCGAAGAACGCTCGCAACCTCCCGAGACTCTAACTCGGTCAGGCCAGCCGAAGAATGCTCGCAACTTACCGAGACTCTAACTCGTAAGCCAGCCAAAGAATGCTCACAAACCCAAACCACACACGCGCGGCCAGGACCCCTTTATTGACGGGCGGGCCCCCTACCCCGTCTGAACATGCAGACGCGTGTGCTCGTGGACCCCCGTTTCATGAAGCGGGCCCCCAACCTCAAGTAACCACAATCACAATCACAATCACAAGCAAGTTCAACAACCAGTAACAACGCAGGTTCAACACTCACAGGCACTCATGGCCACCCTAGACACCGACAGAAAAACACGGACTCAACAGCCCCACAGGCACTCACGGCCTCCCAAGATACACCAACAGTAACTCACGGGCTCAACAACCCCACGGGCACTCACGGCCACTCAAACCACCAACAGATACTCACGGGCTCAACAACCCCACAGGCACTCACGGCCTCTCAAAACCACCAACAGTCACTCACGGGCTCAACAACCCTACAGGCACTCACGGCCTCCCAAGACACGAAAACAGTAACTCACGGGTTCAACAACCCTACAGGCACTCACGGCCTCCCAAAACACACCGACAATAAAGACACGGGTTCAACAACCCCACGGGAACTCACGGCCTCCCAAAACACCAAAGGTAAAGACGCGGGTTCAACAACCCTACAGGCACTCACGGCCTCCCAAAACTCAACAATAATAGCACGGGCTCTCAAGGCCACCCAAGACTCAACAATAATAGCACGGGCTCTCAAGGCCACCCAAGACTCAACAATAATAGCACGGGCTCTCAAGGCCACCCAAGACTCAACCATAATCCACGGGCTCTCAAGGCCACCAAAGACAAAAAAAATACACAATCAACCTCCGGCATAACCAATGCCTCCAACAGTCCTAATATCAATAGTTTCACAAACAACCTCCGGGCATGGTCATATGCCTCCAATAATTCTAACATCGCTAAGTTCTCTGCTCCTACGACACTACTAAGCGTCACATGCTTTTCTAATATTCTCTACGTTCCCGTATCATGCCTTTCTAATATTCGATAAATCTACTTAACCCATGACACCCCGGTGTCACATGCAATTCTACTGTTAATTTTCCCTAGTTAGGGCCGAGATCCGGCTACTTTTCCCTACCTCGTGCGTGTTTTCCAAAATCCAACCAACGAGCTCCGGTGATGATCTCAGTCACTCACCCAGCTTTCCCTTGCCTCGGTCCGTGGCACGATCTAAAAGAACACAGTTTTAAGGCACTTAACAACTCGCAGGAATAAACTGAAAATCATTAAACTTGATGCCCAAACTTAACCCCGACAATGTCGACCACTCCCAAACTCCCCAAATACTCGACATTGTCGATAAGGGACCCGTAAAGGCCCGACTCGCCCGACATGGCGAATCTGCCCGGGTTTTGTAAATGCCCTTCCGGGGCTCCAAAAATTTCCGTTTTCGTTTCTACGGTCTTAGAATAATTCAAGGGTCCCAATGTACTTGAAAGAATCGAATTGCGACTTCCGAGTCAATTAATTAACGTTTAAAGTTTCTAAACCCGATAATTATAACTTTTCCAATTTAATTCCAAATTTCGATTCGGTTAAGGATAAATGGTCCGGGGAACGTTTTAGACCTCCCGAACATTAAACCCGAGCACCCGAGCACGTGGGCCCCACCCGGCCCAACTTTGTCGTGGGTCCTAGGGCTTAAATGGGCCTGGCCCACCATGGTGGTGGCCGGCCCTAGCTCCGGCCAGCCACCCTCTATGGTGAACGGCCACCCCCCATGGTGGCCGGAGGTCCTCCCGAGCTCCCGGTCGCCGGAAAACGTGCTCCTTCACCTCCCAACACCTCCAAAACGTCCCCAATACTTACCCAACCTCAAAAAACCTCTAAACTAATAGTTTTACAAAAACCCTAACTTCCAAAATTAAACAAAATGAGAATCGATTCGGTGTATACCGTAGAGGAGGACGAGGGGAGTGTGAATCTCCAAGCTTTGAGACGATCCAAGGGTGGAAGACGTGAATAGTTCCCCCTTCAAGCCCTAGCTCCTCTCTTTCTCTCTTCTTCTCCTTCTCTCTCTAAAACTCTCTTCTTTTCTAAAACTAACTCTATTTTCTATTTTTGTCTTCCCTTTTTGCCATATATGGCCGGCCACCCCCCTTATCTCTCCTTTTCATTTTTCCCCCCAAAACCTAATACCACCACTTGTTTGACAAGTGGCAAGGTGGGTCCCACACCTTTTTGGAGCAATATCTAGAAGATATTTTCCAATCAGATTCGCGAAAATCGGACGTTTCGGGCCCCGAACGGGCACTTTTCCCTAGAAATTACGAAACTTGACGGGCTACAAGGAAACGGCTCAACTAAGACCGCTGCGATGACGGCTAAGTTTTTTGGATCCAAAACGGTCCTCGAATGGACCAAAACGTCGCTCGGTTGACTTTTCCAGCGAAAAGTCAACATTTCCCAAAATTGATCAGAAAGTTGCCCTAAGTCCCCCGGAACTCATTTTGGTCGATAACAGGGTCAACTCAAGTCCGGTATGACACTCGGGGTCATTTTAGGTCCAATTAAGTGTTAGTCTTAAAATTTTTAAATTTTCCTGTTTTTCGCAGGTTTGACTGGCGTTGACTGGGAGTGGTTATTACATTCACATTCCCCTAGCCACGACAAGTACCTCGACGAGAGATCTTCTCCGGCCACGACGAGAGCTTCTCATGCCATGTGGTTGATCTTGCGCGCCAACGTTCGTTTTTCAACCTCAACTCCATCGATCTAGTGATGCACAAAGAATGTGTGGTGGTGCACGGTGTAGTTAGGGATTTGTGTTTGATTCTTTAGATTTATTGGATTTTAGCTTTAATTTTTCGGATCTGTTGGGCTTTGGGTTTGATTTTTCAGATCTTGGATATGGTTAATTTTTCAAGTTCGTTTCTTTGGATTCCAAGCTCAAATATGAAAATTTGAAGCTCTCGGACCATCGAGGAGGCAGGAGATCGTCCAGAGGGGTGTCCTTCATCAACAGAAGCTTCAATCGGCGACGATCTCCCCTGAGTTCAACGCGAGGTTCAGACCACGACCACAACCAACCAAATCGATTATTTAAAAAGCTGAAGGAATGAAACATGAAAGCATGAGATACCGAAAGGATCATTGAGAAGTTATAAATTGTAAAAATGGAATAACTGGATCTATATATTCCAAAGTGTGTATCTTTGACACATATTAATTATGTTCCCCATACATTTATTCATAATGATATATTAATTACATCAATAGGATTTATTATGAAATACCAAACCATAATTTATTTGCAATTACACATCGAGACTACGTTGCTGAAGAGTTGGGGAATTCGTTGAGGGAGGAGGACTACCACGACAATGACTGATCTTGGAACAACCTCTCTGCCAAGGATAAGTTTCTTTAGGGTTGCAGTTTTCTGGGTGTTCTCTACTACATTTAATCGGATTCTTTCCCATAGCTCCTTTACCGATTTCGTTTGCTTCAACATCCTTAGCTTGATGTAATAATGTGACTAACAACAACGCAACGAGACAAAATGTTATCATACTCTTTGATAGTGCCATGATTAATATAGTTTCCCAATAAACTTGTTACTAAAATACACTAGGAGACAATCAATGTGTTTAATCACAACTTGGTGATTAAGATTTTTTTAGATATGATCAAAGATGTATGAATAATTCATCATGGAAATGTGAAACTTATATATAATCTGATTGTTTTTTAAATAAAACCGATTTTAAAATAAAACTTTGATTTGAAAATAATAACGGATGTATTTTTTGAATGAATAACTGATGTTTTTAAAAATATAAAACTGATTTTTAAAATAGAATCTGATTTTATAAATTAAAGCTGATATTTGTAAAAACTAAACTTATTTTTTAAAATAAAAACTGAATTTATTAAGTAAAAATATTTTTTTTAAATAAAAATATTTTTTTAAAATATATATTTATTTTTATAAAACAATAACTTATTCTTTCAAAAAATAAAACCTGATTTTCATAAAATTAAACTAACTTTTAAAATTAAAAATGACTTTTTAAAACAAATTCTTTAAATAAAAATAATATTTTTGTAAAATAAATAAAAAATGAATTTTTTTAAACCCATAACTTGGTTTTGAAAAATTAATGTTAGTGAGGGATATTGATAGAGTTTGAACACGTGAGTGTTTTATTCATTGTGAATACACATATTTAGGGTAATTACAGATAACTCAACACAATAATTCAAACTATACAGGATATACTTCAGAGTTTGATTAACATTCAAACTCTGGATAATACACATATCCTAACACGCCCCTGCAGTCGCAACGGGAGGTTCCCGGACGTTGAGGCTGTATCGAAAATCAACAAATAGAACCCGAGGAAGACCCTTGGTGAAGACATCCGCAATCTGAGACCGAGACGGAACATGCAAAACTCGAACAAGACCTTTCCCCACCTTCTCCCGAACAAAGTGAATGTCCAACTCGATATGCTTCGTACGCTGGTGCTGAACATGATTGCCAGTGAGGTAGATCGTACTAATATTATCACAGTACACGAGAGTGGTACGGGAGATCGGATAATGGAGTTCTAGAAGGAGGTTGCGAAGCCAGCAAGTCTCGGAGACAACATTAGCCACACCACGGTATTCAGCCTCTGTACTGGAGCGAGATATAGTAGGCTGACGTTTCGAGGACCAAGAAACCAGATTGTCACCCAGAAATACGCAAAAACCCGAGGTAGATCGTCGCGTGTCTGGACAACTGGCCCAATCAGCGTCAGTGTATGCAATAAGATCAGACGCTGGTGAGGAAGAGATGTGAAGGCCAAGATGTCGAGTCCCTTGGACGTAGCGAATGATGCACTTAAGAGCGCTCATGTGACTAACCCGCGGATCGTGCATGTGGAGACAGATCTGCTGAACTGCATAGGAAATATCTAGTCTGGTGAATGTGAGATATTGAAGCGCCCCTGCAAGACTACGATAAAGAGTTGGGTTCTCGAACGGTTCGCTGTTTGAGGCGCCTAGCTTACCCTGAGTGTCAACCGGGGTAGCAGAGGAGGAACATGACGCCATACCAGCACGATCAATAATATCAGCAGCATACTTCTGTTGGGACAGAAACATACCCTCAGAGTGACGTGTAACGGCAATTCCTGTCACGCCCCAAATCCGGCATTGACCGGACTCGAGACGTGACTTAAAGAAAATAATAAATAAAACCATGAGGGTGTCTCAAATCAATTATAAATCTCTAAGTTTAGCTTCAAACACGAATATCTCAGTAAATACGTTCCGCATGAAATCCTTTAAACATAAGATTCATGACAAAACAATGACCATAAACGTCTCTAATGACAAAGCACCCGGACCCACAGAAGCTCCCGAGCCTCTAGTCCACTACTCATCAAGCAAGCCTGTTCAAAACAATAAAAAACAAACAGGGATGAGCTTACGTTCAGTAGGGAAAATCATATATAGTTTAATCTCCAATTTAGTAATAAAACTAGCTTAACATGAAGACGCATTTTGCAATTAAAACATTTAAACGATAAGATGATGTTGAATGGGTAAAGATAAGAACAATAACATAATCTTAAGGATAATAGTAACCTTTGAGAGGATAAGTGAAAAGCGCTGCACACGAGTCCCCAAGTAGTCTTCGTCTCTCGAGCTCGGTTCCCCAAGTAGTCTTCGTCTTGGATCACAAATAAACTCTAATTAAAGGATAAACACAATACCAGATCACCAATAATCATCCCCGTAAGCCATCCCCACACCGGAATCCTCAACGGTGTGGGTACCATAACCAATACCCCGCAGGATCAACAAATCAATTCAAAGACTCACAAGAGAATAACATACTACACAATCATGGAACAACCGAAGCTCAGCAAATCACAATTCCATCGCAACACACCAACGAAATCCATATACCTTTACACTTACCGTTATACTTGCCAATCGCGATCCATCGGTCTACCACTCACCCGATCGTACCATTTAGCACAATCAATTACACTCAATCATTCATTTAATCATTCAATCAGTCAAGCATCCATTCAAACATTCAAGCATCCATTCAGACATTCAATCATTCACGCATTCATTCAAATCATTCAAGCATATGATTTATCTAGTTTCGTTAGACTCTTAATTTATCCTGAAGACTAAGCAAACAATGCATGTGAGGCAACCACAACCAATCCTATGGCTCATCTCGGCCTTCCTACCAGTAAAGTAATTTCCCAAGTATTGAAAGCGAGTTAAACTAGTTATTCACATCCTAGGCTTGCATACTAGAAACGTCCGGTTGTTAATAATTGAAAGACGATTATTCTAGTTATTCGCATCCTATATGAAATCTAGGACCTTTCCGATTTTATTAACCTAATAGGCATACTAAGTATTAAATTGCACGAGGATTTTAGTACTTTCCCTACCTTGTGGTCTTCCTCTAATAACCCTTCTAGTTGCCGGAGTCCGAGCTAGCTTCCTATCCGTTCTTCACACGGGTCCCCAAGTAGCCTTCGTCTCTCGAGCTCGGTTCCAAGGTCTTGGATCACAAATAAACTCTAATTAAAGGCTAAACACAATGAAAACAACTAAGCACAAAAGACTCCAGCCGTTGTTTCAAAACCTTTTCTTGAAGTGAACGAAAAAGATCGAAAAGGGGCTCAAAAGGACCAAAACTGGTCTGCCACGGATATGGTCACGGATCCGTGGGCTGCGCCATCACGGTTCTCCTCACGGAGTTGTGTCTAATGCCGTCACGTTCTCCTTCACGGATCCGTGGCGTCCTCCGTCACGGTTCCGGTCACGGAGACGTGACGCCTGGTACTGTTCATCCGTCTGCTTCCTCCAGCTTCGGGTTTTCACGATTTTAACCCCCAAAACCTACATGGATGACCTTCTAAAGCTCCAAAAACAGTTCCTAACGTCTCTACTTCAAAACCCACCATGGGTGTTCATCAAAACTCCAACAATACGAATTAAATCCATCATCTAACATCAAAATCCTTCAAAACTTCATCATCCAAACTCCCAACTCCAAACCCATCCATTGTTCATCAAATTTCTCCAAAACCCATGAACTAAAATCCATAGAAACGAAAATAGGGGAGGGATTTACCTTGAGGATGAAGAGTAGATGAAGAATCAAGAGCTTTTGAGAGGTTTTGGGTAGAAAGTGGCTTCAAGCTTCCATTTTTCCTCCTCTCTTCTTCTTCAAGCCTCCAAAACCAATTTCCTTCTCTCTCTCTCTCTCTCTCCCAAATTCGGCTGCCTTGGTATTTGTGCTGAAATGGGCATCAAATGGGGCTTAAAACCTAGAAGGGATAGTGCCCAAAATACCCCTTAGCCTTACTCTTCCCCCAAGACCACTAATTAGGGTATTAGGGTGCTAACACACCCAAGTCTTCTCTTCCAAGCAAGCATTGACACATGCCCATGTGGGGACCATTCCGAGTTTAATTAAATTCCAGCCCACAATTTTATCCGGTTTTGTCCTAAATCGAACCACGTTTGACCGATAAAAGTCCCGGTTGACTTTTTCTAATATTACAGTCAACGGAAAGGAAACGGCCCAACTAAGCTAACCGTGATGGCGACTAAGATTTTTGGGCTCTGGAAAGGTCCCGAATGACTTCTGGAGTCATCGGTTGACTTTTCCGGCCGAAAGTCAAACTTCGTCCAAAGTTCACCGGTTCGACTGGGGTCGACCGGGGGCGGTTCTTACAATTCCCAAAAAATAGGACAGGGGACCTAGGTCCTTCATGGAAAACTCGGAGCTAAGGCTGGTCATGGTAGAGAGTCGAAGATCGTCACTCGAGGTAGTGAGGATGATGTCATCTATGTAGAGAAGAATGTAAGTAGTATCCTGGCCATGCTAATAAATAAACAGAGTGTGATCTGAGCGACTATGTGAGAAACCAATAGAGGAGACAAAGTCTGTGAACCGCTTGTACCATGCCCGGGGCGCCTGTTTGAGGCCATAAAGTGAGCGCTGAAGCAAGCAGGCATGATCCTAAAATGAGGAATCTCGGAAGCCAAGCGGTTGGTGCATATAAACGGTCTCGGTGAGGTTGTCGTGCAAGAAGGCGTTCTTGACATCCAGCTGATGATTAGGCCAAGACCGAGAGACTGCAATGCTGAGAACGGTGCAGATGGTCGGGGGTTTATCAACTGGGCTGAAAGTTTCCTCGCAGTCAATGCCAACCTGTTGAGACCTGCCATCACCAACAAGACGAGCCTTATACCGCTCAAAAGAACCGTCAGAACGTGTCTTGTGGCGAAAAATCCACATGGACCTAATAACATTCACACCAACAAGACGAGGAAATAGAACCCAAGTTTTATTATTAAGTAAAGCATTAAACTCATCTGCCATTGCTAGTTTCCAATTCTGGTCTTGAAGATCATCCTTAGGGTTACTAGGTATGGGGGAGGGGGTTGTGGTAGTGGATAAATTGAAAGGAATTTTAGGCTTGGATATACCTGCACGGCCACGGGTGAGCATAGGATGGGGCGGGACCAGAGAAGGAGCCAGGTGGGCCGGATCTGCAGGGTGGACCGGTGATGGGCCAGGTGAAGAACGAGGATGGGCCGGTGAAGAAAGCCGAGAGGGGGAGGCGGGCAGACGAGCTGACGGTGTGGGCCTTGGGCTGGGCGCAACAGGCGTTGGATCAGGATGTGGGGTGGTCGGGCTGGGCTGGGCCAGAGGAGGTGCTGGGGATCCTAAAATAGGAGATAATAGATGGGCTTTGACCACCGGTGAGATTGGGTCAAGAAGAAAATCATAAGTAGGAGAATACGGTGTAGGGGTGACAGAAAAAGGAAAAACAGATTCGTCAAAAACAACATGCCTCGATATAATAAATTTGTTACTTTTGATATCAAAACATTTGTACCCTCTTTGGTTCGGAGGAAATCCGAGAAAGACACACGGCGTAGAACGAGCCTGCAATTTGTTAATGGATGTGGAGGGAAAAAGGGGGAAACAGAGACATCCAAAAACACGAATATGAGAATAAGTGGGGAAACGTTTATACAGAAACCAAGCAGGTGACGAGAAATTTAAAACTTTAGATGGAAGAACATTATGTAAGTAGGTAGACATAGATAATGCATGATGCCAGAAAGAAGGTGGAATGGAAGCATGAAGAAGAAGTGTGTGAACCATATTGTTGAGACTGCGGAGTTTACGTTCGGCACGACCGTTCTGAGACGAAGTATGAGGACACGAGAAGCGGAACACCAATCCTGATGATACACCAAAATTTCGAAACGGGGTGTTGTCGAATTCCTTCCCATTGTCGCATTGAAAACTTTTGATACTGAGGCCAAATTGAGTAGAGACAAAGATAGAAAACGATGTAAATATTTGAAATACTTGAGATTTCTTGCCCAAAGGGAAAGTCTAAACATAGTTAGTGTAATCATCAAGTAAAACAAGATAATATTTGTGTCCTGAAGAACTCAATACAAGAGACATCCACAAGTCAACATGCACCATATCAAAAGGAGCTGAAGAGACAGATAAAGAAGGTTGAAATGGTAACCGAATGTGTTTTCCAAGCACACAAGAATGACATAAATTATTTAAATTGTTCGAGGTACAATTAATAAATTTAGAACGACAAAGTAAATCGAACATCAAACGACCCGGATGACCCAACCTTGAATACCAGACTTCTGGAGATAGAGTAATAAAAGCTGATGAACGAAATGACGAACTAGGAAAAACAGCAGAAGTGACAGGGTATAAATCCCCTGTGCTATTGCATCTCAAAATTGGATGTCCCGTCCGTAAATCCTTCACACAAAAACCAAATGGGTCAAATTCAAACGAGGCATTATTATCTTTGACAAACCGACGAACAAACACTAGGTTTTTAACAATGTGTGGGGCATGTAATACATCATATAAGGCATATTCAGGATGGGTGGGAAAAATAGATGCTCGACCAGAACCAGAAATGGGAATATGATGTCCATTACCAACAATGATAGATCGATTAACATTTGACTTAAAATAAGAACTTAGGGTACCTGAGTTCGATGTCATATGGGAGGAAGCTCCGCTGTCCATGTACCAATTTCCATCGGCTGGCTGCTGCATCTATAAATGTGCCATAGCAGAGGAAATATCGGTCGGAACCGCAGTGTGGGCCTGAGGAGCAGAGGCTAGTCGGGGGCCCAGAACGCCCTGCTGCTGGTGGGGTGGCGCGTGGATCCGTGTCCTGGGAGCGGTGGGAAACGAACACGGGGGGGATGGAAACTGCTGCTGTGGCTGACCAGGCCAAGGCCCATTCTGACCGGCCCAAGAAGCGACGGGTGGGCCTGGGCAGAACTGAAGTCCGTTCCAGTAGTAAGGATGGGCCGACCAGGGCTGTGGAGCAGGTTCAGCTGCGGTAGTAGCTCGAGGGGAGCTGCGACCTCCACGAGTCTTGGAGTTTGAACGTCCACGTGTCGAACCTCGGCCACGAGTCGCGGACCGAGGAGGAGGCTTGTCACCGGCCTCCTTAGGTGATGGAGCAGCATAAAGAGCATTCGAGGATGCAAGAGCACCCGACAACGCTTGTTTGGACTTCCTTGTCTCCTCCAAGAAAAGCTTCGACCGGGCTTCATAAAATTGAGGAAGCGGATCACTCTGTTGGATCAACGTGGCGACATTTTCATATGCCTCAGAGAGTCCGGCAACCATCTGGAAAACCAGACGATTGTTGGACACAGGAGCCCCCATATCAGAGAGCTGATCAGCAATAGTTTTGAGCTCTTGACAGAAACTTGACACGTTGGGAAAGTCATCAAGTTTCGTGGAGCTAAACTGATGCTCGAGGTACACCGCACGTGAGTGCTTGTTGTCCTGAAAGAGAAGTCGAAGAGCATCCCAAGCATATGCAGCAGTACTATCCGGAATAATGATTGTTTGCAGTAAATCTTTAGATATAGTATCGTAGATCCATTGAAGGACGGTGGCGTCAAGACGATCCCAAATGTCAGCCAGGACCGATTCCGAGTCAGTAGAGGTAGCCGCTGGTGCTGCTGGAGGAGTGGCCGTGCCGGAGACCGGAGTGGCCATGCCGGTATTGGTGGAGTCTGGGTCCGATGCAGTGGAGCTCGGAGCTAGGGCAGTACTGGCTGGAGCTGCTGGAGAGGAGTCTGTAGAGTGGATCGGAGCCGAGTCCGGCAAGATGTGGTGCAAAATTTTATAAACCCGGCAATGGATTTTAAAAAGTTCGGCCCACGATGAATAATGGCCCTTGTCCATCTCGAGGGTGATCGGGATCGAACCTCGGATATTGACCACTGCGAGGGCCGGATACATACGGATTTCAGCCATGGAGAATAGCTGGAGTGGAGCAGCAGAGAAGTCCGGCGTGTTCTGCAGGAGCGGCGGTGCAGGTCTGGTGCAGGAGGAAGACACGCGCAGGTCTGTGGAGAAGAAGATGAACGCGAAAACAAAATGGAATAGGGTATCGCGGAAACGATTTCGAAAGAGAGGTGGGATTAGAAATCGTAATCTGATACCATGATAGAGTTTTAACCTGTGAGTGTTTTATTCATTGTGAATACATATATAGGGTAATTACAGATAACTCAATACAATAATTCAAACTATACAGGATATACTTCAGAGTTTGATTAACATTCAAACTCTGGATAATACACATATCCTAACAGATATTTTGTTCACTTTAAGTGTTTTAGATGGAAACTTAATGTCATAGACTAAAATGAATTTTTTGAAAGCTAATGTACCTATCAAATGAATTCTATAGTTAGGATCATCAATAGTCAATAGGATGAAAGGGAGATGCTGAAAGAATAAATTAATAATGAATTAATATATTTTTGTATTAAAGAGGTAGAAAGGATAAAAAGTGTTTTTGCTTCATTTCTCTTATTTTTTCGTATCAGTCAGCTGAAGGCACCGCCTGTTAGCTAAGCACCTAATGAGGTAGAAAGCTATTTTTTATTATTTCTCTCATCGAATTTCTTTAAGCCTACATTTTCAGCTTTTTTTCAGTCGTGGACTATAAATGCTCTAAGGTACCGTAAGTGAAAATCACTTCTAGTGAATAATTTTAAAATGATATTTCCCTAATGTTAAAGTGTATTAATAATATTAAGTTTAACCACATGTGGATACCTGAATCGATCGATCAAAAAAATTATGTTGATAAAAGTAGTGATCAACTAAATCGTTGTCGAAAGGCCCTCTCTCCTCGTCTTCAACTCTTTGTGCTGCCAGCAACCTTAGCCTACGCTACCGCCGCCAGCCTCCACTGGCCCCACCTGTCACCCACAGTTGTATATCCATGCCGCCATACTCGTCCTGCACCAACAACAACCATGCTCTAGAACGATCGACTATGGCAAGGATTGCGAATCTCACGCCAACCCCCCTTCCACAACCGATCCCAATCAACTCCCCACGTCATCCATCAGTCGCCTCCATTAAGTTCTCCCCTTCCTGCACCATGTTTTCTGCAAGGCTTCAAGCCCTATTATTTTCATCGAAAAGAAGGAGACGACCCGCTGCAGATAAGCCCAGATCTGTACCTAGGAGGCTCGACTCAGATCATCCATGGAGGATCCGACCTTGGGATAGAGCTATACAGTAAGGATTTTGCTGTTATTAGGCCGAGGATGCGATTGTCATTGGATGCCCCAAATATTATCTGATTGGATAAGCGGCCCCTAGTGCTACTGATGTAGAAAGGATTACAGACGGTGGTGTTACCAATGTAGAAAAGGTGCTGGAGGAATAATGATAATAGTCGCAGGGACAATATGAACGCCGCTCAAGCAGGAGTCTCCTCTGAGTCTCCACACCTCTGCTCCCATAGAGAAAGAGGCTACTCTCGCCGATCAAGATGAGTATCTTGGAAGAGGTGACCAGAATTTTCCCAATTTGACACTCGAAGTAACTGAGGAGTGTCAGCAACACGGAATAATCCTGGATTGGGTGAATTAAATTGATATTGGTGCCTTACACGGAGGATCCGTACCAAAAACTAACCCATCCCCGGTAAAGGAACACTGGAATGGACTCCACAGGGATTGGGACCCCCGCGTGATTGCCAAGATACAAGCGGTCCCGAGGAAAAACGAGGCGAGGTCTGCACATTAGACTTGCTTAGGCAAATGACTGACCCAATGTACACCAGAGTATGTGTGGGGACGCACACTCCACCCTTCTATGTTCGGTGCAAACCCAAACCCCCGATCCCCTTTCATTTGCTAGAGTTCTCCCTAATTACTTGTGCATTTCACACGCTAATTATACACACAGAGGTCAATTGAGTCAGGAAATGTGGTGAAACCCCCTAGTATCTTCATAGAAGTAAGAGTCTGTCTCCTTTTTAATTTCCCTGGCATAGTCGGGCATTCTATTACAAGGTTGAGCATCTTATACCTGCGGGTTAGGACATTGACTTACTCTTTACTTTTACATCGTTGTATCGGTCTTATTAGTACTTGCCTATGTGTAACTAGTTTCTCATATCAATAAAAGTTTCACATTATAATCACACAAAAAAACATGCTATTTAGGGCAATTTCCTATCAATAAAATATAATATTTTCAAATTTTGGATTTGATCATTTGAATCCTGTCTAACAAGATCACAAATTTAAATTTAGTGCTTCGACAAATAAATTTGATTATTCAAACTAAATAATGATCATAAGTTTCTACAACGACGCGTTGCCAAAACAGGCGTTTCTTAAGTGAAAAATTAAGATGCACTACATACTTAAGAAACATTCTTAAATATAGGGCCCCATAAGTATTTTTTTTTTTAGAGAAACGACAATATTATTAATGTAGAGGCATATTGGTGCCTACAGAATTCTGAGACACCGTACATAGAAACCAAACTAACATAACATGAAAGACATAAGCAGGAAAATAAATTTTGCTCTTTCACATAGGGGCGGTCGGAGGGGTGGGACTGCGGTAGCGTCCAAGGACACCGATACAGTATACTACAACCATAAGATACTGATTGAGCAGATCAGAGGATAAACAAGCAGTGGTGGACCTATTACTCCCCCGGTAAGTCAGCGTGCGTCGTCCTCCCTTGAGTGATAATGGTAGGGCTCCTGAATGCAGGATTGCTGACTCTGAAGTGGTAGGGAAGTAATAAAGCGACTGTTGGTGGTACCCTTGCCACCTGTACACCAGGGAGGAGGTGCAGTCGACCAACCTCTCCCTGGCCATTCTAGCACTCATTCCTGGAGGCGAGGGTGTTTGAAACCCCCTGCTGCTGCTGAAGATGCCTCGTTTGACGCTGCTGATTCTTCATCCTCTACTGAGTCCACATCCCGCTCAGCCCTCTTGTTTCCTCACAATGTCGGCGTCGGGTCACGTGGTAACCAGCCTACCGCCTCATCATCCCTGGCTGCTTCCTGCTGACCCCATCGCCCCATATCCTCTCGTCTCGGGGGAGTCCGAGGATTCCCCTTGAACTGATCTCCTTTCCCCGACCCACTCAGATATGTCCAGCTCGTCCCCGGGATAGCCTTCCCATGTTTTGCCTTTTCTAGCGCCGACCTCGGATCCCCTGGTGCTTTCATCGAGGATCACCGGCTTCCCCCCACGACCGTACATACCGGGAACAGGTGTCCCGCACAACAGCATCCAAAACAATGTTCAGGTAAATGTTCGTACGAAATATACAAACGAGTTCGTACCTGAGACACCGACAGTCGGAACCAGAGTTGACTCTGTAATGGGACCCGAATATCGGCCCTGATTCTGATCTTCATGAAATCTCTCCAGCAGAGACCCTTCTTGTCTACATCTACCCCTTGGCAAACCCCCAGCGTGTTGCCAATCCTGAAGCCCATGTCCCTCGTCCACGCCCCCACCGGCAAGTTCGAGACCCGCGCCCACACCGAAAAGTGATGGAATTGTAGCTCCGATACATGCATGTGCGACCGTAGATCCGTGAATAATATCAAGGAGTCCCAAAAGGACTAGGGCTCACCCACCAGAACCCGTTCCCTTTCCTTCACAGACCTGAAGAAGAAAGCAACAAGACCGCCCTCCAGAGGTTTGGCCTCAACCTTCATTCCTCAGAGGTCCTCCATTCGTGCCACCACCGACTTCCAAAATACCTTCTTGGTAGATAGAACCTTCGCTGCTAGGCACAACAACCTCCTTGATCCTCATAGCCCCCATTTGGGAGTCCAGCTGCCCCATGGAGTCCCCTAAAGGTCTACTTCCCCGCGGATAGGGGTCCCCCGCCTGAGCCCTAGTAGGCGGGCAGGTCTTACCCGCCTGGGTCGGACGCATATTCCCTCTAAGGTGCTGCTCAACCCCGGCCCCCACACCCAAGCCACTCTCTTCATCCGTCCGGCCTGCACCAAATCTCGAAGCCCATCAGGACACATCACCCCCATCACCTTAGGCCCATATCGACTTGCGACCCAAAGTAGCAGCCCATCGGGCATCACCCATGAACCCGCGACCCGGCTCCAGCGGCCGATCAACACTACCCGGATCCTCCACCGCCATACCCTTCCCCTTTCTTCGGCGCCAAGCAATCTCTTCCGGTGTCTCCCCCGGCAGCTCCTCTGGTGTCAAGGCTGACCTCGAGGAGATCGAGATCGGCGTATGCTTCTCCCCCAACGATGCCTGCAACGAGGACCCCACGGCTGCGCCCCGAGCTCCCCCCACACCCGTCTTCCTTGGCCGAGGCCCCCTCGCCGGCATATGGCGGAGGCATGCCGGCCCCGACCGAACCTTGCCCCCGGAACCCATCCCGGTTCCTCCCCGGCCGAGAAGAAGACGACCGGCGTCCCTCCCGTCCTGGGCGTCCACGGCTCCGACGGTTCCTCCGAGTACACAGGTTCGTCCTGCAACCCCTGCACCACTTGCAACTCCGTCCCCACCATCGCCGCCGCCAGCCTCGCCTCCTTCTCAGACGCAGACAACGGCTCCTCCTCCGGATCAACGTCCGCCCGTTCCGTGCCGGAGTCGTACTCGACGTCCGCAACACTTCTCTCCGGCAGACGGGGTCCCCAATGGACACCCCCGTCACCGACTCGCTCTCCCTCTCCCTCCTCACCCGAGAACTCCATGGAAGACGGAAGCAAAATCGCAACACACCAAAGCTCTCGCTAAACCCTAGCAGAGAGCAGGAGGCGGCGCTGCGTTTCCGGGCCCATAAGTATAATTTAGCGAGATGCAACAAAAATTAGTGACGTACAAGATTAGACAAAAGAGAGTATATAATGAAACATGACACAAGAATAATATGAATAGATAGAGAAGAAATATTTTAGGGTAGTCGAGGTAGCAAAAATATGTTAGAAATCATTATTTTTTCAATATTTGGGACAAAAAGAATTCCTCGACTAATCTGTATTTTTCAATTAATAAAATTCTAATGCAGTCTTCTAACTTAAATACTTTCTTCAATTTAATCAGATGCAAAAAAAAAATTTGAGTAAATATTGCAATTTATATTAAATCATAATAAAAGAGTTTGGTAGGTACTGAAATGTACCCCACCTACGTAACAATCCAACTAATAAATTGAAATGAACTGAAAGCAATAAAACCGGCTCTGGTAATGGGTTTTGCGGACGAAGGGGATATCTGCGGTAGCGTCTGGTGACACCGATACAGCATGCTTCTTCCAACATGGGAAGAGGCGAGCCAACCAAGTTTAGGGGAATACTGGTGGACCTATATCTCCCCCGGTGTGTCAGCGTGCGTCGTCCTCCCTGGAATGATAATGGTAGGGCTCCTGAACGTGGGATTGCTGACTCCGGACTGGCAGGGGAGATAAAACTCAACTGGTGATGGTGCCGTCTCCATCCATCCGCCGGGAAGGGGCCAAAGTTGACCCACCCCTCCCCGGACCACCTAGGCCTCATTCCTGCAAGCGGGGGTGCTTGACGCCCCCCACCTCTGCCTGTGATTCCCCATCTGCCTCTGTCGAGCCGTTCGACTCATCCTGATCCTCCTCCCTGTCCAGTCGCTTCTTCCCAGACAACGACGGGTTTCCTTCCTTCGCCACCCACCCAGACGGGGTGCCCTCCGAGCCTACTTCATCAGTGTCCACCTTATTCATTCCGGGGTCCGAGTCCATGGCTGGGGTACGGGGACTGCCCCGAGCCGTGGACCTAGCCTCCAGGTAGGACCAGTTCGTCCCCGGGATCACCTTCCCGTGCTTGGCTTTTTCAAAAGCCGAACGCGGGTCCGCCGGGGCTCGGAGCGAGTGGCCCCGTGTATCTCCCGCAACCGGGCACGACGGAAATCGGTGCCCCGCACAACTGCACCCATAACAGTGGTCCGGTAAATGCTCATACGACACAGAGAGTAACGTACGTACCTGTGATTCCGACAAGCGGAACCAAATCTGGCTCTGCAAAGGAAGACGGATATCGGCCCGAATCCGGACCCTCATGAAGTCCCCCTAGCAACGGCCAGCAGCATCCACATCCACTACCTGACATACTCCCAAGGCACTCCCGATACGAAACCCTACTGCCCTGTTCCAGGCCCCCACAGGCAGGTTTGAGATCCTAGCCCATACCGAGAACTGGTGAAAACTCAGCTCGCCCACTTGCATGTGGGCCCTCAGGTCAGTAAACAGGACCAGGGACTCCCAGAACGCCCAGGGTTCCCCCGTGAGCACCCTCTCCCGTTCCCGCGTCGTGCGAAAGAAGAAGCCTATTAGTCCCCCTTCCAAGGGTCTAGCATCCACCTTCATTCCCCACAAGTCCTCCATCCTCTCAACTAGGGATCTCCAGAAGAACCGCTTCGATGTCAGCACTTTCGCTGCCAGCGCGAAACGAAATTGCATCGTGTCCTGGCCAATATCCTCAGTTGGAACTACTACCTCCGTGATTCGCATCGAGGACAACTGCTGCCCCAACTCGGGAACCACTCTCCCCGGGTCTCGACGGGTCCCAGATTGTTCCCTGTCCCCCGATGCCCGATCAGCCTCACCCGCCCTACCCGAGCCATACCGAGCCGCCCATGTAGCTACATCCCCAAGCCCGGCCGGTCCATCTCTACCGCCACGACCCGCTCGGGGAATCCAGTTACTATCCCCTCGACCCCCACGGCGGGCATCTCCCATGAAAGATCCACCGCTTCCCGGGGCTCGCCCACGCTCCACCTCCGGCCCGGTTGCATCAGGATGGTGCCCTTCCGTCGCCACCGCCTTGCCCTTCGCCCGGCGCCGCTCCTGCGCTGCCTGGGACTCCGGGTGCCCCTCCTCCGAGTCCGACAGGATGAGCACCGGAGTGATGGCTTCCTTCCCGTCGGCATGCAACAGCCCCGGGGGTCTGTAGTGTGCACCCCGGCGAGCCCGGGACCACATACCCCTCACCGGCACGGGATCCCGACCCGATCCCTGCCTAGCCCTCTCACTTCCGCCACCGCCGACATCAGCAGGACGCCGGATCGACGAGAACTCCATAACCGGAGCCCCATCCTCCGGTGGTGTCAGGCCCCGTGCCAGGAGCGGCACGGTGGCTTCCTACTCCGCCTCGCCGTCCGGCACTGGCCAAACCACGGCCCTCGCCCGATGACGCTCTTCATTCACGTCCGATATCCGCCCTGCATCGCCGACGTCGACCTACACCACGGCGACCGAACCTGGCCGCTCACCTTCCTCCGGATCTGCACCAGCCGAACTCCCGAGTACCAGTCCCATACCCACACCGATCTCTCCCCCGACCATCGTCTCCTCTACCGGATCACGCCACAGGGAAGGATCACCCGGGATGCTTGATAGCTTCGCCGCCGAACTCACCATCGTCTTCTCGTTTTTTCCGAACCTAGAGTTTGCTAGAACAGCAATAACAGAGGCGGCACTTCCGTGGGAGTTCTAGAAAGCATCTTCTTAATATAACTCTTCTTTTCAAGGAAAAGTAAAATAGATGCAAAATAATATGATTTATAAACTTTATTAGTGGTTTTGTTTGTATAATCCTTCGTTATTGATCTTATGTCCACCCAAAAGTTGCCAACCAATCGATTATATATATATATATATATATAGGGGAACAATCAAGTACAAACCCTATTTCGGGTCAGAACGTAGAACTAATCTGGGTCATTGATTATCCAAATCGGATGGCTACCGAAATTCAGGGGGGAGGGGTTGGTGATTGATTACGAAATCAATTACAAGATATGCATTAATTAAAAAGATATTAAAAGATATGCATTAAATCTGGGCCTTTAATTCTATGATCCAAGGGCCCAGATTGAAAGTTCTGCGTTCTGACGAAAGATACAAGTTTGTACCTGATTGTTATCATATATATATATATATATATAGGATAACAATCAGGTACAAACTTATATTTTTCGTTAGAATTAATGGCCCAGATTTAATGCATATCTTTTAATATCTTTTTAATTAATGCATGTCTTGTAATTGATTTCGTAATCAATCACCACCCCCTGAATTTCGGTGACCATTCAATATGAGTAATCAATGGCCCAGATTAGGTCTACGTTCTGACCCGAAATAAGGTTTGTACTTGATAGTACAAACCTTATTTCGGGTCAGAACGTAGACCTAATCTGGGCCATTGATTACTCAGATCGAATGGTCACCGAAATTCAGGGGGGGTGGTGATTGATTACGAAATCAATTACAAGATATGCATTAATTAAAAAGATATTAAAAGATATGCATTAAATCTGGGCCATTAATTCTACGATCCAAGGGCCCAGATTGATAGTTCTACGTTCTAACGAAAGATACAAGTTTTACCTGATTATTATCCTATATATATATATATATATAGTTCATGGCAGTCTTCCCAGAACAGTCAACGAATACAACCGGAGACGCAATGGAGACGTCATCCCAAGGTTCAATGAATCCAAATTCTTTCCATATTCTTGCAGGGGAATCCCAAGAAGTAGAAGATGAGCCGACTCTTGGAGATTACTGGGACTCACTCATAGAAGCAGTCAACCAGCAAACTCAAGTGCTTGTCATGATTAGGAATTTTCCTATAAGAAGGAGTTAGTTCTCCTTTGTAAGGTACGCTTGTAAGATTTGCAAAAATAAATTAAGCTCTTGTGTGTTTGTACATCTATTATTCTCTATCTTCATATTATCGATCACTATCATCCACCATCATCAAGATCCAACGTCAAAGTGAAATCAGAGCCTGAGGAAACCTTCTATCTCCATGAGTAGCTAATTTTCTGTTGGGGGTGGTAGGAAACTTTGATATTAATCATGCAAGAATTCTTAGCTTGAAAAACCTTGTATGAAAATAAAATTGTCTTGGTGCCATCCTTGTATTCTCTGTTTAGCCGCTATGGTGCAGGCATGTTTTGGAGAACTTTTGGGGGGTTGTTTGGCTAAGACAATTTTAGCATCTTTGATTTAGGGTTCTCCCTTATATCCCTTCGGGTAGATATTTAAACGATTCATCGTTTGCAAAGATGTCTTACTAAGTTTTTCATGAGAATTATGCTTGTCTGATTAATATTTTTAAGTAACCTACCAACCTCAACACTTTTGTGCTAATTTTAGCATGTCGTTGTTTGAAGAAAATATGGATGATAATGATCGTCATCAAGAAGAACTAGTAAAGAATGCAGAATTGGAAGAATTTCCAAAGAAAATGGACCAACTTAATAGATGGTCTATTCCTAAAGAAGATAAAAGTAAAAATTTACTCTATTGGCATGTTCGATTTAAAATCTCGCATGGCTATCAAAACCATGGAACAGATAGTTAGAATGTCTAAACAATCTCAAACTATAAGACTTCTAAGTAAAAGGGATTTACAAAAATTTATAAACTATAAGTTTATCCATATCGGATTAATTCAAATTGCCTTTAAACCCTTAACCTTATTGGGTATAGATGTTAGCCTTATGGCTTACGTTAGAGATGGTAGATGCAACGACTTTAAGCCATCTTTAGCTGCTGCAATTGAGTCCAGTCTTTGTCATGGACCGGTTTATTTTAATATTTCCCCAAATCTTAGTTTGTCCATAACAGATAGAAATATCTTAGATGGTATGCAACTAACCATTCAAACTCATGGTTACAATTTCAAACAAGGAAGTGAGGTAATTGCTATATCTTATAGAATATACTATAAGGTTCTGCAAACGTTAACCCCTAAAATCAGACAAATTTCAGCCCCTGGAACTACTACTTTAGTCCAGACCAGCCTTTTAACTTCTAATATAGCCACTAATAGGCTTATAAGATGGGATGAAATCAACTTTCCTTTAAAATGGTCTTTACCTCAGGAAATAGAGCCTGAACCTATAATAAATAGAGATATTGACCAAATAATCCAAACAATTGAGGGAGATATTGAAATAAAATTCAATCCTCAAAGATCTGTTACTCTTCCTAGATCTAGCTCTTCGAGGTATCCTGGAGAGACTGTTTATAGAGCCTCGACTCCTCAAGAATCCAGAGCCTCTACTTCTCAAATCAGAGAAGAGGATCTAGTGGAAAATATCAGAATCAGCGATAACCAAATTCCTCATGGAATTTACATAAAACTAAACTTATCAAGTAGGCAATCTCCTACTCAATCAGAAATGAGTTTCCATATTAATGATTAATATTAGTCCTGGAACTAGAAAACTCATTAATAAAGAGTTTTATCATCCCAGACATGCTAGTTTTCGTGACTGGTATTTCAAAAAATTCTTGAATGATGAGTTAATGAATTACAAGAATAAATATCATTCTCACATAGAAAACACTGGGGAAATCAAGACCTTTGTAAAATGGTTTATAAAACAATTTTTAGACCAAACTGAAAATGAGGTTCTTGTCCTTCCACGATCTTGGAAGACTAAAGCCTTAGGAGAATCTATTAGTTCTCCCTTCCCTCTGGAACAAGACATTGTCCTAGGTAATAATATCGAGGCAAGCGCCTACTTGAGCCTCCAGAAAACTGATTATACCCAGGTAACAATTAAGGAAATAAACACTTTAATCAGATCCCAAAATTATACCAACACCTTCCTTAATTGTTTAGGAAAACAAATTCTTTCTATAGAAGAGAACCTGTTTTCCTTAAGTCAAATGATTAAAGATCAACTTGATCAACACCAACTTATGATTGAAAAAATTATTAAGGGAAAAGAAATCAGGCTTGAAGTCCCTAAAAAGGAAGACCTTCCTTTAATACAACCTCCCACTCCAATCCAAGGTTTCAAAGTGGAGACCAACACTGATTTTGTTCAGATTCTCGAACAAAAACTTAAGGCCATGAAGATTGGGGTCCTTCCTTATCAAGAGACTAATGAAGATTCGGAAAACGAATCTGAAAGCTCTAGTCAAGATCAGGATATAAATAAGATATCTGAAATGTTTGCTGAGCAGTGCGCTATAAATAATATTTATAGTCCAAGACCCGTAGAAAAACACTATTACAAGAGGCCCTCTCCCCAAGATCTTCTGTTCGAAGAATCAGATCCCTTCCAAAATTCGTATTCTGGAAAGGCCATCTATGAATGGAATATTGATGGCCAAACCGATAAACAAATATTTGACACCATGCATAGAATAATTATGTATTCGACCGTTTGTAAACAACACAGCAATTCAGATAGTACAATTGCCTCGTTCATTACTACCGGTTTCGTAGGACAGCTACGGGGATGGTGGGATCATTACCTCACTGATAACCAACGCAAAGAAATTATTAGCCACAAAAAGATTGTTAAAATAGAAGTTGGACCCTCCAATGATGAGAGAGTCACCACGGGAGAGGAAGATGCAGTATATACCTTGTGCATGTCTATCTTTCACCATTTTGCAGGATCTACTACTCCTATAGCAGAGAAAATTCAAACTCTCCTGCAAAATCTCCAAGGTTCCTCTTTAACCCATTTCAGATGGTATAAGGATATTTTCCTGTCTAGGGTTTTTCAACTTAATAACCCTGATTCAAGTCATTGGAAAGCCAAATTTATTGATGGCTTACCACATCTCTTTGCAGAAAGAGTTCGTCAATCTCTACGAACTCAAAACGATGGAATAAACATCGATTATCAAAATCTTACTTATGGTCAACTCACTACGAGTTGCATAAACGAAGGTTTAACTCTATGCAATGATTTAAAATTGAAAAATCAATTGAAAAAGCAAAGGGTTACTGAGAAACACCAAATTGGGGAATTCTGTGAACAATTTTCTTTTGATCAAGGAAAAAAAATAAAAACCCCAAATCGTAAAGGGTGTTAAACCTTATCGAAAAAGGCCCAAGTGGGCTGATAAACCCATCTACCCTAAAAACAATTATAAACGAAAAAAATTATTATCAAAAGAAATCGTATAATAAAGAAAAACCTTTTCTTCCCAACCCGGGAAAAAGAAAAGCTAAAAAACTCGACATAAAATGTCACAAATGTGGGAAAATTGGTCACTACGCCAACCAATGTTGGACTAAAAAAGCATTAATGAAATTGAAGATGACCAATTAAAATCACATTTAAAGAAAATTATTCTTTATCCCTCTGATGATGATGACTCTTCTTCTGAGGATGACCTTGAGGTCATAAACGAATCATCCTCGTCTGAAAATTCGGACGATGATGACAGAGACAGTTGCCAATGCAACGCTATAAATTACTGGAAATCTATTGTTGAGATGAATGGTCTCAACGTTCTCACAGCAGATCAAGATAAAATTGTCACCATGCTTGATACTATCGGTGATCCCAACCTTAAGAAAAATATTCTTGAGACCCTTATAAAACAAAACACTATGATCAACCAATCGCCTACGCGGGAAGAACCTTACCAATTAAGTGAAGTACTCCAACGGTTCCGACAAGCAAGGGTTAAAGAAACCCCAACTTCTCTAACTGACCTTAAAAGAGAAGTTAATCAATTAAAATCTGAAATAATCCAAATAAAACAGAATAATACTGAGCTTTCCCAAAGAATAACCATTCTAGAAGACAATCATTTTAATGATAATATCATTAATAATGATAGTTCCCCTAGTAATACCACCCCAGATTATCTTAATCTAATAAGCCAAGTTACTTCACAGAAGTGGCTTGTTCAAGTTTCTCTGTCACGCCCCAATTTCGGTAAACCGAACTCGGGACGCGAACGTTTAAGATAAGAAAAACACTTTGAAACCACTTCCATTAAAACGCTTTACAATACCAGTTTAGTTCAACAAAAGGATGATTACAATTCAAAATACAACGTCCCACAAGCGGACAAAAAGGGCGAGGCATCCGTCGCTAGACCAAAAGTAAAAACTCAGACTCCGCTCCTAGCTCCACCAGCTTCGAGAGCTCACCTAGTTCGTCCCACGAACAGTACCTGTAGGAAAAGCAGCTAGGGGTGAGCGTTCGCTCACCACCACGGATAACAGACTGACTACGGCATAATTAGCAGACAATGCCGGTAACACCAAAAACAAACTCAACCCCGGGGATCACTGTCCCCAACCCAAGTACTCCGACTGACAAACACCCACGGTGACCTTCCTCGGACGACTCGACACTCAAACACGTAAGTAGACACGACGCAACGGTCACGACCTCTTCCCAGGACTCAAAGGAACTACGCAACACCAAACAAGATCACAAAGGATCGCAAACCAGTTGCTCAGTAACCTCTCCCACTCACACGAACACGGATCAGGCTAGCCAAAGAGTGCTTACAACCTGTGATACTCAAACTCGGACCAGGCCAGCCAAAGAATGCTTGCAACCTGTGTTACTCAAACTCGGACCAGGCCAGCCAAAGAATGCTTGCAACCTGTGTTACTCAAACTCGTGTCAGGTCAGCCAAAGAATGCTTGCAACCCGTTGATACTCAAACTTGGTCAGGCCAGCCAAAGAGTGCTTGCAACCTACCGGGATCCGCAATCACAATCACAATTACAAGCAAATTCAAACACACAGACACTCAAGGCCACTCAAGACACCTCAACTGCCAAGACTCGGGTTCAACAACCCCAAGGGCACTCACTGCCGCTCAAGACACACCAACGGTCAAGGCTCGGGTTCAACAACCCCACGGCACTCACGGCCACCCAAAACCCCGACCATAAAACACGCTTGCAACTTACCGAGACTCTAACTCGTAAGCCAGCTAAAACACCAACAGTAAAGTACGGGCTCTCATGGCCACCCAAACACGAATAATAACACGGGCTCTCATGGCCACCCAAGACTCGACAATAATAATACGGGCTCTCAAGGCCACTCAAACTCGATAATAAACAACACGGGCTCTCAAGGCCACCCTACTCAACCGTAAATAACACACAACAACCTCCGGCATAAACGATGCCTCCAACAGTCCTAAGATCGCTAGTTTCACAAACAACCTCCGGGCATGGTCATATGCCTCCAGTAAAACAATTAACGCTAAGTTCTCTGCTCCTACGACACTACTAAGTGTCACATGCTTTTCTCAATAATTACTAAGTTCCCGTATCATGCTTTTCTAGTATTTAAATTAAACCTACTCAACCCACGACACCCCGGTGTCACATGCAAATCTACTGTTAACTTTCCCTAGTCAGGGCCGAGATCCGGCTACTTTTCCCTACCTCAACTGAAGAGCAACCGCTACGCTTCCTAGCTGCTGACGTTCTGGCTCGCTAACTCCGAGCTTCACTTCGGTCGAAGCCGGACGCTAAAGAAAACACGAAAGCCATAGATTAATAACGGTTCCGCCGTTAAGTTACAGGTTACGATTAGTCCAGTTTAAATCCGACAGTTGTCTTTCACACTCGAGCGGGATAAAAGCGGGATTACTCCGGATCGAGTTCGAGCACCCGTGCACCGAACTCAAGTTTGATCTAAACCCAGTTTAAACCCCTTTTAACTTAAACCGTCGTTGAACTCCCTTGTTTTATCAAATTCCGGTTTTGATTTTAAAACAAAACGGTTTCCTTCCGTTCGTTTCCAAACTCGACATTTTTGGTCCCAAACCCTTAATAAGCCGATCGGCTTCGTTTCCCTTTTTCGATTTAACTTAACTCAAGTTTAAACTTAAAAACCGACATTCATTTTAAAACCCGTTTAATTTAATCAGATTTAGTTTTATCAACTTTCTTAAGAATTCAAAACTAATATTCCCCCTTTTTCCTTTTACAATTAATTTTCGTTTCAAATAACAACCTCTTTAATTAACTCTGATTTTGTTCAATTATTTCCCTTTTTCAATTCAAATCAGTTCTAAAAATTAATCAAATTCAGTTCTAAAAATTAATCAAATTCATTACAGGTTTAATAGATACAGATTTAACAGGTCCAATTTGGCTCGAAATTAACAACACGGGAAACCGACAAATGAGGGGCTCGGGTTTTGAAACCGGCCGGCCACCGACGGAGACGCCGCCGGCGACCAAACCTCGTGGTGAGAACCTCACCGTGGAAGATGAGGTGGTGGAGCACGGCGGAGGGAGCGCCGGTGGTGGAGGTTTTGGGCGCGCCGGGGCGCGGCTGAGGGTTTCCCCTCAGATCTGGACGGAGGCGAGGAAGGTGGACGGTCGGCGGCGAGAGGGGCGGAGAAGATCTGGCCGGCGGCGTGGTCGTGGGAAGGGAGGTCTCGAACCAGGGGAGGGAGAGGGTGGTGGCCGGACTCGGGAACGGTGGTCGGTGGAGAGGACGGCGCGGAGGAGTGAGGGACGGTGGTGGCCGAGCTCGGTGGGTTCGGCTGAGACGGGAAGGAGAGAGGCAAGGGAGGTGGAGGGCGAGCTCGGGCTCGGGACGGCGAGCTCGGGCTCGGGACGGCGGCGTGGTGGCTGGACGGAGAGGGAAAGGGAGGGGCTCGGTGGCGATGAGAGGGACGGAGGCGCCGTTTCCGGCGAGATGGGAGGGACGGGGTCGGAAGGGGATCGGAGAAGACGATGCAGAAGGAGTGGCCGGACTCGGGAGCGGTGGCCGGCGACCGGAGTTGAGAGAATGGAGGGAGCTCGGGTGAGGGTTCGGCAGAGAGGGAGAGGGCTGCGCGAAGAAGAAGGGGTCGGAATTAGGGTTTCCAACCCTGATTCGCCCTTAAATACCACGCCGGGACTGGGCTTAAGGAGGTTGGGCCTCTAACAGGCCTGATGCACGGCCCAAGGCGCAGGGACAGGGCTCGGCCTGCTTGGGCAGGGTCTGGCCGGGTCAAGCTGGTCGGGTCTGGGTAGCTGGTCGGGTCCGGTCCGGTCCGACCCGGTCCGACCCAAAAGTTTTTTTTTTTTTTTTTTTGAAAGCGGGTTTTACAATCTACCCCCCTTAAAGAATTTCGTCCGCGAAATTTAGAATAACGCCAAAAAAAAGGCACAATAAACACGTACCCTGATAGGTCTCGTGGTAGGTAGGGGATCTTGAGGTCCGGGAGTCGGTAACTGCGTACACTTTTCCCTCCGACTCCTGCTGCCTCTGACCCGACGCACTGGCGGCCGGATACCCAGAGCTCCGTTGCTGTCTCGGAGTTGGCGCGCTCGTCGACGGCTGCGAAAACCTCGACTGTTGACCCTGACGGGGGCGGTCTCTGGGCGACTGTACCGTCTGCGACTGCTGCGGCCGCTGCGCCGATATCGCTCCCAACGGCTCACGACACCATTTCATTGTGTGTCCCACACGGCCGCACCGGAGACAGCTGGTCTCATCGGCTCCCGACCCCGAGCCCTGGCCTGCCCGGCACCCCCGCCGCAAATGGCCTGGCTCCCTGCAGAGATGGCATGTCGGCACCCTCTGTGTCGCGACTGGCCCCATGGACGCCACCGACCCGTGCTGTCTCGCTCCACCCTGGTGAGTCGGTGGTCGGAAGAATCCCGCGGTCCTCTGCCTTCTTGGGTCGCGTGACTCTGACGGCCCTGTGACGTCGGTCGGCCGCTGTCGAACCTCGCGGGTTCTGGCCGTATCCAGGATCCCCTGCTCCACCGTCGCTGCGGTGTCCACGAGGTCGGTATACTTCCGTATCCTCAAGGCGAGAACCTTGTTCCAGATGCCCAGCCTCAGTCCGTCCTGGAACCGCAGGCAACGGTTCGTCTCGCTCGTCACCATCTCAGGCGCGAACCTGGCCAAGGCTGTGAACCTGGCCTCGTACTCTCCTACCGTCATCCCCTCCTGTTCCAAGTCTAGGAACTGCCGATGTCGCTCCAACCGAGCCGACTCGGGAAAGTACTGTTCCATAAAAACGGTCTGGAAGATGCTGTAGTCATAACCGACCATGTCCTTCACACGCCCCCACCAGTGGTAGGCGCTGTCTCTCAGCTGGTGGGCCGCGAAGGACACCCTGCGACGACCCTCCTCGACACCTGATGTATCCAGGTCGCGCGTGACCTACTCTAGCCACCTCTCGGCGAGGTCGGGGTTCGGCTCCCCGACAAATGTAGGTATCCCGAGCTTCAGGAAGTCTAGTAGTGCTCTGGATGTGTGATCCTCTGTCTGACCGGGCCTCACTGGGACCCCGGCTGCCTCTGGGGCTGGTGAAGTCGACTCTCTGTTGGCAATGACCGCCACTAAACTCTGGACTGTCCTAGTCAACTCATCCAGGGCAGTCATGACTGTTGGGTCTGCGATCGGCGGGAAACTGGGCGTGCCCGTAGAAGGTCCCGCATCGTTCCTCCTGTCCTCACCGACAAGAGCACCCTGCGCCTCGGCGTACTCGGCGGGCTCAACGGTGGGCACCCGTCCTGGCGTCCCCGCTGACCGTCCCCGCCTGCCTCGCGAGGGCGCTCGTCCCCGTGTTACTGCTGCTCTTCCTCGTCTGCCACGAGCCATCAGCAGGTATCCTCTGCACGGATACACGCAAATGTTTCAGTTTGCGAATTCAAGTAAGGACAACCAGCTCGAACACACTAACGTTCACACGGTCTACGTCTACCCCAACGCACTTGTTACTAACGTCACACCGTTCACGCTAAACATCCTTTAATTATAATAACGTGTAAGCGAAGCCTCAATTTTTGACCACACAAACGTACGCTAAGCCCTCATCCAGTCCTTTATGCATTTACTTATAACTTTCCGCAACCAAGCCAGTGTTCGCTACTCGTCCCTTGCGGGAAAAGTAGTAAAGGGGATGAGCGTTAAGCTCACCTCCACGGACACCCGCTCGGTTATGGCATACTAGTAACGCACCAAAGACTTACCACTCTAGTCAGGGAAAAACACCGACACAAAACCTACTGCCAACACGTCACACTACTCCAGTCATTAACACCTCAAACACTCTTTTACGTAAGGGAAACATCGAAAAGGGGATTATGTTCTCAAATCAGCGACTACTATTGCTTACAACCTCAATACCCCCAACACAACCGTGAACGTCGCCACGCAAAGACAACACTCAACTTGCACAAACAAGACGGTGAGAAGGACAGGGATCACGGACTCGTGACAGACCCTGTCACGGTTGGGGTCACGGAGTCGTGACGAAGATCTAAAATTTGCCAGAACTCTCTGGTCCGTCACGGATCCGCAACAGGATCCGTGACACTCGCGCAGACCCGTTTTAACCCCAAATTTTTCCCCAAATGGCATACACGCTTAACTACCAAATCATCCAACACACGCGCCACAATTTACAGACCAAGAAAGTCATTCAACCTCAACCAAAACACGAGCCAACACTGCCAAACGACAACACAACAACACTCGCCCACCGGGCCAACCAAAATCAAATACGCCCTCAGGGCCAATCAAAATCAAACGCGAACGCCCACGGCGTCAAACAACATCAAAACAATCAAATTTTTAAAGCTTTCTCTACTTCATTAAAACCTCATTTCTTGACATCAGGTGGTTACAACCCGGTCCAGGCGTCCCCGAACTACGTTGTACCGACTTGACATCAGCACCGTCACGTTCGACTACGGGAGCGCTCCTGAGTCAACCCGCGACAGCTTAAAAACGTTTCACGCAGCACACACAAACAGTATGCCAGTAGCCCCGTACTGTACATACACACAGACAAAACAATACTCAAGACATCAAGGGTTTACACACGGTTCCCGACCTACGTACCCAACGCACGGCGGGACTTTACTGACTCGACTCTCCCCACCTAATTGACGGACAGTCCGAGGTGTGAAACCTCGAGCTCTGATACCAAGCTGTCACGCCCCAATTTCGGTAAACCGAACTCGGGACGCGAACGTTTAAGATAAGAAAAACACTTTGAAACCACTTCCATTAAAACGCTTTACAATACCAGTTTAGTTCAACAAAAGGATGATTACAATTCAAAATACAACGTCCCACAAGCGGACAAAAAGGGCGAGGCATCCGTCGCTAGACCAAAAGTAAAAACTCGGACTCCGCTCCTAGCTCCACCAGCTTCGAGAGCTCACCTAGTTCGTCCCACGAACAGTACCTGTAGGAAAAGCAGCTAGGGGTGAGCGTTCGCTCACCACCACGGATAACAGACTGACTACGGCATAATTAGCAGACAATGCCGGTAACACCAAAAACAAACTCAACCCCGGGGATCACTGTCCCCAACCCAAGTACTCCGACTGACAAACACCCACGGTGACCTTCCTCGGACGACTCGACACTCAAACACGTAAGTAGACACGACGCAACGGTCACGACCTCTTCCCAGGACTCAAAGGAACTACGCAACACCAAACAAGATCACAAAGGATCGCAAACCAGCTGCTCAGTAACCTCTCCCACTCACACGAACACGGATCAGGCTAGCCAAAGAGTGCTTACAACCTGTGATACTCAAACTCGGACCAGGCCAGCCAAAGAATGCTTGCAACCTGTGTTACTCAAACTCGGACCAGGCCAGCCAAAGAATGCTTGCAACCTGTGTTACTCAAACTCGTGTCAGGCCAGCCAAAGAATGCTTGCAACCCGTTGATACTCAAACTTGGTCAGGCCAGCCAAAGAGTGCTTGCAACCTACCGGGATCCGCAATCACAATCACAATTACAAGCAAATTCAAACACACAGACACTCAAGGCCACTCAAGACACCTCAACAGCCAAGACTCGGGTTCAACAACCCCAAGGGCACTCACTGCCGCTCAAGACACACCAACGGTCAAGGCTCGGGTTCAACAACCCCACGGCACTCACGGCCACCCAAAACCCCGACCATAAAACACGCTTGCAACTTACCGAGACTCTAACTCGTAAGCCAGCTAAAACACCAACAGTAAAGTACGGGCTCTCATGGCCACCCAAACACGAATAATAACACGGGCTCTCATGGCCACCCAAGACTCGACAATAATAATACGGGCTCTCAAGGCCACTCAAACTTGATAATAAACAACACGGGCTCTCAAGGCCACCCTACTCAACCGTAAATAACACACAACAACCTCCGGCATAAACGATGCCTCCAACAGTCCTAAGATCGCTAGTTTCACAAACAACCTCCGGGCATGGTCATATGCCTCCAGTAAAACAATTAACGCTAAGTTCTCTGCTCCTACGACACTACTAAGTGTCACATGCTTTTCTCAATAATTACTAAGTTCCCGTATCATGCTTTTCTAGTATTTAAATTAAACCTACTCAACCCACGACACCCCGGTGTCACATGCAAATCTACTGTTAACTTTCCCTAGTCAGGGCCGAGATCCGGCTACTTTTCCCTACCTCAACTGAAGAGCAACCGCTACGCTTCCTAGCTGCTGACGTTCTGGCTCGCTAACTCCGAGCTTCACTTCGGTCGAAGCCGGACGCTAAAGAAAACACGAAAGCCATAGATTAATAACGGTTCCGCCGTTAAGTTACAGGTTACGATTAGTCCAGTTTAAATCCGACAGTTGTCTTTCACACTCGAGCGGGATAAAAGCGGGATTACTCCGGATCGAGTTCGAGCACCCGTGCACCGAACTCAAGTTTGATCTAAACCCAGTTTAAACCCCTTTTAACTTAAACCGTCGTTGAACTCCCTTGTTTTATCAAATTCCGGTTTTGATTTTAAAACAAAACGGTTTCCTTCCGTTCGTTTCCAAACTCGACATTTTTGGTCCCAAACCCTTAATAAGCCGATCGGCTTCGTTTCCCTTTTTCGATTTAACTTAACTCAAGTTTAAACTTAAAAACCGACATTCATTTTAAAACCCGTTTAATTTAATCAGATTTAGTTTTATCAACTTTCTTAAGAATTCAAAACTAATATTCCCCCTTTTTCCTTTTACAATTAATTTTCGTTTCAAATAACAACCTCTTTAATTAACTCTGATTTTGTTCAATTATTTCCCTTTTTCAATTCAAATCAGTTCTAAAAATTAATCAAATTCAGTTCTAAAAATTAATCAAATTCATTACAGGTTTAATAGATACAGATTTAACAGGTCCAATTTGGCTCGAAATTAACAACACGGGAAACCGACAAATGAGGGGCTCGGGTTTTGAAACCGGCCGGCCACCGACGGAGACGCCGCCGGCGACCAAACCTCGTGGTGAGAACCTCACCGTGGAAGATGAGGTGGTGGAGCACGGCGGAGGGAGCGCCGGTGGTGGAGGTTTTGGGCGCGCCGGGGCGCGGCTGAGGGTTTCCCCTCAGATCTGGACGGAGGCGAGGAAGGTGGACGGTCGGCGGCGAGAGGGGCGGAGAAGATCTGGCCGGCGGCGTGGTCGTGGGAAGGGAGGTCTCGAACCAGGGGAGGGAGAGGGTGGTGGCCGGACTCGGGAACGGTGGTCGGTGGAGAGGACGGCGCGGAGGAGTGAGGGACGGTGGTGGCCGAGCTCGGTGGGTTCGGCTGAGACGGGAAGGAGAGAGGCAAGGGAGGTGGAGGGCGAGCTCGGGCTCGGGACGGCGAGCTCGGGCTCGGGACGGCGGCGTGGTGGCTGGACGGAGAGGGAAAAGGAGGGGCTCGGTGGCGATGAGAGGGACGGAGGCGCCGTTTCCGGCGAGATGGGAGGGACGGGGTCGGAAGGGGATCGGAGAAGACGATGCAGAAGGAGTGGCCGGACTCGGGAGCGGTGGCCGGCGACCGGAGTTGAGAGAATGGAGGGAGCTCGGGTGAGGGTTCGGCAGAGAGGGAGAGGGCTGCGCGAAGAAGAAGGGGTCGGAATTAGGGTTTCCAACCCTGATTCACCCTTAAATACCACGCCGGGACTGGGCTTAAGGAGGTTGGGCCTCTAACGGGCCTGATGCACGGCCCAAGGCGCAGGGACAGGGCTCGGCCTGCTTGGGCAGGGTCTGGCCGGGTCAAGCTGGTCGGGTCTGGGTAGCTGGTCGGGTCCGGTCCGGTCCGACCCGGTCCGACCCAAAAGTTTTTTTTTTTTTTTTTTTTTGAAAGCGGGTTTTACATTCTCTCATTATAAAAAATGAATTCATACTTGATAACGAAATTGTCCTTGTAGACAGTGGAGCTTATTATAATTGCATGCAAGAGGGAATCATCCCCACTAAATACTTTGAAAAAAACAACTCAATCCCTAACGCAAGCCGGGGGAAAAGAGCTAAAGGTCAGATATATGCTTTCAGATGCTCATATCTGCAATCAGGGTACCTGTTTACCCGCATCTTTTATCTTGGTTAAAAACCTTACCCATAGGATTATTTTAGGAAATCATTTTCTGCATGATATTATGCCAATTCTCATGGTAGATAAAACTGGATTTTCCATGAATATTGGTGGAAAAGAGGTCAAGTTCCATTTCATTTATGACCCTCAGACAAGAATGCTCAATGAAGTTAAAGATATTCTCCTTGGTAAAGAAAAGCAAATATGCTTCTTGAAAGAGGAAATTCAAATTATGAACATAAATTCCCAATTAAAGCAGGAAAATATTCAGAAGAAAATAGAAAAAATTGACAGACAATTCAGGGAAGAAGTATGTAACGATCTTCCCACCGCCTTTTGGAATAGAAAAACTCATTCTGTTTCACTCCCATAGATAGATGATTTCAATGAAAGTCAAATCCCGACTAAGGCTAGGCTAGCTCAAATGAATCATGAACAAATGGAGCTTTGCAAAAAAGAAATTCTTTCTTTAGAAGAAAAAGGATTAATTAGGAAATCAAAATCTCCTTGGAGTTGCACGACATTCTATGTCAATAAAGCTGCTGAAAAGGAACGAGGGGTTCCTAGACTTGTTATCAATTATAAACCTCTGAATAAGGTCTTAAAATGGGTTAGATACCCAATTCCTAATAAAAAAGATTTATTAGACAAGTTAAATGATGCCTTAATCTTCTCTAAATTTGACATGAAATCTGGCTATTGGCAGTTCCAGATTAATGAATCAGACCGGTATAAGACATCATTTACTGTCCCTTTTGGTCATTATGAATGGAACGTGGTTCCTTTTGGGCTAAAGAATGCCCCTTCCGACTTTCAAAATATTATGAATGAAATTTTCAATCCTTATTCTGAGTATATCATAGTCTACACCGATGATGTTTTAGTTTTTTCTAAATCCATAGAACAACATGAGAAGCATCTGAAAATCTTTAAAAATGATGTAAAACATAACGGGCTTGTTTTATCCGCCCCAAAAATGAAGCTTTTTCAAACTGATAGGAGCATAGAATTTGCTTCAAAATTTCCTGATCGTATAACAGACACCAAGCAACTTCACAGGTTTCTTGGTAGCCTAAATTATATTGCGGATTATTATTATAATCTTTCTCAGGATACGGCCTTACTTTATTCAAGGCTAAAAAAGAACCCTGAGCCTTGGTCAGAGGCACATTCTAATGCTGTTAGAAAATTTAAAAACAAGGTCAAAAGCTTACCTTGCCTCTCTTTGGCTAACCCAAAGTTTTTCAAAATTGTGGAAACGGATGCTTCTAATATAGGTTATGGAGGGATTCTTAAGCAAGTAATCCCTAACACTTCAAAAGAGGTTTTAGTTAGATATACTTCGGGTAAATAGAACCCGACTCAATCTAGATACTCGACTATTAAGAAAGAAATGCTTTCCATCATTAAATGTGTCACTAAATTCCAAAGTGATCTTCTCAACCAAAAATTCTTGCTACGAATTGATTGCAGCTCTGCCAAATCGATAATTGAAAAAGATATTAAAAATCTTGTAGCAAAACAGATCTTTGCAGGATGGCAAGCCAAACTTTCGGCCTTTGAATTTGATATCGAATATATTAAAGGAGAGAATAACTCTCTAGCGGATTATTTAACTCGTGAATTCTTGCAGGGATTATGATGACCCCTTATAGGGGAGGCCGCAATAATAGCCGCGGCCGTGGATCAGGAAGAGGCAATGCACTTCTCCGCCCAGAACAGACGGTTCCTCTACTAGGGGACTTGTCAACTCTCATGAAACAGCCTAATAGGCAGATGCCCCCGCATAACAGTTCTCAAACGACGAAGGAAATTCCTTCTCAAGGACCATCCTCCTCTTCAGCATCATATAAGGATGCAGCAGTAAAAGAAACGCCGCCAGAACTCGAATATTTCGAGAATCCCATAATCGAGCATGTCCTCTACCTTGAGCATGATGATGTTAAGGTGACACCCAAAGATGGGTGGTCTCTAGCCACTAGATACCTGGAATCACGAGGTTATCCATGCCTCCATGGAAAGACCAGACCTAATCTTGAGGTCCTTTTGACTATTAACGGATCAATAACGGTCACCCATCACTATCAGAATAATAATCCTGATAGTTTCATTAACTTCAGCAAATGCCATTTAAATAAAATCCTCCTTCCCAGAGAATGGGGGTTGAACCCCAATGGGGGAAAGGCCATTAGAGTGGCTGAAGGGAAATACATTTATTTTAACTATTGGGATTATGTAGAAGCTTTCTCCAAGGCATTCTACTATCAAAATCCTAAGAACAAGCATTCTTGGTTCTTTTCTATTAATCCAAAAATTCTGGAAAAACCAATCCCAAACTGGTTCTTCGAATGGTGGTCAAAATTTGGACCATCTTTGGAAATGCTCCCTCAGGAGGTCAATGACCTATACAAGACCTGGTATGATTATAGCCCCCTAACCGGATCTTTAATATCATCCGGAAACTTGCGAATGTTTGGGCAATTCCCATTTCTATTCATTACTAAATTCCAGATTCCATGGATTTGGCGATGGACTTTTTCAATCGCAGAAGACAAACTCCAAATTCCAAGTCTAAGAAGAAATTTCTTCTTCAAATGGTGGGGCAGAATGCCCAGGGAAGATATTGAAGTCCTTAAAAAAAATCCAGAAAGTCATTAATAATGACAAGGCTACTATGCATCAGCAACCAGCCCATCAACATATTGAGTTGGCTAAGCTAAGAGAATATCTACAACGGAAATATCCGACAGAATCTGAAGGACAGAAACAGTCAGGGCCTTAGATTTCATGAAACAACAGTTCATGGCAGTCTTCCCAGAACAGTCAACGAATACAACCGGAGACGCAATGGAGACGTCATCCCAAGGTTCAATGAATCCAAATTCTTTCCAGATTCTTGCAGGGGAATCCCAAGAAGTAGAAGATGAGCCGACTCTTGGAGATTACTGGGACTCACTCATAGAAGCAGTCAGCCAGCAAACTCAAGGCCCCAGAGGGAGAACCTAATTATTTTAGCTAATAGCTAAACAGTTTCTAAATGGGGTGATAAACATCAAGTCTTGTCCATCCTTGCAATAATGCTGAAGACAAAGACAAAAGTGGAGGAGATAGGAATCTAAGTCTCGTCCATCCTTGCAATAATATTGAAGATATAGATAAAGTGGAGGTGATGGGAATCCACTATCTTATTAAAGTACTTTAGTGTGCCAATAATATTGACAATGTAAGGTGGAGGGACTCCACCACTTTTAATTGTTTGTGTAGTGGCAAGAATTAAGTGCTTGTCATGATTAGGAATTTTCCTATGAGAAGGAGTTAGTTCTCCTTTGTAAGGTACGCTTGTAAGATTTGCAAAAATAAATAAAGATCTTGTGTGTTTGTACATATATATATAGGCTCACACTCAGGTGCGAACCATGAGTTAGGGTGTGAATATGTGAACTCAACCAGATTGCGTCATGTGTCACGCTCAGAAAATGCCCCCTTTTTGTTATAATCAAGTTTATTAATTCTATTTTTCCCGTTTCGTTTCAACTCCGATTTCATTTTTTCTTGCGCCAATATTCTTATTTTTTCAAGAGCTTTCTAACAAGTAGTGGATTGCATATATTTTGATGTGTTTTTGAATACGTGTGTGGATGTGTGAATAGGAGTGCGAAAAGTGTGATGTGTTTTGCAAATTTAGTGTATATGGTTTGCGGATTCAGTGTATATGGTTTGCGGATTTAGTGTATATGGTTTGCGGATTTAGTGTGTTTTGCAAATTTAGTGTATGTGGTTTGCGGATTTAGTGTATATGGTTTGCGGATTTAGTGTATATGGTTTGCGAATTTAGTGTATATGGTTTGCGAATTTAGTGTAATTTTCACACTTTTGTATGCAATAACCTAACTTGAATTGATTGCTAGCTCCTTCACCCACCCACCATCAGTTTTTGTCACTCCTTTCTTTGACATTTCCATTACCCACAGCAGCTTCTCTTGCTTTCCTACAAAGACTTGTTTTCTCCTTGTACTTGGATATTGTTGATGAAAGTAGTTGTTGTCCAAGGAAGAAGGATTGTTATTAGAGATTTTCAAGAGCAGCGATCCTTATTTTGTACTCAAGTTGGGCAACCAAGTAAGTAACTTCTTCTCTGGATTATTGATTTAGACTCCATATCCCATTTTTGCCTATTATTGCTCAATCTATAATGTTGGATACATTCAGGTAAGCCTAATAAATTGTTCAATTCAGACCAAACATGTTTTCAAGTCCAAATGATCACTGATGCATGAAATGTTCCTTGTACTAGCAAGTGTTTGACAAAGACCATTTCAAGGCCGACGACAAGATGGGACGTGCCCACCTCAACCTCCAACCTATATTCTCAAACCACATGTACTAAATTCGCAAACCATATACACTAAATCCGCAAACCATATACACTAAATTTGCAAAACACATCACACTTTTCGCACTCATATTCACACATCCACACACGTATTCAAAAACACATCAAAATATATGCAATCCACTACTTGTTAGAAAGCTCTTGAAAAAATAAGAATATTGGCGCAAAAAAAATTAAATCGGAGTTGAAACGAAGCGGGAAAAATTAAATTAATAAACTTGGTGGGGGGAAAAAGATGAGCATTTATAAGCGCGACACGTGTCATGTTGTTGTTGAGTTCACATGTTCGCATTTTAAGAGGGGTTCGCACGTGAAAGCCTCCCTATATATATATATATATATATATATATATATATACACTCAGGTGCGAACCATAACGTGTGAACCTGCTTATTTAGTGTATCTGGTTTGCGGAAATAGTGTTCTCAGTTTGCGGTGAATATTCTCAGACAAAAATTTCGCAAACCAGAAACTCTATTTTCGCAAACCATATTTTCTCAAGATAAAATGCTGTTTTTTCAAACTTTTTTTCCGCAAACTGGGCAGCTCAATTGGTGATAGCATCACTCAAGGAAATGCTATAAAGGGTGAGGTCTTGGGTTCAAGTCTCACCAACAACCTAGGTTGGTATTTGTCTGTGGACAGTACACCAGAGGGGTTGGGGTGTATTGGGCTGCAGACCTAACATCGCCGCGCATGGGGCCCGGGTCTGGCACGACGGGATGTTACAAATGCTTATTTCCGCAAACCATGTTCGCTATTTCCGCAAACCAGATTTGAGGTTCGCAGGTTCGCACCGTAACGGAGGTTCGCACGTGATTGTCTCCCTATATATATATATATATATATATATAAAGAATTGAACATGAAAGCATGAGATACCAAAAATATAGAGGAGAAATCAAATACAAACCATGTCTTAACCTAACAACTAGAGAATCAATCTAAACCATCTATTTTAAGAATGAAGGGATGAGATGCAATTGAGTGGTTGACTTGTTGGCTGCAAAAAAAATCCGCACTTTTTAGTAAGTGGGAAGGATTTTTTAGTAAAACTATCATATTCTTTTTTTTACCAATTCACTAATTTAATTTTTCCCACTTCGTTTGAACTCTGATTGGCTTCAAACTTGCGCCATTAGTTTTTTTTTTCAAGGGCTTTCTATCAAGATCACTCATGAATATATTTTGAAGCATAAAAAAAATTAATTCGGGGCTGATTTTTTTAAAAAAAAAAATTATACATGAGTAATTTTTATCAACACTTTGCTCTGGTTTTATCAACATTGTTACACAGGTTTTATCAACACTTTGCACTGAGTTTATCACCACATTTCCAAAACTGATCATGATTTTATCACATCATCACTTATTTTTTATGAACACTAGTTTTATCAACACCAAACACTAGGTTTTATCATTAAATTACGCGTGTTTTATCACCCCCATCATATGTTTTTTTGAAGCACGAAAAAAAGAATTATTTCGGGGCTGATTTAAAAAAATATATCTGGGTAATTTTTATCAACACTTTACATTGGTTTTATCAACACGTTACACTAGTTTTATCAACACTGGACACTAGTTTTATCACCTCATTTTCCAAAACCGAACATGATTTTTATCACCTCATCACGTGTTTTTATGAACACTAGTTTTATCAACACTAAACACTATGTTTACCATTAAATTACATATGTTTTTATCACCACATCACATGTTTTTTTATCAACGCTAAACTCTAGTTTATCACACTTATTATCAAAATTGAACATGGTTTTTATCACCTCAGTACATGTGTTTATCAACATTTAGCACTAGTTTGATACCTCTGATATAAAACATTTATTAGTGAAGATTTATCAACACTCAACATTATTTTTATCACCCCGATATACCTTTTTATTTTCGTGCTTCAAAATATATTCATGATTGATCTTGATTTAAAGCCCTTGAAAAAATAAAAATATTGGCGCAAGTTTGAAGCTAATCGGAGTTCAAAAGAATCGGGAAATATTAAATTAGTGAATTGGTGAAGAAAAAAATGGACACTTGTCCACATGGCACCATGCCTTTACAATTATGTCCTTGCTTGTGTGAGAAAGGATGAAAGTGGCATGAGTTTGGGTGAAATTGGGGTGATGATGTGGAATCATGGTGAATGTTGGATCTTAGGTGTGTGTGGCTAGGATTGGTTCTCTAGTTTTTAGGTTAAGAGTGGTTTGTAGCCGATTTCACCTATATATATATATATATATATATATAAAGAATTGAACATGAAAGCATGAGATACCAAAAGGATCATTGAGAAGTTATAAGTTGTACAAATGGAATAAATGGATTGATATATTGCAAAGTATGTGTATCTTCGAAAGATATTGTTGATGTTGCCGATACATTTATTATGAAATACCCAAACATAAGTTATTTGCAATTACACATCGAAACTATGTTGCTGAAGAGTTGTACTTGGGGGTTTTATTAAGGGAGAAGGATTGTCGTCGTTGCATTGACTGATCTTAGAACAATCTCTTTGCCAAGGATGAGTTTCATTAGGGTTGCAGTTTTCTGGGTGGTCTCTACTACATTTTTTTTTATCAACAAAAGCATATTATAAAGAACCCTCTCCTGAGGTAGAAAACGGTTACACTTCCTATTTCTTTTGCCTCAATATCCTTCGGTTTAGGTAATAATGTGGCTAACAACAACGCGTCGAGACAAAATGTCATCACACTTTTAGGCAGTGTCATGTTTAATATAGTTTTCCAACAAACTGGTTACTAAAATACACTAGGAGCCAATCAATGTTTTCCAACAAACTGGTTACTAAAATACACTAGGAGCCAATCAATGTGTTAATTGCAACCTGGTGATTTAGATTTTGTTTTCAGATTCGATCAAACATGTATGAATAATTTATACCAGAATTGTGAAACCTATATATAATTTGATTTTCCTTAAATACAAATTATCAAAGTTTGTTGATACATAGGTGTGCCACATGAAAAAAATCATAACTTAGTGTGTTATTTGAAAAATGTGTATACTTGTGTGGTGCTTTATGATATTAATCCTAAAAATAATTTTTGAAATAAAATTGATTTTTAATTTTTTTTTTTACAAACAGAAATACTATTTTTAAATAATAATAAATGATTATTTTTAAAAATAAAATCTGATTTTTAGAAAATAAAAGTTAATTTTTAATATAAATAAACAATTTATAGAAATAAAAATGACGTTTTAAAATAATGTTTTTTATTTAAATATATGATTTTTATAACATAATAACTTATATTTAGAAAATAAATCAAACAATTTTTGAAAACCAATGACTTGGTTTTGAAAATTATATTGTTAGTGAATGGTATTTTCTTCAGTTTACGTAGTTTTGGATGGAAATAACTTCCTAAACTAAAGTGGTTTTTTAAACGCTAAAGCACCTATCAAATGAATTTGATTTTTTTTTTGACGTAGAACGGTAGATATTATAAATTAAAATAACTTGGTGCCCGAGTAAACGGAAAACACCATACAACAAAAAAAAACTAACATAAACTGAAAGATAAATGCAGAATAGTAAATGTTGCTCTTGGGCATCAGGGCGGTCGGAGGGATGGGACTGCGGTAGCATCCCGAAGACACCGATACAGTATACTTCAACCATAAGAAACTGATCGAGCAGATCAGAGGATAAGTGTGCAGTGGTGGACCGATTACTCCCCCGGTAAGTCAGCGTGCGTCGTCCTCCCTTGACTGATAGTTGTAGGGCTCCTGAACGCGGGATTGCTGACACCGAAATGGTAGGGGTGAACCTTGTCGACAATTGGTGGAACCGGTGCCACCTTACGTCTAAGGAGGCGGTGTTGTCGACCGACCCCTCCCTAGACCCTGTTGGACTCATTCCGCGAGGCGAGGGTGCCTGAAGCCCCACGCCGCTGCTATGTTTGACGCACCACCATAATTCCGAGATCTCCTCGAAAGTCGTGCCAAAACATACCCGGAATCCGCTCCGGCCTGTGTAAAAGCCTCAGATAGGCCGACCCACGGAGAGCTGCCCCAGCCCGAACCCAAACCACCCAGACCTCCAGACCCGACCTTGTCCAACCCGACCCGACCCAGGCAATCCCAACCAGATTCCTCCTTAGCCCCGACTAGGGCCGACCCAGCCCGTCCAGCCCGGACCGACCCGTAACCAAAGCCCATCAAGACCCCCAAATCCTAGATTCCCTTGCCTGCAGCGCCGACAACCCTTCTCCCGGAACCCTAGCCACCGTCGGCGTCTTCACTACCGCCGCCATCTTCTTCTGCCGCCCACCGGACACTTCCACGGCCCAAGCCAGCATGCTTGGAACCCTAGTCTCCCGTTCCTCTTTCCACTGCAACACAACTGCCTTCTCCCGTCGTCCGCCAGACTCAAACACCACGGACTCCGACTCCTGCATGAGTCGTACTCCGCCCCGCGACACCGCCTGGGAATGACCCGCCCCCCACGACGCCCGGCTTTCCTCCATGATCCACTGTGCCGTCAGGACCACTGAGACGAGATCCATGACTCCTCCGCAAGATCCAGCGAGAACCTCCACGTCCGCACTCGGCGGTGCGGACCGTGGAGAACATCGAGTCGATGGGATGCGGGGAACCACACGGCCGGACGCCGCCCTCTTCTTGCCGCTCTCTCCATCTCTCACATACGCAGCAGTGGTGAACAACTCCACCGCCGCCGTCCACGGCGATGATCGGGATGATCGATACTCCGCCTCTGGGCCGCTGCGGGTACCGAAGGCCAGTTCTCGGCCTCTCTTCCCCGTCAACACCGCGAGGCTAGTGTCGCACCACCCATCATCATCAGAGGTTCCAACACAACGCCCCCAGCCATTCTTATTCCGATCGCCGACCACAACCAGTGACCAAAGAACCTGCATACTCCACGATGTATTCAAAACTAGGCAAAGCATAACCTAGATCATATGATCTAGCCACATGATCATAGCCATGAACCACTGCAACCAAAACAACTCCCAATATCAACGGCGACGCAAACCCTAGTCGCCGCATCAAATGAATTTGATAATTATGGAACCATAAGTGAAATTCGCGTCTGATAAAGCGCACTGAAATGATTTTTTCGCAAATGTTAAAGTGTAATAATAATATTAAGTTTAACCACGTGTTATTTTGGATAATTTCGTATCTATAACATATAATATTTCAAATTTTGGACCTGATCGTTTGAATCTGATCTTACTAGATCACAAATTTAAATTTATTTCTTCAACAAATAAATTTTTATTATTGAAAATGAATATCGATCATAATTTCTATAGCGACGCATAGCAAACAAGCGTTTCTTAAGTGAAAAATTAAGAAGCTATACAGATTGTAGTGTCTCTCAAGGTTTTTACTTAAGTTACACTCTTAAAAATATATCGCCCCTTAAGTAAAATCTTACGAGACGCTACAATAATTAGTGACCTGGAAGAAGATTAGAGAAAAGAAAGTATATAATGCAACATGACACAAGACTAACATGAACAAACAGTGAATAAACTTATTTATTTATTCAGATCAGATTCATCTGAATCAAGTTCAAGTCTAAGTATTTTTTCTTGGGCAATTGAACCCGGTTTTAAAAGGTCAGAACAACAATAACAAGAGACAGAATACAGAAAAACCCTACCCTTCGCTTCTGCTCACAGTCGCACCGCTTTCTTTCTCCGTCGGTGAACTCTTGGCCGCCACGACCATGGAGCTCCCGACAGGGCTCCTTTCTTTCCTGTTCTCCCGCTTTCCAAAGCCACCCCTGATTCCACTCTCTCACTCGCCTCTCCTTTCCTCTCCGACGTCAAAAACCGATTAAGCCTCCAATCTTGTCAGATCTGCCCCGCTGGTTACAGATCTGACCTCCCTTCACCTCGGTGATGGTCGCCTCAGTTGGTCGCTGATGGAAAGCTGCCTGAGGTATTCCGGCGAGGGTCTCTCCTTGCTGGTTCACCCAGATCTGACCATTTATGGTTCAGATCGGACCTTTAGGCCTCTGGTGGTGCTGGCCCCAGCTTGGCTTCCCACGGCAACCCACAGAGTGGTTTTGGGGACTGGTCTCAACTACTGGTGAATTTGGGGGCGGGTCTTTTAGATCTCGCGTGCTAATCGTTCTTTTGGTTCGGAGAAGGGTTGTTTGGGGAGCCAGCTGGGTCTATGGGTGATTCAGGGTTGGTGATAGCCGCTCCGGCGGTGGTGCTCGGGTGGGGAATAGACTCTGCATTCTCAGGCATTTCTTCCAGCTGAATGTGGCACCTCCTTCCCTTCAACGGATCGATGCGGCTCTAGTTGTGGCGTCTTCAGTGGAGTTCGTCCTCCCGTCGTATGCCCGCTCAAAAGTTTCCTCCTTGGTCAGATTTTGGCTCCCGAGTTCGATATTTTACTCAACCTTACCCTGCCTCTTTTTGGTTCAATACTTCTCCACTGGCCTCTATTTTGTCTAGTGGTTTTCTTGTGCATCCGTTCATAGATGTGGCCGGGACTCGCCGGAATTCGGTGTAGGCCGCCGACGAGTGCATTGGGCATTTTTCCTATAGAAACCCTATGCCATTTAGTTAGGTAATTGTGGAGTTGTATTTCCATATAAGGACTAGTGTTAGGGTTGTCTCGGGTAGTTGGGAGGCTATCGGTTTTTTTGTGCTTCATGGTAGTCAAATACTTGTTTTCTTTGTTGTTTTGTTGCTGGTTGTTGGTTTGTAAGTCTGGTTGTTTGTTCCAGAGGAGCCACACCCCAGCCCACGGGAACAGATAATATCTGCTCCCCAATCTCTTCTTTTCCCTTACACACTCCTTGGGTGACGGTCGAGACAAAACTTCCTCCTCTTTCTTTTCCCCTTCTTCTTCTTCCCTTCTCCCTTGTTTTGCTTGCCGTGGGCTCGACGTCCGTTCTTGTTTTGCCCCGACCAGGTCTGCTACTGTTGCCTCTCTTCTGGTCAGGACTCTCTTCTCTCCGACGACTCTGGGTCTGCCTTCCCCTTCAGTTTCTCTATAGAAGTTGAGGTTTGGAAGCTCGGTTCTTCAGTTGCTTCCCTCCGATCGCGCAGAGCTTCTTCGCCGATGGTCGGATTCGTGGCTGACTTTCCGGCCTTTGTCGTCGACTTCAGAGGCTCAGGTATGCCATGTATTCCTCGCCCATCCCTGGAGCTCGGCCATGTTGCCTCAAACTCGTCGTTGCTTGCTTTGCCGGAGCAGCTTTCTCTGGCAGAGTGACGGCGGTTTGTGACCTGGGCCGGTACTGTTGCTCGGGTCGTATCCGGGTAGGGTTTTGCTCTGGGTCATGGGTGTTGGTCCGGGCCATGAGTGTTGGGTCGGTTTGGGCCTGGAGTGGGCCAGGTCTGGGCTTTGGGCCTGGGCTGGTTCTGCTCCTAGGCTGGGCTGGTTATGGGCCTGGCCTGGGTCTGGGCCCGTTTGGTCAAGGTCGGGGGGTTGATCGTGCTGAGGTGTTCGTTCTTCTTCCGATGTGGGACTTCTTTCTCGACCTTCCGGGTGGTGATTGTAGCGGATTTGGACGTTCAACTCTTGCGGTCGGGTGTTGGAAGTGTTTGCTTTGCCGCGTTCGCCGGACATGTGGTGTCTTTTCAGATCTACTGTGGGAAGAGTTTCTGATTGTGGATTCGTTGTGCATCTGGACTGCTCCTCCTCTACGGATGGTAAGGTTCGTGTATCGCCTTAATGTTTACCTGTTACTTGTTAGTTCTCTGCTCATCCTTAGGTTTAGGCTCGTTCGATTTCTTTGTATCCCTTCCATTTATTTGGGAAGGGGCCGTCAGCCTTTTAGGTGTTGGCCTCCGACGGGTAATACTGGGTCTCTTGACCTTGAAATCTTCGAGTCCTGCATCTTTCGTTTTGAGTTTCGGTGACGTTTCATCGGATTATCTCTGCCGATCAGCGATGTTGGTCGTCGGCGTGTCGTTATCCTTCAACTCTTTGAGTCTGGGTGACGATGAGATACAATAGCTTCCTCAAGTACGGGTAAGAGTTTGGTTGATTTCTCGGTGGACGGCTTGCTGCTGGTTCGGGTTGTTCGTGGGCGGTTTGGCTCGTGGACAGTGCTGACAGGGATTCTTCCCTTCTCCCATTTCACTTTGTCAGGCTTGTTCTTTGTTGTATGCCGAGCGCCATGCTCGTGGTAGTATTCCGAGCGCCATGCTCGTGGTTGTAGCTCGAGCGCCATGCTCATGGTGGTTTTCCGATCGACAGGCTCGTGGTTGGGTTCTGAGCGCCATGCTCGTAGTAGTTTATTGAGCGCCACGCTCGTGTCTGTATTCCGAGCGCCATGATCGTGTCTGTATTTTGAGTGCCATGCTCGTGGTTGTATTCCGAGCGCCATGCTCGGGGTTGTATTTTGAGCGCCAAGCTCCTGGTTGTATTCCAAGCGCCATGCACGTGGTTGTATTCCGAGCGCCATGCTCGTGTTAGGTTTATGAGCGCCATCCTCGTATCAGGTTTATGAGCGCCATGCTCGTGTCAGATTTCTGAGTGCCAAGCTCTTTGTTGTGATTTTTTGTTCAAGTCTGTAGACAGACTTTGTACTTCTTTAACCTCTGAAGAGGTTTTCTTTTAATATATTCACTGCTGATAAAAAAAAAGTTGTGACGGTAAAATTTTCTGGATGTCATGAGCCAAGCACTGAGAGAATAGGGACTCACCCCCTACTTTATTCCTTGATAACATCATGCATGTTGTTATAATATCAATGTTCCGACCATCATCGAAACGTTATCTTATCCTTTTCCGTTTATTTCAATATTTCCCACTTTTACGCCATCATCATGATCCTCGGTTTTTAATTCAAGAAAATAAACATATTTATCTGCCAAAAAACAAATAATGATGATAATAAAGTCTCACTCTCTCTCTCGTTTGTTAAAAAATTAAATGCTATTTTTCAATTTCCAATATATGAGTCAGCACCTATTCAATAGATGTAATGGTAAAAATGAAAAGCCAGCTAAAATATTTTCACAACATTTAATATATTATTAATTGTGACCGTAAACAAGGTCTTTCCTGTCATCATCCTCAACCGTTAAGACCTTTAAATTTCTAGAAACCAAACAGATAAACAAGTCCACGAGAGAGGAAAAGAAGTCATGGATGAATTGAAGATGCATGGATTCCAAACAACTTTCTCTGCCAAAAGGAACTCCAAAGCACTCGTAAGTATAGTTCCTAATTCTCTGTCCCCATAATTTCCTTTAATTTGATTTTGTAACTTTGTTCATGATGACTTAATCTTTGACACATTGAAATTGGTTGGTAGGAATTTCCAAGATGGTATAGTAATAATATTAAAATTAAAACCCCCTCGAAGGTGTACTTGAAAGGGCCTAGAGGGGGCACATGGGCAGCGGAGCTGGTTCGCAAAGACGGCACGTTATATTTCGAACGAGGATGGGATGAATTTCAAGCATGCCACTCTTTGCGCGACAAGGACTTGTTGATTTTTGTATATGATGGTAAGGTAAGCTTCAAGATGAGCATGTATGAAATTTTTTTTGGTGAAGCCATCAATGAGGAAAGATTACAAGTGAATCCTTCACTTTCCCATTCTGAAGATACACAAAATGCTGCTCAACCTCAGCCTCAATCTCAACCTGTCAACGCGTGCGGTAAGGACTCGATCTATTCACCATAAATGTCGCTACAATGTTTGGTAAATGTTGCTACAATATTTACCGAATGATCAGTATGTTTTGTATGAATTAGTGATGCTGTTAAAGCTCAATCCATCCCAAAAGCTCGAAAGGATGGGTGGATACATCAAGATGTATATCAATAGGTCAATTTATCCACATACCTTCGAGGTGAGACTCACATTTCAACACTCCCCCTCACGTGTGGGACTGGACATCTACACGTGGGCCATAGCAGGATTGGTCATCTGCATATGGGCCGGAGACCACTGGGTGGAGGTGACAAACAGGCCTTGGGCCGAACCAGCTCTAATACGATGTTAAAGCCCAATCCAACCCAAAAGCTCGAACTGATGGGTGGATGCATCAAGATGTATATCAATGGGTCAATTTATCCACATACTTTCAACGTGTGACTCACACTTCAACAGATGCAGAAAATGTTTACCAAAATATGAGGATCATAGTCAATTTGTACGTTTTGGAAGAAAACACCATTTGAGGTTGCTGGCTGATGGTTGAAATAATATTTTTTTAATCGAACAGCCAACACGAATAACCTACCACCGGAAATGCTCTTATTACACACATTTCCATTTTGTATCCCACCAAACTTTGACAGTGCATGAATCTACATGCACCCTTATACTTTTGTTTTGTGGATGTTTTTGTATGTTTGCTATCAATCTTTTATGATGTGAAGAACGCAATATAAAATTGAAGGAAATGTATCTACTGTTATAATTAGATTTTGTTTTGATTTGTCATGAACTCATGATGAGCAGAAGCTAAAGAGACCAGAGCAACGGACTCTCTTGATCAGGATAGCCTCTCTTTTGATAAGACCATGAAAGATTACAACATTAGCCGATCACTTATGGTAAGTGCCTCACAGTTACGCTGTAAATTCGGATTTTTTGCATGATACATTCAAGGAAATGTGATGATTCCTAGCCAATTACCGTTTTGTTTAGCTTATTTGATGCTGGGATTACATGATATCAATCTAATTAGTCATAATGCAGGCACTTCCAGGATGGTTTGTTTCCAAACATTTTTCTAGATATGGGAACAAGATTGAAATTGTGCTTGAGAACACAAGAAGACAACGATGGTCGGTTACACTTGTTTGTACATCACGTACAATGTTTGGCGGATGGTTTGTCCGAGATAATGAAATCAAAGAAGGCGATACGTGCAAGTTTGTGCTTGTGCATAAGTTGACAATGCTCGTGCACATTTCTCCGAACAAGGCTTCCTCACAAGTGCGTATTTGATGTATACCATGTTTGCCGGATAGTTTTACATTCTAACACCTCAAACTTATGCAGGAGTTGAAGAGGCAAGCTAATCCGGGGAAAATCCAATCGTGTTCTGCTACTGAGTATGCTGATGATAATGGTAAGAGAGTAGATACAAGTTTTCTTTTTCAAACGTGTTTCTAAGCTTTGTGTGTCTAATAATGCGCAGAGGCTCGAGAGCATAAACTGCCGCAGAATGTTGCCAGTGATTTTCCCTCTTTTACGATACCTATGAAGCTCTACAATGTTTGTCGATATGGCATTATTGTAAGTCTCATCCTCAAAATGGTGTGTTATTCTTGACATCTAAAAACTTCTAAAATAGCAAGCATATTTCAATGCTCATAAGAACTATGGTAATGAATCTGTTGTGGGTTATGTGTAACTTATCTAATTAAAGAATTGTTTTGGCAATAAATCTGTTGCTTTGATATTGTTACACATATATGGTTTATAACTAAGGTAATAATATTGGGCGTTTTATAAAAATGCAGAACATCAGCACCCAATTTGTGTCTACTCATTGCTGCAGTTACGGGCAGGTGGAAACAATTACTCTTGAGAATGAGCAAGGTAAGAAGTGGTCCGCTAACATGAGTCGCCAAGGGAATGGAGGTCGTCTGGCCGGTGGATGGCCTCTGTTTGTCCGTCATAATCAGATTAAAGAAAATGATACATGCACGTTTACACTTGTCGATGCACGTAAAATGCTCGTGCAGATTGCTCGACATTGCGAGACTTCAGAAGCGGTATGTCCTACCTTGATTGGAATGATGCAGGAGGAAGATCCGAAGGTTAAGCCTGAGCATCCAAAATGTAATACCGACAGAAAAAGGCGAAGTGATGGAGTTAACAAGAGGAAGAGGGGCAGTGAAAAGGAAGATATAGCAATGCAAGTGGCAGCTGCGACAGGCGACATAGCTGAGCTGAGAGAGGCAAATAGGAAGATATTACAGTTGCTGCAAGAAATGAAGAATTCTGGTTCAAAGTGACATTGTAATAAGCATTTCCACTTTTGGGCATGTATTTCTGCCTTACTGAATTGCTTGGGATAGTTGTTTTGACGATTTGCTGATATGGGGTGGGGATGATTTATGATAAGCGACTTTTACTGCTTCATTATATCTTCTTTCAACCTTTTTCATTAACAGGAAATCTAATTATAATTTTATTAATGTACTTCATCTGTTTTTATTGTCTAAATATTGTACCTATAGTTGAATCAACTTTCAAAGATGGAATTGTAACTGGTTGATGCACAAATTCTCTCTGTCATGTGTGAGACTAGAGATTCTCTCTAGTCCTAACCTGAACTTTACATATGCAACCACCCAATGTTGACGTCTGGAGCTCTGATCGAGAAACTTGTAGTAGTCCCATCGCCTCCTTCCCTAAGAGCATCCACAACCATCTCACCGACAGCTGGTGAGATGGTGCTGGCGGGGAGAATAAAAATCTATTTTTTTTGGCTTACAGCCAGCACTCCAAGCCAGCGAGCTACAATGGTAAAGCCTTTTGTTGGCTATAGTGCCCATTTTCTTCACACTTTTGCTCCCCGCCAGCGATAAGTGCCGGCCATAACCTCCCAGCCAGCACTCCTCGCCAGCGAGCTCCTCGCATGCTCCTCGCCAGCTCCCCGCCTCCTGCTCGCCGACGTTTTCTCCTCGCTAGCGCCTTACCTCCCATGACTGTGGATGCTCTAATGATGACCTCTGTATCGCCAGCTTTAGTCATGCCTCCCCTACCCTCCTCTGAGGTCATACGACCTGTTAAAGAGAGACGGAAGAGATTTTCCAATCCAACTCTTTCGTCTCTCTATGTCTGTGAAGACCGCTTCGGTTTTTTAACGGTTTAAGTTTTAAGTTTCTGTTCGATCGGAACGTCGAGGGTGATTTTGGGGTTTAATCTCCTTTTCGTTCAAAAAAAATTGGTTTTTGAATCAGTTTAAAAAAAAAGAAGGGAAAGTCAGATCGGGTCGGACCTAACCCGGCCCGCCAGGCCACCCGATCCAGTTTCTCTCGTTTGGGCCGTGCGACCCACTTCACCTGAGGTTGAAATGGCCCAAATTTTGGGAGCCCAAGCCTGTCTAAGGCTCCGGTATAAAAACCGAGCTTTGGGTCTGAAACCCTAACTCTGCCTCTTCCTCCTTCCTCGCCGAGCCCGACCTCTCTCCTCCCTCTCTGCGCGCAGTCCTCGTCCCAACCCAGATCTCGGCCTCCCTTCCGCCTTCGAACCCCGTCTCGCTACGACCGCCATCGTCCTCTCCCTCTCTCTCAACGCCGAACCGCTCGCCGTCGTTCACTCCCGAGCTCCCAGCCGTCCCTCATCTCCTCCACCACCAGCCACGGTCACGGCCTCCTCCGTCCACCTCCCTCTTCTTGACCGCCCTCTTTCTCGAGTTCTCGGCCGCCTTCTCACCCACGTCTCTGACCGCCGCCACCGCGCAACACATCTCCGAGCTCCCTCTCTCCAACGCCGCTCCACCGTCGTTTTCCCCACGGTGAGTTTCGCCGTGAGACCTCGGCGGGTTTAGTCACTGCCGATGGTCGGCCCGTCTCTAAACCAAAATCTCTTCTTCTCCCTTTTTGATTTCTATTCGAACTTCTGTGGATCTGAGCAGTTGAAATCATTTTGGGTTGGATCCAGATCTGGACTTGGGGTTGAAGACAGAAAGTAAAGAAAATCAAAAGTAATTAAGGAATTAAACTAAAAAGAAAGAATTTTGGAATTTAATCAAACCGGGTTAAAATCAGTTTTAGATAAAAAGAAGGGGGTTTTTGACTGTTGAATTCAAATCGGGAACTCTGACTAAACAGGACGGTTAAATCGGACTGAGAACGGGTCAAAAGCGAAACGTTGAATTGGGCCTCGGGAATCGTACCTTGAGATCCGTGCATTGGAAAACGTGCACCAGGTTCTGAGTTCGGTGCGCTGGTGTCCGCACCCGATTCGTCGTAATCCCGCTTTTAGCCCGCTCGAGTCTAAAAGACAACTTTCGAACTTAAATCGAAACCGTCGTAACCTTTTAAATTAAATTGTGAAACCAATTTTAATTGTGGCTTTCGTTTTAAATTAGAGTCCGGCTTCGATCGAAGAGAAGACCGGAGTTAAACCCAGACGCGGATTTCGCCCTAGAAGACGGTGTTGGCCCAGTCGTCAGCAGCTAGGAGACGCTAATGTGCTATCGTCTTGAGGTAGGGAAAGTAGCGAATACCGGTTTAATTACGGAAAGTTACTAGTATGCATGCTAGGTAACAATAATAAAATCGGAAAGAACGTAGTTTGGCATGTGGGATGCGAACAACTAGCGTAGACGTATGAACTACGAACACTTACGTTTTCTATCTTGGGAATTGTTGTGCTGGTAGTTTCGGGCCATGACGTGCCCGTAGGATTGTTTGTTGAGTGCTTCTTCTAGTGTGCTTTTGTTGTTTGAACAGATACTAAATCACGAACATGAAAACGGATAGGATTGAACTAGTGATGCATGCTGATGACCGGTGTGGTTATTTCCTGTTAATTGATATGTTGAACTGTGGGACAGTTGGGGATTTGATACCGGTTAAGCCGGTGGGGTTACGACGTTGAACGTGGGGTCGGTAAGTGATGGTAAGTAAGTGACGGTTTGAGTGTGCTTAAGAGTTCAATAAGACGATTGCTCGGTGTTGCATGATTTTTGTTGTTATGTGTGGGCGAGTGTGCCGTGCTTGTGTTGATATGAATCCTTGGTTGTGTGATGGTCGGGTGAGTGATAGACCGACGTGACTGGTTGTGGTAAGATTGTTGGGCTTGGTGAGCCGTGTTTGATCTGTGGCATTTTGATGCGTGATTGTTATTTTGTTGTGTGTTCCTTGAGGATGGTATTCGGGTAATTGTTTGGGGCCTACAGGTCGTTGTTTGGGGCCGACAGGTCGGGCCGACGAGCCATAATATGGTTGGGGCCTGCGGGTCGTGTTGGGCCTGCGGGTCGTATTGCATAGGGTCGATGGGTCGGATCCGACGGGCCGCATCATATAATCTTGCATAGGGCCGACGGGTCGGAGCCGACGGGCCACATCACATCATGTTGCATAGGGCCGACGGGTCGGAGCCGACGGGCCAAATCATATCATAGTGGGCCTACGGGTCGTAGTTGGACCTGAGGGTCGTGTTGGGCCTACGGGTCGTGATGGGCACTGGGTGCCGTGTTTCAACCTCGATGATCTAGGGTCCTTTGGAGACGTTTCCGAGAGTCCCGACGATATGTGTCCTTATAGGATGTTTCCGGCACTCTCGACGTTATACGTCTTGTGACGTTATGCGTCTCCTCTGGATCGAGAGGTAGTCCGATGGGCGTTTGACCTACCGATTTGGTATTGATGGTATTGGGCTGTGTACAGTCGGTGGAGTTCGGGTATTGCGGTGCGGGACGTGTGCATTATTGGTTTGTGAGTCGGTTGTGTTTGCTGTTGTTATTGTGGATTATGAGAAAGTCGTCGTTAAGAGTATTGTAAGATTTGCTATGAACCCCGGTTTGGTATTTAGTCGTGTTGTACTAGTATGCCCTAATTAGACGGTTACTCGCGGGGGTGAGCCGATGTTCATTACCTTAACAACTTTCTCTACTGGGCGAAAGCTCACCCCTTACATTGTTGATTTTCAGGTGTTGAGCGGGGTTTGTGCTAGCAGGACACAGCTGAGCTTGGGAGCTGGCAAGAGTCCTAGGCTAGTGGGTCTAGAGACGTACATCGTTTTGATTTATTTATTGTCTTCAAAGTTTACTTAAGAGTTATTGACTCGTTTATTCAAATTTATGAATCGCGGATTATTATTTTAAGCTTTTCAACTTTACTTTTATTTAAATATTATTACTCTTTTAGTTCACGTCTCGAGTTCGGTCAAAACCGGATTTGGGGTGTGACAATGTCCAACTGTCGCCACCAACCACCACTACCCTTCCATCTGAGGTTGATGTGTAGTCGCCACCTACGACATAATCTGTGATGGTGGTGTTCTCCATTGGACGAGTTCTTCAATTGTCCTTGAAGACCAAACCCAAATGGAATCGTAAGTTGTGTGGGCGGTATCCGTTGGGGTGAGCGTTCAAAGGCGAGAGGGGATGCAATCATTGGAGAATCGATAGCGAATTCTGAGGCAGGGAGGATGTTATTGTAGGAGATTGAAGGATGGCCACAGGATGACGATAAGGAACAGTGTTGGCCCGAGGTAGATTATCTCACTTGAGAAGAATTGGATGGCAGGAAGGACGTCATGATGACGGGACAGACGAACCAGAATGACATCGGGAGGACCGTGACCGGTTGGACTGGGGCAGCTCGCGAGGAGGAGGCGACATCGAAACCATAATAGAGTCCCCATTGACAAAACTTCGTTTAGTTTTTTAGTTGTATTATACTCTTAGTTTAATAGAATATTTATTTTTTTAATATATTTAATGTTTGATATTATTAATATTTTTATATAGTATAATATAAAATTTTGAAAATATATATAGTGAAAAATAACAAAATAATAATCCAATTAATCTTTGCTTAGTGTTTAAGACCTCTTCCCCCCTATTAACGCTTAACATTTTTTACGATCTTAATTGACAATGAAATTAAAATAAAATAAATAAATACACATATTGAATGTATTTTTTAACGAGTAAATGAGGTAATGCATTACCGTCAATCAAACTTATACAATGTAGGGCCAAGAACCTGTGTTCCATAATAATGTTTGGGTGCATCGTAACGGACTCGGTGCTCATGGACCCGTAGAAATAGTCTACTTTGTTTCGTAAACACAACCTGAGGAATTTCTCGTACCGACATTTCAAATAAACTAAACCAAACAACTAAAACAAAATAGCATACTAATGTCCAACAAAAACAATTCAAAGCTGAAATTAAAACCAAATCCAAACTAAAACAGGAAAAACGAACGGCTTACTTGCTCTTCTTGGGACGGCCAAAAAACGTCGAACCTAGATCATGACGGATAGGTCCCAAATCTATGAAAGCTGCCGAGGACTACTCATTTTTTTGGAAAAAATGCTATGCAGGAGAGATTTTCTTGTTGAATTGCTTATTTGATTGGTCCTTGGTTTAGCTAAAGCCAACTTCAGAATTGAACATCCTTGGACCCACATATTGTATGTTGATATTGAAAGAATATATATAAAAAAAATATCGAGATTCATAGAAAGACGTGTGAAAAGAAATATGCTAAAGAATTAACTTTAATTTTTCAGTTTCCGAAGTATAGATCCATATCTGTCCAATAGATGTAATGATTACAATACAAGGTGAAGAGTCGACTTGTTTATGATGAAGAATCATGAACAAGTTCTTTCCCAAAGAGAGAAACAAGTTCACAAAATAGGAAAAAACATAGATTGAAGATGCATGGGTTCCAAACAACTTTCTCTGCCAAAAGAAACTCCAAAACACTTGTAAGTATAGTTGCTTACTTTGTTACATTGTTATTAGGAACCATGGGTGTTTAGGATTATTGGGGTGGTGTTTTGTTAAGGGTTTTGTTGGTTAAAACCTTGTCTTGGTTCATGTTCCTGTCTTTCACAATCTGTAGCTAGATTGTTGTTTTGCAACTCTTTTCTACCTCAAAAGAGTAATTTATATATGCCTTTCTTTTCCCCAGAAGGTAACAAGAAATTTGATTTTGTAATTTTGTTAATCATGAGTCAATCTTTGAGACATTGAAATTGGTTTGTAGGAAATCCCAAGATGGTATAGTAATTATATGAAAATGAAAACACCGTCCAAAGCTTACCTGCAAGGGCCGAGAGGAGGTACTTGGGCAGTGGAGCTGGTTCGTAAACACGGCAGGTTATATTTCGAACAAGGATGGAATGAGTTTCATACATGCCATTTCTTGCGCGACAAGGACCTGTTGGTGTTTAGATACGATGATAAGCCAAGTTTCAAGGTGAAGATGTATCAAGAAAAACTTGTTCAATACATCAATCAGGAAAGCTTACAAGTGAATGTACCTAATTCTGAAGATACACAACCTCAATGTGCAGTGAAACACGGTAACGACTCAATCTATATATACTTTTGTTTTGTGGATGTTTTTGTATGTTTAATATGATGTTTTTGCTTTTATGATGTGAACAACACAATGTTTTTCCACAAGTTAAAGGAAATGTATCTACTGTTTATGATAAGATTTTGTTTTTTTTTTGTCATGATGGACAGAAATTAAAGAGGTTAGAGCAACAGACTCTCTTGATCAGGATCGCCTGTCTTTTGTTAAGACCATGAAACATTACAACATTAGTCGATCACTTGTACTTGTAAGTACCTTATCGTTTTCTTTGGCTTATTTCATGTCGGAATTACATGAGATTGTCTAATTAAGTAGTCATAATGCAGGCACTTCCAGGTTGGTTTATTTCCGAACATTTTTCTGGCTATGGGAATAAGTTTGAAGTTGTGCTTGAGAACACAAGAAGGCAACAATGGACAGTTACACTTGTTTCTAGATCAAAAACTATGTCTGGCGGATGGTCTCAATTCGTCCGCGATAATGAAATCAAAGAAGGCGATACGTGCAAGTTTGTGCTTGTCCGTAGGTTGACAATGCTCGTGCACATTTCTCCAAAGAAGGCTTCCTCACAAGTGTGTATTTGATGTTTGTACGCCAAATACTATGTTTGGCAGATAGTTTTATATTCTTACACCTCGTACTCATGCAGAAGGAGTTGAAGAGGCAAGACAGTCCGGAGGAAACCCGATTGCGTTTTGCTACACGTGGAGTCCTTAAGCATGCTGATGATAATGGTAAGAGAGTAGATACAAGTTTTCCATTTCAAATTTGATTCTAAGCTGTGTGTGTCTAATTATGCACAGAGGTTCCAGAGCATAGACTGCCGCAGAATGTTGCCATTGATTTTCCCTCTTTTACAATACATATGAAGCTCTACAATGTTCGATCTTGCCTTATTGTAAGTCTTATCCTCAACAACTACGGTGTGTTATTCTTGACTTCTAGGAACTTCCAAAATAGCAACGATATTTCAATGCTCACTAAGGCTGAACTGGTTCATAAAGACGAGCATGATCTCATAAGAACTACAACATTGTATCTGTTGTGGGTCATGTGTAACTTTTCTAATACAAGATTTTTTTTTTTTTGCAATAAATCCATTGCTTTGATATTGTTACACATAAATGGTTTATAACTAAGGAAATCATATTGGACGTTTTACCAAAATGCAGAACATCAACGCCAAATTTGTTTCTAGTCATTGCTGCAACTATGGGAAGGTGGAGACAATTACTCTTCAGAATGAGCAAGGTAAGCAGTGGTCCGCTACCATGTATCGCCAACGACGAGGTGCTAGTCTGTCGCGTGGATGGCCTTTGTTTGTGCAAGATAACCAGATTAAAGAAAAAGATACATGCACATTTAAACTTGTGGATGAACGTAAATTTCTCGTGCATATTTCTCGACATTGTGAGACTTCACAAGTGGTACCGGTATGTCTGTAAATACCTAACACGCTCATAAACGCAGTACATGTACATCAAATACTATTTTAGCGGATAGTTTTATATTCTAACACCTCGAACTCATGCAGGAGTTGAAGAGGCAAGCTAATCCGGGGAAAATCCAATTGCGTTCTGCTACACGTCAAGTCCTTGAGTATGCTGATGATAATGGTAAGAGAGTAGAAGGAAGTTTTCTATTTCAAATGTGTTTCTAAGCTGTGTGTATCTAATAATGTGCAGAGGCTCGAGAGCATAAACCATATGAGAATATTGTTACCAGTGATTTTCCCTCTTTTACAATACCTATGAAGCACTACAATGTTCGTCGACCTGGCATTCTTGTAAGTCTCATCCTCCATATCGAGGGTGTGTTATTCTTGACTTTTTAACTCTTCTAAAATAGCAAGCATATTTCAATGCTCACTAAAGCTTAACTGAGCATTGTCTCATAAAAACTAGAGTATCGGATTTGTTGCTTTGATATTGTTACACGTAAATGTTTTATAACTAAGGTAATGATATTAGGCGTTTTATAAAAATGCAGAACATCAGCGCGGAATTTGTTTCTACTCATTGGAACTACGGGCAGATGGCTACGATTACTCTTGAGAATGAGCAAGGTAAGCAGTGGCCCGCTAACATGTATCCCCACCATAGGAATGGAGGTCGTCTGTCGGGCGGATGGCCTTTGTTTGTTCGTGATAATCAAATCAAGGAGAATGATACATGCACGTTTACACTTGTCGATGCACGTAAAATGCTTGTGCAGATTTCTCGATATTGCGGGACTTCACAAGCGGTACCGGTATGTCCTTGAATACCTAACATGTTCATAAACTCAGTACATGATACCTTGATTGGAATGATATGCAGGAGGAAGATCCGAGGGTTAAGCTTGAGCATCCTACATGTAATACCGACAGAAAAAGGCGAAGTGATGGGGTTAACAAGAGGAAGAGGGGCAGTGAAAAGGCTGATATAGCAATGCAAGTAGCTGCTGCGGCCAGGGATGATATAGCTGTGCTGAGAGAGGAAAATAGGAAGATATTACAGTTGCTGCAAGAAATGAACAACTCTGGTGCAAAATGACTTTGTAATAAGCTTTTCCACTTTTGTGCATGCGTTTCTATTTTTTGTGAACTGCTTGGGACTGTTGTTTTTGACGATTTGCTGATATGGGATGGGAATGGTTTGTGGTAAGCGTCTTTTATTGCTTTATTATATTTTCTTTGACCCTTTTTCATTGACTGATTGAACTGTCGTATTAATGTATTTCATCTGTTTCTATTGGTATGTACTTTTGTTCTCTAATTACTATTATTGTACCTATGGCTGAATCCATTACGTTACACTAGAATGAGATCCAACCTTAATATGGAGGGCTAACACTAAAAGCTCCTCTAAAAAGCTCTCGGTCACCTTTATAGAGGTTCGTCTCTGCTCTAGTTAGGGTTCACTTCGCCTTCCTATTTCCGCGCCTCCGTCGCCAACCAGAATCTCAGGCAACGTTGGCCGCCCGTCACTCCAGCTTACAAGCCTCACAGTCCTTGGTTCCTTCGTCTCTCGATCTCCTTCGGCCCCGACGAGCTGTTGTACGAAGTCGAGTCTCCACCCTGCGAACTCACGCCAGCGTCGTCGCCCATTTCTCCGGTCTCGTCGGTCCCGTTCTATGTCCCAGCAGATCCGCTTGCCTTGTCCTGTCCATATCGCCCGAAAATGGACGTCATCGAACAGATCTGGCCCGCAGATGACCCACGGCAGATCTAGCTTCCCGTCGACCCACGGTCCCCGGCGGGTTTCCTGCCCGAGGTCACGTTCTCGTCGCCTTCGGTCGGCACCCGCCCTCACCGTCTGTCTAAGCAACGCCGACCCGTCGGCAGCTTACCTTCACTGAAGGGCAAACCGGGCGCGGGGACGGACGGAGCCCTCGCCCTGCTTGATCCGCAAGCACTGGCGCCCCCATGCCGGATCCCGTCCGAGGCGTTTGGAGTGCAAGTGGAGCAGCCGCCCCTTCCTCACCCACCTTCGCCGGCGGCCGTGTCTAGGTACCGTCCCCCGATTGACCATGCATCGGGCCCGGGCAGTCGCCCGTCGAGTGGCTCCGGTTCCAGTGCTCGACAGGAGGAGTCGCTCTTGGCCCGTATTTCTCCGGTTCCGGACTGGGAGGAAGAAGACGATGAAGTGGTGGTTCCGGTGGAGGCGGTCCCGGCGGTCACTAAGGGTACCTATCAGTTCTCCCTGGCAGACCGGGTTGCAGGGGATCAGACCCACAATCAGAATGTTGTCTGCGCAATGATGTTGTAGAAATGGAAGGTGGATAGCATTCAGGTAAAGTACCTGTCTCCGGAGGTTACGATATATCATTTCCCATCCGCCGCGACAATGGAGAATATTCGTCATCGGGGGCCATGGATCTTCAAGGGCTTCCCAGTGCTCCTGGAACCCCTCAGGCCTTAAATCCAAGCAAATGAGATTGATTTCAGTCATATCGAGCTTGGAGTCCGAGCCCTGAATGTCCCGGGAGGGGCCAGGACTCCACAAGTCTGTGGTCTCATTGCCGCCATCATTGGTACCCAAGTGGTTTCGGCCCCAATACCTTTTGTCCGGCGGGACGACCTGTTTTTATGGATGCGGGTTCGGATGGAGCTGAACTAGCCTCTTCGGAGACGCATCCGTCTCCGTTTCCCAAGCACCGTTACCTCCTCGCTGATTGAGCTGCAATATGAGAGACTCACGTATCTCTGTCGCAGGTGTGGGATGATGACACACCAGATTATGGGGTGTACGACTCACTTGCCTGGAATAGGTCGGGAGGAGGTCCGCTACGACACATCCATCTTGGTACCGCGTCAACTGGACGTGGATCGGTTGTTGAAGACGGTGTGGCATACACCCCCTCCTCTGGAACCTTCGGCTGTTGACGATCTCCTGAATGGGCTCTCTCTGAATCCTATGATCCGGTCCAGGGAGGTCGTAATGGGGGATGGATTCTCTGCTGCAGACTGCTCATCGAAGTCTGACAATCTGGCTAGGACTACCTCAGGAGGGGTAGTCAATACTTTGCAGGGTAGACTAGTAAGAGCCTGTGGAGGGCCATCGGGGTTTACAAAGCCTGACAATCTGGCTAATGTCCACCATGTTGGAAGTCTTCCTGACCATGTCGAATCCGCAGACAATCTAGGGATTCGGTTAGGGAAGGAGAAATACCCCAAGGAAGCTATGGGGAAAGCTGGCCTTATTCGAGGGAGGGCAAATAAGTCAACCTTGAAGACAAGGAACGAGTCGCTGTATGCTCGACCGGAGGGGACAAAGAAGTCGTTGGATCATCCGAGTCTCCCACCAAATCTCAACCAGCCGGACAACACTGAGGAGGAACATGAGAAGCAGGCGGAGGCAGGGCAGCCTCCTATGCAGGGATGACCCGACCCGGCAGGGGTGGGTGGAGTCGATGCCGGACTATACCTACAGACCCGGGACAACCAGTGCTGAGAGGTCTCGAGCAGCCTGCAACAACAACTTAGTTTTATCGCTTGATTTATCTTTATCTTCTTTACTTTTGGAACAATTTATTTTATACTTTGGTTAAGATTTTTCATTTCATGGCTTGCTGTTCTAAGACGTTGGTAAGGAGATGTCCTAAGTTATTGCCTACGATATCAAGTAGGCTATTGTTATGGGTCCATGAGCGCTGGGCTTGCTACGGTCGGCCCGGACATATATCTGGAACCCTGGGCGGTTACACCCTACCTTGTTTGGTTACCTTTTGGCATTAATGCAATTCTCCAGTTACCTGTTTCAAAAAAATAAATGTAGAGCTCTCAGCGGCGCCTAGGTTTTAGATCTCCGTCATCTCCGTTGGAGAGCTATTGGCCTTTGATCAATATGGCTATAGCCCTTACTATCCATGGAGATCAATTGGTGAATGATCCCTATTGTTTGTTTTGGTATTTGCTCAAAAGCACGGTGGATCTAGAAGGCAGCAATGAGTTACTGCTCAACCGATAGGTACGGAACCCTCTCTTGTTTAATTTTCTCTCTCAGAAATAGATTTAGGGTTTTGCGATTTCATGGAGGCGGTGGCAAGGTCCGGATTCACGGCTTCCGGTAGCAACCATGAATCGTGCGGCGACGACTCAGGAACATGGACGACGGATTTATCCCCTCAGAGGTCTCCGGTATTGCTGTCTCGCGAGGAAAATTGATATCCTCTTGTTCAATCGTCGGCGAGCGGTGTATTACTGGAAAAAAGGGGGGCAAAGTTTGTATTCTCGGCCAGTAATACGGCGGAGACAGAGATCCAGGAGTTCGGTGGATGGTTGCCTGAATTTTCGGTCGCCCCGTATCGAACCCGGCCGAAGAGTTTCAGTCTGGTCATAAGATGGGGACGACATAGAAGTGACGTGAGGACAAGGAACCCGTTAGGGTTCTGAGCGAAGTTGCTGAAGGAGAAGGGGATCAGGCTGCTGGTTTGGGCCTGGACCGACTGAACCGTGGGCCAGGGTGAAGAGATGGGTCGTGGGTAGCTGATGCGGGTGTAGGTCGCCTCAATCTTGGGTCTACGATATCACGTGAGGGAAAGAAGCCCGGTAGGGCTCCAGATCGTGGGCCGTTCGAGTTGGGCTTCCATCAGATGTCCTTGGGCCAGGGCCTAATGTGTTCATAACCCCGTCAGAAGGGAGTCGGGGAGGACCAGGGTCGAGTTGGGCCAAGCGCGTGAGCTAGCCGGGTTTCCTACAGAATCCAGAGCTTCACAGATAGCGACAGGGGGCTCTAAGCACCCTCGCCTCACCGAATGAGTCCGAGATGGTTCAGAGGGGGGTCGATCGCCCCTCTGGATGTAAGGTGGCAGCGGTCCCACCAAGAACCAACATGATATTTCCCTACCAGCTCGGAGGTCAGCAATCCCGCGTTTTAGAGCCCTACATCTATCAGTCAAGGGAGGACGACGCACGCTGACAATCTGGGGGTACTTTTTCCACCACCAACTGTATCTAGTAAGGGGTCTACTCTATCTTAGCTTCCGTCAGTCTGGTGTCGTTGTATCATTGTCGCCAGATGCTACCGCAGTATCACCTTTCAAACGCCTTCAGAAAATAGTTGGAATCTTGAGATTAGAGTTTTCTTTAATGTGGGAACTCGTTTCGATCATGTTTCTTCATTTTAAGTGTTTTGGTGCTTTTGGCTCTGTAAACATTTGTTATTTATAATATTCAATCGTTTCCTCCTAAAAAAAAAGAAACTTGAGGTTGAGTCTAGAGGGGGTAAGAAACCTTAGGAGTAAACACATATTAATGATGAAAGAATATATGGAAAATAAATATAGATAAAAAGTCTTGTGAAAATAAATATATTATGTAAAGATATGCAAGGTGAAGAGGCGGCTGAAATATTTTCACAACATTTACCACGTAACTAAAAAGTAGACTTAGATAACTTTCAAATGGTACAGAGTAAGAGCATCCACAACCATCTCGTCGGCTGCCGGCGAGATGGTTTAAAATATGCTTTTTTAATCATCTCACCAGCTCACCGCCAGCGAGCTCTGCAGTGGGGGTACTGGTGCTGGCGAGGAGCCGTCGGCGAGATGGGAAAAAAGCAAGTATAAAACAAACAAAAAAATGCTACTCAAACCCACAACTTTATTATAATTATACATATAGCACACAAACGATAATTAAAACATAATTTAGAACACAGATGATAATTTAAAACATAATTAAACGATATATAATTTTATTACACGTTCACAATTTACAGCTCGTGAACATACTGCAGGAATTTGGGATGGTCTCGAACGATCTCCCATAGAAAGCACTTCGTGAAATGTTGGCCATGGGCCCTATGGAGCTCAGCGGCCGCTGCAGAGCGATAGTAATTCTCGGTACTTCCCGGCGGGGCGTTATGAACTGCTACACGGTAGCACAGTTCGTAACGGTGGATTTTCCTGGCGAGATCCTACCAGTGGTCTCGACACTGCTTTTGGGTTCTCGGCGGGGAATTGGCCGGAGCACTGTGGACAAAATTGACGTAGACTACCGGCCAGTACCTATGATTTGGGCCCGGTCGGGCGTCCTGTAGCCAACATAGGACCAGCACCATCTCTTCCTCGTTGGTCCACGGGTATGAAGCTACGGCGGCCATTGGTGCTTCGAAGAAGGGGGAAAATAAGAACGAAAAAAGGTTGGGAGATAGAGAGAGAATTGGGAGAAGAGGTGTGAAGAATGAAGGAGGAGAGGGTTCTATTTATAGCCCAAGCCGCCGGCCACAAAGGGGCATTTTGGTCTTTATGGTGGTGGTGGCATTAATGGCACACATCCCAAAAAAACCTACAATTCACTAATGAAAAAAAAACAACTATTTGTTTGACCAAATTGAAAAATTACCAATTGATTACCGAAACATACAACAATTTTGAAAAAAAAACTAAGTGATTGACATTTAAAAAAATTTTACCGAAACATAAAACATAAAATAATTCATTAAAGAAACTGGAAATACAACTTCAAAAAAAACACAAGTACGTAAAATAAACAGCGGCGTCACTGGTTCATCAGATTGCGCAAAATCGTAAGTTGCGTGGTGTGGGCCTCGGGCTGCGTGGGAGTCATGGCCGAAGTGTCCCTTGCTTCCGCTTCCACTCACTGTTGGAATGCCATCACCTTCAGCTGTGCGGCCTTCTCAATGGTCCTGGCAGTGCTTGCTTCTTTAGCCGCTATATGGGCCCTCTCGACACGCTCGGCAACCGCTTCCTTAGAGGATGATGTAGAGCTCTTACCTCTGAGCCTCGCAGCCTTGGCAGCCTTCTGGACCATAGGCCTCTTGTACTGGGGTTGACCGTCCGTATTAGCACCTGTCGTCTGCTGACTGTCCTCAAAGCCCGGCGTGTCTTCACGAGTGCGCTTCCCCGAGTCGGTAGAATTATCGACATCGAACTACGTAACCGGTGTCCCTTCATCGGGCGCGGCAACGGAAAAGTAACAGGAATTCCACTTGTGTTCACCTTTCACAAGATCCCACCAGTGTTTCCATGTGAATGGATGACTACAAGCCTTTACGTATTGATCCTCGGTCAAACTCATGATTTCCGCATCCGACCGGCCGCTCCTGTGGTCCCTGCAGTTCTTCACAAATAGCCCTTGGAAGAACGTCACTCTGGTATTTGTCTGCGCCCAATGGTCTTTGCACTGCTTAGCCGTCCTCACCGGATCATCCCGGCCCCGAGTTGAAGCCAGTTCCTCAGCGATGCCCGCTAGTACTTCAGATTATGCTTCCGGTTGCCGTGCACTGAGTCGTACGAGTGGTGCATCCAAGCTCGAACTAACCTGCAGTCCTCGTCGGCGGTCCACAACACACGCTTTGCTTTGGCCTTTGACGGACGGACGTCGGCGGGCTCGGAAATAGTTGGAGAGGATTGGACGGTCGGGTTGGGGGAAATGCTCGGGTCCAAGAACTCTTGGGACATCGCGTCATTCGTCACCGACCTATAGTTGAGAACTCACTCGTTGAGATCGAAAGACATAGTGAAAATTTGCAACTTTGGAAGTGTAGTAGAAGGAGAAAGGATTTGAATGTGTGTGAAAAATGAGTTGTGGGGGTATTATTATAGGGGGAAAGTGCAAATAGCAATAAATAGTGTTGCCAGCGACCACGCCACGTGTCGCCAGCGAGATCGCCAACATCTTTCTATCTCGCCGGCGCCCTTCTCGCCTGCTCCCCGCCTACTCCTCGCCAGCGTCATCTCGCGCACGACTTTGGGTGCTCTAAGCCCAGTAACTAGATAATTACACCTTATTCAATAATGATAACCTAGAAAATCTTATTAATATTTTCGATGGATTTGATGTCTAGTCACTTTTGGCTGTGATGGAGTATGTAGATGGATAACCAGCTACATAAGAGTAGCTGTACCTATTTAATAGATGTAATGATAAAGATGAAAAGGCAGCTAAAATGTTTTCACAACATTTAGTATATATTATTAGTTGTAATGATAAACAAGTTGTTGATAAACAAGAGAGGAAAAGAAAGAAGCCATGGAAGAGTGTAAGATGCTTGGATTCCAAACAACTTTCTCTGTGAAAAGGGACTCCCATCAACTGGTAAGTATAGTTACTTCTCTTTCCCAAGAAATTCATCTAATTTGATTTTGTAACTTTGTTCATCGTGACTTAATCTTTAATACATTGAAATTGGTTTATAGGAAATTCCAAAATATTACAGTGAGTTTATTTATAGGGACACACCCTCAAAGGTGTACTTGGAAGGGCCTGGAGGGGGTACTTGGGCAGTGGAGCTGATTCGCAAACACGGCAGGTTTTATTTCCAACAAGGATGGGAAGGATTTCGTAGAGACCATTCCTTGACCGACTAGGACTTGTTGGTTATTATATATGATGGTACGTCATGTTTCAAGGTCAAGATATATGAAGAAAAACTTGTACAATACATCAATGAGGAAAGCTTCCAAGTGAATCTACATGACCCTTCACTTGGTAAGCACTCTATCTATTTACTGTAAATGTCCCTCCAATGTTTACCAAATCATCAATGTTGTATAAAAAAAGTATGTTGTATGAAGATGTGATAAAGAAAATGTTTGAATATAGAAGGATCATCATCAATTTGTATTTCTGAAAAAGAAATATTTCACCCTTAACCTCTTGTTTTGTGGGTGTTTTGGTATATTTGATATCATGCTTTTATGATGTGAATAACACAATATTTTACAACAAATTAAAGGAAATGTATCTACTGTTATAATAAGATTTTGTTTTGATGAACAGAAACTAAAGAGAACAGAGCAACGCCTGACTCTGTTGATCAGGATCGCCTCTGTTTTGTTAAGACCAACGTTAACCGATCACTTGGAGAGCATGAACTGCCTGAGAATGTTGCCAGTGATTTGCCCTCTTTTACATTAAGTATGAAGTCCTACAATATTCGACCCGGCACAATTGTAAGTCTCATGCTCCACATTGAGGGCGTGTTATTCTCGACTTTTAAAATACCAACCATACTTCAATGCTCACTAAAGCTTAACTGCAGCATTGTCTCATAAAGGTAATCATATTGGGCGTTTTATAAAAATGCAGATCATCTGTGCCAAATTTGTTTCTAGTCATTGCTGCAACTACGGGCAGATGGCCACGATTACTCTAGAGAATGAGCAAGGTAAGCAGTGGTCTGTTAACACTTATCGCCACCATGTGAATGGACGTCTTCTGTCGGCTGGATGGCCTTTGTTTGTTCGTGAAAATCAAATTAAGGAGAATGATACGTGCACGTTTACACTGGTCGATGCAAATGCACGTAAAATGCTCGTGCAGATTGCTCGACATTGCGAGACTTCACAAGCGGTATGTCCTTAGATGCCTAACATGTTCATAAACTCAGTACATGATACCTTGACTGGAATGGTGCAAAATGAAGATCCGAGGATTGAGCTGGAGCATTCAACATGTAATGCCGATACAAAAAGCCCAAGTGGTGGCGTTAAAAAGAGGAAGACATAGCAATGCAAGTGGCAGCTGTGACATTGTAAGGAGAATAGGAAGATATTACAGTTGCTGCAAGAAATTAACAACTCTGGTGCAAAGTAACATTGTCATAACCATTTCCACTTTTGTCTTTGTAAACTGCTTGGGACAGTTGTTTTCATCATTTTCTGATAGGAATGGTTTGCGGTAACTTTCTTATACTGATCTGAAATCCTAAGTAATACCTTGATTCTAAACAACATACGGTGGGTCAAGTTGCCAAGAGCTTGCTTCTGTAAGCCAAGTCTTGAGTTCAAACCTGATACAGACAATGGCTGATAAAAAATTATTTTGAAAATTTAGCTGTGCATTACTTAATCAGATGTGGGTCTGTTTTTCTTTTGTGCATTACAATCGTACCACAACACGTCACGTCGGTCAATCACTCACCCGACCATATCACAACCAAGGGTTCACGCACATCAACCATGGCACACTTGCCCACACATAGTTACAACATGCAACACCGAGTATAATCTTATTTAGACTCTCACACAGCGGTTATAGCACACAGCACGCAATCCTAGGGCTCGACATGGCTCATCTACCAGCACGACAATTCCCAAGAGAAGAAAGCATTTATTCTAGTGAATCACATCCTACATGTTACTAAGACTCGTCCATTATTTAGCAATTGAAAGCGGCTATTCTAGTGAATCACATCCTATGTGCCAACTAGGACCTTTCCGGTTATTATTAATCCCTAGTCATGCATACTAGTAACTTTCCGTAATTAAAGTGGTATCCGCTACTTTCCCTACCTCAAGACGACCACAACAGCTACGTCTCCTAGCTGCTGACGTCCTGGCTTGCTACCTCTGGTCTTCTCCGCGATCGAAGCCGGACTCTAAATTAACACGGAAAGTCACAATTAAAAGCGGTTCAAAAGTTAGATTAAAAGTTACGGTCAGTCCGATTTAAATTCAACAGTTGTCTTTTAAACTCGAGCGGGCTAAAAGCGGGGTTATACGACGAATCGGGTTCGAGTACTCGAGCTCCGAGCATAGAACCCGGTGCACGTTTTCTGAGGCACAGGTCCCAATGCACTGATCCCGAGGTCCTGGTTCCGAGGCACGAATCTCGGGGTACTGGTTTCGAAGCACGGTTCCCGAGGTGTGGGTTCCGAGGCACGGTTCCCGAGGTGTGGGTTCCGAGGCATGAACCCCGAGGTGTCCGATTCAGTGTTCTCGCTTTAATCCCGTTCTAAGTCCGATTTATTCGTCCAGTTTATTCGTCCGGGTTCCAAAATCGTTCACAGTCCAAATAAGTTCCGTTTGATTTAAATTGATTTTTAAACCTCTTTTTAGTTTAAATCCGATTAGGTTTCAAATTTCTTTTCTTTTAATTTTTTTACTTTTTTTGTTTCAACAATTTCTGTTCCAAAGTTGTCCAGATCCAAAACGTAACGGGAAAAAGAAAAAGGGAAGGAGAAGGCTCGGTTAGAATTCGACTGACCATCGGCGGTGAGAAAACTGGCCGAGGTCTCACGGTGCGACGCTCACCGTAGGGGAAAAAGAGGCGGCGGCGGGCGGAGCACGGCGGTTTCTCGCCTCAGATCTGGACGGACGCGGCGGCTCCGTCGTAGATCTGTCGAGTGCACCGGCGAGTTCGTCTGGACGTGCACGGCGACGTTGGGGCTCGGACCGCACGCGGGTGAAGGAGAAGAAGGAGAGGGAGACGGGTTCGGGTGAGAGAAGGGCGAGAGAGCTCGGGGACGAGGATGGTACTGACGAGCTCGTCTGAGTGAGAGGGTGAGAGGAAGTTGTCGGGAGAGAGGGGCGGTGGCGGCGGCGAGCGTGGTCGGGATCGAGAAGATGAGATGGAGAGAGGGTCGGGAGAGAGACGGTTGCGTGAAGGGGAGAGAGAGGGAAAAGTGATGCTGAAAACCCTACTCTCGAGCTTAAATACCCTGGGCCAGTTGAAAACTTGGGCCGGGTTGAAACTTGGGCCAGGTTTGCCCGGTCCAGCCAAAACCCTTTTTTTTTTGCAAAAGCTCCAAAATTTCGATCCATTTTCCAACACGACGATCCCAAACGAATATAATAAAACTTAAACCTTTTAAACCGGGGTGGTCTTTACAGTCTACCCCCCTTAAAAGAATTCCGTCCTCGAAATTTAAAACGAACGCGCTCCACTTAACCCTGACTCAGGGAACGTCCGAATAAAACTCCCAGTCCATCAACCTTCAAGCACACGGAAAAAAACACTTAAGCCAGTTAGTCGATACCAGAATCCTCCGTCGGTAGAGACGTCACACCGCCACACGCAACTTGGTCGAGATATCCTACACCGGAATCGTCCGTCGGTGTAGGCATCAAACAGGAGCAAAACTCACAACGCGCTCAAAACAGATCCAATACACTGACACTTCTCCTCAACCACTCTCTTCACTAAAACAAGTAACGCGTACACAACAAAATGAAAGGAGTCCACCACGCTGCCGCTGCGCCACTCTGATCTCAACGTTACTTGGCCAAACTCGGGGCGCGAACTCAGAAATAACAGGAAAATGACTTAAACGAAACGCAAGCTCAAAAGTTGCAACAAAACTAAAAGTAATAAAACCACAACGAGTCAAACACAAGTCTCAAAATGAAAGCACAGTTCTAATGTCAAAACAAAAACAACTCCCGGACTCTCGCTAGTCCCACGCTCCGCGATGTCCTCTACTATGTAGCGTGCTCGAAATCACGAGCGATCCCATGATCGGAGTCCTGTCACTCTGCCCGTGAATTGACGACAGCATACGCCCGACCCTGCCGCAACGGAGGTCCGCCTCTCGGAGGTGGTGGAAGTGCCACCTGCTACGCAGCTCTCTGCCTCGATGCTGGCGCGCTCTCTGCCTGCCACGGAGCTCTCTGCGTCTGAGCCTGACGCTGCTGGAACTGAGGCTATTGCCCAGTCTGCGACTGTTGAGGTCGCGGAGCCGACACCTCTCCAACTCGGTCGGGATATCTAGCCGCAAAGTGCCCAGGTCGTCCGCACTGGTGGCATAGTAGTGGCCCAGCACTCTGTCTCCTCTCAGATCTGGTCGCAAGGCGACCCACTGGTCCGCTCCCCAGACACTCTCGAGCTACGTGGCCCTGCTGTCCACATCGAAAACACGCCCGCTCAGATGGGGCAGGTGCAACGGAGGCCACTAATTCGGCCTGTTGTGTCCCTCTCAGCTGAGTCTGAGGCTGGAACGATCCCGAGATCCTCTGTCTCCTCGGATCACGAGACTCCGATGGCCTCAGGAAGCCGCTCGGCCTCTGCCCGAGCTCTAGCCGTCTTGCGGAGGCGTCGCTCCACGGCCAGTGCCTGGTCCACCAGGTCTGAATATATCTGAGTCCTCATAGCAGCGAGTCGATCTGCTATAGTGGGGTGGAGACCTTCCTCAAACCGTCGACAACGAAGAACCTCCGTATGTACCATCTCCGAAGCAAAACGGGACAGGGATGTGAACCTCACCTCGTACTCGGAGACGGTCATACCCTCCTGTCGCAGCTCCAGGAACTGCTGGTGTCGGTCATCCAACACCGACTGAGGAAAATACTGCTCCAGGAAACGCTGCCCAAACAGTGAGTAGTCATCTCCCACGCGCGCCTGCTCACGCTGCCACCAACGGTAGGCATCACCCTCCAGCAGAAAAGCTGCAAAGGACACTCTCCTACGTCCGTCCAGTATACCCGAAGTGTCCAGGTTGCGGGTCATCCGCTCCAGCCATCCCTCGGTTGCCTCGGGGTCTGGTTCCCCGGAAAACACTAGTGTGCGCAGCCTGCGGAAGTCTCGCAGAATCTGAGCGGTGTGGTTGTCGACCTGATCGGGTCTCAAGGTCGCGGTTGCAGGTGCAGGAGGTACGGTCTCCGGTGTCGGAGCCGTGGTCTCTCTCTCTGCCTCCCTCCGGGCGAGGGTCTCTACCAAGCTCTAGACGGTGCGGGTCAACTCCTCCAGAGCTACCGCCTGAGTAGGCTCAGTGATAGGCGGAACCCTATATGGAAGTCCCGGTGATCCAGTATCGGTCCTCTCGTGCTCCTCGGCAGGTGCACCCTGGGCAGTGGACTGCCATCGGCCCGTAGCTGGCCAACCCCTGGTACATCGAGGTACATAAGTCGGTACCATGTCGTATGTCCTCTGCACGGACAACGCACATGTTCGGTTCCTTACTTCGAAAAAGACGCGCTTAAGTAACTAACGTTCACACCCGGAACAAGCAGACACACTTGTACTAATAATATACTAAGTATAGTATAGTCACACAATAACACCCAATCAGAGAAGTCTGCACATTAGTGCGTAACACAATTCAACTATACAGCCAGCGAGTTTACACACAAGTCACACAGTTCACACTGTATATCACACGAATAGTTCACATTAGGCAACAATAACTTGGAGTTAAACTTTTTAGCACTATCAATTTTCACCATAACATTCATGTCGATATTGTGTCGTTACAATCTGATTCAGGTGTCCCCGAACTACGTTGTAACCACTTGATATCCCCCCATTCACGTCCGGCTATAGTGGCCCCTACAGCCAAACCGTGATGGTACATACACTTCAGTTTCTGCAGAAAATCGGGCATGACCCGTTCGTAAATTACACTAACCATCCGTTTAAGCGGGCATTCAAAACACAACATGCACCACAAGGACACAAATCAAAGCACACAACAGTTCAACCAACTATCAAACCGAGACTCTATTCGTCTCTTTATACGCTTAGGACATCTCCGAATTGCGTAACCGACATACCGAAACTCAACAACCTAACTCTACCCCCTAATTGACGTACGGTCCGAGGTTTGAAAAACAATTTCAAATGAAACCAGGCTCTGATACCAAATTGTCATGCCCCAAATCCGGTTTTGACCGGACTCGAGACGTGAACTAAAACAGTAATAATTTTAAACAAAATTAAAGCCAAAACAAGTCTCAATTAATATATTTAAAACTTTTAACAACGCCACGAGTCGATAGCTCGGTAAAAAAAATGGTAAAACAGTTCAAAAGACAACGGTACGTCTCTAGACATTCTAGCCTAGGACCCTCGTAAGCTCCCAAGCATCGAGCATCCAGCTAGTACACATCCCGCTTAGAACCTGAAAAACAACAAAGTAAGGGGTGAGCTTTCGCTCAGTAGGAAAAGTAGTTAAGGTTATAAGCAAGCGCTCATCACCACGGGTAACCGTCCAATTAGGGCATACTAGTACAGCACACAACTAATTTTCAACAGGATTCGTAACCACAATCCTCAACTCAAGACCAAACCACACTCACAAACAAACTCACACGAACAAGCACAAACTGCAACCACAACACTTAACAGATCGCCAAGCATACTGTAAACAGGAAAAACACACAAACACATCCCGTACCGCAGTCCCCTACTCTATCGGCCATCCACAACCCGACTCTATCATATCGTACCGGAACACACATTGTCGGCCAAGATATCTTCCCGGCAAACACTCGGGGCACAATCTCAATACGTCATACCGGAATCTCCATCGGCCTAGACATCTTCCCGGCACTCCTTCGGGGAACGAAAAGTCAACACAAACCGTCGGCCTAGATATCCCACATCGGACTACCCCCTCGATGTAGGTATCGTAGCGGAACCACTACCCGGGGGACCGCGCATACGTGAGACCACACCGTCGGCCTAGGTACTACCCTACACCGGCGTACCCCCTCGGTCGTAGGTACTATACCGGAAAAAACTCCTCGGAACACACATCAAGATAATATCACACATCACAAAGCCATAATTAAACACGGCTTTCTAAGCCCGACAATCGTACCACAACACGTCACGTCGGTCAATCACTCAACCGACCATATCACAACCAAGGGTTCACGCACATCAACCATAGCACACTTGCCCACACACAGTTACAACATGCAACACCGAGTATAATCTTATTTAGACTCTCACACAGCGGTTATAGCACACAACACGCAATCCTAGGGCTCGACATGGCCCATCAACCAGCACAGCAATTCCCAAGAGAAGAAAGCAATTATTCTAGTGAATCACATCCTACATGTTACTAAGACTCGTCAATAATTTAGCAATTGAAAGCGGTTATTCTAATGAATCACATCCTATGTGCCAACTAGGACATTTCCGATTATTATTAATCCCTAGTCATGCATACTAGTAACTTTCTGTAATTAAAGCGGTATCCGTTACTTTCCCTACCTCAAGACGACCACAACAGCTACGTCTCCTAGCTACTGACGTCCTGGTTTGCTACCTCTGGTCTTCTCCGCGATCGAAGCCGGACTCTAAATTAACACGGAAAGTCACAATTAAAAGCGGTTCCAAAGTTACATTAAAAGTTGCGGCCAACCCGATTTAAATTCAACAATTGTCTTTTAAACTCGAGCGGGCTAAAAGCGGGGTTATACGACGAATCGGGTTCGAGTACTCGAGCTCCGAGCATAGAACCCGGTGCACGTTTTCCGAGGCACGAGTCCCAATACATGGATCCCGATGCACGAGTTTTGAGGAATGGTTCCCGAGGAGTAGGTTCTGAGGCATGAACCCCGAGGTGTCCGATTCAGCGTTCCCGCTTTAATCCCGTTCTAAGTCCGATTTATTCGTCCGGGTTCCAAAATCGTTCACATTCCAAATAAGTTCCGTTTGATTTAAAACTGATTTTTAAACCTCTTTTTAGTTTAAATCTGATTAGGTTTCAAATTTCTTTTATTTTAGTTTCTTTACTTTTTTTGTTTCAACAATTTCTGTTCCAAAGTTGTCCAGATCCAAAACGTAACGGGAAAAAGAAAAAGGGAAGGAGAAGGCTCGGTTAGAATTCGACCGACCATCGGCGGTGACAAAACCGGCCGAGGTCTCACGGTGCGACGCTCACCGTAGGGGAAAAGGAGGCGGCGGCGGGCGGAGCACGGCGGTTTCTCGCCTCAGATCTGGACGGACGCGGCAGCTTCGTCCCAGATCTGTCGAGCGCGCCAGCGAGTTTGTCTTGATGTGCACGACGACGTTGGGGCTCGGACCGCACGCGGGTGAAGGAGAAGAAGTAGAGGGAGACGGGTTTGGGTGAGAGAAGGGCGAGAGAGCTCGGGGACGAGGATGGTACCGGTGAGCTCGTCTGAGTGAGAGGGTGAGAGGAAGTTGTCGGGAGAGAGGGGCGGTGGCGGCGGCGGGCGTGGTCGGGATCGAGAAGATGAGATGGAGAGAGGGTCGGGAGAGAGACGGTCGCGTGAAGGGGAGAGAGAGGGAAAAGTGATGCTGAAAACCCTATTCTCGATCTTAAATACCCTGGGCTGGTTGAAAACTTGGGGCGGGTCTGCCCGGTCCAGCCCAAACCCTTTTTTTTCCAAAAGCTCAAAATTTTCGATCCGTTTTCCAACACGACGATCCCAAACGTATAAAATAAAACTTAAACCTTTTACACCGGGACGGTCTTTACATAGTGACCCGGAGCCAAAACTTCAATGTCAATGTAGTGCGTATCTTATACTCGAAACAGATGATCTACCTTCGTAACCCAAAACATGGCCAATCCTTATTGAGTATTCGAGGTTGGGACACACAAATGCTAGTGGAAACCCATTGGCTGAGCCAGAAAGGCGCACTTCTAGGTGGATAACAATGTCTCCGATAAAAACACAAGGTGGGGACGTCTATCCCGTAGAAGATGTCAGAGATGTTTATGCATGCGAGAACCCAGACCCTAGCAATTCCAAGCCAAAATCTGAAGGTATGGTTTCTCTGAGGTGGAGAACAATGGACCCCCGATCCCGGGTCCACCCAACGCCGGCATTGAGGCATGGGAGGAGCTTGTGTTAGGGAACTTGGGGGAGGGGGGTTATCGAAATCCGAGGGTCTGCTGACATATTCAAATGGGAGAGGGGAGGCGATCATTGGGGAATCGGTAGCGAATTCTGAGGCAATGAGGATGTTGTTGTGGAAGATTGAAGAATGGCCACATGTTGTCGATAAGGAGCAGTGTTTTCCCGAGTTAGATTCCTCCCCAATCTCACTTGAGAAGAATTGGGATGGCAGGGATGCCATGATGACAGGGAAGACGAATCGGAACGACGTCGGGAGGACCGTGACCGGTTGGGCTGGGGCAGCTCGCGAGGAGGAGGAGGCGTCGAAACCCTAACAGAGCTCCCCATTGACAAAACTTCGTTAATTTTTTTAGTTGTATGATACTTTATTGAATCTGTTTACCCGTCATTTACAACTCGGTTTTTTGATCATGTCTACCTTTTTGAACGAGCCATTTTGACTTCTAAAATGACATGGTGAAGGTAGTAAATGATCTGATGCTTGATATGATACCTGGGGAGAGGAAATCATATTATAGTTGTGACATCGTGTGTAGGGGACATCGCGCCTGACGATTGTGATTCTTTGTACCCTATTGAGTTCCTTAACAGCTTATCGTTCAATGGGGTTCCGTCTCATCACCTCCATTTGAAGGTTGGCCGCCTTGTTATGGTTTTGCGCAATTTGAATCAGATAGAGTGTTTGTGTAATGGAACCCGATTGGTAGTTACTATTTTGGGAGATTGGTCTATTCGAGGAACCATTTTGTCTGGTAGCCATGTAGGAAAGGAAGTAACAATTCCAATAATTATTATGTTTCCGACTGATTCAAAATGGCCATTCACATTTAATCACCGCCAACTTCCAGTAACACCTTGCTTTACTGTGACAATCAACAAAAGCCTAGGCCAATCGCTCAAGAATATTGGCATTTACTTACCCCAACAGGTGTGTACAATTTTTTTTGTGCTTTTTAGTCTTCTCTTGCAATCTTCACACATTGCAATCTTCACACATATTTACTAATTCCCCACAAATGTGTAATATAATGCAAGTTTTTACCCATGGCTTATATGTGGCGCTCTCCCGTGTTACATCAATCGAAGGACTAGTCAGAGTTAATACTGACCCTGAAGCGGAGGACCCATTATTAACCAAAAATGCCGTCTATCATGAAGCTTATCTCAACTTAGCCATGACGCCTCAACATGATAATATGATTCAGTGGCTATATAATGGTTTATTTGGTTGTTTTTTCACCGATACATACCCTTAAACCGTATATTACGGCAATATTAATAAACTAGTTCATTTGTCATCCCACTGTCTTTGAAAACAAATCACAATTGTCAAACATGTTAATATGATTGATTACAAGTCCCGTAACAAAAGAGAGGAAATTAAAACCTGGGATATTCATCGTTGTTGTACCAATTAATACAGTAACTTCCCTGCCAAACTTAAACAAACCGAGCTTAATTATTCATGCATCCTATCAAAGACTTCAAACATAATTACCAGAACATTTTAAGTTTTAACCAACTTGGAATTTCTGAAAACACTATTCGCATTAATTTAACAACAACAACTTAAACCCTCAAACATGTTCGCCACAACCATTAATATTCACCCAAAAAAACTAATGATCCCCATCCCACTACTTAAAAAGGATTGGAACAAAAAACGCTTTTCACAAGGGATCCCAAAAACAGTCCTAATACCCTATTCCATCATCCAAAATAGGTGCACATTTTCAGAGACCACAGGAACCTTTCCTACGGATTCGGCAGGCCACCTTTAATTGCTTTCAAGAACTCCCGATCCAACCACGCTTGAATGCGCCTTTATTAGACCGACGCTACAATATAAACAAAACTTCAAGAAACAACCCACGTTTTAGCTACAAAAACATGGTTCTATTCACCAAATAAAAGGTACATACAAATTAGGTCTAGCCCAGAATTGGAAATTACTTACAAAAGACCAGTGCAAATACCCCTCAACAGATTAAAGAACCGATGTTTGTCTCCCTCAGCTGAATGCAGTTGAGCAACAAGCTCTGCAAAATCCAGTTTATCTAAATACCTCTACATTTTTGTGCCATTACTATATATAAACCTTACCCGACATAGTAATTGATGCAGGAAGTACAAGTGCTTTCACATAATAGTGTCACACAGAATCTGTTTTTGTATAGCTATATATTCCGCACATTCAGCACATAAACAGAACTATGATGCCTTAGTGTCTTTAATTGAACAATCGTGGACTTTAAACCCTATTCGAGTGCATGTAATGTAATATCCTTTACTACCATCTACACACTAGCATGCATTTATGAATCCATCAAACTGATGGTTTACTATCCGTGTGACAACTTTGGACTACATATTTCTAATCTTTTTTTTTATATAGATTCACACATGCAAACCCAATAATCATGCAACTTCTACAAACCACGGAACAACCAAAGTGAGACTCTGGTTCACTGGCTTGGATCGCTTCGACGCCTTGATTTAGGGTGAGACTCTGGTTGATCGGTTCCACAACTTGCTGTTTCCTCCGTTTGGTACTATTGTAACAGCACATGTCGGAACTAGGGATCGCTTTGGGTCTGCCAGATGAACTGATCGGTGTCTGCTCTGGTCCACAGCCGGAAGAATCCTTCTCCTTACCATCGCCTCTTTCGCCGTTTAGATACCCCAAACCAAAATTTCTCTCCCTCAGTCATTTCCTCTCCGTGGAGGCTTACCCAATGAACCGGGAAAGAAAACTCCGATCTCATGACTACTGGAGAGAAGTGGTGTAACTCGCTATCTCTTTTGTTAAGAACTTAAATGTGATTTTCCAATTTCCAAAGATACAAGCCCGTACCTACTCAATAAATGTAAGGATATGCAAGATGAAGAGCCACCTAACATATTTCACATCATTTAGTAGGCTGCCACGTTATTAATTGTAACAGCAAACGAGTGCAAAAATTAAACAACTCAAAACGCACCACTATTCTTTTTAGGGTTTGCCATTGCCGCCGCCCATCTCTCCTCGCCTCCACCTCGTCAGTCTCCGATTCACCTGCAACCTCTCCCACCGTGAGTCTCTTCTCCCTGTTCGACATCCCCATCGGTCCGGTTTTTTTCCTGAACCATTTCTATGGCTTCCGTCCAACCACACCCACACCATCTCGACGATGCGAAGTCATCTCCCCCAGGTTTCCTTCCCGGTGTCGTCCAATCTGCTGCCCTGTCAGCCGGACACCAAGCCCCCGAGTGCAGCACACATCCGCCGCCGAAGGACAAACCGATCTCGGCCGGTGCGGGTACACTTGTCTCGTACAAACCCCATCCACTGGAGAAAGCTGCTGCACCGGAATGGATGGCCCCTCGCCGGCCACATGCAGAGACCGGTCGCAACCTACCCCTCCAACGCGACCACACCGAGCCGCTACAGATTCGCGACACCCCGCCGCCGGCGTCCTATCCTAAATATCGTCCCCCGGGCATGCATGACCCGGATCCGGTGGGCCGATCGTCGACCACCATCAAATCTGTTTCTCGACAGGGTGGGACCCCTCCGGAACGCATCACTCCGGTGCCGGATTGGGAGGATGAAGACGAGGAGCTGATTGTTCCGATCGAGGTTGTCCCGGCGGCCAAAAACGGTAAATACATGTACTCGTTGGCGGGACGGGTCGCTGGGGGGAAGACCCACAACCAGAACGCGGTCGGTGCACTAATGCTACAGAAATGGAAGGTGGACGACATTCAGGTTGAATACCTATCGCCGGAGGTCACTGGGTTTCATTTCCCGTCCCAGGCGATTATGGAGGACATCTGTCACCGGGGGATGTGGATTTTCAAAGGGTTCCCGCTGCTATTGGAGCCATCCGACCCTACATGCAAGCCAACGACATCGATTTCAACCATATAGAGATTGGGATTCGGGCTATGAACATCCCAGGGGTACCCGGACCCCGAGTGTCCGCGACCTAATAGCCTCCTCCATGGGCACTCACATATTTTCGGCTCCTTTACCTTTTATTCGGCGAGAGTACAACTTCTTGTGGATGAGGGTCAGATTGGAGGTGAACCAACCGTTGCGGAGACGTCTTCGTCTCCGTTTCCCAGGTAACACCCAATCCTCGCTGATTGAACTACAATATGAGAAGCTGCCGGAATTCTGTCGTCGGTGTGGGCGGCTGACACACCGTTTATCGGGTTGTACAACTCACTTACCAAGGATTGGGCGAGAGGAGGCCCGCTTTGATAACTCTATACAGGTACCAAGGCAACTGAATGTGGATCGCCTACTGAAGACGATCTGGCACCCCCCAAGACATATCAAAGAAGGGGAAATTGATGACCTCCTAACAGGGATGTCTCTAAATCCGATCGGTAGATTCAGGGAGGATCTCCCGGGGGAAGCGTACCCTCTACAGCATACCACACGAAGTTTGACAACTTGGCTAAGACTGTCCCGGAAGGGCGGTCAACACTTTGCAAGGAGGATCCCCGAGAACATATGGGGGGCCGCCAGGTTTTACAAAGTCTAACAACCTAGCTAACGTCCACAATGTTGTGGGTGCTCCTTGTCCAAACAGATTTGCAGATGCACTGGGTATACAAGCAGGGAAGGAGAAAGATCCCCAGGAGCTGTCTGGAAAAACAGGGCCCATCAGAGCAAAGACAATGAAGACAAGCTCGAGAACGAGGAGCTGGAAACTGTATGCTAGAGCTCCCGGGTCGAAGAAACCATTGCCACAGCCGGGCCCCACACCAAGAGAGTATGAGCTGGACAAGATCGAGGAGGAACAGATGAATCCAACGGAGGCAGGTCAGCCTCCTATGCAGGAATGAGAGGACCCGACGGGAGTGGGTCTGGCCGCTACTGGCCTTATCCACAAACCCGGGACAGTCAGTGTTGGGAGGTCTCGGGAAGCCCGGATTCACAGCTCTCTACTTCTGGTCGTTTTTATATTATTCTGTTTTTCGTTGGAACAATTTGTTTTATGTTTTGGTTTGGACAATTTTCTTTATGTCTCGTTGTTTTGCGACGTTGGTAAAGGGATGTCTTGCGGTATTGTCTACGATATCAAGTAGGTTATTTTTATGGGTCCATGAGCGCTGGGCTTGCTACGGTTGGCCCAGACACATATCTGGAATCCAGGACGGTTACGCTCTACCATGTATGATTGTTTTTTTGAATTAATACACTTCTCCAGTTATCCGTTTCGATAAAAAAAATTGTAACCGTAAACAAGTTCGGTTCATGTCATCATCTCTTGACACGGTCCTCATAAAAAACTTTAACTTTATTGACAACCAAATAGATTAAAAAAAAAGTTTACACGAGAGCAAAATACGTCATGGATGATTTTAAACAACTTTCTCGGCCAAATGGAGCCCCAAAGCATTTGTATAGTTACTTCTGCCTTTTTGGAAGCTGTAAAGTTTCATTAAGGCTTTCTTTTGTACTCTTTTCATATTAGAGCGTCCATATCCTTAGCATTTCCTTAGCACCATTTTGAGAGAGATACAATTGACACATAGAAAAGAGACAACATCTTTTGCTGATGCTTGAGTTTTTAGTCACAATAGAATAATGTTAAACTCGAGCTAGATAATTATTTTTATTATTAATTTATTTTATTATTTTTATTATTTTATTTTCGTATATCGTTGTTGGAATTATTCCAAAATGGTCTATTATTTTACTAATTTGTTTTGTTGTTCGAATTTTTCCTGAATAAATTTTATGTATATAATAAATATATATTGGATTTGAAAAATATATGGAAATCGAACTAATGTGGTAAAAAATATGAAAATATAATTAATATGGTAAAACTTATACTTTAGAAATCATAATTTTCGTTTCAGTAAAAAAAATCAAATATTTTATTTTGAAGGAATCAGATTTATTAAGTTTTAAGAAAAATTGAATTTATTAGGTATAAAAAACAGTACACATGTCAGGATTAAAAAAATTGAACCTAAGGTACAATTCATTTATTTAAATTCAAAAACGTCTGAATGCATCAAGAATAAATCTCCGACCACGAAAAGCAAGAGCACACAAAAATTACAACGGTGTCGCGGTTCTTTTCATACTATAATTGTCACTGACGGTATTAAATGGGCCAGCTATCACTGAGCTGGGATGCCGTATAGGAAAGGACATAAAACGAAGAGGGGGAATGGGATACTGGAGATCATGAGGGACCTCAACGGTAATGGTGAAGGGGGGAGGCAGCACATCGTACATGGACCCCTAGAGACAGTTCCTGATGCACGGCGTACCACTCATTCCTCCTGGCGGAGCTGCTTCCCCGCCCTGGTCTGATCGTCCTGATGTTCTCCAGTTGCCGGCCCTTTGAGTGCTCTAGTTCCATCTCCAGACTTGCGCCCTTCACCTGGTATTGGACCAGAGTGGGGGGACCCTAACAGTTGCGCCGCCCAGAGGAGGAGGGGCCAGAGAAAGGTTTTGGCAAGCCCTAAAATCCACACCGCTCGGGGAGGTGGGGCCAGAGAAGGGTCTTGGAAAACCCTAGAAATCGCGTCGCCTGGGGGAGGAGGGGCCAGAGCAAGGTCTTGGCCAAACGGTTGGATCGGCGGAGTAGGTTTTAGAGGGGGGAAAGCCGAGGAGGACGTTGCTTGAGAAGGACGTAACTGAGGGACGTGGCACGGGCCGCCCTCGTCTCGGTTTCACGGTCGGGGATGGAGCAGTTGCTCCCATGGAGAAGGAGGTCATGTCCACCGATGCTCCCAGGCCAGGAAGTGGGCGGACCGGCAGCACCGACATAGAGGAAGACAAAGCTAGAACCGAGGTTTTGGCTTTTCTCCGTCGACGACTCCTATCCCCAACACACCGGGAACGGTCTGCGAGGGGCAGGACGGTAGCAGAGGGGCATCATCGGCTGGGGCAGCGACAATAACGACCAGAGGAACCACGATAGAGGACAAATCGACGGTGGGAGCGAAAAAAACACCATAACTAGGCGGCTAGGGTTAGGAGGGAGCTCTGATCCATGCCAGGATTAAATTAATAACCACCGAAGCATAAATAAAAATTGAAATTAAAAAAAAAAAGATAAAATTCAAATACCCAACTATACACATCTTGTTGTGAGATACGTGGGGGGGCTTTGCTGGCCACCACCACATGAACACATGTTGTGTTTATATTAAAACAAACACATGACTCATCAATGTATAAGGTTATATAAACCTAACACATCCTTCATGTAAGACATATGGACACAGAGCAAATTACAAAATAAAGCAAAGGAAGGTTTGAGCATTTAATTGTATCAAAGGCAAAAGTCAATTCGTAACAAGTTTCGGTTCTGATCGTTTGAGAAATAATCACAACATGTTATCAGCACGAGTCCGCTCCGTTAATCATTAAGTTTTCTCAACTCGTTATTCAGTACGAACGTTCTGTTCTACTGTTCAGGTATCCGATTTTCATATTATCGCTAATTTATTGATACCTGATTCATGCTCGTTTATATAGATTTACTTATGGTTTTAATAAGTATGCTCTGTGACTGCCAATATATATTGGATCTTTCACATCAGAAATCTGATATTTAGCGTACATTTGTATTTTATCATTTATACTCAAATTTGATATTCGTTAAAACTGAAACGATTGGACCGGAAGTTCCAAATACATAATACCAGCGACCCAATATGTGTTCGACCAGAAGTTCCATAATAAAAATACTAACGACCTGAAGTCGAATATAATCCTAACATGCAATTAGTTTGATCAATGTCCAGAATGTATAACTTTGCAAAGCTTAATTATGCACCCCTTAGACTAGACGTGAAAAACTATTATGAATGGGCGCTAGACACGACTCTCCAATTGAGATCTCAGAATCTTGGAGACGTCATAAAAGAGGGGAATAACGAGTCAGTCAAAAACAAAGTCACAACCACAATATTAATCCGTCATCACATACATAGAGACCTACGACTTGAGTATATAATTGACGAAGACCCCCTTAGTTTATGGGTTCAACTCAAGGAGAGGTTTGAGCATATGAAAGCAATAGCTCTCCCTCGTGCCCAATATGATTGGTCTAACCTCCGGTTCCAGGACTTTAAGTCTATAAATGAGTACAATTCGGCAATGTTTAAAATTGTTTCCAAGATTCGCAGTTGTGGTGAGAAAATAACTGACGAATCTATGCTTGAGAAAACATTCTCCATGTTCCATCCCTCGAATATGCTCCTGCAGCAGCAATATCGACAAAAAGAGTTTATAAAATTTACAGATCTAATTGCTTGTTTGCTCGTTGCAAAGCAAAATAATGAATTATTAATAAAGAACCATGAAACTCGCCTTGTAGGCAGTGGTCCATTCCCTGAAGCGAATGTGACATGATATGATGGTAACTCTGGACCTAGACGAGGCCGAGGACCCTTTAGAGGTCGAGGTCGAGGTCGTGGACGTGGTCGCAATCAGGGCTATGGGCATAACAATTTCCAACCTTATAGAAGAGATGATAGGGTGTACCACCAGAAGTGGACCCGATATGAGAAAGGAAAAGACCTACAGAACCCGACTCCTAGAAATGCCGAAAATATATGTTACCGATGTGGAGGGGCTGATCATTGGTCACGTGTATGTCGTGTGCCAAACCACTTGGTAAAGTTATACCAAGAGTCAATCAAGGGAAAAAGAAGGTCGCTGAGACAAATTTCATTGATCATGTGAGCCCTGAAGATGCTCCGATCAAGCTTACAGTCTCCGACTTCTTTAAAGATGATGACGGAAATGTGGATCGTGATGAAAATGTGGATTGAACTTGTGTCGCTAAGTATTCCCCTTCTTTTAGTCAATATATATATAATGTTTTTGTAATCATTTCCTAAGTTTACAAACTAAAGGATATGGATCCCAACTATGGGTCACATATTTGCATAAATGATGGCGACTTATGTATTGTTGATTGCGCGTCGACGCACAAGAGATAAAAAATATTTCTCTTATCTAACCTTGGTTGAAGCGAATGTTAGCACAATTACGGGTATTGAAAATTTGATAGAGGGCTCCGGAAGAGCTACCTTCATATTAGAAAATGGAACAAGGTTAAATACCTGTAATGCTTTATATGTAAGTAGAACCAGAAGAAGTCTACTTTGCTTCAAGGATATTCGTAGCAACGGATATCATGTCGAGACCAAAAGTGAAAATGAGACTGAGTTTCTCTGTATCACTTTTAATAAGTACGGTGAAAAGCGTGTACTTGAAAAAAAATTACAGGTTCTATCATCATGTTTGTATTATACAACCATAAGAACCGTTGAAACCTACGAAACAATGAACCAAAAGTTCATTAATCCAAATTCTTTTATGCTTTGGCACAATCATCTTGGTCATACGGGATCGACCATGATGCGTAGGATTGTTGAAAACTCATGTGGGCATTCATTAAAGGACCAGAAAATCCTAATGTCCAATAAGATATCATGTACAACTTGTTCACAAGGAAAATTAGTGGTCTGACCATCGCAAACTAAGATTAACATTGAAATGTCATCTTTCCTGCAAAGGATTCAGGGAGATATATGTGGCCCTATACATCCAACTAGTGGACCATTCAGTTATTTCATGCTCCTGATAGACGCATCCAGCAGATGGTCTCATATTTGCTTGTTGTCAACGCGAAATGTTGCATTCGCCAAATTTCGCCAAATTGTTGGCACAAATCATTAAGCTGAGGACACATTTCCCTGATCATCCATTAAGTCTATTCGTCTTGATAATGCTGGTGAGTTCACATCATGAGCATTTGATGATTATTGCATGTCTTTAGGGATTAATATTGAACATCCCGTTGCACATGTACATACCCTAAATGGGTTAGCATAATCGTTTATCAAACGTATACAGGTGATTGCACGTACATTACTAATGCAATCACAATTACCTATTTCTGCTTGGGGACATGTTGTATTACATGCTGCATCTTTAATTCGTATAAGAGCAAGTGTTTATCATCTATATTCTCCTGTACAACTTGTGTGTGGGAACCAACCTAATATATCCCATTTGCGAACTTTTGGTTGCGCAATGCAAGTGCGGATCGCACCTACTCAACGCACAAAAATGGGACCCCAACGTCGGTTGGGGATATATGTTGGTTTTGACTCACCGTCTATTATAAGGTATCTTGAACCTCGGACGAGTGATTTGTTTACTACAAGATTTGCAGATTGTCATTTTGATGAGACAACATTTCCACCTCTAGGTGAGAAAGATAAGCCTCCTGAAGTAAGGCTTGAACTCTCTTATAAGCCTGCTAAAGTTGGGCATGAACTTTCATGGAAAGTGAGTTCGTTGTCTCATTTAGACCCACACACATCACAATGTGAAACAAAAGTACAAAGAATAATTCATTTGCAAAATGTTGCAAATCAAATGCCTGATGCATTTGCAGACACGTCAAAGATGACAAGGTCTTATATAAATGCAATCAATGTACCAGCTAGAATTAAGGTCACTGGTGATACTACAAAAGCAGCTATCGATTCCTCTAGTGCACGCTAGAAGCGTGGGAGACCAGTTGGATCAAAAGACATTGTTCCCCGGAAGCGGAAATGTCAGACGAATATAAGGGATAAGAAAACAGTGGTTCCGGAAGAACCAACCGATGAAAAAGCCTCATTACCAGAAGTAGTTCCAGAAGAACTACCAGAGTCGGTTCTAGAAGAACCAATCGGTCCAGAAGTACCAGTCGGTCCAGGAGTACCAATCGGTCTAGAAGTACCAGAAGACTCTAATACTCCTGAAGAGTTGAAATAGAAAACAAATGAGGAAATTCATATGAATTACTCACACATAAAAAAAATCATGGAATCGAAAATCGGTTTCCATTGATAAGGGCATTACTATTACCATGATTAAAATGGTAGATGATTTTGACATTGTGTTGACTAATGTCATTTAAAGACATGTTTGTCCAATATGAGAAAAGATCATTCCAGAAGAATTGACTTATTGGCATAATGTCCAATGTTCAAAATCATGATCAAAACATCAAAGGATGTTTTCCCAGCTGGGTATAGATCAATGAGAAAACAAAGATGTTGAATATAAAGCACACCTTATAAAGGTATTTTTCTCAAATGACTTGAAGTCAACTTTTGATAAAGTTATGTTGTGTGATCACCATGGTCTATTATATATATGTACCCACTGCTAATGGTACTTTTAAGTGCCGACATTTATAAAAGTCCCCGAAGGACCTGCATTGCCTGAAGCATTGTAGTTTGCCTGAAGCAAACCTCATGCATTGCCTGAAGCATTTCAACTTGCTTGAAGCAAATCCCTTTAAAAATTAAATTGCCAAAAACAATGTCATTTCCCAAAGGATTTATGATTATCTAGAGAAATGACTCTCTAAAGGGTTTGATTTGCATGAGGTAATGAGACATGGTATGATAAACCATGTACTTAGTAAGCAGTGTGGGTCGATAATATATGAACTCCTGAAGAGGTCCTTGAAACTGCAGTATGTCTAAAGAAAGACTTTCAAATGAAAGCTTTGATGATTAAGTATTGTCTCGGCCTGAAGATCGAGCGTATTTTCAAATGGATCCATACATATGCATATGTTAAGAAATGCCTGAAGCGTGTTCTACTTGATCGATATTTAGATCCTAATGTCATTTGTTTCAAAGAAATGAAAAGATATTTGGTCCTGAAGTACCATATCTAAATTTGAGACGTTATAATGTACAAAGCCTGACAGAAATTCACAGCAAATGTGCTAGCTAGTTTGAGCTCAGAAACTACTTACCGGTTTTGAGATTGAAGCAGCTCTGCAATGCATGTCTTGGGACTGTTATAATTTAGAAATACGGTTTTCAGTTGCAACTGATCAGTTTTCGTACGGAATTATGATATAATCATGAACTCCAGAAGAGTCATGAGAGATTGACGTCAATAAGAATCATGAAGTGAAAATCCTATAGGTTTGTTCACTGGAAGTCTAGCGACATTAGTTTTGGGAAAGTCAATGTACAAGATAATATGAGTCGACTTTGCAAGCAACCGATATTATTCAGTCGGTCTTCAGGGGGAGCGACAGTCAGGGGGAGTATGTTTCCGTGTGCTGCACTCTTTTTCCCTTATTCAGGTTTTGTCCCACGAGGTTTTCCTGGAAAGGTTTTAACGAAGCAGCTGTTATGCACGTCCAACTCACCAGAAGTGAGTAAACGGAAGAAACACTCTACTTGGTATGACTTTACTGACATCCACTTGTTAAGAAATTAATGTTCAACATCAGAGTACGTCGAATCAACCGAACAATCAAAGTAACCTGCCTGAAGTCAGGGGGAGACAGGTTTTGTGCGCTGTACTCTTTTTCCCTTATCCAAGTTTTGTCCCACAGGGTTTTCTTGGAAAGGTTTTTAACGAGGCAGCATGAAGCACGTTTTGCGCTTTGCACTCTTTTCCTTACAGGTTTTGTCCCACCAGGTTTTTCTGAGTAGGTTTTTAACGAGACAACTTGAAGCAAAATTTTAATGATGGTGTCCAAGGGGCAATGTTGTGAGATACGTGGGGGGCTTTGCTGGCCACCACCACATGAACACATGTTGTGTTTACATTAAAACAAACACATGACTCATCAATGTATAAGGTTATATAAACCTAGCACATCCTTCATGTAAGACATATGGACACAGAGCAAATTACAAAATAAAGTAAAGGAAGGTTTGAGAATTTAATTGTATCAAAGGCAAAAGTCAATTCGTAACAAGTTTCGGTTCTGATCGTTTGAGAAATAATCACAACACGTTATCAGCACGAGTCCGCTCCGTTAATCGTTAAGTTTTCTCAACTCGTTATTCAGTACGAACGTTTTGTTCTACTGTTCAGGTATCCGATTTTCATATTATCGCTAATTTATTTATACCTGATTCATGCTCGTTTATATAGATTTACTTACGGTTTTAATAAGTATGCTCTGTGACTGCCAATATATATTGGATCTTTCACAAAATGGTCGTAGGAAGTTGCGTTATCTGTTCCCAGACCACCTTGTTTCTTGCCTTCCAAATTTCACATAGCAAACAACCGATCAGGCCCCCACTCGCCGGGGGTTGAGATTGACAGTTTCTTGCAGCCATTCCAAAATTGTCTGAGCGCCTTGGGAAATGATTACGTCGAACTCGGCCCAGCATTCTGCCGCCACCGGGCATTGGACCAAGAGGTGTAATTCTGATTCCTCCGCCCCTGAGCATACTGGGCATTGTGCCTCCATCGCCACATGTCTTCTTCTTAGGTTGACCGCTACCTGAAGACACCCCGAACACATTCTCCATAGGAACGTACGTACCTTTGGCATAACTTCCAACTTCCATATCTTTGTCCATATGTCCGTCTGGGGCTGGAATGTCGCTTGTTCCAACTGACACATCCCATAGGCCGCCTTCACAGTGTATTGCCCCAGGTAATCCCCCGACCAATACCACACATCCGACCTGGCTATTATGCTAATTGGGACTGCCAATATCGCTCTCTAGTCTTCCGCATCAAACAGGTTATGAATATTGTCTATATCCCAACGCCTCTCCTTTGGTATCATAAGATTTGAGACTGTCATATTGTCTGTACCTGCTCCCAACGATCTCACCCTCGCCTCAACTCCTGTCAGCCACGGATGCGTACTAACCCATGTGGACGTCCCTGGTCCAATCGATCTTCTAGCTCCCTTTCTGATCAATTCTTGTGCTGATAGTAGGCTCTGCCAGACGAAACTTTAGTTTGGTTTCCGTACCGCCTCCAACATCGAGGTTTCCGGGTAATAACGCGCCTTCAACACTCTCGCCACCAGACTAGATTCATCAGTCAATAGTTTCGACAATTGCTTCCCCAATAACGCTGTATTGAAGTCCTGCATATTCTTGAAACCCAACCCGCCCTCTTCTTTCGGGCGAGACATCGTCGTCCATGATTTCCAGATGACTCCTTTCCCATCTATTCCGGCTTATTTCCACCAAAATCGGGCAAACGCCACATTCATCTTATCTAGCGTTCCTTTCGGCAGACGCATCACACTCATCGTGTATGTCGGGATTGCCTGTAGTACGGACTTGACTAGTACTTCCTTACCCGCGCCGTTTAGTAACTTCCCATCCCAACGTTGGATTCGCCTCAACACCCTATTCAGCATGTACTGCAGTCCCTGCTTTCTACTTCGACCCATCATATTTGGGATCCCCATGTATGGGGATGGTTGCGTCAACTCCGGGATCCCTAGTATCCGTACCCCTTCCACCCGTCGAGTGTCCGACGTGTTGGAACTAAAGAAAAGTGATGATTTCTGTTGGTTCACCACTTGGCCCGACGCATCCTCGAACATTCGGAGGTATTTCTTCACCTAACCCATTTCCACCGGTGTCGCCTTATAGTAGACATAACAGTCATCTACAAAAAATAAGTGGGTAAGGGATGGTGCTTTGGAAGCCACAGTAACACCATGGATTTCGCCTCCGCATTCTGCCCCTTGTAGCAATCGCGAGAACCCTTCCATGCAATAAAAATAGATACGGGGATAGTGGATCCCCGTGCCTAATCCCCTGCTCTGGCTGGACAAAACCCGCCTGCCTTCCCCCTGCCACAATGTTATAGGTGGCCGAGTACGTACATCTCCGGATCAGATCAATCCATCTTTCCCCTAGAACAAACCCCCGCATCATATCCCACAGGAAGCCCCATTCTACTCTGTCGTACGCCTTGCTCATATCTAATTCGAGGGCCACCCACCCCTCCTTACCTACCCTCTTATTCCTCAGGTAGTGGAGAGTCTCAAAAGAAAGGATAATATTATCCTGAATCGACCGGCCTGGTACAAACGCCCATTGGGACGTCGAAATTAAGCCATCCAGGAAACCTTTCAATCGGTTTGCCGCCACCTTTGATACAATCTTGAATATGACATTGCATAGTGCAATCGGCCGCAAGTCTTTTAGGGACATGGGACATTCCACCTTCGGTATCAGCACTAGCGTAGTCTTGTTCATTACCTTCGGTATCTCCTCCCCCGCAAAGATCCTCTGAACCCAATTGGTGACGTCCTCCCCCACTGTACTCCAATGCTTCTGGTAGAAAAATGGATTAAGCACGTCCGGTCCCGGTGATTTGTTCGGTCCCATTGAGAAAGTAGCCTCACGGACTTCCTCAGACGACACCTCTCTCATCAGTGCCATGTTTTGCTCCTCCGTAACTTGGTGGAGGAATCTCAGGCAGTTAATCCCCTCTCCCTTGGACTTCCGGGATAATGTTTTGTAGAAGTCCAAAACATGATCCCCCAATCCCGTGTCCTAGGATAAAATATTCCCAGCGTCATCCTTCAGCTCCATCACCTTGTTTATACTCTTCAGATGCGAGGCCGATGCCTGGAAAAACTTAGTGTTCTGGTCACTCTCTGTAAGCCAATTTAGCCCATTGCCTCCAGAACTCCCCTTTTCGGTCCAAAGCTGACTCATACAGTTTCTGCAACGCCCTGCGCCGCCTAATGCTCGTCCGATCAAACTTCCCATTCAGCCACAGTATATCTTTCTCAAGCCTCGAGATTTTCCTGGCTAGCGCGTTATAGACCTCCTTGCCCGATACCTCCAAAGCACTTCCGGTTTCTTTTGTTTTCGTGGCAATGTCCCTATCTCCCAGGCTTCCCCACCATGCATGTATGAGATGGCCACACTCAGGGTCTTCCACCCAGATATTCTCGAACCTAAATTGCCTATATCCCACTGGCTCCACCCGACGTTCCGAGTCTAGAAGTATCGGCAGATGATCAGATGTTGATATACTTAGATTGACCAAATATGCCGACGTCCATAATGTCATTAACTTCGGAGTTATGAAGGCTCTGTCCAACTGTACCGCCATCCGAGTTTCCGGCTCACCGCCACTATGCCACGTAAAGTCGTACCCCTGCAGGAGCACATCTTGGACATTCACAGAACGCATCGCGTCCCGGAACCCCTTAACTAGGTTAGATGGGTATCGATTCCCCCCCCCCTCTTTTCTCCCTCTGGCGAAGGATTCCATTGAAGTCACCCATCAACAACCAGCGTCTCGACATCCCCGTATGCGCCCCTAAAGACCTAATCATATCCCACGTTTACCATCGATGCACACAGTTTGCTTCCCCATAGATCCCTGTAAACCATAATTTTTCCCCATCCGGGCCACTGATCTCAACATCAATGTATCTGTCCCAACACTTGTAAGGAGTCACCGATATACCCGATGTCCATAACAGGATTAAACCTCCCTTGTGTCCCTCCGCTGGCACCTCATAGCCCCCTGCGAATCCGGTTTTAAGCTTCAATACTTCCACCTCCCATTTCTTCGCTAGAGTCTCGCTTAGAAAGATAACTTGCGGTTTTCGACGCCTAATCGCCCCTTTCAAATATTCTACTGTTGCCAATGTGCCTAATCCCCGACAATTCCAGGATAGGAACTTCATCACTCTTATCCCCACACAATACAAAGAGATACTTCTCCCGGTGTCGCAACAGAGTCAAACAAACTCGTCCTCTCCCGGCTACTACCCTCCTCGCCGGTCGTACCCTTACCCCGCGCTCGGACCACCCGCGCTTGGATCGTCGACCTCGGACCCGTGCCGAGTCCCTCGCCGGTCGTACCCCTACCACGCGATCGGATCACCCGCGCTCGGATCGCCGACATCGGAACCGTGCCAAGCCCCCGAACACCGATCAACACTCTGACTCCACCAACCACTCCCCGAGGCACACCTCGCGATCGTGGGGCAACACGTTTCTCCTTCGCCCGATAGAAGAATCATGTTCCTCCCCCGGATTCCCCAAAATACCCAGATCGAAGCGCAGCGTTCACACCATCCCAAACTCTACCAGAGACGAGTTTAAAACAGAAAAAAGATGAAGGAGCGTGGTCGTACCTTCCTCCTCCACTCCACCGAAGTCCGCCGCCGACCTCACTCGCCGGAACGCGCTCTTCTCTCCCCCCCCCCCCCCCCCTTTCTCCGTTAATCAGAGAGCTAGGATTACTTTCAAATTTTGGAAACGAAGGAAAAAAATATGAATGTTTAACCGTATATACAAGTGACAGCACACAAAATATGCCAACGTGCTCTCTAAAACATTTCCATCATTACGTACTATTATTTATTAATTAATATAAAAAAGCAAATCAGTGATTTAAGCCAGGCGGTATCGGCCCATGGAGCAGTACCGGGCCGGGAGCATCATCTTGACGTTAGGTCTTGCAGCCCATGCGTATGGGTGTCCATGGGCCGGGTCCCGGCTCCATGGCCAAAATTTTGAACCTATCCGGAGTGACCGGGTTCAAAAAATTTAACCCACTCCCGGCCCCGGGCCCAAAAAAGGACATTTGAACACGTCCATCCGGATTACGGGCCGGTTCACCGGGTTGGACCAACCCATCCGAATTTGATAACAATTGATAACATTAACCGTAAGTAGTAGTACATATACTTTCAAATATTTTTTTCATTATCCAAAAAATCATTAAAAAGTCATTCAAGAGTGCTTAGAAGCTCTTAATTTGGTCACTTCTTAATGATGGAAAAACGTCATACTCTGTTTAAACTTTATCAAAGGTTCAAAGATTACAAATGTTAAATAGGGAGTTCAAGTTGGCCCAAAACAGATTACGATTACAAAAGATGAGTTCAACACAAAACTACGACATGTTGTATTACAAAATTGGTAATCATCTTCAAAATCTCAAGCAATCAGTCTTTATCTTCATATGCAAAAGTAATTAAAATTGTAAGAGTGTGGCCTTAGGCCTTGGAGTTGTATCATATCCGGGTGGTCCGGGTTATGTAGGAAACCATGTCACGAATCCGCTAACCGGACCACTCACTCAGGGTTCGGTATTTTTGAACCTGGGCTCGTCCCCGTAACCCATGGGGGCAAACCCACTGGGGTCAGGTTGACCGGGTGGACTGGGTTATTGGTCAATTTTGGACACCCCTACCCATGCATAAGCCTACCGTTACCCACCGCGTTGGTTTTACGCCCAACAGACACTGATGTTCATAGTAACCTATCTTTAATATCGACACGTTTTTAAAATGTTCAAGTGATATGTATTAACAAGAAATGATCAAAATGATTATTTTTCTCTTACTAAAAGAAATTTGAATGAATAAAAAATATTAAATAATAAGAAGATCAAATTTAAGAATAAAAAATAAAAAATTAGGTGTTGAGTTAACCAAAACAAGTATTAATGATATACATACAAGTATCTAAATAATAGGACATAATCTTATACAATGTATCATAGCCTTCTTTGATCATCATTGAAAGTATCAAAATTTTCTTGGAAACATAAGTTTCGTGCACAACTTGATTAGAATAAGTAGATGATGAGAGTATGCTTATGTTTAGTTTTAATCAGAAAAATCTTAAATATTATTTTGATAGATTTGATGTGTACTTACTTTTCTTTTCTTTTCTTTTATTATTCTCTGATGGAGTATGCAAATGGATAATAATAAGTGTCACTTTCTCTCTCTTCTAGAAAAATTATTTTTTTGACAGATTTGATATTTACTTACTTTTCTATCTATTACTCTCTGATGGAGTATACAAATGGATAACCCAATTTTGCTACAAAAGGTACACTCATAAGACTTTTTTAGAATATTAAAAAATATATATTTAATAATGAATTTAATTTTATATCCTTTTATAAAAAATATATATTCAATCATGTTTGATGTTTTTGAAGAAAAAAACTGAAAATCACACTAAATGTCACTTTCTCTCTCTTCGGTAAAGAATTAAAATCGATTTTCAAGTTTTCAAAGCCAGTTTTCACAACATTTAGTATATACGATGTCATATTATTAATTGTAACCATAAACAAGTGTTATAAGTATAGTTAAATTCTCTTTCCCCATAATTTCATTTAATTTGATTTTGTAACTTTCTTCATCGTGAATTAATCTTTGACGCATTGGAATTGGTTCGTAGAAAATTTGTATTCTAATTTTATTAAAATTAAAACACCATAAACAATTAGAAATCCATCACTTTAAAAAAAAATATGTTATTCTAAATATATGGTAATTATCAATTGATTCTATCCTAATTTTCCTAAAAAAATAAGTTTTTCCTAATTAAATTTCTACTATGATGGACGGTTGAGATTAAATACTAATGAAACCCTAATAAAAATTTGATCCTTTAACCACCTATAAATACATATGACTTATTTCATCATAAGCACACAACTCAAACACATAAAGGATTGTATAGGAAGGGGAGAGAAATTGAAGTTCACGAACACATAAAGGATTGTATAGGAAGGGGAGAGAAATTGAAGTTCACAATGCTAATTACGTTGATTTTGATCTCTCAGAACGTAGGCAATCCGAGTACGTTTTAGATACAAGTCATTATGCACAACTAAGATCGTAGAAGAAAGGAGGTATTTTCCCTACAAGATCATCAACACCATGAACGGAGGTAAAGTCTAAGAACTCTCCATCTATATTTTCATTTTGTGATTGATTGTGATGCCTAAGATTCAGATCATGTATATTATGCTTTAACATGTGGTATCAGAGCAAGATACTTACACTTCAATTTCGAAAATAATAATTATTGAATTTTTAATTTCAAAAATCATGTTTGTTAATTTCGAGAATTGTGATAATTTTACTTTTTTTAAAATTCGAAATTCATGTTTATAAATTTAAAAAAATGAACAATGCAATTTTATCTCGAAACTTATGATTAATGAAATTTTATTTCAAAACTTATGACTAGTGCAATTTTTATTTCAAAAAATATGATTATTGAATTTTTATTTCGAAACTTATGACTAGTGCAATTCTTATTTCGAAAGGTACGATTATTGATTTTTTTTCGAGACTTATTATTAGTGCATTTTTTTATTTTGAAAAGAACGATTATTGATTTTTTATCTCGAGACTTATGATTAATGCAATATTTATTTAAACAGTTACGATTATTGATTTTTTTTTTGAGACTTATGATTAGTGCAATTTTTATTTCGAAACTTATAATCAGTGCACTTTTTATTTCAAATAAAAAATTACATCCATCATGACACTCTAAAATCTCCATATTTATGTTTTGAGTTTTAAGCTTTTCAAAATCAAAAAGTTCTAAAGCTTTTCTCAATATAAAGACATGTAACTCTCCCTCTTTCTTAAAGTTAACCAACTTCATTTATATGATTTTTCAAATTTGTTATCAGTCAAGTTTGCTGTTTTTAAAGAAAATCTGAAAATCACACAAAATGTCACTTTCTCCCTCTTTTGTAAATAATCAAATTCTATTATTGAGTTTGCAATATATGAGTCTGTCCCTATTCAATAGATGTAATGATAAAAGATGAAAAGCCAGCCAAAACATTTTCGCAACATTTAGTATATATATGTTGTGTCATATTATTAATTGCAACCATTAACAAGTTCTTTCCATGTCATCATCTCTTTACACCATCCTTCACCGTTAAGGCCTTAAAATTTCTTGATAACCAAACAGATAAACAAGTTCACTAGAGAGGAAAACACTCTATGGATGAATTGAAGATGCATGCATTCCCTTTCTCTGCAGAAAGGAACTCCAAAGCATTTGTAAGTATAGTTACTTCACTTTCCTTAGAATTTCATTTAATTTGATTTTGAAACTTTGTTCATGTGACTTAATCTTTGACACATCGAATTGGTTTGTAGAAATTTCCAAGATGGTACTCTGATTTTATTAAAATTAAAACACCATCCAAAGTGTACCTGAAAGGGCCTAGCGGGGGTACTTGGGCAGTGGAGCTCGTTCGCAAAGACGGGATGTTATATTTCAAACAAGGATGGAATGAATTCCAAACATGTCATTCCTTGCGCGACAAGGATTTGTTGATTTTTGGATATGATGGTAATGTATGTTTCAAGGTGAAGATTTATCAAGAAAAGTTTGGTGAAGACATCAATGAGGAAAGATTACAAGTGAATCCTTCGCCTGCTCATTCTGAAGGTACACAAAATGCTGCTCAACCTCAGCCTGCCGTGCGCCGCGGTAAGGATTCTATCTGTTTACTGTAAATGTCTGCTACAATATGTTCACCAAATGATCAATCTGAAGAAGTGATATGAGGATTGATTTTGTTTCTTTCTTGTTTTGGTTTTTGGACATATGTCCTTTTGTTTTCGGGGTTAGGCATCTTAGCTCTGTTCGAGAGCTCCTTTGTAATCATTGGTTTCTATCTTGATTCTTCTTAAATCAGGGCATTCCGGTTACTTTTCCATCAACAGCCTTGATGTTTTCATGCATGGTTTAGTACATATATACACTTACATTTTTTATCCTGCCAAACTTGGACAGTGCATATTTTTTATAACGTGCGTGAATCTACATACACCCTTGAACTTTTGTTTTGTGGGTTTCTTGTATGCTTGATATCATGCTTTTATGATGTGAAGAACACAATATTTTACAACAAATTAAAGGAAATGTATCTACTGTTATGGTAAGATTTTGTTTTGATTTGTCATGATGAACAGAAACTAAAGAGAACAGAGCAACGGACTCTGTTGATCAGGATAGCCTCTCTTTTGTTCAGACCGTGAAACGATCGCTTATGGTAAGTGCCTTTTGAAATGTGATGGTTTAGTCAAGGACAATTTAAGGACAATTTAAGGAAAAAATGTTGTTTCCTAGCCTTATGTGACCTTTCATTAGGACTTTTTAACTGACCTCGACCTTTTATCACATGTTCTAACCTAAAAGTAGTGTTTTTTTACCAAATATAACCTAAAGGGTGGTTTTTTGTAACAGATCCTAACTCGGTTACTCATAAATAATTATACAAATTTTGTAAAAAAAAGCGACCTTTTTTGTGTTAGGATTCGTCACAAAATAGGTTAAGAATTGCTAGAATCGACGTTATTCCTGTTATTTAGCTTATTCCATGTTGGAAATACATGATATCAATCCAATGCAGACAATGCCGTCTTGGTTTGTTAAAAAACATTTATCGGGCTATGGGGACAAGATTGAAGTTGTGCTTGAGAACACAAGAAGGCAACAATGGCCCGTTACAATTGTTTGTACATCAAATACTATGCTTGCCGGGTGGTCTCAATTTGCCCGCGATAACCGAATCAAAGAAGGCGATACGTGCAAGTTTGTGTTTGTGCGTAGGTTGACAATGCTCGTGCACATTTCTCCAAAGAAGGATTCCTCACAAGTGCGTATTTAATGTTTATACATCAAATAATGTTTTTTAGCGCATAGTTTTATATTCTAACACCTCGAACTCATGCAGGAGTTGGAGAGGCAAGCTAATCCGGAGAAAACCCAATTGCGTTCTGCTACACGTCGAGTCCTTAAGCATGCTGATGATAATGGTAAGAGATTAGGAAGAAGTTTTCTATTTCAAATGTGTTTCTAAGCTGTGTGTATCTAATAACGCGCAGAGGCTCGAGAGCATAAACTTCCTGAGAAAGTTGCTTGTGATTTTCCCTCTTTTACAGTATCTATGAAGCCCTACAATGTTCATCGTCCTGGCATTATTGTAAGTCTCATCCTCCACATCGAGGGCATGTTATTCTTGACTTCTAAACATTTCAAAAATAGCAAGCATATTTCAATGCTCACTAAAGCTTAATTGGTTGATAAATACGAACATTGTCTCATAAAAACTAGGGAAAAGATCAGTTTAGTACCCTTAACTAGACACGATTAACATATAAGGTAATCATATTGGCAATAAATCCATTGCTTTGATATCGTTACACGTGAACCTTTTGTAACTAAGGTAATGATATAGGGCGTTTTATAAAAATGCAGAACATGAGCGCCAAATTTGTTTCTACTCATTGCTGCAACTACGGGCACAAGGCGACGATTACTCTTGAGAATGAGCAAGGTAAGCAGTGGTCAGCTAACATGTATCGCAACCAAGGGAATTGTGGTCGTCTGTCGAGTGGATGGCCTTTGTTTGTTCGTGATAATCAGATTAAGGAGAATGATACATGCACGTTTACACTTGTCGATGCACGTAAAATGCTCGTGCAGATTTCTCGACATTGCGAGACTTAATAAACTCAGTACATGATACCTTGATTGGAATGATGCAGGAGGAGGATCCAAGGATTAAGCCTGAGCATCCAACATGTAATACCGACAGAAAAAGGCGAAGTGATGGAGTTAACAAGAGAAAGAGGGGCAGTGAAAAGGAAGATATAGCAATGCAAGTGGCAGCTGCGACAGGCGACATAGCTGAGCTGAGAGAGGCAAATAGGAAGATATTACAGTTGCTGCAAGAAATGAACAACTCTGGTGCAAAATGACTTTGTAATAAGCTTTTCCACTTTTGTGCATGAGTTTCTGTTTTTGTAAACTGCTTGGGACAGTTATTTTGATGATTTGCTGATATGGGAATGGTTTGTGCCTTTGTGGTGAGCCTTTTTTATTGGTTTATTATGATCAGAAGTCCTCGTCTTCAATCTGGCCTCGTCGTCTTTGGATCGAGAGCCTCCGACTGTGTTTAAATTTCGGTTTCGGAGGAAACACTGATCAACCAGTCAACCACGTTGTTATGTGTACTGTTCTTTAGATTGCATAATAGTTGCTGGTTTGGCAAGGAGTCTACGTTTACGAGACAACGACGAATTCTTTGTATTAATCGAAAAATAACCAGAGAATTACAACCCTATTTCCTATTTCTCAATACACAAATGCGTGGCAATCCACAAAAGGAATTTGTAACCTTTGGTTATCAACAACTAGCCCAAGGCAACTAATCAATAACAACCGCACGTTTTGTTCATGTCATGGGCAACAAGAAAGAACAAGAAGAACGAAAATGTCCTTTTTTTTTATATTCTCTTTATACCGTGAATGTATTTGACTAGGTAGAGAACAAGAAAGAACAAGAAGAACGAAAATGTCCTTTTTTTATTTTATTCTCCTTATACCTTGGATGTATTTGACTAGGTAGAGAAAGAAAGCACCTTGTGTCTATGCCTCCATTGTTAGTCTTAGTGTCCGTAGTTCAATCCTAAATCTCCAAATGTATATTGTTAGTCTTAGTGCCCGTAGTTCAATCCTAAATGTCCAAATGTATATATCATCGTTAGCAATAAAATTAAAGCGGCTTTATATTACTTATGTGTTGGAGTAATATATCGATGTGTGCTCTGATCTATGCCCACCATGCGAATAGAACCATAGATCGAGATAGATCACACTCGATGGGTCCCTAGTCAACAAAGCTTCACTAGAAGCGACTAGTATGAAAGATGGCTCTTTATGGCTTACGTTCTGTTAGTCATTGGAATGGGATTCCGGAGTCTGATCATAGATATCATGTGGGACATGATATTGGACGACCCACCCTGAATATGTGCCATAGATTAAGTCATGAACATATTCAGTGTTGTAGCTTGTCATGTATCCTTAGACCAAGGAGTCTTTGTGATCGCTATGTAGTCAACAACTGAGTTTGACCTGAGCCTAACGTTGTCCGTAACAGGGCTTCCATAACGGCCAGGATTGGCTTGGGGACGGGCTACATGAGTGACACGAAAGACGGCTAAGGGATTTATCCCTCATACTAAGGTATGGGAAAGATATCGGTTCTCGGCCACTTGATCGAGAGTGACTGGAAGAATAGCATGGCCATGCACATGATACTGGGTATCATATCTTCAGTCATCTCACATATCAAGGAACGGTGATTGAGAATAATAAGGATGACGGCTCTATGCCTTATCTCAATCAGGATATCGGAGATAAAAGGATAATGACAGGGACGACGGAAAGGTTAGAATCGACAGGGTCGATTCGTTATGTAGTGTCAGGCAATACTAAAGTCTCGTTAGTTGCCACTTAAATAGGATCAAGTAAAATGGGATTTTACGTTGATCTATTGACATGCATAAACCTAAGGGTCACACCGGAGGATGAAACTCATTGACACATTTATGGAGAATGGCCAAAAGGGAGTTGTCTCGGGACATGACCAAAACTGGGTTTTGGGTCATGTGCCCGTAAGTGAATAGGACTTTACGGATCGAGACAAGGCTTGGAGTCTTGGGATTGATCGCGTCGGATAATGTTGGACATTTCCGGTATGGAAGGCATGGAGGCGATGAGCGAATCACGGGACCTCGTTGGAAATGGCCACGGGCCATGTTCCAAGAAGCCCATGAAAGGCCCATGCAACCAAGGCCCATGGAACTAATTAATCAAGTCTTGATTAATTAGTACTAAGTAAGCAAGACAAGGATTAAGGTGTTGGTGATTCACTACCTAACCCAATCTTGTCTTGCCATACTTTGTCCTATTTACACCTTACTTGACACCATGCTTGTCCCATGCCTTTAGTTGGACAAGTATGGGTTTTGTTATGTTTAAGTCATCTTTTTTCAACATAACAAACACAAGACAAGAATAGGAAACACATTTTCTCTCCCTCTTCCATGGCCATTTCGGGTTTGGCTAGTTTCCACCTCCATGTTTGTGTTCTTGAGTCCTCAAAGAGAAGAACTACGTGGCTTTGATTCCCATGTGGATACGTAGACGTCTTGGAGACTCAAGCCAATCATTCGTTAACCGGTGTTCTTGTTTTGGTAAGAACTAGTGCTGAATTTTTCTCTTGTTAATCCATTCTTTGTTAGTTGTTTCATGGTTTTGATCGTCTCTTGGTTTTCATCGATTTTCCGCTGCGAGTTGGTTCATCTCCAACCCTACCTCGAGACCCAACAGTGGTATCAGAGCCGTGCTACCTTCGGGATTCACAAGACGGTGTTCATAGTTTCGGTTTTGCTTGAAAGTTTCGTTTTTGGCATGTTGTTTTGCTAAATTGTTTGATAACATGTTTTAAATTCTTGTTTATGGATTTAATGCATGTAAAATGAATTTTTGAAAATTATTTCAAATCTGGAAATTTTGAAAAAAGTTTGATTTTTCGGGTCTCGGGAGCGGGACTCTCGGGGAGCCGAAACCGAGACCGAACGGGGCTCCGTTGGACGGAGCTAGGCCAAGCATGACCATTGGATGGTTGATATGCTAAGGCTAAACCGTTTTGTTAGTTATGACGAGTTTGGAACCGTCATGACGAACTCGAAGATCAAATGTTCAAAAGTTTCATTTTTGAACGGTTTCGATAAACCGAGCATCAAAAAATTTCGAAACTTGGCTATTAATTAAAACCGGAAAATCACATGATGTTTGATAACATGCTTGTTTGATAACACGATGTGTGATGTGATGTTGGCATGGTGTACATAATAGCCCCGAGCTCAATTTAATTATTTATCGCTTTTCACGGCCTGCGAGCCGTTAGAGTCAACGTGTAATTATTCTTTCAAGGTGTGGTCGTCGAACCACTTGTTTGTAATATTTATTTATTCCCGACCTGCGAGTCGTGTATTAAATTGTAATATTTTACTCAAGACGAAGAAAGGGCGAAAAGGGCTTTTCGGGTGTTGGCATCGGCTTGGAGTCGGTGGAGCTCAAGAAGCTAGTGGGAGTTAGTTTAGGGGGCTATTATGTGCACATTTATCGCTTTATGCTTGGTTTAGTTTATGCATGATTAATTCTGTGTTTTAGAATTGCATGCTTAACTTTATTTACCGAGCATATCACCTCACATGCAAAGATAAAATTGGGATTTTAATCCTTGTGTGTGAGCCCTTAGAATCGTCATTACATTGGATGTAGTTGACGGGTTCGAAGGAAGAATTACATTGGAGGTAATTTGAGGCATCATTGCATTTGGAATGTAGTTGATGTGCTCATCGCATCTAGGATGTGTCAAAGTTTTAAACACAACCGGACAAGTAAAAACGGGTCATGTCCGATACCTCCCAATTATCAACACCTTACTACCTCCCCGTCCTATGGGTGTCGTGCGCATTAGCGGAGCATCCATGGGAAAGCGGGGTAGTAGGTTTGGACGACATATGTGGGTGTCGTGCGCATTAGCGGAGCACCTACATAGTGACGGGCCATAGTTGAAAATTGGTGGACCCGACTACGATTCTCAGCCTGAGGTTGAGCTAGGGTAACAGATAGGGTAAGCCGTGTACATAAGTGCATACCCTAGCCAAGAGTCACATTGGATGTGATTGGATGGAGTCCTACCTACATAGCTCGATTAAGTGGTGAGCATTAGTTCAGCTTAATCGAGTGAATCAAGGATCTTGGTTTCAGATTCTAAAGGTTTAGAATTGATTGTTGGTGTTTAAGCTTGATCTTCATAAAATTTATTCAGTTTACTGATTGAATTTTATCTGTTGTAGATCAAATGGCAAATTCAGCGAACATTAATAGTTTGTCATTAAAAACCATTCTTGACAGGGTCAAGCTAAATGGGACAAACTATTTGGACTGGTACAGAATTTTGAGGATAGTCCTCAAGTCTGAACGCAAAGAATATGTCCTTGACAAGGCTGTCTCTAAGACCATATCAGAGTTACATGAAGTGTCATTAACTGCTGAGAAGAATATCTCAAGGATCTGGGATCCAAGGATATTCTGATGGTCAACAAGGGAATTGGAAGTGGCAAGGGCTGGGCCCATGCGCACTTGGCAGGAAAGATGAGACACCTGAGAATGTCTGCTTCTACTGCCAACAGCCTGATCATTGGAACCGGGATTACAGGAAGTTCACGGCTGATCTGAAGAAGGGCAGTGGGACTGCGCCTTCATCAAATAGCCTGGATGATCTGAAGAAGGGCAGTAGGACTGCGCCTTCATCAGGAAACCTGGATGATCTAAGGAAGGGCGGTGGGATCGTGCCTTCATTCGGTATTAACTCTATAGAGCTACATCTCTCTACTTCCAAAGATTCATGGGTATTAGATACCATGACTGAATCTCACACATGCACTAATATATGGTGGCTGAAAGTAGGAGAGATTTGGAAAGCACGAAATGGACCTCAGAGTTGTGGCAACTGCTGTAGGATCCATGAGTCTTGCTTTGCCAAGAGGTCTTGTCTTAGTATTGTATAATGTATATTGCATACCTACTTTTAGTAGGAATATTATATCTGTATCCGTGTTTGACAAGGAAGGATATAATGTTAATATTGGAAATGGAGTTTTCAATGTTCTATGCAATGATATGTTTTATACCAGTACTGACATGGTTGGAGGATTGTACATATTAGATATGGGTAACAATGCCTCAAGTTCTATATATTCCGTTAATACCAAGAGGTCTAAATCCAACAATTTAAACCTAACTCTGTTATGGTACTGTCATTTGGGTCGCATAAACAAGAAGCGCCTATCAGCACTTCAGAAGTGCGGGCTTTCAGGTTCATTCGAATTCCATTCGATCGATAGGTGCAAGGTTTGTTTGATGGGCAAAATGACTAAAGTGCCCTTTATCGATCGCGATGAAAGGGCGGGTGAATTATTGGGGCTGATACACTCGAATGTGTGTAGACCAATAAGTTCACTTGCCAGGAGGGGTTTTAGCTACTTTATCACATTTACTGATGATTACAGTAAATATGGTTATGTCTATTCGGTGAGACATAAGTCTGAAGCTTTTGATAAATTCAAAGAGTTTAAGACTATAGTAGAAAACCAGCTTGACAAAGGTATTAAGGCACTTCGATTGGATCGAGGTGGAAAATACTTGACCACAGAGTTATTAGATCATCTAAAAGAGAATGGGATCCTTTTGGAATGGACTCCTCCTAGGTCACTGTAGTTGAAAGGTGTAGCCAAACGGAGAAATCGGACATTGTTAGACAATGGTCTGTTCCATGATTAGTTGGACTGATCTCCCAATCTCTTTTAGGGGTTTTGCTCTAGAGACGACCGCATTCATAGTGAATCGGGCTTCGACGAATGGTGTGGAAGGGACACCATTTTAAAAATGGTACGGGATGATGCCCGCTTTGTCCTTCCTAAAGATTTGTGGTTGCGAGGCTTATGTGAAACATTTGGTTTCGACTAAGCTCGAACCAAGATCTGAGATATGCACCTTCGTGTGGTATCCCAAAGCAACAAGGGGATACTATTTCTACAATCCCAGTGAGAACATGGTGTTCGTCGCTTGGGGTGGGGTCTTTATGGAAAAAAAGTTTTGTTTCCAAAGACGCCATTGGGAGGACTGTGCATCTCGAAGAAATTCAGGATGGTACAGATCTGTCTAAACCAATTAGCAACCATGTAGAAAGGAGCCAGAGATTGTCGTAGAGTAAGAACCAATTCCTGTTACAATTCCGGAAGGTCCAAGGCGATTTGAAAGGATCAATCTTCCACCTCCAAGATATGGTATCCGGAGGTGACAATGAAGTCATGGTGGATCACGATGATCCAGCCACCTTTCAGGAAGTCGTGGATGGGCCCAACTCCGAGTTATGGCTGGGAGCCATGAGGGAGGAAATGCAATCCATGTCGGACAACCGAGTCTGGGAACCGGTTGATCCCATCAATGGTGTGAGGACCATAGGATGCAAATGGATCTTCAAGGTGAAGATGGACATGGACGGCAACCCTTTGACCTACAAAGCTCAACTGGTGGCGAAAGGTTATAGGCAGATCCAATGGATTGACTATGAGGAAACCTTCTCCCTAGTGGCTATGGTCAAAATCAATCCAAATTCTTCTTGACATAACTGCGTATCATAATTACGAGATATGGCAAGTGGATGTCAAAACCGCTTTCCTAAATGGAAATTTGACTGAGTACGTTTGTATGTCTCGGCCCAAAGGTTTTGACGATCCGAAGAATAAAGGAAAGATTTATAAGTTGTTGAAATCCATTTATGGATTGAAACGAACTTCTCGGAGTTGGATCCTTCGTTTTGATGAAGCTGTAATTGGATTTGGCTTAATCAAGAACGAGGATGAATCTTGCGTTTATAAGAAGGCTAGTGGGAGCAAGATTACCTTTCTGGTTCTCATTGAAAACGACATCCCAACCTTGCACGAGACTAAAGCTTGGTTGAGGAAGTGTTTTTCAATAAAGGACTTAGGCGATGCTTCTTATATCTTAAAGATTAAGATATGTAGAGATCGCACCAAGAGGGTCTTGGATTTAAGTCAGGGAACCTATGTGAACAAGGCATTGAGTAGGTTCTTAATGCTCGATTCAAAGAAAGGACTCTTACCCACTAGTCATGGCATTCATCTCAGCAAGACTCAGTGTCCTAAGACACCTGATGAGCTGAAAAGGATGATGAGAATCCTATGCGCCTGGGGGCAGGATCGATCATATATGCCATGACATGTATGAGACCAGACGTCTCGTAAGCCTTATGTTGTACCAGTAGACATCATTCTAACCCGGGGGAAAGATGATGTTGAACTAGTCGTCGAAGGATGAGTAGACGCTAGTTTTCCAAGACAAATCCAGATGACTTTAGAAGTCAATCAGGATATGTGTTTACGCTGAATGGTAGAGCTTTAGCTGGGAAAGCGTAAAGCAAGATACCATTGCCGAATCTACGACAGAGGCCAAGTACATGGATGCTGCAGAGGCAGCTAAGGAGGCTATGTGGATTTGGAAATTCATGGCAGGGCTGGGTGTAATTAAAAACCCATCCAGTCCGGTGAATCCATTTTGCGACAACACAAGGGCCATTGCGCAAGCTAAAAGCCTAGATCGCATAACAAATCCAAACATGTACTGCGGCGTATCCACCTCATCAGATAAATACTGAACTGAGGTGAAGTGAAGATAACCGATATTGCAACAGATGATAACATAGCCAACCCTTTGACTAAGACAGTGTCACTGCCTGAACATGTTAGACATGTAAAGTCGATGGGGACATATTGGAGTTTAGATTGGAACTAGGGCAAGTGGGAGATTGTTAGTCTTAGTGCCCGTAGTTCAATCCTAAATGTCCAAATGTATATATCATCGTTAGCAATAAAATTAAAGCGGCTTTATATTACTTATGTGTTGGAGTAATATATCGATGTGTGCTCTGATCTATGCCCACCATGCGAATAGAACCATAGATCGAGATAGATCACACTCGATGGGTCCCTAGTCAACAAAGCTTCACTAGAAGCGACTAGTATGAAAGATGGCTCTTTATGGCTTACGTTCTGTTAGTCATTGGAATGGGATTCCGGAGTCTGATCATAGATATCATGTGGGACATGATATTGGACGACCCACCCTGAATATGTGCCATAGATTAAGTCATGAACATATTCAGTGTTGTAGCTTGTCATGTATCCTTAGACCAAGGAGTCTTTGTGATCGCTATGTAGTCAACAACTGAGTTTGACCTGAGCCTAACGTTGTCCGTAACAGGGCTTCCATAACGGCCAGGATTGGCTTGGGGACGGGCTACATGAGTGACACGAAAGACGGCTAAGGGATTTATCCCTCATACTAAGGTATGGGAAAGATATCGGTTCTCGGCCACTTGATCGAGAGTGACTGGAAGAATAGCATGGCCATGCACATGATACTGGGTATCATATCTTCAGTCATCTCACATATCAAGGAACGGTGATTGAGAATAATAAGGATGACGGCTCTATGCCTTATCTCAATCAGGATATCGGAGATAAAAGGATAATGACAGGGACGACGGAAAGGTTAGAATCGACAGGGTCGATTCGTTATGTAGTGTCAGGCAATACTAAAGTCTCGTTAGTTGCCACTTAAATAGGATCAAGTAAAATGGGATTTTACGTTGATCTATTGACATGCATAAACCTAAGGGTCACACCGGAGGATGAAACTCATTGACACATTTATGGAGAATGGCCAAAAGGGAGTTGTCTCGGGACATGACCAAAACTGGGTTTTGGGTCATGTGCCCGTAAGTGAATAGGACTTTACGGATCGAGACAAGGCTTGGAGTCTTGGGATTGATCGCGTCGGATAATGTTGGACATTTCCGGTATGGAAGGCATGGAGGCGATGAGCGAATCACGGGACCTCGTTGGAAATGGCCACGGGCCATGTTCCAAGAAGCCCATGAAAGGCCCATGCAACCAAGGCCCATGGAACTAATTAATCAAGTCTTGATTAATTAGTACTAAGTAAGCAAGACAAGGATTAAGGTGTTGGTGATTCACTACCTAACCCAATCTTGTCTTGCCATACTTTGTCCTATTTACACCTTACTTGACACCATGCTTGTCCCATGCCTTTAGTTGGACAAGTATGGGTTTTGTTATGTTTAAGTCATCTTTTTTCAACATAACAAACACAAGACAAGAATAGGAAACACATTTTCTCTCCCTCTTCCATGGCCATTTCGGGTTTGGCTAGTTTCCACCTCCATGTTTGTGTTCTTGAGTCCTCAAAGAGAAGAACTACGTGGCTTTGATTCCCATGTGGATACGTAGGCGTCTTGGAGACTCAAGCCAATCATTCGTTAACCGGTGTTCTTGTTTTGGTAAGAACTAGTGCTGAATTTTTCTCTTGTTAATCCATTCTTTGTTAGTTGTTTCATGGTTTTGATCGTCTCTTGGTTTTCATCGATTTTCCGCTGCGAGTTGGTTCATCTCCAACCCTACCTCGAGACCCAACAGTGGTATCAGAGCCGTGCTACCTTCGGGATTCACAAGACGGTGTTCATAGTTTCGGTTTTGCTTGAAAGTTTCGTTTTTGGCATGTTGTTTTGCTAAATTGTTTGATAACATGTTTTAAATTCTTGTTTATGGATTTAATGCATGTAAAATGAATTTTTGAAAATTATTTCAAATCTGGAAATTTTGAAAAAAGTTTGATTTTTCGGGTCTCGGGAGCGGGACTCTCGGGGAGCCGAAACCGAGACCGAACGGGGCTCCGTTGGACGGAGCTAGGCCAAGCATGACCATTGGATGGTTGATATGCTAAGGCTAAACCGTTTTGTTAGTTATGACGAGTTTGGAACCGTCATGACGAACTCGAAGATCAAATGTTCAAAAGTTTCATTTTTGAACGGTTTCGATAAACCGAGCATCAAAAAATTTCGAAACTTGGCTATTAATTAAAACCGGAAAATCACATGATGTTTGATAACATGCTTGTTTGATAACACGATGTGTGATGTGATGTTGGCATGGTGTACATAATAGCCCCGAGCTCAATTTAATTATTTATCGCTTTTCACGGCCTGCGAGCCGTTAGAGTCAACGTGTAATTATTCTTTCAAGGTGTGGTCGTCGAACCACTTGTTTGTAATATTTATTTATTCCCGACCTGCGAGTCGTGTATTAAATTGTAATATTTTACTCAAGACGAAGAAAGGGCGAAAAGGGCTTTTCGGGTGTTGGCATCGGCTTGGAGTCGGTGGAGCTCAAGAAGCTAGTGGGAGTTAGTTTAGGGGGCTATTATGTGCACATTTATCGCTTTATGCTTGGTTTAGTTTATGCATGATTAATTCTGTGTTTTAGAATTGCATGCTTAACTTTATTTACCGAGCATATCACCTCACATGCAAAGATAAAATTGGGATTTTAATCCTTGTGTGTGAGCCCTTAGAATCGTCATTACATTGGATGTAGTTGACGGGTTCGAAGGAAGAATTACATTGGAGGTAATTTGAGGCATCATTGCATTTGGAATGTAGTTGATGTGCTCATCGCATCTAGGATGTGTCAAAGTTTTAAACACAACCGGACAAGTAAAAACGGGTCATGTCCGATACCTCCCAATTATCAACACCTTACTACCTCCCCGTCCTATGGGTGTCGTGCGCATTAGCGGAGCATCCATGGGAAAGCGGGGTAGTAGGTTTGGACGACATATGTGGGTGTCGTGCGCATTAGCGGAGCACCTACATAGTGACGGGCCATAGTTGAAAATTGGTGGACCCGACTACGATTCTCAGCCTGAGGTTGAGCTAGGGTAACAGATAGGGTAAGCCGTGTACATAAGTGCATACCCTAGCCAAGAGTCACATTGGATGTGATTGGATGGAGTCCTACCTACATAGCTCGATTAAGTGGTGAGCATTAGTTCAGCTTAATCGAGTGAATCAAGGATCTTGGTTTCAGATTCTAAAGGTTTAGAATTGATTGTTGGTGTTTAAGCTTGATCTTCATAAAATTTATTCAGTTTACTGATTGAATTTTATCTGTTGTAGATCAAATGGCAAATTCAGCGAACATTAATAGTTTGTCATTAAAAACCATTCTTGACAGGGTCAAGCTAAATGGGACAAACTATTTGGACTGGTACAGAATTTTGAGGATAGTCCTCAAGTCTGAACGCAAAGAATATGTCCTTGACAAGGCTGTCTCTAAGACCATATCAGAGTTACATGAAGTGTCATTAACTGCTGAGAAGAATATCTCAAGGATCTGGGATCCAAGGATATTCTGATGGTCAACAAGGGAATTGGAAGTGGCAAGGGCTGGGCCCATGCGCACTTGGCAGGAAAGATGAGACACCTGAGAATGTCTGCTTCTACTGCCAACAGCCTGATCATTGGAACCGGGATTACAGGAAGTTCACGGCTGATCTGAAGAAGGGCAGTGGGACTGCGCCTTCATCAAATAGCCTGGATGATCTGAAGAAGGGCAGTAGGACTGCGCCTTCATCAGGAAACCTGGATGATCTAAGGAAGGGCGGTGGGATCGTGCCTTCATTCGGTATTAACTCTATAGAGCTACATCTCTCTACTTCCAAAGATTCATGGGTATTAGATACCATGACTGAATCTCACACATGCACTAATATATGGTGGCTGAAAGTAGGAGAGATTTGGAAAGCACGAAATGGACCTCAGAGTTGTGGCAACTGCTGTAGGATCCATGAGTCTTGCTTTGCCAAGAGGTCTTGTCTTAGTATTGTATAATGTATATTGCATACCTACTTTTAGTAGGAATATTATATCTGTATCCGTGTTTGACAAGGAAGGATATAATGTTAATATTGGAAATGGAGTTTTCAATGTTCTATGCAATGATATGTTTTATACCAGTACTGACATGGTTGGAGGATTGTACATATTAGATATGGGTAACAATGCCTCAAGTTCTATATATTCCGTTAATACCAAGAGGTCTAAATCCAACAATTTAAACCTAACTCTGTTATGGTACTGTCATTTGGGTCGCATAAACAAGAAGCGCCTATCAGCACTTCAGAAGTGCGGGCTTTCAGGTTCATTCGAATTCCATTCGATCGATAGGTGCAAGGTTTGTTTGATGGGCAAAATGACTAAAGTGCCCTTTATCGATCGCGATGAAAGGGCGGGTGAATTATTGGGGCTGATACACTCGAATGTGTGTAGACCAATAAGTTCACTTGCCAGGAGGGGTTTTAGCTACTTTATCACATTTACTGATGATTACAGTAAATATGGTTATGTCTATTCGGTGAGACATAAGTCTGAAGCTTTTGATAAATTCAAAGAGTTTAAGACTATAGTAGAAAACCAGCTTGACAAAGGTATTAAGGCACTTCGATTGGATCGAGGTGGAAAATACTTGACCACAGAGTTATTAGATCATCTAAAAGAGAATGGGATCCTTTTGGAATGGACTCCTCCTAGGTCACTGTAGTTGAAAGGTGTAGCCAAACGGAGAAATCGGACATTGTTAGACAATGGTCTGTTCCATGATTAGTTGGACTGATCTCCCAATCTCTTTTAGGGGTTTTGCTCTAGAGACGACCGCATTCATAGTGAATCGGGCTTCGACGAATGGTGTGGAAGGGACACCATTTTAAAAATGGTACGGGATGATGCCCGCTTTGTCCTTCCTAAAGATTTGTGGTTGCGAGGCTTATGTGAAACATTTGGTTTCGACTAAGCTCGAACCAAGATCTGAGATATGCACCTTCGTGTGGTATCCCAAAGCAACAAGGGGATACTATTTCTACAATCCCAGTGAGAACATGGTGTTCGTCGCTTGGGGTGGGGTCTTTATGGAAAAAAAGTTTTGTTTCCAAAGACGCCATTGGGAGGACTGTGCATCTCGAAGAAATTCAGGATGGTACAGATCTGTCTAAACCAATTAGCAACCATGTAGAAAGGAGCCAGAGATTGTCGTAGAGTAAGAACCAATTCCTGTTACAATTCCGGAAGGTCCAAGGCGATTTGAAAGGATCAATCTTCCACCTCCAAGATATGGTATCCGGAGGTGACAATGAAGTCATGGTGGATCACGATGATCCAGCCACCTTTCAGGAAGTCGTGGATGGGCCCAACTCCGAGTTATGGCTGGGAGCCATGAGGGAGGAAATGCAATCCATGTCGGACAACCGAGTCTGGGAACCGGTTGATCCCATCAATGGTGTGAGGACCATAGGATGCAAATGGATCTTCAAGGTGAAGATGGACATGGACGGCAACCCTTTGACCTACAAAGCTCAACTGGTGGCGAAAGGTTATAGGCAGATCCAATGGATTGACTATGAGGAAACCTTCTCCCTAGTGGCTATGGTCAAAATCAATCCAAATTCTTCTTGACATAACTGCGTATCATAATTACGAGATATGGCAAGTGGATGTCAAAACCGCTTTCCTAAATGGAAATTTGACTGAGTACGTTTGTATGTCTCGGCCCAAAGGTTTTGACGATCCGAAGAATAAAGGAAAGATTTATAAGTTGTTGAAATCCATTTATGGATTGAAACGAACTTCTCGGAGTTGGATCCTTCGTTTTGATGAAGCTGTAATTGGATTTGGCTTAATCAAGAACGAGGATGAATCTTGCGTTTATAAGAAGGCTAGTGGGAGCAAGATTACCTTTCTGGTTCTCATTGAAAACGACATCCCAACCTTGCACGAGACTAAAGCTTGGTTGAGGAAGTGTTTTTCAATAAAGGACTTAGGCGATGCTTCTTATATCTTAAAGATTAAGATATGTAGAGATCGCACCAAGAGGGTCTTGGATTTAAGTCAGGGAACCTATGTGAACAAGGCATTGAGTAGGTTCTTAATGCTCGATTCAAAGAAAGGACTCTTACCCACTAGTCATGGCATTCATCTCAGCAAGACTCAGTGTCCTAAGACACCTGATGAGCTGAAAAGGATGATGAGAATCCTATGCGCCTGGGGGCAGGATCGATCATATATGCCATGACATGTATGAGACCAGACGTCTCGTAAGCCTTATGTTGTACCAGTAGACATCATTCTAACCCGGGGGAAAGATGATGTTGAACTAGTCGTCGAAGGATGAGTAGACGCTAGTTTTCCAAGACAAATCCAGATGACTTTAGAAGTCAATCAGGATATGTGTTTACGCTGAATGGTAGAGCTTTAGCTGGGAAAGCGTAAAGCAAGATACCATTGCCGAATCTACGACAGAGGCCAAGTACATGGATGCTGCAGAGGCAGCTAAGGAGGCTATGTGGATTTGGAAATTCATGGCAGGGCTGGGTGTAATTAAAAACCCATCCAGTCCGGTGAATCCATTTTGCGACAACACAAGGGCCATTGCGCAAGCTAAAAGCCTAGATCGCATAACAAATCCAAACATGTACTGCGGCGTATCCACCTCATCAGATAAATACTGAACTGAGGTGAAGTGAAGATAACCGATATTGCAACAGATGATAACATAGCCAACCCTTTGACTAAGACAGTGTCACTGCCTGAACATGTTAGACATGTAAAGTCGATGGGGACATATTGGAGTTTAGATTGGAACTAGGGCAAGTGGGAGATTGTTAGTCTTAGTGCCCGTAGTTCAATCCTAAATGTCCAAATGTATATATCATCGTTAGCAATAAAATTAAAGCGGCTTTATATTACTTATGTGTTGGAGTAATATATCGATGTGTGCTCTGATCTATGCCCACCATGCGAATAGAACCATAGATCGAGATAGATCACACTCGATGGGTCCCTAGTCAACAAAGCTTCACTAGAAGCGACTAGTATGAAAGATGGCTCTTTATGGCTTACGTTCTGTTAGTCATTGGAATGGGATTCCGGAGTCTGATCATAGATATCATGTGGGACATGATATTGGACGACCCACCCTGAATATGTGCCATAGATTAAGTCATGAACATATTCAGTGTTGTAGCTTGTCATGTATCCTTAGACCAAGGAGTCTTTGTGATCGCTATGTAGTCAACAACTGAGTTTGACCTGAGCCTAACGTTGTCCGTAACAGGGCTTCCATAACGGCCAGGATTGGCTTGGGGACGGGCTACATGAGTGACACGAAAGACGGCTAAGGGATTTATCCCTCATACTAAGGTATGGGAAAGATATCGGTTCTCGGCCACTTGATCGAGAGTGACTGGAAGAATAGCATGGCCATGCACATGATACTGGGTATCATATCTTCAGTCATCTCACATATCAAGGAACGGTGATTGAGAATAATAAGGATGACGGCTCTATGCCTTATCTCAATCAGGATATCGGAGATAAAAGGATAATGACAGGGACGACGGAAAGGTTAGAATCGACAGGGTCGATTCGTTATGTAGTGTCAGGCAATACTAAAGTCTCGTTAGTTGCCACTTAAATAGGATCAAGTAAAATGGGATTTTACGTTGATCTATTGACATGCATAAACCTAAGGGTCACACCGGAGGATGAAACTCATTGACACATTTATGGAGAATGGCCAAAAGGGAGTTGTCTCGGGACATGACCAAAACTGGGTTTTGGGTCATGTGCCCGTAAGTGAATAGGACTTTACGGATCGAGACAAGGCTTGGAGTCTTGGGATTGATCGCGTCGGATAATGTTGGACATTTCCGGTATGGAAGGCATGGAGGCGATGAGCGAATCACGGGACCTCGTTGGAAATGGCCACGGGCCATGTTCCAAGAAGCCCATGAAAGGCCCATGCAACCAAGGCCCATGGAACTAATTAATCAAGTCTTGATTAATTAGTACTAAGTAAGCAAGACAAGGATTAAGGTGTTGGTGATTCACCACCTAACCCAATCTTGTCTTGCCATACTTTGTCCTATTTACACCTTACTTGACACCATGCTTGTCCCATGCCTTTAGTTGGACAAGTATGGGTTTTGTTATGTTTAAGTCATCTTTTTTCAACATAACAAACACAAGACAAGAATAGGAAACACATTTTCTCTCCCTCTTCCATGGCCATTTCGGGTTTGGCTAGTTTCCACCTCCATGTTTGTGTTCTTGAGTCCTCAAAGAGAAGAACTACGTGGCTTTGATTCCCATGTGGATACGTAGGCGTCTTGGAGACTCAAGCCAATCATTCGTTAACCGGTGTTCTTGTTTTGGTAAGAACTAGTGCTGAATTTTTCTCTTGTTAATCCATTCTTTGTTAGTTGTTTCATGGTTTTGATCGTCTCTTGGTTTTCATCGATTTTCCGCTGCGAGTTGGTTCATCTCCAACCCTACCTCGAGACCCAACATATATATCATCGTTAGCAATAAAATTAAAGCGGCTTTATATTACTTATGTGTTGGAGTAATATATCGATGTGTGCTCTGATCTATGCCCACCATGCGAATAGAACCATAGATCGAGATAGATCACACTCGATGGGTCCCTAGTCAACAAAGCTCCACTAGAAGCGACTAGTATGAAAGATGGCTCTTTATGGCTTACGTTCTGTTAGTCATTGGAATGAGATTCCGGAGTCTGATCATAGATATCATGTGGGACATGATATTGGACGACCCGCCCTGAATATGTGCCATAGATTAAGTCATGAACATATTCAGTGTTGTAGCTTGTCATGTATCCTTAGACCAAAGAGTCTTTGTGATCGCTATGTAGTCAACAACTGAGTTTGACCTGAGCCTAACGTTGTCCGTAACAGGGCTTCCATAACGGCCAGGATTGGCTTGGGGACGGGCTACATGAGTGACACGAAAGACGGCTAAGGGATTTATCCCTCGTACTAAGGTATGGGAAAGATATCGGTTCTCGGCCACTTGATCGAGAGTGACTGGAAGAATAGCATGGCCATGCACATGATACTGGGTATCATATCTTCAGTCATCTCACATATCAAGGAACGGTGATTGAGAATAATAAGGATGACGGCTCTATGCCTTATCTCAATCAGGATATCGGAGATAAAAGGATAATGACAGGGACGACGGAAAGGTTAGAATCGACAGGGTCGATTCGTTATGTAGTGTCAGGCAATACTAAAGTCTCGTTAGTTGCCACTTAAATAGGATCAAGTAAAATGGGATTTTACGTTGATCTATTGACATGCATAAACCTAAGGGTCACACCGGAGGATGAAACTCATTGACACATTTATGGAGAATGGCCAAAAGGGAGTTGTCTCGGGACATGACCAAAACTGGGTTTTGGGTCATGTGCCCGTACGTGAATAGGACTTTACGGATCGAGACAAGGCTTGGAGTCTTGGGATTGATCGCGTCGGATAATGTTGGACATTTCCGGTATGGAAGGCTTGGAGGCGATGAGCGAATCACGGGACCTCGTTAGAAATGGCCACGGGCCATGTTCCAAGAGGCCCATGAAAGGCCCATGCAACCAAGGCCCATAGAACTAATTAATCAAGTCTTGATTAATTAGTACTAAGTAAGCAAGACAAGGATTAAGGTGTTGGTGATTCACCACCTAACCCAATCTTGTCTTGCCATACTTTGTCCTATTTACACCTTACTTGACACCATACTTGTCTCATGCCTTTAGTTGGACAAGTATGGGTTTTGTTATGTTTAATTCATCTTTTTTCAACATAACAAACACAAGACAAGAATAGGAAACACATTTTCTCTCCCTCTTCCATGGCCATTTCGGATTTGGCTAGTTTCCACCTCCATGTTTGTGTTCTTGAGTCCTCAAAGAGAAGAACTACGTGGCTTTGATTCCCATGTGGATACGTAGGCGTCTTGGAGACTCAAGCCAATCATTCGTTAACCGGTGTTCTTGTTTTGGTAAGAACTAGTGCTGAATTTTTCTCTTGTGAATCCATTCTTTGTTAGTTGTTTCATGGTTTTAATCGTCTCTTGGTTTTCATTGATTTTCCGCTGCGAGTTGGTTCATCTCCAACCCTACCTCGAGACCCAACATCCATGATGAAACTTCCGATATCAAAAGGATTCTTGATCATTACAACCACCAAGACATTCTCAAGAACACAATCCTTGATTAGCATAACTACACCATACCGAGACTTCACATATGACATATGGTCTTGAATCATGCAGCAAAAACAAATCTCGACATTTATGGCACTCAACCTCTCCTTGTCATAATGACCTCAATCATGTAATATCAACTTAGCGACAAGTCAATAGAAGCCTAAAGGAAAGCGGTGTTCTCTCTCCAAAACCTCTCGCTCCTCTCTGTTACCCTAGTTGTCGCCTCCAAGCACCACCGTCGATACCAGGCTTTCCGGCCTTGATAGTTGTCGGTGGTGACCTCTTCTCGCATGCCTTCCTTCTCTCTACTTCTTCTTCCCTTCATCCTTCTGCTCCTCCTCTTCCTTGCTCACAGTTGGTGCCCATAACTCTCCTCGCTGCCTGTGCTTTCGCGCTCGTGAGATCTCACGCTCTCGTCTAGCTCCAGTTGCAGCTCCTCCTTGCCTCACTGGTTATATGTCGTCGCAGCCCCAGATCTGTTAGCAGGAGCTTGGTGCGACCTCTTCTCACCTCCGACTAGCTTCTCGCCGGCGTCGCTGGGTTGATATGCTCGGCTTCTATGCTCTACTTGTCGGAGCTTGTTGTCTAGCATTGGAGTTGGGACCAAGTACCTGGTTCGACGTGTTGTTGGGTTTTGCTCTAAGCATGGCCAGAGTTAGGTCAGATCTGAAACTTCTTTGCTTCCCAAATTTGGACGCGAATCTGGGAAGGAAGGAGTGTTGGTGTTGGGCTCCTTTATACACCGGTGGTGACTTCGTGTGGTGGTGGAGGTTCTGCCTTCTTGGCAGGTGAAGCTTCTGTCTCGTGGCTATTCCGACATGGACAACGATTGGTTTTGTTCTGGGTTGTACGTGAACCGGGTAGGGTTCAACCGGGACTGGCTGATTGGGCTTGTCTTGGGTTGGGCCTACGCATGCAGCCTTGGGTTGGACCGGGTCGTGTTGGAATGGGCCAGGTCGTGCAGCTTTGGGTTGTGCCGGGTGGGGCTAATGTGGGCTTTGGTTGGCACCAGGTCAGACGGGTCGAAGCGGGACTGGGCCGAGTGGGTTGGGCTTTGGTTTGGATCTTTTTGGGCCGGGGCATGTCTGGGTAAGGTCCAGGTTCGTGGGTCGTGACCTGGGTCGGGTCTTTGGGTGGTTTTGACCGGTTCAGGTCGGATCCGGGCTGGGTTGTTCAGCAGTCCCGGTGTGGTGTTTTCGGGCCTACTTTCGTCAAGCTTCGTCGTTTTTTGCTCCTGCTCCGAAGTGGGAGGTGTTTCTTCTCCTTTCGGGATTAGATCTTCACGGATCAGGTAAGTCGACTACCGGCTTAGTGGAGGTTTAAGTTATGATGGTTTCTTGGGTGTTGGCCCCTAGTATTTCCTTTCTTTAATCGATTGTTGGGTTAGGAGCTCCTGTTCTTGAACTTTGGTTGTTGTTGTGTGCTGATCGGAAGCTCAGAACATTTGTGGTGTCTCGTGGTGCTCGGTACTTTCACCGACTCGCCTCAAAGCTTGTGTAGGACGCGGTTCTTCGTTCTTTCCATTGATCGTTGAGGTTTTGGCGCCGTTTGTGTTGCTCGGGTCCAGGGTGCCTCTATTGTCCTTGGTGTCTTTCGATTCGGAATTGGGTTGGCTCTTGTTCGGTATTATTACAGGTCTTACTGGTATCGGAAGGCTCAACTAGAGTTTCAACCTCAGTTCCCCAATCGTTTTGGCTTACGTGGTCAGAGCATCCGGTTGATTCTCCTCGTGTTGGTGACTAGCCCATCAGTGGCCTTTTGGAGTTTTTGTCGTCCCCAATGCTCCGGGACCGCCCTTTTCCAATTTGTTGTCGTTCTCCTCCTGCTCGGATCCCCGTTGTGTCTCGCCAGCTCTTCCTCGTCTTGTTGTGGGATGCGCTTCTCAGCTTCGGTTCGTAGATCGTAGGGATGCGGTAGAGACTTTCTGGTGTGGCTGCTGTAGGTGTTGGCCTCAGCTCGGTGTTCTCCGCTGATGGGTCAGAGTTCTCTTGACATTTGGAGTACTTTTGCTGGTATGGGATGTTGTTTCTCGGTTTAGGTCTAAACCTGGGTAAAGAGCATTTTCGTTGAACTGATTGATGGGACGTCTTTTCTAATTTCTTCCTTGCATGCTGCTTTTCTTGTCTCATTTAGGATTCCTTCAGCTCCTTCTCTTAATCGGTGGAGATGTGGGTCGGATTCGCCTAACTCTCTGGTTGGATCGTCGGTGTGTGTTGGCCATCGACGGATTAACTTGTTAATCGAGTTAATTGAGCAGTGTGAGGCTTGTAAGGCACGCTTAAACAGTGGAATTTTTAGGTTTCGGATCTTGCTACAATGCTAAGGTGGGTGTTCTTGAGCTTGACTAAGCCTCCCCATTCCGATTTGCCATGGTGGGTTTTGGATCGTTTGCTTGGTTGATGTATTGTAATGTGTTTCCTTTATTCTTGTTCTTGAGATGTTTGCTTGTTCGGTTCGGTACTACACTGGGGGGGGGGGGGGGTAATCCGGTGGTGTTGTGGTGGTTGGAGTTTGACAGATTCTTCGTGATAATGGTTGAGTGTTGGAGTTTGACAGATTCTTCGTGATAATGGTTGAGTGTTGGAGTTTGACAGATTCTTCGTGATTATGGTTGAGTGTTGGAGTTTGACAGATTCTTCATGATAATGGTTGAGTGTTGGAGTTTGACAGATTCTTCGTGATAATGGTTGAGTATTGGAGCCTGAGGGCATTGATTATTGGAGATGGACTTTACGGGACAGTTGGATGGATTACTTCGAGAGAGATGTTTACTGTGGTTTCACCCAAGTGTATGCGTCCTATGGGAGCACTACCTTGGTTCCCTATGACTTATGGTCCTTTGGAGGCATTTCCGAGAATCCCGACGATGAGCGTCCCTATGGGATGGTTTCCGGTGCCCCGATGTATGTGCCTCCTCTGCACCGAGGGAAAATCTGATATGATATGGTACTCTAGTGGATCGGAATATGGGAACCGATGTGATCCCGGAATCTATCCATGGATCGGAGGCTTGAGAAAGCGAGTAGTTGGCGTAATATTAATAGCTCTCATTTTGATAAGTTTATGATTCGTTATAGTCTTTTCAGGGAATCTTTTAAGTTACTGTTATCGTTGAAAAAGCGATACTATTTTATTACACTGATTCCATAACTTTTCTTTGATTAATAGTATTTACTCGTTCCCAGTCGTGGTGGTTTTCTATTTTATCATAATGTTCTCTGTTTATTCTCTGGGAAGTTATCGTTATCCTTGAGAATGCGCTATTGTTATCGTTGCTTTTTATTTGTTTATTTTATCTTTTGGTCTAAGGGTTTTAATTACTTTTGTGACATCGAACTAAAGCAGTTTTAATATTAAACTTGGAGGCTAAAGCTGTTTACGATTTTTCCTACTGAGCGTAAGTTCACCCCTATTTGTTTATTTATTGTGTGTACAGGTGTACTTGAGATCAGGGGAATTCGAGGCTCGGGAGCTTCCGGATGTCTTGAGGGTTGTATTAGAGATTTGTTGGCCCACTTTGTTGAACTTTATTTATCTTATGTTACTTGTCAAGCTGTGACACTATATTTGAAATTTTGGATTGAATTATTGAGAGATATTTTGGATTCGCTTTCATTTTTAAAAGAGTTTATTATAGTTTCACTACTTTTATCTCGATTGTTTCGGGTCACGTCTCGAGTCCGACCAAAACCGGATTTGATGCGTGACAGATCCCCAGACACATAACCCCTGTCTGGGTCTGTACTACCTAAACCATGTTTTGTGTTTGACCGAATAGACCCAACAGCAGGTGAAATTGGGCCTAATTGATCTGACCCAGTAAAACCTGACGGACCTGTTGAGGAGATTTGGGCTTGACTCTCAAGCATCCCATCAATCACTAATTGATTCAAAACCAAAACCGGAGTCTCAGCGCAATCTTCGCTCTGAACTGCGTCTGCACAATCCACGCGATCATTAAGAAATCGGATCGGATCTTCTGCACAATCCACGCAAGGGAGATCGGAAAGCACGGGATCAGCATCACCGAGATCCCTGGTCGAATCACAAACGAGATTTGAGAAACGATTCGAAATCTCGATCGTTCCCGATTCCGAATGAAGATGCTGACTGTCACCGGAGGACTTCACCGGCGATCCCGAAACCGAAATCTTGTTTTCCGGAGAAAAATCAGTTCCCACAAGATTTGAAACTTGAAAATCGCTTCCAAGTAAAACCTCGCCTGGAGACGTAACTCCTCTCCGAACGGGCTCATCTCCGGGGGCCATGTCCGACGCGCCCTGAGCCTGATTCCCGTCGATTGGTCTAGTTGTGGGTAAGAGTACTTTGAGCTTGCCCAGTCCATCCTCCCCCAGTAGAATCAACCAAAACAATTGGAGTAGAGCTCTGTTTCTGGGTATCCAAAACAGAGCCAGTGCTCTGTTTTTCACAACCCACAACAAGTGGCGAAGCTGTTCTCGGAATCCCACAACGAGCAGTGGCAACAAAAAGCACATGTCCATTAATTTTGTACCCGTTTAAGCCTTCGATTGTCTGATCTGCAGCGACCTTGGAATCAAACCGAATGAAACCAAAATATCGACCTTTGAGATTCGGTCGTTTGAGAACACACACCGATAAGATCTTGCCAAAAGGGATGAAGACATTCCGAGTCCAATCTGCCGAAGACTCGAAAGGAAGGTTGCACACGAATACTTCGTCCTCCACGAGTTTGCCCAACCTCCCTGATCGGTTCCGACTCTTCCTTGTCAAAGAATCATTTGCATGCTTGTTTGACAGGTCAGACACCATAGGATCAACTTCCCCATTCGAAATGGGTGCAGAGTCCCCGCCCGTATAAGTCTGAACGTCCTCCCTGACCGAGGAAAGCCGGCTCCTTGGTTGCGATAAACTCCGATGACGACCTCCACCAACTTTGGCCTTCAACCCACCTTTAACACGAGATTTTGAAGCAACCGATTTTCCTGAACCTTTGCCTGGAACAACAACTTCCTTGACAACTGCAGCTCTACTCCTTGTTTTGCCTCTGATCTCCTTACCAGATCCTGTAGCGATGGAGCAGTATTCACCGTATAAGGATATTAGAGTTGAGCAAAAAGACTTGAAGGAGAGGAGAGCCGGTTTCATCATGAGAGCAACTGGCTACCTTAGAGACTTGTTTGACTTATCATTCAGTTGTTCTTGATACCTGGATTTCAACATGGACACGAATTAGATTAGAGGGTCTTGTCTAGTTGTCTAGAGACGTACTGTTTATTTTGAACTAAACACTTTATTACTGGTTTTTATGAGCTGTTGACTCATTTTATCGGATTTATGGATTTCGGAGTAATATTTTAAAACTTATTTCCTTTGAATTGCTTTAATTATTTATTACTTTAAGTTCACGTCTCGAGTCCGTTCAAAACCGGATTTGGGGCGTGACAATAACAATCTCCACTTTGGCTCGGCAGCGTCTGGTTCGGTGTAAGACTTTTTTGTGTGCATATTTTGCGGATCTAGAAGGCCAACTTCAATTCGTACCTTGATACTTCGAACTCTAGTGTCGGCCTGGTTGGTTAGCCTTCTTGTGCTTCTCGTGTTGCAGCCCTGTTGTCTCGTCTCAGATCCATAGTCCTCGAGGGATATCCGATCTCCATCCGACTGTTGTGGTCGTGGCATCTTCCTGTTTGCTCTGTGTGGTGGATAGTTGTGTGGTTGGTTTTGTGGTGGTTGGTTATCCATCGACGAAGATGGGCAGGCGGGAACTGTTTCTTTTGGGGTCAGATGGAGATTTTGGGGTGGATCAGAGTCATTATTCTGATAACCGTCGAGTGGGTTCCGTTTCACCGCCATAGAGTTGTTATTTGATGGTTTCTCGGGTGTTGACCCCCAGGGACTCTTATCCTTTGTTGGTGGTTGGTTAGGAGCTTCATTCTATAGTTAGTGGTGTCAACGAGTCGTAGTTCAAGTTAGATTCGTGTTGCTCCTCGGGCGATTAGTTGTAGTTCTACTGTGATAAGCATTTCCTGACCGATCAAGTCATTGATTCGTTGTGGAGTTGAGCCCCTCGTCGTTGCGGGTGGTAAGGGTTTTTCTATTTCTTCTGCTTCAGTTCTTATGGAGCTCTGCCCGGTCCTTAGTTTTAGTCTCGTCTCGATTTTTTTGGTTTACCTACACATTGTTGGTAGGGTCCTGTCAGGTATTAGGTGTTGGTCTCTAATGGGTTATTTCGGGTATTTGACCCTCTGTTGGAACCTGAGGTGTTTCTGTTTCTAGGGCTCATGAGTATCGGTGATTTATCACCAGTCTTTCTTTGTCGTTTAGCGGTATTGGCCGTCGGCGTCCTCCAACTCTCTCAGTTGAGCTTCTGATGAGATTCAAAGTTTTCTTCAGGTGTTTGTAAGCTTATGGGTGTTTTAGGAGCTAACTGGCTATCTTTTTGAGCTTCATGGTTGGAAAATCAGGGTAGTAGATCATTTTCTCTGTAAACTTCATGGTTGTAAAGTCAGAGTTTTGAACTTCATGTTTAAAAAATCGGACTATTGGGCTATATTTGTTTGGTTTGCACCTTTGTTAGGTCAATGAGGTTCCTATGATAGAAATACTCTTTTATTGTACTTGTTCAATCCTTATAGGATCCCTTTATTTAGTTTGAGACTGAGATATGTTCAGTGCTCGTGTGTTTTTTGTTAAGGCCAAAGTTAGTTCGGTGTTTTATTTTGTATGAGTTTTACCCTTGTTACTAGTCTATCATCCTTTAAAAATCGGATTTTTATATATTGTTTTGTTGATAAAAAAAATAAAAGAATAAGTGTTTGAATTGGACAATGTGTAAAAACATTCGAAAGCATGTCTATAACGATAAATTCATCAATGTGGACACAGGGACAATAAGTAGTCCGCGAAATATATTACTACTAATTAAAAAGGTTAAAGGACTAGCATCCATGATTAACTATATGTGAAAGCGTTAATAAGTAACCAGCAAAATACACCTCCACCACCACCAGTGAGTAATAGACAATTCAAAGACTAAATTAACATAGCAAAGCATCCATAATTAACTATCTGAATCCTCAAAACAAAACAGAGTAAATACTGAGATGAGTGGCTAATTAGCCCCGGAATCCGGCAAAGCACCCATCCAAGTAGGAGGCAGCATCCCGGTCTGCTCATGAACCGTCGAGAACAGGGGCGGCAACAGCTTATAAACCCCAGCCACCTCCTTCATCGCCCCATTGACACTCCCGGAATTGGACTCCCCGGCCTTGTCACTGTCATTGCCACTCCCGTTAGTCCAAATGCTGATCTTGGGCTGGAGGCCACGGACAGCTTCACCGTTGATCCTGGCTATCTCTTGGAACATCCCGCGGTCGATCATGAGGTAATCCCTTAGAGCACCGTAGTTTCCCCCAAAGGCCTCGAGAAGGGTTCGCAGGTAAGTGCCCTGCGCCTGCGCCAGAGCCACCAGTCCTTCCGCTTCTTTCTTCTTGGCGTATAGCTCTCCTTCCACCGCTTGCTGCCGTGCGTAGAATGACGCGTCCGCCACAGCTTTCTGCGCTTCGGCCTCCTTCTCCTTCTGATACAGGGTTGCTTCCGCTGCTTTCTGCTTCTTGTACAGCTCCCAATTTGCTTCTTGTACCTGTTTTGCACATCAAAATATGTATAAAGAATTCAAATTTGCCTACATTTATTTTACCAATCTTAAGTTATAATATTTAGAAATCAAAGTACCTTTGTCTCATACTCAACGCTGGCTTTACTGAGGAACTCAGCCTTTAGCTTTTCAATCCTTGTCAAGGCGTTCATGGCCTCCACCTCCTTTTGCAGCTCCGCGTCCCTCAGCGCCACCGCCTTGGTAGCCTCCACCTCCGCCACTTGCGCCTGCTTAGCCCACCCGGCCTTCTTCTTGCTCAGCTCAGCGTTGGCCTCCGCAACCTCAGCCTCCCTCAAGTTCTCGAAAATCTTGACCTCTGTTCTCACCCGCACCTCCTCCTTCTTGCCCTCCCCCTGCCTCTGAGTGGCCACTATCTTCGTCTCCGCGTCTATCTTGGCCGCGTTCTGCAGCGTCTGGCCGTCCCTGAGCTTGGCCCCGATCTCCCCCTTCATCTTGGCCTCGGAGACGTCGATCCTGGCCTGATTGGCGGCCTCCATCTGGGTCTTCTGACCCAGGTACGAGAAGTACTCGTGCCCTGGGACGTCCACGAGCTGCTTGACGTTGGCGTTGTAGATCCACAGGCCGAATTGGTTGAGCTCCAGCTGGACTTTCTCGAAGACTTCCTGCTTGAACTCCTTGGTGCCGCGGAAGATCTCCTCCATGGTCATGGAGGCGGCGAGGACGCGGGTCTCGCCCTCGATGATGCCCTGCACCAGCTCCTTCACGTGGTGGGAGAGCTTGTCGTGCGGCGAGATCAGCTTGGCGTACTTGTGGAGGCTCGCCTCGTCCTCCAGCCGCGGCCCGATGGTGAACACCGCCGGCAGGATGAAGGGGAGCTTCTCGGCGCTCATGGCTTGCACCTCGAACGTGTAGTTCACAGGAGACACGTCGAATTTGGAGCACAACTGCCCGGGGAGAACCCATGCTTTCTTCGCGAGCTTGATGTCCGGAATGCCTACTCCGGTGATCACCAGGAACTCCGACGGACTCGCTACCTTGTACATGTCGGTGCTTGATTAATCACAAGTTGCTTATTCTCAAAGAAGAATATCCTAGTAATTTAAGTGTTTGTTTTGATAAGCGATTATTGAGTCCCTATATATATATATATATATATATGCACAACTTTTATCATTAGAGTCCCTATAAGGATTGAATTAGGGTGAGCTATTTTATGTTTCCTGATACTAGTTCCTTTTTTTTGTTTGGAAAAAGTGTTTCCTAGTTGGTTTTAGAAGTTTGCCTACACAGTTGACAGTTGTACCGTATTATTGATGCACTTGAGCTATTTCTCCCTAAAGTTTATGCATGTTCGAAGCAATTTCTTGCCGTCCAAAAATATCTAGAATTTACTCATTCAATTAATATGATTTGACTATATATTTCTCCTTATGGAATGAGAAAACAGGACTTGAATTCAAATTTTTGATGATAAACTATTCTGCACCAGAAGGATTACCCCAATTGTATAAACCTACTCTGTTTGGAAAGACTGGCCCAATTGTGTAGCCCATATAAAAAGCAATTACCCTATATATTTTTAAATAAAACATATTGTGTATCTAAATTTGTGATGCTCGAAAAATGATTCAAGTGATCAAGTTCTGTTTTCAGAAAAGTTGAATCGCTGGTCACGTATATCTCCACAGGGTCTCTAATTTTTTCTTTGAGGATAAGGATTTTATTGAGAGAAAAAAAAAAGTAAATCAACCTTGAGAACTCTAACAAAGGTTTAGGAATTACCTTATTGACTCATCTATGACTTCCCAATCTTACTCGTGTTGAGGTAGAACATGGGCTGCTCGGTTTGCCTCTTTCTGCACGAACACAAATGTCAGCTCTTAGACTCGCCATCGGCTGTTATGGTTGTTACGACCGGGACGGTTCGCGTTGTTCGTGGTCGGCTCTCGTTGGAAAACATGGTGGAGGGCTACAAGCTGTTGCCCCAATCCTGATCGACGTTGGTCTCGTCGGACCTTGCCGAACGGGTCATAGTTCTTTCCTTGTCTCTCCCTTTTTGGCCGGTCAGAGTAGTGGTCCCCTCTCCCGATGCTTAGAAGTCTCTCTCGTTCGTGGGTTGTGGCCGCTTGTTCGTGGTCGCCTGTTCATGGGCCTTTGTCATGGCCGCCGCCTGTTCATTGACCTTTTTCGTGTCCGCCTGTTCGTGGGCCGTTGTCGTGGCAGTCTATATGTGAGCCGCGAGTTTGTTGTGTTTGAATATCTGAAGAGTTGTTCTGTCGTCGTTGTCACGCCCCAAATTCGGTTTTGACCGGACTCGAGACGTGAACTAAAACAATAATCATTTTAATCGAAAATAAAGCCAACAAGTCTCAAACTCATAATTTTAAAACTTTAAACACCACGCGAGTCACAGCTCGGTAAAACCCAACGATAAAACAGTTCAAAATAAAACGGTACGTCTCTAGACTATCTAGCCTAGGACCCTCGTAAGCTCCCAAGCATCGAGCATCCAGCTAGTACACTTCCCGCTTAGAACCTGAAAAACAACAAGGTAAGGGGGTGAGCTTTCGCTCAGTAGGAAAAGTAGTTAAGGTTATAAGCAAGCGCTCACCACCACGGGTAACCGTCCAATTAGGGCATACTAGTACAGCACACAACTAATTTCTAACGGAACTCGTAACCACCATCCTCAACTCATGACCGAACCACACTTACAACCACAATCACCCAAACAACAAAAACAACACCCAACACACCAAATAACAATCATCCACACAAGGTAAACTGTAAAAGCGCAAACACGTCCCGTACCGCAGTCCCTTACTCGGTCGGCTGCCCACAGCCCAACACCCTCATATCGTACCGGAACACTCAGCAGAACAAACCCATAACCCGAACGACAGTTCCCAACACCACCGAATGCACCCAGCCATTTATGTCGTACCGTAACACGAAGCCTCGGTCCCGACACCTACCCGTCACGCAGACTCGGGGTAACATCCTAGATCGAAAATCCCTCAGTCGAACGTCTGCCTGTCACGTAGACTCAGGGCCATAATCTTCCCGTCACATAGACTCGGGTATCAAACACGCCATCCTTGGCCTCGCGACACACTACCCCAGAACTATCCCACGGTGCGAGTATCACTCTAGTTATGTCTTTTCTCGGAACACAACAAGATAAATATTACAATTGTCATAATTAAACACGGCTTACCGAGCCCAACAATCTTACCACAACTAGTCACGTCGGTCTATCACTCACCCGACCATCACACAACCAAGGGTTCAGATCAACACAACCACGGCACACTCGCCCATACATAACAACAACATGCTCAACGGATATACTAATCTTGTCTATTAAACCTAACGACACCGACTCACACGGCAAGCATCTCAACCAACAATCAGGCAATTCCAAAACAACACACAACCTACGGCTCGACAAGGCAGGTCTACCAGCACATCAAATCCCAAGACAGAAACGTAAAGGTTCACAGTTCAGTCGACTACTCTAGTTGTTCGCATCCTACATGTTACTACGACTCGTCCGGTTATTATCTGATACAAACGTCTTTCCAGATTTGTTAAACCTAGCATGCATACTAGTAACTTTCCACAATTAAACCGGTATCCGCTACTTCCCTACCTCGAAACGATACCACATCAGCGTCTCCTAGCTGCTGACGACCGGCCCAACACCGTCTTCTAGGGCGAAGTCCGCGTCTGGGCTCAACTCCGGTCTTCTCTTCGATAGAAGCCGAACTCTAGTTTAAAACGAAAGCCACAATTAAAACCGGTTTCACAAAAAGATTTAAAAGGTTACGACATATTTGATTTAAGTTCAAAAGTTGTCTTTTAGACTCGAGCGGGCTAAAAGCGGTATTACGACGAATCGGGTTTGAGCACCCGAGCACCGAAACTTGTGCACGTTTCCCGAGGAACGGTCTCCATGCACAAATATCAAGGCACGAGATTCGTGGCACGATTCCCGAGGTACGGGGTTTCGTAGCACGGATCACGAGGTGACCGATTCACCGTTTCGCTTTTGTCCCGTTCTAGGTCCGGTTTTATTTGTCCCGTTAGAACGTTCCACAGTTTTAAAACAACCGTTCAAAAAACCAATTTTAATTAAAACTGATTTTCTGGTTTTACTTCCTTTTCTGATAAACTTTTCTTAATTAATTTGTTCTTCCTCGTTCACATTCATAGATCCAGAATGATCGGGAAATAAAAGGAAAGAAGGAAGGAGGGAGCTCGGGTTTTGAGCCCGGCCGACCACCGGCGACGAATCGCCGGCGACCAAACACCAAGGGTGAGAATCTCACCGTGGGGAAAAGAGACGACGTCGGGGAGGTGAAGGCCGTCACGGGAGCGGCGGAGTTCGGTTGAACACGGCGAAACTTGTCGGCTCAGATCCGGACGGCGCGGTTCCCGTCCCAGATCCGGCGAGTACGCCTCGTTTCTGGCCGTGCACAGCGACGGCGAGGACTCGGCGACTCTCAGGTGAAGCAAAAGGGACGGTGAAGAAACAGAAGAAAACGGGAGAGCTCGGGAAGAGGGGTCGGGAGAGCGAGCTCGGATGAGGTTCGAGGGAGAGGGAGAGGGAGAGGACGCTCGGAGATGAGCGTGGCCGGCGAACTCGCGCGTGGAGAGGAGGGGAGAGGAAGTGCTCGGAGGAGGCGTGAGGAGAGAGGGTTCGGCGAGGGTTCGGTTGAGAGAGGATCGAAGAAGACGATGCAGAACAAATGAGATGTAAACCCTAGGAATTTGGGTATAAAAGGGCGGGCCGGAGACGATCGGGCCTCACACAAGGAACGGGCCTCAAGGCCCACGCGAGGGGAACACGTGTCGGCCTGGCCTGGCTGGGCCTGCGGGTCTGGTTGGGTCAGTCCGGTCCAACTCCTTCTTCTTCTTTTTTTTAAACCTTTTTGCTTAATTAAATAAAACTGATTCAAAATTCAATTTCAATTTTTTTTTGAACGAAGAAGAGATTAAACCCAAAAACACCCTCGACGTTCCGATCGAACGAAAACTTAAAACTTAAACCGATTGAACGGTCTTCACAGTCGTCGTCACATGTCCTTGTCTCTTAATCGTGCTTACCCGATCTCAGCGTCATCGTCAGGAAAAGAGGGCCCTCGTCCGTCGCTATTTGCCCTCTCAACTCGATTGTGTCCCTAGTCAAGACAACCACCCTATGATGTATTTAGCTCCTTGCCATCGTGTTATTGTGCGTATATCCAATTGTTAATTCTATTCATTTTTTTATAAGCAAGCTGATTCTACTTTACAGTTTATTGTATACCTCGGTTTATTTTCAGTCAAACATGTCAGATCACTTGTCTTGTTTCAAGTGGGAGATATCAGCCTTTATCTTATTTTGTATCGGATTTATCCCTGAATTATAATGTTGTTTCTATTTTCGGAACTATTGAATGAAACATAAACTTTCCTAAAAAGAATTACACATTTCTTCAAAGAGTTTGACTTCGTTTTTTTAAAGTATGAGTTGTATCATTAATGCTAATTAAAAAATACACGTGGCGGACAGAAAACCCTTAAAACTGAATATATCCGAGCCTTTCGTAGGTTACCCAGCGTTCTGAACTCGTATTACATTCTTGTTTACATATTTCTTCCAAGAGTTTGACTTCTTAATTGCATACTCATTTGTACTCTATAGTATTTGTAGCTGTTGTGCCTTGGCATTTAACCACGTAACTCTCGATATACTGTAGAATGCTAGTAGAACTCTACCGTGTATATAACACAACTTATATTTTAATAATATTTATATAGTATCTAGTATTGTAATTAATTTGTTCTTCTCACGACAATATAAGACATATATTTTTTATTATTATTATTATTGTGATCAAGAGTATTTTTCATGAGCCGCCTCTTTAGTCGCTCTCTCTGCAACAATTAGGATTTGGTTTTGTTGGAGGGACAATGGCGACTTCGACGGTGACTTCGACGGCGTGGCTCTCCAGTTTATCCGGCGATCCTTCCCTGTGGTGTGAAGAGCCGGAGGAGGACGTGGGGGATGAGGGTACCGAGGTGATTGGTACGGGCGCCGGGGACGCGAGCGTGGAGCCGGTGAAGGTGGTCGGGGATTTGCAGGACGATGACGGATATAAGCCGGACGAGAGAGGGACGGCGATGGGTGATCTGCCTGGGCTGGTCTCGTCGGTGAGGGTGATCGGGACAGGAGAGAAGGAGGCGTCCGGCAAGGAGTCGGGGCCGATGTTGTCGCGGGGGTCTTCGCCGGTACGTTTCTCGGCAACGAGGAGCAATGGAGGCCCGCTGCTGGGTGGGGGCTGGTCGCATACGGCGGCGGCTCGGATTCGCCGGACGCCAGCGCGAGGACCACGGCCTCGGACTACGAGGGGCGCAGGGGGAGGTCCGACGAGAGTGGCTGAGTCGGAGTCGAGGGACTCGATGGGACAGGCACCGCGGGCGGCGGCTTTGGGGCTGGTGGTGGAGATCTCGTCGGCGGCGGCGGTAACTTGGCGAAGAAGCCAGGGCAAGGGAGTACTGAAAGAGAACCCTAACCCTAATGGGCCGACTATGGGCCGTGGGGATGGGATGTGTGCAGACCGCCTCGTTAAAAATGTTTAATTGATTAAATTTAATCGTTCAGAGCTTCGAGGTTGAAAAGGAGCAGGTCGTTTGTTAGTAACGTCGTGGTGGGAAGTTGGATCGAAGTTTGAAGAGTTTTTGCAAAAAAAGATATAAAAAACAAGAATTTCAAAAAAAACAGTTGAACCGGGCAGACCCGCCCAGACCCGCAGACCCGGCCCGAGCAGGCCGACCTGGCCAGTCTTCACCTTGGGCTGTGCGGCCCACCTTCGCCAAGCCCATGTGCCAGGCCGGCTTAGAGGCCCATGCCCGTTAAGGGCTTCGAGTATAAGACGGAGGAGTGGGTCAGAAACCCTAAATCCCACTCCGTCTCTTCTCCAGCTCACCGAACACCCCCCCTCTCTCCCTCAATCTCTCCTCCACTCCGTCCAAACCTAACCGCCGCCCTCTCGCCTCTCTTCTCCGACCCTCTACCCCTCTCCTCACCGTTCAACCGAACCCCGCCGTCCTTTTTTCCTTCTCACTCGTCCGCTCGAGCTCGCCGGCACCGCCCAAGCGTGCCTGGGACACGAATTTTGTCCCCGAGCCCTCTCGCCTTCTCCGTCAGCCGAGCTGTCGCCGACGCCCCTCACCGAGCTCTCTCGCTCCTCTTCCCCTTTTTTTACTACTTCACCGCGTGTAAGCCGAGCCCAATCGTCGGGCTTGTGCAGATCTGAGACGGGCGAGAGACAGCCGTGCTCAGCCCTTCCGTCGCCGTCCCTTTCTCCTACGGTGAGTTCTCGACCGTGGGACCTCGACCGGCAACGGCGCCGCCGATGGCCGGTCGGAGGTCAACCGAGTTCTCCTCCTTTTTCCTTTTATTCTCGTCCCGAGCTTCTTGTGGATCTGGGTTAATTCGAAACCTGTTTTGGATCTGGATTGAGTGAAACAACGGTTTTTAAAATGAAAAGGATGAAAAAGGAGTTAGATTTAGTTCGGGGTTAAGACGGTTTTGGAACAAATCTGGACTTGAATCAAAGAGTGTTGAAACAAACAGAAAAAGGAGTTAATAGTATTTCAGACTTAAATCAATAAGAGGCTAAATCAGGTTGGTTTTAAAATGTTTTCGAACGGTGCCTCGAAAACATACGTCGGGGCTCGTGCTTCGAAACTTGTGCCTCGGGATCCGGGCAATGGGATCCGTGTCTCGGAAAACGTGCACCGGGTTTTGTGTTCGGGGTTCGGGTACTCGAGCCCGACTAGCCGTTTAACCCGCTTTTGGCTCGTTCGAGTTAAAGACCAAATTGTTGTTATATAGCCTGTATCGGTTCTGAGTACAAGTTTGAACTGTTAAAAACCAGATTGGACTTCGCCCGAGAGCTTGGACTTCGCCTGAGAAGACGAAGACCAATCCGGAACCCGTGTGAAGAACGGAGTAGGAGTTATTTGACTTTCAGCAGAGTATTTAGAGGAAGACCACAAGGTAGGGAAAGTCCTAACTTCTCGAGTATTTCAATACTAGTATGCCTATTAGGTTAATAAAATCGGAAAGGTCCTAGACTTTCTTATAGGATGCAAACTATTAGAATAAATGCCCTCCATTTACTAATAAACGAACGTGTCTAGTAAGCATGCTTAGGATGTGAATCACCAGTGTAACTTGCTTCGATACTTGGGATTTGATAACTAGTAAAGAGGCCTTGATGAGCCCTCGGATTAGTTGTTGTGTTAGGTTCACATGCTTGGTTGCCTAGTTTGGATGAGTTAAGAGTCTAACACAACTAGATAAACCGACTGATCAAATATGAATGTGTGATTGCTTAATTGTGTATTTGATTGAACGCTTGAATGCTTAATTGTGTATTTGATTGAACGCTTGAATGCTTGATTGCTTAATTGTGTATTTGATTGGACGCTTGATTGCTTAATTGTGTATTTGATTGAACGCTTGAATGCTTGTATGACTTAATGATTGATTGGGGAATCGAGTATGACTGGTTGTGCCAAGCGGTACGATCAGGTGATCGATAAACCGATGGATCGTGGTTGGTAAGTAAATGGTAAGTGTAAGATTATGATTGATTCTTGTGGTGTGTTGTGATGGAATTATGATTCGTTAAGCATCGGTTGTTCCTTGATTGTTTGAGAGTGTTACCCACTTGTGAGTCCTTAAGCTAGCTTTTATATCGGTATGGCACCCACGCTGCGGGTGGGGTAGTGTCATAGGGTACCCACACCAAAGAGAACGTCGGTGTGGGGTAGTACCTAATCCGATAATTTAGTATCTGATATGGTACCTACACCGAAGGAAGCGCTGGTGTGGGGTAGTATCATAGTCGGTATCGGTATGCCACCCACGCTGCGGGTGGGGTAGTGTCATAGGGTACCCACACCAAAGAGAACGCCAGTGTGGGGTAGTACCTAAGCCAATAATTTGGTATCCGATATGGTACCTACACCGAAGGAAGCGCCGATGTGGGGTAGTATCATAGTCGGTATGCGGTATGGTACCTACACCGAAGGAAGTGTCGGTGTGGGGTAGTATCATAACCGGCGGATTGGACCCTGCGAGACATAGATTATTGGACCCTACGAGGTATTTAGACGGTTTACTCTACGGGGATGATTACTGATTATTTCACCCAAGTGTATGCGTCCTACGGGAGCTATACCTTGGTTCCAGATGACATATGGTCCTTTGGAGACGTTTCCGAGAATCCCGACGATATGCGACCTCAAGGGTTGTTACCGGTAGCCCGACGTTATGCGTCTCCTCTAGACCGAGGGAAAATCCGACATGACACAATGAGTATTGTGGATCGGAGGGTGGCGACTTCATGTCCCACGGCATTAATCTGAACATCCTATCCTTTATTGGCTATTTAAGAAACGCATTTATAACGTTATTTTCTTATGATTATTGTTGAATCTTCATGATGGCTAAACACTCGTTTTACCCCTACTTTTCAACGTATTCGTAATTATTTGTATTTGAGATCCGCACTGAAATTGTGGAGACCTAATTGTTAAACTAAAAAGGGTGACCTGGTTATTGATTTTCCCTACTGAGCGTAAGCTCACCCCTATCTATTTATGACCATTTTAAAGGTTTGCAAGATGACTAGTGGACTCGAGGCTCGGGAGCTTCTAGGGTCCGGGTGCTTAGAGATGTTGGTCTTTGTTTTGTAGTCTTGAACCTTTGTTAAAGAACTATTATGACTTTTGTAAACCCTTTTGCTGTAGGCTTACTTATAAGTGTGATTTGGAGACTTTTTACTGTATTAAAGCCGAATGCTTAATTGATTTTAGGGAAAATTTCAATTTAATACCCTTGCAAACTTTTATTTTCAATATAACACCCTAGCTTGTTTTTTTTGCAATTTAACACCCTGACAAACTTTTATTTTCAATTTCATACCTATCCGTCAAATGTTGGACGGAAAGAGCTCCATGTGCGAATCACGTGTGCTTTTACTAATTTTAGTTCCGAAACTACCCCTTATGACTGTTACACTTGGTTGACCGTATATAGGTGAAGAAACACACGAGTTAGAGTTCCAAATCTGAGAAGGTGAAGTTCGTGTGGAGATTTGAGCTTGGGGGAGAAGAAATCGAAGGTTTGGGGCGAATATTTGACGAAATCGAGAGGTTGGGGGGAATATTTTCCGAAATCGAGAGGTTTTGGGGTGAAGGTCGACTGGAGGTTCGTGGTCTCCGACCTTCAGTTCTCCAGTCGTCGGCTTCTTCTTCAGGCGAGGGCTTCTTCTACAGGCGTCGGCTTCTTCTTCAGGCGAGGACTTTGTTGCTTCCGGCGTCGGCTTCTTCTTCAGTTCTGCAGTCGTCGAACTTCTCGCCGGACTTCTGCTTCAGTCGCCGGTCTTCTTCTTCAGGCGCGGGCTTCACCTTCGTGCTAGGGCTTGGTCTCCGGCTCTGAAGGTTCAGGTGTGTCGGTGTCTAACTGAGAGAGTGAGGAGTCAAAAGGTCAATAAGTAAAGTCAGGGGTAGTCTTGACTTTTCAGTATCAATCTAACGCCGTTTGTGTATCATTTGACGGATAGGTATGAAATTGAAAATAAAAGTTTGCCAGGGTGTTAAATTGCAAAAAAAACAAGCTAGGGTGTTATATTGAAAATAAAAGTTTGTTAGGGTATTAAATTGAAATTTTCCCTTGATTTTATGCCCTTTATTATTACAACTACTTTCTCTTAAGTTACGTCTCGAGTCCGGTCAAGAACCGGATTTGGGGCGTGACAGGATGGGCTGCACGAATGGGCTCATGCAGGATGCGAGTGGATCACACGCAGCAGCGGCGGGGGGCTACAAGCACCCTCGCCTACAGGAATGAGTCTGAGGTGGCCCGGGGAGGGGTGGGTCGACTTTGACCCCTTCCCGACGGATAGATGGCGACGGTTCCATCTTCAGTCGATAACTGTCTCCCCTACCAGTCTGGAGTCAGCAAACCCGCGTTCAGGAGCCCTACCATTATCAGTCCAGGGAGGACGACGCACGTTGACACACCGGGGGAGATGTAGGTCCACCAGTATTCAATTCAACTTGGTTGGCTCGCCTCGTCCCATTTGGAAGAAGCATGCTGAATCGGTGTCCTTAGACGCTACCGCAGATATCCCCTTCGTCCGCCCCCAATTACCAAAGCCGAATTTATTGCTTTGCTTTTCATTCCTGTTTGTTAGTTGAATTTACTTTTGTAGGTGGTGTACATTTATGGACCTACCAAACTATCTCCTTTTATAATACTATTGCAATTGTTATTCTCAAAAAAAAAAATAGATGAGTATTTTACTCTAACTTCGACTCAGGTGGCTCAAAGTACACCAAATTAGGTGAGAGTTGTTATACAGTCCTGTTTGGACACATGATTTTTTGACAGCGCCACTACTATTAGAATCGTGTCCAACAAGAACAGTCACACATCCCTAACATTTTCCACCTGCGTAGAAAACAGATTTGAGTGGAAGTTCTTCTTGTTAAGTATAAGACAACCGAAGAAGATTTGTGACATCTCAGTAGATTCTAAGAAGTTTCGTGACATCTCGGTAGATTGTAGTAGGATTGTAGGAGTGATTGTTGGTATTTTGGACGTTATATCATCGTTTCGTCAGTATGACTTCAAATTTACTCCTAAATTAATAACCGGAGATTTTGAGATAGCCAACATGATGGCTGGTCCAGATCACCCATTCCGCTTGATACGAGAAGCTTTTCTCTTTGTAAAGTCATTCTAGTTCCGGTCGAGTTTTGCTATCATAAATTTCCTTACAAATAAACGGATTTTCAATGTGCAACCGGGATTGGTTTTGGATTCCGTTTTAACAAGTCTAAATTTAATTCTTCAATAAAAAAGTTTGACCTGATAATTAAAGTCTCGTCTCATTTGCAGTCCTTTTTGTTTTGTTGGGTATTCAGCCTTGACAATTAATCACACATTTCTGGCAAGAGATTGACTTCTAATTACATACTCATCTCATTTGTCGTCTATAGTATTGGTAGAAATTGTGCCTTGCATTTAAGCACATAATTCTCGGAAATTCCACGCTATCTGAGAATGCTAATTAGAGCACGACTATGCATTAATAAGTAACCAACAAAATGCACCACCACTACTGAGTAATAGACAATTCAATAACTAAGTTTAAATATTAAAGCAAAGAGCATCCATAAATAAATATCTCAATTCTCAAACCTAAAAAAAAAGTAAATACTGGAGAAGAGCACCCTACTTAGCACCGGAATCCGGCAAAGAACCCATATAAGGAGGAGGCAGCATCCCAGTCTGCTCATGAACCGTCGAGAACAATGGCGGCAACATCTTATAAACCCCAGCCACCTCCTTCATCGCCCCATTCACACTCCCGGCCTTGTCACCGTCATTGCCATTCCCGTTAGTCCAAATGCTGATCTTGGGCTGGAGGCCGCGGACAGCTTCCCCGTTGATCCTAGCAATATCTTGGAACATCCCGCGCTCGATCATAAGGTAATCCCTGAGGGCACCGTAGTTTCCCCCCAATGCCCCAAGAAGGGTTCGCAGGTAAGTGCCCTGTGCCTGCGCCAGAGCAACCAGTCCTTCAGCTTCTTTCTTCTTGGCGTACAGCTCTCCTTCCACCGCTTGCTGCCGCGCGTAGAGTGACGCGTCTGCCACAGCTTTCTGCGCCGCGGCCTCCTTCTCCTTCTGATACAGGATTGCTTCCGCTGCTTTCTGTTTCTTGTATAGCTCCCAATTGGCTTCTTGTACCTACATCAAAATATGTACTCAAATTTTACATTGCACATCTTATTTTTCAAAGTGAAACTCTAACATGACATACATCTTATATATAAACAGTTTGAGTTAATAAGTAATTTAGAAATCAAAGAAGCATATATGCATATGCTTCTTTGTGTAGCGAAGTGTACCTTTGTCTCATACTCGACGCTGGCTTTACTGAGAAACTCAGCCTTGAGCTTTTCAATCCTTGTCAAGGCGTTCATCGTCTCCACCTCCTTTTGCAGCTCCGCCTCCCTCAGCGCCACCGCTTTGGTGGCCTCCACCTCAGCCACCTGCGCCTGCTTGGCCCACCCGGCCTTCTTCTTGCTCAGCTCAGCGTTGGCCTCCGCAACCTCGGCCTCCCTCAAGTTCTCGAAAATCTTGACCTCTGTTCTCACCCGCACCTCCTCCTTCTTGCCCTCCCCCTGCCTCTGAGTGGCCACTATCTTCGTCTCCGCGTCTATCTTGGCCGCGTTCTGCAGCGTCTGGCCGTCCCTGAGCTTGGCCCCGATCTCCCCCTTCATCTTGGCCTCGGAGACGTCGATCCTGGCCTGATTGGCAGCCTCCATCTGGGTCTTTTGACCCAGGTACGAGAAGTACTCGTGGCCGGGAACATCCACGAGCTGCTTGACGTTGGCGTTGTAGATCCAAAGGCCGAACTGGTTGAGCTCCAGCTGGACTTTCCCGAAGACCTCCTGCTTGAACTCTTTGGTGCCGCGGAAGATCTCTTCCATGGTCATGGAGGCGGCGAGGACGCGTGTCTCGCCCTCGATGATGCCCTGCACCAGCTCATTAACGTGGCGGGAGAGCTTGTCGTGCGGCGAGATCAGCTTGGCGTACTTGAAGAGGCTCGCCTCGTCGTCCAGCCGCGGCCCGATGGTGAACACCGCCGGCAGGATGAAGGGGAGCTTCTCGGCGCTCATGGCTTGCACCTCGAACGTGTAGTTCACCGGAGACACGTCGAATTTGGCCGACGACTGCCCGGGGAGAACCCATGCTTTCTTCGCGAGCTTGATGTCCGGAATGCCTACTCCGGTGATCACCAGGAACTCCGATGGACTCGCTACCTTGTACATATCGATGCACAAACTGCTTAATCTCAAAGAGGAAGAGTCTGTTTCGATTCGCGTATATTGAGTTCCTATGTGTATATATATATGCACAACTAGGAAGTCCTTGTTTCTCTCGGACTAGTATACAAATACAACCAGTTACCTATCTAATGTGTGACTAATAAAAATTAACTACAAGTATATTAAATCGTCCTTAATTAGTTATATTTCGCCGTCTTAACTTTTTTCCAATCCCTCTTCTTATAGAATTAAGATTACTTAAGCTTCCTTAGTATACAAGGATTGAGTTAAGTGAAGTTATTTTATGTTTCCTAATACTTGTTGGTTTTGGAAGTTTGACTATTGTTTTGTATGTAATATATTTTCCGACCGCCTGCTTCCAACCCTTCCAATAGCTCTTCGTTCACAGCCGCCCTCTCTCCAGGCCATCGCTGCCCAGCCGTGTTCTGGCCTCCATCGACGTGTTCCGCATCCGAACGCCTGCATCTGGGCTCCCACCGCCGCCACAGACGCCTCCTCGACACCGTCCTCGCCCATTTCCGATCACCCGATGTCAGATCTGCCTACTCCCTGTCTCCACGATTCGTAAATGGTCAACCCCGACCAGATCCGCCCACATGCAGAGGTCCCTCGTGATCTCGGGGCCTCCGCCCAACACCGTGAACGCCGCGCCGTCGACCTCCCGCCGCTGCTCGGCCCGGTTCCTGCCTCCCCTCGAATGATGCCGCATCCGATAGATCTGAAGGACAAGTCGGGCTCGTCCTTGCCTATCGTGACGCCCCTAGTTGTCGGCGATGCTACTGACCCACCGGAGCCTCTCCCGTCTTACACAGGACTGTCATCCACGGCGAGGGAGATCCACCGGGATATGATCACTCTTCCCCAGCCAATCCTGTCCTCGGAGGTAACTCGCCGCCCTCCCCGGCAGAACGGGTGCAGACTGCTAGCCCAACCTGACCGAGTGCTAGCCGGCCATCGGGGTCGTCTTCTGAGGCCCAGGTCAGCCGTATATCCCCGATCCCGGACTAGGAGGATGAGGATGACGAACTGGTGGTGTCGGACGATGGGGTCCCACTCTTTACGTCAGGATCGTATGAGTTCTCCCTTGCAGCGAGGGTCGCAGGGGACCGATCACACAACCAGCACATCGTCTGCGGGATGATGCTGCGGAAATGGAAGGTTACAGGGATTCGGGTGGAGTTCCTGTCTCCTGACGTCACGGGCTATCATTTCCCGTCAACTAAGGTCATGGAAGACATCCGCCATAGGGGTCCCTGGAGCTTTAAGGGATATCCCCTCCTCTTTGAACCGCTTCGACAATTCGATCGGGCGGAAGATATCAGTTTCAATCATGTGGAACTCGGGGTCCGGGCATTGAATATCCCGGGAGGAGCCATAAATTCTTACATCCGGGGTCTCGTTGCGGGCAGTATAGGCACGCAAATCCTGTCGGCCCCAATCTCGAAGGTCCGGCGGGAGGATATGCATCTCTGGCTGCGGGTCAGTATGGAGCTGTCTCGACCACTACGGCGCAGGACCCAACTCCGTTTCCCAGGTACTGACTGCTCTGTTGTGATTGATTTACAATACGAGCGAGTGGTGGATTTTTGTCGCAGGTGCGACATGCTGACACACAGTCTACCGAGCTGCCAGACCCTACTGCCGGGGATTGGCCGGGAGGAGATCCGATATGATAGGTCTATTCTGGTCCCAAGGGACCTGGATGTGGATCGGTTGCTACAAACGGTCTGGGAGGCACCCCCCCCCCCAGCATCACACCCGGCGATCACGCACCTCCTGAGTGATTTAACCCTGAACTCTATGGTCCGTTCTAGGGAAATTACCATGGGTGCCGAATCGTCCAATGCAGGTACTCCGAAGCCTGACTAACTGGCTAAGGTTAACCGAGAAAGGTTGACCACTATTTTGCAGGGGGGGTGGCCATGGAGCATGCAACCCGCCACCCAAGTCCACAAAGCCTGACTACCTGGCTAACATCCACCCTGCTGCTGAATCTGTGATCCGAGCTGCCCCCGGATACAATGCGATGATGAGGAAGACAAAGGAGCCAGCCCCTGGATCCAATGTGATGATAAGGAAGACATAGGATACAGATCCACGGGGATACCCGGCGGACCCCCAGGGGAGTCTAGGGAAAGGTGGACCCAACAGAGGCAAAGGCAAGATGACCACTCTGAAAACCAGAAGTGGGTCGATGTATGCACGCCCACCGGAGACAAAGAAGCAGAGGGGAGACCCGACTACCCAGTAGTAGCCCTGGGAACTGCTTTTTCAGGGGGAGGATCGAGCAGACGGAGCGGAGGTGCAGAGGCCTCCGATGGAGGAATGATCTGCCCCAGTAGGGGTGGGTGGAGTCGGCCCCAGACTATACCTACAGACCCGGGACAGCCACTGCTGGGAGGTCCCGGGCAGCCTGTAGTATCAACACCAGTTATTTCTGTTTATTGCTACTATTTCTATTCTTGTTGGGACTCTTTACTTTATGTTGTTTTTGGAACTTGGTTTATTTTCTCCCGTTATGTTGAAACGACGGTAGGGAGTTGTCTTGAGTTGTTTCCCACGAGTTCAAGTGGGCTAATATTACGGGTCCATGAGCGCCAGGCTTGCTACGGTCGGCCCGGACAAATATCTGGAACCCGAGGCGGTCACGCCTCATCCTGTTTGATTGCCTTTTGGCATTAATGAAATCTCCGCTTACCCGTTTCAAAAAAAATTGATAATTTATTTTTAAACTTGTGGTTGATGTATCCATTATTGTTCGTCTCTTTTCTCATCTAAGAATTACGGATGTCGACACTGACTTAAAGCAAACAAGCGGCGGTGAGGTACGGGACGGTGATAGTTATGGATGGTAGCTCTTCTCTTACGTCCTCTCTTCCGACTTTACACGACATGGCCTCTCTTCCTCGCTCTATGTCTCCACCTTGGGCAGGAGTCGCAGTGACGAAGGAGACAAGTTGGTGTTCTCCGCCCTAGCAGCGGTAGGACAACCCCCTTCTCTGATTTAATGGGCGGGAAGCGGGAGGCGGTCGGCTGCGTCAGGGCGCTTTTCTGGACATACATGGGTATCGGGTATCGTTCAACGAACGTCGACGATAGGACCAAGACCCCAACAATCCAGATAGACACGACCTTTGTCCTCTTTGTCGGACTCCTCTTCTCGGATTCCTCTCCATTCCTCACCAGACTCGCATTAGCAGATAGGGGATCTCGGAGAGCACCGGGGCTTTAGTCATGGTTGGGGCTCAATGGGGGATGAGGTGTTGGAGGAAGCGGGCACAAAACTAATGGCAGGCGGAGGGGATGGCTTCCGTAGTTCCAATTGGGACGGAGCGGGTGCAGCAGGGATCTTTACCTGGTGGAGTCGCGACAGGCAGAGGAAGCCGGAATGGAGACGGTTGGAAAAGAGACGGCCGCAACAGGGACTACTCCTACCTGGAGACGCTTGTACTCGGATAGTTCCCCTATGTATTTTGAACCAACAAGGAATCCCATGGGGAACTATGGGCCAGGACGGGTTGGGCCTATTGTTGAAGAGAAAAGAAAGGTCCTGATGGACTTGAATGATGAGACGATTCGTGGTGGGTCGGGTCGTGGGACACAACAAGTGCAGGACCAGAACAAGGTGAGCCATAGCCGGGGCAATGTGGGTATAGAGCCTTTCCCCGTCCAAGAATCGGGTCAAGGTAATCCAAGGCCAGAAAGGACGCCATTAAATCCTTATGGCTAAGGAAGGAACCTGGTCAGGTGGGAGAATTTTGGACATCCGTACATGGGAGAGTTGGGCTCACGTTTTGGGGGCCTCAATATCAAGGAGATAGTGCTACCTCCATTAGTGATATATGGGAATGGCCCCAACTTCGCTTATGCCTTAATAACTAAGGTAATGTCCACGAAGACATTCTTCTGGTAGACTAGCTTTGCAGTCTCTGTGGAAGTCCATCTCCTAGAGGATAGGGCGGTGGGGGTTTTCATTCGGACAACACGGGAGAGGGAAAGAGTTATAGCCGGGAACCTTGGGCGTTCAAAAGGTCTCATGTGCTCTTCGAGGAGCTGAGGCCCCATAGGAGGCCCCCAATCATGGTGTTTACCCACTTCTCGATTCGGGATCGAGTCTCTAAGTTTCCGGTATGGATTGGAATAGAGGCGTCAATTTTAGGCTAGGAAGTGCCCTTGGGGTCTTCCTGACGATTGACGATGACGCGGATGACATATATTGGGGAGACTTTGTTGAGCGAGTTTCTCGCGATCTCATTGCCTATTCTGTAACTGAAACAAGTCATGTGATCTCGGCTTTGATTGTATAATCAGAGGCTAAATTGATCTCGAAGCCGAAGACAACGCCTCAATTGGCTGCGATCACGTTTCAGACGCAAAAAGGGTCACAATCCTTAGTGGATGGCCCTGTGGTGAATGGACCTAATCTAGGTGTTGCAGATGGGCCTGATCAAGAGGAGCACATTAAAAAATTTAATTTACAGTCGAATTCTCAACCGACTGTGATTAAAGAGCAGGTGTTAAAAGAGCTTCAAGGCCTAGTGGACACAGTGGAAGCGGGCTTGGATCAACCGAAGGCCCAACTCGAACCCATAATGGTTGGGCATACGTTGAGATCTAATTCAGGTGATGATCGTGTGGATGAGCCTGCACAAGTAGGGGTGGAACTCACACATCCTAATCCATGCTTGGTTGTTAGAGGACAAGTTGGGGATTGTAGGGATAGTACTTGGAAGGACATCCTCCTCAATCCCCCAAAACCTGTCGTGACGAAAACCAAAGTGATCAAGGAGGGAAGCAAGGATGTACCTACACTATTCAAACCCGAACTACAACTCATAGCTAACAAGAACGGCTAGCAGCACAACGTAGAAAAGAGATTTGAAGACAGTTTATTACCACTGGGAATTGGCGGCTGAGTGAACTGTCCCTTGAATCTTTTTCCAAAGGTGTGTTAGGGTTTCTGTTTTGAGATTGATGTGTTTTGTTGATTTTCGTAGGAAGAGCGTTTAGGTTTCAGGACGACCTTCCTTCGGATGATCCGTCCTCGTCCTTGTAATTTATCTCAAATTTCAAAGATTAATAAATTTATTGCTTATCAAAAAAAATTTATAATTAAGATAAGTTTAATACTCGAAACTTCCTAATAGTGATTGTTTGGTAATCAAAACATCTAAGCTTTCCTAATAATGATTGATTGGCAATCAAGACATGCACTTCACTTGTATTAATTACTTCGGTATCAAGCACCTCAACACCCTCCCTCAAGTTGGAGCATGAAGATTTAAAAATGCCCAACTTGACAAGAAAAATAATTGAACTCTTTTGTGACAGCCAATCCTTCATATGAGGATCTGGCTCCAGCTCCATCTTTAATTTTGGCTCATAATTGTGGCATTAACTCTTGACTCATGGCTATTGGTTCTTGTTACGGCTTCGGCTATAGCTCTAGCTCCGACTACACCTCCGGCTTACCCTCCCTCAAGTTGGAGCATTTAAAAAATGCTCAACTTAAAGAATAGAAAAAAATGATCTATCAATCCCTCATGTCAGGATTTGGTTCCAACCTCGTCTCTAGGTTTGGCTCATGACTCTGGAAATAGCTCTAACTCATGGCTCTGGCTCATGACTCATGGTTCTAGCTATGACTCTTGGCTATGCCTCTATCTCTAACTATAACCAGACTTTGATACCATGTAGAATTCTAAAATAACATTGATTCATGTTGTTTTATTACAATGAGAATACCTATTTATATAGAGATTAACTATTCCTAATTAAAATAAGTCTAATACTCGAAACTTCCAAATAATGATTGTTTGATAATCAAGATACCTAAGCTTTCTTAATAATAGGTATCAAATATTTCAACATTTTTACTTCCATTTTCAATCTTTAGAAAATTGATTCATAATATTACTTGTTTTTTTTATAGAAGAACAGATACTATTATTACTGGAATAAAAAGTAGGATGATTAGCACATAACTGTACTCATCTTACAATGTAGAAACCAACTAAAGAACGTAAAACAATAACAGAAATATAAATTTTGCTCAAAGCATAGGGGCAGTTGAAGGGGATATCTGTGGTAGCATCCTGAGATACTGATACAGCATACGTCAACCAAAAGGCACTGGGCGAGCAAACCGAGTGAACGGGGAATACTGATGGACCGCCATCTCCCCCGGTGAGTCAGCGTGTGTCGTCCTCCCTTGACTGATAATTTTAGGGCTCCTGAACGCGGGATTGCTGACACCGGACTGGTAGGGGAGACAGATGTCGACTGTAGATGGTACCCTCGCCATCTATCAGCCAGGAAGGGGTTACAGTCGACCACCCCTTTCCTGGGCCTCCTCAGATTCATTCCTGGAGGCAGGGGTGCTTGCGCCCCCCCCCCCCCCCCCCCCCCCCCCCGCTGCTACGTGTGAACCTCCATCTGATGCCGCCGATCCGCAACCTTTGTCGCCTTCGACTCGAGCCTGTCCAGACCCGACCCATCCGGGTCCCGGTCCACCCGACACAGCCCAAGCAGTTCCACCTGCCCCGTAACCCAGGCCCCGACCCGTACCCGGATCCGACCCCATTGGATTACTCGTTCCAGCTCTTATGAACCGTTGCCCGGAGACCCGATCCAGACCCGGCCTGCCAGCACCAGACCCGCTCCCCGGCCCGCGGTCCTCTCAGCCCAGCCCCAACTCGGTTCACTATTGCCCGCTTTGCGTGCCTCAGCCATCAGCCCGCGTCCTCGGCCCAGGCCCATCGAGCCCATCTGCTCCGGCTCCGAAACTCTAGATGCAGGTTCTTCCCCCGGCCTTCGTTTCCATTTCGGCGGCATCTTCATCTTCTCCGGTTGCCTCGCCTCCTTCTCCGGCTGCCTCTTTGATACAGAAGAGAACACCCCCACTACGTGACCCTCCTCCCTTTGGTCCACACCCATCTCATCCCACATCACCGGGTTCGTCACCCACGCGAAGACCGGTGAGGATGGCGGCGATATCGTCGGCCACACTCCCCTCTTGCCGTGACTTCCCACTCGAGATCGTGGGTCATGTGTAGGCGTCGTCCTCAATACACCTCTTCGATATTCCGGCAGACGAAACTGCGGGAATCGACTGTTCCGTCCTCTCACCGAACTTCGATGGTACGTCTGTGGTCCTGTATCATCGTCGCTCGAACTATGGATGATGACGGAGTCGTTGATATCGATCCTTGTTGTTGCCTCCATAAGATCACAAATCCCTAACGTTTCGATCTCAGAGAGAATCGAAACATAGAGCTGCGTTTGTCTATACCATGGATTGGTATGGTGAACACCCATCATCATGAAAGCCAAGGCCATGGCAAGAGCCATGGTCGCCGATCGCCTCTGCCCCATCTAGGGTTTAGGCGCACGAAACGTGCTAAAAAACATATTACTTGTTAATCTTTGTTTTTTGGCGTTCGAACGGTACAAGGAGGACTTCGAGGGTAGGAAGGAAGAGGTCTCCTTTGAACCAAGCACAGAAAAGGCTCTCACTCTTGTTTCGGTCTCTAATCGGTTCAATTGTTTGCATTCGGATAGGAAGTAGGCAAGATTGTCTGTCTGTTTGCTTCCTGCCAGGTTTTGTTTTGTTTTTTTTTTTCATGTGTAACTGTTTTGGTATGAGGAAAAGATCTTTTTCAGATCTTTTTTTGCTTTGCTCTACAAACTTGTAGAATGATTGCTCAATAAATTTTTACCTTATCAAAAAAATGTTCCTTGTTGATCAAATAAATGGTGGAACACTCTTCATTCTTGAAGAATAATTCGTGGTCATTCTTCTAACAAACAAAGCCAAGAAAACATGTACGTATCATCCATACAAGAGAACAAAAGGATGGAAATTGCTGTATAATTAATTCATATGGAAATTCAATAAAAAAAAACACGAAATTGCTATGTAATCAACGTCGGACGAACAAATACATCAGAAATTGCTGTCAGGTTCTGGAATGTCAACTATCTTGGCTGTTCCATTTGGTTACTTACGTCGTCGAATTTGAACCTATTGGTTTGAATATAAATTTATATATAGAATATGGTACTATCAAAGGCTACAACATATTATAAACATATGTTTTTCTGGGAATAACATGTATGGAGGGAAGCTCTTGGAGTCTTGGTTCTGTGATACACATGCCATGATTGATATTTTTGGGCCTTATAATTTTGGTTTGGGAAAGGGAGGCCTGGGTAATGAAGAAGATGAGGAGGCCAAGCCCAACTAGCTTAAGCCCAAGCCCAAGCCCAATTTGTTAAACCCTTACCCTACTGCTCTACTTGATTCGAGTCTCAGTCTTGTTCCATTTGCACGTCGCAGTTCCAGGAAGAAGCCACCGGCGATGAGGAGGGCTCTGCTCAGAAATGCATCGCTCTACAGTCACCATCTTCTCCGCCCCTCTCCTCCTCCTATCGTAAAGATCGCCCCACCTGCACTCCGCCCTCTCCTCTCTTCTAGGTTTTGCTCATCTGACAATGACTCGTCCGGTCTGACCGTGGCCGCTCCTAAACTGGATATTCAAGCCGCCGAAGAAACTCAGAAGCAGGTTGATTTCGAGGTGAAAGATGTCAGTGACAAAGGTAACTACAAATGCTGCTCTGTTTGGCTTCCTGGAATAATCTGTCTTTGGTTTTGTTAGTTTTTCTTTTGGTTTCAAATATTGGCTCACTTCTGTTTAGATTAGACATCTGATTGACCTTCAAACCTGAGATTCAGAGTTTCCTTGGTTTGGTTGTAACTGTGGTTGATTTGTTGATTTTGCTCCTAGAGTTCAGGACGGTGGTGAATAAGTTTTTGGAGGAGTTTTCGCCTTCTGATTCAGAAGAAGTTACTTCTGATGAGTCTGAAGACGACGAGTCAGATGAAGAAGGAGAAGAACCGTCCTCAATTGTGGAAGAGGAAGAGGAAGAAGAAGATTATGAGGAGGAAAATGATAATCCACATAAAGCTCTCTTTGATGCAATTTTGAGCCGGGTTATAGCTGGGAAGCAAGATGATTCTGTGATTGACCAACTCCACGTTAAGAGCATTGAGGCAGCTCATGATATCAGAAAACCCAAAAAGCCCTCGAATAGCGGGGAAGACTCTGACGGTGGATCTTTTGATGAAGATCTGGACGTGATCGAAACTGACAGTGATATTGAGGATTTATATAATGTAAGGGAAATTGTGGAAGAGAGATTCAAAAACAACTACTTAAATGTGGATGATAACAAATGGGATGAACTGATCAAGGAGAAAACCGGGGAAGGGTATTCTGAAGTTATGCAGCGGTGTGCAGATATTTTGGAGGATATGGAGAACTATAATAAGCTCCTCCCAGGTATGCTAGTCCCTTCATTCGCTTTAGTTTGGCCTGTTTCATTACTTAAATAATCTGTACATTTTTTTTCAAGAATATTTGTGATAAAATAAATGTTCTTTCATATTCGTAATTGCTCTATTGCTTAATTTTTGAAACATTGGTATGTTTATTTGTTGTCCATGGATTAGAACTTCTCAAGATGTTTCAAATGATAGTTTTACTGTTTTGCTGATTTCATCCAAGGTTAGGCAGTTGTGGATGCTCCCTTTTAGCTATTTTTCCATAAGCTGTTGCTAGCATAGTGAAGGATATGCCTATTTTCGATGAATTTAGTTGATGTGTTATAAGATGCCTAAGACTCCAATGATGTAGCTTATATGTTTGAAGGATTCTTGTTTACTCCAGGTGGGATTGGATCTAGGATCTGAAATTGAAGGGTCAAATAATGTCTAATATCTAATACATATAGATGATATAATTCTATTTGTATTACTAAATCTAACAAATAATTCATATATATGTGTCTATAACAATAATATGAAATATATTTGCATTACATGGGCTGTGTACAAAGAAACACTGCAACATCAATTCATATTATCAGATAACTAGTAAAACTTCTCTTCAATATGTATTAGACTATTAGGCTACCATTCATGAGTAATTTATTTTTACAAATATCAATTTCTGTTTATAGAGTAGTTATGGCTGCAAAAACTAATATTCATTTGCATGTGGATCCATCGGTTTCCAAGCATAGCCCTATTAATTCTCCAACAATTGATTTAATCCCCGTGGTAAAACTAATCGGTTGTATGCATCAGTTATATCACATTCTTGTGTCAACTAATTTTGATTTCAAATCTTCTATTTAGATTCTATTTTATGAGCGTACTTAGCATTTTTAGCTTTATCTTTTAATAATTTGTTAATTTGCAGATTGGTCTGTAAAAGTTTACCATGTTGAAAACAAAAAATTCCTTCCCTTTGGAATAAGATCAGCATCATATTGAAAAAAATTAGTGGGGTCAAACTCTAAAAGAATAAAAGGTGTATATACCGAAGGGTCAAATGCAAGGGCAGTTTCATTACCTGGATTTGTAGCATGTTTACGTAAGAAGCTTTATTGTTGACAGTTGAAATGTTTTTTTTATCTGAATAAGTTCATACTCGATCTACTATAATCCTTATTATTAAGTGCTTGTGAATTATGGTTGTTGATGATTTTGAAAACCTGTACTTTGTAAATGAAGTAGTTGTGTATTATTCATATACATGCTTTGAGTTGAGTGAAGAATCCATTGCACTGGATGTTCAAAGCTTGTGGTTTGAGAAGTGGTAAATATTTTGTTTGGTCAACAAGCATTAGCTTAGTTGTGAAAACGCTGATTAATGTGAAGTACTTTTTAGCGATTGGCATTGCAGTTGCTAATGCCAATATTTTGTGACATGAAACTGTCATTATTGCATCCTCTTGGGCTACTGCTCCCCGTCTACCCCGTCAAGCATGTCTAGTTGATATTCAAAGTCCTGTGTTTCTTTTTAGAAGGGTATCCTGTCCATTTCTGGGTACTTTTTTTCCTATTGTTAGTTCACAATATCTTCTTTCATGTAGAATATGTGTTTGGCAGCATGGTGCTTTTTATCTTTTAGAAATGTATCAAGTGCCTTTTATGTTTTCTGATTTCAGATGAGATAAAGAAAAAGGTGCGGGACAAGGTTGAAGAGCTCGGAGCAAGATGTGACAGAGGGGAGCTCAAACCGAAAGAAGCCTTTGAGCTATTCAGTAAGTTTGAGGAAGAGATAATCAATGAACATATGGAAAGAACTGAAGCTGAGGGGCCTCCACTATCCGATAAGACTGTTGTACCATACAAGAAAAATGAACCACCCGGTGAAGGGCCAATACTTAGGTGGCAAACTCGGGTTGTCTTTTCTCCTGGTGATAAAACATGGCATCCTAAAAACAGGAAAGTGAAGTTGTCTGTTACGGTCAAAGAGCTTGGGCTTACGAAACATCAATTCCGTCGGTTGAGATCACTTGTAGGGAAACGGTATCATCCAGGGAGAGATGAGCTTACAATAACCAGTGAGAGGTAAGTTTATTAAGATGTCTCCATGCTGTTTACTAGTCCTGCAGATCAATTCATATTATTCTTAATCCTTGGTTGGTTTTGGCTATATTTGATTGCCTCTTATGACTAAATGTTGGATTGAACTATCAAATCTGAACATTATGGCCTTGTAAGTCTTGTATATTTTTCTCTATACACCACTATTCGTCAAATAGTCCTCAAATGCTCACCATCCCGCATATAAGTTAATATAATTATTGTTCTTTGGGTGTTGTTTTGGCTATATTTAATTGCTTCATATGATTAAATATGGGATTGAACTATGATGTTTGATATTTTGATCACATGAATTTTACCCTGGCCATTATCTATCCAAAAGTCCTTGTATGCTTTGCTGGAATTGATAAAGCTTGTGTTTCTTTCTACCTTTTCAAATGTGCTTTTTGTACTATCCACTGTCTAAAATTAAATGTTCAAGATGACTTCTCTTTGGTAAGTTATGCATAAAGTGCCACTAAATCCCGAAGATAAGTTTATTCTAAGTAGGACCCTAATTGTGCAGGATGTTTTATTAATCCTCCCTATTTCAGGTTTGAACATCGGGAGGAAAACAGAAAGGATTGCTTGAGGACTCTGCTGTCTCTCATTGAGGAGGCTGGGAAAGCTGAAAAGCTGGTGGAGGGTGCTCGAGCATCGTATGTCAAAGAGAGGCTCAAGGCTAATCCAGCATTCATGGAGAGGCTAAATGCTAAGATAATGAGATTACAAGGACAAAGGACTGTGCCTGTCTTGACTTCAGCATAGCAATGTTAGCTATAAGCATGACAATTTTTGGCGTTTCCAGTGACTTCTCCAATAAATTAAGTTTCATTAAATTAGGAGCAAAACTGTATTTTGTGGGAAAAGCTTTGTTGCTTCATATCTTTTGGTAATACTAATAGATACTTTCAATGTCATAAGCTTGAGAACAGTGTACTTGTAATTTCCTAGGAAGCTTCATCTGCATTTCTTCCATTATGTTGAATTTACTTTCATGTGTGTACCCTTTACTGAGTATTTATTCTTACACATACACCACACAAATGTAAGTTAACAGCGGGATGTTTACCAGGAAAGCAATGGCAATAAAAGGCCTTGATAAAATAGATACTTGGGACTAAATATAGTTATTAGCTATGTACTATACCTCAATTTGGTTCACTTTTCGTTTCAATTCTTAATCGTGACTTTTCAAAATTTTGTAGATCTTAGCATAAAGATGAGGATTAACGTCATTTCCTATCCCTCACTTTTATTTCATTTGCAAATCCTAACTATGATTGGCCTTTACTTTCATAAACTATGAAAAATTATGCATTTTTAAGTGCATTTTATAGGTTAGGGTACTCAAACAAACGTATCCGCGGAGTCAGACGGATTTCGTCACCTTTATGTTAAGATCTACAAATTTTTGATAGTCATTGTTAAGAATTGAAACGAAATGTGAAATAGAGTAAAGACGTAAAATTAAAATAAAATCCATGGTTATAAACTATATTTATCCCTACTTTTAGTCTACTTTTGGCTGTGAACTCATGTATCATCAAAAGCAGAAGGGACAATATCACTTGATTATACCTACATAGTTGTCATTATGATATAAGTTAACTAAAATCTTTGTTTGGCCGGTATACTAATTTTCCACGGCTATTACTTCAGAGAGAAAATGATCATGTGCTTTGTGATAAGTACGCATTTTATACTTTTTAGAGTGTTTTCACCTTCATTTAGTTCTCGCTTAGTCATGTTTTAATAAAGAATATATCATTTTCCTTTGTTTTGGTTTTTTACTATTTTCCCGCTGGCCAAGCTTTTGTAGGAATTTAGAGTGGAAAGAGCCAAAAACAGGCGAAAATGAAGCGAATAGAGTCAGAGGCCCCATAACTCAGTCTGGTTACTCAGTCGAATACCAACACCGAGTACTAATCAGTACGTACTCTGTCTGCATACTCGTCGGAAACTGGTTCCAAATACTACCCCATACGCGATCGCAATACTTGCCGAATATTGAGCCATAGTTCACAAGGTGCATGATTTAAGCTATTTTTTTGGCACTTTAGAAGGTGGGAGAAAAAAGGGGCAAGTTGTGAGTTGAGTTGGGGCAGCTAGGGTCTAACATTCATGGTAGATATGGATGAGCTTGGCTTCGAAAAAGGGAAGAACGTACTTTTTTGTAGAGATTTATAGTAAGATTCAAGAGAGTTAAGAGCCATTAATCGAAGAAAAGTGTATGAATCTATTTTTTGCCATTTAAAATGTCACTCCCATCATTTCTGGATAATTTAGTATCTCATTTCTTGTATTTATATGTTTATAATTTATTTGACAATCATGTTGTAGACATATATCGCATCCATGTGAGAGTAAACTTCTCGAATCTAAGTTCGCAATAAATAATAATGTTACCTCTGCATTTAATGAAATCATGTTATATCACAAGTTTAAATAGGTAAATTAATTAGGAGTATATCGAGTCGTACTCTATGCGATTATTATTGGTTATAATAGAGGCAAAAGTCGGTCCCCTTATACAAAGGTTTCAGAATTTATGCTTGGTGGTAATTGATCAGAACCACATCTAAGACCCAATCATGTGAGGGTGTAATTAGTTAAGGTTTGGAATATAATTTATTTGTATTTGCCCTTAAATCCCGAAGGTCTTACAAATACAACTTAGACACCAACTTAGTTGGGAAAGTTGTTGCCTCCTAAATTTATCATCATTGTAATATCACAGTCATTTATTATTACGAAATACATTACTATGAACCTATAATCTTGGATGGGTAAATTACAAATGCCAACTCTTGATTTGTTGCGTTTAACTAATACTTATCCCAAACATTTTTTAACTGATACCTACACCGTTGTTAAGTTATATAATTTGTTTGGGGTAGGTATCAGTCAAACGCGACAAGTTAGGGAGAGGGCGTTGATTCTATCGTCTTTTTCAGTAGATGTGGTTATATTGGTGTGTGGGAGTTCTGGTTGGTATATGGCAGACGATCAGAAAGGAAAATCTACATTTATTCTGCAAAGTCTTTTTGTAGCTACAACAACTTCTCTTTTACCGTTTAGCTTGATGAGGGTGGTAGAAATTTAGACTCCTATGTCAATCAATAGCAAGACAATCCTCATCATTTTTGCTTGTTATTTCTGGTTGTGTACTTGCTTATCAAGTAACTGTTTTTATTGTTTCTATCTAAGATTGAGCTTAGTCTCTCCTCTATTCCCTGTACTCTTCTTTCAGTACCTGAAATAATATTCTACTCGCTTATAAAAATAATAGGGTTAATTGTTGAAACTTACCCTTATGTATTGGTCACGAACACTATGCTACCCTCCTTTTCAAAATGATTATTGCGCTACCTTATCTATTGGTCACGCGATTACGTTAGGAAAAATAGACGGTAAAATGCCGTTTTTTTCCATTCCGTTAGTCATATGACCTCAAGTGTCATATAATGGATGGTAAAATGACGTTTTTTCCTTCATTATTTGACTTTTATACATTTTATAAGGAACAACAACGAGGGTGCAATGATAATGTTCCTTATAAAATGTATAAAAGTCAAATAATGAAGGAAAAAACGTCATTTTACCATCCATTATATGACACTTGAGGTCATATGACTAACGGAATGGGAAAAAACGGCATTTTACCGTCTATTTTTCCTAACGTAATCGCGTGACCAATAGATAAGGTAGCGCAATAATCGTTTTGAAAAGGAGGGTAACATAGTGTTCGTGACCAATACATAAGGGTAAGTTTCAACAATTAACCCAAAATAATATTACCAGTCTCTTTAATTTGTTTCTGTTTTACAACAAATTAATACCTAAAATTAACAACAATTCAAAAGGATCATGGATTCAACAAAATAGTTGGAAAATTAAAGCCTTGTAAGTTATCAAATGATAAATGGACACTGAGAAACCCAAACAGGCATCCATAATGTAGGCACATAATAATTTCCTAATTTCATTGCTCAAAATTCTTTTTTTTTTTATCAAACATAATTTCATTCAAGAGATTTTGATGACAGCAAACAAAATTACAACAAAAGCACTGCAAATGTAACATCATGACAATCTGTTTCTAAAGAGAATATTACAACAACTTCTCTACACAAAAAGTGACTATCCATGCTATTTTACAGTTGAACTTTGTGTCACTATGTTAAATTAGATTACATTCAAACTAAGAAAGAAAAAAACAGCGGCACACGTCACATTCAAGCCTCATATCAGCACAGAAAACAAATGCTTCTGCTCCTTGCTATGTTGCGGTCTCCATAACCTCTCAAAAATGATCTGATTGAGAGGTGCTCCGCAGAGTATGTCATGAAAGACACCAAAACTAGGCCTCCCACAACCATCAGACCTAGTCTGTTAAGAATCAATAGTTCCGCATTCATGTAAGCTAAGGTCTCCACGGTAACGGTTAGAGTTTGTTTATTTCCGGTTACAAGTATTTCTTATTCCTAGTTTAGTTTAGTTTAGTTTTTTTAGCTTTTCCTATTTCTATGTTGCTTAGCATTAGTATTTCCTATTTAGTATAGAGTTAATCCTTGTCTAAAAGGATGCTCTCATTGTATTGAAACAGCAAGAATTATCAATTAAACGTTGAATTTAACAGTAATAAACACGATGCATTTATATCAAAGTGTGGGAATTCATAATATAAAGAACCGCCAAAACTATCCATTTATAGTGAGAAAATAAATTCAAATACAAAAACCTCTTTAAAATACAAATTAGATGCAAATACATGATAACTACATGTATACCATAAGATAGTTACAAGTACACCGGATGATAATCACAACAACAACAAAAACAAATTTTACCAAATTCGTAATTACACAGGATGGTAATTGTCATTGTGTGTACTAATTTTGTGATTATCATATGATATACTTGTAAATATCATCTGGTATACATGTAACTATCACGTTTTCGTGTTTGTATTTTAAGGAGTTGTTGTATTTGATCCTCTCCCAAAAGCATTTAAGTCGGTCAGAATAGAAACCTTACCTTGCAAACAGAGCAGTGATGCCAAAAACACAAGGCAAAGATGGGGCAGCAACCGCCATAACTGCCATACCTAACCCATGATACCATGTAGCAATGTCACAAGACAATTGCCTCTGATGACCTGTAATAACAATAATCAAATTTCAGAATAACGAGGGAAACTTAATTTTATCATCAAACAATTATTCCATCGTTAACATACCTTTTCCAGAATCATATTCATAGGATTCCGGAGAAAAGGATCCTACTTGAGCTGCTATTTTTTTACCCCACAGATATATCAAATGGAGATAACCGCCAAATAGAAGGAAGAAGATTGTGATTGTCCACTCATACATCAAAAGCAAACCAGTCCATGGCATCACTTGCCGAGGCACAATTGCTAGAGCAACAGCAAAAGATATGAAAGCAGCCACAAAACAGACTACCACAGATATCCCACCTAAATACACAGGAACCTTGGAAAGTGCAACACTCAGAAACTGTAACATCAAAAGCAAAGAATATTAGTAACAATTTTATTTTCCAAGCCATGGGAAACAGCAGCGGCAGAACTAAGTTAACAGTGGCATTAAGTTTACTACCTGTTGACTTGAACTGATGGCAGGGGAGGAAGAAACACTAGTATATGCAAGTGCACCACCAGCTCTGACTTTGTAATAGATATGTCTAATATGGTCGCATAACGAACTTCTACAAATTGATCCGAAGAACTCTCGTGCCTGATCCAAAAAAGAATATTCTTTATGATCTTACCAGAACGATTATTTGCTGAATACCTGTGATTAACATAATCATGTACTAACCTGAAGAAGAGACGGATAATGACAGAAAAGCAAAGCACAGAAAGGAAGCAGGAAAAGAACTTTGACTAAAAGATCCTCATCTGGATTGCTGCCCCCTCCAGTTCCTGGAAGAGATTCTTGAAGCTCTTTCCTGACATTCTGCATCACCAATAGAAACAAAATAAAAACATATAGTAAAAATGTTGAGTAACTACTGTGAAATCAATAAATTATGCCAGCGCCAAACCTATTTCTTTTCCACATCAGAAAATGCATCCATAGAAAGACAATGAAATAAAAGCATGCTATTATTGAACTGCATAACTAATAGGATTTAGAGACATACCTGCCAGACATCAACAGGTTTAAGGAGCCAAGATGTCCACCAGTCCCAAGGTTTTAGAGGCCCAAGTGTATAGTGAATCACACGAAGTTCACTCTCATCTACCATCCACTGTATGTGTGCATGAACAGATTAGAAAAGGTTCAGATGACCTGTTAATAATTAGAACTTTTCTTATACCAACTTCATGTTTCGGGTCCTAGATTTGGGGAAATCATACACAAGCTTATAAACCCAAAATGTAGAAATCACTAATCATCATACATATTTTTATAGAAATATAGACAATCCAGACCCCTAATTAGATTAAAGAAAGCGCATCTAGAAATATCTTATCAAATTGATCATGTGATCTCAAGATAGTATCAATCTGAATGAGGAGAGCGAAATGAACGCCATGTAGGTTTGGCCTGATAAATTAAGAACTCTGAGGACTACTTGTGTCATGTTTCTACACCAGGCCATTTATCATAGTGAAAAAAGCACAACTCAGGGTCAGATACTGATAATTGTACACTATACTCCACTCATATAATTCATGTGTAGAGAATTAGAAGTGACCAATAATGGCCACTATGTGATGTCACATAATGTAAGAGAATTTATATGCAGTACAAAAAAGTAACAAAAAATATAGAAGACTACATCTATTTTTTAATAAAAAAATACTATACAGTAGAATGATATATACTACGATAAATAGCACTTCGAGCAAACAGTACACCACACATTAGCATAACAGAAACATATTCCTAAGGTTTACATGCTACCTTGTTAGCAAGCATGTAAAGGCCAACGTCTGCATTATAAAGTGTTGAAAGTCGCTCCATATCGGGTTCTGGTCTGGACTTCCGAACCTCTGGGGATGAATCTGGCTCAAAAAGATGAGCGTTTGGAAAGTTACTGTAATATGAATTCAGAAACCCCTGATCGCCTGTTACAGTGGGAAAATGTGAGAAAATATTCCACAACAGTCATCAGAAACTGCTTCAAAACATGTACTTTTTGGATAAATTACTATTGATAGACTCATATTTCTTCCATGAGTTAGAGCAATATAATCTTTTTACAATGAGAAAGATACTTACTCATAAATAAAGAGTGATACAATGAAATATTATCTAAAAATAAATCCTATTTATGGTTATAAGCCAAAGCAACATCATACTTAGACACAGGACATGAAGCGATAAAGAATAACTAGATAAGAGATTAGTTTTTTTTAATTACCTCCAGTGTATGAATGCAAAGTGGTCACTTTGCTCATCATGTCATTGAAGAGTGCTTCAGATGGCTCTACTACCATAACTCCTGAATTGAGTCTCTCAGAATGCTTCAGGTTAGCACAAAATTTCCGACATTGAAAGAGATCGTCAATATTTTTCACCACAATAGTATCAGCATCAAGATATACAACTGCAAAAGACAGGGCCTTTTCAGTTGTGAATATGGATAGCTTAAAAAACACAAAGCAAACAGAAGACGGTGATTGGCCATAAAAGGACAAAAGCTAGAGAATTAAGATTTCAGATTAATCTTAAATCTTGAGAAGGAAAAGATCTAACATCATGAATCTCAAAACTTTCATCATAAGGGATTACAAGAAATTAAACACAAGTCAGATGACCGACTTCAATTTCCTTGCACTAAATCAAGACAGTCTGTGTTCACAGAACAAGTAAGAAGACTAAGAAGTTACTGAAAAAGTGACAATGCACACAATAGTCAAACCTAGACCCCAAGTAAATTACCCATGTTGTATCCCACCACACTCAGGCAGTGTTCCAATAGCTCAAATCCAAAATTAATCTTCCCAAACAAAACACTTTTCTCTAATCCTACTATTTCAACAAATTGGAAGGTAACACCTGCACCAGAGTCATGTAGATTTTAGTCCAAAATTATTGTCCTATTTGGAAATTGATTGTGGGTCTTACATACCAGTCATAACTAAAGGAGACAATATCAAAACAAAGATCTAAGATTGTTTCAGTTTCGCACACCCATATAGCTAGGAAAAGAAACGAAGAAACCTAGTACCTTTCTTGTACTTAGTCATGTTAAATATTTTGAGCTTTGTGTATACGCCCCAGAACCTTGTTGGACGAACTTGATTTGGGTTCGCCAATAAACTAATACTCTCAACTATCCAACCATCGACCTGCATCCAAAATACAAGTAATACAACATAGATAACTGAGCATCATAGCAATTTCTAAATGATAACAAGAGCCAGAGCATCAGCTCCATCTCCAACTGACATCTAAGAGAGTGCAGAAAAATATCAAAATAAGAAACCAAGCAAATTCTCCTAATTGCAGAGTATAAACTTTAAAAAGTAACTAATCCAAATTCACTTACTAGTTACTACACACCAAGTAGTTGTCTTTAAGTTTTGCATCCACCAAGCACAATCAGATTTCCAAAATTCAACTCAATACAATTTTTTTCTTCATCTCCCCCATATATTTTGAGCTACCAAACAGTACATAAATTTATGATTCTCACATGTCTTTATCTGTTAATCGAGTATCTAAAGGTTAAAACTTTCCTTAAAAATGAACTAAAATCTCATTTTCACTTACCTATACACCCTCAACATCTACAATTTCTCGATACTTTCAGTTTTCTCTCAGTCAATAAATAGACACAAATCTTAAGGAGCCCGAAGAAAAAAACGAACCTTGAGCAGCTTTTTAGTGTATTCAGAGACGCCATCGGAGACGAGAACCACCATGTCCTTGTTGGATCCAGAGTCGCGTATCGATTTCCCCAGAACACGAACGCCCAAAAGGAACTCATCCCCGTACAGAAGTGTGACGTAGGCTTCGTCCGTAGACTGCTCAGATCCCAACAAAGATGTGGGTTGGAGCAGCAGGAACAGCCCGATTGGCAACAAAATCCACGGATTTGATAATTTCGTCATAAATCAGAGGTTTCCCGAGAAAACAACTGGGGTTTATTTTCTCGAGAAGATTATTCTGAACCCCAACTAGGAGAAGGGAAGGGAAGACGACCGGAATGGAATTTGAAGGTTCAAACTTTGAATCGGATTTGAATTTTCATGTCCCGAGTTTTTCTTACTCTTCCCACGTGCGTGTCACGTTACCCATATCAGAACAATATCTATCTGCACTTTCACCACTTCGTGGTCTCTTTGAAGCATTTCCTTAGCACTAAATCATTATGATACTGCATTAGCAATAAGTTGATCCACGAGAATGTGGTGCTAATTAGAGATCTCATGATGGCTCATTAAGAGCATCCATAATGGGATTAGTCAACGGTCGAGAGAATCAGTCTGTTTATTCCGTTCGATTAATCCTTAATTCGTCGAATCTTCATAGTACAATCGACTATTAGTCTGACTACAGATCGTCGAGGTATTTTGCTCGACGTAGATATATACACCGAAGGAGTAAAGACGTCGTAAGATCTAAAAATCATTTTTTTTTTCTCAATCATTACAAATCGTAGCTGAACCACCCCAAGATTTTTGAGAATGTGAAAACCTAGACATGTTCAATACATACAAACTAAAAGAAAAAGAGCCAAGTTTGTTTAGCTTTGCTTTATTCAAAATAGAGTTATTATATATGAGCATGATCCTTCAATCCCTTGAATCTATACCTGGAACTCAGCATATGCTACAAATTCAACAAAAATTTACATGTTGAAACACCAGTGCAAAATGTAACTGCAATCCTAAAGAAGACCTGCTACAGGTGAAGTGTTAAAAACAGGCTTCTCTTTGCTAGAAGCAATGTTCCCCCCACCTTGACAAACGCTCTTCCTTCTGGGTTTAGCCTCTCCGAGCATCGTCACCACCACCCTCATCGACGGCCTGTCTCTAGGGAGCTTCGAAGTGCAGAGCATCGCGATCCTAAGGACAAGAAGCATCTCTTCTTGGACATGCTTGCACTCACCAGCTATGCTTGCATCCAATGTTTCCTCTACGGCTTTCTCACTCCTCAGCTTCCTCCTAACCCATTCCACAATGTCTATGGACTCCCCAAACGAAGGGTCTAACGGCATCTTCCCCGTCAGAAGCTCTAGAAGCACCACTCCGAAACTGTATATATCGCTCTTCTCATCAACCTTCAAAGTGTACCCATATTCTGTTCAAAAACAAAACAAACATCAGTTACTTCGATTCAACTCTATGTCACTTCAATTCAATTAACCACCGAGTTTGTTACTTGGGGCAATGTAACAAAACAAACATCAGTTAATTAGATTCAGCCCTATGTCACTCCAATTCAATTAACCACCGAGTTTGTTACCTGGGGCAATGTAGCCATAAGATCCGGCCACCATAGAGACAGTCTCGTTCTTGTGAACCATCATCCTGGCCAAGCCGAAATCAGCGATCCTGGCGTCAAGATTGGCATCAAGAAGTATGTTGTTAGACTTGATGTCGCGGTGAATGACCGGAGGATGGCAATCATTGTGAAGATAGTTGAGGCCCTGAGCAACTCCTACAGCTATGTTATATCTCGACACCCAATCCACCAACACCTTCCCGCCAAGCTCGCCGTGCAAAGCCGTCCCAAGGTTGCCATTAGGCATGAACTCATAAACCACCATCACATCAACTTCGTTGTGAACGTATCCCAAAAGTCTCACAATGTTCCGGTGCCTGAGGCCGCCGAGGAGATTCACTTCCGCTAAGAGATCCTCCCCTGACTCCACGTCACTTCCCGACCTCCACAGCTTCTTGACGGCGACGATTCCGTGAGGCCTGTGGATCTCGGCCTTGTACACGACACCGGTCCCGCCCATGCCGATCACGTTCGATTCCTTTATGCAGTTTAGGAGGTCGGTGCTGGTGAAGTTTGTCCTCTGGAAGGACACGAGTCTCCATGGCCACTCGCTCTTGTCTTTTTTGAACCAGTAATCGAGGTTTGTGCTGTATAAGTACCATCTTCTGTAGACCCATCTCCCGGAGAAGAAAGCTAACCCGAGACATACCAGCGCCGAGATTCCGACGATGAATCCGATGACGGCGTGCTTGATGTGCACGTTTCTGGAGTGGTTTGAGGCGGACGAAACGGGTCCGGAGCATGGTGGCAAGATGCCTCCACAGAGACCCGCGTTGCCGGTGAGATCATTGGGGTTTATGTTCATGAACATGCCGTGGGACGGAACCGGACCGTCAAGCTTGTTGTAGGACAAATTGAGCATTTCCAACGCCGGCGAGCTTCCGAAATTCTCCGGGATCCGACCCGTGAGAGAGTTATTGGAGAGATCGAGAATGGCTAGGGACGGCATTGTCCCTAGCTGACTCGGAATCTCCCCACCAAACCGGTTTCTCCCGAGGTTGAGAGTCACCAGCTTCGTGCACGAAGCAATGCTCTCCGGGATCACGCCGGCGAAGTTGTTCCCTGAGAGATCGAGGATCGAAAGAGAAGGGCAGTCCTGGAACTCATCCGGGATGTTGCCGTCTAAGTTGTTGCCGGAGGCAACAAAGGCTTGGAGATTTGGGATTGAGAAAATGGTGGACGGGACAGAGGATTTGAGATGGTTTTGTGAGACGTCGATGAACGAAAGCGATGAAGATAAGGTAATGGCTTCTGGGATTTGTCCGGTGAGGCTGTTGTTAGCCAGTTCCAGCCTCTGGAGCGCCGGCAAGTGGCCGAAACCGGCGGGGATTGTTCCCGAAATGAGATTGTTCTGTATCCGCACTCGGACCAGGCTTTGGCATGTGGAGAGGCCCATTGGGATTGGGCCTGAAAACGAGTTGTTGAAGAGAATGAGCTTAGTGAGATTACCGGAGTCACACAAGCCCGGTGGAATGTCGCCTGAAAACGAGTTCGTCGACACGTCGACCCATCTCAGAGGAGAATTCTTCCCGAGATTCGCGGGCAAAGGGCCAGAAAGAGAGTTTTTCCACAGCTCGAGTACCTCTAGTTTAGCCAGCTCCCCGATCCTCGCCGGAACCGAACCGGTGATTCGATTGCACATCAAGTTCAAGAGCTCTAAGCTCTTCAACTCCGCCAGCTCCTCCGGGATCTCTCCCGAGATCTGATTGTCGGAGAGATCCAAGAACACCAGCGAGGTCATGTTCCCAATTTCCGGTGGAATGTGCCCCGTGAAGTTGTTTTTGTAAAGATAAATAGTTTCGAGATTCCCCAGCCTGCCAAGCTCAGCCGGGATCTTCCCCGTCAAGCTCCCGACGGCCAAATCCAGGTACCGGAGATTCGAAAGATTCCCCAACTCCCTCGGGATTCGCCCCTCGAACCCGTTGTACCCGAGAATCATAGTCTCCAAGGAGGCGAGCTCCCCAATCTCCGGGGGGATTTCCCCGGTGAGGTTGTTGCCGGAGAGGCCAAGATACTTAAGCCTCTTCAAGTTCCTGAAACTAACAGGGAGCGACCCTTCAAAGAAGCTTCCCCTGAAATCGAGGGTCTGGAGGGAGGAGGCGTTGCCGAGATCCTCGGGGAGGAAGCCGGAGAAGTTGTTGCTGGAGGCGTTGACGGAGGTGAGTCCACCGGCGCGGCCGAGGCCGGTGGGGAAGGGCCCGAAGAAGTTGTTGAGGCTGAGGTCGATGGTGGCGAGTGAGGTGAGATTGGCGAGAGAAGTCGGCAACGTGGAGTCGAAGTTGTTGTTTGAAATGTTGAGAGAAGCCATGCTTGTGAGCTTCTGAATGTGATCGGAGACTCGGCCGCTGAGGTTCATGTTGGAGAGATTGAGCTCCTCCACGAGGCCGCGTGAGTTGCACGACACTCCCGTCCAGTTGCAGTGGACTGAGCTGCTGTTCCAGTCACGGAGGCGACCCGACGGGTCGACCAGAGAAGCTTTGATGGAGAGTAAGGTTGATACCTCATTGCTGGATTGAGAAGACACAACAATGGCAGAGGAAATCAACAACAAGAGGAACATGAAATGGGCCTCCATTTCTTTACTGACTGAATTGGAGTTCCTCGTAAATCCTATGATGTTTTGTATGACATGTTTGTGTTCTCTTACGAGGAACAGGGAAGAACAAGAGAGGGTCTTAATCTTAAAATCAACGATTCATTTTAAGCACTCCATGTGCAGTGGATAAATAATTGAATGAAAACAATTGTTGTGAAATAAAAATAATGAAATTGATTGGAATAATTAGACAGTGAAAAAAGGGGTTAGATTAATGTGGTACGTGGGTTATGGGGAAGTGGACCAGCTGGGAGGCAGCGGCAAAAGACTGTAAGGCTTTGGACTCATTAGGACACTCAAACATGGAGAGAATGTGTTCTTTTGTAGACTCTACTGTCCCTATAATCCATCATCATCATCATCATAATAGTCAACTCATTTGCTTATTGTGATTATCATTCAATATTAATAATTAGTTGCAGATTAGCTTCACTCTCCCTTCATTTCAGTTCCAGAATATTTTTTTAGAACATGGTTGTGTGAACCAACATCCTTGCTTCAATTTTGGAACATGCTGTTCTTAATTGTATTGCATCATACACCATCCATCAGACAATTTTCAAAAACATTTCATTTTTTTCATCATCACAAAGGCTTAGCATAATCTTTAAAAAAATTAATATAATATCCTGTCGAACATTTATTTACAAAATAATATTTCGGTATAATTTTTTTGTAATATGATATCCTGTCAAACATATAACTACAGTTTGACATCTGACCGTTAATTTTTTGTTACCTTTTCATCTAAAGAGTGTAAAAAGTCCAAAATACTCATCACCATGAAATGTCAAAATTGTCCTATATTAATTTTCAAAATTGATTGTTTATGGTAATTTTGAAAATTTAGAGATGAATGAGGGCAATTATGACATTTCATAGAGATGGGTATTTTAGATTGTTTACACTCTTTAGATGGAAAAATAACAAAAATTTAACGATTAAATATTAAATTGTGGTTAAATGTTTGACAAGGTATTATATTGCAAAAAAAAATCATGTCATGATATTATTTTACAAATAAATATTTGATATGGTATTACATTATAAAAGAACTATAGCGGAGTATTAACTTATAAATAAATATTTGACAATGTATTATATTAAAATTTTCCTAGTCTTAATCATAGATGTGTCAATAATGATAAATAGTTTGCTTATTATGTGAACCCTTGAGTTATTGGACTTTTTTCTTTAAAAACCATGAAATATTAATATCTAAGATGATAAAGATATAAACATATCCAAAACTCATCTCTCATTTTAAGTATGAATGATATATAAGTAGGGATAATTGTCAAAACATGCACTTATGTTTCGTCCACAAACGAAATAGTGCACAATGTTTTGTCCACGTCGTCTGGCTACCCTTATGAATCATCCACGCACTTTTGTTAGAAAAGTGTAACAGCAGAACCTGAATTGACAATTTTTTCCTTTTGGTTTGAAATTCAAAAATAAGAATTTCGTCCAAAAAAATGAGTGGCTGAGGATTGTTAGGGTAATTTCGTCCAAAAACAATTTCAGACACAAGCACATGATAGCACGTGAGGCTACAGATTCGAATATTCTGTTAATTTTACTGACAGAAGTGCGTGGACGATTCATAAGGGTAGTCAGACGACGTGGACAAAACATTGTGCACTATTTCGTTTGTGGACGAAACATAGTTTTGACAATTATCCCATATAAGTATTGTTGACAAGTTGTGATTTTATGCCATGATAATTAGTCTACAGATGATGAGGTTCCAATATACTACATTCTAATTAAACTTCAATCCTAACTCTTTTCTTCTCACAAAATCAAACAATATGTGATTTTGGTTATAAGATGAAGATGATAAATACTTTAGGTAGATATAAGAGGGGTATTAGTTATAGGGAAAACTACAGATACCTACCCAAAACCATGGTCATTTAACCGATATTTACTCTGAAGTTTAAAGTTAACTGATGCATACCCTGAAGTTACGACTTGTAACTAAAAACCCCTTTTGTCAGCTAAAATGATGAAAATACCCTCAGTGATTTTTTTAACATATAAATGAAGTGATTTTTTTAATAAAAATGAAGTCATTTAATAAGTAAATATATAAATATAACAAAAGTAATTTTTAAATAATTATTGAAGTGTAGTTGAGGGTATTTTTGTCATTTTAGCTGACAGATGGGTTTTGAGTTACATTTTCGAAACTTCAGGGTATACATCAATTAATTTTAAATTTTAAGTAAGTATCAGTTAAATGGGCATGGTTTTGTGTTGGTATCGGTAGTTTTCCCTTGGTTATATATTGGGAGTGGTGATGACGATAATGATTATATGATGAAAAACATACATCTTGGAACTTTCTTGATCGGAGAAGATGGGTGGGACCCAGGAAGAGATGTTATCTTCCAAGTGAGTGATTACCTTAACACAGCAGACAGTTCTGAGCAATGATAGAAAAAGGCCACATGGGCACATCTGGCTCTCTACATCCAATTATTACAATTTCAATTATTATAAACTCTAAAACAATTATTCAAGACAAAAGAAAAAGGGAAACAAAGTTGGTGTGCATGTGAAATGGGTAGCTTCCTCGAGGGAATTGCACTTACTATGATTAGATTTCATTGGATTGGAAAGGACCCTGTCATGTTGTATGATAAAATACATTCTCCTTCTCAAGTTAGGATGATATTAAGACGATTTTAAGACTGTTTATTCGTCTTAATATTTATCCGAATTTTATTTTTACTTAAAATCGAGAGAAAATAATTTGGTTTGATATCATTACGTATTAATCATTTTCTTAAGCGTATGTTTAAAACATATTCTGAAATAATTTAATCAAACGTATATATATTAAAAAAATGTAGGTTGTGACTGTGTTGATCATAACCGAGATTCTTAAATCTAAGTCATGGTTAAAAATATTAAAACGGATTTCAAAACAATTTTTCATCTATGTAGAACTCTTTCGCCTTCTTTTGTATATATGTTTTGCTCAAACTGTAAAACTTTAAATGGAATAAAGTGATAATGCAAAATATAATATGAAATGGGAATAAAAACATAAAATTTTAGAATCAAATTGAAATAAAGGCAAAAAAAATCCGGACTAATGTATGCATATATTATTATGTACATCCAATATTACATTATATTTGTGCCCATACATTTGTGATTTGAGAAGTTTCTGTATCTCTGACCACATGGATTTGTGCCACACCACCACCCCTCATCATTCGATGCATGATTGAGAGTGCAGTGAAGAGTATCCTGCATCTGCAACACAACAATTAGGAGAGAGCTTAATTTTATTCTCTCCTATTAACTATAATAATCAAAGGTGTTTAATTTCTTTTAGAGGTGAAAATGTTAGTCTGAAAGTAACCGTTGTGACAGTATAGCTTATTCAAGTAAAGAACTTGACTGGAAAATGATGAAGAAATGTTAACTTTTAGTTATGTTTTATTAAGAACTACATTCTTTGTTTTAAATGAGCTATTAATTCCACTCTCTTTTTCTTTTACTCAAAATACCACAAATCTTGTGCTTAGACCAGCCTGCACAAGTTCTAAAATAGATCCAATTGAAGATGTACACACTATCTTGTGCTAACTTAACCTCCACGAAAGAAAAAAAAAATCAATCCACCATCACTATATTAATTCAATTGGTAAATCATACAAACCCGATTAATCAACATCCTGAGTTGCCATGGCTGTTGATGGTTCTAATCTTGGTCGTTTTGTGGGTGGGTGAGGGTGACTACATTCACTACTATCCTCACTGTTTTGGGTTTCAGGCGCCTTTTGCTTGCTGTCGCTGCTTATATCCTCTGAATTTTCTCTGACCACTGTACCACTGACATCAACCAAGGCCTTCAACTTTTCATCCTCTATCTTTCTTTGCTTCTCAAACATCATTTGGAGATATTTCCCTTGTTCTTCGATTCTTAATTGTAAGTTTCTCTGAATCTGCATTCACAGTAACCACACTATTACCAGGCAGCATATAGATTTCATTTGATGTATTGCATAATAAGTAGCAGGCTGAGTGTTCATGGTCACAGGTCAGAGAAGCAGTGTTACAAAGTCCTGGGTTTATAAGAATTAGGTAGCAACATGGAGCAGAGATGGTGCTCATGGAAGACTGGACAATAAATGCTTACCTCAAGTTGTTCATGGAGCTGCTTCTGAACTTCCATCTGCATTCGCAATGCTTCGGTGATCCCCATAGTCCTGTCTTCCAAAACACAGATTAATAATATATCACCATTTTTAGCGAAACACCGATTTCCAAGCACGTCTTTAAAACAACTTCAACTGAAATATAATTTCTTTTAGACTAAAAAACACAGTGAAAGGAAACTAACACAGGTGACAAACACCCTAATAAACCTGGAACCTGCTGGTTGATACAACCACACTGGAAGTGTTCATAATTCTGCTAAACTCAGCAAAGGCCAAAAACTAGATGAACTGATAAATTTGCCAAGTGAAGTCAGAATCTTTAATTTCTTATTTGATTTATTTCTATGTGTATGTGGACTAAGAAGTTCTTACAATGGTCCTCAAGAAGAAACCCTACAAGAAGGTATATCACTTAGAACTATGGCCACTCATACGCATCACAAAAACCACAAAGATATTATGTGTTGTTTGTAAGTTTGCAGCATGAAATTCTAACAGAAGAATCCAAAGAATCAAATCACACCATCTGCTTTCTTTGTATGCCCACATGTTTCTGTATTATCAACCTAGACTATTATCACTTAAAGTAGTTGACAAGAGATGCATTTTGCATGACGCAAAACAACTGATATGTTCTAAAAAGCTACTTTAACACAAATGCTACAGTGCCTAGTACTAGGAACATGCATAGCCCCCTTAAAAAGAAATGAAAGGACACCTAAACAAGGCAACACTAAGTAAACAACATAAAGCAAAATACTCACGTTTTCAAGTCCAGAGATTTCATTTCTTCAATAGGGCTCACTTTTTTCTCCGCAAATCCTGAGAGAGAACACACTTCAAACAAATCATCAACTGAATTCTACTACATACAAACCCTCACAGGTAAAATGAAGTGATAACCAAAAAAAGTGAAAAAAAGAGGCGACGGGTTATTAGCGGACTGAATCCAGTGTCAGGTAGGTTACCAGAAGAAGATATTCTTATATAGCTCATTTTTCCTTATTTGTATTCGATATGGGATCACTATTGCAACGTGTATAAAAAATCACTAATAATTGCAAGCTTTATACCAAGGATAAAAAAGAAAACACTGAAAAGAAAAAGGCTTAGAAGCCTCAAGATCAAAATATGCATTTTGTACGTAAGAATAAGAAGTGAGGGAGGAGGCAATCACCGTCTCCTTCCGATGATTCTGGTCTATATCTTGCTGTGCGATATTTCTGACAATTTAAAAAAAGATGATATATTTTCATCAAAACCAATATAATGAATAAGTTTGTTGAGGGGAACTGGATAAGGAAAAAGATATTTACAAACCTGAAGGTGGCTTTTTACATGATAGATGGTCAGGCCTGCAACATTCATGAGCTTTAAGACACCCTTCGGAGTAGCTCCTGTAAGATAAAATTGTAAGTCAACAACTAAGAAGATATGACCAGTCAAGGCCTAATGAGATAAAGCTGTACAATATGCCTAAGCAGGTAACATACGCTCACTACCACCCAGCTTATTAACAGCATCCAGAAAGGTCTCATGAAGTTCTGGCGTCCATCGCATTCGGGCCTTTATTGGGGGTGCAGATTGCAGTGGGCTAGTACTAGTAGCACCACAGACTTCTCCAGATGGTCCAGGTTGATGATGATTAATATGGGGTTGTTGCACCATGATGTCTGTGCTGGGCTCAATCACCTGAAAGAAAGTTAAATTCCACATTTATAGGAGAAACTTAGGAGACAAAATTTGATGGATATCGCCTTCTAAGCTTCTCAGGCAAAAAGAAATGCAAACAGTATTAAGTATGTCCTGTTACATCTTAAGGCTATGAACATGTCAATTGTAGAGATAGAGAGTTAGTAGGCATTCATGGGTGCTCCCTGTAAGGACATGACAACTTAAATCATGGCAATACGTTTTTAGGACATTTGATTCAAATTTGAAAAATTCCATCTTAAGTTAGGAATGAACCTGAGTTCTTGGATCTGCAGCATTGACATCAATAAGCTCACCCCAGTCTGGGTCCAGAGCATCATCAACAGAGAACAACTGATCTGCCCATTCCTGCAACTCAGTTCTCTTGGTATGGTCTTCAGATGCCATGACACCAGTACTGTCTTCAGAATGCCCATTCTGGTCAAGAATATTTCCTGGTGGGAAATCTATGAACTCCTTAAGTGGATCTGCGTACCAGGAAACTCCCTTACTATCATCAAGTTTATTCATCAATGGTGTACAGCTTGCTTCTAAATGGGATGAACGAATTGGAGACAAAATCACTCTATCACTTGATGATGAAGAAATTAATGGAAATTTTTGGGAATGCTTATCATGTAGTGAAACTGGCGAGAAACGAGAATCAGCAGAGAGCCCAGAAGCTGAAGTAAACAACAGCTTGTTGTTTGGCCGCAATAAAGATGCTTCTGGAGGAATAGGATTTCCCATTGTTGTGATTCTGAAGGCACTCTAACTGAATCTGCAATCTTGGGTATATATGTATCAGTTAGCAGCTTTACATTAGACGGGTTCATATATCGAATATACTTACCAATGTCAACTGCTCGTTTACTCCAAGGGAAATTACTCTTTCTTGCCAATTAGGAACAATGAGACAGAATAAAATAGTGTCTTAATCCCACATCTGAATGTTCCAGTGATGCAATTGGCGATGAAAAGTGATTTCTTTTTCCTGTAAAGAGTAGACCAGATTAATAAAAAAATTAAAACAATAAGGTGAAAGCAGTTTAAACCACAGAGGTGATGCTGATTAATCTAAAGTTCTCAGTATAATTTAAAAGGGCATGTCCAAACTTACTCTATAGGCTTTCATTTTCAAAGAAGAGAAATTTATCGTATATAGCATGATCTGATAACACAGACAGTACTGAAGTACCATGCTCCAAGCCTGGATGTTCTTAGAAAAGAATACCTAGGGAGACGGAACATTTAGAGAGTTTTCAATAGATTACAAAATGACTGCAGCGAAGAAATTCGAAGGCAGCTATGATAGCCATAAATTAAGTAGCCGTATATCTAGTGCATAAAGAACAACTTATAGGTATTATGTAAGGAGTGCAAGTCAATCATCAAGAGAAGTACAGAACAAAAGGACAACTATTTAGAAAGGTACTTTAAAAAAAATGTAAAAAACACTAAGATGTGAGGGGCGCATAAGCTAAAATAAGCTGGTTATGAATAGGCTTAATTACCTTTAGAACCCCTTATGTATTGGTAACACACCTTTGGTACCCCTTATGTATTGTACTGGTAACGCAGTGGATAAAATTTTGGTCAAGTTTATGCCATTTTGATTATCTGTGACCATTTCATAATGCATGTAATTGTTAGTTACCAATACATAAGGGGTATTAAACGATTTGTGACCAATTCATAAGGGGTACTAAAGGTGTGTCACCAAAACATATGGACTCTTATAGAACGTTATACAACTCTGGGGTACTAAAGGTGTGTAACCAATTCAAAAGGGGTATTAAACGATCTGTGACCAATTCATAAGGGGTACTAAAGATGTGTTACAAAAACGTAAGGACTTTTATAGAACGTTATACAACTTTGGGGTACTAAAGGAATGTTACCAATTCAAAACGAGTACAAAAGGTAATCAACCCTTATGAATAATATACCACCAGAATTACCTGGATCAGGTTTCATGCATTACAAATATTCCTTAGGTGTGCTAAAAAAACAAAATAGGCTGAGTTATTTGTGGTGATAAAATAACTAAGTCTTACTGTGACACAAGTTTTTTTTCTTCTGAAATGAAGACTTATTACAATACTTTCAGGTCCGAGGACTGCCAGTTGCTATGCAGTGACTGTGAGCACAGATTCATTTTTAACACGAGAATGGAAAATTGAATTACCACAAAATACTCCACAGGCTTAAGTAATACACATAAGTTATAACATCCATATATCCCGACAAACTGTAAATTGTTACATAGAGATGATTCGGAAAAGTAGGAAGTGTCGTTAAATATCAGGGTCAAATATGCAAGCCACAATCGGCAATTGAAACTGCCCTCCATATATTTGGCCATAAGAAACATGAATCACAAATTAAAATTTGCCAAACAATCCACGAGACAGTCCTCAGTCTAGCTCTGGCCCTCCATATATGCTCAAATAAACATGTACCCACCATCCCCATATAGTTCTAAGCATTAGAAACACAGAAATAACTTCTGACAATACTAATGAGTAAAAAAAAATCCACAAATCAATATCATCTTCACATCGACATAGACCCGACCCAATTAAAATTAAGGGATAATTGTCAAAACATGCACTTATGTTTCGTCCACAAACGAAATAGTGCACAATGTTTCGTCCACGTCGTCTGGCTACCCTTATGAATCGTCCACGCACTTCTGTCACTAAAATTAACAGAATATTCGAATCTGTAGCCTCACGTGCTATCATGTGCTTGTGTCTGAAAATTTTTTTGGACGAAATTGCCCTAACAATCCTCAGCCACTCATTTTTTTTGGACGAAATTCTTATTTTTGAATTTCAAACCAAAAGGGCAAAATTGTCAATTCAGGTTCTACTATTACACTTTTCTAGCAGAAGTGCGTGGACGATTCATAAGGGTAGCCAGACGACGTGGACATAACATTGTGCACTATTTCGTTTGTGGACGAAACATAAGTGCATGTTTTGACAATTATCCCTAAAATTAAATCATCCACCATTCTGAAAACAATGCTAAGTAAGCATCACTGGAAGCACAAGAAATAACTACACACAACACATAAAAGACTAAACCATACCAAAATATGAAAGCAAAGCTACAAAACAGTTTGATTTTCACATCAACTCATATACAACCCAATCCAAGTTAAAATGCTCAACATCCCAAAACACCTCTAAGCCTCATCACAATTCACAACAACGTAAATACCCATTCAAACCAATTCAGATTAGAACCAAATAAAAAAAAGATAATAATCATGAAAAACACTAGAAATAGTACAGACTTAGGTCATTCTAATTGCAGAGTTGAACAGAACTTAACAGGAAAAATCAAATAATCGAAACCAAAGTTCGAAATGGGTGTGTGGAATCTTAACTGGAATTGAGAAGAGGAACGAGATTGAGAGCAGAGGATGGAGGTAGAGAGAAGCGTAATCGGAACCGTACGGCTTTGTGTTCTTGACTTGAAACAAAATAGAAAATACTCAGACGAGCGAGCTCTCCGATTCAGATAACTTGCTAATGTTCGCGTGTCCGGTTATCTGTGATCGTTTAGCTCCCGCCACCAACTTCACTGCCGTCGATCTTCGTTTTAGTTTCAATCGACGACTGTGACGGTAAGAGCGTAGCATACAAATATGGGAGGCTCACGCATCTATCTGATTCAGGATGATCAATGATGAATATTAAATCCTCTGCGGGGTCCACATTTGAAAAAATATTGATGGAATTTATTGTTTTATATTTGTAGTATTAAAAATGTCCACTCGGACATTATTATTAGCTGGGTTGGATAAATATTTTGGGCTTCTTATTTTAAGTAACACGACTTGTCACGCAAATTGGAGTCTAAATGAGTTGAGACTCATTTCAACTTTAATGGCTGCCTTGTGATAAACGCGCGCTCAGCAGGTGTCGGTACGAGGAAGCAGCAAAACGTGGAAAAGCCGGAGTGATACACGTGGCCACGGTTGGTGATACGTGTTGATAGAACATGCATAGCAATGATGATATAAATAAGTCAGTTTATAGACTCTTTAGTGACAAAAACAATATGGCAGCAGAAATATCAAACGGAGTGGCAATGTCGACGACGGCGGAGAGGGCACCAGTTACCCGGCAGAGGCCCGTTCGATCCGACTTGGACGACAAGCTCCCCAACCCTTGTATTTCCCTATTTTTATTTTTATATTTATGTTTAAATTCAGTGGGTAATATATAGTGATTAGTGAGCTAATTAATTAATCAAGTGATACATACGTACGTGTATGTGTAGACATGGCAAGAGCATTGACGGCGCCAGATGCAGAACACCCGAATGGGTCGTGGGGACACAACCATGGGAACATGTCTGTGCTTCAGCAGCATATTTCCTTCTTCGACCCTGACGGCGACGGCGTCATTTATCCTTGGGATACGTTCCGAGGTCATTCATCTCTACGCTCCGATGTATCATGATATATATATATATATATATATATATATATATATATATATATATATATATATATATATATATATATATATATATATATATTTGTTAATATTAATCATGTGGTTGTTACAGGGTGTCGTGATGTGGGATACAATTTGATTGTGTCTTTGCTCTCGGCCATTATTATTCACGGATCTATGAGTTATCCTACTCTCCCGGTAATTAATTGTTCATCTCGTTTATTATTTGAATATTTAATTATGTTAAGTATATATTACAATTAAATATGCTTATTAATTATATGTGAAGACATGGCTTCCTTCGCCTGTATTTCCGATCTATGTGAAGAACATACATAAGGCAAAGCATGGAAGTGATACCGGAACCTATGATACCGAGGGAAGGCAAGTCATATCATACCCATTGTCATTATCTGGAACATTAATTAATTGGTTTTGATTAATCAGGTATGTTCCAATGAACCTGGAGAACATATTTAGTAAATATGCTCGGACTGTACCTGATAAGCTGACTTTGGGGGAGGTGTGGTCCATGACCGAGGCCAATCGTCTTACTTATGACTTCTTTGGATGGTATATATAGATTGGTTTGTCCTTAATTCCTTTATTAAGTAGACTGGTGATGATTGAAGCTAGTGAATATATATGATGATGAGTCAGGATTACGAGTAAGCTTGAATGGGGAGTGCTGTACCTCCTTGCCAAGGATGAACAAGGTTTCTTATCCAAAGAAGCCGTCAGAAGTTGCTTTGACGGAAGCTTGTTCCATCACTTCGCTGATCGCCGCAAGGGTCTTGTTCCCAAGAAGATGATGTAAACTATCTCTTCTGCCTGTGGCTGTGGCTGTGCTACTCAATGTATATATTGCAGACTCTCCTTTCATAATTGTAATAAAAAAGTTCAGTCTTTTATTGCAAAAGATACATTTTAATGTTTCTTTTTTTTTTTGAAACGAGAGTAAATAAATTTTATTCGGCATGACAAAAATCATAAACATAACTTGGGTCTTTGACCCTGGGTTCGAGTATTTGTCTAAAACCCCAGTAGGGTTTCTGGCACACTTGACCCGTATTGTTTAATCGTTTTTGTATCGCTAACCAATAGAGACCACAAAAACAAATGACCGGCCATAATGACTTAAAGAGCTTGCGATGCCAATTCGTCTGAAACAACATAATTTTCGTAGCGAGGCCTCCTAATATTGCTAACTCTCCGGCTTGAGTCGCTGGAATGTTTAATTGTGCAGCGGAAGATAGAGCGTACACTCGGTGCTCCGGATGTGACTTTATCGATACTTCACACAGAAGCAGATTGATCATAATAGGGTCGACCCAAAATGAGTCGTCCAGTCTCAAGGTGACCGGCTTTGGTTGTCGAGGATACAGATCCATTAGCGACCCTCCAGGATCTCTCCGGTCGCGGCCACGTTGATGCTCGAGTTTGATTGAACCTGTCCAGGAGCTACGTGGGGTCGGTGCCTAGTCGGCTAGATCGGAGGTTGCACACCGTTACCGATGACGACGACATGAAGAGCGGGGTGATTGAAGGCGGCGGCGTGCCAAACGAGGAGACAGATCCATTGACGGAGGCGGCGACGTGGATCGAGGTAGGCCGGATCCGTGGGCGGTGTGGGGCGGCCGAAGTGGGTGCGCAACCTTGGAAGGAGGCAGGGGCACACGTCGACTGGAGGGATGGTCGGCGACGGCGAGAGGTCAACCCTGAGGGTTCAGATAGAAACCCTATGGGTTCAGATAAAAACCCTAAGGGTTCAGTGCGTGGGGGCGCATTCTCCATATCGTGGTTGTGCTCGGACAGAGTAGAGAGACTATTGTCGGACCCGCCTTTCGCCGTCCCCATCGATCTGTTGTCGCAACCTCCCCAGGCAATTCAGTGATTAAGGACGTCATCTCCCGACATCCTTGACTTTGTGATCAGAAGGGATGGCCAAGGTATTCTACGGATGCGGCTGTTAGGGTTATGAAAAGGTGATTCATTTTAATGTTTCTTTTTATCCTTAGAGCAGCTCCAACGGGTCGTTGCAGCCGGTCGTGTCAGGCGCAGACACGACCCTGACACGACGCGCTGGCACGGCTCGTCGTGTCAGGTGGTCGTGTCAGCGCGGGCGTGTCAGCTGGTCGTGTCAGGTGGTCGTGTCAGCACGGGTGTGTCAGCTGGTCTGTCTGGTTCCAGCAACGATGCAGACGGTCGTGGCAGGCGCCAACGGCTAGTCGGTTGGCCACTCACGACACGACACGTGGCGACGCCGACTTCCAAAGGCCCATCAATTTCCTATAAATTCAGGGTTACCCCAACTGAAATTTCACTCCTCCTCTCTTGTTTCAAGCTTATTCTTTCTCTATTCCTCTCCAAATCCTATAGTTTTTTTCCTAGTTCCATTTTTTTCGATGGAAAATTTTCCAACGGTAAATGAAATGAAGCAAATGACAGAAGAATAAATAGACGCTGTGATGGATAGGTTTGTGGAGGCAACAGAAAAAGAAATAGAGGATCAAATTATGGCATCGATACAACCAATGGGTCGGGATGATGATGAGGCCGAGGGCTCAAGGTCGGCGTCGAGACCAAAGCGGAGAGTGATTGAGCGCAACCGCGAAGATGCACACGAAGGGTTGATCCGTGACTACTTCGAGCCTAAACCGGTGTACAGCGACCAACAATTTCGGCGACGGTTCCGGATGTCGAGGGACATGTTCATACGATCATGGATGGTTTGAGTGGCCGGTACGCCTACTTCTGTAACAGCAAGGATGCTACGGGGAGGACCTCTTTCACTCCACACCAGAAGTGCACGGTAGCACTTCGTCAGCTCTGTTATGGAAGTCCAGCCGGTGCATGCGACGAGTATTTACGAATGACGGAGACCACTGCGTTGGACTGCCTGAAGAAGTTTTGCATTGGCGTCATCAAGGTTTACAGGCGGACCTATCTACGACGCCCGACCGTGGAAGATACAAGATGATTGTTGCGAATCAACGAAGAGCGCGGCTTCCCGAGGATGATAGGGAGTCTTGACTGCATGCACTGGGATTGGAAGAACTATCCTGTGACATGGGCTGCACAGTTTGCAAGTAGGGACCACGGGAACGTCCCCACAATCATGCTTGAAGCCGTAGCATCCCAAGACCTTTGGATCTGGCACTCTTTCTTCGGGACACCGGGCTCCAACAACGACATCAACGTGCTCAATAGGTCTACATTATTCTCCCAAGCAGTAAAAGGCTTCGCCCCAGATGTGAAGTTCAAGATCGGCGGTAGAGAATACGAAACTCCGTATTACTTGACAGATGGAATTTATCCTACTTGGGCAACATTTGTGAAGTTCATACCTGCTCCACAAACGCCGAAGCAACGATGCTTTGCTAGATACCAAGAGGCGTGTAGGAAGGACATCGAACGAGTGTTTAGAGTTCTATAGGCCCGGTTTCACATCGTTACTCGCCCGGGCCGAATGTGGGATAGGGGCTCACTCTCAGTGATCATGACTGCTTGTGTGATCCTACACAACATGATCGTTGAGGATAAGCGGAGGTCGTGGCCCACTGATCCGTTTGCAGATATTGGTGTCCCGGACCAAACCGTCCATAGAGGACCACCACGAGCGGTGACCAGGGAAAGTATCATGGGCCATAGAACAAGGATTCGGGATCGGAATGTTCATCACCAACTCCACGATGATCTCATCGAACACATTTGGACTAAATTTGGAGATGGCGGCCGCAATTAAATATTAATTATCAATGTTAATGTAATTTCTATTTGGTTTTAAATAAAAAAAAGTAGTTATGCAATTTATATTTGGTTTTAATTAAAAGTGTTATAAATATTTGGGATGTTTTTTTAATTATTGAAATTGTCCTGACACTGCTTCTGGCACTAAGAAGGCAAAAAAACACTCCCTTGACATTGAGCATAGTCTAACCATGATAGATGCTCTTAGAATCTTAGGAAATATCATTTTCGTTTTTACTTTATCATCCAACTAGGCCACATGATCTATTTGAATAAAAAAAGCATATCTCTTAAAATAATTGTAGTGTAGGGCCAAATTGTCAAGGTTTTTTCAGGACATAAGCTGAACAGATACTCTCTTTGCAATTATTCTTCGACCCTGTTTTAGCTGCATATACTTTCCGGTCTGAAAAACCTGAACTGGCTCACTCATTTTTAGGTTCAAAACAGTAAGTGTATTTTTTTTCTCTGCAAAATCCCTGTCTATCCTGCAAAACTTTTTATCACATGGTTCTGAACTACAAAAGAATAGAAAGAATATCACAGTTGGTCCACAAATTCATCCTGCCTGCAATCATCTTCTAGCCATTTGTACATCATCGCCTTTTAGAGATCTGTACATTCCCTGCACCAACAATCACGTCGGCCATTCAATAATCAGTACATACAACTTTGACATTCACTATATACAGGATACTGCTGTTAACCTCAATACTCTGGAAGAAGCTGATATTAAATACAAGAGCTTTCACGGAAGTAACAGATTAACAGTATGAAATCAGTTGAGATATTCTAACTTTTTCAATTTATTATTGTGTTAATTACCCTAAAGTATTGGTCATTTAGTGAACAAAATTCGACATAAAAGCATGTAAATGACTTGTGACCAAAATTTAGGGCACCAGGTTTAGTACTTTAAAACTTATGTAGCTAAATATCCAATTCATGAAAGCATGTAGATGACATGTGACCAAAACTTAGGACACTAGGTTTGGTACTTTATAACATTAGGTAGCTAAATATACATGATCAATACTTCAGGATAACTTTTTTTGTATTTAATCCTTTAATAATCATATGAACATTAGAATGGCCAGTGGTTGGGAACTGCTAAGATTTTCTTGCCACCATACTACTTTCCTCTATCAATCTTAGTGAACTACATGATCAACAATAACTTAAGCTTACAGATGCTAAATATGATTAAGTATATAAGTTAGGTATTAGCTGATTATCAAACAACAAACAAACATCTGATCTTACAAGCTAAAAGTCTTAATAGATATTGGAAACCTTCAAAGTTAATAAGGAATTTCTTGTTGCTGGACATCATCAACGAGTTAGGAATTAAGAGGCTTGCTCTGTTTATCTAAGAGGTATTCCTAGGAACCGACTCAAGTGCTGCTACTGGATATTTTCTTTTTAATTTTCAGTTGAGGGGAAACAGTTACAAAACCATATCTTAATTACTCTGTAGTTTTTTAACGGAATATTCCACTTTTGGCCTCAATATTTATGTACTCGCAATATCAAGGAGGATCCAATTGCATATGGATAATGAATCAGACAGTTGCAACACAGAGATTGTATTGCACATTATAGAAGCCTTAAGTGAAGAAATCAAACAAACAGCTACGAACGTGAATATTGTTGCAAATCACCATACAAAAGTAACGACAACATAATTGGGTTTGTCATCACTTGGAACTCCAAAAAGAACTTTACTCGTACTATAACAATACTGAAACTACTTACAGAATAAGCGCAGGTTGTATTGAATTCAATTATTTTGGCAGTTCAGGTTTTGGGTTCATGTTTTCTTACTACCTCAGCACTTCAACAGCTTGAGATTGGTACAGAATAGTAATGGATATCAGGAAATCAATGTACACAATCAATTAGGTATTGTTACTTCGTTTGCTAAGGGGGCAGTTGACCAGCTTGTGTATACCATGTACTCAACACATACAAAACGAATCAACTTGTACATGTTATCAGGGCTTTGTTAGGATTGTGGTTCTGCCCAACGAAAAAAAACGGTTTTGCTACTCAAGTGTGCATCCTCCTCAATTATGCCAGAACTTGCTCCTTTGTACCCCAACCGCAATCCTCGATTATTTATGGTCCGACGTATATACACTATTCCACCTGCTAAATAGATGGTGGAGACAAAATCTCTACAAGGTGGTATGGATGCCTCTAGAATTTTCTATAAATTGATACCACCGCCCTGCCAATATTTTAGACTCTTCTCCATGATTAATATCTATGCTTCAACTTGAGGAGAGTATAAAAAAATAGGAATGTATATTAGGAAATGGATTCACAGAATCAAAAGTCCATTTTCACAGCCACAAAAAAAAATCAATGCAATAGTTCTCTAAAGGTTTAACAGAAGATTAAGTATTAGATGACCTGCCGGATAGGGGAGGGGAGTATTCTGCTCAGCCTCTTTGACGCCAAAGGGTTAAGCTTTTGCGGTGTCTCGTGGCATTGTTCACTAGTTCGACGTCTAGAGTTTTGGGCGGGTTCATTCTGGGCGGTGCGGCTGTTTTTTGCCTGTTTTGGCCTGTTGGGCCTTTGTTGGATTATGTTATTGGTTTGGTGGTTTGTGGTTTCCTTCCCGGAACCCACACCTCTTTTTATTGCATTTTTTTATTTTCTGATTAAAAAAAGCATTAGATGACATAATTTTTAAGCTAATTAAATTATATTCATTGCATTCAGTTTTCTTCAAATGGTAAAAAAAAATATGGTGTATTATTCCTATTTCTACATAAACAATACAAGAACAGTAATGCAAATATGCAATCCTAAATTTCCCAAAAAATACATGACCTACATTAATCTACAACATGAAAGGAGACATGGGGACATTTCATAAGGAATACAAACTGTGTTTTTACTTAATTTTTAGGGTTTATAATTATGTAATTTGCTCTTGAAGTCTAAAAGAAACAAAACTTTTGCACAAAAGAGTTGCATTAGGACTTTTCCATGAGATGGACCACCGGACAATAAGGTATTCAAACCATTATAAAGACAACAATTCATTAGTGAATAAAGTAGATAAAACTCAGACCAGAATGTAAAATGAACTAACCCTTCTGTTTCGTGCCTCGGCAATAAGTACTCTGACAACTGCACTCGAATGCCTCAATAGGATGATCATGATCATAAAAATCAATCCCATAGTCCTGCAAATGATATAAGCCGATCACCTCACAAGTTACAGCTAGCCAAGTTAAGACATAAGATTAACTTTACTTTAGCCAATAGCCTGATAAATAAGTGGACGCGAAAATCATGGTGATACATGCTACAATAGACAAATAAATTTCAAAACTGTACTTCATTATTAAAATCAGATGATGAACTACGGCCAACTAAGTTATGACAAAGTCAAGCCCACATACCCATGTTAGCTCCTCCAAGGCTTTAATATCTCTTTTTGTAAAGAAGGCTACCTGCAATTATAGAGTACAAATCAAGTTATTAAGAAGTAACTCAAACCGAGAAAAAAAAATGAAAACAATCTTGAATGTAACAAACAGTAGATTTTCAAGCTCATACATGATAATAGTGGTGATCAGGATTCTCCACTTCTACTGGAATGTCAAACAAGTTTGCATCGAAGCATCTGGAAGGGTAAAAGTACCAATTGTCCAGGAAATCCACATACAGCACATATTAGAGGAAGAAGAAAACATATAGAAGGAACCTAATCAACAACTTACCGTAGCTTGGTTATATGTCACCCATTATCATTAAGCAAGAAAGAAAAAAGTCAAGAGCTAAAACATTAAAAGTAAGCCTGGACAGAATAATTTACCTGTGATTAATGAACCTAGCAACATTTCCATAAATTGTAGCGTCCAAACAAAGTGCTTCTTCATCCTTCAGAACTCCTTCTGACCCCCAGTCTGCATCTAGGGTTACTGGATATGTATGTCTTTCATCACCACTGCTTTGCAAATTCCGCTCATACAACTCCATGTTGGTTAATATTTCGCCAACATATTCACAAACGAAGGTTCCTTTAGGCAAATCCTGAAGCGTCCTGACACCCCAACCCTTTCCTTCCGGAGTCATGAACACCTGAGCATAAAAGTATAAGTAATAATAAAAGATGTCATTTCTGTAAAGTATGAAACAAGCTAAATTTATGAGTAGATTTGTTCAAAACGTTGTACATTAACAAACAAGTATGACTAAAGTTGTAAGGAATGAATGCACTTAATAGTTACTTGAAAACTCATATAGACATTATAACTTAATAATTAGCATAAGTTGGGCCAAGTGGTAAAGTATTTGCTTCTATGTATACACAATCTGGAGTTCTTTGGGAGGCATTCATGGTGGACTATTGGCTTAGTGGTAGAGCGCCATGATTATTGCATCGTTGTGTCAAGACTGTGAGGGCTCTCAGTCGTACTGATAGTTAATGTATTCATCAACATCTGACTTGAGATGTGGATCATCCAATGAATATTAGCATGGGGCACTTCTCCTCTGGAGAATAGATGAGGCGATTCTGGTGAGATCTAGTTTAAACCAACTTTCTATTCATATGTGGGATCCATGCAGTCCAGGGGGGACCGTCGCGGCTCCTTTTTACCTTGCACCTTGGTACATACAAATTGTGGATTGTTTAACTCAACTCCTCCCCAAGGGCTTAAGATAATAGGTGGAGGGCTCAACAAGTATATCAAGTAGTTATTACATCCCCATTCTTCCATATGGGACACTTCAACACGAATAAAAGAAACAATGAATGATCTACTTGCTTTTCCACCAAACAAAGCAATTTAGGGAAACAAAGATATAACCATCTACGACGAGCTGTTCTTAAGGTATATCATAAACAGCCATTATTAACAACACTAGGGAGAGGGAAGATGTGACTCAATGTCCAATGGGGGACGAAGCACAACTAAAGCACGTCTGCTTATATATTTTTCAACTATGTAAGAATCTATAACAAAAAAAGGAAACTTATCTTTGAAGAGAAATCTCACCTCCAACTTGCATGTAATACCTCGTTGAACTATACGATTTCCACACTTCATGTTACACCCACATTTCGTCCAGCATTCTTTGATAAACTTCCTAACTAGATGACCCTTGCATCGTTCAGGCTTGTACTCATTCTTGGTTCTTTCTATTGGACAGACTTTAGGACAATAAAACATATCATCTTGTTTCTCTTTCAGACGCAGACAATTAGCTAAAAATTCTTCTTTTAGTAAGCCTTGTTCTGTGTATGCAAATTCACCTCCAGTTGCAGCAGCACACTCACAAGGTATTGATGAAAGGCAGTCTCCTGAACATCTTGAACAGCAGTCATGATCCGAGATACGAGCCAGTGAAATATTAGGAAATGCATTTTGGTAGACTATATTCTGTGGAATGTAGGTAAATTTGGGGAGATTTTCAGAGCCAATTTCATCCACCAATGATATCTCAACATTTTCAGAACCCCTGGAAATGTCCTTGAGACTGCGTAAAGGCTTCTTCGGAACGATGGGCTGCTGAATCCCAGCATTGTGTGAATTCAAACTCTTCCTATCTGATTTACTTTCTTCAGGTATACAACTGGAAGAGGATGCACCTCTCTTCGGTCCTATATTATAGAGTGGATTTTGACTACTGATTGCCACTCTAGGAGAAGATTTAACCCTATTTGACCTTCCAATAGAATCAGTACCAAGTTCCACAAAACTTTCGCATAGATCTTTCAATAAATTCATCATGGAAAATTGGGGCTGAACGATTTTATATGATCTAATATATTTATCCTCAAGAAATTTCAGAACTACATCTAAATCTGGATGTTGGAAATTTCTTTGTTCAAGAGGAGAATGACACTTTAGAATCAACTTCACATCTCCCGATGCTGATGAAGTGATGTCAATGTTACTCTTCCAGCTTCTTCTATTGTTACAGGCTGATCCTTCCTTTCTATTGTCTGTATCTGCATAATGGGACGCCAGAGACTTTATAGAATTATTATGAGTTGAAGAACTCCGCAACTTCAAAGAGCTAAGCAAAACAAACCCAGCAACTCAGCCAATAATCAGTGTAGTACAAATACCAGCTAATGGAAATTATAGGTGTTCAACACACCAAGCAAATATCTTTTTTTAGAGGCACGCCAAACAAATATCTAAATTCACTTATATGATACATTTATCAAACAAGTAATGAGAAAAAGGTCCCACCTCACTCACTTTACTGGTTGATGAATAAAGCCCATCTTAATTGCCCCCCTCCTGAAACTTGCTAGTTATTGACCTCTCTCTCACTCACACACACACATGAACATGCTCACTCACACTCATAAAATGATAATATTGATTATTTGCCACAAATTTTCTACTAAAATTTAAACAAAATGAGTAATTACTTTTTTAACCCAACATAAACTTGAAGACATAGTGCAGAGCTTAGCATGTAAGAGTGTATCCAGATAACTGTGACATTGGGAGGTAGAAATACAAGTACCTCGATAGGTAATTGCAGTTGGCTCTGGATGATTTCTTGAATTGTTAAGGGATAAATCAGTAGTGGGCTTAACCAACTCTTTTCCACGACAACTACTAGAAGAACTCACTCTTTGGATAGGAGCAGAACATGATTCATCCTCCTCCTGTGGCTGTTTCAAGTAAGCAGCAGAAGATGCCTTATGAGAACTTGATTTTACACCTATAGAGTCTGAATGATATCCAATAGGTTTCTTTCCTTTATCACAGTTTGTTGCCCGGGTTATTTGAGATCCACCTACACACTTGTCTCTTAAACTCGATTGAGATTCTTGTTGCCTCTTATGCCTTGAGTTGTCCTGAGTAGATGATACTTGAGATTCCAGCTCCCCTGTTTGCAGTCTTTTTGGTGGATTACCAAGCTCATCACAGCCATCAGGACCTCTTTTTCTACTGGTTTCCTCCTATTCAAAAGAAACGGAACAACTATCAAGCTCATAACATTTCAGTAGAGAAAGGCGGGATTTTTACAATATTCTAAAAAATGCTTACTAAGATAACCATAACCATAACCATAACCATATCTTATGCCACCTAACAAAGTAAGAGCTACTAGAACAAATAAAAATACCAAGGATAACGCAATGAAACCAAGTAACACACCATACTAAATATGCAAGAAGAATAAAAACGTGAATGAAAAGATGATAGTTAATAAGAGTATAACCTTACAATCATTTGACTCAAAATAGGCATCTATAAGTGCCCGGTGATTTTCTGCTGCTATGAGTTCCCAATTTCCATCGAACACTTTCAAAAGTTTCTTCAACACAGGTTTAACATCATCATCAGCAATACCCAACTCCTTTGTTACAAGAAAAGCCTCAGTAAACCTCTGGCTCGGAGCCATGGTTGATCAAAAAGTTCACAACACTAATCACTTGTAGGCCACTTGCTTCTTCTCACTCCTTTTTTCCAGCATGCAAGGATTAGCCTCTTATTTTCAGGCTATTCAATCCCTAAGAGAAGGAAAAGATCGTCAAAAGCTGGTGTTATCATCCAACAAGCTAGCATCATAGCAATAACACTTTTATTGGACTAAAAAAATGGTACATGGTAAAACACTCACTGCATCATAAGAGTCTACTGTCTTTTGAGGCCCAATAACCAATTTCTGAGAACAATAGTTATCTGAACATCCTAGAAAAGATAAGAAATCCTACCCTTCACCTACATGCATAAACAATATTTATCTGGTCATCAAAATTACAGAATTTTCTATTGTATAATGGTCAGCCATGCATTGTGCTTTTTCAAAAAATTTATTAGAATAAAGAACTCTAAATATATCTTTGATTACTTGGGAAGTGAGAAGTCAAAACTTTCACCATTGTTCTCTATTCTTGAGGATTACCCTACAAAAGCGCCCAAAGACCAAACCCAGAGTACTCTGCTCCCGTCATCATGACCATCATCAGTAACCAAACAAACTACAAAAATGAAGCAAAACGACAATAAACATGACCGCCATCAAAGCACATGCAAACTGTTTGGCTCCAGAGAAAGAACGGGAAAATCAACCATAAATAAACCCCCAAATACTCTGTTTCTTCTTCACCACTGTACCAGTAACCAAACAAGCCAGGGCGAAGAAAACATTTAATCACCACTAACGCCAGAAAAATCAAAGCAAACACCAGGACTGTTTGGTAGCTGAGAAAATGTAGGAAAAAACTAGAAAACATGCAAAAAAAGGTAACAGCTTGGGGCCCAAGTTTAACCACGCAAAAACCCACGCGATGCTATATTTGCCCACACCGTTTCTCGGCAGCCAAACAGAACAAAAATAACTAGAAGGAGATGATATATGCGATTAAAAAACCGAAAAAATTCGGAGAAAATGAAGAACTCGGAAGCCGAGAGATGAATAGGGCTTTTTTCTTACGATCGTGATCGGAAAAATAGATATACGCTGTTCTGATTGCAATGCGAGAGGTTTTAGAAATCGGGAAGAGCTCGCTAACACAACAGCAAAGGAGTAAGAAGGAAGTGTGGTGGATTTGGGTAAAGCACAGGCGTTTATAGAGAGATTTATTTTCTCGGCTGGGAGTTTCTCGGAAAATATTAATTTGGACTGTTTGGCAATTGTACGGATTGACAGGGAGAGAAAAGACGCGCTCGGTTTCCCAAAAATCTGACCCGTCGCTCTGCCTGATTAGGATTCTGTATTTTATTTTTCTATCGAGTCCCACCAAGTTTTCATGCCTCTTGCTCTCTTTTGTTTTACAGGATTTTTTAATTCTTTTTGTTTTATAAGATAATTCATTAATTACTCAACTGATTTGAGAGACTGTTGGCTGAAAACTAGTTTTAAAATAGTTGAAGAATGCATATTTTCTGAGTTAGCATTTCCAAAAAAAACATTGATTTCTCATTTGCCAGAAGAATGGTATGCATTGATAGGTTATGGCTTTATCGATCCGCGTTTACTCGATGACGGAAGAGGTTGATGTAACTCTCGTTATATCGCATACCAATTATCGAGAATAATAAATTGATTTGATATCCCCAACAATAGGGTCGTTATAACCGATGAGGTGTGGTCGGGTCAGCTTGCAAGACGATAAATCGTTCATCCAGACTAACCAAATAGTTTTTCCCGACAACAGGCGCCATCGTGAGAACTTTCGCGAATGAGTATTCTGGTGGTCGATGTCTCGCCTCCCGTCATATGTAGGGGTGGGCGTTCGACTATTCGATCGACTATTAACGATTTTTTAACCTAATTAAAAATATAGATTATCAAATTATACTGACCTAATTGAATTTTTTTTGTTTCACTAACCTAATTGAATTAACCAAAAAAATCGATTTTATTTGGTTACTAATCAAAATAATAGATTTTAGTTCCATACATAAACACAATATAATATTTACGCTCAATCACTTTTGTTGGAATTCTAGGGAGCAAAACGCAGTGAAAAATAAAAACTTTCCTTAGAATAGCCTCAGCATCCATGTAATTCCGAGTAAACTGACAAACAAAAATTAAAGGAGAGATTACCTCTTTCAATTTTTCAGTTTGGTTCGAGACAGTGACCAACTTGCAGCTCATATATCTCAGCAACGAACCGTTGGAATAAAAATCCTTCCGGTCACTTTGAAGAAAGATATGTTGAGAGCATTCCCTCCAAGAATCAGCTCCATCGGACCTCAGATGAACCTCCGATCGGTCTTTTTACAGTGGCTGGTCGGACAGATTCTGGGCAGAAAAATCTGCCCAGATCTTTTTTCTCTTCTTGCAAACAAACAACACCCGAAACAAATGGATTTGGCTTCAGTCTCCAAGACGCCTGCGTATCCTCTTGGAGGAATCAAAGCCACGTAGTTCTTGAACAATCCTTCCCAAAATCGTTTGTGTGCTAGCACAAGATGAATCTACTCGTTTTTCTCTACTCTTTGAGAACCATTCTCAACACAACCTTGAGAAAAATCTGATTTTTCTTCTCTCTCTTGCATTCTTACTTAACCCCACATGACCAAACTTATTTTATTTGAAAAACCCAACTTTTGGACTTCCAACTTGGACAAGTGTCTCACTTGGGTTTTGCATCCTTACTATTCCTAAACATGACTCTACTAAGTCATTTCAAGCAAGCACAACTCTTGAACTTCCTTTTATAACAAGTGTCTCATTTTATGAGTAGTGGTCATGCAAAAATATCCTCTTTGAATTTCAAAAATTCAAGAGTCATTTCTGCATTTTAATTGTCCAACATAATCTTTATTATATTGGTAATTCGAAAAACGATTTTAATGAATAAATAAATATTATATCTAATATAAGACATTATTTTATTCACTTGAGGGACTTCAAAAGTCCAATTCGATTTTGGGCTTGTTGTTAGGTGTGACCCTGTAGGCTCATACGACGTTCGGCAGTGGCCCGAAATCCTCGATTCGTCCACATGTCATAGTTGTCTTCTAGTAAAGCAATATGACTACCCAAACGTGTATGATGATCGTCAATGTGACTTAACCTTTACACGCTAATATGCTAAGCCTTATGTCAACGATATCTCGATCGAATAAGGTATAGGGCCGTCATCCTTATTTTATTCGATCACTGTTTCTTGATCTTAAGTAGACTGCTAGTGATAACTCTTTATCAATTTGCATGGCCATGCTTTTCCTGCAGTCCCACTTATCAAGGGGCACAAACGATATCTCTCATATTTATATGAGTGACAGATCTCTTATCAGTCAACCATATCTCTCACATAGACACTTATGCACCCAGTCACAGCCTTTATAATTGTCCAGTTAAATACAACGTTTAACTGTGTCAAAGCACACAGCCACCTATGTAAATATCATGATGACTATAAAGGTTAGAGGACTTAAGTCATATTACGGTACTGAGAAATACTCTTGATAGTTCCTATGTAGTATTCTCATAGTGGGTCATCCAATGTCATTTCCCTACATGACATCTATGATTTGACTTCATATCCAATATGTATGATCAATAAAACGCGATCATCAGCCAATATTATACTAGTCTTAGTATATCAGTAAGATCATGGATCAAGTGAATAATACTCTATTACTTCTAAGAGTTTTACTATCAGGTCCTCAACCCGATGATCTTAAGAAAGAGTATTATTCACACTATTAACATTTCGCAAATGATAATAGTAGTGTCGATGTATTAATGAAATGATAATGCCGTCCATGATCACGATTGGCCTAGGGCACAAAAACCAACAACTTTACATAATATTATACTTCTTACATGAAATCATCTTACACAAGTATTAGGTACATTAATTTTTTATATAAAAAAGAGATTTCGATAGTTTAGTTCTTCATGTATGAAAAATAAATTCAATTGATAGTTTATTAGACTAGTTTCTAACATATTAAGTTGTCTCAACAAATATTAGCCCATTCTTCGTCCTTAAGTTTTTTTTTGAAACGTGAAGATAGAGGTGTATTATTAATCATACCAACTGATCATTACAATAATCGAGTCCCCGACCCTTGACTCCAGTATATGTCCTAGACCATCGTAGGTGTCTCAGCGAACTTGGATCACATAAAAGTAATCTATTTTGCATCATACATAATAAGAAAACACAAAAACGAACATATGAAACTATAGATCATGCGATGTCAATTCTTCTGAACCCCGCAACTTGCGTAGTAGGGCATTCCGGTATTGCCGACTCATCGTCTTGATTTTTTGGGATCACCTGAGATGTCTCTCCCTGTGCAGGGACTTGGTTTAGGTGTAGTAAGGAAAACGGAGCATGCTCCGGCTGTGGCTGCAACGATATTGCTCGCTGAATCCAATTGCTCTAGCTTTCGGAGAACGTCAATAGATCAAAACACCATGACTTCACCCAAAAGGGCAGCCCAGATAACGACTTCACCCATAAGGACAACCCATAAATTGACTTCTTCCAACGTCGAAGCTCGATTATGTCGATCCTAGATCGGAAGGCATGACAAAACAACTGCACAAGAGACGAGAAAATATTTTATAAAAAAACTAATAAAACAAGAAAAAAAAACAAAGGGAGAGTGTCGTCGTCGATGACGGCGGCGACTAGGGTTTAGTCTCCTTTTTTTCTCTCCAAAAAGAGTTTTTTCAAACAGAGAATACAGTGGCTGTAATTAGTATACTTTTCTTCATCCTAAGTTAATGAGATAAAATATAAATAACTTCAAATTAATATAATGATATTTTGGTTAATTTGATTAATTCGGTTATCAAATTATAGTAATCGAAATCAAACTTATTTTTAAAAATTAATCAAATAAACCGAATAATCAAAATAATTTAACCATATTTTTTTTCGATTCGAATTCGATTATTATTTTGATTATATTTGAATATTGCCCACCTTTAGTCATAGGTTTATGCACAGGTGGCGAGTAATCATGGCAATACTATAATGTCGGGTCATACTGAGAGAGTGATCACACGATCAACCCATCAATATGTTCTCTACATGATAACAAAAGTGCACTCCCATTGACTCATTTCGTCAAAAAGGTTTATATCTTGCCACTAGTGGTCATGCTAACAAAAAAGGCTCAATGTATATACAGGTGCATGACTACTTAATAGTTCATTATAGTTTTACCCTAAAGTATCGATTGACTCACAGGGAAGCGTTGTGTAAATTTGTTTTAAGGGATCACCTAGACTAAAGTTGTCACTACCATAATCTAATTATCTTTCTCCTAATTACAAATATACATATGTACAAACATAGTTCACATGCTTGATTGTCGTAGGTAAAGTTGAGGGGAAACCAAAAGTTTTGAGAGCGCCTTTGAGAGGGCTCGAGGAGGAGCATAAAGGCATATGGGTGAACATTTGGTGTAGGTAGAGACAAAAGATGATAGTATGTACGATATAAGCATGCAATATGAATACGGATATGTCATGTGCTCGTGATGTTGTGTTTTGTTTTAAAAACTTGTTGTGATATGCTATGGTGTCTTTTTAGAATTATCAATCCTCGCTATTAATTCATGTGACAAGTCACATGAACCACCATGGATAATATCACAAGGATCTCTACCATTGTTGATAGCATTCCCTAGGTAAACCTAGGTACAATACGAACTTACAAATACCTTAACTTAGTTCCGGCAAAGCCTACTCTCTGAAGCTTTCATGAGAACCTATTTACTCATGTTTATGAAGCATCAGAAATCCAAAATTACCACAATCAAGTGAAAGCAAAGAAAGTTTAGAACTTTAGATTCGCTCATGTCAAGTGTTATGCATGTCTTCCCTATATAGGGGTTAGAATCACTAACCGATCAAAAGCAACTTTTCTTTCTTCCAAAAATATTTGAGTGCTAAAAATCCGATGGTTCACACCTAATGGTGAAGGACAATATTTTCAACCCGAGATTAAAGGAACTACTATTCATCCCCGAGCAACGAACTACGAGGCTTTCAGGCTATACATCGATGGTCGGGATTGTTAGTTCCTTATGCAACTCGTCATCCCACAATGATTACTCTAAGGAGCTATCAAACTATTCACAATTTCTTAACGGTGTGCCGGTTTCTTCCATGGACGAATTCACAACTATAAATTTGATTGATTAATCGTTAACCATAGGATTAACCACCTATTGTTCCAAGACTCACACTCTGCGTTCACTAGCTTTTCCTTCCAAGTGATCCGACCATCCAACAAGAGAGTTGACCGACCAGATCATCTAGGTAGGCCTTCTCGTACAACCAAACCGCTCTCATGGAATATGCTTCCATAAATCTTTAATTTTTGAAGTTGAAACATGTAATTGAGCTATTAATGACGAAACCACATGAAAAAGCTTCTAATTTTTCTTAGGTCCACCCTTGAGATGTATGCCTCTAGAACACAAAGGTGAAACTTTAAGCTCGTGAAATAAAAATCTAAGCTAGAAGACTTCACAAAAGTCATCACTAATCATTTATCATTACATATGAACATAACCAAGTGCAATATTAACATAACATAGCCATACATCCAGAGAGTTTTCAACACGATATTCAATAAATGAGATGAAAAGGCAAAGATAAGAAATAATACTCTTACGGAAGATGAGAATTATTTCCTAAAACACAAAGATCATCTTCTTCTTCTTACTTTGACTCTCTTGCATAGAATGTTGAACTCTCTCTTGTTCTTCTTGTCCTTGAAGGCTAGATGAAGCAACCCATAATGATAAAGCTCATCCTCTCTCCCTGACAATACCTTTAAGGCGTCCTCTCTCTCAAGACTTTGTGTGTGTACATTTATTTATTTTTATAAACGAGGGGAAATTTCATTATACGAGAAAGGGAGTACAATGAAAGCAGAAATCAGACTGAGGAGGTCGATTCTGAGTAAACTAAACAGTAAAGTAAAAATTAAGAAAACTTGCTTGTAGCAAAAAAAACCAAGCAAATAAACAAAAACATACGAAACAACTGCAGAAGACACATCAAACCAAAAAACGCAATCGGGCAAAATTGCCAATATTGATGTGAACAACCCTACATCTCAGATCAATTGCGTCGCAGCCATAATAACCAAAACATAAGACACCCGCTGCTAAAAAAATCATCTCCGAGGCCACAACCTGTCCCATCCTAACAAAACCGACTAAGGAGTACGAGAAAGAATGCCAATGATTCCACCAACAATAAAGTCGAGACCAAAACCCCAAGCAAAGTTACAGTGTAGAAACATACACAGCTTCTCTGAAAGGGATATACGACTGTCACCAGAAACTCCTTCAGCAAAAACAAAATGCTCTCAAATACCAAGAAACCTACAACTTTTAATTAAAAATTGCTACTTTGGTTTCTTGAAAGAGAAGGAAATCCGGGTGTACTCAACTTCAATTGAGGATTAGAGGCGGAGGAACAGACTCAAAATCATCCAGTTCCTCGTCGTCACAAATATGCTCATATAAATCATCTTCATCGCCTTCAAAATCTAGGCGTTCATGCACCTCTAAATCTAGATTGTTAAATTGATCTAAAGCAGAATCAACAATTTTCAATGCTTTAATCCCAACCCGCTTTACGTAGTCCCAGTTCGCTTGACGAGTTTCACGTTCTTTACTTCTAGAACCTGTCTTAGAAAGGACTAGTGTTTGATAAGACACTGAGGCTTTAAATTTCTTCTTTCGCTTCCCAGAATTTTGCGGAGGAGAAGTGGTTTGCGCTACACACAAAGTCGAATCCATAGGATTTGGACGATTTGTAACAGGGTCCTTAGAAATTAAAGATAAACCTTTGTTAGCTTTTGTAGGTTCTAGAAAAGGAATTAGCTACCCTTGATTTATCAGCAAGTTCAACCTGATCTTCTTGACTAATCCATTCTTTATCCGAAGAGGAGTCTGGAAAACTAACAGACGAGAAACAAATTTCCGGAACTTCTGTAATATTCACACCCGTAACGCAGAGAGGAAAACTTGATGTTCCCAAAGAAAAATTCATATTTAACGAGTTAACTTTGGAATTGCTATGAAACAGCAAGAGACTTTATCAAAAGAGGCCGATGCAGGGTCAGAATCACATATAAAATGCAAAAAAAGTACCCAAGGACTTTCCAATTGCCTTAACAGAATTCCCAGTTCTCCCATGAAAAGGAATACCCTCCACTTGAACTCAGTGAAAGAAACCCACAACAGTAATAAAACACCTGAATTACTCAGCAGCTTAAACCAAGGTTTTACACGAACCCAATTGTCTTCCTCTAAGGAGTCTCTGAGAGACGGATTAAGAACAGTCAGGAAAAAGATACGATGTCCAAAAGAGCGGAGGATGATTTCCTCTAGGCCTAAGGATTTAAACACCCCAATAAACTGAGAAGCAGACCAATTGTTATGAGCCATTACCATGACGCATGCTAGTGCCATTGCACGAGAACCCTCCTCAAAAGACCCATGAGCAATCAATTCAGCTCGAGATGTTGGAATCCATTTTTGCTTTACTTTCGGAGAAGATAACTTGGAATTGGGAGCTGCTGGTTTAGCATAATTGACCAAAAGTTTATAACCATCCTACAACGTCCCATGAAACGCCTCAATGGCTTCCTTGGCCAGACCTGAATTCATCTTAACAAACCCGAAAAAATTTCCATTTCGGTTTGAACGTTTGCAAACAAAACAATAGTCAACACCTTCAGGTCCTAGAATATTTTTCAGCCAAACCTCATTCCTTCCTGGAGGGATATTGCATATAAACAACTTCCTTTCTCCTGTAGAAAAATCACACTGAGAGGAAATAGAAGCTGAGAACTCACCCTCCTCATGATTCACCAAAGAATGGAATTTTTGGGATCCCTCAATCTGCTGAACCAGAGAAGAGACCCTCCCAGCCGAGGGTCAACGCTCGGCTCTTTGAGCTGGATTGACGAGATCGTCAATAACCAGGGGCTTATCAGAGGGTTTGTCGATGAACTGACCTGCAGTCTGTGGAGAGATATGCAACGAGCTTCCTCTTGGAACAACAACTACAGACTTTGGTCTTACAGGTTTGAACATTGAACTCACCAGAACAGTCTCTGCCATGGGAGCCTTTCCCTTTCTCGCATCTCTCTTCATCCTACTCTTCTGTGCTGATCTAGGTATCCACAATAGTGAATCATTCAGCAGCATAACAGATCACCAGACCAAAAGAATAAAGCAATAGAAGAGACAGCAAAAAAGAAGCCTGACCGGAGAAGAAACAAAATGTGCCGCCGTTAGGGAAAAAAGGGAGTTTCGTCGACGACGAGGGCCAAAAGCGGTGGTCCAAAACTTGAAATATGAACGAATCGAGGACGAGGACAATCTGGAGACGAGGCGGCTTGAAGCAAAAACTAGAGATGGAGGCCTGAGCAGGTAGGAGACGAGACGACCGGAATAGGCCGTGGAAACGTGGCGACCGTGAACGGCCGGAAAGCGTGCGGCGGTCCCAACCCTGCTTCTAGGGTTCGCACGCGTGAGGTGCATTCAACTCAGTGGATATACACCTTGGCAATATGCTTGTTGATAGATAGCCCTTAGAAAAAGGGTGTGTGTACATTTATGAAACTCCCATTTTCAGATTTTGAGGTAGGGTTAAGCAAAATGTCACTGAATCACCGACCCCGATACCAAAATCACCGACATCGAAGGCGAAACCGTCGGAGCCGACAAGTAAAACGTCCAACCAAGATATTTTCGATGGAGGCCGGTTATCATAACACAAAAGTTCACATGCTAGGTTGTCGTAAGTAAAGTTGAGTGGGCACACTAAACGTTTTGAGAGTGCCTTGAGGGGGTTTGAGGATTAGCATAGAGGCATATGAGTGAGCATTTGGTGTAGGTAGAGACAAAAGATAATAGTATTTATAATATAAACATGCAATATGAATAATGATATGTCATGTGCTCGTGGTGTTGTGTCTTGTTTTAAAAACTTATTGTGATATGCTACGGTGTCTCGTTAGAATCATCAATCTTCACTATCAATTCATGTGACAAGTCACATGAACCACCTTGGATAATATCATGAGCATCTCTACCATTGTTGGTAACATTCCCTAAGTAAACCCATGTAAAATGCGAACTTACAAATCCCTTAACTTAGTTCCTACAGAGCCTACTCTCCGAACCATTCATGAGAACCCAGTTATTCATGTTTATGAAGCATCAGAAATCCAAGATTACCACAATCAAGCGGAAACAAAGAAAGGTTAGAACTTTAGATTCGGCCATGCCAAGTGTTATGCATGCCTTCCCTATATAGGGGTTAGGATCACTAACCGATCAAAAGAAACTTTTCTTTCTTCCGAAAAAAATTGAAGTGCTAAAAATCTGATAGTTCACACATAATGGTGAAGGAAAATATTCCCAACCCCAACTTGAAGGAACAGTAGGCAACCGAATCAAGAACAAGGAAAATAATAAAGAGAACAAGAATATACTTAGAACCAAGTCGATAGGTTGCTTGTGTTGTAGTAAGTACGAGTCCAGTAGAAAGTTGTTTCCTTAAGGCAAAATTGCCCCCTCTACGGCATTGGAGGTTGAAATGGGCAAATGTCTTCCAAGATAAAACGGACCTAAACAACTATTGAGTGCTTCAACTAGTGGAGTCTGGCGACCTAAAACCAACTTGCACTCAAACTATAGAATGTTATAGTATAATAAGAATAGAAATGAAGTGATTATTTTTGTCCCCACAACACCCTTTAAATAGTAGACAATGTGACCCTTCAGAAAGATTGCGACTCTTTAACCAAGGGTCATGTCTGTTCAAAACTCCAGATGCAAGATAATGAATCTTGACATAATGTTGGGAAAAATTAATTTGCTGAGTCTTGCATGCAAAAAGTCCAAAATACCCATCACCATGAAATGTCAAAAATTTCCTTCATTCATCTTCAAATTTTCAAATTTGATTTTTTATGGTCGATTTTATAATTTTGAAGATGAATGAAGGGCAATTTTGACATTTCATGGTGAGGGGTATTTTAGACTTTTTATACTCTTTGGATGGAAAAATAACAAAAACTTAACAGTTAGGTACCAAACTGTGGTTAAATGTTTGGTAGAGTATTATATCACAAAAAATTTATGACAATGTATTATATTGCAAATAAATGTTTGACATGGTATTATACTGCAAAAAAAGTATGCTAGGTATTATTGAAAATTTACCTATTTTTAATTGAGAGAGGAAATATCAAGTGTTGAGTTAACCATAACATATCTTAAAGATCATACTTACTAGTATCTTATTGTTATTATTGCTTGCTTCATGGTTAGAATACTTGGGTATAGGATTGTTAGACTCATCTTTAATGTTTGACCATTTGTCCTTTCTCTATTTAGGCTAAAATATGTCTCAGACTTGTGTTGCTTTGGGCTCTACCCTTGGTTGTACTGAGGAAATGTCCATGGGTGTACCTTGTCCTTCCGTTTCTCTTAAAAGATTGGTTATCTAATATATATTTGCGGATAATAAAATATACTATTTTTGACTCTTTCATAGTCTTCCTTAATCATCGCTGAAGGTATGAATTGTCCTTGAAGATATATAATTCGTGTACAACTTGATTTGTCGATAGAGACGTCGTAGGAGAAGCAATCAAAGATGAAAGGCTTGGGAGACATCGTTTTGTATGTTTCCGAGTTCACTTAGGACTAGTGACCTCATAGGATGGGTATGGAGGCATCACCAATGGCTCTGCGATAGGTATAAGAGGTGTGAGAGTGGTCGTAGGCATCGATGATGTGGGATTGGTAAGCAACGAAAAATGTGTTGGTTGGAGGAGGGAGGAGGCGTCATTAAGATGAGTTGGCTAAAGAGTTGTCAAAGTCTTCATTTTTTAAGGGATTGTTAAAATCCAAACGATGTTAAGACCCGACTATAGTTTTTTAGCACATAATTGGAGTTTTATTAATAATAGTAGTAAGCAACAAAGAAACAATACTAATAATACTAAAAAAGGTAAGACATAGTCTCGAACAACGGGTCGTTCGAGATGTTAATTCTATGACTAAAATTTCTGGCTAATCCTATAAAAATTGTGGGGGTAGTTCTTATTGGTGGTGGGTGCTCGGTCGTAGTCTACTTTTCTCTTTTCCTATCTCGACTTAAATGCTTGTAATGTTTGATAAACATATTGATCGCTATCAAAGACTGTCTAGGGGCAGTTGAGGGAACACCAAACATACAGGGAGAACACCAGGAAAAGCTCCATGAAACCGAGTAGAGGTGTTAGGGCCCCGATCTAGTAGATGGGGTTGGGGTGTCGAGTTTACACCATTTGTTGCTGATAGGCTCAACTGTTGAGACTGTTGTAACTTATGTCAACATTATAACTTATGTGTTTTAATGATAACAAATATTCACATACTTATTCAACATCTCTTCCTATGTTTATGTACATAAACCAAAGTTATTTTAGAAGTGTTCTTGTATTTTTGATACATGTGATTTTCGAATTTTTCAAGAGAACAACTTTGGTTGCATTTCATGTAACATTGAAAAATCATATCAATTTCATTTTTTTTTATCAAATTACGATTTATTTGATGTTTTAGAAAGCTCTGTGAGTCTACTTTTCAATTTAAAAACTAGTTCTTCATTTACAAACTATATTAAAGAGTAATAGACATAAAGGTAAGTAGACATCAAATATGCCAAAACAGGTAAAGCAGATATTATGGGTCAATTTTGTTGATTAAACTGGAATTATCAATCATATAATATGTCACGCCCCAAATCCGGTTTTGACCGGACTCGAGACGTGAACTAAATAAAATAATAACAATAATAATAAATTTAAAAGTAAAAGTAAAAGTAAATTAAACGAGATAAAACTCCGAAATTTAGTTCCAAATCAACAATCTCGATACCACGAGTCAACGCTCAAAATATAGATAAAGAATGACACTGTTTAGTATATAAAAGAAAAGTACGTCTCTACTAAAAGATAAATCCATGGACTCTCGATGAGCTCCCGAACTCTGAGACGTCCTCTAAACCGACTCACGATCGAAACCTGTAAAACAGTAAAACAGAGGGGGTGAGCTTTCGCTCAGTAGGGAAAAAGTAGTAAAGGGATTGGACTTCTGTTCCGTCGCCATAATTACTCGATTAATAACTCTTACTAATGAATGACAACACAAACAGAAACCTACAGGAACACGACATTATCGACAATAGAACCAAGCTAGAGAAACATGCAAACAACAGAACATTATACTGTTACATCCACTACGACCGTCACTCAACCCGACATCACACGAACATAAGATATGTAAACCTTGATACTCCGATCACCACACGCAGCTTAACATATCGTACCAGAACACGGCATCGGTCTAGATATCTTCCCGGACACACAACATCGGGGTGAATCAAATACATCATACCGGAATACACCCCCGGTCTAGATGTCTTCCTGGACATACAGCATCGGGGTGAAACAATACATCATACCGGAATGCCCATCGGTCTAGATGTCTTCCCGGACACACAACATCGGGGGTGAAACGATACATCATACCGGAATACCCATCGGTCTAGATGTCTTCCCGGACACACAACATCGGGGTGGAACAATACATCATACCAGAATACACTGTCGGTCTAGATGTCTTCCCGGACACACAACATCGGGGTGAATCTCATGCTAAACATATCGGACCAGCACACACCTCGGTCGGATATCTTCCCGTAGCACGTGGTACAAGTCACACCACACAATACCATACCATACCAAAACACATTACACCAAACTTATCATACCATCGAAGCATACCGCCATAACTTACCAAGCACACCCCATCAGTCTATCATTCATCCGATCATATCACAAGACAACAATTCATATCACGATCATCACATTCATTCACCCAATCATACCACAAGACAACTACTCATATCACACTCATTTCATCCTAATAACAATACATGATTCTTAAATTAACCAAAGAATATACTATAAATCAACATTGAAGGACTATTAGCCACAACCAACATCCAATCCTAAGGTACGACATGGCCACACATGATTCTACAGCACGACAATTCCCATAATTTAAAGCGATTACTCTAGTTATTCACATCCTATAGGCAATCTAAGACTTTACTGGTTATTAACGTCCTATATGCATTCTATTAACATTCCTTAATTTAAACGGTAATTACTACTCTTCCCTACCTCAAATGCTATCCAAACGCTTAGTCAACGAGAGCCGCCTAGAAGTCTCCTCCGTCGTGCTCGGGAACAAAGTCTAGGATCACAAGTAATACTAGAATTAATGACAATTCAAGGGTGGTCTAAGAGGTAAGTACCCAAGTTAAAACCCTCAAACGTTAGGTTAAAGATAACCTTTCTAATTACTCGAAACACACCCAAAATGGACCCTAAAGGCCCAAATCTGATCTACCACGGTTCGGGTCACGGAGCCTTGACGGACTCCGTTCCTTCTCAAAAATCAAGCTTTTAACATCACAAACTCAAACCCATAAAACCTAGCACTAGTTCATGTAATTTCTATGAAACCCATAATCCCAAACTCAATTTAAAGTAGGTTTTTAGAGGTTACGTACCTTAGAAATGACGAGATGAAGAAGATTATGAGATTTTTAAGAAGATTTGGTGAAGAAATTGATCCAAGCTTCCTCTTTTCCTCCCTTTCTTCTTCTTCAAGCTAAGAAGCTCTTCTTCTCTCCACCCTCTTGTGAATTTCGGCTACAATGAGAAAATGGTTGAATTGTTTGCTCCATGTGGACTTAAAACCTATTTGAGAAAAGTCTACTTTGCCCTCTTGCTCTTTTACCTCTCTTTTGGCACATGTGATGGCAAATGGGGCATTCTAGACCCATTTCTTCTCCTCCAAGCCACCATGGACAAGTGTCCATGTGGGGGCCACCTTTCCCTTACTAATTTCGGGCACATGTAATTTAAAACGGTTTAACCTCTAATTAGGCCCAGTTTGACCCAAAGTTGACTTTTTCATAAAAGGAGTCATTTGAAAGGAAACGACCCCATTAAGCTTACTGTAACGACGGCTAAGCTTTTTGGGTCCCGGAAAGGTCCCGAATGACTCCCGGAGTCATCGGTTGACTTTTCCGACGGAAAGTCAACTTTCGCCAGAAATCACCGGTTCGGCTGGGATCGACTGGGGGCGTTTCTTACATAATAATAGGTCTATCATATACCAGTGGAAAGATATATGAGTCTATTTTCTAACACAATTTACCTTATGTTATTTGGATTCTTGTGGAAAGAGTTATGCTCATATGAACAAGTATGCTTGTGGAAGTAGTTATTTATCATTTCAATCTTGAAATCTGTTTAAGACATATCTTGTCAAGATATGTCACTTGACTTTATACTCAAGTATTTCTTCCAACAACTTTTTTCTTAGTTATCAAGTGCCAAGGTTTTTCTATAAAAGCCCTCTCTTGTTTTTTTTTCATTGCAAGACACAACACTTTACTCTTTCTCTACAAAAATTTCAGCACAAAGTTCTTTTTCATCTTTGAGAGAAAAGTATCTTGAGAGCTCTAATCATCCTGTTCTACAAATTGTTTTCAAAGTCATGAACTAATAATTTCATATCCTTTGATATTTGAAAAATTCTTATTTTTGTATCATTTCATGAGCATGTTATGCTCTCTTTGTAAACTATTTTAAAATTATTTTTTCTCAAAATCATATTGAGCTAAGCCTTACGTATCTTGAGATCATATATAGCTTGTTTGTACTTCATCTTTATATCCTAATTGTAATTGAGACATCGTGTTTATTCTACATAAGATTAAACACATTGTATTATTGACTCTTGGTGAGTTGACCTAAATATCTTTTACCAGTAATTGGCCTTATAGGCTTGAAAAATGTGTTGTAGTTAGTTGCAAGATTTGTTCTTGCAAAGTGTTGTAGTGGTTGCACGATTTGTTCTTGCTTCCTAATTGGTGTTGTAACTTGCAATATTTGTTCTTTTGAGATTTTGTAACATTTATTGTAAGTTAGTAAAAGGCCGAATTGTAAGTGAGTTCTTTAGTGTGGACGTAGCAACTATAAGAAGAGTTGTGAACCACGTAAATCTTTGTGTTAGCTATCTCCATCTTTCTATCTTTGCTTGTTGTTTAATTTTCGAATTTATTTATAAGTTGCTATATTTTGTAATCAATTTATTCACCCCCTCTATATTGATTCATTAGGACCTAATAGAGTCCAACCTCCCTGATTCCGATCGAATGTGTCAGGGTCCCGATCTAATGGATGAGGATGGAGCGTCCTTGTACGTAGTGTTGGAGGCGACGAAGGCGGATACTAGATTTATAGTAGGTAGGCTCGCGATAGAGGCACTGTAGGATGAGGTGATGCAGATAGTAGGCAAGCTCGCGACGGAGGTAGTGTAAGAGGTAGAAGCAGCATATGATGCAATATAGGCGGCGAAGGTGGCGATGCTCGATCGCGATCGTTTGTGGGATACCGGAGCGTTATGGTAGTGGGGCGACGGGCGTTGTTGCGGAGAGAGAGGAGGGTTGGCGGGGGTAGTGATGGCGCCATATGAGTGGGGAAGGTATTGCAGGTACGGTGAAGGCGGGAGGAAGATGTAATGGAGAGTGATAAATCTAAAACCTCTACATATTAGATCGGGGAAGTGTGACGCAAACAAGAAGAAGAAGAGAGGAGGAAGAAGCCTAAGGAGCTCTGAAAGCACGATTTTTTTCCAACCCATTCAGTAGTTAATTGTATTTTTTTAAAGATATTGTAGTTACATAGTCAAGATACAATTTAGGGGAAATTTTATTATAATACCCTGACAAACATTTATTTTTGTTATAATACCTTAGTCTATTTTTCTTGCATTATAATACTCTGAAAAACATTTATTTTCAGTTTGGTACCTAACGTTAACTTTTTGTTATTTGAACTATGCGAGAAGAGAGAGGTGAGAGTGAGGGTGGATAAGTATCACCGGTCACCACAATTTCCGGGGGCACAACCAAAACTCCTACCTTTAGTGAAGTCTTACTTGAAAGTATGCGTGTATCTTTTCCTTGTGCGGAAGATTTGGCTAGGGTTTATGGAGAGCCTCAATTTCCGAAATTGGGGAACCAAGGAGTACATGGAACAAGTGATTGGGCTTTTCTTACACGACGATTGGCGATTTGGTTTCTAAGACAGCTACTGGTGACCGGATTTTGACGGATGAAGTGAAGGGGACGTAGGCTGTGGGGGTTTCAAAGGTGGAGGATTTTGTGCGAAATCATTCAGGTCTGGCTGATCGTACAACAACTTCAAATGAGTTTAAGGATCTTTTCAAACTTTTTATTTTCAATTTGCCTTATGGGATTGATAACGTTTAATTGAAGGATTGTTGTGGTTATGTTGGGTTGGTTGAAAGAGCTAATGTATCTCATCAGTTAAATGCGAAGGGAAAGTTTTTTGTGTTCGTTTATACTGAATCCAAAGATTAAGCTGATCAGATCATTTAGAAGTTCCATGGATCGATTGCCAAAGGGTACAGATTATTGGTTGCTCGTGATTTGAAGGGTTCTATTACCTCATGTTTCAGGCCCTCTGTTGGCAAGGGAATTTGATCCTCTTTAGGAACTGGTTTAGTTCCTCCCTGATCCAACAAGTCTTCAAAAATTATTGGAAAGGTGCTGGAGTCGAACAAGGTACTGACCAAAAAAGGGGTAAAGGGTATAGCTCAGGACGAATGCTTCGTCCAAGACATTCAGAAAGAAATTAGTTGTGAAGGTGTATGTGATGTTGAAATTCGTGGGTTCGAAAATAGAGTATTTTTGATCTCTGGCCCCGACCCTAAATTTGAATCTTCGTTAAGGGAGAGCGGGGGTGATTGGCTGAGGAGTTGGTTCGACTTTGTTGATTCCTCGACAATTCTGTTATTGCAGCCGAGTTGTTTCCGTTGGTTTGAAGTGTTAGGTTTACCGTTTCAGCGTAGAGACTTTGAGCTTGGTTGTAGGCTCTATTAGAGTTGTTTTGAACATTATGGACACAACTGATTTTGGTGATTCGATTGGGAGGGATTTCATTTTGATTCGTTGTCCACATGTGACTCTAGTCCCTCAGAGGTATTATTGATTTTAGGAGAGGAGTTGTTCACATCTTGTTGAAACCAGTGGCTTCGTTTGAGGTTTCCTTCCGTTTTGTTCTCGCAAGTATCTCGATAGAGACGGGCGCTGCTTCATCTTCAATAGAGTTTTCTGTATCGAGCTCCAAAGAGTGTTAGACTGGGGTCACTTTGGATAGGGAAGGTTGCAACACTCCTTTACACACGCAAGCCAAAAGCATTCAGGTGGTACTGGGCCAGAAATTACCCCGTTTTCTCAATTGTATGGGGATAGCGATCCAGTGGTACAACTAGAGAAGGATTGTTCACTAAGTAGAGTTCAGTCCACTACATATTCTCAAAGCTCAAAGGGTAGTAACGTTGGTTTTAGCAATGAGTTAGTTGCTTCTGTTGGTGCAACAAAGTTAGCTACTCCAAAGCTGAAAGGAGGTACAAATAAATCAAAGACATTGTTAGCTACTTCTCAATCGTTTTATGCGATTTCGCATGATCTGAGGTGTGCTGCTGAAGTTGGATCGAACAAAGCAAAAGAAGTTGTGCACTGTGCTGAAGCAATTGTTGAAGGGGGTATTAAACAAGCTTTTATTACCCCAAAAACGAAGAGAGTTCGTGGCTCAAAGAAGACTAAGTTTAAGGTGGTGGATTCCCGACGGTTTTTTACCAGACCATAGCTAGTTTCCCTCAAATGAAAAAGATGGCAGTTTGGGGGCAATTTCATTGTTTAAATTTCGAATAAGTTGAAGGATGACTCGAAGGATTGGTCATATTGTAAGAAGGTTGGGATGCAAGATATTGACATCGGACCTTTGGTACTTGAACAATTTAAAATTTTGGATATCAAAGTCCCGCAGCGGGCTCTTTTTGAAGAGGAGACTAAGGTCAATGAAGAAGAAGTTGATCCGGACCCGAATTCAGGTAATATTTTAATTCTTGTTTCAGTCTCTGTTACTTAATTTGGTCTTGAGGTGCCTCACGAGGAACGTGAGGGTATGAAATCCGTTGATAAGCGGAATTGCATTAAGAAGGTGGTGATTTCGTGTGGTGCTGAATTGGTTATGTTATAAGAAATTAAGTTAAATATTATTGATTCTGTGGTGTTACGGAGTGTTGGTTTTGATATGGTTTGGGGTTGTGTTTAAAAATCTCTCGTCGTGTTAGTTTTCTTGCCTCCGGAGACTGTTGGTGGGGTCCTTATGAGGTGGAAAGGTTTGAGGACCGGGCGCTGGTGGTCTGTTTGGGTGCTTGTTGGGTATATGACTTTGTGACTTATTTGGTTGGTGCGGAATGAAGCTGTTTTTTTAGGTGTTGGACTCGGTGGGTAATGTGTTATCTTAATTTAAATACCATACTTTTGGTGTTGGCTGGAATTCTGAGTCCTTGCATCATGGTGTTACTTATGAGGTTTTGTTACGGGATTCGAGTTGGTGTTTGGTGCCGAGCCGTAGTCTAGCAAATGGTGGAGTAGTTTAAGGAATTAGAGTTTCTTGGTGCTTCTGTTTTGTTTTATTGGCGTTCCTTCTTTCAGATTGTGTATTGGTTTCTTATAATGTTGTTTTGGGTGTAGTGTGTGAGTGGTTGTGAGGTTGTTTTCAGGAGTGTGTTTTATTTGCTCTCTAGGAGCAGTTTTGATCTGAAAAAAGGTCTTCATTTTGAGGATCACTTTCTTGCTTTGTTCTCCTTTCCTTACAGAACGTATGGTTGATAAAATTTCTCCTATAAAAAAAACTTTATGTTATTTTTCCGTCCAAAACAAGTAAGAAGTCTATAATACTCTTAACTAGTAGTCAAAATTTCAAAATCATGCCATTGTGTCATTAAATGTTAAAAAGGAGTGAAATGACAACAATACCACTGATTACCTTCAATATTTTCAAAAGGTACCATTTATTTACTTTATAAAATTAGTTTTATCATTTAAAAATCAAATTTCAATTCTAAAAATTTATTTTTTATTTTTAAAATACACTTTTATTTTTAAAATACAATTTTATATGTATTTATTCAAAAAATCATTTTTCTTTTTTCAAAATTCAGTTTTATTTAAAAAATCAATTTTTTTTATAAAACCACTTTTCATTAACTCTTTTTAAGTTTATTACTTTTCAAAAAACAATATTATGTTTCCTTTACTTTTTTTTATCCTTTAATACCTTCTAATTTTATTAGTTTTCAATTATGATGGAATACCCTATCTTCTCAATCCAATTTTTAAATAGAACATTTTCTTCTCAATCAATTATGCAATTGTTAACAATATATTGTAATTTTTACGATTCCAACCCCTAACTCATTTCATACATCAAACTCCACCCCTTCCAGATTCATGCTACTCAAATCCAATTTTTACATCAAACATATACACTCTCTTATCAATTTGTTTGGAGAATATGTGAAATCAATTTGTTTGGATGCTGAGAAAACCATGGGAAAGGAAACGATATGTAAGAGCTCCGAGACATGTGGTTACCATTTTTAATCCGGATTACCTCGTCTTTTTGCTTGCCAAACTCATCGCGCTTCCTTATTGCCCAACCCAAAGAGAGAGAGAGAGAGATGAATTTCTCTTGTTCTAGAGGAAAAGGAATAGAAGGCGCTGGTCAGAGAGACTTCGTTCACAGTACGAGTTCAATTGAACGAGCAGCGAAGAGGGTCTGAGTTGGCAGCAGCGGAAGAGGACGATCGAACGAGCGGCAACAAGGATTTTTACTTCTCCTCCCTCGTCGTATGACCTCCTTCTATGTTATGAAAAGAAACGAAAAAATAGAAAGAGATAAAAGTAGTTAGGGTAAAAGATATTTTTTGGTATTTTGAAAAAAATTTGAGGGTTATGTGCTTTACACATGACCATATTTCGTTAAAAAATGGCCGGAAAATTAATGTTAGATATGATTATGAAATTAAAAATAAATTTTAACGCTAGGTACCAAACTGAAAATATATATTTATCATGCTATTATAATACAAGAAAAACAGACTAGGGTATCATAATAAAAATAAATATTAATCTAGATGTTATAATGAATTTTTCTCTAAAATCTAATCCCTAAACAATGAATGGATAGAGTTATTACAGTAAAATAAAAAATGAAATGGATTGGTGTAGACACGCGAGAAGCACGTGATGTTTTTCAACCCCCAAAGCACATGGAGATTAGTTAGAGACCATTGGTGGTAGTGTCAATATTCTTAAATTCTCTCTCTGTCTCCTCTCTTCACTCAAATCTCTGCAAATTTGTAGCTCTACTGAGCCCCTCCTCTCAATTCGCATCTCTTCCCTTCATTATTCTCTCTAATCATCCCTGTCCTCTAACTAATCACCATCTCCTCGTCCATTCCCAACCACGAAGATGAAGATCTAGGGTTTGTTCCCGGTGTTCTTGGCCTCATCAGTTTCCACTCCGATTCTCCAATCTCGATTTGCCTCCGTGAATGAGAGATACGGCAGGCTCGTCGTCCCAATGAGTATGGAATCCGTTGTTTCTGACGTGATGACCTTGGACGCCGAGCTGTTGCAGCTCCCCGAGGTCTCTCCTTTGGCGATCAAAACCCATCCCGAATTCGCTCAGAAGCTCTTCGAGCTATGGCTGCCGCTTCCCGAGGCGAATCGACTGGTATTCCTTTCTTCGTTCGATTCATACATATGGGTGTTCCTTGCTAATTTATTTTTGCAATGAATTATCTTGCTTTGAATTATCTTGTCATAACTTGTCATGTTTGGCTTCCGCGGTAGAGATGCTTTTTGTAGCAGTTTCCTTATAAATGCGACATCTTGTCCTGCATGGAATTCCTTTTATTTATTTATTTATTTATTTATTTATTTATCTTTATATATATGGGTATGTGTTTAAAATGTGACTGGGTGATGTGCTATGTATGGTAATGAATTGATTTATGCTTCTGTATTACCCCACCCGATAACGGAAATGATTGTAACAGTTTGATATCTCAAACCAATTCACTTGTAGCACTTGCAATTTCTAAACATTTCTCCGCCTAGCAAGTTTGTGGGATTAGAACCGAGTAGAATATATAAACAACTGCCTGTAGATAACTGAAATCTTATGCGAGAGTTAATGTCAGAAGAAAGGAAAAGAATTGCTCAAGCCTATCATATTATGGATTTTCTTCTTCTTCTAGAAAATGAGATTCTTAGGATGTCAAGATACTCAAGTCCTATATATGAGTGATCTACTTTGCAGCTCTCCGCCTGTCACACCCCTGTTCCTATGGAAAAGAAGAAACAATTGACTTTTTTAATTGTTTTGTAACCGTTGTTGTACTCATTTAGATTCATTGCATGCATAAATGACATTTTAATAGGGAAGTTGGTCATGCAACATCAACTGAGGTGAATTTAGCTGCTCAGGAACCAAAATTTGCTTGGGTTCATTAAAGATGCAGATAATTTCTCATGTGAGTCCTGGTATTGGTATTTGAAATAAGTGAGGTTACTATTGCTGAACAGGTGCAGTTTTTTGTTTCAATTAAGAGAATCCAAATATGTAGAAGAAACATTTTACTGTATAATCCTAAAATTTCAAATTCTCGTGAATGAGTGTTGGTAGTAAACCAACGATCTGCTTGGTTGGCAGAAAATAACGTCCTATTTGGTTAACATTTCCATGAAAATTGTTAATTTATGTATTTTTACTAGACTACTTTTGAGTTTCCAGTTGACTTATTTTCCCTGGGGAACCAAGTCGCTGAAAACATTGGAAATTGTTTCTGCGAAGCCTTATCGTGAAATTAATGGTGCCTTATGGAGTAAATTTTATCTTGTATCATGTTAGACAAAGTTCCTGTTTGCCTGTTTCCTATTTGGCAAGTAAAAGCAAATGTATATTCTCTGTCACGAGTTTTAGCAGTTCCTTTCCGTGCAGGTGACATCATTGATTAATGATGCCAAGACAGGTGGTCCCTTGAATCTCAATGTAAATTCTTCTGGCGGAAATACTTCTTCAAACAATTCATTGCCATCCATGTTTCCTGGTGGTAGTACACCCCCACTTTCACCAAGAAGTACATCTGGCTCTCCCCGTGTAATGAAGCAGAGGGTTGGCCCTTCTCATTTGGCCTCTCCTCTAAAAGTAGTGAGCGAGCCAGTGAGAGAAGTGATACCTCAGGTCTTACACATCTCCTGAATTTCTCTTGTTTTGATCTGGAGCCACTGTTTTGATTGCTAAGCTTATTTTCCATGAAGATATTCGTTGTGTAAACTTTAATGGATCTTTATAATATTTGCAGTTTTACTTCCAAAATGGCCGTCCACCTTCAAATGAACTTAAAGACCAATGTTTGTTTAGGGTGAATCAATATTATTATAACCATGTGGATGGATTGCAAATACATGGTAAGATGCGTGTCATGGTGCATGTGTATCATCTCATACTTCAGAAACTGATATGCATTATATTTTTGGTTCATTTAGAGTTCAAATCAGTTACTAGGGAAATCTGCAAGCTGCCCTCATTCTTCTCCGCTGCTCTTTTCAAAAAGATTGATGCCAATAACACTGGCTTTGTCAAGAGGTATGCATCCTCTTTTGGACTCATTAGTTTCAAACTGAGTCACCTTTATCTTAAATGTGGGCTGTTTAATTTCAATGTGACATGTTACAACCTTTAATCCGAGTATTGCGCATCCATGAAAAATTAACTTTTGATTACTTGAAAAAGATTCTACATAACATTCTATAAAGGGGTACCAAAAGGGATTTGGGAGAAAGCCATCTTTCTTTAGTTCTATTACTGGTTGTGCAGGACTTGTTCTATACTTTATCTTTCCATGAAGCTATGGTGTTTGTGGGCCAACCCTTCAATAAATGCTCATTCACCAATTTTGTCTAAGGTATCTAGTTATATAGGACTGTCATGGAAGAATCAATAAAAATCTTCCTATTAATTGATTCTCTACTCCCCAAAAATACAATAATATCAAATTACGCAATCAGTTTGTCAGGTCCCTTCAATTGTTGAGGCAATACAACTTTCCAATTATCCAAAAGTTTGACATGGCAAATAAATTGATTTTGCTGTAATTGGAAGATATTTGTCTTGCACAATTGTAGTAAGCATCTATTATTCCCTCAGATTCAACAGTGGTTCCAATAGGAGAGATAAAGCTTGGTACAAAACTGCCCTATATTAAACTTCTTTCCTAAGTGAACAACTACAAACTTCACAAATTTGTATCATTCAAGATTGATGTTCAATTGAAAGGATGATACTTCACATTCTAAACATATAAGAAACCCTGTTCAATTTCAAATGAATATCAAAGGCTTACGTAGTTGTATTAATCATTACAATAGATGATAAAGTATAAAGATCATAGCTAACAAGTAAGTGATATGAACATTTGTGTTTGTATAGCCTAACAACCAATATGCAAGCTAATTGATTACTATCACAAAGCGAACTTTAATGTTGATTAGTATAATTTGGTTATTTCAACCAAGGCCATTGAATTTGCAGGGTGAGTTTATGTGGGTTGGAATCGCTTGCCTAAGTTGCACCTTAATTTTATTAAAACAAAGTCTTAGTTGTATGAAAAATAAAGTACGGCTCAAAAATTTATTTGCTTGCTTACTCTAGATTCATTTCTATTTCTGTCGTTCTTCCTTAATTTTCTACTGACTTGGTTGTTAGGGAGGCATTTATTGATTATTGGATCAATGGTAACATGTTGACGGTGGATTCAGCAACCCAAATATATAACATTTTGAAGCAACCAGATCTCAGATATCTTACGCAGGTAATGTAATGGCTCCTTCGCTTCTGTTGTCTTTTGGTATTTCATTAAATTCATTCTATTGATTCCTCTGCTTCCATTCAAGTGATGCAACTTTTTAACCTGTATCTTTATGAATTAAGAGATGTATAATCAATAGTATTATGCATGTTTACTAATAAAATCACAGTCAAATTATCATAATTTTTCCTCATAGTCTTCTTTTAAATATTTTCTGAACTTGTATGACAGGAGGACTTCAAACCTGTACTTAGAGAACTTTTGGCAACTCATCCGGGCTTGGAGTTTTTACAAAGCACACCCGAGTTTCAGGAAAGATATGGTTTGTTTGTTCTCATCCTTTGGGTGGTTTTCTCTATAATTTAAATATTTATTCGATACCGTTTTGATGTCCCTGGTTTGTGTATTTGGCTGTTCTTTCCCCTTTATGTAACATGCTTGCTAATTGAACATGAACATTGGTTATTGACCTTATTAGCTCTTATGAGAGACAAGAGGAAAGAGTGAGTTTTACAAATTTATATCAGTTGGTACTTTTTAATTAGCCAATGGGATGGTTTTACACCTCAGGGGATACTGCCCTTTTATTTTATACTGCAATATTTTAATTTACAACATATCAGAGAAATGAGGAATGCATCCTGTTGTTCACTTGTCCTGAAGCTTGGACCCGAGATCATTGTTTGTATTAGTGTTAGAGGTATTTATAAGATGAATATATTCTGATTGGAATTTTGTGGTGATGGCCCAGCTGAAACTGTGATATACCGAATATTTTACCATATAAATAGATCCGGGACTGGTCATCTCACCCTCAGAGAGCTGAAACGTGGGAACTTAATAGATGCAATGCAACATGCAGATGAGGAAGAGGACATAAACAAAGTGTTGAGGTAGATATACTGACTGAATTAACCTGTTATATTTCTCTTTTGTTTTAGACTTTTAGTAGGCAATTTATGTATATATCTGGGTCTGTACCAAACTGTAGCTTTTTGCCATTCGGCTCACTTTTTATCGTAGTGGCTTGTTTCTCATTTGGTAAAGCTATCCCGTACTCTTGAATGTATACTCTTTAAGCTTGTCCTAAAATGTTAGGGTTTGAACAAAGATTAAACTGGACTCTTCTGAAGGTCTATTTTATTTTATTTGTTTTTCCGTGGACAGAAGTGCTTGTAATATTGCAAATATGGCATTCGATACATATATTCCTTTTCTTTATTCCTTGTGCTGTAATATTACAAGTTCCCACACCATGTAAACAAGATAGTGTGTAATATTGCAAATATGGCATTTAATACCTATAACACATATTCCTTTTCTCTATCACTTGTTCTGCAGATACTTCTCGTATGAACATTTTTATGTTATATACTGCAAGTTTTGGGAGCTGGATACAGACCATGATTTCTTAATAGACAAAGAGAACCTTATCAGATATGGTAATCACGCACTTACCTACCGGATCGTTGATAGAATATTTTCTCAGGTTTGTGATATTCAGATGATACTTTTATTCTCTAGTTAAGCACAATGTTCTAAAAATCGGGCCCTAGGCGGGGATTAATTGGTGCCTAGGCGGAAATTTTTAGAACACCGACCCGATTTTAACAAATTGGGCGGCTCTAGGCGGATTTGGAAAAATCAGGACCAGTGTTGTCAAAATCAAGGACTGGTCGGGGATTAATCGGCTCTAGGCAGTGATGAATCGTCGCCTTGGCTTGGATTTTTACAACACTAATCCATTTTTATGTTTTTATATTAAGTATTTATTATTAATCATTCTATATATTTCTTCTTATTATTATGAAAATATATGTAATATTTATTTCTAAAGTTAATTATAAAACTAATAATCTTAGATGATATACAGTTATAGCTTAAATTCTTGTGGATTTTAGTGTTGTCTACTTTTTTATTGACTCTTTTTTTTTAATTATTTATAATATCATATTTATTTTCAATTGTTATTGCTAGTTTTTTAGGGATAATTGTCAAAACATGCACTAAAGTTTTGTCCACAAATGAAATAGTGCACAACGTTTCGTCCACAATGAAATAGTGCACAACGTTTCGTCCACGTTGTGTGGCTACCCTAAAGTTTCGTCCACAAAATGAAATAGTGCACAACGTTTCGTCCACGCTGTGTGGCTACCCTAAAGTTTCGTCCACAAGTGAAATAGTGCACAACGTTTCGTCCACGTTGTGTGGCTACCCTAAAGTAATTGGCTGATTTAGGTTTCATAAGTAATTTTTCTAACAAATGTTCGTGGACGAAACTTTAGGGTAGCCACACAACGTGGACGAAACATTGTGCACTATTTCATTTGTGGACGAAACTTTAAGTGCATGTTTTGACAATTATCCCTTTTTTTTATAAGGATATTAAAATTGTTTATTTGAACATTTTTTTTCATTTAAGGATATGAATGTAACAATTATATATATTTTTTGTATTCTTTAAATGTTTATTATTCTTTTTTTTATAATACAATTCATATTTTGTTCATATATATAATAAAATATTTGTTGAGAAATTTAAAAAAATGTAGAAAAATTCCAATCCGATTAATCCCCGGTTAATCTCTGACTAGTCCCCGATTAATCCCCGAAGGCCCTAGCCGCCCAACTAGCGTCTAACGTTTTTTAGAACCTTGGTTAAGCAACCTGCTACTTACTGAAGCAATGCTTCACTGAAAAATCTAGGGTTAATTGTCAAAAACTACCCTAAAGTATTGTCCATAAACGAAAAAATACCTAAAGTTTTGTCCATGCTTTTAGGCTACACTAAAGTTGTCCACTGAATTTCGTTAGAAAAACGTAGCAGGTTAATTGTCAAAAACTACCCTAAAGTATTGCCCACACAACTACATAATGCATTATGAATTGCCCACACAACTTCAGAATGCATTATGAATTGCCCACACAACTTCAGAATGCATTATGTATCGCCCACATATCTATTGAATGAATGGTCTGGGCAGTTCTTTAATGCATCATAAAGTTGTGTGGGCAATTCATAATGCATTTTATAGTTGTGTGGGCAATACGTTTTTCTAAAAATGTCGGTGGACAAAACTTCAGTGCACCCACAAAGCGTGGACAAAACTTTATGTGTGCATCCGTTTCTGGACAAAACTTTAATGTAGTTTTGGACAATTAACCCTTAAAAAAATGTGGGGGGAATTCAGTCATTTCACTCATATTTTTAACTCCATTATGACGGTGCTTCGTTAAAAAATACACGGTCACAAATTGTCACGATTTATAGTTCCCGGTCACTTTTTGCCAAAGATCTTCAGTAGGCGGTCAATTTATGCAATTTACCCTTCTTTTTCAAGTTTTTCAACTGTCATTTATATAATTTTTAACATGAACTCAGATTGCTAGAAAGTTCACTAGTAAGGTCGAAGGAAAGATGGGGTATGAAGATTTTGCTTACTTCATACTTTCGGAAGAGGACAAGTCATCTGAGCCTAGCCTGGAGTTTTGGTATTTACTTAACTCTTATTCTGTTGTAGTCAATTTCATGCGTAATATTTCCAGTGTGGTAAATGTCCCACGACATGAGTAATGGTATCTTACTTTTCCCTGAGAGTGTTGAGTGGAAATACATTTGCAACTTTTATTGTTCGTTTCTTTAATTGTTTGCCACAGACTGAACTTTCATGGAAACATTAGGAGATTAAATGCACAAGTTTCCCATGTGATGCAATGCATCTTTTAAAATCTCATCTAAGATGAATTGCCGATTTCAGAATAACAGAGTTCCCCAGAACTCAATAGAGAACAATATAAACTACATATAAAGGCAAGAGCCAAACCCAACAATTAGGTTGAACTTTTAGGGTGGGAAGCTCAAGCTGGCTTGTGTAGCCCAATATTAATAATTTAACATAGACGAGGATATACAAACAATAGAAATTGCAGTTCTAGCATATACTCATTTGATTTAATGTTAAAAATTTGTTAGCAAGTTATTTTTTTACATTTGTATTTCTTTGGGACTGGAAGCTATCACTTGTGTTCTCACATAATATGGTTCTGATAGCTAATCTTAACTTTTAATGGTGCACTGAAGCGTAACACAACTTACCTTCAGATTCATCTTTATTTATGTGCTATGAAATCTTTTAGTCAAGGAATGTAATAAACCAACAAACTAGTAACAGTGGACAAAAATAGAACTTGCCGGAGAACATCACAGCTTTCACTAGAGAGATTGAAAAATGGTTGACATAATTGTATAACTTGACCTTGGTGAATAAGGTTATTGGTTTGGAACTCCGTCCAATCTTGTATGATACTGGCTAGGAAGCTTGGATTCATATATGTACCCAAGATTTTCCATTTTTAAAGAAACTGGATAGTTATTTATAATTAAAGCTCTATATTTATATGTTAATAATTATCTGAAAATTTTAATTTCTTATTCTATTAAATTAGATTTATAACACACATATCAAACACAGGAGTAGATCATTAGCTCTTGTACTGAAATCCCCGGTTATATAAGCACAAATAAATAAAATAGGACATGCGTTTTCTGTGTCCATCATGAGACATGGTAGTTTTGAATCCATGGTTTCTAGATTGTGGCTAAACAATAATCTTTACATCCTGTGACTTGTGTACTTTTCTGACATCAGCATAATCTTTCTTAGGTTCAAATGTATTGATCTGGATGGAAATGGGATATTGACTCGGAATGAAATGCAATTCTTCTATGAGGAACAGTTGCATCGGATGGAATGCATGGCACAGGAGCCTGTTCTTTTTGAGGATATACTTTGTCAGATAATTGACATGATTAAACCTGAGGTTCCCCCTATTTGCAATTTTGCCCTTTTTTTCCAGATTTTTGTTTCTTCAAAGCATATTCGAAAAATCTTTTAGGAAGAGTAACTTCTACTCTCTGTGGATCTATACAATGATAAGTATTACCATTCTTGGCTTTCTTGCAACCTCTGATATGTGTTTTATTTGATCTCTCTTGAAAATAGACTTCCAGAATCTGAGTGTTCAGGTTCAAAGTATATGTCATTGTATGGTCGGTCCATTAATTCTAATTGATTTTGGTTGGCCACTAGAAGTCCATCTTGATATTGTATTTACTGGACTTTTTGGATTATTTTTTGCTGCTCACGGCACTTTCTTCCTTGCAGAATGAGAGCTATATCACACTGCGTGACCTGAAAGGCGGCAAACTTTCCGGAAGTGTTTTCAATATCCTGTTCAACCTGAATAAATTTATGGCTTTCGAAACTCGTGACCCATTTCTCATCCGTCAGGTATATAAAGTGCTTTGATTAGTGTCCTTTCATAATACAGTACAACAAACTGTTTCAACTGATAACAAGTACTTCGATGCTATAACATGCAGGAGCGTGAGAATCCAACTTTGACAGAGTGGGATCGCTTTGCACATAGAGAATATATCAGACTTTCGATGGAAGAAGATGTTGAAGATGTCTCCAATGGGAGTGCTGAAGTTTGGGATGAATCACTTGAGGCTCCCTTCTAATTTTAATTAGGTAAGCCACTCCAGCTTAGATGGTGTGGTGGTTCCAATAGAAGCATCAGAATTTTGGCCAGACATTAAAATTTTCTATTGTACATTCAATCTCTTATCAAAATTGACATGGGTAAACATTATGCATCAGCTACTGTTGTCAAGTTCTGAAGGCTTAGACTCAGGAAAGCAAAGGTTTAATAAACTTTAGCTTATCAAAAAAAAAAGTTCTGAAGGCTTAGGAACAATGACAAAAATGTTTGAACCAGTTATCTTCACTTAATACAAGGGTTTCTAATAGATATGAATTATAAAAAGGGAAAACATCACCCAGCTACCCTGAAGTATGCTCCAATCTCTATCAGCTACCCCCAAGTTATTTTTTTTTACAACCCCTAAGTTTTTTTAGTCTCGATTTACCTCAAATCCTGTCAATTTTTTGAGTATGAACTGACAAAAATACCCTTATTTATTGTATGAGGATATTTTTGTCATTTCACATCCAAAAGGTGACAGGATTTGGGGTAAATTGGGACAAAAACTTACGGGAGTTGTCAATTTTTTTTAAAACTTGGGGTAGTTGATTGATACTTAAGAGTAGCTGAGTGAGGTTTTCCCTAAAAGGGATAATTGATCATGCCTGCGTTTCTCATTAAACACCAAACATTTGATGTTATGGTCTCATGCTAGAGCATCACCTGTCTGGTTCTTTTCTCTGGTCTGCATCTTATGGTTGCAATTTATAGATGTACTTGGTTGCAATGAATCATATAGCAATGGTTCTATCTTAGGACGTGGCATCAATTTACACATAATCTTCTGTTTGCAGGTGTTGGAAAAAATAGCTCTGAATCCTTCTGAACTGGCCAACTGATCCAAGACTGTCAATCGGCAAGTCCTTCAATGGACTAAGCTTACATGCCTGGCTGTATGGGAGGGAAATTTTGAACTTGGCCATGCAAGTGTGCTGTTGATATAGTGGCGGGGAAGAAATTATCCCAGTATGTGCATGGCTGGATTCACTGGCAATTACGAGTAAATTGAAGTGAGAGCTATGAAAGTCCGTGCTTTGGAAGGGATGATGGCTGTGAAGTGGTTGATGAAAATCAGGTCAAGGTGGTATAGATCAGGACACTTGGTTCATTTTTTATTTTATTCTCCAAAATTGTAAGTTTATAACTCATGGCCCTCCCCCTTTTATTCAATGCTTCTATGGGTTCTGTTAATATTTTACCCGCTCTGTAGTGTGTGTTAGATGTCAAGTTTTCATCTGTTTCTCTTTGACTTCTTTTATCTGCTTATTTTTAAGGTCTTACATCAAAAGATTCAATCTCATTAATTCAGTTAGTTTCCTAATCAGTACTGGCTGGAGCTCAATATGGTACTTGTAAGTCAACAACGTGTCATTCTTGAGAAGAAATGCAGAGTGGGGAAGGAGGGATCAGGGAGGTGAAATGAGAAAATTAAAAACTGTCTTTTTATGCAAACAAGTATAAACTGGCGAGCAAGGTTATGGGAATTCATTGGATTTGTATGGTCTTTTATTTAGAGGAGTCAAGGTACCAAATATTATATAGTACAATATTTTGATATATAAGGTAAGACTCCATGAAATGCAATATACTGTATAGAAATCTGTAATAAATACAGATATTTGTCCGGATTGAGTTGAATTCAAGTCATTTTACATAAAGATTTAAGTCTTGACCGATGAGAGTCTCCTTAAGGACTATTCTTTATTTTTTAAATTATTAACAAGTATATATAAAATTAAATATAAGCTTCTTCATGTAAAACTTATAATTTTAAATGTTTAAGATGCAATTATTATTAATTGTATACACAAAAATCGCATATATTTATGATATATGCTATCCATAGATATTGTTTTATTATTAATAATAACAAAAAATATAAAAGGATTAATATTAAAAATTGAAGGTATAACATAAAAGCAGGGTCAGTGTTTTAAGAATCAACATTTAGGTTGATTTAAATCAGATGAATTCTGATTGTTTTTTTTACCTGGATGCTTTATATTTATTTTTTTTATATATTTTAGATTAGTAAAGACATATTTGAAAATCGGCTCTTTGAAGTAAAGAGCACGGTGATGACGAGTACAAACTAAGAGCGTTCCATCTTAAAACCTGAGCCCAAGAAGGGGTGATGAAGATTACCACCACAGAAACAATGAAATGAACCAGAACCACATAAATAGACTTCAAAAAAACCAAAAGAAACATTACAACCAAAGGTCTAAAACCCGAATTTCCCTACCATGAAGCACTAATAGTAATGGTCTTAGAAACTAAATTTCACAAACATGAAGCACAAACAGAGCCAATAACGTCCAATTACCCAGCACACCACAACCCTTACCTGTGCCGGAATGACATCAACTCCCAGCTCCAAAAACCACTGGCTCCAAAAATGGAACCACTGATCTTAAATTGTCGGCGGCCAGCACCGTGAGCGGTAGAGACTTTTCCGGACGAAATGGACTGGAACCAACTAATCCAATGAACTTAAACGAAAGGCTTTCATGGGCTGGGTAGCCAAGAGAACCTGTTGGCGGCCAACACCGATAACTGACGGGCCCGTACCACAAAGTGGTTGGAAACTCTAGAAGACCAATAGAAAAAGAAAGAGGATAGAGTAGGGAGAAGAATACCAAACAAAACTAAGGAAGAGTGTGAAATCTTACCAGACCTTGTTCGGTGAAAGGCGCAAAAGAAAAATCCTCAGGAGTCGTAGATCTGACCAGATCCAGATGAACGGGCGGAGCCACCGAGACGAGAGCCCAACTCTCCAGCAACTTCAGCCTACCGGAACCAAGACGATCCTAACTTAGGAAGCGTGTCCCACGTCTGGTGCAAGTAGAAATTGTCGGAATCTGAAGAGAAAGTTTCACCGCAGTGACACTGAAGGACCACTACCACGAAAGTGGGAAAAGCTCAAATATGCGACTATCCTCGGCATGAGAGTTGAGGAAGGTCGTCCCACGTCCAGATCTTCTCCTTCCCACCACTGTCTCACACCAGAGGGCCGAGGAAAAACCAAACACAAAGAGAGGGAAGGAAGAGAGAGAGAGAAACAAAGGAAAAGGGAGGGGCTGAAAGCAAAGCTACCGCCAGCGATCTCCAAAGGAGGGGAGATCACTGACGGGATGAAGAAAAGAGGACAGAGGCTGAGGAAAGGTGAAAAGGCTAGGGTTTCTAGAGAGAGGCGAGACGCTCTCTCTCTCTAGAACTCTATGTACTTAATACTTGGATGCTTTGTTGTCCAAAAGTCTAAGCCGAGAATTGAATTTTGGACTTTAAAGTGATAGAAAATTGAACAATCTACGTCATGTTATTTAAAATAACTCATATGGTTCACATGTAATCCATACAATTTATCAAAACTGTAAAAAAACGTTAGGCGTTATTTGGAAGAGAAGAGGTCCTATGTGCTAGACGGAGATTACTCATACTAATATTTTGTTATTTTTTTTACTAAATATATATTATTAGATAATATATTATACTATATAAAAAATATTAATAATATCAAACATTAAATAAAAAAATATAAAGTCTACTAAACTAAAAGTATCGTTTAATTCTTAAAACAAGATCAATAAGTATGTCTTTATCAACTCAATTAGCATTAGAGTTGTCCATGGGCCGGGGCCCGACCCCGTAGACGTAATTTTGAACCGCCCTAGAATGATGGTTTGTCCAAATTGGAACCCGTCCTCGGCCCCAGGCCCATTAGGCAATCTACACCCCGCTCGTTAAGATTATGGGGTGGGCCACCGGTTTACACCAACCAACTGGATTACATTTCAATCCTACAACTAACAGTTTCAAAATTTCAAAATTCACCATATTAACACACACATTTTCAATCTTTTTCCATTGTCCAAAAACTTATTAAGAAGTGATCAAATAGTGCTTAAAAGCTCTTATTTTGGTCACTTCTTAATGATGACAAAACGTCCTACCTATTGAAATTTCATCATATATTCAAACGTTCTATCAAACCATTGGGGTCGGGCCTCGATGAGGATTGTTTTCTCAATCCCAGTCCAGCCAACTGTCAACGGGGACTCTAATTGCAATCCACTACCGTCCCTATAACCCACTAGGGGCAACCCAATAGGGCCGGGGTAGGCCAATTTAATCGACTGGGCCGAGTTCTGGGTCCATTTTGGACAACCCTAATTAGCACATATTTGTGAATATTTTTTTTGTTCTAAAAATATTAATGGTGTGAATTAAATACAGGATGTAACACTTGAACAAAGTGGGCTCTACCAACTCAAATAACATACTTTTATGATCTCACTTATTTTGTAAAAGATTAGAAATTGTTTTCTTTAATTACGAATTCAAAGACTTGTGCTCCTGCACAACAACCCGTTGATGTCGAATCCACAGTCTTGCCTACTGATCGGAGAATCGGAAACCCCCACCAATGGTAATGTTGAAGGATGTGGAATGCGGGAAGGGATCGGTAGTACCTCCCTTATCCCCGTTGACCATCCAATCCACAATCTTGCCTAACCCAAAGGCACCCCTGCCCATCACCGCTTGTGAGGAAGGGACCCGAATGGTGGTGTGGGATCACAACTTATTGGGATGTCGGCTCAGAACCAAGTGACGTCGCCCTAACTTCAGCATGTTCAACATATACTCCAATACAAGATTTTTGCTGGATTTGATCAGAGAAAGAAGATTTCCCCTCCCGTGAACATGTAGAAGAAGGAACCACAGAAGAAGAAGCCAATCAAACGAGTCCTAAGGAAGACAAAGACCCTCAAGGTCCTTGCTAGAGATAAAAGTATCTGACCAATTAAAGCAACGATTAGCTCCAAGAAACTAGCATATGTGTTATTAAGCGTATCTACAACTGCCAGTTCTCTTCTACCTGCGTGTGTAGAATTTTTATGTTTCAGTCACGTGTATCGGGTCATCTATCTGTTCTCAAATAGGGGACTCTGACCATCCTCTTGGCTTGTACCGGGTTTATCTCTTGGCTTTTGGTGCTGTATCACTTTGTTTGTTTAAATGAATACATACCTCTTTACTAGAAAAAAAAAGATTTTTTTCTTTTATTACGAATCCGACCCTATGTCTGGCAATTGGTCAGTCAGGGATTAATCGATTGGATCGGCGATTAATTGACCTATATTCCATCCAAACGCCCTAAAACTACCTAAGAGGATAAATCAGGTCCTCAAAACCCATTCCAGCCCCAAAACGCCTTCAGGCTAAGATTTTTACATGCTTTCTATTTATACATGACTTTTACTATGTTGATTTTACATGCGTTTTATTGACACGATACTGTATTTATATAATGACGATTTGGATTCCATCATAAGAAGTCTGACATTAAGTCATAATATCATTTTTAAAAATACTGTATATCATATTGATTTTATTAAACTCAAAATTGTATCTAATCAGCTCGTGAAACGTCTCTCCCTCTCTCAATATAGAAACCCTACCTACACACAGTGAGTTGCTGTTTCCGCCATCGGCGACCACCGTGGCTCCGTCCACAGGGATGCTGGTGGGGCTCCTCCCTCCCCCAAGCGTTCTCCGGTCGGCCCAACTCATTGTTGTTATCGCGTCTCCCCCCAACCGCCAACCTCCTTTCCGTTCAACCCTTTGGCCAGATCTACTCCACCAGCCTCCCGCGCCGCTTACCTTCTCCGGTTCCCTCGCAACGATGTTCACCTCCCTCGTCCCGCCGTCCATCATCACATTTCGACCAGATCTACCAGCTGCGCCTCCTTTTCCATCCCCCCTCCCCCCCGCCGTCGTCCTTGTTGCTCCTTCTCCGGCTGGTTTCGCCTCCCACCGCCATTACTCTCTTCTCTCCCCAACTTTCCCCTCTCTTCCTTTCCCTTCGTTCATTGGCATTTTCACCCACCCTCCCCCTCCGAAACATGTCCTTCCATCTACCCTAGCCTTTATGCGACCAGTCTCACCCCACCTCCGACTAGACCCGAACCCCCACTCAGCCCCTACACCTTCCTTTTCCGGCTTCCCTTCCAGCCTTTTCTCCCGTTTGCGAGAACGATGATGGGTAGCCGCACGGTCCTGACAACAACGATCTGGCTATTTCAGGACGAGCCTCTTTCCCATGCTATTTCGACCCGACAATCAGATATGTTCTTATTTCTTACTGTAGTCCCGCAGTTTGAGCCGCTTAGTCGTGCTCCTGCATGTTATGTTCTACCGGCCAGATCTGTGCACCCGTCCCAAGTGGATCAGATCTACATCCGTCGGTTCCGCCTTCTTTCCCCATCTAGCCCTATCAGTTGCGGATCCAGCTTTTCAAACGAGGGGGGCCCCAATTTTTTTTTTCCTAATGGCTCCTATTTCTAATGATTAGTCTCCCATTCGGTTTTTCAACCGAGTCTTAATGATATTCATAGTAGAAAATATGTTATCCATAGTTGCAGTAGCGACAGGTAAGATTAGTCTTGTTGGCACTACTTTATAACTTTTATCAGAAAGACTGGTATCTAATCTTGCTGTTTTCTCCTTCTCGTCAGAATTGATGGACTCGTAATCATTTTTTTTTTAAATATTTCTTCATGATTGTAGTTAATTTTGTAGAGAATAAAATTCAAAACTTAAATTGATGTATTCTCCAATTTTAGATGATACCTTAAATAAAAATAAAGGTTTTCTAAACTAATTAGAATTGGGAAATTAAAAAAATAGAAGTACAAAACAATTTAAAATATATTAAAAGAATACAAAAAAAACATAATGCACCTAATACTAATTCACGGCTGAATTTCCTCAAAAAATACATGGTTGAATCCTATTTGTATTGAATAATTATGTTGATTAGTTATTCTTGTAATTAAAAAAGGAAAATTTCAAAACAAAAAAAATTAAAAAGGAAACACACGACTGAATTTTATTCCTATTGAACAGTTATTTTGATTTTCTTTTAAACAGTAACTGTTTTGTTTAGTTATGTTTTTAATCAGAAAAAGAAAAAGAATAGGATGCTAAGATAACTAAAATAATTATTTTTTAAATATCATTAGTTAGTTTTGGGAGAATTGGGGGGGGGGGGGGGGGGGGGGGGGAGGGCACGTCCCACCCCCCGGGTCCCATTCAAATCAGTCCCTGAGCCCTATCATCGGAGGCTAGTAGCGTGTAGCTCATGCTCGTAGTTGTCGTTTATATTTACTTATTTTTGTATGTATTTTGTTTGTACCCTCTGACAAAATCTTGTACCTCCGGTAGGGTTGGTTGCTGTCTCTGTCAATGTGTCCGGTTGTCAGGTATATCGGCGTACCCTTTCGGAGAGTCGATAGGGAAGACCAACCTGATATTTACTGTTTATTTAAGCACAATGTCGCTTAGTTGAGAGCTATTCATCTCGCTGGTTGTTATTCGGATTTCTGAGAACAATCGGTAGATACAACACTTGAGTTAGTTGGTTTGTATTTTCCGGATTATGAGGTTTGTTAATCTATTAATGAATCACTATGTTAAAATTAATATTGATTTTATTACTAACATAATTATTCATTATTGATTTGCCTCGTTTCTTAAACCAACCGTTTCTATCAAAGAAAACTAAAGCCGAGATTCCAGGACTCGGCCGTTGGTTTGTCTTTGTGTGCTGGTCAAATTTGACAATAGGGTGTGTTGGAGGTCCAACGACCATATTGCAATTACAGTCCTTTTCAATCTATAAGGTGATATGTTGGATTTTCTGTAATCAACCTTCCTCCCCCTCTTGGTCTTGTCACTGTCCCGTTGGTATTGGCAACGTCCCGTGACCTTATATGGGTCTAAATAATAACCGTGTTAAAAATGAGGACAATTTCAACAAACATCTTCGGCCTAACAACACCTTAACTTGACCAAAAATCGAATGATTAATCATAACGTGATCTTATCTAGCACTCATGTTATTCGTTGAAATCCCTATAATATAATTATTCCTGACATCATTCGATTTAGCACACAGAAAAAAATAGAATTATAAAGCAAGTTGCCAAGTGCCAGTTGACAATAACAGAGCATTCACATGCTGAACGATGAAAGCCCACATATGCAATGCCAATGCTAGTAGTCGAGACTCGAGAGTCGAGATTGAGTGAGAACCGCCATTCTATATTACTATAAAGGGAACGGAAGCAATATGGTGAATGGGCCAGCCCACCACCTACTCCACTGCTTTGGCTTCCTGGCTGTCTTTGTCTTAGTTTCTACAATTAAATAAATATATAAAGCAAGTTGTTTTTATTAATATATATTATTATTATGGGTCTCCCTCCGTGTGTGTACTTTTTGTGAAGTGGATCTGAGACGATGCAGAGAGGAGGCGTCCAGGTTCTCTTCACGTAGAAAAGGCATGGGTCCCACTCTCCTCTGACCGTTTCTTTCTCCTCTCCGGCACAACGCCTTCACATCTCCCTCTTCCTCTTCACCCGTCTTCTTCTCCAATCTTCAACGCAGTCCCATAGATATGTTCTACTTCTCCCTCTTCTCTCCTTTTCTTATTACACAAGAAATCTAACATCGCTGGTTGGATTCATTTTGTTTTCTATTGGGTTTTTTTATTCATTCCTCTTATTATTTTTGAAGGAGGTTTTGACAAGGTCTGCTCGATTTTCTCGAGCTTTCTTTCTCCTTCCCGATTTCATCTCACTTTTTTCTTTACTTACTGATTATATTACAATCACTTAGTATGAGAAAAAAGAGGTTTTGTTGTTTTTGGTCTCTTTCAAGGATCCGTACTTGAGAGATTCTCGCTATCTATATTTGGATTTCTCCTACATAATTGGTGTTTGGTTCCGCGTAGATAATTGAGGTGGGAAGTGGAAAATCTAATGTTGTAGGAAAATAAATCCAGAAGATTGGCATCCAGATCTTGAAATCCAAGCTGATGATGGGTATGTCACTCTTTTTTTAGTTGAGATCATCGGTGTTGAATTTATTTTGAAGCTTTTTTCTGATCAATTTTTAGTTTGAGAGGAGAAGGGGGGGTTTAGTTTGAGTGACTGAGGAGGTCTTCACTTGATAGCTATGTTAAGAGAATTAGCTCTTGTGTTGTTGATTTCTCCTCTCCTTATCTCTGCCTCGGCCTCTGATAATGATTTCTTACATTGTAATTGTGACGATGAGGGTTTTTGGAGCATTCAGAACATTCTAGAGTGTCAAAAGGTCAGTGATTTCTTGATTGCACTGGCATACTTTTCAATCCCTATTGAAATCCTTTACTTCATTAGCTGCTCCAATGTTCCTTTCAAATGGGTCCTTGTTCAATTCCTTGCTTTCATCGTCCTCTGCGGATTGACCCATCTGCTCAATGGATGGACTTATTATGGCCCTCATTCATTCCAGCTCATGCTTTACCTCACCATTTTCAAATTCCTCACAGCCCTTGTCTCCTGTGCAACTGCTATAACCCTTTTAACTCTCATCCCTCTCCTTCTCAAAGTCAAAGTTAGAGAAATTTTTCTCAAGCAGAATGTGTTGGAATTGGATCAAGAAGTTGGGATGATGAAGAAACAGAAGGAAACCAGCTGGCACGTGCGCATGCTGACCCGGCAAATTAGGAAGTCCCTGGATAAGCACACTATACTCTATACCACTCTAGTTGAGCTTTCAAAGACTCTGGACTTGCAAAATTGTGCTGTTTGGATGCCAAATCAGAGTAGGACAGAGATGCACCTGACTCATGAGTTGAAAGCAAGTTCTTCTAAAAATTACCATCGTTTTGTTCCAATCAATGACCCGGATATCTTACAGATAAAAGGGAACGATGGTGTGACGATTTTGAGCCCAGATTCTGAACTTGGTGCAGCCAGTAGTGGCGGGTCTGGTGTGTCAGGTGCTGTAGCTGCAATCCGGATGCCAATGTTACAGGTTTCGAACTTCAAAGGAGGGACTCCAGAGATGGTTGACACTTGTTATGCCATACTTGTTTTGGTTCTTCCTAGTGAGAATTTCAGGGCTTGGAGTAACCAGGAGATGGAGATTGTGGAAGTGGTTGCTGACCAGGTGGCAGTGGCTCTATCCCATGCAGCAGTTCTAGAAGAGTCCCAGCTAATGAGAGAAAAACTAGCAGAGAAGAACAGGGAGTTGCAACAGGCTAAGGAGAAAGCAATGATGGCAAGCCAGGCAAGGAACTCATTTCAGAAGGTAATGAGTCATGGGATGAGGAGGCCAATGCACTCAGTCTTGGGCCTGCTGTCAATGATTCAAGATTCTATGAGTACTGAACAAAGGGTTATAGTCGATACAATGGTCAAAACTGGCAATGTGCTTTCAACTTTGATAAATGATGTGATGGATATTTCAGCGAAGGATGATGGCAGGTTCCCAATAGAGATGAAGCCTTTTAATCTACATTCTATGATCAAGGAAGCATCTTGCCTTGCCAAGTGCTTGTGTGTTTACAAAAGCTTCACTTTTACAGTCGAGGTTCAAAGTGCTTTACCTGCTGTGGTAATGGGTGATGAAAAAAGAACTTTTCAGGTGATTTTGCATATGATTGGGTATCTATTGAATCTCTACGATGGAGGGGGCACTTTATATTTCCGTGTTTTCATGGAGGGTGGAAGCGAGGGCAATAATGAAAAAACATGGGGGTTATGGAAGCCAGGCATTTCAGATGAATACGTGCGGCTAAAGTTTGAAGTTGAGATCACTGATGGAAACTCTCTGTCAAATAGCTCAACCTTAACTACACAATATACGGGAAAAAGACATAGCAGCTATGACATCAAAGAGGGCTTGAGCTTCAATGTGTGCAAAAAGCTTGTACGGGTGAGTGAGCTCTTTTCTTTTCTCCCGCGGTTAATTTTCTCATTTCTGCTTGATTATTGATTTTATATATGGACACATCTACAATTTGATCTTTGAACATCATACAAGAAAAGAATACACACCAAGTTTTTTTTTTAATTACTTGCGTATGCAGTCAGTGGTCCAATTTGTGTTATATAAGACACAGAAGATCTTGTTTTTATTTTGTTACTAGTCATTTGCCCCAATAACTCTATTAAAGAGTATTTCATTCCAAATCAATGCAGCCAATTTTTTTTTCTTCTGCATTCCTTTAGACAACTCTAGATCAATTATGTTCTTAGCCAAAAGATCAATTTAGGCAATTACATATGTTATAGGTTGATAGCTAGTTGTCTTAACAGATCATTTAGCCTAACATTATTTGAATTTAGAAGAATTTAATTTACTGTGCACTGCACATGATGAGATTCATCATATTTAACTGAAAGCAATTGTTTTATTTTAACGTATTTCTCTATCAACTACTCTAGGGTCGTGCTTATGCATCTGGGGTTCTATATTTAGTTATTACAATATATAGAAATTGCTTTTTTACTTTTGAAGAATTGTGATGCACTTGAGCTCTCTGAGAATGTACTGTGAATACTGTGGTTGACCTCTTTAGCATAGGAAGCATTGACACTTCAAAAGTAGTGCCTGTGCGGTGGACATGTTTTGAGTAAAGGAGACTCATGAGACCTGTGTCCTGTTTCATTGCTTCGAAAAATAAAGAAATGAATCTCCCTCTAGTTTTCTGCCCTAGAAGGGTCATCAATTTAAGTAGAGAAATACACACTCCCCTTTCTATATTCTCATCTCTTTTCCAACTCATTGCCAAATCTAATTAGCATCTATAATTTAAATAATTTAAGACATAAGATATGTTTTTAAAAACTCAATGGGCTCCAAAGTTTTGGGCTTATATCCCATTTTCGAATGATTGGTGAGTCTTAAACTGTATTTTGGAATTATATGCAGATGATGCAAGGTAATATTTGGATATCCCCGAATGCTGGAGGATTTGCACAAAGCATGACACTAGTACAAAAGTTCCAGATTCACCATGCTATGGGGAGAGCCCTTTTCCCGGCAGTGGATCAGCACAATTTCTGCTGCCAGTTCAAAGGCCTTCGAGTAATGCTAGCTGATGATGATGATGTGAACAGAACGGTGACCAAGAAGCTCCTTGAAAAGCTGGGGTGTCAGGTAACTACAGCTTCATCTGGGTTTGAATGCCTGAGCGCCCTGACATCTACAGGTAACTCCTTCAAAATTGTGATATTAGACCTTCACATGCCTGAAATGGATGGGTTTGAGGTTGCCACAAGAATAAGAAAGTTTCGCAGCCGGAGTTGGCCTCTGATTGTAGCTCTGACTGCAAGTGCCGAGGAACATCTGTGGGAGAAATGTTTACAGATATCCATGAATGGGCTCATCAGGAAGCCTGTTCTGTTACAAGGCATGGCAGATGAGCTGCACAGAGTCCTGCATCGGGCCGGTGAAGGCCTTCCAAGAGGAAGTTAAGATACATACATTCTTTCAAGAATTCTTTTGCCTGAGAATTTTACTTAGAAATGTTAATATCTCCTACTCTCAATAGTATAAAAGAAACTGCTTTTTATGGCTCTTTAGTTCTATGCTAACCATTTTTCTCTATCAAGCATACTTTTTGTGGCTACGTTTAGATTTGTTACGCAGTGCACTAGGTATAATTCCAAACAAAATTATGGGACAAGTTCTGGGTCCAGATGACATTTTTCAATCCATTCAAGTTGCTGAAAATATTTCAGGACAAAATAAGATCCTAATAAAATAGGAATAATTCCAAAATACACCTGCCAGCAATTCACTCATTTTCCAAGTTTCTGGTGCAAGAATGAGTATCCAATTAGCCTAGTCAAAGTATTAAAATACTATGAAATCATTTTTCAACTACCTCTTTCTGAAACACCATAATGAAATGGCGTGTTTAAGAAGAATTGAACTGTGTTAGATATGGTATGATGAATGATATAAGATCTCCTAATCTCATATTTAGGATGTGCTCCATAAACTACTGTATTTTTCTTGAACATAGTTTCATCCCTAGAAAAAACACTATAGGAGATATGAACAGGAAAACAAATCCGAATTTGTTTTTTTTTTGTGGGGTTAATAACGCATACTGTTATTCCATCTTTGGTGCTTTTGGAGGGGCGAGGTTGTCAAATATCTGTCCGACTCGTAAACTAGCTTTTAAAGACTCGAGCCACATTTTCCTACATTGTTACTTTGCTTGGTTATTCTGGTCTCAAGTTCAAACTTGGTGTGGGGTGTTCATTGTCATGCCGACCTCTGTTTCTGACCTTGTTTTCATTTGGGAGGGTCTAGGACATCGGAAGAGGAGTACATTTTGGCTTAAACTTGCATATTTGATCCTATGGTATCTGTGGATGCGTAGAAATTGGTCGATTTTTGAAGGATTCTAGGGTGCCAAAAACGCAGCAGAATCAATAAAAGCCCTAAAAAATGCTTATGATCCATGTAATTCAGAATAAACCAACATTCGAAAATTGAACGAAATTACCTTTTGTAGTTTCGAGCTTGGTTCGAGACAGGGACCAAGAACACCTTGGATGCTTGACGATGTCGAGACGTCTTCAAATGAATCCGTTCTCTTCAGGTATTCACACCAACAAGGTTTCCCCAAAACCTTGTGTGCTAGCACAAAAAATCATAACCTTTTTCCTCTCGTTTTTTTCTCTCTCTGTTTTTCTCTACCCCTCTCTCAAATACGTAACCACTATATCTTATTTCGAAAATACAAAGTGGGTTACGAAATCAGATACGTGGAGATCTTTTAAGAGAAGTGGAATTCGAAAATAATAACTACTTTGAATTTCTGAAATTCAAAATGATATTATTTGAATGATAAAACAAAATAAATAAATATAATACATATATGTTTTATTCCAAAATTTAAATATGAAATAAATACTTATATATATATATATACATTTATTTCATTTTGTCTTCTTCATATAATTACCTAATATAATTTCATTATATTAACAATTAAAAAACGAGTAATGAATAAATTTATATTATATCAAATATAATATAATTATATTCACTTAATTGGTCTCTATAGTCTAATTCGATTTTGGGTTTGTTGTTGTGTGTGACCCTGTAGTCTTATACAATGTTGGCAGTGAGCCCGAAATCCCCGTTTCGTCCACATGTCATAATTGACCTCTAGCAAGGCATTATGGCTTCCCAAAGTTATATGAAGATCGTCAATCCGATTTAACCTTTTACCGTTAATATCTTAATCCCTTTGCCATCGATATCTCGATCGAATATAAGGCATAGGATCGCCATCCTTATTTTATTCGATCGTTAGTTTCTTGATCTTAAGTAGACTGTAAGTGATAACTCATTATCGATTCGCATGACCATGCATTTATGTAGTCTCACTTATCAAGGGGGCCAAACGATATCTCTCATATTTACATGAGTGACAAATCCCTTATCAGTCGCTCACATTCCTCACATAGACAATTATGTATCCAACAACAATCTTTATTGTTGCCCGGTTAAAGACAACGTTGAACTGCGTCAAGACATACAACCACCTATGTAGAAATCCATGACGACTATAAAGTCAAAGGACTTAAGTCATATTACGGTACTGAGAAATACTCATGACAGTTCATATGTAGTATTCTCATAGTGGGTTATCCAATACCATTTCCCTAAATAACATCTATGATTTGACTTCATATCCAATATGAATGATCAACAAAATGTGATCATCAACCAACATCATACTAGTCTTAGTATGTCGGTAAGACCAGAGATCATTGGAATAATACTCTTTTTTCTTCTAAGAGTTTCACTATCAAGTCACGTACTTGATGATCATAGAAAGAGTTGATTATTCACGTAATTAACATTCAACAAAATGATAATGAAAGTGTCAATTTATTAATAAATGATAATGTCAAAAATGAAAAGATTGACCTAGAACACAAAACTAACAATTTTTAGCAGGTTTTTTTACTCGGTTGGGACCACCTTTGCTAAGCTGCAATCTCAATCCTTTGGCCTGGAGTTCTTTGCCCGTATGATTCTTTCTTGGAATGACAAGCTAGCCCTTGGTCATGTGTGCAATAGACGGCTATATGTTCAAGGTCTTTTGCTTTACTTGTTTTCTTTCGGGTCAAGAGAGAGTTTTTTTATTGTTTGGTTTATCAGGGAGAACTTTCACTTTACCAGCTTTCATTGTACTTTTCTCAAGTTTACCTGCTTTCATTGTATTTTTCTCAAGCATTTTGAATTAATTATCATCACTTATATAAAAAAAAAAGTTCCGGCTCTGCTTTCTCAACAGTAACTTCCTAAATATGAAAACATGTGAGCACTAGTTGCTATGTGATGCAAATGCACATCAAATTCCAGATATCCCATGTTCAAATGGATCTGAGCTTAAATTATATAATTTCCATCTTCATACTCATTTGAACAGATTAGATCTTGCCGTGAGTCCATGAAGTTATTAATTAAATATCAACAATACGATCCACAATCTCAGAAATCAGCAATTTTGGTACACAGAGCATTGCGTGAATGTGTAATGCATCTACCAGTAGCAATAGCAGACCAAAAAAGGAGTTGTATCTATCTGTACAACCACATCAATATTACACTAGTTGCTCCAACAGGATTTGTACTCACTCCGTTATGTTGTCATAGTCTCCGTTTTCTGGTGATTGCTGTCCCATTCTACCTGCATCCCCACACTACTTACTTTAGTCCTCAGTATGTGCAAAATGATTCACCTATGCTATTTAGGTTATATGGCCAAGTTAGTTCATCAACTATCAAAATGATAATACCTGTCAAATCATAACCGGGTGGGCCAGTCCTCCAATCTGTAGGTGTCATGTCCAGAGCCCGGGAATGACTCATGAAGTGGCTTGCGCCAGCAACGGTTTGATTATTGTCATTTCCCCTGTTGCTGTTGCTGCTGCTTATTGGGTTTCTTCCAGATGATGAGTCAAGTGAAGGGAAGCCTAAACCCATGATTGATCCTCCAACTGTTTTGCCCGCAGAGGCATCACCAGTTTGTGCTGCTCCAGTAACTACATCCCTCTTGGTGTCAATGAGAAATGTACCCACAATAATCTAGGAGTGAAATTAAACATGTCAGGGAGATATAAAAGAACAAGAAATTATTATATCCTTATATATTGTTCTGTTGTGCCAGTTTATACATCAAACAGTAAATAATACCTGCACAGGACCAGCAGCATTTAGCGATCCAGCAACCACTCCTCCAATGACTTGCCCATCTGTGCTACATAAGCACACACTCAAACCACCACTTCTCCCTCCAACCTCATTGTGTATGTATGAACCAGATAGAGATATAATCTCAAATTGACCCTAAAATGAAAGAGTTTAAACCAATAAGATTAACAGTACATGGAATGAGTTATCAAGGATTGGCCAAGTTGTATTTGCATTAATGATTTACCATATCCAAATTCTAAGGAGATATATTATATAATGAGAATCATAGGAAAAAGCTGGAGTTGGCTTTTCTAGCCACTCTAGATTATACCACACAAGAAAGTCAAACCAAAAAGTTGGAGAACATGAAATAAAAAATGTTGGAACCAGCATTTCCAGTGTACTATACAAGGTTTAACCGTCATGATTTACACAACCAAATTTTATTACAGTTGAACCGGATAAATATCCCTCAGAAACCACTTAAACATATGCAATGCAAAGTTATAACCATATGCTGTTTTCTACTTGCAGACTAGATGTTCTCTTCCACTGAGACTTTATCAATTAAAGTTTCAAAGATAAATGAACTGCAGAATTGCCAAAAATAGAAAGAAGAAGCAAATCATATATTATTACCTCATATGTAATATTGCCTCCCGATGTTGCTGGCTGGCGGAGTGATGGGTTGGATATAGAACCAGATGCAGACAGAATACATATTTCACGCCTACTTCGTTGCACGAACACCAGGACTTTCTGGCATACATCCTATTGAAGACATCCATAAGTTAAAAGAGACGTAAAAAGAATCATAGGATGCAGATTGATAATATTAATAAAGCAATGTTGACACCACCAATATAGCTAGAATAAATAATGGGTATAATATAGGTCCCTCAAGTACATGACAAGTCATTCTGGGTTGTTCATCCAAAGCAACAATCAGAACAAAAGAATAGGATAGATACAGGTTCACCTTAAACATCATGCCTTATTAATCATAATAATCAACTAATATCCATAGTAAGGCTTGATAAGTTGGCAAAGGGGTGTCTATTTAGATGATTGCATCTCCCTAAATTGTGGCCTGTGATCAATATTCCTCAATTTCCAAGCTTGCATTTTGTGTCATATATGAATCACATTTCTGATTATCTTTATGGCATCAGAAATTGGCTAAACATAAAATAGTTGATAAAAATACAAAGGAGATGGAACAGTATCACAACTGATGATAATGGTCCAATAATAAGCTAGAGCAATACTAGTCTCAACTAAAAATGGCCCACACAGACTGGACAAATCCGTCAATGCTGCCCTTACTGCACCAATCCTGCCGAAGGCTAAAATATACTGTAAATACTTCTCTACTGTCAGATCAAGGTACTGTAAGAGATGGATAAATCACTTCCTAGAAATCAACCAGAGCATGTGAATATGGCACATCATCAAACTAGACCAGTACTACTGCTCAACTAAAAATGCCCTAACCCAGCTAAACCAGATAACTCCACCAAATCCTGCTGCACTAACTGCACCAACCCAGCTGGAGGCTACAATATAATGTCAATGCTTCCCTACTGTCAAAACCAATGTACTGAGTAACATCAATTTCTTTTTATTCAAGGTCAACAGAAATAAGCATACACTAACCAACCTCATCAGCTTACACAAGATAAGACAACCAGTCAACCATCACTGCACCCTACTCTCAGTACATCAGACTCACGTACAATATTGTATGGCCCTCATTCCAAACTACCCAAATAGCAATTCCTAAGGCATAAAATTCTTCCATACTTCACACCCCTAGACATTTAAGAGCACCCAAATAAAAAGACACCACACACTTTTCTCATAACTCCCCATGGACTAGCATCCTCAGTATCCTCCAAGTGATCCCCATAATTGTCAATTTAGGCTCATTAAAGGAACTGTCAATGGAATTGCATTACCTAAATTATTTGGAAAGATGATTTATGTGCACATCTATGAAGAGTATCAAATCTATAATTATAGAAGGTACATACCTCACCAGCAACAACATTAATAACATGTGGGGTAAAACCTTGCCCTGCATGACCTTCATCAAAAAAATTACGAGTTAGTATACCACATAGCTATACTAATCCTAGGAATCAATAGAAACTCAGACAAACTCAATTTTTTTTATAATTTGAATCAAAACCATATAAACAGTAATTGTTAAAAGACCAACACAACTAAAAGCTTAAGCCAACGTTGAAGCCTGAAGGTCTAGCTGTTGTTTCATACTGTACCACACACATTCACGTGCAAGACCTATACTGATTTGCAAATTGCATGTTACTTCACACATAAGTGCACATTTATCTTTGTGCCAAAAATCAAACATTTTTTTAAAAATCAGGTGGTAATAGAGCTCGAGTGCATTGCCAAAAAATACCCAACTTTTCTCTAATGGTGACGAAAAAACATGATCCAATGAATGATGCACTAAGCCAACGATAACAATGACACACCAAAAAAATTCAAATTTCTTGGCCCACATTTATGTTCCATTTAATTGCAATTCCTTGTGGGATGGAACAGGGACAATGGCGGACTTACACGTGCCCCCCCTCAACTTTCTTCAAGTTATCTTTATTACCTATTTTATTGGAAAATATCAAATTGTGCCCCTTATAATTATTTTTGTATTGTTTCTCAATTACAGATAATTAAGCCGAATGTTTGGGATCATTTGGGATTGTCCATATACGCTGTTTTGTATTTTTTTTAATTATATTTCTTAATTATGTATACTTCTAATTTTATAATTTCCTAATTGTAATTAGTTTAGAAAATCTATTTTTATTTAATATATTATTTAGATTTGGAGATTACATCAATTTTAAATTTTAATTTAGTTATCTACAAAATTATTATAACCAAAGAGAAATGTTTCAATCATTCTCAACTTTTTTATTTAATTTTAGCCAATCTACTAAATTTATTTTTATTTAAGTCATTATTTAGGCTTTAAAATTATCATAAACTTGAGTTTTGAAGTAACTCTTTACAAAATTACCATAACATAAAACAGGAATTTAAAAAAATAGTATGATCGAATATCATCACAACGAAAGAAAGAGTATTTTTTGTTATGAATATTATCAAGACTCGGTTAAAAAACTGAATCGGAGATCGACTAAAGAATGAAGGGATAATTGTCAAAACATGCACTTATGTTTCGTCCACAAACGAAATAGTGCATAATGTTTTGTCCACGTCGTCTGGCTACCCTTATGAATTGTCCACGCAATTCTGTTAGAAAAGTGTAACAGCAGAACCTGAATTGACAATTTTGCCCCTTTGGTTTGAAATTCAAAAATAAGAATTTCGTCCAAAAAAATGAGTGGCTGAGGATTGTTAGGGCAATTTCGTCCAAAAAAAATTTCAGACACAAGCACATGATAGCACGTGAGGCTACAAATTCGAATATTCTGTTAATTTTACTGACAGAAGTGCGTGGACGATTCATAAGGGTAGCCAGACGACGTGGACGAAACATTGTGCACTATTTCGTTTGTGGACGAAACATAAGTGCATGTTTTGACAATTATCCCAAGAATGAATGATAGCATGATCATATATAACGAAAAAGTTATATTTTTGACTGTATCAACAATGAAATTGTTTAAAATATTTTCAAAATATACAATAATGAGTAGTCATTTATTAATTTTACGCAATAATAATTTTAATATTAGTTGTACTATTTTGACATTATTTCTTTTCTTATTTCTTGAAATATAACGTTATTTGATGTAAATTAATTTGGTGCCCCCTCTCATCAGAAAAGCTGAATCCGCCACTGAACAGGGAAGTATACAAATAATTGTATCAGTTACTCACATTATCCCTTCGCCATGAGAAAGTTGCATCCAACCTGTATTTGCCTTCTAAAGCATTTTTCTTGCAACTCCTCATTTAACTATATTTTTGCGCTAACAGGGCCATTATTAGATAAAAATGAGAGTTTGGAACTATTCACTAAATTGAGGAAACAGTGCAATCAGTAAAACAAATGACTCTTTGAATATGAATGGAGTTTGGGAACGCTGGAATACACTTCAAATATTTACTAGAGTTAAGTTTCATTTCTACTTCACGCAATCAATTAAGGCACAGCTATCTTGCCAAGGAAAAGAAAGACAAGCTTAAGTTTAATGGGCAATCAAGTAATTTTCCAGAAATTTGATCAACATGTGGATGCTGAGGATGTTCTTAATTACTGTGTTCCTTGCAGCATCATTTTGTATGCCAATCAACTACCATCCTAGATCGAATGACTTACAAATACAGTGGTCATAATCACCAATAACTCTAAAAAAATTAAATAATGCAGTTTACTAACCATAAAAAAAGACAGGGAACGATCTTATTAGCAAAACCATACAATCAGATGAGATTTCAAGATAACAATAAATATCAGCCATGACTAATTTCACACACAAACTTCTGAGCAGTGGCAAATAGCACGAGAAGTTGACATTTTCTTACACTTGTTTATAATAGAGCAAAAATATTGCATTTACAGCAGGCCAAGGTGTTATCACATGTGCACATATGAGAATGATTGAAAGAAGCACATAACCAAGGCTCATAATATAACAACATTTTGAAGCTCAAATCAACAAATCACAAGAATGATAGTAATAAAACCCCATATTAGCTATATAATTGTATGTTTTCACCCCTTCCTACTATTATATTTCAAAAACAGTCCACAAACTTGGGCCAATATACATTATGATGGCCAAACTTTGTCATGGTTAACAATAGTAGCACACGGCGTTACAAAGAGGTAAAGTACCAAGTTACAAGAGCCTTAATGAGGTACACCATGTCATCACTAAAAGACCCTCATCAACATTTCTAACATGGCTTTAACTACTGATGACAGCTTGTATAACTGCTGTTAACAATGAGAAAGTTGGGGAGCTAATTTGGGTATTTTGAAAAAGCATGTACCTTTTTAGGTATTGTCCCAAAGTTCCTATACCAAATTCAATCATTTCCCTTTCCCCTAATTATACCCATTTTCTCCCCACACCTTCTCTTCTCTATTTAAAGTTGAATCATCCCCATGAAGTAACCTCCCTGAATTAAAGGGTACATTACCAAACTCAGCTACCAAATCATAAGAGACGCAACAATAGCCAAGTAACATGAAATAGAAGGAGAATGGAAGGGTTTGCAGAGACACGCACCGGAAGCATCCAACTGAGATTTCCTGGAATAGGAGGACGAGGAAGCAGAAGCACCAGCGGGCAAGGCAGAACCGTGGTGATGGTCGGTCCTCTCCTTGGAAGCGGACGACGTGGCCTTCTTGGCGGCGAGAGCCTGCTCCGGCGTGCCGTACTTGCGGGGACGGCCTCTCTTCCTCTTGGCGGGCTCTAGCTGGGTGGAGACGGCGGAGGGCACCGAGTGAGGGTAGACCATGTGGGTCCCCTCGGAGGAGGGCTGGTGGTGGGTATTGGACAAGCTCCCATTGGTGGGCTGTCCGGCGGAGGCGGCGCCGAGCTGGTGGTGGTGGTGCTGGTAGTAATGGCTGAATTGATTCTCATTGGGTGGTTCCATTTTGATTCAGTACAAAGCTGAGTGTGTGAGCGATGGAGAATTTTTTTGGGGGATTTTTTTTTTAATTTTCGATTTGTTTATTTATTTATTCCGAGTACTTAATTCAATGGGGTTGTTGAAACGGTGGCCGTTGGATTGGTTTGTGTTGTTGTGATATGAGTGGAGTTTGACTTTTTTACTCTGATATTAAGATTCCATCGTCGATTGTGGTGCAGTTGCATTCATACCAAGTTTGAGGCGCCGTTCAATCTGACGTGGATTTATCCTGTGCTCATCAAACGCATGTGAAATCGCAATAAATCCTTTTTTCACCGAACAAGATTAGGCTATGCAAGTGGTTCCTGTTGTCGTGGAATCAGGCGTCGAATATCTATTCGTAATATGGTGTCACATCGAATCAGAGAATATGTTTTAAACTGTCTATGAATCTGTCGACTTGCAGAGTCGTAGATTAGATCGATTTGGTGTTAACCACACAAATTAACGAGCGCCACATGATGACGTTTCAGCAAGCATACGTAGAAAAAGCGCGACGATTCTACCACATTGCATGGGTCAGCAGTATCGGTTGACCATAAAAAATGTTATTCAAAATAAAATTTAAAATGATTGTTATAAATACATCGCACCTCAACACAACAAATCCCACAAATTTTCTCTACTGTCTTGTGTTCATGGATTCATCGAGTAGTGATGAGTATGATGTTGGCGAATTGGACTACGCAACGTTACATGCACGAAACCGAGAAGCGAAGGAAGAGATGTTAGAGGCTATACGGACAAAAGTTAGGGACACCGAGGCAGGAATGACGGACACCGTCCAGGGCAAGCAGAAAAAGGCAATACATTTGTAGAGGTCGAAGTGATGCTCACGACCAGCTTATCTTCGACTATTTTGCAGCTACTCCGTTGTACGGTGCTAGAACGTTTCGACGACATTTTAGAATGGGAAAATCTGTGTTCTTGAAAATCGTAGACGGGGTTGCCAGAGTCCGATGCGTACTTCATCTAGAAAGTTGATTGTCGTGGGCGACCCGGTTTCTCAGCCATTCAAAAGTGTACCGCAACTTTACGGAATGTTGTGTTATGGTTCTTTGGCCAAAAACCTGGACGAGTATTTGAAGATGGCAGAGACAACTAGTGCATGCACCGATTTTGCTTCGTCGTAATCAACGTCTTCGGTGATACCTACCTCAGGATGCCCAACAATAATGATATTACTTACATTACATGTATCAATGAAACTCGTGGCTGTCCAGGTTGTATCAGCAGCCTCGATTGTATGCATTAGTCGTGGAGGAATTGTCCCAAAGCCTTACAGGGGGTGTACGAGCGGGGAGATCATTCTGGATCGACGGTGATGCTTGAAGCAAGCGTAGGGCCCGACACATGGATTTGGGACGCTTACTTTGGTATGCCGGGTTCAAACAATGATATTAATGTTTTGAACCAATCGTCCATATTTTTGCATGTATATCGGGGTGATCAACTTTTGGTTGAGTATGAGGTCAACGATACATATTATGACACTCCTTACTACCTAAAAAATGTAAGTTATCCACCGTGGGCGTGCTTCGTGAAATCTATCCCAACTCCATAACTACCGAGGCACGTGTTATACGCAAGGAAATAAGAGGACGCAAGGAAGGATGTGGAGAGGGCATTCAGTGTACTAGAAGCTCGTTTCCATATCATTAGTAGGCCTTCTCGGGGTTGGGATGATAGGAAACTTTCTATGATCATACAGGTGTGCATTATCATACACAACATGATTATCGACGACGAACGGGACACCTTCCAGGGAGACATAGAACGGCTCTCATCCGAAGAACCAATGTTACCCGTCTATCGAGGGCCATTACCAAAGTACGATGACATCCGATACAAGTCAAGCCGGCTAGAGGATCAAGCATCGCACCAGCATCTCAAGGCTGCTCTGATTGAATACATTTGGACTTTGTTCAGGAATGAGGTCGTTATGGATGACGACATGTAGTTACTTGGTAATTTTTAACCATTTTCTCTAGTAAATGTATTTTTTTGTACCTGCTATTTGGAAAGTTCATGCCACCGTAATGCGAGCCTCCTCAATGCCACACAGGGCGATTCGGTTGCGTATATAAGGCAACCCAATATCATTTTTCAATGGCACAATCCAAAAAAAATCCCAAAATAGAAGTATCCAATCAAATTTATGGATTCCGAGAACGAGAGTGGTGTTTCTTAGGCTGACATGGGTCCGCCACCAGTACTGTACAGGATCGAACGAGAACAACACCGTCATGTTCGGTTCGAGCAAACAAAGGAAAAGTTGATTAAGTATCAGCTGTCATTGACCAGACAGTACGCCGAAGCAGTTTCCCTCGACACGAATGATTGGAACCCGCTCGAGAAGGCCAACCACGAGGCTCTTATGTTTGAGATGGTTCGAGCTATGAACCTGGTTTCGTATTAACGTTCTCGATTTCAAACAAGTCAGGTTTTATTTTGTTCTCCGAAAACCTAACCGTAAAGTTCGTAATAAATGTGTTGTTTATGTTTGTCTTTTAATGCTTGTCATTTAATGTTTGACCGATTCTACCATTTTGGTCACATGCCCCGAATCTGCCTCCATAATTACTCACCGGTTCTGCCAATATAATCTTTGGACCGTATCTATAACTTTGAATTTGAAACCTTACGATTCTGCCTCCCCTATTTATACCAAACCATAAGCAGAATCGACCTCCACACCTCTTCTCCAAGCCTCTCACAAAAACAGAATTGGCAGTCCAATATTTCCTACACCACCGAATACATGGCATCTATATGGACCGACATTGAGGAGAGGAGGCTAGTTGTGGCTTGGATGATACACGAGTGTGACACAAGAGAGTACTAGCACGATCTCTACGCGGATTGTCTATCCATAACAATAGAACCATACCCCCGATTGGAAAAGCATCTCAAAGATCACTGGTAGAATACCAACCTTCGGGTGTAGCGATTCGAGATATCGTTCTTGCACGTCCGATATGAGCTCGGCCCAACCGCAACCGATGCCGAGGTGCTTCTTGAGGCCAACCGGATTTATGCCTATAATATCGCCTACCAATTCAACAAGCATGAGTGGTGGACGATTGTTCGGGAATGCCCGAAATGGCGTCGAATGAATGGGTTTCCGAACCTCTAGTTTTCATCCGGTCGGGTTTCTCGGGGGTTGTCTGCGTGAAGGTGGTTTTTCTAGGTTCTTGGGTATTTTGTTTATCAGGTTCGCGTTATAGCATCGTTGTGTTTTTTTTGGAAATAAAAAAATTGCTTTCCATAATATTTTATTCACTTTTAATTCACATTACTCTCGGAAAAGACCGAATCGGTCTATTCCCATTGCAGCACCAGCAACAATAGACCCACGAATCGGGTCGAATTAGACCTACAGATTCCAAAATTAAGGCCTTAACAGACCGAGATTAGACCGATTCGATCTAATCCCATTGTGGAAAGTCTTAGGTATAATTATATCATCAAGATGGAAACGTGATGTGGTTTAACGAAGGGCTAAAAGTAAAAATCTACGGTAAATTGTTTGTTATGAACAACAAATAACCATAAAGTGTTGGTCGTTATTAAAGATATCTAAAAGATTTGTGATCAATTTACAAAGACATAAATAATCTGTAATCAATTCATAAGGCATATAAATGATATACGTTCAATTCATAAAAACATGTACATGACATGTGACCAAAACATAAAGTCATTTATTTAATGCTTCTAAACTCTGAGTATTTTTTATAGGGAAAGTACTACTTTTATTAAATAAAAGGAAAATAGTTAGTACAAAGATAGACCCCCTCGAAAGGCCACTTTCCACAAACTTTATGACAAATCACCGATGTCATAAACCAGCTTTCTAAAAATAGTAAAGAAACAATAATCTAGTATTGTCAAGAACCGCCTAAGATGGTGCTTAAACATTGCTTGATATTACGGGGGGAACTCTTCTCGTCGTGAGGAGTACGATTGAACCTGATCTAAATAGTACCAAAGAGGGGATATGTATGATTCATGGATCTCTCCCGGTAAAAATCCCTGAACCCATGCTTACTCATTGGGCTTGGAGAGGCTACATAGCAGTCTTCGCCTGATTCGTTTGATTTTTCCTAAATATGTCGTCGGTCTTGTCTCCGCTCGAGACGTGTGAGGCTAACACGGAGAGAGAGAGAGCACCACCACAATAGGGAATTACGAATCGTGGTGGTGGAAGGCTTGCACGAGAAGAGCACTACCAAGAGTAGCGAGAAGAGGAGACTCACAAGAGATCTCATGGTGGTGGAAGGCTTGCACGGTGGCTGTTTCATGGTGGCGGCTAGGGTTGAGATCTCTCAACCCTTGCAGACGATTAAGTTATGTTTATCTACGATAACTTTAAGTAATTTACTTTTCGTGACAAATACAAAATAGTAAGTTTCTCCATTTAGTCCTTTAACGAGTTATCCATAATTATATTAATTAAATATATATTTTCACTTCATTATTTTTGATATCAAAATTCATTTTCATGATACGTTAAATTCTCGAGTTAAATTCTGTTAGTTTTGAAATGAAATTACACTTAATTATATTTAACGATACCACATAGGAAGTCCTAATATTGCACCCCTTCACTTTTTTCTTGATAAAAAAACTAGCGATAATTACAAAAGTCACATAAAAGTATGTCGTTTTACAAATGACTATACATATATATAACTCATCATCTGACTACATTAAACTATCCACCGATTATCGTCGTTAGAGTTTTAGTTTAACTTTATTAAAAAATATGCTAGTTTTTTTAAATAATGAAAATATTCTTTACGTTAGAGCCCTAATGACTCACCTGAATATCAAAATTACAAAAATATCACTCTTTGTTTCTTTCAAATTTACAAAAATGTCAGTGAAAATATTTTAATTCTTATATTTTATTAAAAAATCTAATTATATTTTACTACAAAAATAAAATTTTGTTTAACTCTCTTCTCCCTTCCCTGTTTTTGATTTTGTGCTTGCCGATTAGGGTCTCATAGTCGCGCCCGTTCACCTTCGGGTTATGACAACCAACTTTTGTGGTGGAAACACGTAATGGTTGGATTCAGAAGTGTTAGAATATTACTATGATTGGGCATTCAACTATTAGCTTGAGCTTTTAGTTGAGTTGGTCTTCTAATATGGTATCAGAGCTTGGTACCTCACGGACACAGGTTCAAACCTCACTCTCTACAAAAAAAAATCTTCTCAATTTGCCCTAAATGGGCCAGACCTTATCTCTCTTCTAAAATAGGCTCATACTCTCTTCTAAATATTTCACCTCCAAACCCGTGAATGGGCTTAACCGTGAGGACGCGTGTTAGAATGGATATACGGTCATATCTTAGGCTGTAACATCTTTATTTTAAAGCCTTTCTGCCAGAAATAATAAAATACAATAATTTTGATAAAGAAATCACAAAGTCAACTCAAACACCGTAAGACGTGGCACACCAAACTGTCTTAGTGATTTTTTTCCTCCAAAGAACACCTCCCAACCCCATGAACACCCTTGATGTCTCTCCCAACCTACTTATTTCTTGCCGGCTAGATGTCATGGAAAAAACACCTCATGAAAACACAAATCTTTGGAGGGATTTACAGACACGCCCCTCCCTCCGCTCATTGAATTATCCCAATTAACAACCTATACCATATATCCAGACTTCACCAAATGAATCCGTTTGTGATTTAAGCCCCAGGACCAAGTTGCTTTAGCTTGAGATCTACCCCTTAGAATATGAAGAATGACCTCGTGATCTACTTACCAAATAAATATCATTTTTGGCCTTGTCTCAACAACCATTGGCCTCAAGAAGGTCAAAAATTTGAACGTTCTTCTAAGCCTCATACAAAACAATAATTAGGAAAAACCTTGGGTTGGAAGGTATCTACGAATCTTGGAAGAGATAAGTATAAAGCTCATGCCCTATTCACTTGATTTCTGTACTTTTTTTACCAGATACCAAGCCCGTAATTTTTTTTTTCCGAACAAAACCTTGGACCAGGCGAGCACAAGGCTCTCAAAGAAAAGTCGTAGAGAAATACGTGTTCCGAAGATTAAGATTTGTCAAACCTACTTTCACACCATCGCCTTATTAAAAGTCTCAACATCCTAAAACTCCAATCCATCAGGACATTTTCAAGAACAAAGCTTACTCCAAGACCGCCAATGCAAATGGCGTTAATCAATATCTCCACCCTGCAAAAAAGCCAAGTTGTTAGCATTTGACGTTCTTGAAGAGTTCTTTTGGGACCCGAAAACCCCTTCAAGGAGAAAGTAAAGATGAATCATAGAACCACCTTGATTAACACCTCTCGACCACATGGGGAGAATAAGTTGCCCTTCCACCCTTCAACTTCTTATGGACCCGATCCCTTAAAAATCACGAGACCTCATTCCTAATCAATCTCACAAGGAATATCAGTCCCAAATACCGATCATGGCCCTCCTCTTGAATCCCTTGTAGAGCTCTCAAGGAGGCTCGATCTGATCCTACACATTAGGGTTAAAACTGATACAGGACTTCTCAAAATTTACCATCTAACCACTAGCCTTCTTATATCAAGTTAAAATTATCTCAACTCTCTAAATCTGATGACTGAGGATGGCTATGGGTCAAATCCCTCTTGTACGTGCATTAATACATGATCATTAAGCAATATATTTGACGATTAAATACCGGTTGATCCCACATAGAGTAGATGTATCATTAGTATTTTGCTAAAATTAGGGGATTTGAGTTGTCACTTCCACATCCTCGAAAGGGAAAATAAAGGGGTGAAAGGTAAAAGTTTTTTTGGTCTATACATAAAGGTAAATATAAACATCATAGCTAAGATACGTAGCTATTGATTTACACAAAGAGTCGGTCACGACCCACGAGTACAAGTAACCATGAGTTCCAATTAATGGATGGTATGGTTAACGATGGGAAAGACAATAAATGCTTTCCTTATAGTCTTAGAACACTTAAGTTCATATGTATGTGGTATCATGAAATCAATCACATACTAGTCACGGGGAGAGGGCACAAGACCATTTTCCGGGCCAATATGCGTACCACAAATTATCGAAAAAAGCAATAATAATACGGTGTAGTTTTATTATCTTGAGCAAAACACGATCAATCCCCGAACAAGAAATAAAAACAATGAATGCATGTCACTCTCGCTACCAACTACCATAAGTAGAGACAACTACACCACTCGTAGAATCTACTTGGCTACGCCTAATTCACTTCCTAATTCCCGAATCGCATAAATAAAGATGAACACCGAAAATCGAGGAGAACTAGATAGAGCAACGAATCACGAAGCCTCGTACTTCATGTTCTTCTGTAAGCTTAGCTGATGGTTCTCAGTGCCCTGTTCTCGGGTCTGGGACGGTCCACCTCACACCATCCATTTCTCTACCTTCGGTCTTAAGCTTACCTGAATTCTCGTTTAATTTAATGTCCATCAGTAAAGTTACCCGTGCCCTAAATTGTTGTGTCTCATTTTATCCTGATCATTGTCTGTTTCAGGATCTTTTGACGAAGCGGATTATTGGTGAAGGACATGAGTCGGGGGGCTTTACATCATGAATACCGAGAAACCCGCTCCACCAGTCGCTTGTTCAGCCTCCTTAACCCTACTTGAAGCCCATTGTCGCTCTGGCCATCCGTCTCTTCCAACCTTGAAGAAGCTTTATCCCCAGTTTGAGAAGGTACAATCTTTCGATTGTGAAGCATGTCGGTTTGCTAAGCATCATCCTCTCCCCTGTACTCCTCGAGTCAAGAAAAGAGTAAGCTCTCCTTTTGAATTAGTCTATTATGATGTTTGGGGTCCGTCACCTGTAGTGTCTAAAATTGGGGTTCGGTATTTTGTTTCTTTTGTGGATGATTTTTCTCAAACTACATGGCTTTATTTCATGAAAAGTCGTTCTAAGTTATTTTCTCATTTTACTGCCTTTTGTGTTGAAATACAAACTCAGTTTGGTTCTAATGTTTGTATTTTGAGAAGTGATAATGCCAAAGAATACTTTTCTGAGCCATTCACTACTTACATGGCCTAGAATGGTATCCTTCATGAATCATCTTGTGTTGTTGATACCCCGTCTTAAAATGGAGTTGCTGAAAGAAAGAATAGACATCTTCTTGAAACTGCAAGAGCACTTTTATTTCAGACTCATGTACCAAAATGTTTTTGGGCTGACGCTATTTCAACTGCATGTTTTCTCATCAATCGTATGCCTTCATTTGTCCTTCAAGGTGACATCCCATATCAAGTCTTATTTCCCACCAAACCTCTTTTTCCTATTACTCCCCGTATCTTTGGGAGTACGTGTTTTGTTCGTCCTACTCGTACGAAATTGGATCCTAAGTCTGTTAAATGTGTTTTCTTGGGGTATTCTCGGGTTCAGAAGGGTTATCGTTGTTATTGTCCTGATCTTCATCGATACCTTGTCTCCATTGATGTCACTTTTATGGATGTTTTGAAGCAATTTCCAGCAGCAAGCTTAAAGACGCGGAGAAATGGAGAGCGGAGAGGGGGAGAGAGGAGGCGTGAGAGAATCTGGGAGCGAGTCCGTGGTCACGACCATCACTGGTGGCAACGCTCTTACTCCGAAGAAGCGTCCAGCTTACAAGGATGTGGTTCAGGGAGTTTCAACACGGGAAGGTTGTGAGATTCAGAGCGCTCCAAAGGGACCAGTTTCAGTTTTATCCGCAGAGAAGGACGCTGGGGTTCAGAAGGCGGGTTACTCGAAAGTTTTTATTTGTAACTTACCGGAAAACACGTCGGAGAGTTGGCTGAGGAGCTTGTTTGGAAGATGGGGAAGAGTGGTGACGGTAGAACCAGTGCGACGGGCAAACAAGAGAGGTCAGTTTTTTGGTTTCATAACCTTTCGATCTAGAGAAGAAGCGGTAAGAGCGGTGGAGAAGATGAATGGCTTTCGGGTTAACAATTACACGTTCTTTGTCCCCCTAGCATAGGCAAATGGTGTGTTGGAGAAACAATCGAGACCTAAGACTTGAGTTAAAATTATAAAGAAGGCAGAAAGGGTTAATGAGACACCGATCCTGGCAAACATTGCAGAGGAGAAAGGATTTGCAGGTGAATTACTTGAAAACCATCGAAAGTTTGCTGCAAATGGTAAGTTGGGAATCGCGATTACTGGGTGCAGCCTGGATTTGCTAGACTTTGAATGGGAAAGAGAAGGGCTATGGGATATGGAGGTTAGGAGATTCGGAAACAGAGTGTGCTTGTTAAACCACTCTGGAGGCAATACAGAGTCGGATGATTCGGTTCTGAATTGGTTTAAACCTTGGGTTAAGATCCTTAATGTTACGGGAGAGGTGTGTTTACAAGGAGATAGTTTTCAATGGGTCTATTTGGAAGGCATACCTTTCCATGGCTGGAGCAAGAACAATGTGGATGGTTTGCTACAAGATGAAGGCCAAATTCTTTATGTTCATGATAATTTTGATCGGTGCTTTGACATAGCTTGGGTGTTGATGTTGTCAAGGAAAAGGATTGTGCATAAGTTTCTGAAACTGATAGTTGATAATTCCATCTACCAAGTAAATCTCTGCCCAGTGGATGAACTGGTTGTCCCGGCCGTAAGAGTGAAGAGTTTCGATTCGGTTTCGGAACAGTCGAGTAGCCAACCGGAGAAGATGGAGCAGGTGGAAAGTTCAATCGCCAGTGAACCGGAGGAAGGATCCGTGGAAGATGGGATGAAATCAATTCAACCCGTGATTGTAGGGAGTGGCATTATGGAGTTGAGTGCAGAAAAGGAAACAGAGCATATGGAAAGTTCAAACGCCGGTGAATCGGAGGAAGGATCTGCGGAAATTGGGACTTAATCATTCTCACCCGTGATTGTAGGGAGTGGCCTTGTGGAATTGAGTGCAGAAAAGGAAACAGAGGAGGTATTTGTGGAAAGATATGATCCGTGTGTTTTGAGCACGCAGAGTTCTCTTCCTACGCAATCCAATTTTCCTTCTAGAGTAGGTTGCGGTATCGCTACAGGGGTTATGGGAGTGATTAACGGCGCTGATCAGTGTATGTCTATTGGGATTAATGAAGGAGCAGAAGTAGTAATAAAGGCATGTAAAAAAGGCCTGTTTGCTGAAAAGAAGAAACGAAAGACCAAGCCGGCGTCCACAGTGATATATCATACGAGGTCCAAAAGCAAAGAAAATAGGAGGTGTACAGCACAAGGTGCCTGTGAGGGCAAAGAGGCTCTAGAGCAAGGATTGGGCCTAATTCTAGTGGACAAGTTTCGTGGGCCTATTTAAAGAAGATTGGGTACAAAGCTATTGCAAAAGACGAGTTAATAATCGATCAGCTTCAGAACCTTCACACCGAAGTAAACAAACGTCTGGATTTCGAGGAGGAGTCAGGAGAGGAAGAGTGGGACGAGGACAGCGACGACCTCGAACCGGACGATCAAAACTGACTCGTGATCATGAAATTCCTCTCTTGGAATTTGAGAGGAATTATCTCCTCCTAGAAGAGGAGGAGTCTGAAAGAGTTGTTGAACAAAGAGGGACCGATCTGTGTTTTGTTGCAGGAAACTAAGATGTCTATAATTCATAATAAAGTGATGCGAGAGTGTGGTTTTGGTGTTGGGTGGCAGTGGAAGGCTGTGGAAGCAGAAGGGTCGGCAGGGGGAGTCGTTCTCGTTTGGCAGACAAGTGCATTGAAGTTGGTGTCAGTGGATAGCTTGCCCAATGTGATCATGTGGAGAGGTACGTTGGGCTCAAACGATGTGAAACTTTCGGTTATAAATGTGTACGCGCCTTGTGATGTTAGAGACAGAGCTCGCTTGTGGGGGAGGATTGTTGACAAAGTAGACTCTTTGGAGGAACTGTTGATAGTAGGAGGCGATTTTAACGCAATTCTAAATCCGAGCGAAAGGAGCAGCAGTGGTCCCACGGGACGAAGTATTAGGGATTTTGAAGATTTCATTGAAAACCTAGGAGTGGTGGATTTGGCTATGGCGGGGGGATCTTTCACTTGGTACGGGCCAGGTTCAAAGGCTTCGAGACTTGATCGCTTTTTGGTGTCCCCAGAAGCTTTGATATAGTTGGGTACACTAAAACAGAGTGGGAGACCGAGGGCTTTATCGGACCATAGGCCGATAGTGTTGGAGAAGGAGGAAGAGAACTGGGGACCGAAACCAGGCCGGTTCTTAAATATTTGGGCGGACCATAAGACTTTTGTGCCGACTGTGAAGGAGATGTGGGGAGCCTTGAACGTCTCGGGATCGCCTAGCTACAGGCTGTGGGCGAAATTGCGTGCCTTGAGAGGGTCCTTGAAGACCTGGGGTAAAGAAATTTTTGGAGAAGTGGAAAAAGAGGTCGAGTTCCTTACAACTGAAATAGACAGACTGGATAGTTATTGGAAGTGAGAATTTTAACTAAAGCCGAATGTAGTGAAAGGGCTTTGACACAGGCACTTTTGATTCGAAAAACTAAGCTGTTGGCAAGGATCTGGTGTCAAAAAGCGAGGAGCAAGTGGCATAGAGAAGGAGACCGGTGTTCAAAATTTTATCACCGTCTGGCCAACTTCAGAGCTACACGGAACAAAAAATTTCAGTTGCGTTCAGGGGAGACAACGCTTTTTGATCCCAAGGATATAAAAGCCCATATCAAGGATCACGTTGCCTCCCGTTTTGCGAGAACCGAAGTTACTCTGGCTTTGCCGGACTTGCCTTTCCAGACCTTGACGAGTAGACAAAAGCTTCAGCTCGAGGAATTTTTCACAGTTGAAGAGGCTAAGAGGGCAGTGGACTCGTGTGGTAGTTCGAAGGCTCCGGGACCTGATGGCTTCACTATGAGGTTTTTTCAGGTGGTGTGGGACGTGGTGAAGACGGAAGTGGTTGATTTTCTCACAGGTTTTTATGAGGACGGGATCATCGGGAAGGGTCTTAATTCGAGTTTCGTGGCTTTGATCCCCAAGCGTCTGAGTCCGGAAGTGGTGGAATATTTTCGTCCTATCAGCTTGGTCATAACTCCTTACAAGATTTTGGCTAAGCTCCTCGCTAAGCGCTTGAAGGAGGTCTTGCCTGATTTGATTTCGGATTGTCAGAGTGGCTTTGTTGCAGGTAGGTAGTTGATGGATGGAGTCCTGATTGCTTCGGAAGTTATTCATCTAGTCAAGAAACGAAAGGAGGATGTCGTTGTTTTGAAGCTGGATTTTGAGAAGGCGTATGACAAGCTTAATTGGGGTTATTTGGACTCAGTAATGAGTGCTATGAACTTTGGAGCTCGCTGGAGAAAATGGATGCAATTCTGCTTTCAGGCGCACTTGTCTATTTTGGTTAATGGTTCCCCTACAGAAGACTTTCCTATGGATAGTGGGCTTCGCTAAGGGTGCCCTTTATCCCCCTTTTTGTTTCTATTGGTAGCGGAGGGTCTACATCAGTCCTTGGAAGCAGGGTAGAGGTTCAGAGAGTTCAGAGGGGTCTTGGTGGGTGAGGGAGGACCGGTGGTGTCTCACTTACAATTCGCGGACGACACTCTCCTATTTGTAAAAGCTGACAAAGGAGAACTGTAAGCTCTACAAAGATCCTTGTTTGCTTTTCAGATGTGCTCAGGTTTGAAGATAAAATTTCAAAAATCTAGAGATGTCCTTCTTAATGCTACCACTATGTCACAGGAGGAGGTAGCAGGGTGTTTGTGGTGTTTAGGGGGCTCCCTCCTGATGACTTATTTAGGCTTTAGTCTCGGTGCTAACCCGAGACTAAAATCGACTTGGGACCCCATTGTGGCAAAGTTCAAGGCTTCATTGGCGTTGTGGCAAACACGGTACCTTTCATTGGGAGGTCGGATCGTTCTCATCAAGTCGTCGTTAAGCTCTCTTCCCCTTTTCTTCATGACTTTTTTAAAAGCTCCGAAGGGGGTAATTAAGGAGATGGAGAGATGGCAGCGGACTTTTCTGTGGAGGAACTCATCAGAAGGTAGGGTGTTTTGTAAGTTGAGGTGTGATAAGGTAGCTCGGCCCAAGGAGGAAGGTGGTTTGGGTATAAGAAGATTGGAGGAAATGAACAATAGCCTGTTAGCCAAGTGGTGGTGGCGTTTTGCAGTTGAAGGGGAGAGTTTGTGGAAGAGAGTTATTTGTGCAAAGATGGGATGGGATTGTAGGGATTGGGATCTGATGAAGGTTGATCGCACAAGAAACTCGGTTTTGTTCGGACATATCTTATCTCTATCCACTGAGCCGAGATTCAGTAGCTTATTTGGTGATCAAGGGATGGAGTGGAGGTTGGGGTCAGGTACCAGAATTTCTTTTTGGCATGACGTTTGGTTGGGAAATGGTTCTTTACGTTTCAGGTTTCCTAGATTGTTTGCTTTGGCTACTCTTAAGGCTGGTAAGGTCGGGGATTTTTGGGATGATGATGGGTGGTTTATTGAATTCCGTCGAAGTTTGATGCTGTGGGAAGAAGATAAATTTTGGGATTTGGTGGATGAACTGTTGGAAGTGGAAGTGGATTTCTCCCGTGAGGACGGAGTAGTTTGGGCGCCACGAAAGGAAGGGTTTACGGTGGCAGAAACTTATGTTAATCTTTCGGAACCGGCTGACAGGTTTTTCCCTTGGGCTCGATTTTTATGGGTTCCGAAAACACCACCAAAATTATGTGCTTTGGTGTGGTTGGCGGCTCATAACGCCTTACCTACAGCGACATTTTTGGAGGAACGGGGCATGCACATCACTTTGAATGGTATGTTTTGTCCAATGTGCATGGGGGCTTTTGAATCAACTGACCATATCTTGTTGCACTGCGCTGTGGCTTGGGCGGTGTGGGGAAGGATTATGGAGTGGTGGAAGGTCAGTTGGGTGATGCCTCAGTCAGTGGGGTTTTTGTTGTGCATCTGGCAGGGATTAGGCTCAAAGAAATGGAGGGTAGCTTGGCTGTAGACGGGGTACTCGGTCCTGTGGTTCTTGTGGCTGCTGAGGAACTCGGCTCTTTTTAACCATCAAATGTCGCCTTTAGATACTTTGGTGGTTAGAATTCAGAGTTATACTTTCGGTATAGCTTGGGACACAGGCTTGTTGGTGCAGGGCGTGAGTTTCAGGGGTTGGCAGGAGGACCCTTCGAGGTGGGTGAGAAGTCTACAGAGGAGAGGTCGAAGTTCGGGGCCGGTCTAAGGAGGAGGCGGCCATTTGGGCCTTCTTTTGTGTAGCTGGGTGGGCTTAAGTGCTCGGTTTCCTTTGGTTTCTTTTACTGGTGATTGTATTGAGAGATCTATTGATCTTTTGCCTTTTGGATCCATCTTGGAACCATAGGTGGAGTGCGCAATAATTTTTTTTATCGCTTTTGAAAAAAAAAACTTTTATGGAACATTGTCCTTTCTTTTATTCAGCAATTCCTCACACTCCAAGACAGGGGGAGACCGATGACTTGTTAATCTACCACATCTCTCATCGAGAACCGATTGTACCAGCACCTCCTGTTTTACAGCCCACCACCACGCCCACACCATTTGTTATTCCGGACCCGCCACCACCACCACCACCACTGCCTATTCGTTACATTTATTCCCGTCGTCCAGCACCTCCCGCCACATGTCCGGAGCCAAGTTCCTCTTCGCCACCAGATCCTGACGACCTCCCCATCGCCCTCCGCAAAGGTAAACGACAATGTACGTATCCTATCTCTTCCTTTGTGTCATATGATCAATTGTCTCCTTCATCATGTTCCTTCATAGCCTCTATTGATTCAGTCTCAATTCCTAAAACTGTTAATGAGACACTATCCCATCCTGACTGGCGTTCAGCGATGATAGAAGAAATGAGTGCACTGGATGCGAATGGTACTTGGTAGTTGATTCCGTTACCTCCCGGGAAGAAGGCTATTGGTTGTAAGTGGGTGTTTGCTGTTAAATTTAACTCTGATGGCTCTGTAGCCCGCCTTAAGGCTCGACTCGTGACCAAAGGCTTTGCTCAAACTTATGGAGTGGATTACTCTGATACTTTCTCCCCTGTGGCTAAGCTAACCTCTGTGCGATTGTTTATCTCTTTGGCAGCCACTTATGATTGGCCTTTATACCAATTGGATATCAAAAATGCTTTCTTGCACGGGGACTTGCATGAGGAAGTCTATATGGAGCCACCTCCTGGTTTTGTTGCTCAGGGGGGGAGTGTGGATTGGTATGTCACCTTCGGAAATCATTATATGGTCTCAAACAGAGTCCTCGAGCTTGGTTTGGAAAGTTTAGCCAAGCAGTTGAACAATTTGGAATGAGCAAGAGCAACTCCGATCATTCTGTGTTTTACAAGAAATCTCCAGCATGTGTCATTCTTCTAGTTGTATATGTGCATGACATTGTGATCACTAGCAGCGATAACTTGAGCATCTCTTCTCTGAAGTCTTTTCTCCACAGCCAGTTTAATACCAAAGACCTGGGAGTCTTAAAGTACTTTCTGGGAGTAGAAGTATCAAGAAGCAAGAAGGGCATATTCTTATCTCATAGAAAATATGTGCTGAATTTGTTGTCATAAACTGGGAAGCTAGGAGTCAAGCCATGTTCGGCCCCATTACCTCAAAATATGCAACTCGTGAAAGAAGTTGAACTATTTGAGAATCCAGAGCGGTACAGAAGAATTGTGGGGAAACTGAACTATCTTACAGTAACTCGGCCTGATATTGCATACTCAGTAAGCATTGTAAGTCAGTTTATGTCCTCCCCTACTGTTGAACATTGGACTGCTCTTGAACATATTTTGGCATATCTAAAAGGAGCTCCAGGACGTGGTTTACTCTACCAGAACCCCAATCATACTCATATAGAATGCTTCACAGATGCAGATTGGGCAGGATCCAAAATTGATCGACGATCCACGTCAGGATATTGTGTGTTTGTGGGAGGAAATTTAGTCTCATGGAGAAGTAAGAAACAAAATGTTGTCTCACGTTCTAGTGCAGAATCAGAGTATAGAGCCATGGCTCAATCAGTTGCTGAGATAATGTGGATCTATCAACTACTTTCAGAACTCGGTCTCAAAATCTCCATGCCAGCAAAATTATGGTGTGATAATCAAGCTGCTATTCATATTGCCTCAAATCCCATATTTCATGAACGAAACAAGCATATCGAGATTGACTGTCATTTCGTCCGTGAAAAGCTTCAGCAGAATTTGATTACTACCGCATATGTAAAGACAGGAGAACAATTAGGAGATATGTTCACCAAAGCACTTTCGGGTACTCGGGTTGATTATCTTTGTAACAAGCTGGGCATGATTAACATCTATGCATCAGCTTGAGGGGGAGTGTAATAAATATGGGAGACTAAGGGTCACCCATTAATAGCCCTAGAAGTCTAAGAGTCACCTATTACCATTAATGGGGTATTGGAAGAGTCATCAAAGTGTGTATATATATGTAGTTCCTTTGTATATTCAGATTAAGTGAATAAGAACAACTTCTTATTTCAACACTATATAAGTTCACTAAATGGCTAACTATGTTATTTTTACCAACTTAACCTAGAATTTGATATACACAAAAGAGATTAAATAGCTAACACATGAAATCGGGTTCAAAAACATGAAAATTCGAACACAAAGTACGAGAAACATGCATAAACATCAAGTATCCTAAATATAGATAAACACAAATAGAAGCAATTAGATGCTAATGTTGGGTCTCGAGGTAGGGTTGGAGATTAACCAACTCGCAGCGGAAAATCAATGAAAACCAAGAGACGATTAAAACCATGAAACAACTAACAAAGAATGGATTCACAAGAGAAAAATTCAGCACTAGTTCTTACCAAAACAAGAACACCGGTTAACGAATGATTGACTTGAGTCTCCAAGACGCCTACGTATCCACATGGGAATCAAAGCCACGTAGTTCTTCTCTTTGAGGACTCAAGAACACAAACATGGAGGTGGAAACTAGCCAAACCCGAAATGGCCATGGAAGAGGGAGAGAAAATGTGTTTCCTATTCTTGTCTTGTGTTTGTTATGTTGAAAAAAGATGACTTAAACATAACAAAACCCATACTTGTCCAACTAAAGGCATGGGACAAGTATGGTGTCAAGTAAGGTGTAAATAGGACAAAGTATGGCAAGACAAGATTGGGTTAGGTGGTGAATCACCAACACCTTAATCCTTGTCTTGCTTACTTAGTACTAATTAATCAAGACTTGATTAATTAGTTCCATGAGCCTTGGTTGCATGGGCCTTTCATGGGCCTCTTGGAACATGGCCCGTGACCATTTCCAACGAGGTCCCGTGATTCGCTCATCGCCTCCATGCCTTCCATACCGGAAATGTCCAACATTATCCGACGCGATCAATCCCAAGACTCCAAGCCTTGTCTCGATCCGTAAAGTCCTATTCACTTACGGGCACATGACCCAAAACCCAGTTTTGGTCATGTCCCGAGACAACTCCCTTTTGGCCATTCTCCATAAATGTGTAAATGAGTTTCATCCTCCGGTGTGACCCTTAGGTTTATGCATGTCAATAGATCAACGTAAAATCCCATTTTACTTGATCCTATTTAAGTGGCAACTAACGAGACTTTAGTATTGCCTGACACTACATAACGAATCGACCCTGTCGATTCTAACCTTTCCGTCGTCCCTGTCATTATCCTTTTATGTCCGATATCCTGATTGAGATAAGGCATAGAGCCGTCATCCTTATTATTCTCAATCACCGTTCCTTGATATGTGAGATGACTGAAGATATGATACCCAGTATCATGTGCATGGCCATGCTATTCTTCCAGTCACTCTCGATCAAGCGGCCGAGAACCGATATCTTTCCCATACCTTAGTATGAGGGATAAATCCCTTAGCCGTCTTTCGTGTCACTCATGTAGCCCGTCCCCAAGCCAATCCTGGCCGTTATGGAAGCCCTGTTACGGACAACGTTAGGCTCAGGTCAAACTCAGTTGTTGACTACATAGCGATCACAAAGACTCCTTGGTCTAAGGATACATGACAAGCTACAACACTGAATATGTTCATGACTTAATCTATGGCACATATTCAGGGCGGGTCGTCCAATATCATGTCCCACATGATATCTATAATCAGACTCCGGAATCCCATTCCAATGACTAACAGAACGTAAGCCATAAAGAGCCATCTTTCATACTAGTCGCTCCTAGTGGAGCTTTGTTGACTAGGGACCCATCGAGTGTGATCTATCTCGATCTATGGTTCTATTCGCATGGTGGGCATAGATCAGAGCACACATCGATATATTACTCCAACACATAAGTAATATAAAGCCGCTTTAATTTTATTGCTAACGATGATATATACATTTGGACATTTAGGATTGAACTACGGGCACTAAGACTAACAGCTAATTGAGCTAAATAAAAACCCCAAATCATGCCATTAACACCACCAACATCAAATTAACCATAAAACCATGCATCAACTTAAAGGAAATCGTTATTTACACAATAACCATGATGAAGGATTCAAATACAAGGTCATGTATTCAAAATCCTACGCAGACAATCCAAAAAAACCTAGCTTTACAACAAATCTAGAGAAATATAGAGATTATAACCGAGATTGAGTTGAAAACTCCATAAAAAAACTCCTATAGCTTGCAAACCCACCATCTCTAATTCTCTAAAGCTTCAACACATGATAATGGAGAAGATGAAGATGGTGGGAGGCTCATGGATGCTTGAAACCTCATTGGATCATCGAAACTTGGTCTTAGGTGGTAGATCTTGCTCCAAAAATGAAGAACAAGCTAAGAAACTAAAGAGAAAAATAAATTTTGATGCAATTTAATTGTTTGTCTTGAAAATAGTTTTAAAATTAATTTCCCCCCTATAAAATATGTGCAAAATATATTGAAGGACATTAGATGCTTTAATTTCATGCAAATAAGAAATTGATGGCGTGCTATTGGCGGCTATGGGCATGAGCATGAATGGGTGCTACAACCGAATATGGCAGCTGTTGATCACGCATACAAAAGATCGAATAACGGGACTAGTAGGTCAACGCGTACCAGTGAGCGGCTAGATCTGGTCAACGATTCAGTTACCTCATCATACGGCTTAGAAACATGAGTGCACGATACAAAATAAGTGTTGCACCACGCCAGAATAAAGACAAAGATCAGCTCAACATGTGGCGTGCTCTGATTGCGCCACGTGTTCTCCTTTAGGAAACTTTTTCCATTTTCAACTTTAACCTTCCGTCGCTAATTCCCACTTTGTTTGTGCTTTGATCAACCTCGTTCTAACGCCAATATTTTTATTTTCTCGAGGCCTATGAAATGAGACCAATTATGAATATTTTTAGAACATTTGAAAAATATCGACGATGAACGAGATTTTGCACATTTATTAATTAACGCTAAAAATATAAAAAAAAAAGCACAAACAAGACAAAATTATAGATAAATGGTCAAATTAGTATGACAAATTTATGCTCATCAAAACCTCATCGGCCTTATCCCGGGCAAAAAGAAGACATCATAAAAAAAACAGGTGGGGGACTCGAGGCCTACCATTAGAACATGCAAAACTAGAAATTTGTCAACAATCATCTCCTTCCGAAATAGCATATAGAAAACCTCAAAAAAAAAAGTATAAACATATATGGAGAGAGTACGAACTTCTACCCAATCCATGGGTGGGAAGAGACAAGCCACTGACTTCTCCATCAACTTAAAACTCAAAGCTGAAAGAGGAAATACAATCGACAATTACCCAAATCAACATGTCTGAGAAACAAAATATATTATATTCAAGTATGTATGTGTAGAGAGAGCTCTATATGTTTCATAGCCGTTTATTTTATTTTATTTCTTTATTAAAGAAACTCAGGTTATGTTCCAAGTCTACCTCTTAAACATAGTGGTTATGTTCCAAGTCTACCTCTTTAACTTAGGGCATCTCCTCGATTGTTTCAAGAATTTTCTCATTAGATTTGACCTCTAATTATGTTCATACTCATAACATTCGTTAAAACGGTTGATCATTACCTGGTATCTGATTGTGGTAAAATTATGAAAGGCTCTTGCAACACTGATCTCGCAAGGCGGTAGACTCACCTTGATCCGATCAATTTTCTAGGATTTACCCGTGTTTTACATGTCATTTTATCATGCTCCCAAGGCCATCCTCCTTAAGCTTGAAAGTATCATTAGGGCCTTTCTTTGGGGAGCTAAACCTGGGAAAAAAACTTCTGTAAGGTGGCTTAAGTCATAGTTGTCCAACCAAAGTCCTCTAGCGGTCTGAGAGTATGGCGTTTTCTACAATTCAATATTATCCTACTCTCCAAGTGGATTTCGAGGTTTTCTTTCTAATGCAACTCTCCTTAAAAATAAATGTTGTGTGATATTAATGGTTGGTTTAGAGGCTTGGGATCTCTCTTCCCTTCGGGTGTCAAACCCCTCCCTATTATGCCTTAGATTTTGGGTTTATTTTGGAAGAAAGAATCGCCTCTCTCTTTGACCCCTCTGATTTTAAACGGTCCCTCGCCATGACTTGCTTATCATATTTTGGAAAGATTCTCGGCGCTCTCTGATTTTTTGGCTATCCTCTTTTCTAGGCTTTTTGCCTTAACATGTGACCGCGAGGCCAAGATGGTTGACTATGGATCTCTAACTCTTAGGGTCTTTTATTCTCTAGGGTCCAAAGAGGCAAAGAATAAGGTTGTTCGACCAACCTCAAGATTGAAGTCTTCCCTTTCAAGCCTCAAATTAAGCATGATGAAATTTTTTGTGTATACAATGAAGCTTTTTTTAAAGTTAAGGATTGTTATCGGGCCAGGGTTAGATAACCCGAAAGCTGATTGTGCTTTACTTATCTAGAAGGTGAAACTCCCCATAAAAATTTCTTTGTTCGGTTGGTTGGTGGCTCTCAATACCATACCTTCTAAATCCTACCTGGAAGACTGAGGTATTTCTATCCCGTCAATTTTGCTCCCACATCTTTGAAGATTGCTTCCACATTATTTGGACTTGCCCGAGGTCCTCTAGCATGTGGTCTCTCATGTGCTATTGGTGAAACATTCATGTTTGTCTCCCGAACAACTCCAAAGATCTAATCATTCAATTGTATGACTTTCAACCTCCAAAGAATCATAATTCATAATTCACTGACTCTGCCTCCGTCTTTTTTTCTTGGCATATGGTATTTGTGGCTCTCTCGCAACACTACTGTCTTCTCTAGATCTCCTGAAGCAGTTGATTTCATTTTTTTTCCAAAATCCAACACTCGAGTTTTTTCCTCCTGATGGTTGGGAACTCCAACCTCAAATACCTTGACGTTTTGTTTTGGACAAGAGACCCTTACTCTTTTTTTACTTCTTTGATATAATTCTATTTTTCTTTGATAAAAAAATCCATTTTTTTTCAAAATAAATCATGGTTCGGGTTGGGGCGCCACTAGTAGTGTTAACATTGAAATCCCGTTGCACAACTTTCTATTACGCTTCTGTCACCCTTCGAACTCTACGTACAACATCGGTTGAATTGAAGAGTCACGCACCGACAAACCGCCTTTCTTATTCATCGATCCATGAGGCTTTTCACTACGAAGTTGAGGAAGTGGGGCATTGACGGAGAGCACGATCGACCGAGAGTAGTATGATACGGGCCGAGTAGTATAGACCCTTATATGGGCTTTTCATTATGTTCAATTAAGTGGGCTGAATGTAGCCTTACCCACGGGCCCAATACTATTTTATCGTCTTCTCCAATATATAGAATGCCAGAGCAGAGCACGTAGCTCGTCTGACCATTATAGTCCAAATTGTGTCCTTACTCTCTCCCTCACTATGTCCCTTCTCTCCCCCTCTCTCAGTTCTCTCTTCTTCCTCCATTTCTCTATCTTCTCCTTTCACAAACCCTAGAAATCGCTGCCACCCAAAAGCACCACCATCATTGGTATCAGAGCCACCTTCCACGACCATGACAAATCCACCACGCCAAGCTCAGGAGGATCTCGCCACCACAAACGCGGAGGTCTCTCAGCTCAAGGAAACCATCGGGAATATGGACGCCAAGCTCACCGAGCTGTCAGCTTTAATCGGTGCCTTGGTCATGAAAATTCCGGACACGCCCCATTGTCTGTACTCCACAATCCCACCATCGCCACCACCTGGGTCATCAGCGACCACTTCCCAGGCACGAACAAGTATTTTGGGAACGCCACCGGAGGCTGTACCACCCGATCCTCCAGGAAAGAGAGATCAGCGTCATCGGAAGCCACCCAAGTTCGACGGCGCTGATTTTTCCGGTTGGGAGCTCAAGTTCGAGCAATACTGTATCGTTGAGGACGTTGTAGAGGAGGAGAAGGTTCGCGAGGCCATGCTGGGCTTCGAGGACACTGCTTTACGCCATCACCTCCACTTTTCTCAACGTATGAAGTCTCAAGGTGTAGACGTCGTTCCTTGGCACGACTATTTGGAGGCACTACGCCGTCGATTCACGGACGGTGAGTACACGGACTATATGTCCGAACTGGCTCACCCACGTCATACTGACACCGTGGATTACTATTTCCAGGCATTTCAAGTTATTGTCACGCAGTTGAATCTCTCCGATAAGGACTCACTTGCAATGTTTCTAAGCAGCCTCAAATCTGACATCAAGGATGGTGTACGAATGCATTTTCCTAAGGATATTGGCTAGGCACTGTTAATGGCTAAACGATTGGAGAAAATTTTTGATCTTGGCTCAAAACCCATATATTTTACCTCTACTTCTCCGTCGTTCACACAGAGGTTCCATCCCTCGTCCTCAACTCCCAAACCAGCCTTCTCATCATACCCACCCAAACCACTCTTATCTTCCACAAAACCACCACTTCACCCACCTCTTCGAGGTCCATCTCAAGCACATAGACAGTTGAGGGATGAGCGTTACAAGAAAGGGCTCTGTGTTTGGTGTGGGGATAAATTTTCCCGTGACCATAAATGCACCAAATCTCAGCTTTTCCATATGTTAGTGGAGGATGACGCTGGTACTCAAGCTGCAAGAGATGAATTTGTTGATTGGTTGGCAACGCTTGACCCTGTTTCTGAGGATGAGGCCATGGTTTTCTCGGGCGATCCGATGATATCGGTGCACGCATTGCTTGGTATTGTTGGGTTTCAGACAATGAAGATCTTTGGCTTTGTTGGCTCCCAATTTGTGGTTATTCTGGTGGACTCGGGGAGTACTCATAATTTTATACACGCCTATGTTGCAAAGCGATTGAACTATAAACCACTTTCTACATCTGGAATTAAAGTGAGTGTTGCGAATGGGGATACATTGACATCGGTTTCTCAGTGCTATGGCCTCTCTTGGTCAATGCAGGATACAGGTTTCTCTACAGATTTTCTAGTCCTACCAATCCATGGTTGTGATATGGTGTTAGGGATTCAATGGTTGATCACTTTGGGGCCAATCCTATGGGACTTTGGATCCTTGACTATGGATTTCACTTGGAAGAATGTTCTGGTCCGATTACAAGGCCTAGGTACTGGGGATATCAGTTGGGATCACACCAAACAGAGCCACAAAATTGCCTCAATTTCTAGTCATGCTCATCTCTTTTCTGCGGCAATGTTAACTAATTCCCCATCACCAATTATGACTTCTGAGGATTCACAAGTACTACCAGTTGAGATACAGGAATTGTTATTGGAATTTTCTCACTTGTTTGAATTGCCAATGAGCCTCCCTCCTCAGAGATCACATGATCATGCGATTTCCTTGCTTCCTGGGTCCAAAGCAGTGAAGGTTCGACCTTACAGATATCCTGCTATGCAAAAGACTGAGATTGAATGCATGATTGATGAGATGTTACTCTCAGGTATAATTCGCAATAGCACAAGTTATTTTGCATTCCCTGTCATTTTGATTAGGAAGAAGGATAATTCCTGAAGATTATGTGTGGATTATAAGCGTTTGAATGCCAGGACACTACGGGACAAGTTTCCAATACCATTGGTGGACGAGTTGCTTGATGAATTGCAGGGTGCTTCTTATTTCTCTAAGCTGGATTTGAGATCAGGTTACTACCAAATTCATATGAAGGAGGAAGATATCTCTAAGACAACTTTTTGTACTCATTCAGGCCATTATGAGTTCTTAGTTATGCCCTTTAGGCTAACTAATGCCCCTTCGACATTTCAGTCACTAATGAATTCAATCTTCAAGCCTCTACTACGGGTGTTTGTGCTGGTGTTTTTCGATGATATTTTGGTCTACTCCAACAGCTTAGCAGATCATGTCTCTCATCTCAGGTTGGTCTTTCAAATTCTGGCTGACGAGCAACTTTTTCTCAAACGATCAAAGTGTGTTTTTGCTCGTCGAGAAATTGAGTATCTTGGTCATGTTATATCAGAGAATGGGGTAGCCATGGATGCCACTAAGGTTGATTGTGTTTTGCAGTGGCCTTTTCCAACTACTCTAAAACAACTGAGAGGTTATCTGGGTCTTACAGGTTATTACAGAAAGTTCATTCGAAATTATGGTAGCATTGCTTGACCATTGACTAATTTGTTGAAGAAAGATTCTTTTGAATGAGGGGTCGAGGCTTCTATGGCTTTCCAGCAACTCAAGGAGGCTATCTCATCTGCCTCAGTGTTGGCTTTGCCTGATTTTTCAGTTCCATTCGTGGTGGAGGCAGATGCCTCAATTTATGGAATTGGAGCTGTATTATCTCAACAAAACAGGCATGTGGCCTTCTTCAGTAAGGCCTTGGGACCCCGACACCAAACTCTTTCTGTTTATGATAAAGAGATGATGGCAATACTGTGTGCAGTTAAAAGATGGCACTCTTATCTTCTTGGTCGTCACTTTGTGATAAAAACCGACCACCAGAGGCTGCGTTTTCTCTTGGATCAGAGGACTTCAACTCCTGCTCAGATGAATTGGGTGATTAAAATGATGGGATAAGATTTTGAGGTACATTATCGCAGTGGTAATTCTAATGTTGTGGCTGACTCTTTATCACGCCAACCTATGGACTGCTCTATCTTAGCCATTTCTTCCCCATCTTCTGCTATGATGAAGAGAATTGTTGCTTCTTGGTCCATAGACCCAAAACTAAAGGTCTTGTTGGAATCCTTGAAGGCTCATCCCACACATGTTCAAGGCCATTATCTCCTGCAAAATGGGCACTTGTTTCGCAAGGGGAAATTGGTCGTGGGCTATCTCTGTCGCGTAATCCTTCCTGGATAATGTCTTCAAACTCCACGACATGCCCCAGTCTATTGTCAGTGATCGAGACAAAGTGTTCATCAGTGTCTTTTGGAAAGAACTGTGTCGCCTACAGCACATCAAGCAGAATATTTCGTCTGCTTATTATCCTCAAACGGATGGGCAAACTGAAGTTGTAAATCGATGTCTGGAAACATATATGAGATGTATGTGTGGTGATTCTTAGAAGGATTGGGCTAAATGGCTGCCCCTGGCCGAGTGGTGCTATAGTTCCAGTTTCCATTCTTCGCTTCAAACCTCACCATACAAGGCATTGTATGGTCAAGACCCTCCTACCCTGTTTCCTTACATCACGGGTTCTTCAGAGGTCGCCATTGTGGATCGAAGCTTGGCTGCAAGGGAGGAGGCCCTGAAACTCCTTAAATTTCACCTCTCTAGAGCACAAGACCGCATGTGATCGCAAGCCAATCGCCATCGTTCAGACCGTACATTTGAGCTCAATGATCTTGTCTATGTCAAACTTCATCCTTACCGGCAGTCATCCCTAGTTATGCGTTCGAATCAGAAGTTGAGCCCGAAGTTTTATGGTCCATTTCGTGTTGTGGCTCGTGTGGGTCAGGTGGCCTATCGTCTGGAATTGCCAGATTCCTCGAAAATTCACCCCACATTTCATGTATCCCTTTTGAAGAAACACATCGGCAATCATGTGGCTCAGTCGTCCCTGCCGGAATCCATGGCTGACGGTTCATTTGTCAAAAATCCGGTCGTAGTCCTGGATCGTCGTATCGCACGCAGAGGAAACAAAGCAGTCACTCAGGTACTCGTGCAATGGAGTGATTCCTTCCCAGAAGACGCGACTTGGGAATTCTTGTTTGACGTGCAATCCAAGTTTCCTAATTTTGAATTATGTTCGTGAGGACACGGACGGTTTTTGAGGGCAGGGTGATGATACGGGCCGAGTAGTATAGACCCTTATATGGGTTTTTCATTATGTTCAATTAAGCGGGCTGAATGTAGCCTTACCCACGGGCCCAATACTATTTTATCCTCTTCTCTAATATATAGAATGCCATAGCAGAGCACGTAGCTCGTCTGACCATTACAGTCCAAATTGTGTCCTTACTCTCTCCCTCACTCTGTCCCTTCTCTCCCTCTCTCAATTCTCTCTTCTTCCTCCATTTCTCTATCTTCTCCCTTCACAAACCCTAGAAATAGCCGCCACCCAGAAGCACCACCATCATAGTAGCGAATATGTGTGTACGAGGACCACCGCAAACAAGAACGAGAACAATAGAGAGAGAATATAAATGGAAGGGGGATATCCCATACGAGTACAAGTACTAGAGCGAGCAAGAGATCAAGAAGGAGGAGCGGGTTCCCCCTTTTCACCATCATCATCAAGATCGTTGGTCTCTTTGTCGTCATCCTTGGGTAGACCTCTAAGACCCCAACGAGCATCAAACTGGTTGAAATTATAGTATGGAGGGAAATGTGGGGAATTGAAGGGCTGGACTTTTAGTGGTTGAGAATAAGCACGAAAATCTCACTGGTGTATGGTGAAAATGAAACGAGTTCGTAACCCATCATTGTGCAGAAATGAAGGAATTCATTTGGAAGAGCTGAAGATTGAAGGAGCGGTGGCAAGTGGAGGATGAGATGAGGGGAAAGAGTTGTGATTTTTTAAGGGTCACAAAGAGTCATTGCAATGTAGCTATTTTTCTTTCTTCTGGATATTGGAACATGTGTCACATCCTGATCCGTCGTACAAGCAAATATTCGACGAGAAGCCAAAACACTTAAATCGTCTATCGATTGCAATGGAAACTGGTGACCCCTTATCAATCTGCTCCACGATTTGTAAATCCTTGAACACTGAATGCTTTTAGTGGATCGTTCCAAGGATCTCAAAGTTGATGACAGACCATCTAGAATAAATAACAGCCTCATTCAGAACCTTTTCCTTGTTTTTTTTGCTCCAGGAAAAAAAACAATTTTATTGCTGAATTGAAAGCAGTACAAAGACAGCAAAGCTAAGAAAAGGGGAAGCACAAGAGTTGCTACAGAGATAAAGAGAGAGGATTAGAGGCCCAGAGCTTGAAATCTTCAGCTTTCAGATCAGGGAAGGATGATTGGAGCAACAAGAAACTCAAGTGTTGAGTTTTTAGGAAAATAGAATCCACAGGTTCCAATAGGTTGGTGAAGACAGCAGTGTTTCTAGAGAGCCAAAGATGCCAGAAGCTGAGGAAGAGAAGCCTTGACCAGTGGAGTTTCAACTTCTTAAAAGGACAGAGACCACGCCATTGAAGAATGAGGTATTGAGTGTTGTTGGGGAGACAACAAGCGACCGACCACCAAGAGCAGATAGCACCCCAAAGGTCAAAAGATCTTTGGCAGGAACTCATAATATGAAAACAGTCCTCGAAGATCCAAGGACAAAACTGACATTTGGAGTCGGCTAAGGAGATGGAGAAGCCTCTCTCTTCCAAAAAAACATTTAGAGGGGATATCGTTGAGGGCTACCAGCCAACTGAAGAGAGCGATCTTGGGAGGCAGTTTGGATTTCCAAAGAAGAGAAGCCCAAGCCGAAGAAGGATTAACTAGATTTTTGCATAGAGCTGCATAACAGTCTTTGACCTTGAAACTTCCAGAGTTATAAGCCCAAGAGATGAGGTCCGGGACGGGACGAGGCTTGTGAGGGAGGAGCTGGAGGAGCAGATTGTCCCACTGACCTGTTTCACGACCTCTTGGAGACCTATTAAGGAGGGGAACCCACTCTGAACCTGTCCAATTTTCAGCCACTCTTGCTTCTTTGTTTGAGGCCAAAGAAAAAATCCTGGGGTAAGAGAGAGATAAAGGAACCAAAGAGCACCAAGAGTCATTCCAAAAACTGATTCGGACACCATTACCCAATGTCCATTTCAGGCCAGAAGGACCAAACAAATCAGCGATTCTCTCCTCTTGGAATAGACTTAAAAGCTGAGAGAGAATAGGAGAGGAGTTACGGGGGCTGACCTTAGAGAAGCCCCAATCCTGAAGCGACCAACCATAGATGGAACCAAAAAAGGACTTCCAAAGAGAATTGGAATCTGAAGCAAACCGCCATAGCCATTTAGCAAGAAGACTGAGGTTGAATTCAAGAAGCCTTTTGATACCTAGACCACCATTTTTCTTTGGTTGAACAACTGTGGACCAAGGAACTTTGCTTAGAGCCCGCTTTCCCTCCTTAGAACCCCAAAGAAAGGACCTCATTAGACTCTCCAGGAGAGTGATGATTTCTTTTGGAGCTTTGTAGAGGGACATATAGAAGACCGGAAGAGAGGCAAGCGTGGCTTGGATAAGAGTTAACCGGCCTCCCTGTGAGATCAGCTTTGAGTTCCAATTAGCAATAGTTTTTCTGAAATTGTTTACTACTGGGTGCCAAGTTGAGATCCTCCTTTGGTTTGCTCCAAGGTAAAAGCCTAAGTATTTGCAGGGGAGGGACCCAGTTTCACAACCAAATCGGGAGGCTAGGAGGTTACCTTATCTAAGGAGCCATTTAGCAAATAGAGGCAAGATTTCTCGAAATTAATCTCCAAACCAAAAGTGTGGTGAAAAGCTTGTAATAATAACCTGATGTTGGATAGCCCGGCAGCTTCAGGTTTGAGGAATAAGAGGGTATCATCCGCGAATTGGAGGAGGAGATGGTAGCTTGAGAGTTCGGAATTTGATAGCCTTGGATGAGACCCTCGGATTCAGCCTTCTCTAGGAGCAAATGAAGCCCTTCAGCAGCAAGAATGAAGAGAAAAGGAGAGATAGAACAGCCTTGACGAACACCATAAGAGGAAGCGAACTCGGAAGATGGGGAGCCATTGATGAGAATAGAGGAATGGGCTTTAAGGCACGCCAGAACCCATTTCTTCCATGAAGAACCGAACCCCATTTGGGAGAGGATTCCCAACAAGTAATACCAGTTGACACGATCGAAGGCTTTGGCAAAATCAAGCTTTAAGAGGACAAGCTTGGTTTTCCTCTTTTTGGCTTGGAAAATGATTTCATTTGCCATCATCACTGAGTCTGCTAGCTGCCTTCCTTTCACAAAACCAGATTGATAGTCGCTGATTAAAAGAGGGAGGGGAGGTTTCAATCTGCGAGCTAGAAGCTTTGATAGTATCTTGTAGGGGCTTGAAAGCAGACTGATGGGGCGATAGTGGTCAAAGGAGAGAGGGGAGGCTGACTTGGGAACCAAGGAAATGTAAGAGGAGCTTATGGATTTCCCAAGTAATCCTGAGCTATGGAAGTGGGAGAAGAAGGCCATAACATCGGTTCGAATAATCGGCCAAGCTTTGTGATAGAATTTCATAGAGAACCCGTCTGGCCCAAGAGCTTTTTCACCATTAATCGACAGCATATCACTAATGACTTCTTCTTCTTCAAATGGGGCTTCAAGAGCAGAGGCCTGCTCTGGAGAAATGCGGGCAAAAGGAAGAGGGGGAAGCTTCAAATGAGTCTGAAGATTGTCTTGAAAGATAGCTGCAAAAAAAGAAGAAGCGTGAGATTTAATTGCCTTCGGCTCTGTGAGGGGTCCAGAGGGGGAAAGGACTTCAACAATTCGGTTCCTAGCTGCTCTGACATTGGTAAAGTGGTGGAAGAAGGCTGAGTTTTGATCTCCACAAGAAAGCCAGAGGAGCCTTGACTTCTGGCGGCTAAGTTTGGCTGATAGTTTGAGTAGATAAATAATTTTGGCTTGGGCTAGGGATCTGGCTGTGATTTCAGAGGGTGTGAGAGGCCGGGTAGAGATGATGGAGTCTTGGTCATCAATAAAAGAAGACAAATCAGCAACTTGGACGTTTAGGTCACCAAAGACCAGAGCATTCCAATTTTTTAGATCTTTTCTCAGCAGCTTCAGCTTGGAACTTAAAAGAAGATGGGGACTGCCAGTGGGAGAGTAGGAGGACCAAAAGCTTCTGACTGTTGATAAGAATTCAGGATGTTTGAGCCAAATATTCAAAAACTTGAAAGGACGAGGCCCCCAATCCTTTACTCCTTGCTTCAGGAGAACCGGGCAATGGTCTGATAGATAACGCTCCTGACAAACTTGGATCAGTGGAGAGAAATTATCCAAAAAGGATATTGAGACCAGGAAGCGATCAAGTCTGCTTGCACAAGAACCAGGGCCAAACCAGGTGAAGGACTTCCTAGTAAGAGGGAGATCAGTTAAAGAGGATGAACCTAAGAAGGAGGTAAAGGCTTCAATGTCTCTCTGGTTACAAAAGGAGCCTGTTGATCTTTCTTCAATGCTTAAGATTGAATTGAAGTCTCCCCCAATTGCTAGAGGGTGAGTGATGCCTGCAATTATTGTGGAGAGTTCTGCCCATAGAGGTAGTTTATCAGCTAGGTCACAAGGAGCATAGATGTTCATGAAGGAGCAGGGGAGCCTTGATGATAATAGAATTCCGGAGATGATCAAGCTTCTTGGCCTTATGTCTGAACTAGAGAGCTGGAAAAAGGAGTTATTCCAAATTGTAATCAAACCTCCGGAGGCGCCATTACAGGGAGAGAACACAAAATCCCAACTGCCAGAAAGACCGCAATTTCTTAAGAAGAGAGGAGGGATGGTGGTAAGTTTGGTTTCTTGAAGGGGGAGCAGATCAGGTTTAGCTGCGAGGATTAAACGAGCTAAGGATCGATGTTTCTGATCCATGCCCATCATTGAGGTGTTTGGGGAAAGCGACCAGGGGCTGTCTTTGGTCGGCTGGGAGTAATAGAGGGGGGAGGTTGGAAAATCTTGAGAACTTGCTCTGTTGGGGCTGAGGAAGAGAAACCCAAACTATGACAGATTTCCCAAGCTTTGGCATTGTCTGGGTGAACTTCAGGGTTATTAATTAGAGGAGGCGGGGAAGGGAGATGGAGTGGTTGGGTAGAATTCGAGGGGGCAGGGAGTGAAGAGGGGAGAGGATTTTTTGGGGAAAGGAGGGGACAAGAGGAATGAACCGTCTTTAAGAGTGCCGAACGGAAGTCTAGGGAGGAGGAGGTTGGATGGATTGAAGTTGGGAGAGGTGGGTAGGATTCTGGAGCAAAGGAGTTTTGGGCTTGAGATGGGAGATTGGGCTTACTGACCACTAGCCCGTTCGGTCCAAGATCCAAGGAAGGGGTTCTCGAGTTCGAAACCGGCGATTGAGAGGCTTTTGAATGGCATTTAATTTCCCCTACCTCGAGGCCCTGGTGAACCCAAGGCGACGATTCAGTGTCTTCTGGCTCTTTGTCGGAGGAACCGTCGGTTGCCGGATCCCATTTGTAGACGACCGGAACAGAGCAACAAGAGATTTCAGAGACTAAAATGGTGTGAGTTCTATTTCCAGATTGAAGCAGCCTCTGATTCGAGATCTTAGTAGGAGAAGCCAGGTGAATAAGAGCAAAACCTTCTTTCAGATGAGAGCCTGCCAAGGTCTGAGGGTGAATCAAAACCATGGAACCAAAGGATGAAGCTAAAGTGATAAAGGTTTCCGAGGACCAAGCTGCGAAAGGAACACCTTCAAATTTCAACCATTTGAAGTATCCTCCCTCATCAATCAGGTGAGATACCTCCGGTACTATAGTAAACCATTTCTCCAAGAGAGGAATTGCTTCAGTAGCCCAGTGATCTAAGGAATCACAATAAGATAGAGAGATAAGAAAGACTCTGTTACCCAAGTCTATGAGGCGCAGGTCAAAAACTCCTTCTGAGGCAAGATCAGCTTTGATGGAATCTAAATCCTCATCTGTGTGGGCGACCCCCATGAAACAGACTTGCAAAAATTCTTCAGCTGAAGGGTTTGGGGGTTGCGATGAGAGGTTTTGGGTCGGGGCTAAAGGGGTTTTTTTTAGTGGAGGGAGCTGATGCGGCGAAGGGGCATGGGACAGAAGCGACGGCTTCGACGCTGCTACCCCGGCCTCTGATTTTGGAAGAGGAGGAGGGCGAATTGATCGGGCTACTAGTAAACGGCAGCCTCTGTAGGATTTGCCATCAAACTCAGAGATTGTTTGATCTGTCGCCTTCTGTGAAGTGAGATGGAGAAAAGCCATCGCCAATCCAGTTTTGTTCTGGAGCGAGGAAGATCAACAACATGCAAGTGGCCAAAAACTCCGAAATGGGTGCGAATTTGGTCTAGGAAGATTGAGGTCGGAAGATTACAGAGGAACACCGTGTAGAGCGGGGGGGGGGGGGGGGGGGGGGGGGGGGGGAGGTGGAGGCTGGGTGGGGGTTAGGTTGGAGCTCCGACGGGGTTCACAGGAGGTTGAGGACGAGGCGCGGTATGCTTATCCACGGGGCCCCAATATTTCTTGCCGTTTACTAACCTCGTGTTGCCGTTGGACGACCACCCAAATCTCAAGGTCGGAGAGGAGCCAAGCGCACGAAGCTCTTCATCTGAGTACTTGGGCATGCTGAGAAATGGAGAAGGTAAAGGCAAAGAGGGTAGAGGGACGGATTGAAAGGTGGGGTTAGGTCGGGGACGGTGGTGGGAGATTAGGGGTAGAGGAGGAGGGAGGGGGTTTGCAGGTGGAGAGCGAATCTCAAGTCAGAGAGCTCAACATTTAGTAACACATTATCATCTTACCTTTTCCTTGTTGTTATTCAATCTCTTTATTTTTCCCGAAATACAGTGGAAGATGCAGCAAGAGGCAACAAGGCCCGTCTCTCCACATTAGAACCAACTATAACATGTCCAAATCGAATTCCTATAACGAAACACAAACCAGTTTGTAGGAAAAACTAGTATGGAAAGGCAGGCCAATTCTTGGCCATCAAAAAGACGTAACAATGCAATGTACAAGTCTCAGTCAGTATGTGGTAGCAGGAAACTAAAGCCCGAGTTCTCGCGGATAAGATGTGGTGGTTCGATATCCGCTATGTCTATTTGCTCCATCGACTTTGATAAATCGTCCACTGAGAACGGAATGCTGCATGCACCATCAAACAATGTGCAGATATGTCAGTGACAAGTTTCATAAATACATGTCTACCTCACATACAATGTGCAGCAACATATATGGCGACAGAAGTGAACACATTGAATGCTGTCACTGACCTTGAATCATCATCGAGCAGGAAAGAACTGCTAACTGCATTGTTGGAATCTTCTGTCATCATTACTCTCATGTTCGATATAACCTGTATCCATTGGTGACATTCAAAAGATAAAAGCTCCATACCCGGTCCCTTTTTTTCAAAAAACACAATAATGTATTATAGGGATAATTGCAAAAAAAGTACCTCCGGTTATTCATTTTTTTGCGAATTGTCGTCTTTATTTTTGATAATTGCAAAAAAATAATATCAAATATCATGAACTCACCTTTTCATTGCACTTTGGTTAAATGTTTCAAAATGACGATTTTACCTTTAAAAATAATAAGTAAAAAACAAAAAATCCATAATATTCATCTCCCTTAATTTTCTTCCTCTTTGTACATCCAAAGAGGGAAAAAATTTAAGGGAGGAGAAAAAATGGATTTTTTTTACTTACAATTTTTAAAATTTAAAAATTCAAGGGTAAAATTATCATTTTGAAATTTACTCAAAGTACAACAAAAGGCAAGTTCAATGCACTTTTTTTTGCAATTATCAAAAAAGAGGGCTACGATTTGCAAAAAATGAACACCTCAGGTACTTTTTTGCAATTATCCCTATATTATGTAATGTATAATGTTTAATTTTCTCCTTAGGCACCCTTAGTCAGTCTTTCCCAGTAATGTATTTTGTAAAAAATATTTTGTTCTATGTAATGACGGGTAATTTGCCCTTGTCTGAGAAGCATTCAAAAGTCGACTTACATCCGGAGACACACTATGTGTTCCATATTTGTCATCCCAATACATCGTACTGATACGATATAGCTGCTGTATACTCAGCACCTGCAAATGGGAGAAATCGTCATTGTTGATGTGCACATCATGTAACCTTTTAGCAGATAGTATATCTTGTAATCTTTTAGAATATATTATCACTAACTGCGCATAGATCATGGCTGATTTCATCCAGTGTTTTCTTCGATTTTTGATGTATGACCTGGAAAAGTAGAATTGAAACTACTTCACAATCCTATTTATTCAACTTCAGACAAGGAAAGGAAAACAGAAAGAAAGATGGAAACAGAAAAGTATACCAGAAACCCAATAGCCTGTCTGATATGCTTAAGCTCATCCCAAGCTGAGCCCGCGTACTGCAATTTTTCTTCTTCTTAATATATTCATATACCACAAATATTTTTACTAACACAAAAGGACTAATGAGGATTCATTTAAGGTACCTCATCTGTTGCCTTGTAACACCAATGTTCCAATTCAGCCAAGCCAGCTTTAACATATTCTCCGTTGCTAAATGAACAGCACTCTCGTCTCAAGAGAAGACTACATCAAGCAAACAATGCATATATGAAGAAAATAAAGATATGTTCAATGCACAACACAGAGTAACTCAAAAACGGGAGCTACCTGTTGAATAGTTGAACATTGATGAAAGAAAATATCTGTGTGAACACCTTACGAACCAAGAATGGAGGTACCTGGAATAAAAGCGAGAATAAATAACCTCCCCGTGAGAAATTTCAACATGACCAACTTAAAATAACAAAATGAATAATCCAATTTACTTTAAGTTATTCTCCATTCAGAATCAGAAAGCTAAAGTTGCCTAAGCACGAGTGGAAATCTTTACCATGCAGTTTTTCTTGTCAACCTTATATGAGTTTAGCAAACTCGAATTATGAGCGAGAAATGGAGGGGAAAATACAGATGTTAACTACTTACATGATTTCCTTTCAAATTATTTAAGAAGGTGCCTAGGCTCTTCACAATCCCTTGCCAATGAGCAATCAGAGCCTGCTGGGCAGCAGAGTTTGCAACTGATCGTGTTCCCTTAACCAAGCTTGCTCTTGATGTTCTTGGAGCCTATCTTATTATCTCAATACAATAAATATACATCGAGAAGCAACTAAACAACATAAACATCAAAGCAATTTTTTTTTCATTATATGGACTGCATATAAACAATTAATATACCTGAATGCACAAACCAAGCAATGGGGAAATTTCTTTCTTTAGGTTATCACGAATCATTCCATAAATTTTTTCCACGTATGCAGTAAGCTGTTGTTTGAAAAGCAAAGCTGGGTACTTGGCCTCAACCTGCCGTAAAGTGTCTACTCCACCACTAAGCCCACTATTGATCAAGGAAAGATTTACTCCTTGAGGAGTTCCACGGAAACTCTAAAGGAACAGATAACAAAAATATGAATCCATGACTAAGTACAGTTTCCTTGACATTGCAAAATAATCATACTTAATTTTTTTCCACGTGCAATTTCCTTATACTTACTTGTGTCATCCTCCCGAAGAGAGTGGCTGATGATGATCGCCGGCGTTGTGGAGCCATTCCAGCTGCACCACTTGCTTTCAGTGTGCGTTGAAGTAGTAAAAGAAGTGTTGATGCATTGGATAACCAATAAGCCAAGATATCATTGTTATCTTGGGTCTGAAATCCAAATGATATTCAAATGAGAGGAGGCTTTGGATGTGTTTTTAAGAGAACTAATATTGTCATTGAATATAAGGCTGGGTAGTTGAAACCTCAATAGCATGGCCTATGGTTTGAATGATCCTGTCGAAAATGCTTGTTCGCTCAACTTCAAAAGATCTCCATTGTAGAAGGCATTTGTATATGATACAGGCAGCAATGGGTCTGTTGGCTGAAAAGCCTAAGTGCTGTGCAATACATCGAATGAGCAACTCTTGATTCTCCTGCTGCTTCTCGTTTAGTGTTTTTTGAGGCTTATCTTCTGTTTCTTCCCGTTGGCTCATTGAAGGACTCTGCAAATCCCAAAACATGAGATGATTAAACCAGAAAGAGCTATAGGAAAACACATGTCACTAACTAAAACTGAAAGTCTTCGCATGATTGTAATTATTAATCAAAGAGAACTTAAACTCACCCGTGGCGTCTTTACCTCTCCAAGATGACCGCTATCAACCCTCTGCCAGAAATTGAAGAAAAGGTAAAACCAGTCAAAATCTGTGGCATCATATTGTCATGAGTGGGAAGCGTGGGAGCCAAGTTAAGTTTGCATTTAAATGCTTTTAGTTAAACGGTAGCGTTTTGGTGTTAGTAGATGTCAGTTGAGTCAAAGCGGCGTCGTTTGGCAGCCGAGTCCGAGAGCGCAGAGGTGGAAGAAGCACAGTGATTCTGAGGCTCTGTTTCTGCAGGTCGTCCTTGCTAGCTGTAGCACAATGGCGAGAAGGAGAAATGGGGACCAGATAGTGATGGGTTGGGGTATTTAAGGGTAGCGATGCCTTAGGGTTTGATTGTCGAATTTGTTGTCTCTCTTTCCATTTCCTAGCTGAAGTTTGCTGTAAGAGCAAGGTCAGAACTCTTGTGTAAACGTTTATCAATTCAATCAAAGTTTCAGTTTTTCTTAGAATCGTTAGCTTGTTAACATTGGTATCAGAGCCCCGTTCCCGTGACAAGATGGCCACCAGTGATGTTGTGAATGACACTTCCAACGAGCAGGGTGTGGAAGAAATGACGCTGGAAATGTCTATCCTAAAGGAGATGGGTCAGAGAACCAGAGCTGAGATGGAAGGTATCAAAAGGAGCCTGGATCAACTCTTGATGGCTCAAGCTGAAAACACAAACCCTCAGCTGCAAGAGGAGAGGGGAAGCAATCCAAGGGAGGTTCATGATAGAGGTAAAGCTATAGCAGATCCTCAAGGTTATTCTGGTGTTGTTGTTAGTTCTATGTCTATGGGTGAACCATTTCAGCATGTAAGCTTTGTGCCTGAGCAGTTGCTGCATATACCACCTCAGACAGATTCTCATTGAAATGGGGTCTGGGTCTCACTCGAATCAGCCTTACCCTCACCCACAAAACCCACACAGCTCACCTCACCCACAAAACCCACACACCTCATCCACCACCACCATCAAAATCTACCCCGTATACAGCCTAACTTCAACCAAATCAACCCTCAGATACAACCAAACAGGCCTAACATACCTGTAAACCAAAACCCCATGATGCAGCCAATCCCACCTCATATGAATCAGCAAGCTTTATTCAACCCTATGATGCAGCAACAGACCTTTCACTACAAACTACCCAGCTTACAGTTCCCTAGGTTTGAAGGGCCAGATGTGAGAGGATGGATAAGGAGGAGCAATGTTTATTTTTCTTATTGTGAGGTACCTGAGGAGCACAAGGTGAAATTAGCATCCTTGCATTTTGGAGGTTTAGCTGAAACTTGGTTTTCTGAATATGCTATGGGAAGAGGCATTATTCCTTGGGAAGGGTTTTGTCATGACTTGGTATGGAAGTTTGAGGCCTTGGGGCATGAGGACTTAATGATTGAATTTAAGCAATTGGTGCAGAAAGGGGCTGTGCAGGAGTTTGAGCACCAGTTTGGGGAGATGAAAATGTTATTGCTGCACAAGTATCCTAATTTGAGTGAGGAGTATTTTATATCTAATTTCATTGAGGGGGTTGAAGCCTCACTTAAGATCTGGAGTGCAATTATTGGGGCCAAATTCTCTATTGCAGACCATGTTTCTAGCAAGGCATGAGGAGGGTAGGGTGCAGCAGTATATTAATTTGTTTCAAGCTCAGTCTGTTGGTGCGGGTAATTACAGACCAAGAATTCAGAGCCACAACCAATCACAACCATGGCAGAGAAATGAGAGGAGAATGATCAACCATAGAGAGGTTCCGATGCCAAGAATTGCTGAGGTGCCTGCTCCAAAAACCTCAGCAATGAGCCCTGAGGAAAGAGCCAAGAAAAGTCTTTGTTATACTTGTCCAGCAAGGTATACCAGAGATCATGTATGCCCCAACAGAAACAGGCTATATGTATTTGATACTGAGTCAAGAGATGAGTTGATCAGATCATTGCAAGAGGAGGAAGGCCAAGCATCAACTGAAATGGGGGCTGAAGAAGGAGAGGGTGAGAAGGAAGCTCCAAAAGCTGGCATTGAAGAGCTGGAAAATGAGGAAGAATTATGCAATATGAAGGAATAGTTTTGTAATGGGGAAGAGTGCTCTACATCTATAAGAATCATAGGAGTGAATAGCAAAAATATATCCATATTGGTGGATTCTGGGACAACTAAGACCTTTCTGGATCAGTCTTCAGCTAAGATGATGGGGCTAGTGGTGAATCATGATACTACCATCCTGGTTAAGATGGGAAATGGTGAAAAACATCTATATAGTGCTACTTGTGAATTGAGCTGGGTGATGGGTGGACAAAGGTTCAGCTGGAAGGTGAGAGTTATGCCCTTAGGGGTTTTTGATCTGGTCTTGGGGGTAGATTGGTTAAAAACTGTATCTCCCATTGTACTAGACTACACCAAAAGGACGATTAAGGTCACTCATCTCAGCAGAGAATTAGTTCTGCAGGGATATGATCTGCCTAACAAGTATAGCATGATTGATTTGGCTGGCTTAATCAGTGAAGTGAAGAAGGGTCACAGTCTGTATTGGGGAATGTTCTGCAAATTGGAAGATGCTGAGGTCCATCAGAACCGGGATTTGAATGCAGTGCAGGAAACTGAATTACAAGAAGTGCTGAGAGGGTTCAAGGATATTTTTGAAGCCCCTCAATTCTTATCTCCTAAGAGGCACTATCAAGCCTTATAGGCATAGCTTCCAACAAAAAAAATGCTATTGAGGAACTGATCAAGGAAATGCTGAGCAGTGGGGTGATTAAAGAAAGTAATAGCCCCTATTCCTTTCATGTGTTGTTGGTCAAGAAGAAAGATGGGAGTTGGAGGATGTGTGTAGATTATAGACAACTTAATGAGCAGACTGTGAAGAACAAATACCCCATTCCTACTATTGAAGAATTATTGGAGGAGATGAATGGATCTAAAATTGATCTAAAGGCTGGCTACCATCAGATCAGAATCAAGGAGGGAGAGGAGAGCAATACTGCATTCAGAACTCTCACTGGGCATTAAGAGTTCAGAATTATGCCTTTTGGGCTGACTAATGCTCCTGCAACCTTCCAAGCACTCATGAATGAGGTGTTAAAGGAGTTCTTGAGGATATTTACACTGGTATTCTTTGATGATATCCTCATCTACAGTGCTAGCTGGGAGGAGCATCTAGAACACCTCACATTGGTATTGCAGAGACTCAGAGAAAGAAAATTATATGCCGGACTGTCAAAATGTAAATTTGGGAAGAATAAGATTGAGTATTTGGGCCATACTATCCATAGAGAAGGGGTGTCTACTGACCCTAGCAAGGACCAGGTGATGATAGAGTGGCCAAGACCCACTAACCTGAAGTCTCTAAGAGGTTTTTTTGGGATAATAGGTTATTACAGGAGGTTTATTAAAAGTTATAGAGTAATAGCAAGACCTCTCACATACTTGCTTAAGAAGAATGCCTTTGAGTGGAATGTTGGGGCTGAGGAGATCTTGGAAAACCTAAAGAGGGCTATAGTGGAAGCTCATGTGCTAAGGATGCCTGATTTCAATCTACCCTTCACTATTGAGACTGATGCATGTGATCAAGGCATAGGAGGAGTTCTAATGCAGGAAGGTAGGCCTATTTCATATTTAAGCAAGGCTTTGGGGGTTAAAGCAAGAGACTACTCCACCTATGAGAAGGAATTATTAGCAATTATCAAAGTCATTCAGAAGTGCAGACACTATCTCACTAATCAGCCTTTTATTATCAAGACTGATCAGCAAAGTTTGAAGTACTTGCTGGAACAGAAGCTAACTACCCCTTTTCAACACAAGTGGTTACCAAGCTAATAGGGCTGTCTTACACCATTGAGTGCAAAAAGGATAAGGAGAATGTGGTGGCTGATGCCTTATCAAGGTTACCAACAGAAGAATATAGAGAAGTCACTGTGAGCTCTCCATCATAGGTGAAGGAAATCCTGCAAAGTTATGAGGATGATCTGGAGGTTGAAGGCTTATTATTGCAGCTAGCAATTGCTCCTCACTCCCTCCCAAATCACAAGGTGAATCAAGGGATGTTGTTGGTAGATGGTAAGGTCTATGTGGGAACAAAAGGTGATGCTAGAGCAAGAACCATTGAATTCATGCACAATTCTGCTGTGGGAGGTCATTCTGGCATTGAGGCCACTGCTAAGGGTTAAAAGCTGTTTCTTTTGGCCATTAATAAAGAGATACAAGAGTGGGTGCAGAGTTGTGACATCTGCCAGAGATGCAAGGCTGAGCATTGCATATACCCAGGGCTGTTACAACCTCTAAGCATCCCAAACTAGTCTTGGAAGGAGATAACAATGGACTTTATTGAAGGGTTGCCAATGTCTGAGGGCAAGGATAGTATTCTAGTGGTAGTGGACAGGTTCACCAGGCTAGCTCACTTCATACCCTTGCAGCATCCCTACACAGCTTCTTCTGTAGCTCAAGTCTTCTTTGATCAAGTATTCAAACTTCATGGGGCTCCAAAAGTGATAGTATTTGATAGGGACAAGTTGTTTATCAGCAATTTTTGGCAAGCCTTATTTCAGAAATTGGGAGTTAATCTCAGCTTGTCCACTGCTTATCATCCCCTGAGTGATGGACAAACTTATAGAATTAACTTATGTCTGGAGAATTATATAAGGGCTATAACACATCAAGCACCAAAGAAATGGATGAAGTGGTTGGCTATGGCAGAATATTGGTACAATACTAGTTATCAATCAGCCATCAAAATAACTCCTTTTGAAGCCATGTATGAATATCCTCCTCCAGTTATGGGCATGACAGATGTAGAGAGCAAGGTAAAGTCTGTGGAGGAGTTCTTGCAAGGAAGAAATGTAGTAATGGAAATGCTGAAACATAATTTGCAGCTGGCTCAAGAGAGAATGAAGTACTTTGCTGATAAAAAGAGGTCTGAGAGGAAGTTTGAAATGGGGGAATGGGTCTATCTGAAACTACAGCCCTACAGACAGAACTCCATAAGTCTGAGGAAGCACATGAAGGTGCCTGCAAGGTATTATGGACCTTATCAAGTGATTGAGAAGAAGGGAGAAGTGGCCTATAAATTGAAGTTGCCTGAGGATTCAAAAATTCACCGAGTGTTTCATGTTTCCTTGTTGAAGAGACAGTTGGGCAACAAAAACAGGTACATGCACTCCTTGCCTGAGGTCACCAATGAAGGAACTCTGAAGCTTTACCCTCAAACCTGCTGCAGACAAGAATCATCAAAAGAAATAATGATGCTGCTATTCAGTATCTGATTCAGTGGGAGAGGTCTACATTGGAGGATGCCACTTGGAAAGATGCAGGTGTGATAAGGAGCCAGTTCCATGAGTGGATCACTAAAGCTTTAGCTAAATCGTAGGCCTGAGGACAAGCCTGCAGAAATGGTGAAGGCTCTGTCATGAGTGGGAAGCGAGCCAAGTTAAGTTTGAATTTAAATGCTTTTAGTTAAACGGTAGCGTTTTGGTGTTAGTAGAAGTCAGTTGAGTCAAAACGGCGTCGTTTGGCAGCCGAGTCCGAGAGCGCTGAGGTTGAAGAAGCACAGTGATTCTGAGGCTCTGTTTCTGCCAGTCGTCCTTGCTAGCTGTAGCACGATGGTGAGAAGGAGAAATGGGGACCAGATGATAGTGATGGGTTGAGGTATTTAAGGGTAGCAATGCCTTAGGGTTTGATTGTCGAATTTGTTATCTCTCTTTCCATTTCCTAGCTGAAGTTTGCTGTAAGAGGAAGGTTAGAACTCTTGTGTAAACGTTTATCAATTCAATCAAAGTTTCAGTTTTTCTTAGAATTCGTAGCTTAGAATCGTTAGCTTGTTAACACATATATTAATAATTTTTAACCTAATGCGTAATTTTCATCTGGAGAAGTACCTGGATTATTGATTTGGAGCGCCCTGAAAGGAACTTGTTTGGTGCCATAGACACTGCCTGCTGACGCAGAACTTTGTTCTCTGATTCTAAATTGGTAAGCTTCTCTTCTTGCCTAATCATAGCCGAAACAAAAAAAAAAAATTAGAATTGGAGATGGTTTCTCCCAAGTATAAATAATATGTGAATTAAATGCATAGTACAGTGACAATACACTATTTTCAGTGATATTTAAATCATTACTAATGCATTGCTGCTAAAATTACACAAAATGTACATTAATTTATGCACTCCAGATTTACATTATGCTACTTGGTAATTGACCGGAAAACGATCATAAGTTAAAGAGAAAAACTGAAATATTGTGACTTGTAGAGTCAAAGAAGATAGACAGTTCTGATCTTTTCAACGCATGTAGAACTATAGAAACAACTTCCGAATCTCACTATTCTATTTGTTAAGATACAGCAAAGATAACCTCTTGATATCAGGTTTCATGTCTATTATAATTTATCTTCTACCCCATATACGGTTTGATAACATATGCAGTTTTATAGTTTTTCAAGTCATACTTGGAGCTGGGAATGCTGAAACATGCTAACCAAAAACTTTCAGCATCCATCTAATCGCAAAGCACAGTGATTAATATAACGCGACTCTTCCTTAATAGATGTAGTCTTGCTAATTATATATCAGTAAGAGATTTATCGTTTAAAGTTATTCTAAATGTCAACCAACAAATCAGTAAAGGCTAGTCCAATCTTTTCCCTTAAACTCCAATTAATGAGCATAGGAACATGCTAAAGTCAAACTACTAATATAGAAATGGAAAGAGAAACATTACTATTCTTTGAAGTAGTACGCGGTGCACATGAAACAGCAAAAAATCTAATGACAAGATTCCTATAGCTACTGAATTATAAGGCAAACAGCAAAATGGTTTCCTATAACACTCACATATGACCCAAATCTACTATATATGTATAAGATGGTTGCTTCATTTATTTATTTTTGGAACCTGCTTTGTCAGGCAGGGCCGGTTACTACTTCATACTTAGTTTGTTCATATCTATGTGATGCATAACCCAAGTTTTATGATTCTATGAACATCCATATTACACAAATATGAAAATAAAGGCAGAGGAAGTCCCAAATTGTGCTCATAAGATCACTGTCATCTGAAACAACTTGTCTTTCCTGTTTCAGAGTTATAATGACTCAATGGAAACCAAATCTAACATATCAAAGCAAAAAGTTCCATCAACGTTGAAATCTATAAGGTCATTGTACTACCTGGTTAAAGATTCCTGAAGTTGCATAACTTTTCTCTCAGTTTCATCTAACTTTCGACTTTTATCTTCAGCTGTTTCATTGGCTTCCATGTACTTTCTTTCAGAATCATCAGCTCTTTGTTTCTCTGACTCTAATGAAACCTGTGAGAAGAAATCAGGTTAAATAGGTATGAGCATAACATATGTGACACAACCATGTGCGCGAGACACGAAAATAATGATGAACATTGTAACTTATTTAAATTCATTGGACGAGGAAAACAACGTGAGAACATGTCAGATCCAATCTTATCTAGGGATCTCTATGTATCAGGCCGATATGTTGATAACTAAATTGTTTAAGCCTCAACAAGTAGCAAACAGAACTGCAACAGTTTTTTCCTACTGAAATGATTAAACAAACCTAAGAATAAGTATAACTAAAGCAGACTTTGGAATCTCAAATATCCTAGAACAGCCAAACACTTCCTAGTTTTAACGTGGTATTAGTTTTAAAGATAACAACAAAACAATGATCTTAAATCAGCACGATCCTGGATGTAACACTTCTATATGTAGAACCTGAGACATGTCTTTATATGACTAAGTCAGATATGTCTTATGTTAATAACACAAATAATTGTTTGGCTTCCAAGGATAGCCCTATATCTGGCATGAAAAAGAGACATTTCGTTTGAGTAAATGTTATATATGGATAACATCTTCTTTGAGCATGTTAATCTCGTAAAGGAAAGAGTTTATGAAATCTATCTCATCTTATAGAAAAGGCTTCATGTAGATACTTTACGCAAAATATAGAATTTTTTTCCAGTACTGGATGAACTAACCTTTAAGCTTTCTACTTCTTCTGTTAATGATTCAACTTTCTTAGTATCTTCAACTACAACTTGGGTTTCTTGAACAGCAGCAGGTGCTTCCTCAATAGCCTTTCTTGAAGCCTCTTGTTCCTTTGCAAACAATGCATTTGTTTCATCAATTTTGGTCTGCATTGCTTGCAACTGATCCTGTAATTTAGCTACCTCCTGAGCTTTTGCTTCTTCTAAGTCAGTCTGCAGACAAATAACACGACGAATGTATATTAAATAGCCCCAATCAATATTTTTCAATTGCATAATATTGTAAGTGATCAATGGATCAGTAACTGAAAGATGTTGAAGAATAATGGAATATATAATAGAGTTATTACTCTGACATGCACCAATTTTTGCAGAAGCATAATGCTTTTATTGCAATAAATCAAACCTTAGTTGTTTAAAGGGTGGCTAATATCAACTTTTGCAGTCTACTATACTTTATAGCATTTATCCTAGAATATAAAGAATACCCTTAAGCGTTTCTCTAATTGCAATCTCCATGTGAGTTCCTCCACATGTTTTTCAAGCTTATCCTTTGCTTCTTTAAGCGCGCCAGTTTCCTTTGAAGCCTGCGAAACGGCGGAGATGAGTACAAATATTCTAATTTGACGTACAGAAACAAGATAAATAAATAACTGTGAAGAGAAAGCTTGTATGACATCAAGTTCATAATTTGGATGGGATACCATTTTATATCATTTGGCGAAATATACTTCAGATTTTCCATTAGAAAACACAAATCAGTCTCATTTTCATACGACATAATAAAAAAATAGATGGTTATATAGATCTCCATATAATTCATTACATGCTCAGCCTCCATCGAAACTGGTGTCATTTATATGATATGGTTAGAGACTTTTATAGCAAGCCATTTGTGAAACTCATTCAAATTTGACATCAAACTACCGTTTAAATAAATTGAAACTTTCATCTAAGTCAATCATATAAATCAAGAACTATCCAGTGACGAACCCAAAAACATATGCATATTGTTTCTAACATTTAACAGTGATAGGAAAACATAATCAAGTACCGACCATTTTGAGTTTCCTAAGCTCTCTCCTTGCAAGTCTTCCCCTCCATCTCGTTTGTGAAAGTACTGCTCCTTTCTTGAGCTTCTTATAGAATGACGTAGCCCTATGCTGTCGCCATCGTGCCTGCATTTAAGCAAATTTCAAGAAAGATAATTTTGCTTTTAAAGACTGGTCATACGAGAAAACTAATCAAGAAAACTATACAACCTCGAATATCACCTGAATAATAATTGAAACTTTAGTTTGCTTTCTATATCTGAATTCTTTACGAGCAGACATGGCCCGTAAACCAGCCTGCAAAACAGTAGCTGAAGCCCAGAGTGCTCTGTAGGTATTTTTGGCATGGTATTTCCGTGCATGCTTCTGAATTTTAATAGCAGCTGCCTGGCTTCTTTTGTGCTTAAAAATATCGCCAGCCAAACTTGCTACATGTCACACCAAAGACAAATGAAGTTAATTGAACAGGTTGATTAAGCAATAAAGTGATCCCAAATGCAAGAACAATGGTTATTGGTACAAGAAATATATATCATACCTTTCCATTAAAACTGAAAACTCTCTAGATATGTTGCAATGATATGGTGTAATAAACCTGACATAGAAGCTCTCATATTTTTCAGATGTCTCACCTCTGCATAGAGATTGCAAGGTAATGGTAGCCATTCGCACTGCTTGAAAATGTCTACGGGCAATATGCGTTGCAATACGCCGCTGAATAATTTTTGCAGCACTGCTTAGAATCTCAGCTCTCAGTGCATCTAATTCAGCCATCTGACCAGCTCTCAGAAAGACCTTAGTTTGACCTATCTGCAAATCCATTAAAAAGGCTATCAAATAGAAGGATTTACTATTCAAAGAATGCTACAACAATTATTATAATCTTATTAATAGTTACAAGACGCAGCAAATAAAGCCCCGGTATATACCTGAAACCCTTTTAATCCGTTCTTTTCCATAATCTTTCCACAAACAACCTTTTCATCATAGCTGCTCACGAATGAAAGAGTTCAGAAATGAGGACATCTAAACATTCATTAACTTATAGCTAGTAACGAGCTTCAAACCCTCCAGGTACTTGCACAAATCAAGCAGGATGCAAAACTTTGAAAAGAAGTCACTTACGTTCCTTCTAAGAGCTCTGGAGCCAAAATTCCAAATCGATTTATAAACTCAAAGAAAGCACGACGAGTAGGGTATCCAGCCATACTGATTCTGATTGCCTCTAAAACACCCTATAGAGAGAAACATCAGTGGCTGTGGATAATCATTACAAATCAAGAAGGAAAATGGTAGCAGCACTGACAACAACACTAACATAATGCAACTTTTAGTACCATGTGAACAAACTACATGTTAAACCGAATTGTGCTTACACCACAACGCAATTGTTGCATGATGTTGACATTCTCAAAAATGGCAGGTTTCAGAAGGTTGTTTGGCTTTACGCATCTGACGTAGTGAGGTTCTGTCGAGTTCAATGTTTCCATTAATGATTGTAGTTGGAGCTGTTCAGATCATTAAAATACTAGTCAAGTTTTGTAGCATCAGAAGGAATCTAAGTGATTAGGAGAAATGACAAGGTGATACTATGATATACAATCATTTTAACTTCCTTTCCGTTTTTTATTTATTTTACCAAGGTAAAATAAAGTCACAAAAGACAATAGAAAGCCAGAATACCTTAAAACGAGAACCAATTGAAGAAAACTTTGAGGATTTGCTCGACTCTTCTGGGGGTGGAGGGAAAAGACCAGCTACAAAAGAGCATTTGGAAGCACCTAACAGATCTTGATGTTCAGGCACTACATAGTCCTTGTTTTTGTCCAGAAATTGATCAGATTGATATAGGACCTGAAAAGTTAGGATGTGATCAAGTGTCAAATTGTAAAAGAAGCTTTGCAGCAACTGATAATTTAATGGCCAATGATACCTCTCCAGCATAGTGAGCAATGGTGAAATCCGTGCGTGAAAGTTTTGGCTTTATGAAACGCTTGTGAGTCTTAAATGTTGTATAAAGCTTATTCGCAAATGTTTCATGCGTTGACTTCGGAAACATGCTGAAAAAGCAGACAATGAGAGTAAACAAGACCAAAAAGTAAGAAAACAAATAAAAATTAAGGCTTCAGTGATTGAGCCCAGAAAGTATGAGCATTTTAAAGATTTTTCCAACAGCAAAAAGAAATTAAAAACTTGTTAAAATTGCAACCATCTTCCTGATGAAGAAACTGTAGAAATTTCACAGCAAATGTCCTAGGAAAATATCGTACCAAGCTTCATCGAGGAGAGCAATTATTCCACCAGGTTTCTGCAAAGGAAAAAAAACAAATGATTGCAAAATTAAGATAATAATTATCTAAGCTGACTGAAGTGTTTAGTTCAACAAAAAAGCAACAGAAACTTGAAATCTTAGTGGACCAGCAATTCTCTCAGCATTAAGAGGAAGCACAAATCAGATATTAAATTTAGGGATAATTGTCCAAAACTACCCTAAAGTTCCGTCCACAAATGAGTTGATGCACAAAGTTTTGTCCACGTTGTGTGGCTACCCTGAAGTTTTGTCCACGCTTTTGTGGGTGCATTGAAGTTTTGCCCACGCTTTTGTGGGTGCATTGAAGTTTTGTCCACGCTTCTATTCAATCCGGGAAGCACTGCCCAGTGGCCCCAGACCATCATTCTGAACGTCCCATTACGTCAAAACTAAAAAAGTCGTGGACAAAACTTCAGGGTAGCCACACAGCGTGGACGAAACTTTGTGCATCAACTCGTTTGTGGGCGAAACTATAGGGTAGTTTTGGACAATTATCCCTTAAATTTATTTTATGGTTTGTATTCATGATTGATTATCCTTCCCTTTATTTTCCCATTTCCTGAAAGTTTGGGTGTCAAGGTCATCCCCTCTTTAGTCAACATAAAATCAAGGGATAGTTGTCAAAACATGCACTAAAGTTTCGTCCACAAATGAAATAGTGCACAATGTTTCGTCCAAGTTGTGTGGCTACCCTAAAGTTTCGTCCACGAACATTTGTTAGTAAAATTACTTATGAAACCTAAATCAGCAAATTACTTTAGGGTAGCCACACAACGTGGACGAAACGTTGTGCACTATTTCATTTGTGGACGAAACTTTAGGGTAGCCACACAGCGTGGACGAAACGTTGTGCACTATTTCATTTTGTGGACGAAACTTTAGGGTAGCCACACAACGCGGACGAAACGTTGTGCACTATTTCATTTGTGGACGAAACTTTAGTGCATGTTTTGACAATTATCCCTAAAATCAACTAGTACCAATCTAGAAGAAGACATTTTTGTTAACATAGAAGCCTACGCAAGACATTCTTGCCTAAATAATATGACGAAAACCAAACAAAAATTTATTAATTTCCAATTAACTTGATCCACGCTAATAGTTTTTTCAAACTATAAAAGAACACTATCTTTTTCGTTCAAATTCAATGGTCATGCAATCTCTAAAATAACATGGTGAACCACTTATATGAATCCAACTATAAAAGACGCCAAATCACTCCCTCTCACGTGCAGGACGGGCAACACAAAGTCTTGCGCATAGATCATGAATATATGAACGGGGAGGAAGCACAAACAGTATCCAGTACCAAACCAAGGTCTGATACTGTGCTAAACTTACTCAAGTTATCAGGGGGAAAGTCTAACTACTGTATCAAGACCACTAAATCCATATTTTTTCAAGGGATAATTGTCAAAACATGCACTTATGCTTCGTCCACAAACGAAATAGTGCACAATGTTTTGTCCACGTCGTCTGGCTACCCTTATGAATCGTCCACGCACTTTTGTTAGAAAAGTGTAACAGCAGAACCTGAATTGACAATTTTGTCCTTTAGGTTTGAAATTCAAAAATAAGAATTTCGTCCAAAAAAATGAGTGGCTGAGGATTGTTAGGGCAATTTCGTCCAAAAAAAATTTCAGACACAAGCACATGATAGCACGTGAGGCTACAGATTCGAATATTCTGTTAATTTTACTGACAGAAGTGCGTGGACGATTCATAAGGGTAGCCAGACGACGTGGACGAAACATTGTGCACTATTTCGTTTGTGGACGAAACATAAGTGCATGTTTTGACAATTATCCCTTTTTTTAATATGGGACACTTCAACACTCAACCATGTAGACTTTTATACTTCTACATGTGGGTCCACAAGCAAAATCAACAAGGTTTTGATACCACATAAAATTTCAAAATCAGGCTACATATATCGGGTCGAGCTCCACAACTAAAAGGTAAACCTTGACTCTTCCCCTTATATTACCACTTCTTTCCACCTCCCTTTATACTACCACCGGAATTTCATACTTCAACACTTAAAAACACTTATAATGGCCTTACTTCACTTTCAAGGTAGTGACTCGTGCCAAGTATAAAATATTTCAAAAAATGGTGATAGTGGCAAATGAAAAGCGGTTTACCTTTTCAATAAGATCTAATACATCTTTATTATCAACGAATTCGATGTAGCTCCAATTAATCTTCTCTTTTGTGTATTCTTCTTGTTCCATCTTAAAGACGTGCTGATAATCATAGCAAGACAAACTCAAGTCAAAACACACCAATTATGCTAATGTCCACTCTATCTGTGTGGATCAGATACCTTACCTGGTTGAAATGTTGCTGCAACTTCTCATTTGTGAAATTGATGCAAAATTGCTCAAAACTGCACATCACAACTTGCTTACAGTAAAATATAAGGACAGCCAAACCAAAAGATTAAGATGTATGCTTGTGTCTCGTTTAAAAATAGTCTTTTCAATTTAAATGCATGAATGTATTTGAGTGTTTTACCTATTAGCTTTAAAACTTTCAAAACCGTAGATGTCAAGGACCCCAATAAGAACCTTAGAACTTGGGTCCTGTCCTATTGAGTTGTTAATTTTATCTACCAACCTGTATAACCAGACACACATAAAATGCACTTAGATTCACTCCACCATAAATAGATAATATCAGTAACTTACTCGAAAGCTTGCACTATACCAGTCAAACAATCGAGAATATATGGTCTTGGCTAATCCATCCCTGTTGATTGCAGCACTTAGAGGATCAAGGCTTCGCTTAATAACTTCTTCAGGGGTGATCATGACACGCTTACATAATGCATCTTTCAAGGCTGGAGCATCGCACCTAAGTGGAAAGATAGAATAAAATTACATGGTTAGAACAATATAAAAGGAATTTGATTACAATGGGAATAGGGCATATAGCATACATGAGAAGCTCAGCCGTCGTTTTGAGATGGAATTTTGCCTTGTCATCTTTAAGAACTGATGAATCAGAATTTTTTCCCTTGGTAAAAGCAATATTGCCAAGATGAAGAATAGCAGCAACAACTCTGAAAATTGCTTCCTTTGCAAAGATTCACATGCAAAGAGTATGAGAATTGTTCTTCCGATATTATCTTTTCAAGCAGTTATAAGGCATGATCTTCAATTGGTCATACCTGCTCCTTCTGACTTATTCCAACGATATCCATAGCTCTTCGTGTTTCTAGATACTCTTGAGCATCACTATTATTAGCAAGTTCATAGCAATTCGACTGATTAAGATAGTGAAAGTCTTTAGGTTTTGTTAACTTGTACTTCTCAACCTCCTGTTCACATAAACCAATTTCAATATAAATCATAAAAGGAAATTATCAGATAATGTACCCTTAAAAAAGATCTGACACTCCAACTGGAAAATACCTCCTGCGGTGCAGCACATAGGAGGTAAAAGCAGTGGTAGTTACGCTCAGGATCAGAAACTTGGCAAACTCGAGACCTCTCCAAGAGGTAAGTTCTGATAGCTGCTCCTGAGATCCTTCCATGCTTATCAAACTGGATCTCAACAAATTTACCAAAACGACTGTCCACCGCAAACAGTATCCAACCACATGTAATTAGTGATGTCTAACTACTTCAACAACTTAATGAATGTATGTGTGAGGTTATTTGTACATGTCAAACAGTTCATTAGCAACAAAACTTGGGTAAGGAAAATGCATAACTTTTGGCTTCTCCCTTATCCCATACTGCTAGATTGCATGTGAAAATTGAGATATGTCCATGAATCAGAACTTCCAAACATATTATATCAATCATTATCTAGTAGTGGAAAGGAACTAAAAATAACATTCTCGGAATGCATTATATTTCTAATAAGGATTACTTTCTCACCTAGAATTGTTATTTCTGACTGTTTTAGCATTGCCAAAGGCTTCAAGGACCGGATTTGACTGCACTCAGATAAGTTCGGGTTCAAATTACACAAGATATTGCATATGAATTAGAGGGTATAAGATCATAAGTAAATCAAACTAAAAAATGAACGAAAACTAGATCAGCAATCATACTTCGAGAACTTGTTGTTCAACTGTTCGTCCCTCAGTAGCAACCCGACCACCCAAATAGGCAAGGTATCGCATAAGCATCTTTGTAGTCTCAGTTTTACCTGCCCCACTTTCACCACTTACGAGGATTGAATTACTCTTTCCCTCATGAATCATTGCCCTGATTCCATCAAAGCAAAGAGGCTGACTGTTAGGTTCATTAACAAGTAAAGAAATATTTAGATTAATCAGTGCAGATCATGATCACCTGTATGCAACATCAGCAATTGCAAAAACATGAGGGCTTAACTCTCCAAATGGTGCTCCTTTATATTGTACCATCATGTGAGAATCATACAGGTGAGGCAGTCTTTGGAATGGATTTATAGCAATAAGAATATTTCCAGTATAAGTCTGCCATCACATCAAACATCAAGGTTTCATAGAGTATGGTTTCTGAATATCAAACTTGATACACACATTAATATAAGTATATATGTTGTATATTGTGTTAATGGTGTAATATATTTTGTAATCTAACTTACCGTTAGTTATTTACAACTCAGGATCATTATTTTGCTAGGAGTACTAATTATTAACCATATCATTTCATGGTCATTCAGATTAACCAGTGTGCATTTGTTTTATCTACAAACCATTCTTACTTTAACAATCTAATGTATATGATTTACCTACCAAACCTACACCCATATATGATGCAGCCCATTAAAGAAAAAATCATAATGATTGATAATCAAAAAGAAAACTCAACAGGCCCCATTATCAGAAAGATAAAAAGAGAACCAATATGGTTTAATAGTGAACAAAGAATAATATAAAATACAAGATGAAATTTACACCAAGAATTCTGGTCTGGTATGAATGAAAGAAAGCTTACATATATTTCATTCAGTTCAAATCTCATTTTTAGATTCTGCAGAACTCCAGGTTCATGCAGATAAGATAACTTTGTCATGTCATCAACTCCACCAGCAGGAGCTTCCATATCCTTAGGATATAGTTTTGACAACTTTGCTTTGACCTGAATGTTAAGATAGAACAGAAATGAAGTCATTAAACTGCAACATTTTAAGCTTCCAATAATCAATAGCATTATTGCATTCCAGTTTTTCTCTGCATGGTTATAATTACTATTCCTTTAGTTTTTTTAATATTCCATTATATAATAAGATCTGTAATGTTCTGTTTCATTTGCACTGCATGGTCAAATATAATATTAACATAAACATAAACAACAAAGAGCAAGATTGTAAGTGTGATTTTAAAACAAAATTGAACTGAGGAACAAATACTGATCCCATACACATGGTGCTAATCTTAAGAATCTAACAAAATTGATGTGGGTTAATAACAACCATGTGTCTGCCACAAACGGATGATGTTGGCGAGGAAACGCTCTGGTAAAAATGTCAACCAAGTGGAGATTCGAAGGTACATTAGGGAATGAGAGCACTCGAGAATCAATTGTGGTTATGCGACGTAGTTGCTTGAAGTTGTTTTACATTGTCGTTTTGCGACTTGCGTGAAGATGTTTTGCTCCCACATGATGTAATTGTTCGAAACTGAACCGTGCGTCCATAAAATCAGGATATGAGTCAATGGCTCTAGATCGTCTTAGGTTTTTAGAAAGCCGTTATTTGGTTTCGGCTCATTTGTCACCTCCACCCTATATTAATTTTTAAGCTCATAAGCATACATGCATTCCTGCTATGGCCCATATGCAGACATTCATTCCTGCTATGGTACACGTGTAGATGTCTAGTCCTACACGGGTGGGGAGTGTTGAAAAGAAAAAAAATCTTAATTCTTCGGCAACAACAACACAGTGGTGACGCAACAACATGAAGTTGGAATTTGAATTTTATTCTTCGTCCATGGGCAAGAGTCGTTATCCGACTTGCACATGAGGAGGAGTGTTAGAGTATAGTTTATTTCATATTACAAGTATTACCTATTTCTAGTTTAGTTTAAGGGTTATTTTTCAAAAACTACCCTAAAATTTTGTCCACAAACAAAAAAAATACCTAAAGTTTTGTCCAGGCTTTTAGGCTACACTAAAGTTTTGTCCATCGACTTCCGTTAGAAAAACGTAACAGAGAGAAACTGCGATGAATGTTCAGAATGAATGGTCTGGGCAGTTCTTCGTGGATTCAATAGATTATATGCAATACATAATGCATTCTAAAGTTGTGTGGGCAATTCATAATACATTTTATAGTTGTGTGGGCAATACTTTAAGGTACTTTGTGACAATTAACCTGTTACGTTTTCTAACGGAAGTCGGTGGATAAAATTTTAGTGTAGCCTAAAAGCGTGCACAAATCTTTAGTGTAGCCTAAAAGTGTGGACAATACTTTAGGTTAGTTTTTGACAATTAACCCTTAGTTTAATTTCAAGAAATCAAGAAAAGGATTAGACATATATTCCCTCCCCAAATCAGTATAAAAAACATTCATGCATCCAGAGAACTGATTTTGAAATTTTGAAAACACCTCATCCTTGGAGGGGAGGAATTATATTCAATTAAAACGATTTTAGTCATCAATGAACGTGACAAAGTTTATGTAGAAGGAGTTCAAGAGTACTAGTATCTCTTCTGCCATCGTTTGGACACGCAGCACTCCGTGACCCAAGTCCCACGGCTTGCAATCCAGAACTGTGTCGTTTTGTCGCTTTTTTGTTCTCACTTCCAATAGAATCGGCCTTAGAAGTAGCCGATCCACCGGACACTGAAAATTATCGCCGAAAAGTCACCCACGCACCGCCGCCATCCGGGGTCTAATTTTAGGTTTACGAGTAACAATTATTTTGATTGGTCCTTTTAATTTGAGATTTTGTGAAAAGAAATTGTCAGTAGATTCATATATAGATTTAAAATCATATTATGGGATCCATGGATCCCAAAATTGTCCTTAACCTGCATCCTTATCTCCCAGCAAGGATATGAGGAGTTATAGGTGAGGGGTCTATTATCAGGATAACTCGGCCCATATGTTTCAGTTGGAGTTGGATATCTCCAACTTCCTACAAGGATCCCTTATTCAAGAGTAGTATTCGGTTTTTCCGATCCTCTGGTCTACGTACATGGATATATCTTTAGTTGGTGTGGCATCGTTGCTTGTTCGAATAAGAATGTTGGGCTGTCAACTGAGCTTGTTCATGACATGCCTTCATCGTTGCTTGTTCGAAAGAGTAGTATTTGGTTCATGTACTTTCTTTCGATATGTTCTTTGGAGAGCTTCTTCGTGAGGAGCAGCACATTCTAACCCAGTAAATATTGGAAGAGGGTTCCTTTTCTATCGCTTATGTTGCTCGAACCACTCCTGCTCGGACTGGTATTGGAGAGCCCTCATCAGTCCCTCGAGACATGAGTAATGTCAAATGTTACAATTGCCATAAACTTGGTCATTTGGCAAATCAAAGCAAACTCTGTTGATATTGCAAGAAGCATGATCACACTATCGAAACATGCGTATCATGTTGTCGCCTCTCCTGTTGTGCGGCCTCCTGCTCCTCCAAATCAGACTCTTACTCCATAAATGATACAGTATTGACAAATGGGTATGTGGGTGTCTGAACTCGAAAAGGTCAAATCTTTGTTCTAGGAAGAAACAGTGATTGACAATTGTTAACATGGTCAATGACTCGGTGCAAAGTTACAAAGAAAGAAAAATGGGGAAAAGAAAAATATAATGATAGACAGCCTGACAAAAAAGATACAATTATTGAGAATATACTTAAGATCAGCGTTTGATGGAATTCATAATGCCGGTTCAAACAACTTGCTTTTTCCCAGTTTCAATTACTTTAGACTGCGTTTACAATACGGATTTGTATTAATCTAAAAAATAAAGCAATTTAATAACCTCTTACCGTTTTTCCATTGGTAGTGTTGACCACAACTTCCTGACCATTTATTTTTGAAACCTCTCCATCAATCCAAGTTACTTCTGGGTCTTCAACCCAGACATGGGAACCTACAGTGATGTTCACCGGAGTGCCCTGGACATGCAAACACCAAAGCGTGAATATATTGCATAGAAATTTGTGATAATTCATTTGAATGCAGAGATATGTAAATTTTGTTTACTGCCGAATCAAAGCATGCTGTCATGTATGAACATTATGACCATAAGTTGATACACAAGGTCAAATTTAAGTTCCATTATTCATTTAGGAAACAAAGACAACTGAAAACGTTAAGCTATTGTTACTGGAAATTTGTTGATGCAACCAACATTATTCTCCTCAATACAAAGAATTGCCTCATTATTTGTCCCCTGTTTTCTCCTTCATACTCTTTGCTATTTTGGAGATAGTAACATATCCATCACCAATTTCGTATAGAACATTTCAGACCAAACAACTCAGATGTTTAATAGTATATCACTTTTCTTGAGTAGAGCATTTGCTTAAGAAGATATTACTGATGTGATAATTCTTCCACAGAGTACCCTCAAACTGGCCATGTCTTTTTATATATAAATAGTTGTTGTTAGGTCAAAAATATTTGATTAAAAGATGATATGCTGTAAGACCATTTCTCACTATCAACAAATTGCTTCAAAATGAGCATGGGGTCTCACTTTAAGACCAATTCCCTGATAGCATATTAGAACTTCACAAGTATCTTGAATTACAATGTACACGAAATAGCAGGGAAACCATTAACTTATTCTCCTATCTTGAAAATGATTAGGGGAAAAAGTGCATTACTTTCTTTGTCTTTCCCGGCCTTTTCCAATAACCTTAGCGAAGTAATCATTAGCTACTTTAAACATAAAGGAACGAGGATACGTGAATTCACTTATCCCAATCCCACAGGTGAAGAGTTCCATCAATCATTAAATTATATTTACTGACTATGTGGTATCAGTCTGCATGTGAGAGGATCATGGGTTTGCATCACTGAGTCTTTATCTTACATAATTCTAATGACTTTCCCTCCTAATGCAATAGCATGCGTACTTCTATTCATCATGTTTCTTTTAACTTGATTACTATATGCTCTACTTTCTACCCTCCCCATTGTTTTCAGTTTGTCACAGTCACATCCTAAACTCAATAGGATTAATCAATTGATTTTTACTGCTCCAATTCTGACCGTCCCCTTCTTTGTTTCCTATGTTCAACGAACTAGTAAAAAACAAAAATTAAGAACAGAACAATGTTATAAATTCATGTCCTTGGTTCTTGTAATTATCAGCAAACTAGAGCATTTCTCTATTTAAGATGCCTACATTTATCAAATAAAATATTGAATAAGATTACGAACAGTTATAATAAAACTAGCTTCCATTACCACCCTCATTTTGAGAAGAAGAAGAAAAAAAAAAGACACTAAAACCACAATTCAAAATCCCAAAACAAAACTAAAAACAATCCATGAAGACAAGACAAAGACTGAAAAGTACAAGCTGGTCAAATATTTACAAGAAAGAAAGGGGGAAGGAGGCTATAATCAAACCCTATTTGCTGGCATACCATTTTTCTTAGGTTTTCAATCCAAAGCTCTGCTAATCATGAACCCTTTTGCTCGGAAACTGTGCTTGATGAATCCCACTATTCAGCTCTCTAAGCTGATCAGAAACGGCATTACCGAAAGTGACCCATTTTTTCTGGATTTCGCTCAAAATCACCTTGGGGACAAACCTAGACGAATCAAAAATGCATATGGTAGAGGAAGATTGTAACCGGATCGAGGAAGTGAATGAGGACCGATCGGTTTGAGGAAGAACAAGTGACATTCTTCAGAAGGAGCTGTAACTTCGCTGATTTCCTTTGTTTTCGCGCCAATTTGTGGCTCCTAATCACACCTCTCTCTCCACCTCTGCAAACGTATATTTTCTTCCATGTCTCTCACAGACAGTGTGCGCTTCTGAGATACGTACATGTGTTGGTGGCATTTCAGTTGAGGCCCATTTCCCCCCCTTTTGGGCCCAACTCTGACCCCTACCATGTCCATGGGCCAACCACTTGAATAGGGTGTGTTTCAAAATCTCACTATCTTGTCAATTTGTTTCAGGTACATGGGACCGTTGCAATATGTTCTATCAAAGTCACTTATATTATGAGAGCAAATTAAGATGAAAAATAGGTGCCAAGTTAAAAGCAGGTGATAACACAAGCTACAAATTTACATGTAGAAGTTCCATCAAGATCGATCACCGTTTTAAAAACACCAAGGCCATGGTCGACGGTTCTACAGACTCTCATCTCTAAACGATAAGTTGCAGTGGTAACAAAGATGAATCAGTTCCCATCATCAGCTGCTTTGAGGTAAAGAGAGTCGCCTCCTCCTCGCCCTTCACTATTGTCTTGCTTAGCACGCCCGAAATCAGGAAATCCTGAGAGTGCTCCACTGCCGGAATCATTGTGCATCATGTGAAGTCCTCCAGCAGAGCTCATTCCTAGTTGGCTGTGAAAAGCTTGCTGCTGCTGCAGTGCTGAATAGGACTGTTGATTGTACAAGGAGGACCGGCCAACCATAGCTGATTGTGGCGTCATCTGTTGAGTTTGTTGCTGCATGTAATGAGCTCCTCCTGCCTGAGCAATGCCACCTAACTACATGGGTCGAACAAATTTGAACATAACAATTAGTTTGGAATTGGTAAATAAATAGTAGAGTGAATCTTGGAGCAACATTCATGGGCCAAACCTGAGCAGCTGGTTGGGGCTGAGAATCAGCGATGGCAGCCAGGTACATAAGGTTCCTCTGAAGCCTTGCCTGGTTCCTGACAACCACAACTTAATTAACGACCATTCTCATCCAGGTGAAGAGAAAAGCAATGGTAAAGGAGTTAACTACTTACTCTGCACATTCACTAAGTTTGCCTGAACTCTGGCTTTCAACAATCTTCAAAATCAATGACTTGTTCTCATCCAGATACTGCATGCACAAACAATCAAGTCATGAATAACCACAGTACTAAGACATACTAGCCCGAGAGCTGTTCAGAATCTTGACCCGGGTGGAGCTCCCTTGGTTCAGGATAAAAGTCCGAGTGAGCTGAGCAGACCCCGACAAACCCTTAACAGTTATGGACATGAACACAAATTGTCAAGGTTTATAGACATAATGACAATGCAACGCATCATTAAATGAGTGCATTGACCCAGCAATTGTAGTACATGGAGGAAACCAATAATATATCCAGCAAAACAAGACCAACTAAGAAGTTGTAAGATAAATAAAAGAAGAGAAATCAATCTCCCTACTGTGCCACAACCTTGTGCAACCCCAAATGCATTAAACCAACACTATGGACAAAATACACTAAATCAAACTTGTGGTCCTAAAGCAAATCTTTCTCCTATTCTATTCAACAAGGCATACAGAATATATCTTTAACTAGTTCAAATCCAAGGAAAAGAAAGTTAGTGCTGCAATAGAACAGATTAAAATATATAGCAGCAAAAAGGAAACACAGAAGTGTTTCTAAAAGCTATCCAACTGAAAACTTAGCATACAAATAAAAGAGAGGAAACATGTCAGCCAGTAGAATATGCAGTGATGAGATGAGATCCAATAAAAATAAGGCAACAATACACAAAGAATAAAACTAGTAGAGAATGGAATATCAAATATCAACAAAACCTAGGCTCTACAGATTTAAGCCTCTAAATCAGCAAGAGATTCACTCCAGAATGAGAAAGGACCCAACTTTAAACTAGTAGTAACAAAGTCTCTGAGCCTAAAGCCCAAAATCAAAAACCCCATCACCAGAAACATCAAAGCTACAGAAAGAAAAACAAAAGGCAGCAACAGATAAACCATGAGAAGCTCAGCAAAAAGTCAAATATAAAAGTAAAAAAGGGAAGAAATCATCATGGCTACAGATACCCATTTGCTCAAATTAATTATAAAAAAAGCCAAGCTGTGGAATACAAGCAAGAGATGCCCAGAAAACTGGAGTGACAGCAGAAGAATAAGTAGAGATACAGAGAAAAAGGCATAGGATCAAAAGGGATGATGATGATGAAGAAAGACCTGCTGAATGTGATCAGTAGTGACGTTGTTGGGGTAGTAAGCTGCCATCATGGGTTGCATCTGCATCAGGTGCTGCTGCTGCTGCATTTCTCACTCAGCCTCTATTTCCTTTGGTCACAACCACAAGCTGAAGCAGAGCTGAAAGGAAGCACTCACTGCAAGGAAGGAGGCAGATAAATGGATAGATGCCTCACAAAGCTTGTCCCTATCTCTATCTCTCTCTGGCTTAACAGTAACAACAAACCCGCACCAAGTTTTGTACTAAAAGGGTTTAAGGGTTTTTGAATTGAAATTGAAAGGTACATATAATATTATTTATTTTGGGGGAAATCCGAAAATGGAATCTCAGTCTGCTTCTGTAACCATTGATTCTGCTTAAGTAATATTTTAATGAGGAGGGGTTTAGTTTAGATTTGTGGAGTTGGTCTCTGAGATGCTCTTCTGGCTGTATCTGTGACTGTCCCGAAGTTCGAAGCCCGAAATTGAAAAGGGACATCACGTGATATGAATATGATTGAGATAGGACCTGAGAGAAGCAAAATCTGGTCTTTGAGCACTGACCGAGTCTTGGGTTTGGTCATTTTGGATTCGCCTACCTACCAACAACAGCCAATTTGGGTCACGTGACTTACTCGAACCTCACGCCGTTTGATATAAACATGCTTGCTTGTTTTCTTTCTAATATGTTTATCATCCTTTCCGTTCGTGTTCGTTTTTATTAAACTAATGATATAGTTCTTTCTAAAATTTTGACCTTAATTAAGAAATATAATCTCTCGGAGACTCTTCGGGAGTGCATGAACCCCAAGGGTTGTACCTTAAACTCTAAGGGTTGTTTTCTTTTTGGCGGCTTTTCACACAAGCCACCGTGTGGATGTTCGCGTCTCATCTTTCCCATCGTCTTCTTCCTTACGCCCGCAACCATTACCAGCTTCCATGGCTGCTGATCAACCCCACCCACCCAGCCCCACGGTTTCCTCCGCCTCTCTACCATCGGCATCACAGATTCCCCCCTTAAATCTACCTCTCTCCAACCCCATCCGGGTATTACAGCACCACTCCGCCGCAACCATCGGGGACAGAGTCTAGGCGCCCTTGTTACTGCAACCGATCAAGCCTCTCCGGCGCGTCCCTGCTCCTGCGATCGATCAAGCCCCTGCGATCAATTTAGTCATGGGCATCTATCTCCTATCGGCCCTGCCCTGTTTCGCTGCTCAGATCTCGCGTACCATCCCCGTGCAGATCACGTCCTGAGCATCGAATCGTCATCGCCATCACGAGGACCGGATCTGAAGATTCGTTCCTCGTCGGCCACTGTCCCGAAAACCCCCATCGGTCATTGGTAGAGCCTCCCCCATCATGCCCAATCAGGTCACCGGTTGTGGTTCTCCTCACCAGTCCATCTATGGCCGAGTTTGGATCTGGCATGCGTCAACGACGCGGCGAAGCTCACCGCCATCACCCTAGGCGACAGGATCGTCCTCGGGGAGTCGGAGTAATGCAACACAAGGTTCGCGGCGTACTTCACGTCGTCGTTCTGGTCCAGGATCCATAGACAGAGGCGTCACAGCCTCCTTCGGAAGAATGAGAAGACCCGACGGGGGTGGGAAGGTCCGTCTACGGACTATACCCACAGACCCGGGACTACCGGTGTTGGGGAGTCTGGGGAAAGCTGCACTCAGAAAACTATTCCCAGTTTTCTTTATTGTTGCTTATTACTTGTCTTTAGTTCGGTTAGGTCTTTGACTTTGTTGGTCTAGGTATGTTTGTTCTTTTATTTTTGAAATGTCGGTAAGGGAAACTCTTGAGTTAAGATTTGCGAACACAAGCAGACGATTTCTACGGATCCATGAGCGCCGGATGGACTACGGTCGACTGGGACAAATATCTGGAATCCTGGACAGTTATGCCTTAACCTGTGAGGTTTACATTTTACAGTAATACAATACCCCATCTACTCGTTTCAAAAAACATAAATATAATATCTTCTTTTTTTGACGATTTTTGTTATATGAGCATTTGCGGGAAGGATATGTTAATTACGATTTGGACGGTGAGTTCAATAAGTTGAGGACATAATGAATAGTTGGTCAATGAAAAGGACATTACACGCTCAATAATTTATATTGTTCTAAATTCTTGATAGTTTGGAGCATCTCTAATACTAGACGTTTTGTTAGCGGTTTGTTGTTGGTGGAGACGAAATAGCGACGGTTTGTTGATGGTGGAGACGAAACGACGGCAGCTCGCAGACGGTTCGCAAGCGTTTGGGTGCTTCTGGAGAGGACCGTTGGTGAGCTTACCGTTGGCACGATGCATTGGCGCAAAGAGTCGTTAGCAGTCAACGCTCACTGCCTCGGTTTTGTCGCCGACCATTGCCACCCTGTCCACTACGCCACGTGGTTGCATCAGCAAAAGCATTTTTTCAACATCTCCCCTATATAAACAGCAAGCACTCTTCCATTTACATACACCTACACAATTCTTATCAACATACTACTTTTATCTTTCTCTAAATTCGGTTTTTTTGTTCGTAATGAAGTACGATTGGGGTCCTTTTGTGTGGTCGATGGGAAATGACGATTACATCCTAGAAATCTAAGAGAATTTCCTCCCGATACAAGACTACGTCCGGACAACTCAAGAAAGTCCCATAATTACCAAAGACGTCGTCGCGATGTCGAATCCCAGTTTATCCGGAGGGTCGAAAGCACGAAAAACTAAATCGAGCTAGGAGCAAGCAAAAAAAGAAAAGATTGTGGAGCGTCGAGGAGGACAAGCGTCTTGTTCACGCTTGGATGGTCAATTCTTATGTTCAGTTCATGGGAACAACAAGACAAATGTGAAGTATTGGAACGCCATCGGGAGAGAAGTCGTTGACATGCATGGACCGATGATCTGTTGTAATCCGAAAAAAACTGCAAGTACCACTGGAAAAACGTGAACCCTAAAGTGACGAAGTTCCAAGGGTACCACGAACGGTGTGTGAAAGATCACAAGAGCGGCCAGTCCGATGACCAAGTAATGGCTTTGACCGAGGAATTATACAAGAAGAAGGAAGGGCGCGACTTTGTGTGGAAGCATTGATGGAATATCATCAAAGGTAAGAACAAGTGGACGTCACGACACTTTGACGTAACCGACACAGCGGATCGTGAGGAGCATATGGCACCAGCGTCGTCTTTCCAACCATCTAGTGAATCAAGCAAGCGCAGTCGCGAAGACACACCTAGCGATCACAATGAGCGCACCATGGGGGTGAGCCAAAGTTTGGAGTACCGCCGACCTATGGGTCAGAAGGCTGCCAAAGCTGCAAGGCTCAAAGGGAAAGGAAAAGTCTCAGAGGCAAAGAATATTGCCTCAAATGTTGCGGAGGCCCAACAAGCGATGTGCAATGCGCTCGAATTGAAGCTGAAACTCATGGCCAACAAGCAACAATACTTTGACATGTTTAAGGAGGAGAACTCAAAGGACACGTCGAGCATGACCCCTCAGCAGCTTGAGGCCCACTATGCGACCCTTACGATGTTGCGCATTTGATTCAACAGTGACGTTCTGGTGTTCCTCCGTCTGGTTTATTAATTATGTTTTTAGTTGTCCGTATCTATTTTTCAATTAATGAAATGTAGTTGTTTTTTTTCGCTCAACGAATGAGGTTAATTAATTATATGTTCCCTTTTATCTTTGAATTATTTATTTTCCCGTTTTATTTTATCGATTTCATTGCCTTTTGCATATCCGTTAATAAATTGTGGGATTGAATTGCATCTACACTTTGAATTTCATTTTCCCAATATTTCACTTGAATTAGGTTTTCATTCTAAATTCCTTGGTTTGCGTGACATAATTTCACCACATATGAGAAAATGACCAAAATGTCCTTGCTAGGGGCGACGGTTCGATGGCAATAACTCCACCATCACCTATAAATATCACCACTTCTATCACCTATCCTCACCACTTCCACCACCGAAACCTCTCTTCCAAATTTCTCCAAGAAAATCCTCTCAACCTAACCACCGATGGACGCCCACCGTCGAATTTTTCCATGGTCTACCTATGAAGAAATGGTGTTGGCCCTTGTGTGGCTTCAACATGCTCGCCTAGGGCCAAACATCCGGTATTGGTCGGATGTTTATAACTATTATGTCCAATCGGCCCCTAATTGAGCCCCACGACGAACCGAGAGGCAGTGCAAGGACCACTGGATAAGGACTTCCATCAAGATAATGCAATTCAGTTTAATCTAGCGCGAAAAATTTCATATTCAACTTTCGGGCCAAACCGATTATCAACTCAGAGTGCTAGCTGCGGGCACGTATCGTGAACGTCATCGTCAAGTTTTCACCAAGTTCGCGATATGGAATCTCGTGAAAGACCAACCCAAGTGGCTATAATATTATCGTGAAATATAAATAGTTGTTAAGCCATGTTTATTTTCCGCTTCGGTGATAATAAGTCATTGGTAACCTATGTTTAGTTTAAGCTTCGGTAATATTAATCGTGTAGTATTAATGTGTGTGTTTTTTTAAAATAAAAGTGTTATGTTTAATATTAATTTATTCGAGAAACCAGCAACAAACAATCAGCAGAAAAAACACCACTTGAGGTTGTTGACTGATAGTGTTGGCTGATGGATGAGAGAAGGTTGAAATAATATATTTTTTAATCGAATAACCAGCACGAACAACCAACACGAATAGCATACCACTGAAGATGTTGTCACGCCCCAAATCTGGTTTTGACCGGACTCGAGACGTGAATTAAAAGATAAATAATAAAACCAGTTAAATAAAGAAAAAAGGGTCTCCGATAGCAGTTTAAAACTCCGAATAGTAATGCGAGTCAACAGCTCGACAATGACAAAAAAAAAAATAAAGCAGTTTAGAATCAGTAAAAACTGTACGTCTCTAGACAAAACTAGCTAAGACTCTCACTAGCTCCCCAGCTCCGAGAATCCCGCTAGTCCAAGTCCCGCTCAAAACCTGTAACACAACAAGGTAAAGGGGTGAGCTTTCGCCCAGTAGGAAAAGTAGTTAAGGTTATGAACATCAGTTCAATACCACGAGTAACCGTCCAATTAGAGCATACTAGCAAGCATAGTTATCACTAACGCACACGGGACAAGTACCAAGCACTAATCACCCTCGCAAGATCAAAATCACAAATAATACCACGCACAAGCCAATCAGCACACACAGCAGAACAACACATAATTTAATACAGTCGTTCAAACATCACCGGCTAACACAACCCTTCCCATTTATATCATACCGGAACACAAAACATCGGTCCCGACATCTTCCCGTCACTGAGACTCGGGGTAACATACCTGACCGGCAATACATTCAGTCGAATGTCTTCTCGTCACGGAAACTTGGGGCCTCACGCATAACGGACCGGCACATACCTCGGTCGTACGCCTTCCCGGACCACATAGCATCGGGGTAACAGTCAAACTGTCCTCGTCCTCGATACTCTACACTGGCATACTCTCTCAGTGTAGGTATTCTGCCGAACACAACTCCTCTTGGAGCACACATCAAATGAATAACACGCATCACAATGCCATAGTTCGACCACGATATACTAACCGAGCCAATTCACCACAACACAAAAATCGGTCTATCACTCACCCGATCATATCACAACCAAAGATTCACATCACGTCAAACACGGCACACTTGCCCACACATAGCCACAACATACTACACCGAGTATATCACAATATGGTTCTTAATCTTATCGACACTTAGTCACACATCATGCATCTCAATCAAGATCATGGCATCAATCAACACGCAACCCTAAGGCTCGACATGACCATTCTACCAGTGAATCACATCCTACATGCACAATAAGACTCGTCCGGTTATTAATGTAATTGAAAGCAGTTATTCTAGTGAATCACATCCTATATGCGAACTAGGACCTTTCCGGTTATTATTATTATTATTCTAAAAGCATACTAGTAACTTTCCACAATCGAACCGGTATTCGCTACGATCCCTACCTCAACAGTAACCAACTCCAACTTATAGCTGCTGACGACCTGGCTAGCTTCCCCCTCCACTTCTCGATGTCCAAAAGCCTCATCCTCCGTCACGCTCGGGTCCAAAGTCTTGGATCACAAAACAAGTACTTGAATCAATATTAATTTAGTTGCAAAAAGAACGGGAAACAACTACATTTAGCCCGAAAGTCCAACATAGGCTAAAACGGGAAATGGGCCGGAAAGAGGCCCAATCCGGGTCTGTCACAGTTTGGGTCACGGATCTGTGGGCTGAACCGTCACAGTTCTCCTCACGGAACCGTGATAGACGTCGTCACGGTCTCCCTCACGGAGCCGTGACGCCTCCCGTCACGGATCCGTGACGGTCGGGCACTGTTCATCGTCTTCAACCTTCCAGTCTCGGGTTTTCACGAAAATAACTCCAAAACTCCATTTTTGACCTTCCCAAACCTCCAAAACAGCCCCAAATTCGTCAATAATCCAACACCCATCATGGGTTTTCACCAAAACTTCCTCAAATCAAATTAAAAACATCATCCAATCTCCTTTTCACTCCATAAATCAACATCCATCAACCAAACTCATAAACCCAACTCTTGTTCATCATTATCTTCAAAACCCATGAGCCAAAATTGATATAAACGAAAATAGAAGAGGGATTTACCTTGAGAATGAAGAATCAATAGTTTTTGAGAGATTTTGGATAGAAAATGGCTTCAAGCTTCCATTTTTTCTCCTTTCTTCTTCTTCAAGTCTCCAAACCCAACTTTCTTCTTCCTCTCTCTCCCAAATTCGGCTACCTTGGGAAATGTGCTGAAATGGGCACCAAATGGAGCTTTAAACCTAGATGCGATAGTGCCCAAAATACCCCTTTGCTTTAACTCTTCCCAAAAACAACTAATGAGGGTATAAGGGTCATTGCACACCCAAATCTTCCTTTCCAAGCAAACATGGACACATGTCCATGTGGGAACCACTCCAAGCTTAAATAAATTCCAGCACAATACTTTATCGGATTTAGTTCTAAATCGGACCACGTTTGACCGTTACAAGTCCTGGGTTGACTTTTCCCAATAATACAGTCGATTGAAAGGAAACGACCCAACTAAGTCAACCGTGACGACGGCTAAGCTTCCCTCAACCAATTATTTAGTGTCACTTATTGATTTTGGTCAGATTCACCCACCATATCTGATCATTGCATGGTGGAACCAAATCAACCTCATATTTGACATGTCGGATCCGACTCTCCACTACAAATGCTCTTAAACGATGGCACGTGGCACGTGGGCTGAAAAAAGAATAGTTGAATCAACTCCACCCTTTATTTCATCTTTCTAAATTTCACTCTCTTTTTCTAAACCATTTTTATAAGAATTACATTGACTTCACACCACTTTTTAAAGTTTACCCAAGACAAGTTCAAGAAAATGCTCCTTATGAAGGTAACGAAGTTGGAAGAAAGTAAAAGATCACATGGAATTGAGATTTAACTGCAACAATCGAACAACATAGTTATGAAAAAACCATCTTTATTATAGTATCGAGTTAAATATAGTTTTGATATTCAGCTTGGGCAATTTCGAAGACGTTAATTTTAACAATGAACATATATGAGTTTGATAGTGTCTTATATACGTTTTTTTTTTTTTGCATTGTTCACTAACGATTTGAAAAACCGACATAATATGACAATTTGATGATAATTTAGATTAATGTAACAAAGATTCGGAAGAATAGTGAAATTTAGAGAGGATTTCGGTATGACTTGATTCACATATTGTCCATACTCGTTCTCAGTAAAGTTTTAACTTTTTTCTCTCTTTTGACTTTAAACCATGACGAAAACATCACACGTCCAGTAATCATAACTGAGTGGAAAATGTTAGAAGTGGGATATGAACAAACACTGGTAGAAGTGTACAAGATTTCTCCATGCACAGCTCTACCAAATAATAGACGTGAAACCAAAACTTGAATAGGTAAGGAATACATGGGATGATCACTCTTTCATATATTACAAGATATGTGTCAATATGTGACTTACAAAACATATACAGTTCAGATTCAAACAAACCAGTTACCAAACTGTAAGTGAAAACATATTATGCTGTTTGTTTTTTCCTTCTAAACAATCCTCACATCACTACTAGGTAAGTTCAAGACCTCTCCACACTTGAAAGTTAAGGTAAAAATGAAAATAACACTTACTAGTCACTACTCCACTGTTACTTCAGCCTTAATCCGTTCACTTGGGACACTGCTTCTTGTCTCCTCTGCCTTTGATCTGTCCTTGACTTTGCAAGTACCATTAGCAATCTGACCCTTGTTATTTGTTATGGTAAACGACGATCCATCTCTCACAGCACCAAGGCTAAATCGGGTCTGCTCCTTTTTTCTTGGAGAGCTTGTGGAAGAGGATTCTTCCTTCAAACTACCTAAGCTGTAACGGAGTACCCGACTACAAACCCTTCCCTTTCCATCTGGTGATGTACCATCACCACAGCTCTTTCTCCTACCCAGTTTTGGTGACTTGGCACGAGTTACTGGCAGCTGAGAACAACCATTGAAACAGATTTTTGAATTGTTTTTAGTCCTTCATTTCTCCATAAAGATATTAAATACAATGAACTACTTTGCTTTTTAACCAAGGAAAGATGGTAGATAAATTACCTTTTTAAGTTCAACCTTAGGTGGAGGCCCTTCATAGTAGAAACTAGGGACTGGATTTGCTTTTACAACCAACTTCTTTCTCAGTTGCTTGAGTACTTCTTCTTGCTCTTCCTAAAATTATCAAAATCAGACAAACTTCAGATGGACAACAAGCACTATAACACATATGTAACTTGTAAGGACAAGTATGTACAGAAACATGGTGCATGTAGAAATGTCACCTTCATCCGGGCTTCAAGTTGAATTTTCTCTGTCTCCAGAGCTTTGTTTTTTTCTTCCAACTTTGAATAGAACTAAGGGCACCACGACATAAGAGAAATATCATGTGAGATGCAGTTCGATGCATACCGATGGCCTCGGGCAGATAGCACATAAGAAAATCACTTCACATGTTTTTATTTGACTAGAATATTATACCTCCCTCCTTTTCTCGGCACGTTCAGCAGATCTAAATGTAGGTGCGGTTCCAATAGTCACCCTGGATTTATGTGATCGCCCAGATCCAGTAGTACTATGAATGGATAAGGAATCATACAAACTCATAATGATAAAAGTGCAGTTTTATCCAAACAAAATAGATAATGTATCTCAGCTGTACAAACAAAGGATACGAGGAAGAGATAGACCAGTTATCATCCTCATCACCATGCTTCTTATCGAACTGTGAGAGCTTCTTAAATGCCAGAGGTGAATTATACTGAAAGAAACGGAGTTATTTCAACAATGTATACAAACATATATAAGGAGATTAACCCAACAGGCAACTTAACACGCTACCCTGGGATCTTTCATTTAACACTGGCAATTTATGGAGCTTATTCCCCAAAATACAGAGATTATATCAAGTTTCATCGAACCGTACAAGGAAAAAATGACAAAAATATATACTTGGAAAGAACGTGTAACATTACACCTGGTTAAAGTCTAATTAAATCAAGAACACAAATTGAATTACGAACCAAAACCTCACAAAACAGACATAAATCATGAGCAATAAGAAAATTTTAAAAATGGCAACAAAGTCCTCCATATTATGTGTCATCTAAACAGAGTGAACTGCCAACAGAGCTTGATATTTGCTAGGACAGGCCCAAGCTGGAGGTTTGGCAAGAGGGTTACCGCTCAAGGCTCGTCACCAAGAAGGGTTCATTTTTTTCAGTAATTAGTTTTTTGAAGAAAAAAAAATAACAATGAAACTCGGACCCTAACTCAATAGCTACGAGTTCAAGGATTTAACCACTTAATTAAATAAGCATCAATTGTTAAGTGCTCTATCTTGTTATTTTGATTGCACCACATTATTTATTTCTTTTCATTATAAAAACAAGTTACTGATATGTAGGGAGTCGTTATTAATTTATTGATATGTGATGGGGGGCTATCATGGAGCTACACCATGTACGGATAGTCATCCCATAAGCCTCTACTCTTCTTTTTTTCTTCAAATCTATCCTTTATTTTAAAAATAATAATTTATATTGTCCCCGCTAATTTTTAAAATTTGACCTTTTTAATTAAAATATTTGCATCAATGCTCCACCAGTTAAAGAACTTCACCCCACCAACAAGATGCTAATGTTGAGAGTCTATCCCCAAGGGGCCCTTCTTTATATTTTGCCTTGGGTACAAAAAATGTTAAAACCCAGGCTAATTTCAAGAAAACTACACAAGTACATCCTGATTCTCATATCAGATGATAAATAAGTTTACAGAAAAACATTATACCCCAAATAAGTTACAGTGAGTCACTGACCTCTACCACAATATTCATATATCAAATGTTCACATCTTAGATTTATTACACTACATCTAGTCAAAAGCAACCCAAGCTTTTTTTTCAGTCGATTGATACAAATTATAGTCCTAATTATCATACGATTTTAATTTAACAACAGAACAAAATCTAAAAGTGTATTTTTAAAAGAAATTGTTTAATGTTTAAATTGGGCCTGTCAGAGGGAAATAACTTTCCACCAGATGTTCTTTGATATTTTTTAATTTTTTATTGCCAATAATGTTCTAAGAACAAATGGTAAACAAAAAAAAAGTTTTCAAGGACAAAGTAAGTATCCTTCAAAATACTGGGAAATGACGTCGGTTACCTGAGAATTCTTCAGGGCTTGAGGATTAGTGTTACGGATACGTGCCTTCACAGATTTTGATGCAGGCAAACTTGGTGATTCATCATCACTTGACTTTTGGACTCTAAGTTTCTCATTTTTACCCCTAGAAAGATCTTGTTCGTCATGATGTTCCTCAACAAACGAATTCTCTACTGTACATTCCTTCACTTCGTAATCTCTTACTTCGACGCTATCATCCGAAATTTCTTGAGCAACAAGAATTTTTTCATGAGAATTGTCGTTTGAGTTCACTGCCATACAATTAGAGTTATCATCCATATGCACGTCTGTAAGTTGTCTCCCCATACCACTGCAGCAAGAAAAGCATATGACTTCATTAATCAAGAAAACCAACAAGTTTCATTATTCATTTGTTCCACCAACTTCACTATACATCATCACTCGGTTATGAAATTCAAATCTAGCAGACCCTCCAACTAATGATTTGTTTTATAGTTTTTCCGAGTATTTTTAAGAACATAAAACTCAGTCTTATACAAAGGAAGGAATAGAGAAGTAATCATACAAACTATTTCATAGATTAATTCCATTGCATATCAATACAGATAAGATACGAGGGAACCAATTCGTCTTCCCCCACGGATGAAATTAAACCTAAGCTATGGTCTAAACAACTCGGAACTGATTTTATTGTTAGAGATCTAATAGACCAAAAGCACAAATATTTTTTCCCTAAATTAGCTGAAGGTACCAAACACAATCTGCTGCATAACTGAAACACAACACAACTCTTAATACAAGCATAAATCAGAAGCACGTGCCTATTTATCAAATAGAAAAAGCAATTGATGGGGAAGATAGCAAAACTGTAATATCATCAACCCAAACATAATGGAAATGATGCTTTTTTGCCAAAAAAATCACAACAACAAGTCAAAAGCAAGAAATCGAGAATTAGGAGTTCGTGAAAACAAAACCCACATGAAAATAACAACAAATCTCGAAAAGCAATGCCAGAATATCGAGAAGTAAAGGATTTTTTTTGAGAATCCAGCTGAAGATGAGCCAATTTCAGGCAGACATTTCTCCAGAGAAAACAAACGAAACCCAATAAGGAAGAGAGGAGTTTGGGGAAGAAACAGAGAAATCGACCCACATTCTTAGGATGGAGAAAGAGAGAAGAAACAGGATCACCGACAGAGAGAGATTTGCTTACCGATCTGCCAATATCTCCGACCCCAACCCAACCTTCTCCCTCCGCTACCTATTTATCTATCCAAACACCACAGCGTGAAACCCTCTCTCTCTCTCTCTCTCTCTGAGTCTCTCTAATGACAATGAAAATGTTTTTCTGATCTTACTACTTTCACAAAACAGTTTTTGTTTGTTTTTGGTCGACGGTCGTGGCTTATGTAAGAGATATTAGACTTAAAATAATCGTTGTCTTCCGTGCAAGATCGGCGTTTACTTTTACAAACGGAGAATTCATAAAATTAGATTCCTTTAAATATAAAAAGGTTAATTACAATACATTATACATGTAGTAAAGTATTTTTTTTTAAAGGGGAAAGAGGTATTGTATTACGATTTCATCTCATGCTTACACGATGAGATATAACATTCCCCGATACCAGATTTCTATCCCAACCGGCCGTCACCAGTCAGGCGCACATGGTTCCATACATATAATCTGCTTTGTCTCGCAGATCCAAACTCAAGAGTTCCTCAATCCAACGTTTTTAACGAAAAGTATACCATAGTCCTAACCCTATCTAGCCAAAGTATTATTCGACCTAATGCAATGAAAATAGATTGTAACTTAGCCTTACTGTGGATTCCCCGAGACCTCCCGGCTGCAGTTGTCTCGGGTCTGTGGGTATAGTCCCCAGACGGTCCACCCCACCCCCGCCATGGGGGATCATTCACCCCCCGGGGGATTATAGCCCCCCGGGATTAGGACCCGTTCCTAATCATGGACAGTAATGTCTAGAGGCTTTGAGTTCCCATTTGCTCCATCCAGGGCCGCTGGCTTGTGCCCTATCTTGATTTTCCTGGGCCTGGGTCCAATGTCAGGATTGAATCTCAAAATCCCCCGACGGACCAAAGGTATGTCCTTCAGTGCGTATCGATTCACCGGGGGCTTTGGGTTGCCCGGCAACCTGTGGCCAGGTGATGCCTCCCTTTGGACGATCGTCGTTTGAGGCCTGGGTCGCGGCAACAACAACCCATGTCGCTTTGAAGACGACAACAGTGGTCCCGGAGACCTAGGTAGACTTCCTCGAGACCCCAGGTGAGCATGTACCCTAGGGTTTGCATGTCTCCTAGGTGACGCCGGCGGCCGCAACACCCGGGTCGGTCGGGGGATCAACATGCATGGCGGAGGGAGACGACGCTCCGGTGGGGGGAAGGGGACCATCATCCGGTGGTGGGTGCCCCGATGGGGCTCAGGCCGATTCCATTCTGTGACCGGACGTTGATACCAGGGGTGTGCCTCGAGATTCCTACCAGGCTCCGTCGAGAACGTTCCGATCCAAGGCGGAAAGTACGACCACAAGGGTCCCGGGGCTCCTCCCTGCATGGACCACCCACCCCGGCGATACATGGCCATAGGCGTCATGGTCGGACTGAGCGTGATGGGACGAGGCCAGGGAGGGTTCTCCGACATCCAAGGTGACCTAGGGCTTGTTCCACTATGATGACGGCGGGAGCCTAGGAGGACCATCACTAGCGAGGTAGTGATCGAATGGAGGCTGAGGGGGAGATATCCGGGTGGAGAAGATGGATGGCTAATTGTAGCGGCGGCTTTGCTGGTGGTGGCGGCTGCAGCGAGGAAATACCGACGTGGACGAACGATTGAGGCGAGCAAAACGGGAGGAGACCGACTGTGATGATGGCGACGATAGATTGAAACCCTAGGGTTGGACAGAGAGCATTTTTATTTTTAGAAGAGACTCGATGAGTTTTTTGAATCATATACATGTATTAAAGTTGATACATATAAAATCTCTCTTCTGTCGAGAGCAACCCTAAACCTAATCTTAAGCATGTGCTCTCGAATTTCTACCTACTTCGAACAACGTGTCGACCCAATATGCAAAAAAGAACTTCATGTTATGGTTGTGCCGCAATCGGTGTCTGTCTCTACAACAGACCTACCCCCTACACCTGTCACGCCAGCCGCTTACGTCACCAAGGTGATGTCAGGTGTCCCTCCTCCATGCCCTTCGCAGACACTGGTGAGGCCTTTAAAGGCGAGGCGGAGGAAGAAGCCACAACACCCACCAGTGACGTCTCCTTTTCCATCGCAGGCTCCGCCGACGTCAGTGATACCCCCACCGTCTATGGCAATGGTGGCTTATGATCCCGGTGCACTATCTCCGACCCAATCGCTGCCAAAGACTCGATGAGGTCGACCTCCCAAACGGGTGATCGAGACCTCCCCCTAGTTGTTCTCTCTCCGGATAGGGTTTCCATGGGGAAAAAGATATTGGCCGGGGATGCAACCTGGTCCTCGATGGTTGGGATTGCCACTCTTCCGAATATGGATCACATCCCTGTCATCCCTACCATCCCAGTGCCACGATTTCTGCTTCACCGGAAGGAGTCCTCACTCCCGACGCCTATAGTGTGGGATGGGATCATGCCCCCTCCTCCGCCCCTTCGACCACCACCTCGCCTGCTTGAGTCGGCTGACCCTAACTCTCCGATCCGGGACCTCCAGGAAAGCCTCTCGGGATGCTCATTGGGTTATGAGGAACCCTTGGAGATCACCATCACAGATGCAGTGATTAACCCGGCCGCTTTGTCCCGTCATCAATTTGGGATGATTGGTCATCTCCTCATTGATCACCAACCCCCGAAAGATACTCTATTCCGGATCCTCACGGAAGCATGAGGCGCTTCGGTAGTAGGGCTAGTGATCAAAGACATCACTCCTGGTGTTTATAATTTTTATTTTGTGTGGAGTGAGAATCGGGTTTGGGTTCGCCTGCATGAACCTTGGTGTTTTGATGGGAAACCATTGATGCTGGTAGAAACCGACTCGTTCATGCAGGACCTCCCGGCCTTGGATCGCCTTCAACTCTGGTTTCACGCGCATGGCCTCACACCTTGCGTCAGTACCAAGAAAACGGGGGAGATGATTGGGGCGGCTTTGGGAGTCATGGTGGATGTCCTCTGTGATGCATATGGGCAATGTTGGGGTGGGACGGTTCGAGTGCAGTACTGGCATTCACTGGACCGTCCTCTTCGTCGCCATCTGCGCCTCCGGTTTCCGAAGTTTAAGGACCCGATCATTTGTACCCTCGCCTATTCAAAACTCCAAACTTTTTGTGGGAATTGTGGGTGTTTAAATCATGCCCCGCCAACATGCGGTCGCGAGATGTCGGGTACCCATGGCTTTTACAAGTCCTTGCTGCATTATCGGGAGGAGAGGAGGGATATGGTATACGCCATGGATTGGAAGATATCGGAGCGCGTCCCGCCGAGGTTTTCTCCACTGCTCCATGACACTGCACCTAAGCCCACCCCACATCGTGGAAAAGACCTCATCATGTCCTATAACACCGTACCTGATGGGTGTGCTTATGGGTCGTTATCAGGGGGATGATCCCGGACTGGACCATATTGGACTGGTCAGGTTGGGGAACCCACAGGGCGACCAAGAATGAAGAGGGGCTTGGTAGGTGAGCCTCGGGAGGATCAGGTGAGGGCTAGTAAACAGCCTCGTCAGGCCCAATGAATATACATGCAGGCTTCAGGGACGCTAGGAAGGGATCTCTGAGATAAGCTTGTCCTTCCCTCACCATTGACGATCACAAGTTCGGTTTTACAATAGAAGAAAAAGCGTTCCCTTCGGGGGACCCAGCGGTTCATAGGCCCTACCTTGAGCAGTGTTCGTCAGTTTTTCTTAGTTTTTAATTGGATTATAGTTTATGTCTTAATTAGCCTTTATGACGCCTTGTTAGAACATCCTAGACGTTTAAGTTGTCTAAGAGTTAGTTGTTTGACCCGTCAGGGCCCTCAAACATTTATTAGCTCTCTTTGAAAGTAATGAAAGTTATGTTTACTCAAAAAACAAGTTGATATATATACTGGATTTAATCCTTGTTCTAGTCTCGAAACCCTCAATTTCCCGCGTGTTTTTGTCCCAACATCTCTTCATTACCTTTATTTTTTCTTAAAGCGATGATTTGATGGCTCAGTCTTTTTCCTCTTCTCCCTCCTTTCGTTGTCGGACACCAACAGACCTCACCTCCCTCGCTCGCTCCAAACCTCATTCACCTTCCCGTCTCTTTGCCCATCACTACTCACATCGCCCTATCTTCAGTCTCATGGTTTCACTTTCAACACCCTCAAAACCGATGAACTTGTTGATCAAAAATCGTTCTTTACCAACAATCCTCCTGATCCCATCTGGAGTCGAAACAATGCAATCAAGCCTCAATCTCACCCTCTCTTGTAATTTTGGCCCGCTGGAACACCATGTAAGGGTAAAATGGTGGAAGGAACTCTCCCAAACGAACATTCATACCTCCTCCCAACCCATTACTTCATCTCGACATCCTTACCTAACAACTCTGGAGGCATTTAGGAACGTTTAACAAGGGTTTCAATCTCGGAACCCATCCGGGATACCTACGAGAAGGATGATGTAGTGATTACCATTCTGGGAAACATGGTGCCAAGAGCGGATTAGAACAGGTTCAAGTACGTTTAGCTGGGCGCCTCCTGGTGGATAAAAACGTAAGTCGTCGCACCCTTTGCTCTACTATTGTTAGAGACTAGAAAGTGAAAATTCTGGTTTTTCAACCACTTACAGACAAGATCGTGACTTTTTTCTTCCCATCCCAAGCCTCCCTTGATGAAATCAGAAAGTGGGAACCTTGACCTTTCTTCGGGACAGTTTTTCTTTTAGTCCTCCCCCCCCCCCTCCAGCACGCAGTTCGAGTACCTAACTTTTTGACATATTCATATGTCAGTTAGGGTTATGATATTCTAGTGGAGGCTAGAACCCCCAAAATGCGGGCCCCCATAGCTTCCAAGCTAGGTAAGGAGGTGAGGACTCTAGAAGCTACATACCCAGAATCGTCGTTGCTTCTAAAGGGCTGGTTCCCTTTCCTCGGGCTACGATTGGAGCTGGACATCACAAGACCCCTTAGACGTCATTACTCATGCAACTGGACCAAACAATGGCCCATTTCACGGTCCGGCTTGAGTATGAAAATCTCTCATCCTTCTACTCTAGGTGTGGCCAAATAGACCATTTTTTTCCGCTTGCAAGGCCTTTTTACCGGGGATGGACCTCAGCACGGTCGAATATGGGGATTGTTTTCTGGGAAACAGGTAACTCCGGGCGCCCTTGTGATAGAAATTCTAACAGGTACTCCTGTGGTACCCTTCTTTTTTTCCCTCCCTTGTAAGTTCTACGTACCAAATAACGACTTATCTGTCGGGAGTGTTCAGGGTGTCGGAAAAGGTCTTCCCAGATTGGGGAGACCATGCGCTAAGCCCCTAGTCTTGCCTAAGATCAAGGATACCGAGGAAGTCCGACACGGCCTAAGGATCGGTGATTAGGGAAGGGGGAAGGGATTAATTGAACGCCCCCACCCACACAGTTTAATCCACATATCATCCTGCTTGACCCGAAGAACTTCCTATCCACTTTCATTCGGGAAACTACGATGTCCCGGGAAAGACATGTTCTACGAGCCCTACGAACGCCTCGTCGCCCGCCCTACCACAGTTTTTTGGGCAAAAGGAACAAGGGGAGACTATTTCCCCATCAAAAAAGCTGCACAAGGCCGAACCTCAAGATCAACGCCCATCACATTCAATACCACGGTGGACATCAGTCGATAAATTCTATAGGGGGAAGCAGCGCGGAAGCTCGGGGCACGCCACTACCACGAAAGTGGATTTTCCATTAGTTGGCAACCTCTCTCCCGGACGATGGTCAGTCGGAGGGGACCCTACCTCGTTCATCGAAAAGGGCTGGAAAACAGCTCCGTTGAGAATTATGATAGGTGTTAGGGGGTTGTGGGACTAGGCTTCTCAGTCCCCTAACGGAGACCGGGTCCCATCTGGGTAGGCCACGTCCCTTGGGGTGATCGTTTCTGCCCCTCAACGATTCAGGACAACCACCTTCACCGGTTTTTAGCTTTGTGGCATTGCGTTAGAGCGTGTATCTTTGTTCTATCTTGAGTTCTACACCGGGTTGTAGAAATCTTATCTTCTTATCCTTGTGCGTTGGATCACGTTCTCACTTTTAGAGAGGGGGATTCCGATCTTTTCCTTGGATTGTTTCGGCTTGTATCCCTATACTTTATTTGGTTTTCTTTGTACTAGATGTATGTTTTTTATTCTTCTTAATTAATCGAATTCATACCCCTTTCAAAAAAATCATTGTTCTAGGACCAACTTATTGCTTAGTTGAGTCATAAGAAAAAACCATGGAGATCCTCTTTAGTCTTATCCGGTCTTTATTAATGTCTCCCCTATCTTTTACTGGTATGCTTGCTCATGCTACCATTTTTTTGGTCTCGATTGTTCCACCACCCGCGATTTCGCCCGTTACACCCTTAACCATGTCGACATGACTCTTCCACCAGATGATACGTCCCAAAAGAATTCATCGGGTTACAAAACTCAAACTCTAGAAGCTGCCAACCATCACGCCACTGAGTATTTTAGACCCTAACCCTGCCTTCATCATGCCTTTGACTGGCCTACCAGTTCCTCAAGCCAAGATGTCACATCTTCTTTCGGCCATGTTTGTACCCAAGGTGAACGTACCCAGAAGCCTATCAAGCGGAGGCCTCGAGTTCCTTCTCCTTCCACTCTCTTCTCGGCGTGCATGGCACCACTATCATCGGAATCGCAACCCATCATGTCATATTTGGTCCCTGCACCCCATATGTCATCCCTAGATGACACCCAGGATAGCCTTTCTACATGTTCGTTAGTCCCGGACGAGGAAACTAGACAAAGACTCTCCAGTCTTCCTCCTCTCCAATCGATCGTATAATTGACAAATCATGTACAAGTCATCACCAAAGGTGAGGCTCCTCTTGGCTCTGGATGTGAGGCGAAGGAAAGGGTGAGACGGGATGAACAGTGGTGCTTTGATCTCAGCCACTCATCCTCGCCGACCTCCCACTACACGAGACGTCACTGTCTCAATTGAATCGTATCCAGCTATCGGCTGAAGCTTGGGATCTCCCGCCGAAAGTTATGACAGAAGAAACAGGAACTACGGTGGTCAACTCCTTGGGTGGATGTGTGAAAGTCCACTACGATCAATGGGGTTTCTATTGGAGAGGTAGGACATGATTCGCTTCTGGATGGATCTTGACAAACCCCCTGACGCTTCATGATGCTCAGGTTCAAGGAATTTCTTGATCATGTATGGGTCAGGTTTGTGCATGAGTGATTGCCTATATTTTTCTTTAATTGTGGCCGTTTGAGACATGCAGCTCACGAGTACAACATACCTACACCCGACCTAGCATGGTTCGATTTCTCTCTTGTCGTACATGGGACCTCGAAGCTAGGGCATCACTTCACAACAAATTGGAAACCGAAGTTCAGTTGTTCATCACTTATCGTTCCTTTGGGTTTTTCTCCTCTACCACCCACAACTTCATGGCTCGCCATTGACAACACACGGCCTGCCTAAAGCGTCAACATATTTCTAGATCCACACGCCCACCTGGAATCCTCAACCCATTGGAGGGAAAGATAAAGGTTTGGCCCAAGCACATCTAATGACTATAAAAACCAACATCATGCCTAACCCACAATTTGAAGAGACGGGTAACATCTGGCCCTTAGCCCCCCCACTGTTGGGAGGGACAAGCAACACAATGGAGCCAAGGGGACACCCCCCCCCCCCCCCCCCCGAAGATGATATCCTACGGGAAGGCCAATAAAAGGGTTGCTTCCATCCCACCATCGGGCATTTAAACGAAGAAGACTTTAGTTAAGAAAAGGGCACTCGGCCTCAAGTTAACGTAGTTTCAAAGGAGTTGTACGAGCATCAAGCGAGTGCAGGAAAACAGTCTTGCCACGACAAATGAGAAACCCTTAAGGATGTGGGTAGCTTGGGAGGAATAACATCTCGACCCTTAACTGGGTTCCTCTACCAAATACTGTGATCCCTGATCGAGTTACGTATTTTTTTTTTACAGATTTTTCATAGTCCTCCCCCGAGGACCAAGCAACAGTTAGACACCCGTATTTGTATTAGGCCAAGCCAAGATTGGGTCTCTTGTCTCTTAAGTTTTTAAAGTTTAGGTATCTAGGCGTTTAGCCTCTTATGTTAAAACCGATTATACCTCGATTGTTGTTCTATAATTAGCTTGCAAGGTTGTCTTTGAATGATCTGTTATCCTACTAATTCTGTAAAAAAAATCAGTTGATATTAATAAATAAAACAACAACTGGAAAACTCACAAGATTCTAAGAGTGATGTGACAGCTATTCGAGGATGTACTTGTAAATAATTATCTTTTTAATTAATTAAAACAATAAGATTTTCTCTATCTTAATTAATTAAAAAATATGTCGGATAAACTTTATATTTTATTTTGTCTTTAATTATTGTGGGGTTCTTGGTGACGGTGTTATACTATGAGCATGTACAGTGGAAAGGATCACATCTTGAGAATCATGTGGCGACTAGGATGGATTGTGATGTGCGCCCTTTAAACTGAGTTGTGTTCCACAGGGTGAGGATCATGTATGAGAATCATGATTTACAAAGATGCTGAGTGGATGCTGACTGGATAATTAATTATTCTTTTTCAGAATTTATTAAATTCATATTTAAAATAGTAAATACTAAATCAAATTGATAAAATCAAGTAATAAAAAAATTAATTAACTAAAATCCAAAACTAATTAATAAAAATTTATTAACTAAAATAGATAATTAAACTTGAAATTTCATTACTCCCCGAATAATACATTTTACAAGACAATTGGTACATAGAGGAATCATGTCACTCGTCATCCTAGTCATGGTAATTCGCTCCAAACCGACCTCATATATGCTCAATAAGGTCATCTTGGAGTTTCAAGTGGGTCAGATCATTTGTGATACTGAGTCGACAATCCAAGCATTGTCGGTAAGCCAAGGGCCCTCCTTGCTGCCATCGTACAGGTGGTGTCCAAAATGATATTTCTGGAGGTGGCTCCTAATACAAGTCATTATCTCTTGCTTCATACCGGTCGCGTTCATCATCTATAATCATGTTGTGTAAAATGATACAAGTGTGCATGATATCAACCAAATTCGTCTTCTTCCAAAAACGAGCAGGCCGAGAAATTATGTGCCATCGTGCTTGGAGGGCCCCAAAAGCCCGTTCAATATATTTATGACAGCCTCCTTAAACTTTAGCAAACAATTCTCTTTGCGAGTATGACGATAGCGAATCGACTTCACAAACCGACTCCATGATGGGTAAATACCGTCAACCAAATAATAAGATCAGTCGTACCAATGCTTGTTGATCTCGTATTCCACGGCTAAGTCCATGCCATGAAAAGTGTCTTTGAATAAGTGGCCCGCGTTGGGGATGTTGATGTCATTGTTCGAGCCAGCCATCCCGAAAAACGAATGCCAAATCCACAAATCACAAGACGCTACAACTTTCAGCATAACAGTTGGATCCCCGTGGTGATCTCCCCGACCATAGGAGCCTTGCAATGCGGTTGAGAAATCCTTCCACTCCCAATACATGCAGTCAAGACTACCAATCATATCGGGGAACCCTCGGTTGTACCCCGATGCGAGTAATCAGGTCATGTCCTCCTGTGTTTGTTTATGCTCGTACTCCTCCATAAAAACCTCAATAATAGCCTTGCAAAAATGTTTAGTATATTCTATTTTGGAACTTACCCCCATACGTAGGGATTCATCCAAAGAATCGGCTGAGCACTCATACGCTAGCATTCGTATCGCGGCGGTGCATTTCTGATGCGTTGATAACCCCATGCGTCCTAAAGTGTCCCGCTTCTGAACGAAGTAATCGTCATGCTTCGCTACCTATTTCATCACCCGTTCAAAGAGTGGCCGGGACATACGGAATCGACGTATAAACATATCGGGCCCATAGGTTGGGTCCTCGACGAAATAATCCTGCATCAGTCGGTTATGGGCTTCGACACGACCTCTGTTAATCATACGTCGGGAAGGTCCACCTTATTCGATCCTTTCTCTCCATGCATTGATTTGTGGCATTGCTCACTCTAACATTATGTCGGCCTCACGTTGAATTCGTTGCTCCATTGCTTGAACTTTGGCTTCTAACTCCTCCCTCATTCGAGACTTGTTGTCGGACATTTTGGATCGAAATATGGGTGAATTTTTTTTGTGATTTTGATAGGAAAAGAAGAGAGAACAAAGATAGAAATGTTGGTGGTTTGATGAATGAGGGAAGATGTATTTATAGGTGGAGAAAAAATATTTTTTGTATTAAGTTTGTATTTAATTTAATTAAAAAAATTATCGTTGCATTCAGACCGTTGTCAACGATCCGAATTTTCTCTCTCTATTGAACACGTGGCAGCTTGTGATTGACCGACTACGAATCGCAAGTAACGAATCAGCGACTCACAATTGTGAGTCACGATTCGCGATACGACTCGCAACTTGCGAAAATGTGATTTGCACGAATTATGTCACAACGTGTGCTTCGCGAACCACAAATACAATTTTACGAATCACATGTAGTAGTCTGGACATATGGTGCGCACGCTGCAAGTGTTCTAAGAGCATCCGCATCAAGGGGGCAGAAACTCAAAGGCTGAACCCTCTGCTGACTGGGCAGGGTTCAGCCCCTGCCCCCCCTAAACAGAGTGTGCTCCACATCAGAGGGGCAAGTATGGGGGGCAGGGTTTTCAAAAATGTTAACTGTGTAATTAATTAAGTTTTTAGCTGAATCTGTTAACATTATTTTTAAATCAACAACTACTAAGTAAAATAGAAATAAAACTCATAAATAGAAATAAAAATTCATTAATAAAATACAAAATTAAAAAATTACATAACTTAAAAAAAATACATTAAATTAAACCAAGGAATTATCAGTCGTCCGAATCGTCGGAGCTGTAAGTCCCGCCCGCCCGATTCCATATGTGCTCCATAAGGTCTTCTTGAAGTTTTCGATGAGTCGCATCATTGTTGACACTAATTCGCGCTTGGAGTTCCTGGTGGTACGACAAGGGCCTTGATCGATTCCATGCTTGAGGTGGTGCCAAACCCTGAGGTAATTCCGGAGGGGCCTCGAAAAACAAATCGTTATCCCCTGCTTCATGACGTTCGCGTTCGTCCTCCACGATCATATTATGTAGAATGATACAACAATGCATCATATCAACCAAAGTCGATTTATCCCAGATCTGAGCGGGCCTTGACATTATGTGCCACCGTGCTTGGAGGACTCCAAAGGCCCGTTCAATATCTTTACGGACACTTTCTTGGCATTTGGCAAACAACTTCTGTTTGCGGGTATAGGGATGGCGAATCGACTTGACGAACCGACCCCATTGTGGGTAAATGTCGTCAACTAAATCATACGGCTTGTTTATTGTATTTTGTATTTCAAAAAAAAGTAGTCGTTTGGATCAGACGTTGCTACCATCAACGATCATTTTCTTTTTCGGCCTGGACACGTGGCAAGCTGCCACTGGGCAGCAGAGAGGCGCGAAGCTGCGGGGCTGATTTTGGCCCCGCGCCTCTGCCCCCCGAACCCGATCCCATGCGCTCCTGCCCCACGCCCCTCACGCCCCCCTCCCCACACCGAACAAACCCCAAACCCGAATCCCATTTTCCTTCTGCTCCCGCCCCTGCCTCGCCATCACGCACCTTGATGTGAATGCTCTAACAGCCTCTCATTTCTGACGAGTCAAGGCATATTTTTATTTAATGCAAGTCCTTTTTTTATCAAGCATTTAAAATTGTGCTTAATAACTCGAACGGCGGTCATTAATCCCGCGTGTTCATTGGGTACTAAAGTAACAAATGGTCAGATGCATGTCTACATTTAAATACAATAAATGTTAGCATCAGGCATACGCGTCTGATTTAATACATCAACAATAGAATATTGCTTTGCTACATTTTTTTGAAAGAGAGAAACTTTGGTATCATCTGAAATGCCTCAAAATACATAAAGATGTATATGATATTTGAAACTTAGGCCACGTCAGTATAGATAAGAGCGGGACTCTTTTTTTATCAGGAAGACAAATTATAAACCACGTTTATTGAAGAGAAGAGCGGGACCCTCTTCCTTACAAGTGGATAGTCCCGTTCGTAGTTTTAGATATGAGTTTAAGTTTAACATCCTCGAGCAAGATAAAAATATACCTACATTCTTCAATAATAAGACCCACCGGTGAGAAAAGAAGGGTTGACCCTAAAATCATTCCCACCGCAAACTGGACGTCGCTTCGAATGGTAACGCACGACCGCCCTGACTCCCGTACCCATAGTAGAGCCTGATGTATGGCAGTGGCCTTCGCCATCTCGAGCATCGGAGTGCCCGCCCCAATTCCATTCCGACCTTCCACAGTTGTTGCTCTTTCATGCCGATAGACCATACCCAATCCCAATTGAGAAGTGTATGCAAAAACCGTCCCATCAACGTTCAAGGATAGCCATTGTGGTGGCGGCGGTTTCCACCCTCTCGTGGTAGGACAATGAGGGGGTCGGAGCAGCACACTCAGCTTCCTATGCGCCCCCTTCCAGCTGTGGACATTACTTCTAACTGTAGTATCAATCGAGTTGGCCGACAGTTGAGTCTGATCCCAAACAACATTATTATGAGCTTTCCAAATCTCCCAGATTGTCAAGGCAATTTTACTCTTTGGTTCCATATCCGGAATGGCCACAATATCAGTCATCCACTGTATAAACGTAGTAGATGAGGAAGTCGGGAAAGTTACATGGGATCGTTGTCATACCTCATGAGCAAACGGGCACTAAACTAGTAGGTGAAGAGTTGTTTCACTTCCCGAAATACAGACTGGACATTCCTCCAGAATGGAGACATATTTTTTCCGGAGGTTCACCGCCACCTGTAGGGAACCTGAAATAGCTCGCCACAGGAACACCTTGATGTGTGGCTGAATGTCTAAGTACCATATAGGCGACCAAACCGATGCTCCCTGAATTAGTACCCACCGGCCGTGCAATCGAGCCAAAAGGTGATACCCTTCCTTGTAGTTGTAATTGTCTCGGATGTCTCGTGTCCAATACCATCTATCCGGATTCGTGTGATTCGGAAGTGGTATGTTCAGTACCTCTAGAATGAACTCTGGCGGTAAAGAGGTAATGATCTTTGGAACATCCCAATGTTCATGTTCGGTAATCATTTCCGAGATTAAAATCTCTCCATTTAAAACCGTCCCAACATGAATTGTGGGTATGACCCCCATGAGCCACGGTGTACCTTCCACTTTGGTGGTCTGACCATTCCCTATAGTCTTTAGAAGGCCTTCCAGTAGGAGTTTTGAGTAGGTCTCAAGCCCGACCATAACTGACTAGGATTCAACCCCTTTCCTACCGTAAGAAAGTCCCCATGTCTGAAATATCGAGCCTTAAACACTCTAGCCGCTTAGCAATCCGGGTTGGACAAAAATTTCTATCCCATTTTTGCCAATAATGCGATGTTCATATAATACATATCCTGGAACCCCATTCGTCCTACCTCTTTTCGCTGGCACAATTTAGCCCAGTCCTGACAGATAATGAATTATTTTTTTATATTGATATTTTATATTTTCATTTTTTAAAACAACTTTTTTATATAGAAATTTACTACCCCAGTCACCTGTAATACACAGAATGACCAGCAGTTCCTTTTCTTCTTGATGATTGAACGGTATTCTTGATTTATTTATTTTAGTCCACGAACTAGACTTTTTATTGATATAGAATTAAAAGATCGTAAAGACTGTATATGAGTGGAAATGAAACAAACAAGATGAGATACAGTTTTGGTGACGACCGAAACACTAATATCTAAGTACCCGATGAGACCCAGAGAGATGGTAGGGGTGGTTCCCTATTCAAACTATGCTGAGCGTTGTGAATCCATTGGACTTTACCCGTCTTGACTTGACCGGTACTACTATACCATACCAGTCGATCAAGGAGTATGTCAAGGAAAAGAGGAGGTTTAGAATCAAATGGTATCTGATTCATAGAGGTTGAGGCGTGGTTCCTCAAAGACACCCTGAGATGCCTTAGGTGACTCATGGCAACCCAAAAGGAAGCTCACCGTGCCTCGCTCCTGTCCCATCAGGGACATCTTCCTCGGTTGTGTCCGTGGATTCTAGACTGCCTTGGGTTGGGGTATCAGATCCATCCATCCCTAGAGAGGAAACGTACCAGTGGGGTTCCTCTCATCGTACCCTAGTTGTATCCTCGGGTATAGGCTCAGTTCGGTGACCCCCCATCCCTCTGAGTGTCGTGAGGATGGTTTTACTCATTCCCCGTATGATCTATGCAAGGGAGGGTGTCCAACAATACTCGAATCCGCAACATCATGTCCGTCACCTGTGGTGAGCGGCTAGGGCATTATCCGTTCGGTCCATCACTGACCGGTTCAAAAAAGATTCGTTCAAGTTGGTGGATTGCCTCCATTGGGATGGTTCGTTTGATCAAGAACAAAGGTTCGGAGCGGGATGTGATCGTGGTACAGGGTCCTCCTCCCGAGGTCCATTAGGGCGTACGGTACGCCTATGGTAGGGTTCGGTACCGAAGGGTCTACAATAGGGGTGGGCGGGATTACGGTCAGTGGGCGTGCCCTAATAGGAGCACGATTCCTCATTTCCATTGCAGCTTCGTGGGAGATCTAGTGGAGGACGAGACCCTCTTCTTCCTCCGTAGTGTCTCTTCATTACGGAGGCAAGATCCGAGATTCTGGCCTGACATGTTGATCTCCAGGGTGAAAATACGTCATTTCATGTGGCAGCAGTCGGAGATTAACGGTGAGGGCAACTGATTCCTCTCGTGGGATAATCCACATGCCCCATCTGGTTTTTGGATAGTGGAAGATCGATGAACCGAAAGTCAAAACGCAATAGCAGACGTCACAGATAGGGATGACAATGGGGCGGGGACCCCCAGTCCCCGTCCCCGTCCCGCGTTCCCGCTACTCTCCCCATCCCCGCCCCATCCCCGCGTTGACCCCGTCCCGCGGGGACCCCGCGGGGGTGGGGCGGGGAACGGGGATTTTATTCTCGTCTCATTCTTGTCTCGCGGGGGATTTTATTCCCTACTCCGTTCCTACCCCATCCTCATTACCCAAAATATGCACATTTTAAATGAAAACTCTCAATCCATAATTTTAAATAACAAACATAGTCAACCCATAATTTAAAACAACATACATATAAAATAAACATCATGACGATAACATCCATGTCTCATAATAGTTTACTCATAATAAAAAAGTGTCTTAAAAAAATATCTTATAACATAACTTAAAGTTTCCAACTTGACTTCATAATGATATAAATAGAATCAGCACGTTGAACTTTAAGCAACTTCATTCATCATGGGACTCTGTGCAATCTGTAAACAAATAACATATTCAAATTGGTGAAATAAGCAACAATCACTATTTGACATATTCCAACAACATTTTCTATATTTTAGATATAAAATATAAATAAGAAAATATCAGATGTAAAAACAAGAATTGTGTGTCCATCAAACTTTTTTACATGCATAAAAGTCAAATCTTTAACAAAAAAACAAAAAAAATTGTGTTATGTGTATATTATTAAAAATTTATTTTAAAACTAATAGTGCGGGGAGAGGGGCGGGGTTCCCCGCGGGATGGGGACTGCTTACCCCGTCCCCGCCCCATCCCCGTCAAAATCTTCATTTAATTCCCCATATCCCGTGTCGTTTAAAAAATCCCCGTCCCAAATCCGTCCCGCACTGGGCGGGGACGGGGATCCCCGTGGGGAATGGGGCATTTTGCCATCCCTAGTCACAGAGCGTGGTGAACGACATCTATAGTGATTGGGAGATGTAGGTGGAGGTCGTGGCAATCGGGAAAGAGGCGGGAATGGTTTGGGGGGGATAGAGTTTTTGAAAAGAAACCCTATGGTTCCATTCAACCGGGCACCGAGAGTTCTTGATTAAGTGTAGTTTATAATTCAAATTTAAATATTTACTTTAAATTTTAAAATATATAATACCTTTGTGTTTTAAAAATATTCTTATACATTATAAAAAAATAAATGACCTATTGTTTTAGTCATGTATTTTTAATTATCTTTAGTTCTTAAAGTTTTACTTACATGCATCGTTTGGTAAAAAATAAATATTCTATTTTTCAAGGAGACGATGCCTTATAATCATTAATAAAGCCAACGACAACATAGCTTGAGATATACATGTACAGTCGAGATTATAGTCTGGGACTCTCATATGACATAAGTGTACCGACATTCTAGGCTAAGAGACTGGCTCTTATTTAACAAACCAGATTGGATGCAATAACAACAGTAAATAAACTCAAATAAAAGGGTCAAGGTTCTATATACCTGAATAGGTGGTTGTCTCGGTCTATTGAGGTAAAATGAGTTACCTCACTCCAAGGGACGTGACCTGGCTAAACGGGCCAAAAAGGTACTCCTCTTACCCTTCGACCCCGGTAACGTCAAAAATGGCTCCCGACAAGGCTATTTTGTAACCTTCATCGGAGATCGGGTGGAAGATGGATGTCAACCGTTCTTGATGTCCGGCTCAATGTCCAAGAGCTCTAAAATCCTCTTCTTTAGCCATTCCTTCAAGGCTAAGACTCTTTTAGCTTTTTATCTAGCAAGCTCCTTTGTGTTCTTGGATCTTCACGGACCCCGTGTCGGTTGTTAGGTGTGTGTGTGTGTGGGGGGGGGGGGTTGTCACGCCCCAAATCCGATTTTGACCGGACTCGAGACGCGAACTTAAAATAATAAAAGATAAAGTAATTTAAATAAATAAAACGGTCTCAAATAGCAAATCAAGTTCCGAAAATCCGCACGAGTAAACAACCCGGTAAAGTAAGTAATAAAAGAGTCAAACAGTAAATGAAAGTGTATGTCTCTAGACACTAGCTAAAACCCTCACCGGAGCTCCAACATCACCACCTGACCTTCCTCCTCCACCCACAACCCACCATCGCCTCGCCCCATACCAGAAACCCCATCCTCTCTCTTCTTCTTCATCGAGTCGCAACGAACCAGCACCGCCGCCCTCCGTCGAACCTCGCCGCACCAGAAGATTCACCTTCCCCTTCATCCCTTACCTGGAAATCGAGTGTGTGCACGCTCGATTTGGTCGGATTCAGCCGGAATCATCGCTGGCGAACCTCGTGCTCTTCAGATCTGAGACGGGAGCGAAGGTTGGGTCGCGCTCGAGCCACCTCCGCCACGGCCATGGCCACACCAGAGCCATGACGCCCTTCTCCGCCCTCGTTTCCCCTCCTCCGAGCTTGCCTGACGCCATCGCCGGCGGTGGAGCAAACCCTACCCTCGTCGGAGTTTCCTTCAGCTCGGACTCGAGCCTGGACGGGCCTTGGGCCAGGAGTACCCTTGGTCCAGGACCACCGTTGGGCCAGGACGACCCTTGGGCCAGGACACGGGCCCTGGATCAGGACAGGCCTTGGGCCAGGACCAGATCTAAGGTCCAGGTTCTGGACCGGGTCTAGACTCAGGTCTGGAGCCAGGTCCGGGTCGGTTCTGGGTCCGGCCGGGTCTGGTTTCTAGACCTGGTGGGATTCGGGTTGGATCCGGGTTGGACAGATTTAATAAATAAATAAATAAATTTGATTAAATTAAATTGGACATTTAAAGGACTAAATGGACATCAGAGGACTTTGGACTATACCGGGACTGATTGGACATTTTACCTGTTAAACCCAGACTTGGACTTCACCCGATAAGACCGGAGATAGGCCCGGACGTCAGCAGCTAGGAGACGCAGTTGTTGTGATCGTCTTGAGGTAGGGAAAGTAGCGAATACCGCTTTAATTACGGAAAGTTACTAGCATGCATGATTAGGAAAAGATAATAACCGGAAAGGTCATAGTTGACATATAGGATGTGATTCACTAGAATAACCGCTTTTGGTTATTAAATAACCAGACGAGTCTTAGTAACATGTAGGATGTGATTCACTAGTTTTACCTGCTTTCATCTCTTGGGAAATCGCCGTGCTGGTAGATGGTCCATGTCGAGCCTTAGGATTGCGTGTTGCGTGTTATAACCGATGTGTGAGAGTCTAAACAAGATTATACTCGGTGTTGCATGATTGTGACTGTGTGTGGGCAAGTGTGTCGTGTTTGATGTAATGTGAACCCTTGGTTGTGATATGACCGGGTGAGTGATAGACCGGTTGTGTGTTATGTTGAGATAGTCCGGTTGACATACCGAGACTGATCATGGCTTTGTGTTGCGTGTTATACCCTTATTGTGTGTTCCAAGAGTAGACGTAACCGGAGTGGTACTTACACCGAGGGATAGTTCCAGTGTAGTGTATCGAGGCCAAGGATGGCGTGATCAGTACTCCGATGACTCGTAGTCCGGGACGATGTACGACCGAAGTGTGTGTCGGTCCAGTACGTATGTGAGTAAGGCTCGGGTCTGTGTGCTTGGAAGACATCGGACTGAGGGATTTCCGGTCGAGGATGTTACCCTCAATCTCAGTGAGGGGAAGATATCGGGACTGATGTTGTGTGGTCTAATACAATATAAGAGGTTGTGTGCAAATGGCTTTGTGCATTCAATGACGTTGGAAATTGTTGTGCGATATCTGTGTGTGTTTCGCTGTGTGTTTTATACCTGTTGGTTGGCTTTGTGCGTTTTTCTAAGTAGTTTATGACTTGGTGAAAGTGACCGGTAACTGGGAACTGCTCGTAGGCTTTGTTTATAGTTGTGCCTTACTAGTATGCCCTAATTGGACGGTTACTCGTGGTGATGAACTGTGGTTCAGAACCTTAACTACTTTTCCTACTGAGCGTAAGCTCACCCCCTTACTTTGTTGTGTTTCAGGTGTTGAGCGGGACATGTACTAGCAGTATTCTCGGAGACTCTTTTAGCTTTTTATCTAGCAAGCTCCTTTGTGTTCTTGGATCTTCACGGACCCCGTGTCGGTTGTTGGGTGTATGAGGGGGTGTGGGGGTGGGGGGGTGGGGATGTCCTCTGATTTTTCTCTGATTTGAGGTTCCCTTATAGGTCACTCGAAGGTCATCCTGACTCGTGAGGTTGGGCAATTAAGTTAGCAAAGGCACATTTGGCATTTCCCTTCTAGGTGGTGGTGGATATGTGAAGAGGGATTGACGTGGAGGGATATGCGTACTACACATCATCAGAGGGACCCTCGACCCATGTTGAGGTACCCGTGGTGGTGGAAAAGCACCCAGATACGGGATCGATGTTGTCGTGCTAGCCGTTTGACCTAGGTTAGGGAAGATTGTAGCTCAGACAATCCTCAGAGGCATGAAGGGTACTGCCAATCCCGTCACGAGACCTTCCCACCCTCATTGTCCCAATGGTGGTGCACACCTAGAGACCGAGAAATTAAGTAAGACTATAGCTCGGATATCTTGAGTTCTCTATTTCGGAGAATCTGAACCTCATAACAACGGGGGAAAGAGGGACACATAACTTTCCATCTCTCTGGAGCTTCCCAGAGTTGAGGTCGAAGTTGCCACAATGTGGGTCTTATCTTCCTCCGCATGTATGGATGGTAGGCGGGCCTATGCCAATGGGTTAGCCTCCCAATTCGTCCGGAGATACCCGTCGGCCCTTAACACCAATGGAACTTGAAGAGTGTCCAAGAAACATTAGGCATGACGTTCTACTCCCTGAATAGTCTTCATTCAGGACTGGTAAGAGTTTCCTAGCCTCCCACGGTGGTAGCAAAAGTCTGGAATCTTCTCGTATTGAAGCCGGGAAGTAATGGGATCTGTGAGCCCCTCAAATATGATATGAAGACGTCGAATGAGAGGTCTTGTGATGTTGATCCCCACACAGAACCAAAGATAATTATCTCGTCCCTACCGACGAGCATGGTTTCCCGTCTAGAATTTCATGCCTAGGTTTTGGATGATCATATCCCTCATTTGGGACATTCGGGCTTCCCCTGGGATGTCAAAGGCCTAGACATAAATCCTCATCATCCGGAATGATGGGTTTTTCGGTTGGGTTAGTAGTTAAAGAGTTGTTAGGAGTATGACCGCTCCGTGGAAGGTCTACGACTTTCTTGCCCGTATGTTGTCCACTAGTCCAAGGCCTCTTTGGTTGGGAAAAAGAAGGCTAAGATGGTGTTGGTGAGAGAATGGACCACCAAACCACGGATATTCCAAGTCGCGGCCAAGATCCCATAAAGAATGTTGGGTTCGACCGCTCGGAGATGAGTTGTCCTATTAGCGTGTACTTGTATCTTGTGTCGCTGAAAGTCGAGACGGTGACAGGCGGGACTTAGATGATCTCATTATCTTCGCCCATGAACTTCGATTGAGCATCTTTGATGGTGACCGTCGTCATCCTGGACTGGAGATCAAGAATGGACTTCGGAGAAGAGCACGAAGTTGAGCGTATTTAAGGAAAATCGGGAAGCGGTGTAGGGAGAGTGGGTCGTGCTCCTAAAATATAAGGGCAGGAGCAGAGGGAACTGGGATATGGGGTTAATAACACCGTAAGCAACATGGCCGAAGAGAGAGATGCCGATGGTTTTTCGGAGGAGGGAGGAAACGGTGGTGTGTTAGTTACAAAGACGATGGTGGGATAAGGAAGCTCCATCATCACTTCTTGGGAGGATAAAAAGAGTGATGTGAGAGGAGAAGTTTGCAGAGCACGTTTTGCGTTGGGCTCAAGATAGTATAATGAGTTTTTTTTTACAGAATATTCCTATTTTTAGTTATATGACCACATTTGTCATTTAATGAACGTGAAATTATCATTTAATGAGCGCGAGGATGAGGTTCGCGCGAAGTACCCCATCCTATTCGACACTCGAGGTACGTCCGTTTTAAATTTCGATGACGAAATTCTTTTAAGGGGGGTAGATTGTAAGAACCGCCCCCGGTCGATCCCGGTCGAACCGGAGGTTTTCGGCGAAAGTTGACATTTTGCCGAAAAAGTCATCCGATGACTCCGGGAGTTATTCTGGACCTTTCCGGGGCCCAAAAAGCTTAGCCGTCGTTATGGTTAGCTTAATTGGGCCGTTTTCCTTTCAATTGACTGTAATTGTGAAAAAGTCAACAGTTGGTCATTTTCGGTTAAACCTTGGTCCTAAACGAATTAATTAACCTTGTGCTGGATTTTCCTAATAAGAGGGGTGGTCCCCACATGGACAAGTGCCCAAAGTGGCTTGGGTGAGAAGAAGCAAGGTGAGAAAGACCATTATACCCCAAACTTGAACCTAAAGAGCTTTTAGACAAAAGAGGGCAAATGGGTAATTACAAAATGGGATTTTAAGGGTTAGGAAACAACAATTTCAGCTCATTTGAGCATTGTGACCGAATTTAGTGAGAGAAAAGGGAGAGAAGAGAAGCTTGGAAGCTTGAGGAGGAAGAAAGGAGGAAAAGACTTGATTTTTGGGATTGATTCTACTCAAAGTTCTTCAAAAACACTTGATTCTTCATCTCCTTTCCATTTCCAAGGTGAGCATCTAATCCTTTTTCGTTTTTGATGATTTTGGGTCATGGGTTTTGAGGAGAAATGATGAACTTGGTTGGGTTTTGGAGTTTGGAGTTTGGTGTTTGGATGATGAATTTTTGGAGAGAAATGATGTTGGATGATTGATTTTATTGAGTTTTGTGGAGTTTTGATGAAGACCCATAATGGGTGTTTAAGTAGAGACGTTTTAGGGTTTGTTTTGGAGCTTTGGGAGGTCATCAATGGAGGTTTTGGGGGTAATTTTGTGAAAACCCGAAGCTGGAGGAAGAAGAAGATGAGCAGTACAGACCCGTCACGGATCCGTGACGGGCACCATGACAGGAGACGTCACGGCTCCATGAGGATCACCGTGACGGGAGACGTCACGGCTCTATGAGGAGAACCGTGACGGTTCAGCCCACGGATCCGTGACCCGAACCGTGACAGACCTGTTTTGGGCCTCTTGGGCCCACTTTGTTGGATTTCGATGATTTGGGACGGTTATCTATAACCGAGTCCTTTTAGGGTAAATTGGGAATGTTTTCCTCTTTAAACCTTGGTGAATTACTCTTGATTCGCGAATTTTTTGTGATCCAAGACTTTGGACCCGAGCGTGACGGAGGAGGAGACCCTTGGATCCCGTGAAGTGGAGGAGGAAGCTAGCCAGGTCGTCCGCAACTAGGATTGGAGTGCTTTTGAGGTAGGGAACGTAGCGAATACCGGGTGAATTACGGAAAGTTACTAGTATGCATATAGGTTGTAATTACTTGAATTAATTATTAGAATTGCATGATTAGTAGGTGAGGAACGAGTGAAATGAGGGATAGCTTACGTGCCATGTCAAGCCGTAAGTTTGGGATTGTCGTGCTGTAGAGATGCACGTGGGCCATGTCAAGCCCTTAGGGTTGCGTGTTGATTTGTGATGCCATGATTTATGTTTGAGATGCATGATGTGTGATTTAGCCGTTGCTAGATTGAGAAGCATGATAGGTTATATTCGGTGTAGAATGTGTTGCTATGTTTGGGCACGTGTGTCATGCGTGCTGTGATGTGAACCATTGGTTGTGATATGATCGGGTGAGTGATAGACCGATGTGTTGTGTTCGGTAAGTTTGTGCGGTTGGTATACCGTGGTTGAATTCTGGCATTATGATGCGTGTGATTCTCTTGATGTGTGTTCCAAGAGGAGGTGTGTCCAGTATGATACCTACACTGGGAGAGTATGCCGATGTAGGGTATCGAGGACGAGGATGGTGTGATCATTACCCCAATGCTATGTGGTCCGGGAAGGCGTACGACCGAGGTATGTGCCGGTCTGGTATGCGTGAGGCCCCGAGTCTGTGTGCCGGAAGACATTTGACTGAATGTATTTCTGGTCAAGGGTGTTACCCCGAGTCTCAGTGACGGGAAGATGTCGGGATCGATGTTGTGTGTTCCGGTACGATATAAGTGGGACGGGCTGTGATAGCCGGTGATGTTGGGAACTATTGTGTGAATTATGTGTCTGTTCTGCTGTGTGCTGCTTGTTTGATGATTGGTTGTGTACATTTGTTTAAGTGTAATTATGGTGTTGTGAGAGTGTTGAGTGGTTAGTGACTTCCCGTGGACGTTATTAGTAGTTATGTTTCGCTAGTATGCCCTAATTGGACGGTTACTCGTGGTGATGGACGGATGTTCATAACCTTAACTACTTTTCCTACTGAGCGAAAGCTCACCCCTTTACCTTGTTGTTTTACAGGTCTTAAGCGGGATCTGTGCTATCGGGATTCTCGGCGCTTGGGAGCTAGCGAGGGTCTTGTCTAGTGACTAGAGACGTACTGCTTGTTTATAGTTAAACTTATTTATTTTATGGTTTTTACTGAGCTGTTGACTCATGAGGTTACCTTGAGCTTTAAACTATTATTCGAGACTTGTTTTGGTTTTAAATTCGTTTTATTTATTTACTGTTTTAGTTCACGTCTCGAGTCCGGTCAAAACCGGATTTGGGGCATGACAAAATCAAAACTACTATGATAGTTAGTAGACATCCATATTTTAGTATGAGGCCGGCTTCAATGGAAGGTACACCATCACTCTTAAATATGAACCAATAACATATTTGTATCGCTAGGTCTAGAAAGATCTATAATAGGTTTATAGGGTCTATTTGACCATTTATTCTACATAACAACCATTACAAAGATCATTAAGATAAATTTTGGGTTAAGCGTAGTAGAATCCAAGGAAGACATCTTGGAAGTATCGAGTAGAGCGGTTAGTCAGACAATGAGGGTGGGGCCGAGATGGCCTGACTGAGAAGGACACGAGAGGGAACTCCCCGAGTCTTTCCATACGGATACACTAGACTCATTCTTCCTAGCGAGATTTCTGAACATATCTCGATTAATCTTGTGGAATATTGTTGTGCCTTATGTGGGTATCGAAGTCGTTAAGACCAGTGCCTCAAAAGACCCGTTCTTGATCTGTGCCTTCTGTGTCCGAGTCTGGTTGCCCTTCTCCTTAACCCGAGCCTCACTTTTTCGAAGGGTGTTCCCTGAGGATGAATCATGGAGGGGGTATCGGTCTCCGCCCTCTATGCTGCAAACAATACCTTTTCAAGACCCTATGCCATGTTGGGCGGAGAGAGAGAACGAGGGTGGATGGGGGTATTTCCCTTGTTCTTTAGAGTTGTTCTCACGAGGCTCCGAAATCCTTAGTTATAATGTGATGTTCCATTGTAGGGTACGTAGTTAGGGACAAGTCCACTACTGTCGATCCTTGGGAGGGCCGTACTAGAGGGCTTTTCTTCTCCCAACCTCGAGTACTTGTATTAGTCATGTTGTGATGATGCATGTCCATATTAGGATCATTCAGAGCAAGTTGGGTAGACAAGTGTTCTTTACTAGAGCCAAGGGAAGGGGTGCAACGATTCGACGAGACATGAGATGAGACTCCATCATTGGTAGGTCATCCCAGTCCGAGTGCCGGAAGGAACCAACCTTGGACTCCGACCCTTCTTTCAATGATATGCCAAACATTTGGGTCTCTATCCATATTCTAGGTAGGATGATGTTGCACTCGCGTAAGATATACTTTATCCGGCCGCATATGAAGCAAAAGTTAGAGTCTCTCATATTGGAGAGTGATTGCGACCTGATTACTCGAAATGCATGTGAAGGATTTGGCATAATGACCAAAATATATCCAATTGAACATGGACCCATAGATACACACCACAACATTTGTTCCGCTTATCGCATTCCATTCGGATGCAATCCCCTAAGGTCGTCCCAATCATCTTGTTGAGTTAGACAATCTTGCCTTCAAAACGAAGATTAGAGTCCCGAACCCATATATGCATGTGGTGAAATTGCAGGGATCTCAGTTACATGTTGGGGTGGAGATATGTGAAAACTAGAGAAGCCTTGTGGAAGGACCATGACTCTATGTCCCGTATATTGCCCTAGGATGTTTGTAAGGGGAATAAGAATTGCATCACCCCATCGTTGATGTGTCTGACCACAAGATCTTGTTGTAAGGATCGAATCGTCTTTCTTATCCAAAGAGAATGTGTCTAGACGACCTTGATATATAGTTCCGCTACTAGACACTTGATTCTCAACCTCCACCCGGGGAGAAACCAGTGAGGTCCTAGGTATTCTCATCGTCGTTGTCATATGCGAGAGAAGAAACCCTAATTTTTTTTTGTTCCACTTAAGAGAAAATAGAGAGAGACGAGGGAATTGACCGACATTGAGAGAGAAAAAAGAATAGACATATACAATAGACCTAGATCTAAACTTTTGACTATCCTTCACCGTCACCTCCATTCTTCGTCAGTGATGGCCAAGGCTACCATGCCAAGGTTGTTGCCGGTAAATCCGTTCTCCTTACACCTTCAGTTCTTTCCCTCCTTTCTTTCTTCGCTTCTTTCATCTGCCTTCTATGACGCTGGCTTCTCCCTCGATTCATTTTGGACGCCTCATGCTCGATGATTCGCTTGTCTAACAGGGTTTTCAAGGCCGATTCACCTCAGGTTCGGCGTGGGTCGACTTTCCTTGATCTTCCCGACCTTGGATTGTTGCGGATCTGTGGGGGTTTGGTCTGATTTGGGCTCGGATGCCCTTTGGCATTCTAGATCGGTCTTTTCTCTGACTGCCAGCTCATTTTTGTTGCTCGTCGTGAAACTCGCCCCCCTTTTGCTCCAGATTATGGTTATGTCGCCGGGGTTAACCGGACGGAATTTCTGGCCTTTGGGAATACTCTTTTTTTTGGGTCGTGGGACGACTTTCAACTCCTTGGTTTTGATTGTCGATGACTTCGACAACCCCTGTAGCTTCGGTGGATGCTCCTCCATCGTTTCTATCGGGTATTTTTGCACCTCTGACCAACGCCTTAGACCTGAACCGGTTGTGGGACACGCTTCTTTTCCTTTTCAGATGAAGATCGTTGGGGTTCGGGGCTGGGTCCGCTTCTGTGGTGGCTGATTTTGCTTGGTTCTTGGGTTTGGCTTCTAACTTGTATTTCCCCTTTCTGTGTTCCTTTATTTGGTAGTTCTGCGTTTCCTCCTGCCACTTTGGTGGCGGGGGCTCGACGATCCGAGTGTTCGCCGACGTCGGGGGTTTGGCCATTTTGACTGTGTTTGCAGTTTCTGCTTGGGTCAGGTTCAGAGATCTCACCTTGCCGTTTAGTGGTGTTGACCACCGGTGTTTTGGGAACAGGTGGCTCTGGTGAGTGTAGGGTTGTATAAGTTTGTAGGTCATCTGTTTTCGGAACGTGTGGTTTGGAGTTGTGTTTGCTAGTTGTGTTTCGGAGTTATTGGGAGGTCTTATTGTTTGTCCTATTCAGTTCCCTTCTGTTTTTGTTGAGCTTTTGGTCTACAATTACTCGTGTTGGTATTTTTGTTTCATTCTAAGTAGCCTTGTATGGTTCACTCATAGATTACTTCATGGTAGATATACATGGGTTCTAAGATCTGTGTTGATTCGAAGAGTTCTTATAGACTACCCTTGATTGTCTTTGTTTGTAGTTCCATCTTTAAGGGCTTCCTTCAGTTTTAGTCTTTAATTTGAATACTAAGTATATACACATATAGCGATAAAAAAAAGGACATAATATAATAGACCCACACCACATAGTCTAAGAGCGATTTTAGATTGATTTAAATACATAAGCTCCCTTATAGCCACATTTACAAAATTATAATGATTAGGATTGTGTATGTGTCGGTCCAATTATATAGTCAAATTGCTCACTGAGAATTATCATTCTAGTAACATTTTGATATTCTATAACCGTCTTGACTTGTTCAAAGGATTGTTGTTCATATCATGTCATCTCAAACATCTATTTATTTCATTCTATGTCAATCTATTTTCCCCATTAAAAACTAATATATCAGCCTATTAAAAATAGTTACTACAAATATAAATATAATAAAAGATTTATTTAAGAATAAAAAATGTTTGTTGCACCCTTACTACTACATAAGTAAAATGGAGACCACATAATTTTGATATACTTTACTTTACTGATAAAAAAAATACATGTAAACATTATTTTTGTCACCAACCATAAATTTTTATTAGATCATGGGAAACTGCTTCAGTGTGGATATCATTAAGAAATGAGAGGTACATACCAAACCTATTTGTTCACGGGTTTAGATGGTTAAAACTGAAAATTAGATTTACCACTTTCAATAAATATTTTTAATTTTTTATATCAACCTCTAATAACATGTGGTTTATTAAAATTGCTCGTATTGATTTGAACTATTGAATCTGTTAAATTTCACTCACCAAGACACCATCATACGCGCAAATACAAACAGACAGCAGTACATGTAATTAGAAGACAAATGTACGTACTTGGTTGGTAGCCAGAAAGCTTAAGAGCTTGGCGGTTCAACCTAACCTTTTATAAAAAAATAAAAAAAGCATGGATATTTATTTGTAGAAGGGACATAAAGATAAAGGAACGAGGAGGAGGAGGAGGAATTTGCGCCAAAAAGGTTTGAAAGTGGAGCATTCAAAGGGGGGTACATAAAAGTTGAGCGTGTGAGCGTGTTGAGAATGAATGAGATAAAGCACTAATACAAAGTGCGGTCCCGACAGAATCGCGCCAACCAGATCCGACCAGACCAGAAGTAGAGAAGTTGGTTACGCCTGTCTGAAACTGAAACACCGTCAACTTTGACTTTCGTTTTATATGGACAAATAATGATTGTGGAGGTTGGGCCGAGGTTGACAACTACCATTACCTGACACTTCCTTAATATGAAATCACCTCTATAACCCGATTCATATATTGGCTTCGCTCCAACAAACCTTTTCCTCCTATGAATCGTCATTTTCCAAGTCGAACCATTTTGGATTCTATTTACATACGTGCACGTTCATAACTCGATATCAACCACTTTTGTCTATATATTTGAATCATATGATATGGCTATGATTAATAATGAACAAATATTTTCTTTATTTTTTTAGCATACGATATGATTTTGTTGATAACATAAAAAAAAGATCATGTAGATCGTATAATATTAGAAACAAAAAAAAGGACGAGATTTAGTTCTAATGACGGCTGAAACACTGATCCTATAGCGAGATGTCCGGTATTGCCAAGGAGAAAACTAGGGTGAGTCTCTATTCAAACGGTGGGATGCGCGCGAGATATCCCGTTGACGTTCCCCGTCTCGACTTGAGCTGGCATGTTATGTCGTAACAGTCGTCTAACAAGTATGCTAGGGAGCAGAGGAGGCTGAGGAACAAAACTAGGTGTCTGCTTCATTGGGGTCGGGACATGGCTCCTCTTTTATACCCCGTGGTGCCATAGGGTCCTCATGGAGACCCGCGAGACTGCTTGACAGACCTCGTGTTCGCTCTAGCGAGGCCAAAATCTCTATTCTTATTCTCGTGAGTACTTGTTGCTCGCTTCTCCTTATTCTACTCGGGTGGACCTGTGGTGCATCATATAATCGCCTCCCCACGATGGAGACCCTATAGGATGAAGAGTGCTAGGTAATCGAGGAGTTCTCCAAGATAAGGAGGAGGATTGTGATTGAGTGGTGTCAGATCCCAATGGACCAGGGTGTGGCTCCTTCAAATCACCCCGTTGGTTCCCGTCATTGGAACTAGCGAGACTGCTTGGCGGACCTCGCGTTTCCCCCCTCAAGGTCGTCCCCCTCAATCGGGGCGAAGATGTTGTCCATCGTCATTTCTTGTGTTGCAACGAGGGCTCCACACATGCTGGGGGTAGGGGTGCCTTAAACTTCCATACTTCATCACCCCTACCTAGGAGGAAAACGAGGGCCTTGGTGCCTCCAACTCTTATCCCGGGTTAGGCAGAAGGTCTTGATTTATCTCGGAGGATGTCGATAGTGCTCCTTGAGACTCTACAGGTAGTGACCACTTCAAAGAGGACCTGGGCATCCTGCTCCACGGGTGGCCGAGTCCTTAGGTAGGAAGCCTTCGGTCAGAACTTAGGGGGTCGCATCGTCTCGAAACATGGCGAGTATTCCAGTCCATGTGGTCGTGACAGATTCGTCTAAGACGGAGTGGCCCGAGGTGGAATCGGGTCCAACCAATCCAGAAGGACGCATGATTTGAGGTTGGGAGCCTCCGTCACCATCAAGGACATGTCAAATCGGGGTGTGGCCGAGTTGTCCGTCCTCGTCCCCCACGGGAAGTTCATGTCTACGTGTCTGATGTACCCACATTCAAGGCAAAAGGACTCATACTGAAGACAAGCTCAAATAGGGTAGAAGATCACCGGGATGCTCTAGAAGATGGTGCACGTTAGAGGTCCAGCAAGGTCCTTCCAGAAGCAGACTCGGAGAATTTCCCCCCGACTTGACCCCACTGACCAGTCTCCACGTCCACAAAACCGCCCACGGCCTCTCCAATGGTGAATCTCATGGTGGGAGTGAGGCCACCCAGGGGAAGATCAAAGAACCTCCAAGATGAGATGCGCGCGGTTAAAGAACCATGGTCCCCCTCACCGAACACGTTATTTGGCCGCATGAGAGGTAAAATCAAATCTAGAGATCCCCCACCACAGGTCCTGGACCACAAGGTCGTCGTCGCCCTGTACCTTTGCCGTGAGTCCCTCAAACGCTGACTGGCTATAGCTTGTGTCCATGAAGAGGCGTCAGACAGGGACAATTGTTGTTTGGGCGCATGTTGATTGTCCTCCGGGCACTCTGGATGACGATGATCCGATCTTCTTTAGCTTCCACAGAGAGGGCACCGAATCCTTCTTATAACGCCCAGAGTCTCTCCATCAAAGAAAGACCGTTAAAGGCAGGTAGCCTCCGAAAGTCATAGTTGTCCGGTTGGGACGACGGCGTGTTGAAGATGGCATCGAGAGAGGCAACATCAGGAAGAGGAAGGAGAGGGATGGGGATTAGTCCGATAGGCTTCTTCCGAGGTCTCATGGGTTTGATAAAGACAAAAGGTAGGTGTGAGGGCATCATCCGAGGAGCCTTGGGACCCAATGATGTAGTGAGTGCAGGGACCAAGGACAAAGGTGGGTTGTCCACGTGTACGACAGACAGAGTAGCGTGGAGAAAAAAACGATAGTTGAGACGGTATCATAAAGAAAGAAAAAGAGAGGAACAAATTCTACCGAGAGGATAAAATGTTATCCAATCTGGTACTAACGTCATAAACTTAATAGAATTCTTTTATTTACACCGACATATTAACTTGTTAATTCACACCGCATTTTGACTTCGTCAAACAAAATAATTTTTCACTTTCTTGTGGTAAAAATAAGAAAGATCCGACAGGATAAAAAGTGATTGGGTCCAACTACTATTACTTGACAAGGTATCTTCACAGTTCACAAACAACAAGTATGAATAGAACAACAAAGCTTTTTCTCTCATGAATGATCATTTTCTCAGTGGAACCATCAAAAGGGGGAGCAAAGGATATTTATATATGTGCACATCGGGACGAGAGCTCATTTTGAACATGAAGTACGGCCGGTATGCATATTTGGTTCCTATTATCTTCAGTTACTCCTGATTTAACTTCCTATTGGTTAATTTGAAAGTAACTAATTCATCAGCTTATACTGTTTTATACTTGATAATAGGTGATGAAATATGAATAGATGGTGAAAACTTGACAAATTTTTAATATTCTACGGTTGAATTTGGAATTCAACACAGAAAGAAAGAGCCGTCGGTGGAAGGTGGAGAGACCTGTTTTCATTCAATGCTCATCTGACTTTTCAGTAGGTCAAGAGAAATGAATTCAAAAGTTCTATTTTCTACTGCATATGGGTAAATCAATTAAATGCACATGGAAAGATTAGTATAAGGGACTCTGTATATCAATTGTGTAAAATAATGAATATGATCTTCTTAATCTATACGTGTTCCACAATAATAAGACTCAGATAGTGACTTATGTTATGAGTAGTAGGGCTGAGTAAATATCCGTCCGTTATCGTAAACCGACCGTACCCATCACTGGAATCACTTAAATCGGTGTCACCGACGATTACGGTTACAAAACTATCAAACCGGTGCCTTTTGGGTTGGATACGGTTTTTTATCTTCCAAACCGAGAAAAAACCGTCCGACTGGTTGTTTATTTCATAGGGCCTGATTTTTTTAATTCTCACAGGTTGACCCTTGTTTTATTGGTTTTATTGAGCCCATTTGTTTGGTAGCCCACTTGTTTTTAGTAGTTTAGTCATACTGAATTTATTGTTCTTGAATTGTTTGTGTTGTAAACTTGAAAATAGTTCCTTGTATTGTAAGAAGATGAATATGTGAGGTACAAGTTCTAGGAATTTTTTGTGTTTGAATTGTTGAAAATAACAGGTTTGTGAAGTTCAATTGTAGGTCTGTAAAAATGTGTTTGAAAAAATGTTGTATTTTGGGTTATATTGTGAAGGCCCAACATAAAGCCCATTGGGCCTTGTGGGCCGGTTATAACTGTCACCGCCCGGTAGGTAGCTTGGCCGGTTATCAACTTCCCAACCAGTTGTCGGTGATGGTGATGGTTATGGGTTTTAGGTACCCGAGAATCATGATTTGGTTAATGGATATGCGTTTTTGGGATGGGTACTGGTCGATGTCCAACTGTACTGAATAGATGCTGAATAGATATTTTACTGAATTATTAATTTTTTTATTAAAACAATAAATAATGACGAAAATTGAAATAAATTTTACAATAATAAATAAACTAAATAAGTAAAATTAACAAAATTTATTAATAATAAAATTCATCCTTTATTCATCCCCATCGTTAAATTTGTCCATACAAACCTTCAACTTTCCACATTGATCCCACAATCGGGACATCATTATTGCGTGCTGGTCAAGCTGCTCGTCGGTGAACTTGGATAAACGGGTTGATGTTTAACATGCTCTGGTAAACGTCTTTATTTCTACTGTCTCGTGACGAAAATTTGAAAAAAAAAACTAGCGATATAATATTGTAACAAGTTAGAGTATAGGTAAATGCATACTCGATTGGTTAATAGGGTCATACGTTATACATATAAAGACTAATATACGTAAACTTAATTAACCCAAGTGTCTATATTCGTTGTTAAAAAGTACTATCTATATCCCATGTTAAATTTGTGGAACATATTTTTTATCTGACAATTATGATCATATTATGTAAGAGCTAATTGTAGAAAAAAAGGAGTAAAATTTACAATATTTTACAAAAAACAGTACATTGATTTAGAAACATCTTGAACCCTAATGGTTTAAATGAAAACTCTTACAAGGTAGAATTGCAACTTCATATATTATTACTGCCTAATCAAACATGGTAAAATCAAATACATTGTAAGAAAAATATCAAGATTTTGCGGTTCTCCGTCAATTTGCAGCTGAATTCCCGGAGCCAAACCCAAAATTGGTGAAGCACACAAACAAAATAAGAACGAATTCCACTTTCCTTTAAAAATTTCTCATCCCCCAAATCTCCATCCGCCGGTCTGCTCTGGTTTTGGATCCAAAACCGAGCAGGCCTGCAATTCACTCATCTTCATTAATTGTTTTAGGAAGTTTAGTGTATAAAAGATAAAAAAAAAGCCGCCGTCAATTTAGTCGTTTAGGCGTACGGGAGGACACTCTCGATCCTCCTCCCGTGTGTTTTCCTGTACGCCTAAACAGACCAAAACCCTATATATCTATCTATCATGAACAGCTTTTGCTTGGTAGTGTTCATATTTTTCTTCCTCCATGCACATCGCCCGGAGGCCGAAGCAATGCCTCTCATCTTGAGCTGCGGCTCCGACGGAGGGCCCGACGCCGGGGGAAGGAAATGGGCGTCCGACAAGGGTTTCATCACCAAAGACACGACCGACATGAGAAGGACGGCGCACGTGCAAGACCCTTCCCTTCCCTCCGACATGCCCTACACCACCGCCAGGATCTTCAAGTCCGAGGCCACCTACGTTTTCGCCGTCAAGCCCCGCGCCCGCTACTTCCTCCGGCTCTACTTCTACCCGGCCTCGTACGGCTCCGACCTCGACATCTCCGAGTCCTACTTCTCCGTCGCCGCCAACGGGGTCGCCCTCATGACCAACTTCAGCGCCTCCATCACCGCCACCGCCCTCACCCAGGCCTACATCGTCCGGGAGTTCTCCCTCACATACCCCGACTCCAGCCTCACCGTCACGTTCTCTCCGGCGAACGGTCTCGCTTTTGCCTTCGTCAACGGGATAGAGCTCAGGGAAATGCCAACGGCATTGTTCGAGAAATCGAACCCGGTCATGGTGGGCATGGGCAAGGGATCCCGGATGGACACTAGCTCCCTTAACTTCCAAACCATGTACAGGCTCAATGTCGGTGGGCCCAGCATTGACGGAGCAAACGACGACGTTGGAGGTCTCGCCAGGACTTGGTACAACGATTTTGCATATCTCGATGGCGCGGGAGCTGGAGTCACTAGCACAGTCTCAAACAAGCTTGCCAACGTTAAGATCCGTTACGGCCGTAACGTGCCCGACACGGCAGCTCCGCTCAAAGTCTACGAAACGCAAAGATCAATGGGGTTCAACACGGAGGTCACCTCCATCACCAATCTCTCTTGGAGCTTCTGGGTCGACCCGGATAGCACGTACCTCACCCGGTTCCATTTCTGCGAGAATCACCTGAGGAAGGTGAATCAGAGAGTCTTTGATATCTACATCAACGGTCAACTGGCTCAACCCGCTGTAGATGTGTTGGGATGGACCGAAACGCCAAGAGTAGCAACTTTCAAAGACTACGTCATTGGGGTTTGGGGTTCCCAAACCAGATTAAAAATCCAGCTCTCTCCCAACCTCAAAGCCAAGTCTGAATTTGTGAACTCGTTCCTAAACGGTTTGGAGATATTCAAGATCAACGACAAGGAGAAAGGGTTCGCGAGCCCGAACCCGAACCCATCAGAAATGTTACTCGGAGATCAGGCAGTTGTCGCGGCTATGCGCTTGAAAGAGTACAACGACGACATCAACCAGAGGAACACAACCATCGTCATCGCGGTAGGCTCAGCGTTATCCATAGTGGTTATAGTATGCGTAATTGTGAGCAAGAAGAAGGAAATGAGCCCCGGTTCATTGACATGGTTGTCTAATTACGATAACACCAAATCCTCACACACTATAGACATCAAAAAGACCCTGGCTCAAGGCCTCTGCCGCAACTTCTCGCTAGCGGAGATGAAACATGCCACCAACAACTTCGACGAGGCTAACGTTATAGGCGTGGGAGGGTTCGGGAAGGTGTACGAAGGAGTCATTGATCAGAAAACCAAAGTCGCGATCAAGAGATCGAACCCTGGGTCTCAACAAGGAGTGCACGAGTTCCAGACCGAGATCGAGATGCTCTCGAAGCTGAGACACAAGCACTTGGTTTCTTTAATGGGGTTTTGTGACGAGCAGAGCGAGATGTGCTTGGTTTACGATTACATGTCGCGTGGGACGTTGAGGGAGCATCTGTACCAGACCAGCAAGCCTCAGCTGACGTGGGAACAACGGTTGGAGATCTGCATTGGAGCGGCCAGAGGACTCCACTACCTCCACACCGGAGCTAAGTACACGATCATTCACCGTGACGTTAAGACGACGAACATTCTGGTGAACGAGGAGTGGGTCTCCAAGGTTTCGGATTTCGGGCTGTCGAAAACGGGGCAAGATATTGATTTGAGCCATGTGAGCACAATGGTGAAGGGAAGCTTCGGGTACTTGGATCCGGAGTACTTCAAGACACAAAAACTAACGGTTAAATCTGACGTGTACTCGTTCGGGGTAGTTTTGTTCGAGACCCTCTGCGCTCGGCCGCCACTGAACCCTAGCCTTCCTAAAGAACAAGTGAGCCTAGCGGAGTGGGCTTTGCAATGCCAACGGAAGGGAGCTTTGGAGGAGATAGTGGACCCTTCTCTCAAGGGGAAGATTGACCCACAGTGCATGATAAGGTTCTCGGAGATAGCGGCTAAGTGTTTGGGTGATATTGGAGTCGAACGACCCACCATGGGAGAGGTGTTGTGGAACCTTGAGCTTGCTCTTAAGTTGCAGCAGAAGCAACACGATAAACCAGCGGGTGAAGAAGAAATGGAAGAGGTTGAGCTCCACTCGTGAGAGGAGTTAACAAAGTAGCCGTTGAGGTTCTATATAATTAAGTCCACAACTACATGTGTTCTTGTCATGATAATTAATGTAGTTATTGTAATTATAGAGAAATTCCAGAAATGGCAATACGTATCACGGATGAGGGTGATGATATTACTGATACTAGTACTGCCGTTTTATTTTTTTGAGGGATGATGTTGTAATTGTTTTGTACATTATGTGCTAATTGTTTGGCACTTTTTATTTTATTTCTTTTTTGCTCTTTATGGTGTTTTTTTTTGTATATCGTCGGAACACCTTTGGTATCCTTTTTCTTCTTCGTACTCACTTCACCGGAAGCCAATTTCTAGCACGGAGGTTTTACCTTTATTAGTACTGATATCAACAGAAAATTTTGGTTTCTTGTCATTAACTTCTAGTTTCTATCAATTCAAATCGTCAATTTTAGAAGTCGTTGACGTGTTACTTCATATTGGACAAAAAAGAAAGAAGTGAAACTTGTAGATCTACGGAAGTCAAAGACTGTCATCACTCTAATACTCTTAGACTGACTACAATGGAAGGAGATCGAGTCGGTCTAATCCCGGTCTAAATCGGCCAAAAAAAAGAAAATCAAACACGATTTGATCATGTAGGCGGGTCTATCGTTTTTGGTGCTGCAATGGGAATAGACCGAATCGGTCTATCCCGAGAGTATTTGCAATAAAATAGTAAAAGAAAAACATACTTTATTAAGTCTGGTACGAAGGAACGAGAGCACAACGTTGACCCGACAAACACAAAACCATACCACGTACAAAAAGAACCTCCTACCGGATAGACCCCGAGCAAACCGACCGAGGAAAACCCTAGAGGTTCGGAAAATCGTGCATTCGACGCATTTTTAGGGGATTCCCGTATAGTCGCCCTCCATTCATGCTTGTTGAATGGAACGACGATATTACAGGCATAAAACTGGTTGGCCTCGAGGAGCACTTGGCGTCGGTGGTGGTTGGGCCGACCTTCACTCGGGCGTGCAAGAACACAACCTCAAATCGCAGCACCCAGAGGTTGTTCTTCTGCTAGTGATCTTTGAGCTGTTTCTCGGTCCGAGGGTAAGGTTTGGTCGCGTGCTTTGCCAATCCGAATAGAGATCACGCCAATACTCTCTACAGTTACTCTCGTGAAGCATCCACGCCACGATTAGCCGCCTCCCCTTGACGTCGGTCCACAAAGGTGCCATGGTATCGGTTTGGGAAGGAGTTTGGGTGGTTGTTGAATCTGTTTTTTGGTTTGAGGAGAGTAGAGGTGTTATGAGACTGATTCTACAAGCATGGCTGCTTAAATAGGGGAGGCAAAATCGTTAGGGTTTCAAATCCAAAGGAAAAGAATCGGTCAAAAGATTATCCTTTGGAGAATCGTATGGAGTTATTGTGGAGGCAGAATCGGGACATGTGACAGAGGGGTGGAATCGGTGCACAATAAATTCAAATTCATTAAATATCAAACGTAATTTTTTTTGGCATACACGCTTTGATTAGGTGTTCCGAGTACAAAATAACGTCGAAATACATGTTCCGCACATTATACATTTGCATAAAAACCAGTGGAGTCCAATCAGATGTGTCGAGCGCAACTGCTTCGGCGTACTAGCGTGTAAGTGACAACTGGTAATGCATCAGCTTCGCCTTTATTCGCTCGAACCGACCACGACGACGGTGTTCTTGCTATGCTCTGTACAGTATTGGTGGGGGACCACGGTCAGCCTGAGAAACACCACCCTCGTTGTCGGAGGCCATAACTTTGGTTGAAAACTCCTACTTTTAGAATTGAATTGGATTGTGCCAACAATGAGTGGTATTGTGTTACATTTTATAGGCAACCGAATCGGCCCAATGGCTCTTACAAGATTCGCATTACGGTGGTATGATAGCACGAAACAGCAAGTACATGTAGGGATGGCAATGAGTAGGGTATGAGTAGGGTTTTATGATACTCGTACCCTATCCGATTTTCATACCCAATACCCGTACCCTACCCATACCCGATCAATACCTAGTCAATACCCTACCCAATCTCTACATGTTTGGGTCGGGTATTACTCTACCCGATTTGTTCATATGACATGTGGATTATTAGACAAAAAAGTTGGGAACTAAGAAACCATTCCATATAAACTTAAGTGTCCAAAAATATGAAACTAAAGGAAATTTTCCACATCTCAAGTCTCTACCTACAACAATTCTAAAATCAAGTAGCAACCAAGTAAAATTAATTCTTTTCAAGTTTTTCTTTTCGATGATCAATAAACCCAAATGAATGGTATGGTATTATAGACATCTGAGTTATGACCGTACAAATTTTTAATTGTAATTGACTTATTATTAGGTTTATAATTGTGAACTTATTTATATATATATGGGGTAACTCCATGTCCTAACTCCCAACTTTCAAAAATTGTTAAATCCTAACCCTAGCAAACTTAAATTGTCATGTAGTAACGTTGACCCAACTTTATTTACCAACTGTGTGTAATTTTGGACGGACGTTAATTTGATCATGTGAAAAGTCGGTTTTGCCCTCTAAAATCTGTGGTTGAATATCAGCTATGGACACGCACAAATCAACTTCGATCCCTCTCGCTCAAATCAACTTCGATCCCTCTCTCTCGCACAAATCAACTTCGATCCCTCTCTCTTGCTCAAATCAACTTCGATCCCTCTCAAATCAATTTCACGTTCGTCAACAAGGTCAATTTCGCGTTGAACCCAAGCTCCATTTCCTCAACTGCTTCAGCTTACAAGGTGACCTGCCCAAGCTCCATTTCATCAACAAGCTCCATCCTTGCGATTTTGAGGTAAGCGCTGTTGAACTCGATTTAGGAATTTCTTTTTGTTAGGGTTTATAGGGCTTCGATCATGTCTTTCTGAATAATGAAACTGTGGACTGCTCCGCTGATTTGGGTTTTTGCAGAAATCTCCCTGGTTGACCTAACGAGGTTCTCTCTCTCTCTAATTTTTCTCTCCCTCCTTCGACAATTTCTAGCTATAGTATCAATTTCTACAACGTCTTCATCGAGAACGGATACCTTAATTCTGAGAGCCAGAGCATCATCTTGGTTCGCGCCCTCAGGTTGTCAGAGAAGCATGTGATTGTGGGGAAGATATAAGCTTCTTTTGTTGTACTGGATTTGTTCCAGTTTCAACATCATCCATCTCGTAGGTTCTTTCTCCTAAAATTGCTTAAGAATCACCACTTTAATTTTTTATTCATGTTGGTTGCTGTTGAAATCTGCTTGCCCCCGTGGGCTATAGAATCGATAATGTTTATGCTTGTTTGAGTCTCCAAATAATTGTGTTAACATGTGAATGAAATAAAATATCGTTTTAATGTCAAACAATGGTCTTTAGAAAAGAATTGATTCAAGGTTCTTTTAGTTGTATATGTAGTCCAAGAATGAGTGCACCCAACAGTGGGGCTATCCACCCACAACACGGAAATTTTCAGACAGTGAACAAACTGCAACCTCAAGAAAAGTGAATATTTATATGAATTACTGGTTCCAAAAAGAACACATAATTGTCTTGCAAAAGCTAATTGTTAACACCAATCTACGGGTTTATATGTTTTTGTATTTGGGAGAGGTACAATAGAATCTGCACCAAAAATAGTACATTAAGGTGTGCTGCTTTATGTTGCCGATATAGTTCTTTTTGTTTCGGGATTCTTATTGATAAACTTATGGAACTTATTATGTAAACGATTTTACTTGTTTGTACTGCTTTTATATTTCTAGAGTTCCAATTGGAGAGTGCTTTGCATAATAGAACGTTGTGCCCATTTTGGTGAAAATGAATGGTGCTGATAACTATGGCATTGATTTATTCTTATGGGGAAAATTTATTCATATGGGTTTATCTTTGATCAATTACTTATCTTTTTTACTTTATTCTAATGTTAGTCCATCTTTGATGTGTTTTACTAGATGGCGAAGAGGTTAGTGGAAGAAGCGTCATTTGAGGAGCTTGGTGCTCACGATGATCCCGTAGCAGACCTTGGTGCTCAGGATGATCATGTAGCTGTACCTGTTCAAACTGAAGACAAGTCATTGGATTTATCTTTTTCTGGTGAGAGTTTTTTCTAATTTCTCTAAAGAAGTCTTGCTGAACAGACACTGACAAATCTGTTCTTTAACTATACTGAATTTACTTTATTAGTTCTATACAAATGGTAAAAAAATTTGTTTATCCCATTTGTGTGACTGTTGGGTTGACTTCTAACTTTTATGGAAGTTTAGGTGTAGGTTGACACTAAAAAAAAAAAGAAGAAAACTTTAGTTTACCATTCTGCACTGCCACTTTAGTTTAGTTTAGGTGTAGGTTGTTTGGTATATGTTGTGGTTAGCATGCTAAGTTTCACTGTTTGAATTTTCAGAAGAAAATGAAGGTGATGAGGATGAGAATAGTAGTAGTAAGGATAGTAGTGAGGATGATAATGTAGTTCGAAGATTCAGACTTATAGACGAGGATAGTAGCGAGGATGTTGAAGGAGATGATGGTGCTGATTTGGGTAAGGAAACCACTAACATGTCTGAGATCTTGGAATCACTGGCAAGTCAGAAGAAGATGCAACCAGAACTTCATCATGAGATCATCACTCGCAGCAAAGGAAGAGCAGCCATATCCTCCGATAATAGTGACAATGCAAAGGCCCATCTTTTACCTTCCTCATAACATAGTAATTGCAAATTGGGAATTGTTAATTTGCATATACAGATGAGAAATGTTACCTTCAGAGTTGACATCATATGTGGTTTCATTTTTCGCAGGTTGCTGCAGGGTTAGGAAAATAAAGGGCTACTCGAGGAAATGGAAAAGACTAGTCTTGTTTATGAAGCGCTACTCTCTTTTGGATAAAAAGTTTAAGACATTATTTTATTTGGTTGTAAGATGTGGCAGACCACATGTTAGTGGATCAGCCTTTATTTGGTTAAATGGTTAAATGTTTATGAAACATGTTTTGTCGAGAGTTTAAAATATTAAGGTTACTAGCGTTTATATGTTTGGCAGATATGTTTGCTTCAATATTCCGAGATCTTGAAATATTCTGAGATCTTGAACTATTCTGAGATCTTGAAATATTTCTGAGATCTTGGAATATTCTGAGATCTTGAAATGTTTCTGAGATCTTGGAATATTTTGAGATCTTGTTTATGTTATGGTGATGGCTTGTTACAGAAAGTAGAGCATCCATGAATGTTTCTTATGGCTACCTAGAAGCTTTTGTGAATTGTGAATTTGAAAAAGAATTTTAAAGTGAAACCATATTGTTTGTAAAGTTAAAGGAAGAGAATGATTAAAGCTCTCTTGTTCATGCTGTCTCTCTTTGCCAGACATCAATTCAATTCACCATTAAAGACTGAATTCATGGAATCACAAGTAGGACACAATCATCTTGAGGAAAAAACTAGTATTATTTCCAATCCATCCACACTACATTACTGTTATGCTCTTATGCTAGCAAAATGTTTCAACCACACTACACTACATACCCAAACTAGTATATGTTTGGGTATATGTCTTGGGTTTGGGTTTTAGAGGCCCATCTTACAGATTTTGGGTTTTAGAGGCCCATCTTACAGGTTTTGGGTTTTAGAGGCCCATCTTGAAATATTCTTTCGTAAATCTTTCTTTATTTTGGGTTTTTTAATTGCCAAAAAATTAGATTAGGTGTAATCTGATCCTATTCCAATAGATAATGCCCATATTAGGGATAACTACAAAAATTGACCCCTAATGATCTTTCGTCTCAAAAACTAACCCGCCATGATTTTTTTCTACGTACAGATCTGGTAGAAAGTCAAACGTCATGTACTTACCCCTTTTATTTATTTTTGGAACAAAAAAATCCGCTAAATTGATGGTTATCTTAGATATATATCTTTTTACGGTAATTTTTGTTCCAAAATAAATAAGTCAAACGTCAAACCTGACTGTTATGCTCTTATGCTAGCAAAATATATATGTAGGAACAAAGGTCACTACAGATCATTTTTGGACTCGATGACCTTTACTAAGTACAATTTCTGAGATATCAGAAATACTCCAAGATCTCAGCCATATTTCAAGATCTCAGAATATTTCTGAGATCTTGAAATATTTCTGAGATCTTGGAATATTCTGAGATCTTGAAATATTTCTGAGATCCTGAAATATTCTGAGATCCTGAAATATTCTGAGATCTTGAAATATGTCTGAGATCTTGGAATATTTCTGAGATCTTAAAATATTTCTGAGATCTTGGAACTGTGTCTAAGAAGTCACTCAACATAACCATATTGCAATTTATAACATAGATTCATTCCGTATCTATTTAGTTAATGTCATTTATGTAACAGTAATTTTCATATGTACTAATGATCTGCTAATTTTTTACATACCAACACATAAAACTGCATACACCATTCTTGCACAATTCACACAACATGAACTAAATAGATATATGCTTTATTCTTTCGTTTTGAAGAGCCTCATTCTTTAGTTGTTCGTCTTTGAGAGCATCTTCTAAATAAGTTGCTTCATTCACCATCCTTGCACAATTCACCATCCCCAAACAAAAAAATTATCACTTTCATATTCTGAATTTGTTTTTTTTTTACCTCAAGAACCCTAGAATTTGGGTATTTTAAAACAAACCCTATCATTTGGAGATTTTCAGCTCATAAACCCTATCATTTGGAGATTTTCAGCCAATAAACCCTAACATTTGGGAATTTTCAGCTCATAAACCCTAGAATGTGGGGATTTTCAGCTCATTAACCCTAGAATTTGGGGTTTTTTTAAACAAACCCTAGAATTTGGCAAATTTCAGCTTGTAAACACTAGAAATTGGGGATTTTTAAACAAACCCTATAATTTGGGGATTTTCAGAAAGTAAATCCTAGAAATTGGGGATTTTTTAAACAAACCCTAGAATTTGGGGATTGTTTTCTCAAGAACCCTACAATTTGGGGATTGTTTTCTCAGGAACCCTACAACTTGGGGATTTTCTCAGGAACCCTACACTATATTCGAGATTTTCCGACTCCGTCTTCGTTAGCAACAACCCAAAACACAAGTTGTAATTTTTGTAGTCGAATCTTTGTGTTTCGCTCCACCGGAGTAATGGGTTCTTCTCCGATCATCTTCTTCACCTTGTGTTGCATTCTTAGTTCTTCAATTTCACCAACCTGCTCTGCAGCAACACATAGCTTAACGCCAAACAAGAGAGAAGAAACACGTGAGATTGAGGCTTCAAGAGAGAAGAAAATGAAAGGGCAATCTTGTGATTTCACACATACAAAATGACTCACGTGAGAAGCACGAGAGTCACTGTTCACGGAAACAGTCAGGTTTAACAGTATTTAATGGTTTTTGGTAATTAAGTTTTGAAATCCGGTACTATTTGACAATTTTTCAAAGTTTGGGTGCGGATTTGACAGTTGACCTTAGTACAACGTTAGTACATGGAGTTAACCCTATATATAAACATAAAAGATCGGGTAGTGCTCGTGTCACGCCTCAATTCCGGTGTTGACCGGACTCGAGACGTGAACTAAACAGTAAATAATAAAAGCAGTTTAATAATGAAACAAGGTCTCAAAATAACAATTTAAAACCTCCAAATAACAACACGAGTCAACAGCTCGGTAAAAACACGTAGTGAAAGAGTTAAGTAAAAGATAAACTGTACGTCTCTAGACAACTAGACAAGACCCTCGCTGGCTCCCAAGCGCCGAGAATCCCGCTAGCACAAGTCCTTCTCAAGACCTGTAAAACAACAAGGTAAAGGGGTGATGTCACGCCCCAAATCCGGTATTGACTGGACCCGAGACGTGACTTTGTGAACTTAAATAAAATAGTTTAAAAGGAAATAATGTAAACCAACAAAATATTCAAACCATAAGTCCCGAGCTCAGTCATATACAATAGTCAAAACAATAGTACGTCTCTAAGAAACATAAAGTAAAGATAAATCCCGGACCCTTGTTAACCCCATGCTCCGCGATGTCCCCTAATCCAACTCACAACTAACACATGTAGAAAACACGGTAAGGGGTGAACTTGACGCTCACTAGGGAAAAGCCACGAAAACCACCTCATTACAGATTTACAAGAAAGCCTTTCCACAGTTTAAAGTTTATTAAAAGGTTTGATACAACGATGTGATACTTAAGCCATTTAAAAGACAATACCCCATTTACCCTGACACTCACTAGCCCAACCACACAAACTTTAACTCAACACCAACCACTATACTCAGGCACACACCGAAGGGAACAATCCAAGTAAGACACTCATAGCCACAAACACAATAACACTCATTTAAATCTAAGGCATTCTCAAACACACAACTCGTAACCATCGCACGGTCTCGGGAGCAACCCGCTTGGCCCGGCGTAGCCGCACGCAACTTTCCCCTAACACATAGTCAGGAGAGGCGGTCGACCTCATCGCGGCACACAACGTTTTACCAATCGACGGAAGGTAGGGAAATCGCCTCTTCGCGGCATGGTCCCTCGCGAAACACAACACATCGTTTTACCGAGTGCTAGTCGGAAGGTAGGGAAACCACCTCTTCGCGGGACACATCGTTTTACCGACTCTAGGTCGGAAGGTAGGGAAACCACCTTTCTCATGTAACCACAGTACCACAATCACAATCACAATCACAATTACATTCTCAATTTACTCCCGTAACCGTCACACACTTATCATCACTTACCGACACCACACTCAACGCGGTAACCCCACCAGCTTAACCGGTATCCGTTCCCCCAACACCCACATTTCAACATGTCAAATAAACAGGGAATAACCACTCAAGTCACTAATATGCATCACTAATTCAACTCTACTCGTTTTCATGTTTCTTATTTATTAACCGTTCAAACAACACAACACACAAGCAGATACACTCAGCAAACAACCCTACAGGCACGACATGACCCGATTCTACCAGCACGGCAATTCCCAAGACTATTCACATCCTACATGTATACTAGTTCTTTATCCGGTTATTAAGTTATCTAAATGCATTCTAGTACGTCCGTAATAAAGTGAGTTTCCGAGGTATTCCCTACCTCTCAGTCTCTATCTGGATCACCTAGCTGCTGACGTCCGGGCCTACTCCGGTCTTCTCCACGCTCGGGGTAAAATCCTGGTTTTAACAAAAAAGGACGGTAATCAGTCCTGGTCCAGTCCGTAACGGTCCTCTAATTAACAATTAAGTCCTTTACTTTATCCGTTAAGTCCTTGAATTTATCTGATTTAAATCCAATTAATTAATTAGTTGATTTAATTAAAAATGTCCAACCCGGCCCGACCCGAGTCCGACCCGACCCCGACCCGACCCCGACCCGAATCCGGAAACCGGATCCGAAACCGACCCGGGTCCGAGTTCAGACCCGAACCGACCCGAGCCCGACCTAGACCCGGATCCAGACCCGAGTCCGGACCCAAGTCCTGGTTCTGGCCCAAGTCTTGTCCAAGGCCCAAAGCCTGTCTCGTCTTGGCCCAAGCCCAAGACATGCCTCGTCTTGGCCTGAGCTGGGAACAGAGGTGAGACGGGGCTAGGGTTCCAGTGACTGAGGACGGCGGTAGAGGCAGAGTCAGGGAGTTTCTCGACGGCGGCGACGACGTCAGGGGCTCGGAGGGATGAGGGAAGGTCGTTGGGGCGAGTCTTGAGCCCCTCCATTCCAGATCTGACGGCGTGGAAGCTTCGCCGGCGTTGGAACTCAGATCTGGAACTCGAGGGTTCCGGCGAGCCTCTCCAACCGAACTCGGCCAGATCGAGCTCGCGCGCGTGCAATTCTTGGGGAAGGAATGGACGAGGAAGGTGAATCAGGTCGGGAAAAGAGCTCACCGTCACTGGTTCTCTCGTTTCCGGTGAGGTGTGGCTCGAAACGCGAGCGGCGATGGCGGCGACGAAGGGATTGAGCTATGTGGTTAAGTTTCTGACACGGGGAGGAAGGGTGGAGAGAAGAGGGGCTTCTGGTGGTGAGGGAAGGTCGTGGATGGAAGGAGAAGAAGGAGAACGAAGCTCCGGCGAGGTGCGCGAAGGAGAGAGAGCGAGGGGAGCGAGAGGAAGACGATGACCTCGGGACGCGTGCGTGCAAATAAGGAAGCGAAGGGTCGAGGCTAGGGTTAGCTCGTGTGGGCTTGGGCCTGTCGTTTGTTGGGCTTGGCACACTGACCGGCTCGGCCCAAATGCCTGGGTCTGGGCTAGCCCAGGCCTACTCCTCCCTTTTTTTTCTCTTTTCTTTTTCCCCCTTTTTTTGAATTCGATCCAAAATTCAACCAGTTCTCCAACCCACGCCGTTCCAATTTAATAAATTAAATATTAAATCTTTTAACCGGGGCGGTCTTTATAGGTGAGCTTTCGCTCAGTAGGAAAAGTAGTTAAGGTTATGAACAACCGTTCATCACCACGAGTAACCGTCCAATTAAGGCATACTAGCAAGGCATAATGACTAACGACGCCCACGAGAAGTTACCAACCACTAATCACTCTCATAAGACCATAATCACACTTAAAACATCGCACACAGCCAAACAGCAAGCATAGAACACTCAGCAGAACAAATACATATCCGTACCACAATTTACATCATCACCGAATGCACACGCCACTTATATCGTACCGGAACACACAACATCAGTCCCGATATCTTCCTGTCACTGAGACTCGGGGTAACATCCTCGACCGACAATCCATTCAGTCGAACGTCTTCCCGTCACAGAGACTCAAGGCATCACTCACAACACGTACCGGACCGGCATACACCTCGGTCGGACGTCTTCACACCGCATCGGGGTGCTGATCACGCCATCCTTGGCCTCGATACCCTACACCGGAACCATCCCTCAGTGTATGTATCATACCGGTTACACCTCCTCTTGGAACACACATCAAGAGCATAATCACGCAATATAATGCCATAGTTCGACCACGATATGCTTACCGAGGAAACTCACCATAACACACCACATCGGTCTATCACTCACCCGATCATATCACAACAAAAGGTTCACATCGCATCACGCATGGCACACTTGCCCAAACATAGAAACACATGCTACACCGAGTATATCATAACATGATTATCAATCTATTGACACTAAGTCACACATCATGCATCTCAATCAAAGATCATGGCATTTCAATCAACACACAACCTAAGGCTCGACATGGCCATTCTACCAGCACGGCAATCTCCCATAATTGAAAGCGGTTATTCTAGTGAATCACATCCTATATGAAAACTAAGACACTTCCTGTTGTTATCATTAACCTATATGCATACTAGTAACTTTCCGTAATTAAACCGGTATTCGCTACTTTCCCTACCTCGAAAGTAATCAACTTTCAACTCCTAGCTGCTGACGACCTGGCTAGCTTCCTCCTCCACTTCACGATGTCCAAGGGTCTCCTCCTCCGTCGAGCTCGGGTCCAAAGTCTCGGATCACGATTAAATACTCGAATCAATACTAATTCAGTTGCGTTAAGAACGAGAAACAACTAAGTTAAACCCGAAAGTTCAACTTGGGCTAAAAACGAAATGGGCCGGAATGAGGCCGAATCCGCATGGCCCACAGACCCGGAACTGACCCGGCCCGGAACCAGACATGGTCCGCGCAGCGTACCGGCCCGGAACTAGACATGTTCCGTGCGACGTTCTGTGCCGGAGCCTGGCCCGTTCCGTGCCGCGTTCTGTGCCGGAACCTGGCCCGGTCCGTGCGGTCTGGACAGACCTTCTTCCTCCTTCTTCCACTTCGTTTTCTACGAATTTCTACTTCAAACCTCCATTGATGAACTCATAAATCTCCAAAAAAAAACCCAACAATCTCTGAAACTTTAATCCCCTCAATGGGTTTCATCAAAACTACTCAAATCAATTAATTCCCCTCATCCAACTTCACTTCTATCACCCTAAACATCATCTAGCACCAACAAGTTTTAAACTCAACCATTGTTCTTCATTTCTCCTCAAAATCCATGAACCAATTCAATCAAAAACGAAAAAGTGTTGGGGATTTACCTTGAGGATGGAGAATAGATGAAGAATCAAGTGAAAATGGAAGATTTTGGGTTGGAAATGGGTTCAAGGCCCCCTTTTTCCTCCTTTCTTCTTCTTCAAGCTACCAAAACTCCATTTCTTCTTCCTCTCTCTCTCAATTTCGGCCACAAGCATAAATGAGCTGAGTTGGTCTAGGTTTTTGTGCCTTTAACCTACTTTCGAAATCCTTAAAATGACCCATTACCCTTATCTCTTCAAGGCAACCCAATTTAGGGACATATGAGTCTTTTTAACCCACTTTCTTCCCCTCCAAGCTTCTAAGGACAAGTTTCCAAGTGGGGACCACCGCTGCTCAAAATAAATCCAGCACTTCTAATTTAATCGGTTTTATCCTTAATTCGATGTGGTTTGACCCGAAAATGACCGACGATTGACTTTTCCACAGTTACAGTCATTTGAAAAGAAACGGCCCAATTAAGCTAACCGTAACGACGGCTAAGATTTTTGGACCCCGGAAAGGTCCCGAATGACTCTCGGAGTCATCGGTTGACTTTTCCGGCAAAAAGTCAACTTTCGCCGAAAACCTCTGATTCGACCGGGGGCGGTTCTTATAGTTCGGGGTGGGTAAGGCCAAACCCGTACCCTACCCATACCCGGTCAATGGGAAATACCCTACCCGGTTAAAAAAATACTCGGTCAATACCCTACCCGTCGAGTAGGGTACATCGGGTACTCGTCGGGTTCGGGTTATTTTTCCATCGCTAGGTACATGGAAATACAGTTCCCAAGTTACTCCGATCTGTACCCCGTACGGAGCTCATGTCCGAACAACGACTGAATGTGTTGAATCAGATTACCCTTCATTTGCTGGTGCAAAGCTCGATCATCTAATTGGCTCGACCTGTATCGGATATCATCGTATGGTGGTAGTGGTCGTCGGATCACGGGTAACATTGGTTCTTCGGATGTGAGGCGTTCAATATCCCCTTGGAAGGTATCTCGTTCGTCATCCAGTATCATGTTGTGCATAATAATGTATGACCATATGATCATCACAAATTTCCTATCATCGCAAGAATGAGTGGAGCAGTAAAGGAGATTGAAAATGAGGATCCTTAATTTGAGGGGAAAAGGTATTTTTTTAAAATAAGTATGAGAAGATAATATCTGATATTAAGAAACTTGACATAAAATACATAAAACAATTAGAAAAATAAATAAAAGGTTATAATAAAAAATCAGGGGGCACAATTAGATAATTATCATGAATTCAATGGGTATAACTGAAGAGGCAAAAAAAATAAGTAATAAAAAAATTATGGTCCCATATGTTTCAAAGTGACTCATGCCCTATCAACTTTTTAGTCACAAATATCTATTAGCAAAAAATAACAACAAAACATATAATGACCATTATGTCCTTCTACATTTGAATTTAGGGTGACATATGAATTCAAAGACTATTATACTCCTTTTTTTAGCATATAGTAATTTTATTAGATGGAAATTAAAAGTACAGACGTATTAGAAAGTTGAACACCAAAAAAGGAATGCAAATAGAAATAAACATATTAAAATAGTAAGACTTGAGTCATGACCCGTATAGGTACCAGACATTAACTTTATAACAAGAAACTCGACTATTTCAAGAAGAAAAGTTGGTGGACAGGGTACACAAGTGTGGCACTGCAGGTACAGTTCATAGTACTCATTTCTTGACTCGACCTGAAAATGCTTGTTTCGATTTATAAAAGGCGATTGAAGGGGGGGGGGGACATCTAGGGAGAACTCTAGGTGTCACGCCCCAATTTCAGTAAACCGAACTCGGGACGCGAACATTTAAAAACATAAAAACACTTGAACCTGTTTTGAATAAAAGCTTTGATATTTCCATTTAGTTCTCAAAAATAATAATATTTACAATACAAAAACGTCCCAACAAGTGGACAAGGTACAATATCCGCCACTAGACTCAACAAAATAAAGACCAGACTCCGCTCCAAGCTCCATGAACTTCAAGAGCTAACCTAGTCCGTCCGGTGATCAGTACCTGTAGGAAAAGCAGCTAGGGGTGAGCGTTCGCTCACCTCCACGGATAACAGACTGACTATGGCATAATTAGCAGAAAAAGCCAGTAACACTAAAACCAAACCCAACACCGGGACTACAATCCCCAACTCAAGTACCCAACTGACCCACAACCTGTTACTTTCCTCAACAGACTCAACACTCGATAAAGTAATGTAGACCCGACACAACTATCGACGACCTCCTCCAAGGACGCGACAGAAAGACTACACAACACCAAACAAGATCACAAAGGATCGCACACCAGCTGCTCAGTAACCAATCTCAATCAAGTCCAGGATCGACCTATCGCAATTCCTCGACACGAAGTCGGATCAGGCTGTCGACCTATCGCAATTCATCGACACTAAGTCGGATCAGGCTGTCCACCTTTGCAGTTCATCGACACTAAGTCGGATCAGGCTGTCGACCTATCGCAATTCATCGACACTAAGTCGGATCAGGCTGTCGACCTTTCGAACTCACAACTTCAGGTAACCACAATCACAATCACAGGCAAGTTCAATCACACAGGCACTCAAGGCCACTCAAGACACCTCAACAGTCAAGACTCGGGTTCAACAACCCCACGGGCACTCACTGCCAGTCAAGACACACCAACGGTCAAGACTCGGGTTCAACAACCCCACGGGCACTCACGGCCACTCAAGACACACCAACGGTCAAACTCGGGTTCAACGACCACACGGGCACTCACGGCCACTCAAGACACACCAACGGTAAAACACGGGCACTCATGGCCACCCAAGACACCAATTTAAATACACGGGCTCTCATGGCCACCCAAGACACCAATTTAAATACACGGGCTCTCAAGGCCACCCAAACTCAACAATAATTAACACGGGCTCTCAAGGCCACTGATGCAGGTGCATTTTAACACGTAAAAGGGCCACATTATATCGAGTTTACAGGCTTTTGGTCCCGGTTTTCTATCATATATGTAGTTTTAGCATGAATAATTGATTTTATCGATATGTTCGGTGTTTTGATGGATTTCCGATGCATTTTGGGTGTTTCGTGCTTAAGGATCGATAAAACGGTCGATTTTGTTCGCTCTGAAATATATTCATGATTGGTCTTGTTTTGTAGGTCTTGAAAAGAGGAATTTTTTGGCGCAAGAACGAGATCGATCGGAGTTCAAACGAAGCCGAAGCGAGCAAAATAGCGGAAAAGGAGCAAAAATGGAGCAGCCCATCAGAGTCCGCCACGTGGCGCCGCCAGCCTTTGCCGCCCTTCTTCCTGCGCGCGACACGTGGCGCTGGTCAGCCGCCTCTCTTCCTGCGCCCGACAGCTGGCGACGCCAGCCCCACACCCCTCCTGCGTGGCTCCATTCTCCGCCTGACACCTGTCCTCCAGCCGCCACCCCCCATCTCGCGACACCTGTCCACTCCAGCAGCCCATCTCTCCCTGCCGCGTGTCCCACCCAGCTCAACCCTATTACTCTCCACTTCAGCGCCGCACCAAAGGAGATGAGCTTCTTCTTCATTTGAATTTTTTGGCACACAGAGGCGAGAACACGAGCACATAGCATCTTTTTGTATAGTTTTTATTTCTTTTTTTTTTAGAATTAAATAGAAAGCTTTTATCTTGTATTATTTGTTGAGGATCAATTTTACTGGGTAAAGAACCATTTGTGATTTATTTGGGTGTTGATTTTTGGAGATAAACTCCATTGTTGGCTACACAAGTGAATTTCTTTTGGTGGATCTTCAAAAGCTTCAAGGGGAGGGATCGAAGAAGAGGAAGAGCAACATTAGAGGACTAATTTGGTGATTGTATCTCAACTTTTATATTGATTGTGAATTTAATTGTTTTCTCCTTTTCATCTTTGCATTTTCTCACCATGAACAACTAAACCCCCAATTTCTAGGGTTATGGGGGATTAGAGTAGTGATTTCTATAAATTGGATGATTCGATTGTGGTGATTGATGATTTGTATTAGTGTCTATGATTGATTTGTGCTTAATGCTTTACCTCCCGTGTAGGCTTGGTAATTGTTTCGAATTAGGATTCTCAAGGCCACCCAAACTCAACAATAATTAACACGGGCTCTCAAGGCCACCCAAGCTCAACAATAATTAACACGGGCTCTCAAGGCCACCCAAACTCAACAATAAATAACGCACAACAACCTCCGGCATACTCGATGCCTCCAACAGTCCTAAGATCACTAGTTTCACAAACAACCTCCGGGCATGGTCATATGCCTCCAGTAATTCAATTATCGCTAAGTTCTCTGCTCCTACGACACTACTAAGTGTCACATGCCTTTCCAATAATTACTAAGTTCCCGTAACATGCTTTTCTAATATTCGATAACCTAAATAACCCACGACACCCCGGTGTCACATGCAATTCTACCGTTAACTTTCCCTAGTCAGGGCCGAGATCCGGCTACTTTTCCCTACCTCGTATAACACTCCAAAAGCGCTCCACTAAACCTCGATGTAAACCCAGTCACTCGCCGAGCTTCCCTTTGCCTCGGTCCGCAGCATGATCTAAAAGAACACAATTTTAAAGCACTTTTAAACTATTACGAAAAACCCGAAAATCAATAAACTTAACGCCCAAACGTAACCCCGATAATGACGATCACTCCCAAACTTCCCAATTACTCGACATTGTCGATAAAGGACCCTTAAAGGCCCGATTCGCCCGACATGGCGAATCTGCCCGGGTTTTCAATAATTGCCTTCCGGGGCTCCAAAAGCCCCCGTTTTCGTTTCTACGGTCTTAGAATATTTCAAGGAACCCAACGCACTTGACGGAATCGAATTCCGACTTCTAAGTCAAATTATTAACGTTTAAAGTTTCTAAAACCCGTTAATTGCAACTTCTCCAATTTAATTCCAAATTTCGATTCGATTGAGGATAAATGGTCCGGGCAACGTTTTAAACCACCCGAACATTAAAAACCGAGAAACCGAGCACGTGGGCCCCACCCAAAATACTTGGTCGTGCCCTAGGGTTCAAGGGGAGGGGCTCGGCCACCATGTGGTGGCTGGTGCCAGCTCCGGCCAGCCACCTCATGGCCGGCCGGCCACCACCCACGGTGGCCGGAGCTCCTCCTGAGTCTCCGGTCACCGGAAAACGTCCAATAACACCTCCAACCACCTCTAAAACGTCTCCAACAAACCCCCAAACTTACTACAAACCTAACCCATAGTTTTATACAAAACCCTAACTTTCCAAAGTTAACAAAACGAAGATCGGGTTAGGTCTTACCAACGAGGAGGACGAGGGGAAGATGATTTCTATTTGTCTTGAGACGATCCAAAGGCTTGAACTCTCCCAAACCCTAGCTTTCCCTCTCTTCTCTCTTCTTCTTCTTCTCCTTCTCTCTCTAAACACTCTCTTCTTCTTTCTAATTTAAAACAACTAACAACAAACTCTATTTTTTTTCTCTTTTAACCCACATGGCTGGCCACCCTATAGTCCCATCTAGTTTCCCCCCAAAACTAACCCCACCACAATTAGGACATGTGTCATGGTGGGTTCCACACCTTTTGGAAAATATCTAGTTGATATTTTCCAATCAGTTTCGCGAAAAACGGACGTTTCGGGCCCCGAACGAGCACTTTTCCCAAGAAATTACGAAACTTGACGGGCTACAAGGAAACGGATCAACTAAGACCGCTACGACGACGGCTAATCTTTTCGGGTACAAAACGGTCCTCGAATGGACCAAAACGTCGCTTGGTTGACTTTTCCAACAAAAAGTCAACATTTCTCAAATTGATTAGAAAGTTGCCCTGAGTCCCCCGGAACTCATTTTGGCCGATAACGGGGTGAACTTAAGTCCGGTATGACCCTCGGGGTCAATTTAGGTTCTGTTTAGTGTTTGTCTTAAAAATTTTAAATTTTCCCGTTTTTCGCAGTTTTGACTGGCGTTGACCGGAAGTGGTTATTACAGTCTACCCCTCTTAAAGGAATTTCATCCGCGAAATTTAAAGCAGACGTACCTCGGGAGTCGAACAGGCAGGGATACTTCGCGCGAACCTCGTCCTTACGTTCCCACGTCGACTCAGCCCCGTGATGTTTCCTCTGCACTCGGATCAAGCGGATAATCTTGCCTCCCCGTAGGACCTGCTCCCGTGTGTCCATGATCCGAACCGGCTGCTCCTCATAGGAGACATCGTCAGCCACCTCGATATCAGACCACTCAATGACGTGGGAGGGTTCTGCGTTGTACTGCCGCAACTGGGATACATGGAAGACGTTATGGACTCTCCCAAGCTGCGGTGGCAACGCCAGACGATAAGCCACTGTTCCCACTCTGCCCAAGATCTCGAACGGGCCAATGTACCTTGGAGCCAACTTGCCCCCGCTGCGTCTGAACCGCACCAACCCCTTCCTCGGGCTCACCTTCAGGAACACGTGATCCCCGACTGCAAACTCAAGAGGTCGACGTCGCCTGTCGGCATAACTCTTCTGCCGGCTCTGCGCGGTCCTCAACCGATCGCGGATCAATGCGACCTTCTCCGTCGTCTCTCTGACAAGATCTGGCCCCAGCAGACTCTTGTCCCCCACCTCTGCCCAGCATACTGGTGACTGACACGACCTCCCATACAACGCTTCGAACGGTGCCATCCCGATACTGGTCTGGAAGCTGTTGTTGTATGCGAACTCGGCCAATGGCAGGTGGGTCTCCCAAGATCCCCTGAAATCCAGCACACATGCTCGCAGCATGTCCTCCAAGATCTGAATGGTACGCTCAGACTGACCGTCTGTCTGAGGATGATGTGCGGTGCTGAGTTGAACCTCGGTCCCCAGTGCCTTCTGCAGACTCGGCCAAAACTTGGACGTGAAGTGGGGATCCCTGTCAGACACTATCGACATCGGGACCCCGTGGAGACGTACTATCTCCTGAATATACAAGCTGCTCAACTTGTCTACCGGGTCAGTCATCCTCATCGCCAGGAAGTGGGCCGACTTGGTCAACCGGTCGACCACCACCCACACGACGTCGTTTCCCTTTGGCGATCTCGGTAGCCCGCAAACGAAGTCCATCGTAATGTGCTCCCACTTCCACTGAGCAATCGGTTGTGGCTGTAACAATCCCGCGGGACGCTGATGCTCGGCCTTCACCTGCTGACAGACGAGGCATCTCGACACAAACTCTGCGACTGCTCTCCTCATCCCGCGCCACCAGTAGTGCCGTCTGAGGTCACGGTACATCTTGGTGCCCCCTGGATGTACTGTAAGACGCGAATGGTGTGCCTCTCGTAACACGGCGTCTCTATAGTTAACCGGTACGAACAGCCCCCCCGCGGTACCGTAATCCCCAATAAATACTATCCTCCCAGCCCACCACCTCGTCACCCCTGACGACTCTCTCGCGGATCTCTGACGCTTCGACGTCCTCCGTCTGCGCCTCCAACACTTGGGCAAGCAATGAGGGCTGAGCCACCAATGAGCACACGGCCACGACGCCAGTAATCTCCTCAAGCTCGAGCCCGAACGTGCTCAGCTCCCCCATCATGTCCAACTCTCGGACTAACATGCTGGCGAGGCTCGGAACCGACTTCCTACTAAAGGCGTCGGCGACAACGTTCGCCTTGCCCGGATGGTAGTGTAGCTCGAAGTCGTACTCCTCGAGTAGTTCCATCCACCTTCGTTGACGCATGTTCAGGTCTCGCTGGGAAAATATGTACTTGAGGCTCTTGTGATCCGAGAACACCTGAAACCCCTCGCCGTACAGATAATATCGCCAGCTCTTTAGCGCAAACACAACTGCTGCTAGCTCCAAGTCGTGGGTAGGATAGTTGCGCTCGTGCGTCTTCAACTGCCTGGAGCCATAAGCCACAACTCTTCCCAACTGCATCAGTACGCAGCCCAGTCCCTCTCCGGACGCATCATAGTACACATCATAACCGATCCCTCGCTCGGGCACCACTAACACTGGAGCTGTAGTCAGTCGAGTCTTCAACTCCGCAAATGCACGCTCACAGTCCTCTGTCCACACAAACCCGACTCCTTTGCGAGTCAACAGAGTCATCGGTGCGGCTAGTCGTGCAAAATCCTGAACAAATCGCCGATAGTAGCATGCCAATCCCAGAAAGCTGCGGATATCGAAAACACTCGTGGGCCGTGCCCACTTCGAGACCGCGTCGATCTTCGACGGATCGACCAGGATACCGTCACGGGACACGATGTGGCCGAGGAATCTCACCTCAGAGAGCCAGAACTCGCACTTCTCCCGGTTGGCATAAAGCTGATGCTCGCGCAGTAGTGTCAGAACAGCCCTCAGATGTGATTTATGCGCCGCCTCATTCTGCGAGTAGATCAGGTTGTCGTCCACGAACACCACCACAAACTGATCTAAGTACGGCCGGAAGATGCTGTTCATCAGGTCCATGAACGTTGTAGGTGCGTTCGTCAGTCCGAATGGCATCACCAGGAACTCGTAGTGCCCATAACGTGTCCAGAATGCAGTCTTTGCGACGTCCCCCTCACGGACTCGCAACTGATAATAACCGGATCGCAGATCGATCTTCGAGAAGTAGGTCGCCCCTCTCAACTGGTCGAACAAGTCATCGATCCTCGGCATCGGGTATCGGTTCTTCACCGTAACCCGGTTCAGCTTCCGGTAATCTATACACATCCGTAGCTCTCCACTCTTCTTCTTCACGAAGAGTGTTGGTGCTCCCCACGGCGATGCACTCGGACGGATAAACCCCTTCTGCTGAAGCTTCTCTAGCTGACGCTTCAGCTCAGTCAACTCTACCGGCGTAAACCTGTAAGGCGTCATCGATATCGCCGCCGTTCCCGGCACTAGGTCAATCCCGAACTCCACCTCACGAACCGGTGGCAACCCGCTCAATTCCTCAGGGAAGACCTAAGGGAACTCACATACCACTCTCGGTAACTCTCGGCTCTGCACAGCCGACACTTCCTCCTCAACGGACAATGCTGAAAGGAGGACCCCGCTCTTACTACCCAGAACACACGTCACCTTCGTGCCACCCACTATCACTGTCACTCGTCGCTTGTAGCAATCGATATTGGCTCGGTACCTCGACAGCCAATCCATTCCCAAGATCACATCAAAGGTAGTCAATCCCAACACGAGAAGATCACCAGGGCAAGGACAGTCTGCAACTCTAATCTCGCAGGCACGACATACTCTAGTCAACGATGCACCACCCTCAACTGGGGTGTCCAAGCATAGGGGTGGACTCAACGGCTCTAAGCTCAACCCCAACCTCTCAGCACAACCCGACGAAATAAAAGAGTGCGACGCCCTGATATCAAACAAGAATAAAGCCCATAAATGATACAATAAACACGTACCCTGGATGGTCTCGCGGTACGTGCTAGGTCCCGGGGCTCTGGAGTCGGTGACTGCATACACTCTCCCCTGCGAGGCCTGCTGCCTCTGGCCCGGCGCACTGGCTGCTGAATACCCGTGACTCTACTGTTGTCTCGGAATCGGTGCGCTCGTAGACGGCCATGACGACCTCGGCTGCTGACGCTGTCGAGGGAGACCCCTAGGCGACTGTACTGTCCGCGACTGCTGCGGTCGCCGCGCTGATGTCTCCCCCAACTGCTCGCGGCACCATGCCATAGTGTGTCCCATCCGGCCACACCGGAAACAGCTGGCCTCATCGACTCTCGACCCCGAGCCCTGGCCTGTCCGGCTAGTCGCTGGTAATGCCGCGGGCCCTCCCTTCGCCGGACAGTCTTGATGTAAGTGGCCTGGCTGACCGCAGTGATAGCATATCGGCCTCCTCTCTGAGGCGACTGGTCCCACTGACGCTACTGACCCATGCTGTCTCGATTCACCCTGATGAGGCGGTGGTCGGAAAAACCATGTGGTCTTCTGCCTCCGCGAGTCTCGTGAGTCTGACGGCCCCGTAAAGCTGGTCGGCCGTTGTCGAACCTCGCGGGTCCTGGCCGTATCGCGAAAACCCTGCTCCACCGTCCCTGCGGTGTCCACTAGATCTGTATACTTCCGCAGTCTCAAGGCAAGGACCCTGTCCCGAATCACCGGTCTCAGTCCCCCCTGAAACCGCAGGCACCGGTTCAGCTCGGTAGTCACCATCTTTGGCGCGAATCTGGTCAAGGCCGTGAATCTGGCCTCGTATTCCGCCACTGTCAATCCTCCCTGCTCCAGATCTAGGAACTGCCGATGTCGCTCCAGCCGAGCCGACTCGGGAAAGTATTGTGCTAGAAACACATCCTGAAAGACGTTGTAGTCGTATCCGACCATGTCCTTCACACACCCCCACCAGTGGTAGGGGCTGTCTCTCAGCTGATGGGCCGCGAAGGACACCCTGCGACGGCCATCCTCGACACCCGATGTATCCGGGTCTCGCGTGACCTGCTCTAGCCACCGCTCGGCTAGGTCGGGGTTCGGCTCCCCGACAAAAGTAGGTATCCCGAGCTTCAGGAAATCTAGTAGTGCTCGGGAGGTATGATCCTCTGTCTGAACGACCCTCACCGGGACCGCGGCTGCCTCTGGTGCTGGCGAAGCCGACTCTCGGTTGCCGATGACCGCCACCAAACTCTGAACTGTCCTGGTCAGCTCATCCAGGGCAGTCATAACTGGAGGTTCCGCGACTGGCGGAACACTAGGGGTGCCTGTAGACGGCCCCACGTCGCTTCTCCTGTCTTCTCCGACAGAAGTGCCCTGCACCTCCGCGTACTCGGCGGGCTCAACGGTTGGCACCCTCCCCGGTGCCCCCGCTGACCGTCCCCGCCGGCCTCGCGTGGATGCCCGACCCCGTGTTCCCGCTGCTCGTCCGTGTCTACCGCGAGCCATAGTCAGTATCCTCTGCACGGATACACACAAACGTTCAGTTTGCGAACTCAATTAAAGATCACAGTTCAAAAACACTAACGTTCACCCGGTCTACGCTTACACTAGCGTGCTTATCCCTAAAACACCACACCGCTCAAGCTAAACATACTTTAAATATAGTATTAGTAAAAGAGACCTCAACGAGACCGCACCGACGTGCACCAAACAAGTGACGACAAACCGACCCACAAAACGAAGCAACGACCACCAAAAGTTTGAAAACGACTCGCTGGACCAGGCCGGTACACGACCCGTCCACTAGTACGTCGCAGACAAACGACCGCCCAAAACATAACACAGTAGGGCAAATAAAAACCGACCTCAATCATAAGCCAACACGGCCAATAACAACACAACCACACGACCCCCGCTCACCGGGCCAACCAAAGTCGAACCTTGCCCACCGGGCCAACCAAAATCAAAACACACGCCCATAGGGCCAATCAAGTTCAAACACGCCAACAGGGCCAACAATTTTAAAAACTTTCACCCTTTCATTTTAAAACTTCATTCCTTGACATCACGTAGTTACAACCGGTCTAGGTGTCCCCGAACCACGTTGTACCGACTTGACATCAACACCGTCACGTCCGACTATAGGAGCGCTCCTGAGTCGACCCGTGACAGTTTAAAAACAGTTCACGCAACCACACACAATCAGTATGCCAGCAACAAAATACTACAACATACGCACAAGCAAAAAAAACAAGACTCAAGACATGACGGGTCTACACTGACTTGACTCTCCCACCTAATTGACGGACAGTCCGAGGTGTGAAACGTCGAGCTCTGATACCAAGCTGTCACGCCCCAATTTCAGTAAACCGAACTCGGGACGCGAACATTTAAAAACATAAAAACACTTGAACCTGTTTTGAATAAAAGCATTGACATTTCCATTTAGTTCTCAAAAATAATAATATTTACAATACAAAAACGTCCCAACAAGTGGACAAGGTACAATATCCGCCACTAGACTCAACAAAATAAAGACCAGACTCCGCTCCAAGCTCCATGAACTTCAAGAGCTAACCTAGTCCGTCCGGTGATCAGTACCTGTAGGAAAAGCAGTTAGGGGTGAGTGTTCGCTTACCTCCACGGATAACAGACTGACTATGGCATAATTAGCAGAAAAGCCAGTAACACTAAAACCAAACCCAACACCGGGACTACAATCCCCAACTCAAGTACCCAACTGACCCACAACCCGTTACTTTCCTCAACAGACTCAACACTCGATAAAGTAATGTAGACCCGACACAACTATAGACGACCTCCTCCAAGGACGTGACAGAAAGACTACACAACACCAAACAAGATCACAAAGGATCGCACACCAGCTGCTCAGTAACCAATCTCAATCAGGTCCAGGATCGACCTATCGCAATTCCTCGACACGAAGTCGGATCAGGCTGTCGACCTATCGCAATTCATCGACACTAAGTCGGATCAGGCTGTCCACCTTTGCAGTTCATCGACACTAAGTCGGATCAGGCTGTCGACCTATCGCAATTCATCGACACTAAGTCGGATCAGGCTGTCGACCTTTCGAACTCACAACTTCAGGTAACCACAATCACAATCACAGGTAAGTTCAATCACACAGGCACTCAAGTCCACTCAAGACACCTCAACAGTCAAGACTCGGGTTCAACAACCCCACGGGTACTCACTGCCACTCAAGACACACCAACGGTCAAGACTCGGGTTCAACAACCCCACGGGCACTCACGGCCACTCAAGACACACCAACGGTCAAACTCGGGTTCAACGACCCCACGGGCACTCACGGCCACTCAAGACACACCAACGGTAAAACACGGGCACTCATGGCCACCCAAGACACCAATTTAAATACACGGGCTCTCATGGCCACCCAAGACACCAATTTAAATACACGGGCTCTCAAGGCCACCCAAACTCAACAATAATTAACACGGGCTCTCAAGGCCACTGATGCAGGTGCATTTTAACACGTAAAAGGGCCACATTATATCGAGTTTACAGGCTTTTGGTCCCGGTTTTCTATCATATATGTAGTTTTAGCATGAATAATTGATTTTATCGATATGTTCGGTGTTTTGATGGATTTCCGATGCATTTTGGGTGTTTCGTGCTTAAGGATCGATAAAACGGTCGATTTTGTTCGCTCTGAAATCCGGCTACTTTTCCCTACCTCGTATAACACTCCAAAAGCGCTCCACTAAACCTCGATGTAAACACAGTCACTCGCCGAGCTTCCCTTTGCCTCGGTCCGCAGCACGATCTAAAAGAACACAATTTTAAAGCACTTTTAAACTATTACGAAAAAACCGAAAATCAATAAACTTAACGCCCAAACGTAACCCCGATAATGACGATCACTCCCAAACTTCCCAATTACTCGACATTGTCGATAAAGGACCCTTAAAGGCCCGATTAGCCCGACATGGCGAATCTGCCCGGATTTTCAATAATTGCCTTCCGGGGCTCCAAAAGCCCCCGTTTTCGTTTCTACGGTCTTAGAATATTTCAAGGAACCCAACGCACTTGACGGAATCGAATTCCGACTTCTAAGTCAAATTATTAACGTTTAAAGTTTCTAAAACCCGTTAATTGCAACTTCTCCAATTTAATTCCAAATTTCGATTCGATTAAGGATAAATGGTCCGAGGAACGTTTTAAACCACCCGAACATTATAACCCGAGCAACCGAGCACGTGGGCCCCACCCAAAATACTTGGCCGTTCCCTAGGGTTCAAGGGGAGGGGCTCGGCCACCATGTGGTGGCTGGTGCCAGCTCCGGCCAGCCAACTCATGGCCGGCCGGCCACCACCCATGGTGGCCGGAGCTCCTCCCGAGTCTCCGGTCACCGGAAAACGTCCAATAACACCTCCAACCACCTCTAAAACGTCTCCAACAAACCCCCAAACTCACTACAACCCTAACCCATAGTGTTATACAAAACCTTAACTTTCCAAAGTTAACAAAACGAAGATCGGGTTAGGTCTTACCAACGAGGAGGACGAGGGGAAGACGATTTCTCTTTGTCTTGAGACGATCCAAAGGCTTGAACTCTCCCAAACCCTAGCTTTCCCTCTCTTCTCTCTCTTCTTCTTCTTCTTCTTCTTCTTCTTCTTCTTCTTCTTCTTCTTCTTCTTCTTCTTCTTCTTCTTCTTCTTCTTCTTCTTCTTCTTCTTCTTCTTCTTCTTCTTCTTCTCCTTCTCCTTCTCTCTCTAAACACTCTCTCCTTCTTTCTAATTTAAAACAACTAACAACAAACTCTATTTTTTTCTCTTTTAACCCACATGGCCGGCCACCCTATAGTCCCATCTAGTTTCCCCAAAAAACTAACACCACCACAATTAGGACATGTGTCAAGGTGGGTCCCACAGCTTTTGGAAAATATCTAGTTGATATTTTTCAATCAGTTTTGCGAAAAACGGACGTTTCGGGCCCCGAACGGGCACTTTTCCCAAGAAATTACGAAACTTGACGGGCTTCAAGGAAACGGCTCAACTAAGACCGCTACGACGACGGCTAAGCTTTTCGGGTCCAAAACGGTCCTCGAATGGACCAAAACGTCGCTCGGTTGACTTTTCCAGCGAAAAGTCAACATTTCCCAAATTGATCAGAAAGTTGCCTTGAGTCCCCGGAACTCATTTTGGTCGATAACGGGGTCAACTTAAGTCCGGTATGACCCTCGGGGTCAATTTAGGTTCAGTTTAGTGTCTGTCTTAAAATTTTTAAATTTTCCCGTTTTTCGCATGTTTGACTGGCGTTGACCGGAAGTGGTTATTACACTAGGGAATACGAGAATCAGAGTGTTGGTAAAGGTCCGAACTTTATAGGGCGAGGTGTGTATCCACATACACACCCCGTTGCTCATCCAACGCTTCATTTGGTTTGGCGAGATTGCATAGCAAGCCTCGCTTGAGGTGTATATCCCCTTAACCTTTATTTCTTTTCTCTACCCAAAGATATTTTACCAAATTACTCCATGGTGTTAATATTCCGTCAAAAACACGTAAAAATTCAATAATACCTCATTAATAGTCAATTTTTAAAATCATGCTATTGAATTTTCATAGCTAAAAAAGAATGAAATTTTAATAACCCTCTTTAGTAATTTTCAACTTTTTAAAACATGTCATTTGAATAATTTATTTTTATTAATACGAATCTTCATATCTTCTAAATTGAAACTTTGAGAAACATTTAGGTAAAATTCGTTCATCAGAAATAGAACCTTCAGGGACATTAAGTTCAGTGACCTCAGAATTTACGTCCTCAACTAGACTAAAACTAATTGAACTCTTCTCTTGGAAAAGAAGAGACACACAAGGTCGGTCTCAAACTTGAGGTCTTGCGAGAGGGTTTCGAGAAAAGGGAGATGAATAGCACCTCGCGAGAGAGGTTTTGTTATTTCTTTATTTCAATTTTAGTTAATAATCATATTTATGGTGTGAGGGCATTTTGGCATTTTTTTTCCGGGAAAATAGAGTTATGTGTCAGACACGTGACAATTTTTTGTCCAAAAACGGACAATAAAGAGTAGTTTGAAAAAAATTGTCGTTGGGGTAGCGAGAAAAAAATAGGCTACGGTAGTGATTTGAAAAACGAAATGTTTTAGGGTAGTAAGCTGATATTATCCGTTGTTTAAGTTGAGGGATATTTTGTCAAATTTAGATAGAAAATAGTATCTTGAAAAATTTGTATCATTAGGATAGCAAGAGAAAAAAAAATACTGACTAAAATAATGATTTTAAAAAACAAGAATATTTGGGACTCGATAAAAAAACGAATCAAATTTCTAGAAAAACAAGTCTAAGAGACCCTCAAAATAGGGTTTCTCCCCCCCCCCCCCCCCCTCTCCTTTTCGCAGTCGTTGCACGCCTCCACGTTTCCATGGCCTTTTTGGATGCTCTTCCTCTTTCCCCCCTCGTGTAGATGCAACCATTGGCGATTTGGTCTCATCCGCTCGTAGAACTCTATCGGCAAGCCTCTCAGGCCTCGCCGTGGGTTTGTCTACCCACCCATCCCCTCATCGTTCGCCATCGCCCAACCAAGTCTCGCCAACTCCATTAATGCGTTGGGGCTCTACCCGAGCGGATCTCCAACCGTTCTCCCCACCTCTCCTTAGTCATGTCCCTCTGTCGTAGGCGCTGCCTTCCTTCGGACGCGCCATGCACGATCGAATCTACCAACCGAGCACCGTTTCTGGGCCAAATCAACCACTCTCTGTTCCTCCAACTTCTCGAGGGGTTGTGGATGTCATCTCTGACCGACTAGGGTGTATCCTTTGAAGATTATCCAGACGAAGACAAAATAATCATAGTCCCTGTCACGACCGTTACAACTGCAAGAGCCCTCACGACCCGACTTGTTGATGTGGAAGAAGAGGACGCTAATCAAGCGAGGGTTGCTAAAAAACCTCGTCACGAACCATGAGTCACCATAGAGCTCGAGGGTAGATGGCTGGTAGCCTACCCCTCACGACCTGGGACCGGGTCTACCTACTGTGACCTGGTTTGCCTAAGGAGTTCATGCTGTTTTTTCTGCTCCTCATTTCGTTTTAGTTTGATGCATGTTATTTATGTTTTTTCAATATTTTTATTTACCAGTTCAAGGTAGGACGTAGGAATTTTTATCTATATCCAAGATGGAAATTAGACTACTCCAACGGATCTAAGACCTTCGGGTGTCCTATGCGAGACCCGATTTTATTCTGGTTCCCAAAGATTCTAACCCTACTTATATGTTTTGATTGACACTAATAATATAATTCCTCGTTATCCGTTTACAAAAAAAAACAAGAATATTTTAAGATAACAAATTGAAACTATCCCTTATAATTAATCTCCCAATTTGATATATTGACATTTTAATACTACATCCAAGAGGAGAAATCTGGTGAGAACCACCTCTTAAGATAGGAACTGTGAGAACCAATCTGAGCCATCCATCTCAAGAATGGATGGCTTAGATGCAAAGTTGAACAGTTGACTTGTTGACTCAATTGTTGAAAAAAAACAGCAGTTTCGGTGGCATTTTTGTAATATCGCTGTGTTGGTGAGGGTTTAGGGGTAATTTTATATCTCTCCTTACACACACTAAATAGCAACCGTCTCATGCAATCGACTCCCTCAGTTTTTTCTCTCGGTTCGTCTTCTTCGCTCCTTTTCTCTCTGTGTTCGTCCTCCAGATTTGTTGCGCGTGGTTGAAGGTTGAAGCAAATCGTGTGAAATCGAAGCGTATTTCGAGTTCTACTGAAGGTTTGTTGCTCTGATTCCTTTGATTTTAAGTTTATTTTGGCTGCTGTGGGTGTTACTGATTTTAGGGATTTTTTGTTAAGAACAGTCGATTTTTGACCTAATTTTTGCGCTCGATACTTGATTTAGTTGCTTCTGAATGTTTATTTGTGCGATTTAGAGAGGAAGAACATATTTGAAGTTGCATGCACTCTGTTTTTAGTGTTTTGATGCATGTTTGAGTGAATGTGTCTTTGGTTGTGATATGTTTTTCTATGTTTGTCAACTTTTCTTGATTTTTATCAAGTATATTATGTGATCTATCGATTACACATAGGCTTTGGTTGCTTACAGGTGGTTAAATCTATGTTATCAACATTGGACGTCATTTTTATCAATTGCATGTCATGATTTATCATCTGCATGGTCAGTGTTAGTTGTTTGAAACTATGTAGATTTGTGTGTTCCGTCTTATGTGTTCTATCAACTATGTCTGTACATTTATCAACAGAGTGCATGTAATTTATCAAGAACTTTTATAAGTATGATGCTCACTTTTCGTGGATAAATGATTGTTCTGTCATATATCTGTTTTATCAACTGTGTCTTCACATGTTATAACTTGCTTGCATGTAATTTATCAAGTTGTAAGTTGATTGCTTTTACCTTTTGTGTATGAATGATTGTCTGTCATCTATGTATTTTATCAACTCTGAATTCACAGTTTATCACATGTGTTCATGTATTTTATCAGTCACTCTAAGCTTTGATTGCTCACTTTTTGTGTATCAATGTGTTTTGTTTTCAGAAAATGGTGAAGATTAATGAGAATAATGATTCAATGCTGCTGAAGGATATGATTCCAGGTAAAGGGTTTTGAATTATTTAAACATTGTTTTTTTATCTTGGTGTTTGTGATGATTATTCAGTTGATTTTTATGATTTTTATGTGTACAGGGAAAGCCAAAAAGCTCACTGTCAAGATCAAAGTTCCTCCCAATCCAGCAGGAGAGGTTTCATCAGCGGTAGTCACTCGTAGTCAAACAGGAAAAGACATAGGACAAGGTTCGTCAACTCCAACCGCTCCCAATGCTGAAGATAATGTGGGGCAAGGTTCATCAACTCCACCACCTCCTAATGCTGAAGATAATGTAGGAGCGGCTCCATCGATGGAACTTGATGTCGTCCCTGTGAAGAAGAGGGGGCTGGGAAAGGGTGAAGATGTTGCAATTCCACCGACAAAGAAGAGCAAGAAAGAGCTTGTGGTTTCTAGGGGGGATGGTGTTCGAAGGTTGAAGATCAGGACATCACCAAAATCCCTGGTAAATTTCCTAGAGAGTGTGACAGATGATCAGAGGGTGGCTATCTTTGAGATGGGGTTTTCTAGCCTTTTTCAGCTGCGAGTGAAGGAATTACCCCAAGCCTTGGGGTTTTTTCTTGCGAGTAATTTCCATACTGGTAGTAGGTGTCTGAAACTTGGGCAGGACAAGTTTTTACATGTCAGCGATGTAAATGTCTGGGAGACATTGGGGATCCCCCTCGGGGGGCGTCCAATTGTTGCAAGGCGGACTGAGAATTGTCCAGTTGTTGAGCGGTGGTTTGAGCAGTTCGAGAAGGCGAATTCGGTGTTTCATGTGACGATGGGAAATGTGATCGATAAAATGAAGAATCAAAGGGGAAGATATGCAATGTTCAAATGGAATTTTCTGGTCTTATTCTCTACACTGATGGTAGAAGGCATAAGTAGGAGCTATGTGAATCACGCAGTCTTGTATGGAATTGAGGATCCAGATACTATTGCGGAGTACAACTGGTGTTCATATGTTATTGATGGCTTCCTTGAAAGCCAAAAGAAGTGGGAGAAATCAGTTACCGGAGAGAAGTATTATGTCGGTCCAATGACTTTTTTTATGGTTAGTCTGTCTTTTTTTTCTGATCTCCCTTTCATTTTGTGTTTTTATCATTATAAAACTGATTTTTATCATCTCAGTTATATGATATTATCACTGTTAAACATGTTTTTATCATCTCTGTTTCTGATCTCCCTTTTCATGGTTGTGTGTTTTATCATCATAGAACTGATTTTTATCATCTCAGTTAAATGATGTTATCACTGTTAAACAATGTTTTTATCATCTCTGTGTTCTGACCTCCCTTTTCATGGCTGTGTGTTTTATCATCACAGAACTGATTTTTATCATCTCAGTTAAGTGATGTTATCACTGCCAGAAGTCACATGTTTTATTTTCTGATCTCACCCTTTTTATCAATGTTAACCCATGTTTTATCATATCTGTTTCATGGTTTTATCACTAGCAGAAGTCACATGTTCTTTTTTTTTTGGTGTTGTGCAGCTTTACTATGTCGATCGTGTAGTTCTAGAGAAAAGAACTGTCGATAGGGCCCAACCATCTGTTATAGGTTGGACAAGTGAGCATTTGAAAAATCGGGAGCTTCTTGAATTGAAGTATGCCTCGTTCGGGGAAGGTTATATCGAGAAAGACCCGTACGTGCCGAAGGAAATAGATAATGTCATTCCCGGAGTACAACAAGAGGTATAATCAAAATACTTTGTGTTTGAAATTGATGATTTTTGTGTTAACGCTGACATTTTTTTGTTGAAACTTTTGTAGGAATGCATTGTAAACTTGGCGAATCAAGCATTACAGCTTGCTGAATGCTTTGTGGCTTTCAAGGAAACCATTAGAAATGCCATTTCAAACTTCTCTGATACCGTCACTGTTAGGAGACTGCACGATGCTGTCAACAAGATGTTGGGGGCTCAACCTGAGCATGATATTGAAGAGTCCTGATAGGACCGTTTTTTTAACCATCCAGACGTTATCAAAGCATTTGAAGCAGCGATGAAGGCTGCGACTAAAGTGACCAGTCAGAGTAGTGGTCAACATGTTGCAAGAGAGAGAGAGACTGTTGAAACTGATTGTGTTGGGGTAGAAAATAACAACGTGAGTGAGGAGATAGTGGAAGAGGTGGCAGAGTTAGGAAAAGATGTTGATGCGGGGTTAGGAGGGGACAGTGTTAGTGAACAGGGCGGAGCTGTTGATGTAGGAGAACAAGTTGTAGATGATGTTAATGCGAGGGTTGAGGAAGTTGAGAGAGTTGAGGAAGAGGTTAATGGAGTGGAGATAGAAGGTCGTGGCATGCCAACACTCAGCCTAGGGCTTGAGGAAGTTAGTGAGATATGGAGAGAAGCGTGTGAAGGTTTGCTCAGTTTAGACAAGGGCAAAGAAAAAGAACAGGAGAGAACGGCTGGAAGTATTGAGAAAAGGCCAGTAATCAATGAAGGAATTGCAGTATGTGAAGATGTAGCTAGCGGAAAGAAGGGTAAATAGAAGAAACAAGAGAGATCATCCAGGAGATCATCCGGAAGTACAAAGACAAGGCCAACAAGGAAGGAAGTTGCAGTGGAAATGTCAGACACAAGAATGACAGATGTGGATTCTCCATTAACTGAAGAAGAGAAAATGTGGATGGAGTGGCTTCTTAACGATAAGCGGGGAGATGACTGGTATTGTGCTAGCCTTTCTTTTAATTTATTTTTATCAATATTGTCTTGTAGGTTTATCAACTCTGTGTTTTATTTTATTAACCATAACTCATTTTTATGAAATATTGCCTTTTTAATATGTCTGTACATTTTTTATCAATGTTATCTGAACATTTTATCAATGTTGTTATTTAGGTTTATCAACTTTAATTTTAGATTTTGTTATCCTATCTTTGACAAATTTATCAACCAATCCTGAACTGATTTATCAACTCATCTGGACATTTTATCAATACTGTCAAGTTATATGCAAATGTGTTTTTTTGCAGGGATATGGTGTTTGAGGTAATGGATGGTGATCTAGGGGTGATGAGAAAGGATCTGTGCACTATGAGAGTGGGGTCGGAATTGAAGATGGGTGTCCTTATTGGATAGGCAGCTTATCTTAATTGCGTCGAAGATAAGAGAACACCAGACGAACCTTCGAGGTTTTTTTTTTCACACCATATGCAAGTGTAAGTTGTTGTCTCTTTAATAAGAGTAATGTTGGAATTTGTATAACATTGTGCATCCCTTTTATTGTTAGGTTGGGTTAACCGATTCAAAGAGTGGAAGTTGGGCTGAACAAATTGAAATCGAGTTGGGTATGTACCCGCATGTGGATATCACTGCCACTGATTTGGTAATAAATCTCCCTCTATTTTTTTGGTCTATCTATACTTATAGTTTTGTGCATGTGTGTAACCACATTGGTATGGTTCATTTATCAACTACAGGTGTTTTTCCCAATTCATGCATGCAATCATTATTACTTGGTGTGCATCAATATGAAGAAACCTAGTATTTCTATAATTGATAATTTGGAGGGGTCGAACTTTAGGTCCAAATATGGCAACAGAATTACCAATTTGGTAAGTATATATGTAATTTAGTTATTAAATTATGCACCTTTTTAGGTTCTAATATGTGTATGTTTTCTATAATCGGCAAAAGAATATGATTTCTGCATTTCTGGAAAAGCATGACGCTACACTCTCGGTGAAAATTAAAAATGCAAGTGCAAGGTGTCTGAAGATAGACTGGAGCAGCAACGCCAACAAGATCGACTGCGGTGTGTATTGTATGTTCCACATGGAACGATATATGGGTCAGAGCGGCAGTGCCTGGGGGTATCCAATGTTAAAAAACAATGTAAGATCATATTTTTGTATATGTTGTTGGTCTTTTCGTATATTTTGTTGCTACGGATTTAACTAGTTTTGGTTTTTTGTTGTGTGCATATAGGCTGATCAAATAGCAAACCTGAGGCATCGCTATCTCATGAAGCTCTGCACATACCCAAGCAGCACATGAATGATAATTAATGAGACAAGGATTAAGAGTTATTGCCAGATGAAGGAACAAACTAAAGACGATGGAGTATCTTCAGGTTCTTTGGAAAGAACCGGGTAGTACTTGGTAGATGACAAAAACAATGTTGTGTGTTGTGGTTTATATTTTGGTGAAGGTGTAATGACTTTGTGATCACTTTAGTTTTATGGGTGGAAACAGGTTGTATGAAATGTACATACATGTGTTAAGTTTTTTTGTGGACAAGAATGATCCTGAAAGGTTTAATGCCTTATCAGATCTGACAACTGGGTTTATCAACTGTATGTGTTTGTGTTTGTCAACTTTTTTTTTCATGCATTAACAGTTCATCTGGATTGAAGTTGATTTTATTATACATGTGTTCAGATATTATCAACTGCGTGAACAGATTTATCAACTAAATAACTTGCTTTATCAACTAGTTTCTCAGGTATTATCAGTTCATCTGGATATATTTTATATCCAGAGTTAATTATGATTTGAAGTTGACTTTTATCATACATGTCTGAAGACATTAACAACTGCTTGAACAGATTTATCATGTCTAATCCAGTGGGAATTATCAACTGTTCTGCACCACACAGACAGACATAAGTAAGAATAATATTCTTTTTATCAACCTTAGAAATAGACTTTACCAATACTACTTGAAGAATTTATCAATAAAGTTTGAACGTTGCACAGGTTGTGAACCTGACAGAGTCAGTAGTAAGAAACACACCTATTATCAACATTTTGAACACAGTTTATCAACAGAACTAAAAGATTTATCACTTCATTCTTTGTTATTCTGGGGACATTTCCTAATGTCATGTCCTGGTTCACCACAAACCTTGCAAGTGCGCTTCCTTTTCTTAGCTTCTTCTATGGACTTTTCCATCCCTGATTGTATTCTCTTTCCACAGCCTTTTGTCCTTGATTGTTGTGGGAGCTTGACAATAACTTGTGAAGGTTTAGAAAGCCCTGTTAAAGTCTGAAGTTCATGCGTTGTGCTTGATTCAAAATCATCAGCTTCATCATCATTCAGTTGCTTCTTGAAGTCCTTTACTTGTTCTACAAGTTCATTCAACTTTGCAGCGTTCACTGCTGGATGGAGGACACAAGACTGAAGCATCGAGCATATGTCTGATATAATTTGCTTACACTCACCATAGGCAGATGGTTGTAATTCTTCAGAATCTCTAGAGTTTTCAGCATTCTTGCGTACATCCTTTGTCCATCTTTGCGTGATCAAGCTCTCCGGTATTTGATCAACCATAGATGCTTGCAAAGCCAAGAAAATATGCATACAAGGGATGCCAAATCCTTCAAATCTCATGCAAGAGCATGTGCAATGGTTCCCAGGTAAGCTTTGCACAACAACAAACGTCTTGTTCCCATGTTTGTTTGCGATGTTATATACCTTCTTTCCATCCTCTTCAACACAAATTTTGATCCCACACCTGATGGTTTTTCCCACCACACTTTTCTTTATGATGTCGAAGATTGAGCGGCTGTAAATCCTCCAAGCGTCCTTCTCAATTTCAGATAATAACAAGAAGTTTGGAGCTAAGGTGCTTGATTGGAAGTCCAGCTGTAATTGTTTCTGTCTATGACCTTCAACGACTGTATCGAAACGCCACATGAACTCAACCAGCGTAAGACACCTGGAAAACAAGTTATTTTATCAATCAGGACTCCATAATTTATCAGTTCTTCATTAAACATTTATCACCACAGGAAATTATAGAATCAGCAAACAACATGGTCTCAACATAAATATTTATCAATTAAGAATTCATAATTTATCAATAACACATGATTCATTTTATCAATCATAAAGGTACATGTTAGTGAATTGACCAAATGCACTGTTCTCGCTCTCTCATCTTGATGTAGTCCTAAGGAATAGACCCACTTTCAGTCCTCGGAAGTATGCAGGGATCCACTTATCTCGTATTTTAAACATAGAGGACAACCAAGTGTGATCATGTAGTTGGAATTCTTCCATCAAAGACTTCCAACTCAGCTCAAACTCATTTGTTTCAGTGTAGTTACTCCACACCAATGCCTTAAATTTCTTCTTGAAACTTGTCTCATGGTATACATTATGAGGCACCTGGAAGAAGAATAACATATTTGTGACGCTCGACCAAACAAATGTGCACCTCCTAACTTGTAATTTATCACTATATTAATTCAAAATGAAACTTACTTTAGAAGGAAGCTTCTGCATTATGTGCCACATACACAGGCAATGCCTACTTTGTGCGAACACTTCTTCAAAAGCTTTTCTCATTGCTGGGTCTTGGTCAGTTATAAAACAGATCGGTTCTTTCATTTTCATAGCTTTGAGGAATGTTTGGAATAACCAAACAAAAGATTCGGCATCCTCTTTGGCTAGTAAAGCTGCCCCAAATATGATTGACTTATTATGGTTGTTCACCCCAGTGAATGGTGCAAAGACCATCGAGTATCTGCAACAAAAATAAATAAATTATCAATAGAGAGTGACTTTTTATCAAGCCTCAAACAAGGTTTTATCATTCCCAGATTAAGGTTGTCAACTGAAACAATATGGTTTATCATTCCCAGATTCAGGGTTGTCAACTGAAACAATATGGTTTATCAAAGTAACAACAAATTTTATTATACACTGAGGAATGATTTTACCTGTTTGATCGATAAGTTGAATCAAACGATACCGTATCACCAAAGAGCTCGTAATCCTTCCTCGACCTTGAATCAGCCCAAAAAAGGTGACTTAGTCGGTCACTAGCATCTACTTTGTACTCAAAGAAGAAGTCGCTAGAATAATCTTCTTTAGTATGGAATTGGTCGATTGTGATCTGCGCATCACTCTCTCCAATGTACACTTTGAGATCCCGCTGGAAGTTCCTGAAGTCAGTTGGACATGCTCCTACTTTGCTAGGACCCTGATGTAGGCATAAAATGCATCGGTTTTGGATGTTTTTAGCCCACATTATTGAGCTCTTTAGTCCCGGGGTTGTACAAGTTGGTGCACTTTTCTCTCTATACTCGTACCTTGTCTCTCATTGTGTTTTGTAGGTGCTTTCATCGAAAAAAGGGCTAAAACAAAGGAAAATTCGGTTTTAGGAGTTTTGGAAGCTGGCTGATTTTGCAAAGGGAATAAATCCCTCATACGAATTCCGAATTGCTTCAAATAATATATCAAATCGAAGAGCATTCAAAGATCTACAACTTTCGTCAAGGGACCATAACTGTTCTGATACGGGAAGAGACCCGTTCCGGCCCTCATTCCGGCACGGTTTCTGGCCCATTCCGGGCCGGTTTCCAGCACGTTCCGGACCACATTCCGGGCCGTTTTTGGGCCCATTCCGGGCCACGCTCCGGGCCACACGCGTCAGGCCTTCTCCCAGCTCCGTTTTTGGCATAAAAATAGGAAATTTCCTCATTCAAAAGCCAAATTTACCTATTCCAATTCTGATTTGGAGTGGGGAGTCTTGAAGTCCTATATATAGAAGAGCATCCATTAAGAAAAGGGAAGGTCTGGTATGGGCATTATTTGAGAGAGATTGAGAGTTAGAGTTTGAGATTTGGTGAGAGAGAAGTGCTTAGGAACAAGGATTGAAGCAAAACTATTGAAGTTTCATCATTGAATTGGTATTTTGTATCAACTTTACCTTTCAATTATGTTTATCTCTTGTTCTTTTTCATCTTTGTGTTCTTCCTTCTTCTCCATGAACTAAATTTCCATCGATCTAGGGCTAGGGGAAGCAATACGATGAATTAATTCAATGGGTTTGTGGTTATTGTGTGCAATTTGTGTTTAGGATATTGTTTACATAATTTGGAATTAATGCTTCATCAAATTGATCACTTGATAGTTGATTAGGTTTTAGCACTCAATAATCGAAAGCTGGGAGTGTCTAAAAGGACTAAGGATTATGTAACTCGGGTTTAAATCTAGTCTCTAATAAAATTAGGTTAACACGAGTGTAACAACTATAGGCGTATAAACCGAAAGTTAGAGGAGTTCATGAATCGTAATGCTGTATGTCTCACTACACCCAGATTAGAAATAACTAGGTGGTCAGATTATACTAGGGACCTAATTCGATCGAAAGATGTTTAAGACCAGCTGAGAGAACTTCTGTTACCTTTAGACTTACCTTATTTGCACATGTAAACACAAACCCCTGCGAGTCAATAGTCATATTGTGACCCCGTCAAAAGCCCTAGATCACCTCTTCCTCTGAATTTCACAACAAACTGATATTTTGTCTTTTACTTGATCATACTTTATTTTTCTTGGCATTTCAATTTTTCAATTAATTTTCAAAACCAAAACCAAATCTTTTCAGAAACAGATTAACTAACGGATTTTAAATCGAGTGACTGTTTTATTGCTCCTTTGGGTACGATAACCGGACTTGAACCGAAATACTACTTGACGACCGGTGCGCTTGCCGCGCCCTTTTTGTGAGTTAATTCTCAGGGCGTCAGACCCCCAATTATTTGGCTGTAAAGATTGAACGCCTTCGTAGCTCCCAATTTCACCTTTGAGCAGTCTATAATAAATTGCTTGTGCCTTGCTGATAAATCCCTATTTGACCTCAGATATTGGAAATCACGCTTACACTGTAACGGGTGGTTGTGGTCTTCTCTGAACTCATATACAGTATATCCATTTTCAGTTTCCTTCAAAGACATCCTTGCCATACAACATGTTCGTGTAGACATTCTAGACCTCTTTCTTATCTTGTCATTGCTACATCCTTCGATTTCTCCTACAAATGGTTCTCCTTGTCTTGCACAGTAGATGTACTTAAAAAAAGACTGTGTTACTCCTTGGTTTTTTCTTCTCAGCGCCTCGACGTATCCCAAACCCACAATTTAACGCGTGCGTTTGGTAGAAAATAATTCCCTCCTCCAAGGAGGAAAAGTTCATATTCTTCCGAGGCTTTAACTCATCACCACATTCAGGGATCCAAACTTTCTGAGTGCTTATAGTTTCTGTAACAGTCTCGTCGTCATCTTCATATTCGAATCCGAACTCTACATCATCATGATCCAAGCTTCCCATCACTGCATCACATGTACATACACAATTATCAACTCACGAACGTGTATTTTATCAACATAACACATTAGGCTTATCAACTATTTTCAGTCAACAGAACATGTGCTTGCATAGGTTATCAACTCAGACAAGAATCAGTTCACAGGATTTATCAATCCTAGACCTAAATTTATCAACTAGACGCCCTAGATTTATCATCTTATCAGACCACACAACATGTTTATGCTCAGGTTATCAAGTCAGACAAACACCAGCACATCGCAGTCAATTATCAACCTTTAATGCCTCGGTTATCAACGTAACACCATATATTTATCAACGTTGTCACACAACACAACACGTGCCTCCATCGATTATCAACTCAGACAAGCACCAGACCAGAGTCATTTATCAACTGTTAACCTTACAGTTATCAACAACTTAAGTACAGATTTATCAACGTTGTCAGACAACACAACACGTGTCTGCATCGATTATCAACTCAGACAAGCACCAGACCTGAGTCATTTATCAACTATTAACCTTACATTTATCAACGTAAAGCGATTTGAAGTTAGGTTTTATCACTAAGAAACCGTAATTTTCTCAACGATTTCTCTACAGCACGACTGGACATGTTTATCACAGTCACAGACATGTTGATCTGGCGAAAAACAAGATGATTTCGCAGAAAAAAGTCGATAAACCGTAGAACAGAGCATTATATCAAATTTTTGAATCACAAGCTTATTTTTGATATTTTGTTTGTCGAATTGATTACATGAAGATCTAATGAAGTGGAAAGGAAATTATCACCAGTTTTTGAGCTTGATCCGTCGACAAAACAGCTGAATTTTGCGATGCACAGTAAAAGAAGAAAAACAGAGCACGATTTTCAGGTTGTAGAGAAGAGAGAATTGTCGCTCGAATGTGTTTGTATGATCATCAAATCATGAAAGCAAAGATTTCTGACCTGTTTTGCAGTTGAATTGGTGAGAGAGAAGCGCGAAACTGTTTGAATCGCGCGACAACAATGACTGCGATGACTGATATTAGGAGGAAGAAGCATGTCGAATTGACGGTCTTACCCCTGCGTTGATGAAGAAGCGTGCAAAATAGGAAGGAGCTGAAGGTTTGATCTGGGCTGTTGGTTGCTGTTGATGGACGGATCAGATGAGTTCTCACAGTTCCAACGTTAATTGTGGTTCTCAGCTGATTTCGCCTCCTACATCCAATATTTTCGTATCTTTCCTGAAAGTCGACACTTCTCATTGCCTGTACTTCATCTCTTATTTTGAACAAGATAGGCCCATACGTATATAATGGATCCACCGAACAATCCAAGTGGTTGGCTCGCTGTGAAACCATAACCAATGACTTGACTCATACGACCGGTCGGTTTTTAAAACCCCGTAGTAGAGTTTCACTCCAGTTCCATTTCTATATCACATTTCCCATTACGCGTCACAGACCACACCGCGATAGCTTTCTTCTCCTTCCCGGCTCGCTTCTCTCTCTTTCATGCCGTTCCCGTCGAAAACCCACAAAACCTACGTAACTTTTCTCCCCAAATCCCCAAACCCTCGTCCTAATTTCTCCCCAAATCCCTCAAATCAGATCAGATCCACTCCCGCTCGCAACCCTCTCAAGAAAACCCCCCAAAGCTCCCTTCTTCTTCTCTATTTTCCGCCACCGCTTGATTTGCTCTGTTCCGTTCTCGTCGCCTACCTCTGTTGTTGAATGCTGATTTCGAAGCTCTAGAAGGAGAAGATGGCGAGCCAGGTCGTGCAAGTACGGAGAGAGACGCTAAAAGCATGCATCACGTGCCCTCTCTGTAACAAGCTCTTGAAGGAGGCCACCACCATATCCCTCTGCCTCCATACGTGTTAGTTTCTTCTTCTCTGCTCACCTTCCTTCAATTTCAGCATGGACTAGGGGTGATTGATGATTCACGTATATACGTATACGCGTATGTTTATTTCTGTAGGAATTTTGCTTTTTTTCTGCTATGCATTGCTTCTTATGTGATTGATTTGCATGATTTGTGTCTCACCGGTACTATGTCTTTCTTGATGATCTGATCATGGTACACATATCGTATCTTAAATGGTACATATGGTGTGTGTTTGTCTATCCATTTGAATAGGACATGACCCAAAATGGTTATAATGCACTAAGAAGGAAATGGCAATTTTGTAGCTTTAAGCTGCGCACCCTATGTAAGATTTTGTCAATTGAATAGTGAAACTTTCTCAATCATCCTCATTATTGTTGCTTCTAACGTGTAATATGCATCCAACAAAAGAAGCCCTTCTACTGCTCATTTGTAATGTGAGTGGAGGATGTCTAGAAATTTTGTTCGTTACAGAATTTCAAGTTATAGCCTCTATCTCGTGATCAGTTCTTCCACTACCCATTTTCTCTTCCGACGTGTCTTCAAATTGGCTTGGGAGTGCAGAAATTTGATATATTCTTTGTTGCTTGATTATTTGCTTCAGATTAAGTTTGAGGAAATACATTGTTTAACTGATTGAGTAGATTTAGGCTCCTATGTTCCTTCATTCTGCAATATGGTTTGTAGTCAATCCTCTAACAATCTACTTTACATCTATCATCTTGGATTTTTGGTTGAGATTTTTCAATCTCCGTTGATCAATCATGTTTGCCATCATAGGCTGTCTCTATAATAATTTCCTTACATTTTTCTTCTGTTTATGCTCTAGCATGTTTTTTTCCTTTTCTTCACGAGTTACTTGCCTGCTTTAGTATTGAGTTTGGTTGACTATTGACTCTCTCGATGCCTACTTTATGATACATTTTATTTTGACCTCCTGTATAGTTTGCAGGAAATGCATATACGAGAAGCTCTCAGACGAGGAAGTGGACTGCTGTCCAGTGTGCAATATTGATCTGGGGTGTCTTCCAGTTGAGAAACTCAGGTTATTCTTGTTCCTTAATACTTTATTGTATATCTTTCATGATTAGAAATGCGCATGTGGGTTAGTTTGGTTAGAATTTTTGTTGGTACTTGTGCCTAAATTCTTCATTTTGTATCTTTCATAGTTAGAGATGCACATATATAAGTTTGGTTAAAAATTTTGTAAGGGTAAATTTAGATGAATTGATTAGTAGTTGTTGTGTACATCCCTGTGGGTTAAATTGTGGAGTTAACTTAAGTACTCTGATGCAACATGCTACCCATGTCCTTGCTTTGATTGCACCAACTAAATTTCTCATGTTGCATGGCTTATATTCTGATGAACAGTTCATATATTTTATCTTTATTTGAGATATTCTGGAATTCATTCATGTGTTTATACGATTATTATTAGTTTCTCATTTTTGTTAATACTTCATTTTTTTGCTCGTATTAATGATGTGGGGAAACGACTGTAAATGTATTACTTATGTTTCATATGTGTGTATTGGTATGTTTAATTTATGTGTTGGAGTTTATTTAAATATACTGTTTGCTCCAGAAATTTTAGCCGTTCATATAAGATTAATTCAGATGTTTCGTGTGAGTTGGGATGTGTTTGGTAGTTTTGTGCTGATAGAAGTATTTTAGGTACCTTTGAAGTAATTGGGGTATTTTGGCTGTAATTTATAAATATAGTATTTTGGTCATTTACATGTTAAGAAGACATTTTTGTATTTCTTTAATTCACAGGGGGCATTCTTAAAATTTAGGGTTAATTGCTAAAAACTGCCTTACGAATCATACATGCGCAAAAAACTACCTTATGTATTGTCCGTGCTTTTAAACTACCCTATATTTTGACCACAGTCGTTTACTGACAAATTTTGGAATATTCCGTTAAAATTAGGGACGTGGGCAATACATAATGGTAGTTTTCGCACATGGACAATACTTAAGAGTAGTTTTCGCACGTGGGCACTACATAAGGGTGGTAATTTCGTTGAAAAAATGAACTGATAACCGTGGTCAAAAGATAGGGTAGTTTGGACCATACATAAGGTAGCTTTTCATATGTGGACAATTCATAAGGTAGTTTTTAGCACCCTAAAAATTACTTATTTGCTTCTAGAGGTGCTTCAGTGAATCTATGTGTAAAAAATGATATTGTTTGGTTCATATGAAAGAGGTTTTTTGAAGATGATATTGTGTGGTAACAAATGTTTGGAACTGATTATGAATTATTGGAAAATCCTAAATGCCCTTGTGAATCTTGTATATGTTAAATAGGTAAAACAAGAAATAGAATTTAATTTGCAGGGGAATATAGACAAACATATTTGCTACATAAAATTCACCCCTATCAATAAAGGTTTACCCTTTCCACTTTAAATAAAGGCCGACCATTAACCATGAGGGTTAGGTCGACCCTTTTCATTTAAATAAACTTCCACCTTTAGTGGTAAAGGCCAACATTTTCTTGCCAAAGGTAGACTTTTCATTGTCTTCTTCCCAAACATATTACTGAAAGGTTGACCTTTGACCTTATGATAAATGGAAAAGATTGAGACCAATTTGTTACAGGAAAGTAGAGGTAGTGAAACTGCTGCAGCTCCTCCGTAATGGTTGTGGGATTTTGGCCACTTCAGATATTCACCGCTACTCCACCTCTTTTAGCTGCAAGTTTACAGAACAAAGTTGAGGCTCCAAAATCTGATTTGGTGCTTGTTGGAAATGTCTGCAATACTCCAAACAGAGTTACCAAACAACCAAGAAGAATGTTTCTGAATGGTATCCAAAGTATCCATTCTGTTCCATTAAAGGAACAAAAAAAATTCCCCTCATAATTAGTACCCAAAGCGTTCTTTTTGTTCATGTCTAGCCTCTTTCATAACAGGGCCATGAATGTGCCATATATAATAAATTTACTATATAGTCCTTCATGAATTAAAATTGTGTCGCTAACCCAACATAGATGTATACTTTGGGTACTAAATGTGAACAAAATATCTATTTTAATTCCACATCTGTAACTGCTGGCATCCTTACAGAAGAGTCCAACCTAAATTGTTAACGGTGTTGTATTGCCAATTCGTTATACTTTTGAGTATCATTCCTGGACATCCAACATCCATATATTTGTTTTTGGTAAGCTCTTATGGATTCAGATACGAGCTTATTTTCTCGAAGTAAAGCATCCGAAATGCATACAAAAAATCTTTTGCCCACACAGATTTTATATAGAATTGATTGTGGTGGGTAGATGCACTAATCTTCCGTCAGATGCTTCTTAAATTTTACTTCTTTGCATGGTCTCCTTCTAGATTTTATAACCATGTTGAATTTCACATCTGGCTAATCTCATCATTCTTCTATGTGCTTATATTGTGTACTTCTGTACTAAGTTCCATTTTCTTTTAGCGAAGTTGTACTTACAAACGGAAAAGAAAGAAAATAAGGGTTGAACTAGTGTCCATAGTCCTCAGTTCTATTCAGGGAATACCTATTTGTCCTCTGTCTGCCTCTCACCGAGATCTACTAGTAGCATAGTATTGAATTAAACTCACCGAGCTTAATGAAGCTTCAATTTCATGGGTCAACTCTATTTGAGTCGCATCTCTATTCTCAAGAAACTTTCTTGTCATGTTACTCTGGTGCTTTGATCAATTATTTCTTAGTACAAAATATTCTGTTATGACATTTTATCCTTTCCTAAAATGACAAATTCGATGTATATTGCTGCTACCCTAACACCGAGATCAATATTACTTTTAGCGTTTGGGGAAATTTAGTTTGATAGTTATGATCAAGAATATGAAGTAAGCTTGTAGTGTAAGGTGGTTCTGATATATGATGATGCTAATTTTTTTTAATTTTTTTTTATGAGAGTGCTATTTTGGTTTGATTTATTGCTTTCAACATAGAATTTTGGTAGACCTTTGTAGATATGTTGCAATGAAATCAGAACATCCGCAAAAAAAAAAAAAATCAATTGTGCCATATGCCTTAATTCTAGCATGGCTGAACTTGCTGCTATCATGTCTGATGTTGATCCTAATGAAGATGATATTTATTTATTATTCTTAATTGCACTTACCTTAGGGGTTTTATTTGAAAAGCTTTTGTGGACATTTTACCTGTCAATGTAATGAAGCATGCCTTAAATAACATGCAGGCCTGATCACAATTTGCAAGATTTAAGATCCAAAATTTTCCCTTTCAAACAAAGAAAGGTTAAGGCACCTGAAGTTATTCCCTCAATTTCACTGCCAATTAAAAGGAAGGAAAGATCGCTTTCATCATTGGTTGTTAGTACCCCAGAAGTGTCAGTGCAGACTGGTTTAACTGGAAGGAGAACTAAGCCTGTCTCAAGAAAATCTTCCATTTTACGAGGATGTCGTTTAGCTGTTGAGGTCACCAAGAAAGAACAAGATTGTCCTGTGAGCTCGGGTTCTCCAAATAAAGTTGCTCACAATAGAAGGCAGGTAAAGGAAGACAGATTTTACTTCTTATTGTCTTTACTTCTTTATGGCTTCAAATGAAAACTTGACTTTGAATTCAGTTACAGGCTACCTGTTCTGAATACATCAGCCCTTCAGTTTATGTTAACCCCTCTGCGTCATCATTATAATTGATGTAACAGAGCATTCTAATATGCAGAATACTGATGAAGATATAGAAAATGACGGTGAATTAATAGAGGGAAAGGCTGATCTATGGACTCCCTTAAACTGTCTTGTTGAAGCTGCTAACAGAACCAAATCATCTAAGTTTAATTCTGAAGGAACTCATCTGGCCAAATTAGAGCCACTTGATGCCTCCTGTGGTGAACCATACCCACACAGCTCCAAAACCAAAGATGAACCGCTTTCTGCCAGAGAAAGCGAATCTTACACACCTAAAACCAAATTAAAGGTTCGTGGACACAAAACTAGAATGCAAGACCATAAGAATGGAATCACCTCGCGGCCCGGGCCAACGAGGCATAGAAGGTTGCGTCCTGTTGGTCATAAAAGATCAACTGGGCCGGAGGACTCGTGTGTGATTGATGATGCTGGGATTAAGCAAAACCGAAGAACCAGCCCGATTTGGTTCTCATTAGTTGCTTCTGAAGACCAGTAAGATATTACTGTGACTATAAACTCTACTTCAATATATTGATTGATATATAATTATGTTGCCATGAACGTTTGTAATCTGATCTCATATTATGGATACAGGAAAGGAGATGTTTCCTTACCACAGATATCTGCAGGTTACTTGAGATTAAAGTGAGTTTCTCTGACCTCGCCACCTTTCTAACTTAGCTTTATCGTGCAATTGTATCTTAGGGTGTAATCAAATGGAGATAACTTGTGTTTTCAAGAGTTTAAATGTGTGATATTGGTAGAATGGGGTACTGTATTTAGATTTCCAACCAAGTTCAAGTCATTATGTAGACAGCATGTTTGTTTAGTGAAAAGCGATAAATGATTAAAGCTATACTCCATGAAACAACCTATATGAAGTTAGCAGTTGACTTGGTTTTGATGCTCTGCTCATTAGGAAAAGCTTTATGTTGTGTTGACTATCTTTTCATTACAGAGATGCATCTGTTCCTGTCTCACTAATTCAGAAGTACCTCGTGAAGAAACTTGACCTTGCTAGTGAAACTGAGGTGCGCTTATTTCTCTTTGCTTTGACAGAAAGCTTAGGGTGATTGCATGTATGAATGTGCTAATTTGAGAAAATAGTTTTTATGTTCTACTTTAATGTAGCGCCTAATGATACTTTGTCTGAATAAATGTATATTTTTAATCTTTGAAACCAATATATCTAAAGATCAGTTGAAGAAGTAGCATTATAAAGCTATTTTTAACTGTTCTAAAAATGTTTGCTCTTAGGCTCCTAATTTTTTATCCTGTTGAATATGTCTTTTGATATTGCATGTCTTTTATTTTACTGAATTGTCATTTGGTTGGTTGATAGGTGGAGATAATGTGCCGGGGTCAGCCGGTGCTTCCATCATTAGAGCTACATAACTTAGTTGACCTTTGGTTTCGCGCAGCATCAACTTCAAAAAAAGTACCGGCGTCAGTGGGCTCGTCAGCCAAGGACTTCGTGATGGTTCTGTCATATTGTCGAAAAATAAAAGCTCCATGAGAAAGAGTAATTCCTCCAAGTTTTCAGTGTTGTATTGTATCATTTCCATCATATGGTAGCTATAATAACATATCAGGCTATCTGATACATTTTGCATGTGAATGTATATGTATGAGCTTGTGTGTGTAACATAATTTAATTTAATTTAATTGTTTGACCATGTATTAATGAGGCCAAGAAACGCATGTTTTGGTGATGAACAAGGTCAAGAGGTCCATACTTACATGGACATTTTTGCTTTACGTAGATGAACTGAATTGAAAAAAGCAACAGTCGGTGGAGAGATAGGTAATTTGAATGCCACATAAGGAGTTTCGGCGTGGTATAGTTTTTTAAGGGATAAATGTGAAAAATATCCGAACTATTATGAGGAGAAATCTAATCAGAACCATCCTTAAGTTATGGATTTGAAACGATGTGGATGGAAGCAACGAGTCTTTTATCGAATTGTTGCAATTGATGTTCAAGCCCAAAGAGAGGGAAGGGCTCTTCGAAATGTTGGTTTTTATGATCCGATAAACAACCAAACCCATTCAAACGTTCCTGCTATTCTCTGTTTTTTTGAACAAGGCGCTCAACCTATAGGAACCGTTCATGATATTTTAAAGAAGGCAGGGGGGTTTCGGAACTCCTCCTTAAGCAAAGGGCTACCCTTTTTTGAAATAGAAAAAAGGAAGGGTTTGGCTTTTATCCCCTTGTTTCTAACGTGTACTCCGTTCCATTTATACTTACTTTCATATTTTTTAGCTTTCATTTATTAAATGTATGTGGTGCTCTACAAAACCACTCAAGTCATATACAGATCTATCATGATATCACGTCATCATTCAAAATCACAACATTACTTATCCACATTCAAACAAGCAAAGGTATGATTGTAATGACATCATCTATCATTGGGCGCATCATGAGAGGAAACATCATCTAACAATACTTTAAGAGGATGCGCATAGTTGGGTAGTGGTCACACTCCAAGTCGGATGTCGGGACAATCGAGATCACAAAAATCTGTAATTTGGCTAACAAGACCCAGGAGTATTGGGAGGCGGAGGAGGGGGGATATTATTTGACTCCCCCTTCGAGCTCTACCTGGGGACGAATGAATATCCCTCATCGTCTTAAGGGGGTGTTGGAGCTAGGTCGGGAATCTCACTCCGAACCGATTTTGGATGGGAAGCGTAAGGAGCCTCAAGATATGTTTGGGGGATATGGCCTCATGAAGCTTAAGGGGTGAAAGAAAAGGGGTCAGAGGAAGACGGGACAAACATAATCCCAATCGAGTCGCCTATGCCCTCGAAATAACTAGGACCGCCATTCCTTCGGCCTTTCGATGCATGAGGAGTAGGAAGGGTGCTTCTTCTTAGTGAGGGCTGCAAAACAACCCCACTAAGACCAATGAGTTGGGCCCATAACGGCGTGGAAGGATGATGGAGTCCTACACCAGCGGCCCCGAGTCGGGTCTCACCAACTTTCATTGGGCGAAGCACCCCATTCTGTTCTAGGAGACAGTATCTACCATTGGGCGGTCGAGCAGTCACCTTTGCAGTCTTCCATGAGGCGCTCCAACGGGCTTACTCCACACCCCAGGCAACTTCAACTCAGGGACAATCCTTTTTTTTTTCCTACTATGGCTTTTCTGTTCAAGTAAGTTGTTTATGTCCCGAGTATTTATGATGCAAAATTGAGTTTGTCTACGGGTCTAAAAGTATCGTTACACCTACAGGAGTCATATGCTTTAATTTTGAGCGCAAGGTCTTAGGACCCGTATTTGTAACACTCAATCGACATTGTAAATAATATTTCCCTCCTTTGTTTAAAAAAATTAATAATGAAAAAATTCTTATCAACATACAATGTAAAATAGTTATCACAATGCAGCTATGAGATTGAAAACATAAATCCAGTCAAAGTGGTGAAAAGGATAGTATTTTACGGGTAACAAAATATACGATTCAAAACGAATTACACAAGTGGAACAATAAGAGAACGCGGGATTGGGGAGAATTTGGGGAATGTTGATCTCTCGGCATAACACGCTGAGAAGTAATGTAGTCATTTAGGGAGAGCAACATCGTAGGGTCAGGCCATGATGTTACAAGTCGAGTCCATTTTCGCGAGGAGCCCACGACATGGTGTTCCCCATCGAAAACGATGTTGCAGCAAGTGTTCTAAAATTCCCGACTGGGCAACGTCTAGGCGTCTTCCTAGGCCTTATTTTGAGCCTAACCGACCCAACTAGACGCCTAGAACAATTTTGCATATTATATTGACTAAATTAAAATAATTAGATGGTTGTCTAGAGTTGTTCGATGTTGATGATATTAGGGGTTGTGCTTCTAAGTTGTTTGGTGTTATTTTTTAGGTATTTTAAATATTTGTTACCATTTTAAATATAAGCAAGTTCATATTTTGTTTCTATATATAGTAATATATCTATTAAAAATTTAAAAATAGAAACAAAAACTCCGATTAATCCCCGTCTAGTCCCCGATTAATCCCTGAAGGTCATAGATGCCCGACTACGCCTAGCCACTTTTAGAACCTTGGTTGCAACACCGTAACAACCCTCTGCCAACCACGTTCTACCACGTCGATGGATTATTCACCATACGCCCACAACAGTACTGAAACCTTATCAGTGATGGAGTAAAAGGAAGGGAAAAGTGGCTGGCGATGTAATTTTGGAATCTACTCGTCAAACTTTTGGTGTAAAAAACCTAATATATAATCGCTCATGAGAGTTGAGGAGTAGAGGAAGAATAAGAAAAAATAAAGCGAAAAAATGTAGAGCTAGTTTTTCTTCTTCTTCACAAAATAGTTAACAAATAACTTTATGTAATTTAGATATTAAAAATAAATAAAAATAAGCTCATATTTTCAACTAAATTTAAAAGAATTAAAAATAAATTCAGATTTTGTATAAAAGTATTTAATTTATTCAGATTATTTAAAGCCTATATATATCAAAGTTACGGGGATTAAAATTATTTTCAAAGTCAGAGGATTTTTAACAAATAATGAACAATATAAACGAAAAATAGATTAGATTTTAAGGTTGTTAACTTTTTTTTTGACAGAACAACGGTTCATATTATGTTAAGCAGAATATGACAAGTACAAATACCAGACATCTTCAAAATAAAAGTACCGAAAAGGAAAACTGATACAAAAGAAATTGTGACAACCAAAAATCTGACTTATTGACCAAACCTCTTCGCTGAAACGATTAGAAGAAGGTACTGCGGTAGTGTTTAGGGACACCGATACAACTAATCTGACCTGGAAGCTAGGGTAGAGCGGACCCATTTCCGGATTGGAACTACGGTGGACTGGGTACTCCTCCAGGATGCAGCGTGTGTTGTCTTTCCTTGAATGATAAAAGTAGGGCTCCTAAACGCAAAATTGCTGGCCCCCAAGAAGGTAGAGGGGTATCTTGTCGGATCTTGATGGAACCTCATCCACCATACGTCCAGTGGGGCGGTGAAGCCGACCAACCCCCCACTAGACCACCTCAGACTCATTCGGTGAGGCAAGGGTGTTTAAAACCCCATGCCGCTGCACTTGTCGCCTCTCTAGTCTTGGTAGATCTTTCAGAGTCCTCCTCTCCATCCTCCCTTACCGGCCTCTTCCTCCACGCTGAAACAGAGGTACTGAGTTTGAAACCTGGTGGTATTTCCAGAATGACCTATCTTGGGCCCCTTGGGTTCCAATCCTGCCTTGTTATCCTTCTCGGGGCCTCTAGGGCGAACCTTCGGGTTTGATGTCCCGAGGAGCCCCTTATATAGTCCCAATTTGTCCCTGGTACAGGCTTTCCATGTTTCGATCGTACTAAGGCCGATCAAGGGTTTGCTGGTGATCTTAGTGACGGGCCCGAACCCCTCCGTCCACTGGGCATGTTGTAAATAGGTGGCCAGCACAACTACATCTAAAGCAGTGATTGGGAAATCTCTCATACAAAATATGAAGCATCGTACGTACTTGAGATTCCAAAAGTCAGAACCATAACTGGCTCTGTAGGGGAATACGAATGTCGAGTCTGACCCGGATTCTCATGAAGTCCCCCCAGCACATCACGTCTGCTTCATCATCTACTGCTTGACAGATACCCAAATCGCTTCCCAATCTGAATCCTACTCCCTTGTTCCAAGCACCAACAGGGAGATTCGATATTCTTGCCCAGACCAAGAAATGGGTAAAAACCATATCTCTTGGGCGCATATGTGGCCTAAGGTCTGCAAACAAGACCAAGGAATTCTTGAATTCCTAAGGTTCCCCTACCAGTATTCGTACCCTTTCTCTAGCATTCCTGAAGAAGAAAGTCAACACCCCCTCCTACAATTCCATGTCCTTCTCATTTCTGACTTCCCACTTGTCCGCGAGCCAATTTACTAGCATCTTCCGAAAGAAGGCTCGGTTAGATAGGACTTTCGTTGCTAATGCAAACGAAAAATGTGGTCCTCTCCTACGCACTTCTACTGGAGGAATCACAACCTCCTTAATACACAAAGACCCCATTTGGGATCCCAAAGCTTCTACTCTTGTTTGTTCTTCAAAAATTGCAAACAGGGTCGAGTAATTTCCTTCTCTGGTTCGATATCTGCCTGCTCTTGGAGTCGTGGTTCTTGGGTTCGAGACATCTCATCGGGTCAACCCTACCCCAGGTCTGTCCATGTCCCCATAATGACGGCCCACCCCTGTTCTTTTCCAAGGCCCAACCGAAGACCGGCCTTGGCCCGTACCTACAAACCGAGAAGCTCCCGACTAACTTCTATCCACCCAGCCCGGACGACGGCCCAAATCACGATTACTGTGACCCCGACCCAAGTCCTCGACCTATGGTCCAAAACCCCTTCTCGGCCCAAGGTTCACATGGTCAAAGCCCACTGTTAGTCCCATCCCATTTCCTCCCTCTCCTCATCGCTCAGAACTCTCATGGGTTCCTTGCCCTTGCGTCGCCGTCAGGTCGTGGCCAACTTGTGGGTCGTATGCGTATTAGCAAACAAGCCCGATTCTTGACATGCCAAGGAATCCGGTAGAACGCCTCCGACCCCCAAGATGAGATCCGTGTCTCTGTCCTCTTTCGGTTCCGTTTCAGTCTCCGGCCTCCCATGTACTGGCACATTGTCTGTCCAAAAAGATGCAATTATTTGCAATCTGATCGGAGAGGGTGGGGTTGGAACTCCCCGACCCAACCCTTCCGGTGTCATCGTCTCTTTCCTCACGCGTGGCCGTGGTCCCACCGTCGGGGTTCTCCTCACGGCGCCATGTGTTTTCTCGAGGAGGACCCCTTGCGATCGTCAACCGCCTAGCATTCTTCATCCCTTCGATATTTCCTGCTCCGCCCCTTTACTGGCGGAGAAGACCATCGCCAGTCCTTCCTGAATCTCTTCACCCTTATGTACCGATGAAGGAACGACAGGTGACCGCGAAGTTTCGCGAGACAGTGAGGGCGGGGACCATGGACGGGAGAGACTTACCGTCCGAGTACCACCGTCGCCGCTTGGGGCATAGGTGTTGCTGAAATCCGAGGAACTAATCCATGTTGTCGCCTCCATGGGTCGCAAAGCGTAGTTCTGTTTGAGAGAGAAGGCTGCGTATTCTTTTGGGAAAAGGTTTACTAATTTACAAAGTGAGAGGGGAAAAGAGGGAGGAAAATCTGAGGTTGTTAACTTGGATAGCGTTTAGTTTCATCCTTTTCATAAACAGTAGATAAAAAAAGTTATATTTAGAGGTTAAATTCTAAGGTTTAATTTAATTTTATATGTTGTAAAAATATTTATCAGTTTGTTTATAAATTGAAGGAATAAATGGTTTGTATAACTAAAATACTATTTTACCCATGTCTTAAGAGTACTTATCATTTGTTTAAAAATTGAATCGAACGAGATCACTCGATACCGACTTATATCATCTAACCTGCCCATCGGTGCCATAAATCGAAAGGTAGGATATCAGTTCAGGAATGTCTTGGGAACATGCATGGATGTTGATGGCGATTCCAATGGACGGAGTTGTGGGAATTATCTCCAGTTTTGTGTCCGGATCTCGTTGGTCCAAACCTTTTATTGGCAACTATTGTTTGAGATAGGAGACAGGCGAATGCAAGTTAAGGTCGACCTCAGTTACGAGCGGCTGACTGATTATTGTTACAACTACAATCAGATACGACATGTTGTTTGGGACTGCAAGGTGGCTTCAGTAGGAGCATTCCGAGCGGACATGAGCGAGCCACTAGCGGGACAATCCATGAAGGCAAACATGCAACTGCGTGGTGGTAATTGTCTTAAGAAGAACGAACAATATAGGTCGAGACACATGTACTTGTTGGAGGCACCCATTTCGGTCCATTCAGAGGCTTCTACTGTCAGACCATTTCCTTTTCGACATGCCAATAGTAGGACATTGGAAGTCGAGAGTCATTCGTGTGGCTTAGTATCAGGAGCGAGCCCTGACTCTGATCATGCCGAATTTGTAATTACAATGGGTCAGGAGGCTGAGGAGGTCTGACCATATGATCTATGACCGCTTACTTAGGGTGATACGCTCAACGTTAAGGGAAAGAATCCCGAGATGCTTCCACCACCACTAAAACTGCTTCCAACACCTAGGGAGAGACACATAATGACATGTGTCCCTACCTGTCTTGGAATAGAGTCCCCCCCTGGAATTTTGCATCTTCATGAGATCTGGTCCCTCCCGGGAGATGGATTGAGAAAAGAAATGGAAGGTCCGAATAAGAGAGGTAGTGGCTGAAAGAATTCACGCTCTCTAGGAAGATGCCAGAACACAACCCCTAAGAATCGAAACATTCTGAGGTGGGGAGCACCAAAAAGGTTAGGTTCATTCAGGCGAGGGGTGGTAAAGACCCCTGCCTCTCCCCATGAGAGTTTCACGTGTCGCTAAATGGGGTGAAAATACTCCTTATAGACAAGCATCCGAGTAGCTATTAGGCAACCTTGACCTATGTTGGGATTCAACAACGCTAATTTTTTTGGACCCTCAATCATATCAGAGGAGGACGTCGGAAGGTTGGATAGTCTAATTAAGCATACTTAGTACTGTCGTGATGGACAAGTCAAGTCTACCTTACATTCTTCTAACGATTGTTCTTAGAATGAGTGTCGCCGTACGCGATAATATTAGGTTAGGTGTTTTTTTTTGTGACAAATTTATGTTGTTTATGTGTTAGAGCATCTCCAACGCTAAGCGTTTCACTGGCGGAGATGAAACGGTGGCGGCTCGCAAATGATTCGTTGACGGTTCGGTGCTGGCGGAGACTATCGATGCTGACGCAACCGACAACACCATGCTCCAACAGAAAGTAACAAAAATGCTGCTGAGTTTTTTTTATTTCTATTTATTTTTTTATTTTCTTTATTAATTCTTCTTTTCATTTCAATTTTTTTTATTGTTTTTATTAATTTCTTTTTTACATTTTCTATATTATTCATTTAATTAATTAGTTTTTATATTTTTTAAATTTTTTTTATATTTACTTTATTAATTATTCTATTAACTTTCTTTCTTTATTTTTTTTATTAATTTTCTTCATTACTTATTTTATTAATTTTAAATTAATAGTGTAATAATAATGTGTTTTTTTAAAATAAAAGTGTTATGTTTAATATTAATTTATCCTATCAGCCAACACCGAAAAAGTCAGTAGAAAAAACACCACTGGAGTTTGTTGGTTGATAGAAAATTTTATTATATTTTATTCGAACAACCAGCATGAGCAGCCACCAAGAACAACCTGCCACTTTAGATGCTTTTAGTCCCTTTTCTTTTCCATCGTTGTAATCTATGCCCAAGCAACATCTTTCGTATTGTTTTATTTTTTGGTGAAATTTTCAACTCGGTAGTCTAAAAAGTTTTATTTTCAGATGGTACCCTAATTTTTTTTTCTTTTTCACTACCCTAATTTTTTTTTTGATTTTGTCGTTTTCATCTTTTTGGAAATGACAAAATTACCCCTCAAATTTTAAACCCTCTTTTATTTCCATCTCCATCATATCACTCTCCATCCCCGAACCATCCATCGTTTCTTGCCTCCATCTTCATACACAAAAGCATCTTCATCTCCATTATCTCTATTTCAATCCATGGATTTGTTCGTACAAAATGAGCAATTTTTATGAATAAAAACAAAATGGGTTTCATTTTTCATAATAATGGGGTTGATTTGGTTTTAATTCATGGGGATTATCGATTTATGGGTTTTGATTTTTGAGATAGGTTTTATGGATTTTGTATACGCTTTTGACTTATGAGGACTATCAAGATATTTATGGTTTCAAAGCCAGATTTGAGCCATTACCAACAAAAAATCTTGAAGAAGATGATGAAAATTGAGGCGTTCTAAGTTTTGAGTTAGATTGCTTATGGGTACTGAAATCAATAGGGGTATTAGTATTAATAAAAATTAAAGATTAAACAAAATGATTTTCTAAAAAGTCAAGATATGATTTTGAAAATTTCATTGTTAGTGAAAGCGTATTTTGGATTTTTAAATGTTTTGAACGGAAAAATAACGAAAAAGACTACATTGGAAATTAATTTTTTTTAGGATAACGGAATGGAAAAAAAAAGTTTAAAATACTTATTTAAAATGAAATTTCACATAATAGTGAGAAGAAAGTTTCCTACATAAATCTATTTTTCAAGCTAATACTTTTTTATTAATAAAAAGTTTATATGAGCTGCGAAGGCTACAATTTTTCTATGGTCGACGAAGATCGTTTTCCTCTGAGAGACTAACATTCCTACATCTTCTTCCAGCAAATACGTTCTCCAACATTATCCAACTATCGTCAATATTCAGGTACGCGATACTCTCACTACGCTCTGTCCTCTCGTATTGTTGTTCACTGGTTTCTGGAATCTTCAATGGCCAAGTTCATGACTTGGAATTGTCGAGGCCAGGGTTCAGACAAAAACCAACCACAGCTAAAGGTCTATCAACTGAACACCCGTACGAGTTGACTGAAGAAGGCATTGAAACAATCTAGTCAATGGGTTTGAGATCCGAGGGTGGGACGATAAGATGGGATATGTTTCCACGACACCCCATATCAGGTTACCCCGACGAGTCAAGATGACAGATCACTAGTACAAGGACGCCCCACCACGAAAGCTATGAGGTTTGGGAGAACTGGCATCGCATGCTCCCTAGTTTTAATGTTCCACAGGGTCCCCTCGGCGCACACAGGAGAAGGAAGAGAGCAGGCGGGAGTTGGCCGTTGTTTTATGGGTTTTTTCTGTTTGTTTTTTTTTCTTTTTTGAATACTTCTGTTTGTTTTTTAGTTGGGTTTATTTTGTTGTTTTGTACTATATATTGTTGTTTGGGCAGATGTTGGTTTGTTTGTTTAAATTACAAATTAGACTAAGTCTACGGATCTAAAAACGCTTGATATTTACAAGAGTCAACAGACATATTTGGAACCCAAAGACAATAAGTCAAGTTGTACTTTGTTATGACATGATTAATTCAAATTCTTTTGTCGCATGTTTAAGAATTTTTTTTATTAAATATCTAATTTTACATTGTAAAAAACTCTATCTACAAAGAAAACTAGAGCAACGCCGCATAGAGAAGAAGTTGGCCATGGTATCTTCCATGGCTTACGCCATAGTTCTATTCCTCTTGTTCACAACAAAAACGATGTCGAAGAATGACGTCCTCACTCCCAGAACTAACAGGCGGTGTGGCGGCGACAACCATTCAATGGAGGCGGAGTTTACCGGTTCCATGATGGTCTTGTTTCTCTGTCCGCCCATATGTACTGTCACTTTCCACTGAATCTAAGAGACTATACACTGAGTCTAAGAGACTATAAAGGGCCTTCAGGACTAATCCGAAACTGATTCCCACAATTTAGGGTTTTGATTTTGGTACAACTTTACCAACCGAATGTCTGGCCGAATCGGGTGGAGAAGGTCTCAGAGCAATACAGACGGTGGAATTGGGATCCGGGAGGAGCGACGATAGGATGGGGTCTGTCTCCACGACACCCAAGGTCGGATACCTCAAGTCTGGACATACCCTTTTGGGATATGTCAATTTTGGACAGGTCCTACCGGATTACGGTAGGGTGGGTCGATCTGATGATGATTTATGGAGGGAAAAGTGACCTAATTCTGTGAAAGGTATCAGTGAAGTCACAATCGGAGCATGCTCCGCTGCCCTTACAACATCTAAACCAAGTCTCATCACATGGAGGGACATCTCAGGTGATCCCCGATGACTCAAGACGATGGGTTGGCAATACCAAAACAACCCAGTACGCAAGTTACGGGGTTTAGAAGAATTGACATCACATGCTCTATAGTTTCTTAGGTTCGTTTTTTTTGTTTATTTGTTGCCTTTATTGTCTACGATACAAAGTAAGCTACTAATACGGGTCCAATCCAAGTACGCCGGATGCCCTACAGAGGTCTCGAACATATACTGAAGCTCAGGGTCACGGACCCAATTTATATTTACGATTTATTGTCATGATTAATAAAACATCTATGTTCACATTTAAAAAAAAGGTTTATTTACTGTTAAAAAAGGGAGAGATTTTATGATAATTAAAGTAATATTTCATGCAAATTTAAAACGTGAATGTTAGTCAGGCTAATATCGAAGTAAAAAACAGGAAAGCGTAAATCCTCTCACAGCCCTGCGAGAACTCTCCCCCCAAAAAACTCTAGCCGTCCTAGCCGTCGACGGCCTCCATGGCTTTGGCCATTGAGGTTGTCAATGGAGATTACTCTTCCTCTTCCTTCTTGTATTGAGTCCCTCTCTCAATAATCGTCCTCACTTGCGTACTTTCTCACCGCCTTCGTATTGTCGCCGCCGTCATCGTCGTGTTTCTCCACCGTTGCCGGATCCACGCTTCAATCGGGTGTGCGGTTGGTGGTTTATCCCATCACCCACCGAGGTAACACAGAGTCGAAAATGACTATGCTGCACTTTCGGTTTATACCGACCCTTCAGGGGTATTTTCGAACCAACCTCCATAGTGTATCCACTTGGAGAAGGTTGAACTTTCAGGTAAAACTGAACCCTCCGGGGTAATCACGAACCGACCTCCACGGTCTATCTGCTTGGAGAAGATTTTGAAGAATCAGTGGAATTGGGATCCGGGACCTACGCATCATGATTCGGGACTTACGTTGTTCGGCCGTCCTAGGAGGAGAAAGGAAGCAGATCGTCTTTTATGTTTTAGATTGGAGTCAATTTTAGTTTCAATTCTGAATTGCGAGTATTGTTTTAGATGGATTCTCTGTTGCTGTTTTGTTTTCGTTCTTAGAATCAATAAGCTGAAACGCTGTGTAAGAGGATGTCCTCAGTTTGTATCTACGGTAAAACGTAGTACTTCTACGGAACCATAAGAGCTGGGTCGCCTACGGGAGGCCCGAACAAAAATCTGGTATCCAGGACCGTTAGGGTCTACTCTGTAACCGTCTATTTGGTATAATACCCTTCCTCTTGTTTAAAAAAAAAAGTACTATTTTATTTTTACCCCTTTGCCTGTACTGTTGTACGAAGACGGTGCGTTTGGGTAACGCAATTTCCGATTCCAATTGGGTTTCAACTTTCAATATAGGGTTGTCTTGTCCTTCTGTTTCATTCTCTCTCCAATTTCAAATCTTTCTCCAAGGTCTCACCTTTCTCTCCGAAGCTTATCACCCATCTAACAAGCAAACATGTCAGCCGAATCAGCCAATGCAATCCTAAGAAGCCAAGTAAGTACTGTCTTCCCCTTACCCTGTGTTTGTTTCCCGAGAATTCTCATTCGGAATCGAACTTACGTTGACCAGGCCTGAGATAACTTTTATTATTTCCTTGTACTTGCCAGGTCGATCTGTTAGAATTCATAGACTGGTCTGCAGTCGAATGTCTGAATCAGAACACCAGTCACTCTATCCCCAATGCTATCAAACAGGTTCTTCTAAATCACCCACTACTAGGGTTTTCATTCTTTCTATTGTCATCGTTTGGTTTTCATTGTTTGCTCCGATATTAAATATTTTACTCATAATTGATATATGAAGCAATAATTGGCTATTTATTGATATTAATGTTACTATTATAGTATTATGTGTTTTGTTGTTTGTACAATTTAACACTTTTCAACAACCTGTCTCACGCCCATTTGACTAAAAAACATCTGTTCCTTGATTAAGAAAAAAGTCTGAATTCTGTGATTTGAAATAAATGTCTGATGTATTTTGATTGAATCATTTTATATGTGGATTTGGATATGAGTTTTTAGATAATTCATTCTGTCTTTTTTTGATGATTTTTGTGTAATGTACATTTGGGTATTCTGTTATCTCAATTAGTTCCTATTGAATTTCAAAGTATCATAGGATAGTAGTTATTCCAAATCCACATTTGGTATATTAATTTGTTTCATGTGGCGGTAATATCAGGTTAACTTATGATCTCAATTCCGCAATTTTAGACCCTTGTATTTACTCCCCCTTTTCCTCTTTTTTGCTTTAGTGAGCTCTGCTTCTTGATCAAATTGCATTTCGTGGTTTGACCAATTTTGTTGCATGAATTAGGGTTACAGAGAAGATGAAGGGTTGCATCTAGAAAGTGATGCAGATGAGCAGCTGTTGATTTATATACCATTCACCCAAGTTATTAAATTGCATTCTATCGCTGTCCAAGGACCTGAAGATGAAGGTACCTGATAATTTCTATTGACTATATTGAGTTTCATTGGTAGTATGCATACATCAATGCGTACTCTGCATTCAGAGCTTATCTATGTTTTTTTGCTAGTTATTGATAGTTGAATGTTTCAACCTAGTTGTGAAGGCAGTTACTGCAAACAATACAATCTAATTTATTTTCTGTATTTTCATGTGTGTTTGTTCTGTTATCTGTTAGATTCTTCTTCTTATCGCTTAATGCTATACAACTTTCAACTGTCTGGAATCACATTGCCAAGATTGTTGTTTGAAAAGGATTTTTTTACCTATTTTATATCCAAACATGATAAGAATAACTAAATAGGTCCTTCTTTAGTGGCCAGGGTTAAATGTGTCTTGTGCTGAGTGTTGCACTGATCTGGCTAATCAGATGATTTTAAATTGTTTTATAGTTACAAATGGTCTTCTTGTCTTAATAATTGATCAATTGTAAACATCTGCATCTGATGGGTTCTTCTGGTCCTAACATTGCTGGCTGTCTCAAACATGATCATCACTTTATGATTCTCCCCCCTGAATAGGTTTAGTGTTGAGCGCTACATGGATTAATGAAATAGACTCTGTTTAGTATACTAATGTGGTTATTTGACAGGTCCCAAGACAGTGAAGCTCTTCTCAAACAAGGAGCACATGGGATTTAGGTATTGCTAGATGGATGACGCTTACTATTTTGAGATGTGAACAATATAAATATTTTTTGTATGCTCATGGTTTTTATTTCATTTTCATATATGATCTTATCTTCAGCAATGTCAATGACTTTCCCCCTAGTGACACAATGGTTCTATCCTCAGAGAATCTTAAGGTGAGTTCTTAATACCCGTATCTTCCATTAGTTTATTCTGTATTTTTCCACCTTGATGCAAAACAATACTTTTTTGAGCAAATGAGTTGACAACCTATTTATTAGAATTTTCCTGCTGTGGTTATGAACATTTTCACCTTTGCAGGGTAAACCAGTAGTCTTAAAGTATGTCAAGTTTCAAAATGTTCGTAGGTAAGTCATGTTTGTGTTAGCCTTTCAGCCTTATGAGTTATGACCACTTCTAGTGAAACTAACTGTCCATCCTACTTGTTAATCTCTTCCAGTTTGACAATTTTTATTGAGGACAATCAATCTGGTGCCGACATCACCAAAGTTCAAAAGATTGTGCTCTATGGAACCACGTAAGTCACTCAAAAAATACTGAGCTGCTTTACACATTCCTTCTCCAGTTGCTATGATTGTAGTTTTTATCTTAGATACTCTTAAGATTTTCCAGTCAGAACTGTAATACCTTGTACATGTTTTGATATTTTTCTTGTGTTTGCATATTTTGAGCTCTCATCTTAGTAACTATTAACTAGATGACGTTCCCATATCTGTTACAACTCCTGGCCAGGTTTTGGAGTTAGATAAAATGTTTAGGTTTGATTTCTGAAATAGCTACCCTCTGTTAAACCATTTATCGTTATATAACTGTAGTCTATCCCTACCCCTGTTGGTTATTCTTACTGCTTAGCTGATGTAAGAGTATATGGATAGTGGCAGAAATATATCGTGTACTTAATTTTTTTTTTGCAAGTTGTTACTGCCCTCCATTTTTTAGCAGGTTATTACCCTGTGCTTTTTTAGTTGCAAACCATTTGTTAAAATCTGTTAAAACTGACAGAAAAAGCCACTTAGAGCAGCATGTGGCCTGCCAAATTATCAAAATGACAACATTAACCTTCTTCCTCTTGTTTAAATCTGAGCTAAATTTGAGGGCAATTTGGTATTTTCTATCTGTTTTTTACTCCGTTATAGACGGTGCAACTAAAAAAAAGTACATGGTAACAACGTGCTACAAAATGAAGAGGACAGTAACAACTTGCAAACAAATTTAAGTACACGGTGTATTTATGTCATCATCCCTCAAGTATGTAAGCTATAATGGTTAGGTACTAGGTAGGTACCATATGAGTAGCGTACAGCTCAGCATTTTAGTTATTAATTATCTTTTAGTATAGGCATACATTTTTTAGCAGCCTTAACAATATGAAGTTACGTGTTAGTAGGATAGAGTGTAAAAAGTATAGGTTCACTTCAACCCATCCTCTCGATATTGTTTCATATCAAACCAAAACGACTATTTTGAGAGGGAAAGATGCAAAGAAATATGTGGTAAAAGGATACAAATAGAATAATATAAAGTGCTAATTCCAAGAGAAGATGAGAAGGTTTGTCTATTTTAGATAGATATAAACTTATAAGTGAACACGTGTGTGATGGTTAAAGAAATAGTATGATGAGAACAGTTGTTTAAAATGCATTTTACCAAAATATGATCTCATGGTTGTTGAAGCTTGATTAGCTTATAGTTTTTGTGAGACTAGATAGGATCAGTTGGGGTTTTACATATGCATGGACTCTGTTACACTGATATTGACCTATATAGAGAATGTAAGTTTTGGGATCATATTTTATTGTTTGTAATGCACAGTGTGGAGACTACAGATATGAAGGGTCTGAAGAAGATTGAGGATCACTGACACCTCCTAATCCCGTGTCATTTGGATGCTTTGGGATACATTTGTCTTTTAAGCTTCAAATATTAATTGATGGATCTGTTTATCTGAGCAGCTCTTGTAATGGATGAAGGCAAATGTTGCTTGCGTAACTGAATTATGGATGGTATTTTTAGCTATTTTCTAGTCCTTTGTTCGAGTCTTTGTACACATTTATTTATTAAATATTACAGGACACAACAAAGACCTTTCCCAAAATGTCAGCTCTAAATGAGTTGGTTTCTGTTCAAGAGTGTAATTTATTCTAATTTGTTCTCAAACTGTATGAAGAAAGGAGAGTCCGTACCGCATACTCTCTTCAATTGTATCTAGGGATAATTGTCTAGAATATTTTAAAGTCTCGTTCATACACGGATTGGTGTATGAAAGTAGGGAAATTATCATTTTACTCTTAACATTTGAACTCTTTGACTTTAAAAAAAAATCATTTTACCTTTTTAAATAATAAACAAATAAAATAAAATATTTTTAATTAATTTATCAAAGCTATTTTAAACCAAATATTAGTTTTAAAAATATTAATTTCTAATTTTATAAAATACGTTATAATTCAGATTTTAATTTTAACGTTACAATATAGAAATAATAATTAATTAAATTTATAAAAATAAAATAAAAAATTTATTTTGAATAATTAATTTAAAAAATTTGAAAATAAATTAAATAATTAATTAATTAAAAAAATTATTTTGAAAAAATTAATACTGAGAAATAAATAATTGAATTAATTAAAACATTAATGAGTTATTAAGGATTTAATGAAATAAAAGGTATAATCGTTTTTCAATTCATCTACTTAAAATTCAATTCAAACGTAAAAGGGTAAAATAGTTATTTCAGATTCTCCTGTTAAGTTTTCCTGACAGTAGTGTGTGGACGAAACTATAGTGTAGTCACACGACGTGGACGAAACTTTGTGCACCAATACGTTTGTGGACGAAACTTTAGAGTAGTTTTGGACAATTATTCCTTGTATCTATACGATACAAAGACAAAATGTGTACTTCATTTGTGTTTTTCCGGAAGTAGCAAATTTAGGTTGATGTCATGTAAACCCAAAGCTGCAATAAAACCCTACACGTCTTCAACGCAACATCTTGTTGTTGCCGATGGGTATAGTGACTTCAGCCGTAGTTGCTGGTGGCCCTCCTTCTACTCATTTCCCTTCCTCTACCTTCTACATTTTGTCGTCAAACTCACACCACCATAGATCATGGTTGTCAGAGCTCGGTCCGCGACCACCGCCTATCGCTGTTCCCTTTCTTTCGTCGCCCTCTACAGACCAGATCCACCCTTCCCTGATCCTTACGGTCTGATCTGTCACCCATCACCCTCCTCTGTGAGACTCGTCTTCCTTTGGCCTTCTCCGAAAAGTCTTTTTCCAGACCCACCCCCTCTTTGCCCCAACGCCCTTCTGCCCCTTCCCCAACCCTTTTTCCCGACAACGATAATGGTCGACTGCTTGCTCCTCCCTCCAGCTTTACCTCCCGATGACTACGACTCTAGCCTCTCCTCTCCTATCCCCCACACCTCTCTTCCTGCTAGACGGTCAGATCTACACCCACCTTCTGTCGAAATATCGCAACATGAGCTGTTCTACCTTGCTCCTTCTTATCGTGTTTACCCAACCAAAACCGTGTACCAACCCTAAGCGGGTCAAATCTGTACCCGCCTGCGCCGCCCTCCTCACTCCAGAATCGGAGGCCGACCGCGAGTAGTTTATGCTTGTCGTTGTTGTTTTTGTTATTTATTTTGTTTATGTTGTTTGTATTTTGTTGTTCCTCTGTGTCCTGAATCTCCAGTAGGTGTCGTTGTTGCCTCTAGTAGTATGTATAGTTGGGTCTTTCTTTTGATGCATCTCTCCGGGTAGCCGATAAGAAATGCCGACTTTATAGTAGTTGTTTATCTAGACGATGTGTCATCCTTTTCGAGAGATATTCATCTCGCTAGTCGTCCCTCGGATTTTCGAGAACAATCGATAGACACGCCACTTATATTATTCAATGTGTGTTTGGCCCTTATGATTTATCAATAATTATGAATCTTTTTGGGTTTTTTTTAAATGTGATATTATGCTGGTTTTGTTCAATATGACTAATAAATTTCCCATGTCTACAAACAATGTTTACTTGTATGATCACTTACTATTAATTGATTAGATGAAATAAAAACATGAATCTTTGTTCTGATCACTAGATAAAGAGTCTTGACTTAATACACAAAAAAAAGTGTAAGGACTAGTCGACTTTAGTTTTCCTCTTCCATAAATGCTTCTTCAATCTCCGGTGCTATCAAGTTCACCCTCCTCATGGTGAGAGGAGAGCCATGCCCATCGTGCTAGGGCTAAGGAGATCCCCCGATGAATGTTAGGTGCGAGTTTTGTCTTCCCCCTTCATTGTCGCCTTTTACGCGACAATTACTAGATGGTTTTGGGATCCGTGGGGTGAGACGGTAAGATGATGTACGATTCCACAACACCCCATCCCGGGTTATCCCAAAATTTAAAGACGATATGCCGACCAACCCTTTCCATGCAAAGCATCCCAAGATCCGTAAAACAAGATCTATCATGAGACGTTCGAGTAGTCATCTATGCATCTCTTTTCAAGGATCCTTAGGAAACTTTGATCATGGATTGATTTACTGTTTTATGTGTTTTATTATTGCTTCAATTCTTTGTACGCTTTAGTTTTGTTGTCTAAGATGGAAATTAGACGTTTTTACAGTTTCAAGAGAGTTGGGAATCCTACTGGGATCTTAGACATATTTATGGTACTTAGGGTCCTTGACCCATTTTTCTAAACGATTGATCGAAATTATTAATAAAATTCTATGTCGTCACGTTTAAAAAAATCATACACAAAATAATAAATAAGATGATTATTTATAAACATTCATTTTAAATAGCGGACAAGCATATTTTAGGATGGATAGAATTATGTTCTCTCACAACAATGCACCACATATTTTTTTTATTTAATCATACTAATATTTATATTTTTTTCACTTAACTATATTGAATTTTAAAAACGAGAATTTTAACAAGTGTCACGCCCCAAATCCGGTTTTGATCAGACTCGAGACGTGAGCTAAAAATAATAATAAATAAAACAAGTTTAAACGAAATAAAGCTTCAATAAGTTGTTTAAAGTTAACAATACCGAGTCGACGCTCGAAAACCATAGTAAAACGAAGTCTAGTACAAAGGGAAATACGTCGCTAGACAACCCTAAACCAAGGACTCTCGCCAGGCTCCCCAGCTCTGAGACGTCCTCTAAACCAACTCACGATCGAAACCTGTAAAACAGTAATGAAGGGGGTGAGCTTTCGCTCAGTAGGAAAAAGTAGTTAAGGGGATGAGCTAACCGCTCACCACCACGAGTAATTGTCCAATTAGGGCATACTAGTAAGCACAAAAACTAACGAATCAGTTAAACAAGTAACCCAAGACAACGCTTGACCCCCACTTGGGAGCAACCCGTAAATCAAACTCTACACTGAACCGAACTCATGCATTTCTTCTTGACTATGCCCTTAACCACTGTCACCCAATCAATTCTCGATAGACAACTACCACAGTTATCTCGCAACCGACCACATGTGCGAACTCGCACGGCAATACACTGAACTCAGGTATAACTGTATTTCAAATTACGGAAGATCACATAACAAGCATAAGTAATCACGACAACCAAAACAGATCAACACACAGAGTAATATTATTTGTAACCACGCCCATCCTTGGTATCCCAGAGCAATGCGCCGGATTCCCATAACCCGACTTATCCACATCGTATTGAACTCGACATCGGCCTAGACATCTTCCCGGAACACACAACATCGGGGTACAACTCATAATATAGCGGACCGAAATCTTCCGTCGGTCGGGTATATCTTCCCGTAGCACGGGGTACAAATCACATCACACATGCCATACCGGAAACTCAACCTCGGCATAGGTATCCTATACCGAAATTCTCTTCGGTATAAACATTGCTCTGGAACACCCTCCTCGGCTCTAGATATCTTGTACCAGAATACACACATACAATGCATGCATCGCACCAGAACCAATCCTCGGTCTAGATATCCTATATCAGAACCCTCCACGATATAGATATCATACCGGAAGCCTCGGTCTAGATATCCTATATCGGAACCATCCATCGATATAGGTATCGGACCGGAACACACCGCCTCAGAACATATCGTGCCAGAACACACAACATCAGCCACGATATCGGACCGGAACATAATCCTCAAACACATCATATCAAATATACCACACCAACATACCATACCGAACAAATCTTACCGAACACACCACATCGGTCTATCAATCACCCGATCATATCACAAGGTGATAATTCACACTAACATGTACCATGTTCTCATATCATATCATGATCCTTAATTTACCAACAAAACATACCACATATCGAATAGTACAAGCTACTAATCACAAACAAGCGCAACCAACACACAATCCTACGGGCCCAACCAGGGACCCACATGTGATACCACAGCACAACAATTCCCACACTTACGAGCACGACCTGGCCCGCAAGTGGTTTCATATTTATATGACTACGCTAGTTTTTCACATCCTACATACGGTTCTATATTATATCGAGAATTCATAACCTATATGCATACTAGTAACTTTCCGCAATTAAACCGGTATTCGCTACTTTTCCCTACATCAACCGCTATCCAAACACGAAGAATCACGATTTTCCTAGTAGCCTCCTCCGCCGTGCTCGGGAACAACGTCTCAGATCACAAAGTAATACAATTAGTAATAATTCAAGGGCGGTTTAAAGATAAAACACCCGAATTACCCCCGACAAGAATACACGAACCGGATAGTAAACCGGGCCGGAACAAGACATGTTCCATGCCCCTTAGAGGGCCTTCCAGAGGCATGTTCCATGCCCCTCAGAGGGCCATCCAGAGACATGTTCCATTCCACTCAGATGGCCTTTCAGAGACCCATTCCATGCCACTCAAAGGCCCTTTCAGAGACCCATTCCGTGCCACTCAGAGGGCCTTTCAGAGACTCATTCCGTGCCACTCAGAGGGCCTTTCAGAGACCCATTCCGGGTCGCTTAGAGGACCGGTCAGAGGCATGTTCCGTGCCTCTCAGAGGGCCGGTCAAAGACGCTTTTCGTGCCTCTCAGAGGGCCGGTCAGAAGCCATTTCCGTGCCTCTCAGAGGGTCTCCTTCTTCTTCTTCCCTCAACTTTGTCCCCTACGAATTTCCAACCTCCAAAACTCCATTGTTGCCCTCCAAAACCTCCAAAATCAGTCCCAAAACTTCAAACCCCAAGTGGGTTTCATCCAATTAACAAAACTCAATGAAAATTCATCATCAATCTCCACTTTTCTACACAAATCATCTAATTAAACATGAAGAACCTCAAATCCTTAGAACCCAAGCCTAGTTCATGCAATTTCTACCAAACCCACAACCCCAAAGTCATTAGAAGTGGGTTTTTAATGGGTACTCACCTTAGAAATGAAGAGGGGATGAGAATGAAGTAAATTTGGAGAAGATTGGTGTTGAGAATCACCCAAAGAAGCTTCCTTTCTTCACTTTCTTCTTCTTCAAGCAATGAAGGCTTCACTCTCTCTCCCTCTCTAAATTTCGGCCAAGCTAGCTAAAATGAGCTGAAAATGCTCTCAAGTGGCCCTTTAACCTAAAAGGGCAATGCCCAAAATACCTTTGGTGCTACTTTCTTCTTTAGGCCCAAAAATGAGGGTTAAATGGTCCTTTTCCACCCTTTTCTTCTCCTCCAAAACACCATGGACATGTGTCCATGTGGGGTCCACCTCTACCCAAAATATCCCAGCTCAATTAGTTTAGTTCGCTAAAACCCCTAATTCGACCCCGTTTGACCCGGATTTGACTTTTTCGCAAATTTACATATTTGAAAGAAAACGATCCAACTAAGCTAACTGTAATGACGACTAAGCTTTTTGGGTCCCGAAAAGGTCCCGAATGACTCCCGGAGTCATCGGTTGACTTTTCCGGCGGAAAGTCAACTTTTCCCAAATTTCACCGGTTCGACCGGTGTCGACCGCGGGCGTTTCTTACAACAAGAGTCTTAGAAACTAGTTGACCTTAACCTTTTTTTTTCATGGGTGATCTTCCTACCTCAGACGTCATCGAATACATCTTTCTCATGGTGAGAACTAAGGACACCCGTTTAGGGCTAGGAAAATCCATGGGCATTGTTCGAGGTCTTGATTTTGGGCGCCACCTCATCGATGAACGTTATGTACGGGTCTCGTCTTTCTCCTTCGTCCTCATCTTCCCCATAGTGGCCGCTAGAAAATAATGACAAAAGAAGCATCGGAGCTATCCAGCCCACTCTAGGGGGCATCCTCACTCTTTCTCGAGAATTCGGGCGGAGGAGTACTCAGATACCGCTTAAAACTTAGCCACATCCTCTCTTCCAACATGGCGGAAGCGAAGAGTGAGGGAGGATCAGAACCTAGAGTCAGAGAGCTCTACATGCTCTGAGGGAGTAGCCCGATCAGTGGCGGGGGGCTACAAGCACCACTGCCTCGACCAATGAGGAGCTCGTGGTCCAGTGGGGGGGTCGGCCAACAACACCGCCCCACTAGAAGTAAGATGGAAATGGTTCTACCAAATTCTGGTACAGTGCTCTCTTACCACCTCGGAGGCCACCACTCTCGCGCTTTTTGAGCCCTAGTCTATTACTCCAGTGAGGACGACACACACTAGCAACCTGGAGAGTATACCATTCGCCTAGGTGCCAATCCAGAAATGGACCAGCTCTGTCCTAGCTCCCAATTTGGATCCGCTATATCGATTTCTTCGGACGCTACCGTAGTATCCCCTTCCGAACATCTCAGTGGAACAAGTCAGTTATTTAAGCAGTTACTTCAAATCTTTTCTTTTCTTGTTGGGTCCCATGATGTTTAAACTGTTATTTCAATACTTCCTTATGTTGAAATTTTCTGTTTTCACTTTGAGTAGGACTTTTCGTATTTTATAATATAACCTTTCTTTCACTAAAAAAACACACTAATTTTATAAATATAATCCCACTCTCATTCTGTCTAGTAGAATAAGAAAGACAAATAATGCATTTTGTTCCAATATAATCATGTTGCGAAAGTTGAATGAAATTTATAGTAACATTGTCGATTTGTATGTTGCTAGTTGTTTTTTATCAAAAAGTTTCATTTGTTCAAAAAAAAAATGAAGATCAATTACGTTCTTGGCACACTTCTAATAAATTTGAATGAGGAAATAAATAAAAATTGATTTAAGTTAATAGCCAAAAGAGGAGTAACACAATTATGGAAGTGTAGACTGGTGGTGGAGGTGTTAACAGCACCATTGGCACCTGACGTGATAAATTACTTAAAAATGAGGAAAGTCCGTTCAATCCAACCACAATAACTTCCATTAATAATAAATAAATGGTGTCTCCAAATAAAATGGTGAAGTTGAGTTAGCGGACAAAAGTGAGAGTCACAGCATCTCCTCCACTCACGATACCCTTGACATTACCCACCTTCTTCTCCTTCTCCTTCTCCTTCTCTCTCTCTCCGTCTCAATAAAGCCCCTTCCCCTACCCTACTCTCTTCTCTGTGTAGCCTCGCCACACTCTTTCTCACGCCCTTTTGCTTTCATGGCTTCTTCTATGCTCTTCCCGGCGCCTTCCTTCGCCGGAACCAGAGCTAATTTCAACGCCACCTTGTTCTCCTCTCACCGCCCGCTCAAGACCCGGAGATTCTTCGTTCGCTCCTCCCTCGACTCTGATGTCTCTGACATGAGTGTTAATGGTAACCTCCGCTCTACCATTTTTCTTTTGCCAATTGCATAATTGGCTGGAAATTCGCGATATCTGTTATACTGAATTGATTGCGAGTTTTTTGTTGCTGGAATTGAGGTAGATGGTGGGTTTAATTCAAGTTTAAGTTTTCCCTGTAAACAGTTGCTCCAGTCCTGTTGAATTTCACTGAGTTTTGAGTGGGCGCGAGCTATATTAAGTTAATAGCAGTTCATAGTCATAGAATGAGCTGCTTGGAGTGGATCATTCTTATATTGGACAATAGTCAACCATATAGCATTTTTTTTGAATGAAGAGGATTAAGCTGTTTTTTTTTCTTCTTCAGTGAAAACTAATTAGATGCAGGCTCTTATCTTAGCAAAATTGTTTCCCCTTGAAGCGAGGTCGTGATTCGATTCTCTGTACACATGTGTAGATTGCCCACACCCATCCCCACCCAACAAGAAAAGAAGACTAATTAGTGAATATTTAGTATAAATGAATAATTCACTGAAGTGCACTTGGTTAGTCCCTTGAATACAGCATATGTGTGCTCTTTTCAAGCTTCACCTTAATTATATTTTGGGCTGAACCATGAAAATCCCACCTGCATTAAAGTATAATGAAAATGAACTTGCGTGTAATAATTTTACTCATTGGATCTGACTATGTGTATTGATGGTTCTTTGCCAGCTCCCAAGGGTTTGTTCCCCCCAGAGCCTGAACATTATAGAGGACCTAAGTTGAAAGTAGCAATAATTGGGGCTGGGCTCGCAGGGATGTCAACTGCTGTGGAACTTTTGGATCAAGGCCACGAGGTCTAGCATTTTTCTTGCTGCTCATATTCATTTCGTATCTTTCCTAAGTGCATTGCTCATTGTAGGGTTAGTTGTTTCTATATCAACTTTTTCTTTCCTCCAGAGAGATTTTAAAGATAAAATTTTGAAGTACGTATGGAACCATTCCTTACCAATTGTTGTGTACTTGACACCGGATAGTTATTTCTATTTAGTTTGATCTATTTGTATGCTGACCGGTGAGTTATTTTCTTCTATTTGGTTTACTTCCTTTCCATGAAAATTGAACTAATAAGTGCATTCAATATATTCAGGTGGATATATATGAGTCAAGGTCTTTCATTGGTGGAAAGGTGGGCTCTTTTGTTGATAGACGTGGTAACCATGTTGAAATGGGCCTCCATGTGTTCTTTGGTTGCTACAACAACCTTTTTCGCTTGTTGAAAAAGGTGATTTCATTTACCAGAAATATAATAATATTTTGTAACTCGGGTGTATTAGTCAGTTATTCTGAACCTGAAATAATATTTACTCATTGAGTGGAAAACATGGCCTTGCGCGGAACAAGGGGGTATCTCTATACTTGCCATCAACCAACAACTTATCCAATTACTCTTCACACAACTCATTGTGGGGCACCTTTCATGAGATTCTACATGGCCCTTATTTAATACTACATTCCAAAATATGCGTACACTTCCCATTTTGATAAAAGTTAAGGATAAGTTATTTCACGATGGATTTTCTCTCACATACTCCTATGTGTTCTAATGAAGTAAAGAGAGTTAACTTGTCTTAATATTATTTGTGGCACGTCATCAACCAAGGAATATCGATAATCTAGCAGACTCCCTATCCTTATACACATTCTCTCCCTATTGAAATTAAAATTCATCTTCTTGAAGACAATGGTTTGTACTTGCATGGTTTTTGGTTATTCTTACTGGATCTTCATTCTAATATAGGTGGGTGCAGAAAAAAATCTACTTGTCAAGGATCATACTCACACTTTTGTGAACAAGGGAGGTGAAATTGGTGGTATGATTCAATACTTCATCTTGTACTGAAAATGCATAGCTTATTGAAATAATATCTGTCTTTTTAACTGTTGCACCCTTTAGCTGGAAGAAGTCATGTATGTGGTATGAAATATTTGAGAACTTGCAACTCAGAAACATATCTAACTTGATTATAGAATGCAGAACTTGATTTTCGTTTTCCAGTCGGAGCACCATTACATGGAATTAATGCATTTTTATCTACTAATCAACTAAAGGTAATTTAACTATTCTGTGCCCCATTCTACATTACCCTGTTGCATTTTCATTATTTATGTTATCTTTATGTCCATATCCTGCATCCAGACACTTATGTCTATGTTGGCATATTTTGCCATCTTGGATACTCTCCTTTATTGGACATTGGCATTAAGTGTTTATGTTTGTTGAGCCTGTGTACCTTCTTGGGGATAATTGACACCCTAAAAAGTTAAGCATTGTTTGTCTCATAATATCTTTGCTATTCATGTGCAGACTTATGATAAAGCAAGAAATGCTCTCGCTCTTGCCTTAAGTCCAGTTGTGAGGGCTCTTGTTGATCCTGATGGAGCAATGCAAGATATACGGAATCTGGATAGTGTAAGAACAATGCATCTAGCTACACTCTCTTACCTTGAAAACCATTTTTGTGTAATGTGTAGTTCTTTTTTTATTTTTTGTTTGTTTTGGTAGAAGTGGGGTGGTTTAGCTATGGCATTGGGAAATAGTTTGATCCAGGCTAAACAACTTTGATGGTGCTATGTTTTTTTTGTGTCTTGTTAGGTTCATGATTCTGCACTTTGATTGTTCACCAGCAGATCTTATTACATGAATGTTTCTCACCTCAATTATGCTTGCTTCTTCCAGATAAGCTTCTCTGATTGGTTCATGTCGAAGGGTGGTACACGCGCGAGCATTCAGAGAATGTGGGATCCTGTTGCTTATGCCCTTGGGTTTATTGACTGTGATAATATCAGTGCTCGCTGTATGCTCACTATATTCTCATTATTTGCCACTAAGACAGAGGCTTCCCTACTGCGCATGCTTAAGGGTTCTCCAGATGTGTATCTAAGTGGTCCTATCAGGAAGTATATCACAGATAAAGGGGGCAGGTATAGTTGTGAGATGTACTGCAATAAATATTTACTGGTTGTTTGTTTGTGAGATGACATATTTATTCTGCTCCTGCTTTGTCCAACGGTGTAGGTTTCATCTACGTTGGGGATGCAGAGAGATTCTATATGACAGATCTGCTGATGGAGAGACATTTGTCACAGGAATTGCCATGTCTAGAGTATGTTGCTTTTGCTTCTTCTATGTTTCAAGGGGTGTGTTGGAATCCATCTATTTTGTGGCATTATAGCTTTGAACTACTTCCAGGTTTACCAGTTGAATTCTTAATGATAATATGAAGTATAAATTTTAATCAAGATAAATAATACTTTCCTCCTTCTAATTCTGAATGAGCTACATATTTCTTGGACAAAATTACCAGAGAATTGGGAACCATGATGATTTGCTTCTTTCTAAAATACTGAGTAGTGGATGCGAAGACTTGTTGCAGTCTACTAGAACATTTAAATTCCAAACTAGTGAATGGCAGTTTTTCTATGCATTTTAACTCACTTTAAAGGATCTCAATGAAGTATTATTTGGGGAAAAAATAGTTAGAAATATAGAATTAGATGTACCTTGATTTATCATCAAGGTTTGTATGGACTATTCGTCATTTCCAGCCAGACAATTGTGTGGGTTGATTGACGTGTACTATTTCTACCTACAGGCGACAAATAAGAAAATTGTTAAAGCTGATGCTTATGTTGCTGGTATGTGGTTATCTACTCCATTTATTTTAGATGTACTCTTCTTTCCCATTTCAAGTGGATGATTTTAACAGCATTGAACGCTTCCTTTTGGCAATAGCATGTGATGTCCCTGGAATTAAAAGATTAGTTCCACCACAGTGGAGAGAGTGGGAATTCTTTAACAACATATATGAGCTAGTTGGGGTGCCTGTTGTCACAGTGCAACTCAGATATGATGGTTGGGTTACGGAGATGCAAGATCTAGAACGTTCAAGGTGATCCTCTCATCTGAAGATTTTGTGTTGAGGGCCAAAATATATCTGTTTGCTTCATTTTTAAGACTAATAGACAACAAATTGCCATTGACCATCTTCTTTAAACCTATTGCATGCATACTGAAGGTTCAATTTGTGACATGTAGGCAGCTGGGGATTGCTGTTGGGCTAGACAATCTTCTTTATACCCCAGACGCAGATTTCTCCTGCTTTGCAGATCTCGCTCTTACATCTCCCGAAGATTACTACATCGAGGGTCAAGGTTCATTGCTCCAGTAAGGATTATGTATTATGATCATTGTTGCTTCTAATAATTTTATTATTTATTACAATATGTTTGCATAGAAAATTCCATGGTAACTCGGATATTAAATCAACCAAAATTTGATATTCCGGTATGTTCTTATCTTTTCCTTATCAATTACTATTTCAACTTTCAGATGTGTCTTAACACCCGGTGACCCCTACATGCCTTTACTAAATGATGAAATCATAAGAAGAGTTAAGAAGCAGGTTAGTTAGTAGCTTCTACACGAACTTCTTTGTTACTTGGATGAGTTGTGTTTCTGGAAATTAATTACTTAATTAACTCTGACATACTTGCATCATTTGTCATGTTTTCTTCAATTTGTTTAGACAAGTATTACTTGTTCTGAAAAGTGACTAGGCACCAGGAAGCACGATAACTTCAAAACATAGTGCCCCCTGCACGGGCATGCATGCCATTTTTTATTATTATAAAAAAAATACAATAACAACAAATTACCAATTTAAAGTAACTACTGGTTAGGAAGTTGGGTATTGTTTGTGTGTTCCTTTATATAATCAAACATTTTGGTATATAACACCCAAGATTTTTACTCTTTGCTTGTCACATTAGGTAAATCCAATTTTAATATAACTAGAACAGATACATTCAAATACAGACAACTCCTTACAATACAAATCCCTTAAAGACATACACCTGATAATTGCATATACACTAGATGATGATTATGAGCACACTTATGATAATTGCAAAAAAAAAAACATTTTTTTCCAAATTTGTAATTATACGAAATGATAATGATATATATATTTTTTGTATTTATCATGTGGTGTATTTGTAATTATCATGCTCATATTTTAAGAGATTTATATTTTAAGGCGTGTATACATGAACTCATCCCTAACTAGAAAGTACACAATTTATAACATACATTTATTTATTGAAGAATTGACATGTCCCAACGGGCTGTGTCTATTAAATTTAGAGGATGCAAATCTTATCTCCATCTTTATATATTGTCTCGGGTCTGAATCTGGGCTAATTAAGAACAATGATCAGTTGCATCCAGCCTTCTTGAAAGTTTGTGTTACTTCCTTGAGGTTCACAGCCGAAGATAGCTAAAACAAATCTGCAACCAATTGTTTTTCACGGTTCGTTACTTGTATCAGGTTTTGGATTTATTCCCATCATCCCAGGGTTTACAAGTTACTTGGGCATCAGTTGTGAAAATTGGACAATCCCTATATCGTGAGGGACCTGGTAAAGATCCATTCCGACCTGATCAAAGGACACCTGTGAAGAATTTCTTCCTAGCTGGCTCATATACAAAACAGGTAACTTCAATTTCCATCTTCAATGTCAAGATTTGGGCTCACTTGCTTGTGTAGAAGCAAGGGGCACCAAACTTAAAATTCTTATTTAGACTTAAAGATTGATGTATCATGGGTCCAAGACATCCTTCAAACTAGAAAGAGCTCTAATTTTGCCACTTGACCCCCACCTTGAGAAAGAGGCCCAACAGAAGTTGGGAGAGATAGAGAGAGGCCCAACAAGAGTTGGGTGAAAGAGATGATAAAGGTGGGGGAGGGTACCACCACTGGGGATTGAACCTTCGCTCCAAGGACCCAAGATGGACAACCAAGCTTTGATACCGGCTTCATACTTACATATGACTGTCCAGAGTTCATTGCCATTCCATAAATGTAATACAAAATTATAGTATAATTCGATCTCCAACGTAACCTCTGAGCTGAAAATCTAAACATGGCATTTTTGTGAAGTTTACAGTACTAGTGTTTTATCTTACAAGATAAATGTATGTTCTTTTCCTTAGGAATGAATCATTGCAATGTTATGTATCTAGAAAAAGAAAGCTTGGTTTAATTTGATGGATTTGATGTTGTACAGGATTACATAGACAGTATGGAGGGGGCAACACTGTCAGGGAGACAAGCTTCATCATACATATGTGATGCTGGTGAAGATTTGGTTGCCTTGCGGAAGAAGCTTGCTGCTGCGGCTGAATCTCAACAGGTAAGTCTTGTGTGATACTAAATTATAGATAAGTTGCAGAGGTGAGAAAGGGGAGGTTTAGTAGTGGAGATTGCTGAATGTGTAAGTTTGTATTGATTGTGTATGGAATTTTCGTGAAGTCACATAAAGAAAAAGGTTGTTACTCCTTGATTGCAACATTCTCTTATCATGCCACTAAAATTGGGTTAATACAAGTCAAATGTGTTAACACACTATATTAACTAATGGGTTAAATATTGAAACTTACTCTTAAGTATTGGTCACGAACACTACACTACCCACGTTTTCAAAATGAACACTACACTACCCTTAAGTATTGGTCACGCGATTTTGTTAGTAAAAATGATCGGAATTTTCCATTCCGTTAGCCATATGACCTCAAGTGTCATATAATGGATGGTAAAATGACGTTTCCCCTTAATTATATGACCTCTACACATTTTATAAGGAACATTACCATTTTACCCTCGTTATTGTTCCTTATAAAACGTATAGAGGTCAAATACTTAAGGGCAAAAAACGTCATTCTACCATCCATTATACGACACTTGAGGTCATATGACTAACAAAATGGGAAATTCCGGCCATTTTTACTAACAAAATCGTGTGACCAATACTTAAGGGTAGTGTAGTCTTCATTTTGAAAACGTGGGTAGTGTAGTGTTCGTGACCAATACTTAAGAGTAAGTTTCGATATTTAACCCTTAACTAATTTAACTGAATATATCGATAATTTCAGGCTTCGTCCATCAATTCGTTTTTTTGATCAACGAGGTTTATATTATCCATCCGATCCAAAGATTGGATACAGAGGATGCTGCAAGAGCAGCCAAATTACAGAGCTCAAAAAAGAGCATATTCAACTTCATTCTAGTGCACCACCAACAAAAAAAAAACAATTCATCCGCATGACCTTGTATATTGAAAGATGAAATAACCTTTAATGATACACTTTGTATCTTTGTGTTAAAAAGATAACTAAAAAAAGAACATATCGATTGGTCATGAACTTGAAATAACTCAAGAGTAAGTAAATTCACACTTACAATCAGCATCATTATTTTCATGCTCATAATTAGAGCTATAAATCTCGAAAAATTATGTTTTTTTTAACGAAGGGTGCAACTTTATAATTTTAAAACGATTACATTATCCTATATCGGGGAATATGCTCCTCGATCAGTGGAAGGCCAACATTAACGAACAAAGGTTCATTGGACCTTATACTATCATAACCGTCATAGACGGTATTTTGATGCCTCGTGGGCAGACAGAGAAGGCGGAGAGGGAGAACAAGGTACCAGAGATCCTGAGGGACCTCAACAGCAAAGGCGATGGTGAGAGGCAAAGCATCGTCTGGGGACCCCTCACAGGGCCAGTCCCCGATGCTCAGACGATGCGTCATCCCTCCAGGTGGGGCCTCTCCCTCGCCTTCGTTATGGCTCCCCGTAGAGGAGCAACCCTCCCAGGGAGGCTTATCTCGGGCAGCCAGGTGTTGCCCCAATGAAAAGGACGGGGCCCCGGGTTAGGTCCCGGATCCAACGTCACACAGGCACCCTGTCCTCTAAACTGTCCATCCTTAGGTCTTGAATCCAACGCCAGTGGGTTGGGACCAGCGTCCCCCCAAGGTCCAATCAATTTCGCGCCATCTTCCAGATTCCTTTCTAGAGCAGCGCCTCCGCCTATGTCCTTTGGCCTCCGACCATCTCCGCAAGCAACCCTTCCGAAGAGCGACCAGTCCCTCTGGTGCCTCCGTGCCCAGGTTCCTACAAAGGTAGCCCTATGGGCCAACACCACCCGTCCGCGCAAAACCGGCCCGTTACCAAGCTTATGCCCGTGCCCTAACAGATCTCTTTCGTAGGGATCCCAAATCCTACGTCGCCTTCGCGTCCACCGCTGACAACACGCTCTAGGGGAGACGCCCCCCGCCTCTGGCACAATCGTTAGACCCACCAAGTGCCCCGCTGCAGCCTGTCCCGTCGCCGCCCGGGATATCACCAGAGCAAGGTCATGGTGAGGCCGGGTAATCAAAGTCAAGGTTGGTCTGGTTGAAGCCTCCCAATAGCGTGGGGCAGACACCACCTGTGCCCGCCGCCGTAGGATCCCGGGACGAAATTCCCCACGCGGAGGAGGCGGCGGATCCAAACCATCCTCCAAAGGCCGCGATGGGAGGGAGAGTGACCAGGGTGGCATGAAACTTAAAGCCGGAATCGGCGATGTGTGAAAAGAGGAAGGAGCGAAGTTGGATGGTGACGGCCAAACCCTACGGGTTTTATCCCCCGTACCAGGCGTGGTCTGCGAGAGGGTTGACCCGATGGAATTGAGAAGCACCAGACCGGCCTTTCCGAGGGAAGCGGCGCCGGCTGACGAGGACCTAGGCGGCATAGTGGCGGTAGTGTCAGGAAGCACCATAGCGGCAAGCTAGCACTAGTCTTGTTTCCGAAAAATTATGTTTCGTACTTCATTGGAATGGTACTTTTTTTATCAACAATATTTTGTTTTATAAACCAAGCCTATAAAACAAAAGACAAGCCAAAAAGGAAGCCCTCTTGAAGTAGAAGACTTATAAATAAAGGTAACTCCAAGTAAGGTCTTTTAACACAAGTAGAATTGTAAAATAAGTAACCTAAACATAACTAAGGAGGAATAATTTTTTTCTTTCTTGCCCTCGTTGAGAACCTCTCCCTAGCCCTAGCCGCGCTATGGTGCTTTTTTCTGTTGTTGCCGCTGCCATGCACCCTGCCCAGTCGCCACATGGGGCTGGGTCTGTTAGTCGCGCCACCCCCGGTGTCACCCCGTCCCATCCGGTCGCTTCCCTCGTAGACCACACCTGGTGTGGGGGATAAATATCGGTGGGGATGGTTGCCTACGTCCCCATCTTATCCTTCTTCCCCCTCGCCTTGGGCCGGTCTTATTCTTCTGTGGGCTTGCCGGTTTCACGCCCTTCGATGTTGCTGTCGGCGGGATGTTCTGGTTTACGGCCGGGAGAGGTAACTTCTACTCCAAGTTATGGGGTGGTCCCGCCTCGCCTGAACCCTAACCATGACCTTGCTCTGGTGCCTAGGGTGGACGGCGATGGTTCTAGGGTTCCGAGGTTTATTCCCTCTCGAAACCAAGGTGGGGGGATCACTCGGGACGTGACAGTGTGGTCGGCGTACTCCACGATCACGAAAATGCGGGTCCGGTCCTAGGGCTTGATCTGTGACGCGTATAGGTGGAGGAGGAGGAAAATGGAGGCTGTTTCCACGTTTTCTCGGCGAGGCTGGGCGCGGAGGCAAGTTAGGGTTTGGATACCCTACGGTGGGGATGTTCCTTGGTTGGCTTGTGGGGTAGATGGCTCTCCGTCTATGGCTTTGAGGAGAGACGCACTGAATGGTGCGGAGGAGGAGGCTGCACGGAGGCCGGTTAGATTGTCGCCCTCGCCCCGGTATCTTCAGGGCCACCTTCCTGCATATTGGAGGGGCCTGCTGCGGTATAATCCGATGAGAGGCCTCGTCCCCGTGTGAGCCGGCGGGAGTCCAAACCATCCTCTCTGGCTTCGGTGGAGCAGAGATCACTAGGGGATCGCGAAGTCGGTGCTGCACTGCAAGGGCTCGTGGAGGGATTTGTTCCGAGTACGCTGACATTGGACCCGATACCTAAGGCGAGGTTGTCTCGAGGAAGGGGAACCAGCATGACAATGGACCCGATACCTAACCCGAGTCCACAATTTCCTATCAGGGACACCAGCCAATCGTCCACGATAGGCCTCCCTGGGCGGTCCACTCCAAACACGGTGACTTTTGTACACGGGAAGATCCGGTAGGGGCCGGTTGGCGATCAGCTCTCTGTTGATTCGATTGCTGACCACATGCTCCGGTAGCGTGGTGGGTTAGGGGGTGGAGGACGCCCACATCCGGGGGTGCGGGATGTTGAAGTTCCATCACCCGTTACCCTGGGGAGCGCAACTGCTGGAGAGTTGAAGAGGACGACGTCAGCTTCTATTTGGGGCGCCAAGCTACACGCGGGGAAGAGGCCCCGCCGGGAGGGATGATAGACCGTCAATGCATCAGGGACTGTCCCTGGGAGGGGTCCCCAGACGATGCATCACCACTTTTGAGCTCCTAGAGTTCTGGTACCTCGTCCCCCCCCCCCCCCCCCCTCGTATTCTGAATTTACCCGTGGGGCATCCAAATACCATCTGTGACGGTTCTGATATTAAAAGGCTCGGTGAACCTTTGTTCATTCATACTAACCTTCCGTGGTCGAGGAGCATGTTCCTCGATGCACATCAATGTAATCGATTTTAAAAGAGTATAATATTACACATTTCGCTAAAAAAAACATAACTAAGGATGTGTCTACCAATCTTATACCAAAGTACTTGAACCATGAAGCAAACTGAAACAAACTTACAAATAGAGCAATCCAACGTAACACCTCGAACCAAGAAACCAAATCCAAACAATGGACCGAAACAGGTCTAAAACCTAAGTATTACAACCAAGAAGCACAACAGGTATTACTAACCTGACAAAAGGTGAGAACAAAATACCTAATAAAGGTCTAAACAAACCCGAATTCCAACCATGAAGCTCATAGGTAACGACTAACAACAACCAACAAGATACTTAACAAGGGAAAACCAAAATACTAAAAACAGGTCCGACAACCTAGAAAAGCAAACATGAACTTCAACAATAAAACGACCCAAGACCTAATAAGAAGCTAAAGAAGTAAAAACAACCGTTAAGCCCGAGAAAGAAGTAAAAACAAGACCCCAAAGTGCCCGAGCTCTACAATCACCATCCACGTTTACGTTGTCCACGCCGTAGACCCAAACCTGTCAAAGGAGGGAAGCGTGACCTGTTACGCCCCGAATTCGGTAGGACCGAACCCGGAACGCGAACGGTGAAACAATAAAACAATTTTCAAACATTTTAATAAACCTCTTTAAATCAACACTTAAGTGAAACAAAAACGATAATTTTACGGCGGAAAAAAAAAACGTTCAAAACGATGTACAAACGAGCTACAAGGTACGCCACTAACAACCCAGAGACCCGGACTTCCGCTCCCAGCTCTTCAAGCTTCGAGGGATCTCATAGTCCGTCTCACGACCAGTACCTGCAGGAAAAGTAGCAGAGGGTGAGCATTCGCTCACCACCACGGATACCAGACTGACTGTGGCATACTAGCAGAAATGCCGGAAACACCAACAACAAACAAAACACCGAGGACTACTATCCCCAAACTCAAGTAACCCGACTGTCACACGAAAACTGTTACTTTCCCCAACAAACTCAAAACCCAGACGCGTAATGTAGACCCGACACAACGGTTACGACCTCAACCCCAAAACGCAAATAATAACCACGCAACACCCAAGATGACAAAGGATCGCACACAACAAACAAGATCACAAAGGATCGCACTCCAGCTACTCATTGCCGGTTGCTAACCGGCTGGGCTTGAGCCTTCCCCACACAACTTTCCCCGACACTCAGTCAGGCCAGGCGGTCGACCTGTTAGAGATATATACAACAATACTTTTCCGATAGCTAGTCGGAAGGGGAGTCGCCCTTCATCGCCGAAGAATGCACAACTTTACCGATGGTTAGTCGGAAGGCTAGCCAACCCCCACGCGCGCGACCACATGACCCCTTTTCTGTCAAGCGGGCCCAACCTCCATGCAACCACAGTCATCACCCAAGGTTCAACAAATAGCGACAGTAATATACGAATCACTACCCCTCGGCAGGACAGTCAACAACAATACCGGTTCAACACCCCACAGGCACACATGGCCACCCACGACACACCAACAGTAAAATACGGGTTCAACACCCCAAAGGCACTCATGGCCACCCACAGACACAAACAATAACATACGGGTTCAACACCCCAAAGGCACACATGACCACCCTCATAAACACAACAAGTTACTTAACCTACGGGCACAACCAAAAGCCCCCAGTATTTCTATTGTTCGATACGTTCACTTATCCTACGACACTACTAAGTGTCACATGCATTTCTATTGTTCGATACGTTCACGTATCCTACGACACCACTAAGTGTCTCCTGCATTTCTATTGTTCGATAAATTTACTTATCCTACGACACCGCTAAGTGTCACATGCATTTCTACTGTTAACTTTCCCTAGTCAAGGCCGAGATCCAGATACTTTTCCCTACCTCGTAACGCTTTTCAAATATCCACGCTCAAGCTCCGGCGTGCTCGCAGTCACCCGCTTAGCCTCCTCTTTCCGCGGTCGGCGGCACGATCTAACAAGATCACAAATTAAAACACTTTTTAAGTTCCCAGGCAAAGCTGAATTTTAATGAATTTGACGCCCAAATGCAACCCCGACAATGTCGATCACTCCCAAACTTCCCAATTACTCGACATTGTCAATAATGGGCCCGGAAAGGCCCGATTCGCCCATCTCGGCGAATCTGCCCGGGATCGGAAAACGCCCTTCCGGGGCTCCGAAAATTCACGTTTTCGTTTCTACGATCCTAAAATAATTCAAGTATTCCAACCAATCGACGTAATCAATTTCCGACTTCCGAGCGATTTAATTCGCGTTCAAAGTTTCTAAACCCGAAATTTCCAATTTCCACAATTTAATCCCATAATTCGTTCCGGGTGTGAATTATCGATTCGGGGATCGTCCAAAACCACCGGAACACGAAAAACCCGAGGCCCGGGCAAGTGGGCCCCACACGGCCACAATGGGAAAATTTCCTTTTCGCCCCAAAACGTTCCTAACGAACCCCAAACCTCAACCATTCATCTTTAAAGCAATTCTAACCAAAACCCAACCATATTTGACTCGTTTAAACTCAAACCCTAATTTTCAAATGTACCAAAACGAGAAAAAAAAATGGGTTCTCACCATAGGGAATGACGAGGGGAGTTCGAATACGCAGTCGTTGAGTCGGTCGGTCGGTTCATCGGGAAATTACAAAAACCTACTCTTTTTCCTTTCCTTTTTCCTTTCCTCTTCTCTCTTCTTTTCTCTATTTCTTTTTCTCTCTCCTTTCCTTTTCTTTCTCTGTGGTCGAACACTACCTTTCCTTCCCTTTATTTTGTTCAAAAACAATTCCAACCTCTTAATTACTAAACTACCACTCTTACTTCTTTTTCTTTAATTTAAAAACCAACCACCACCACATTTATTACAAGTGTGTTGTGGGTCCCATGAGTTAGAAAAATATCTTTGTAGATATTTTTCTATCAGATTTGCAAAATTCGGCCGTCTCGGGCCCCGAACAGGCCCATTTTCCAAAAATTTATGAAATTTCACGTGCTACAAGGAAACGGCCCAACTAAGACCGCTGTAATGACGGCTAAGATTTTTTGATCCAAATCGGGCCTCGAGCGGACCAAAACGTCGCTCGGTTGACTTTTTCGGCAAAAAGTCAACTTTTCCCAAATTGGTCAAAAAGTTGCCCTGAGTCACCCAGAACTCACTTTGGTCGATATCGGGGTCAACTTAAGTCCGATATGACGCTCAGGGTCAATTTTAGGTTCATTTAGGTGTCTATCCCAAAATTTTAAATTTTTCCGTTTTTCCGCCGATTTGACCAGCGTTGACCGCGAGCGGTTCTTACATGACCAAACCCAGCTGAAGCTCCAAGAAAAACTACTTGAACCCACGACAAAAACCAAGAAAATCACCCCAACAAGATCCGGCAGCGAATCAACCAGAACCACCAGCCATAACCTACTTCAACCTCACACCTAAGCCACAACCTGACTTGAACCACTCGAAGGAAGCATAAATGCTCCGACGAGCCCCGGATTGATGAATCCGAGAACAAATGAGGTCAGAGCTAAAATAGACCAGGAATATCGATGCGCCGCTGCAAGGACCATAAGAGAGAAGATCTGGTAGGGCTAGGGAGGGATGAGGTGAGGTAGATCGCCTCGCAAAAACTCACATCTAAGATCCGGAGGAACAAGATATCGCCGGTGTCCAGCACTAAGCCGACGACCACGAGTGGTGAGACGAAGCTTTTGTTCTTTATCGACGAAGAGTAAGAAGTCGGGATGAAGATCTGGAATAGATCGATGAAAAACAAAGTAAAAGCAGATCTGAACAAGTGGGAACGAAAAAAGAAGAAGAAAAAAAAGAAAGAGTAAGAGAAGGAGGAGTAACCACTTTAAAGGTCTTAAACCACGAGGGCCATGGACCGTTGTCGGCGGCCACAAAAAAAACTAGGGTTGCGAGGATAAGCGGAGAGGTTTTTTAGAGAAAAGTTTTAGAGAGTATTTCAATGGAATACTATGTCATCTTCATTTTCATGGATCATTATCTTCTTTATAAGTCTTTTTCTCTATGTTTATCACAATTCAACAACATACGTCCTTTGTTATCAAACAGTATATTTGAAACCAAAAACAATAAATCTAAAACAATTTTTTTCATTTTCAATCGACTCTTTCCATCATTAAACAATACACGTGAAACAAAAAAAATCAAACAAGAACAGATCTAATATAAATTAGATCGGGTGAAAAACAAATTGACTCTTCTTCCTCGTCCTTAAGAGCACTTACAACGGGCCAACTAACTATGTGACTTACACGGTTTTGACTCACTAAACCGTGATTCGTAACCGCAAATCTGACTCGCAGTTCACAAACATGAACCATGAGTCACGAACCGTTAGTCGCCGGCCATGTAAGAACCGCCCCAGTCGATCCCGGTCGGACTGGTGAGTTTTGGCGAAGTTTGACTTTGGGCCGGAAAAGTCAACCGATGACTCCGGGAGTCATCCGGGACCTTTCCGGGGCCCAAAAAGCTTAATCGTCATCACGGTTAGTTTAGTTGAGTCATTTCCTTTAATTTGACTGTAATATTGGAAAAGTCAATTTTGGTCAAACGAGGATGTTTTATTGACTAAGTCCAAATTAATTAAAGTGCTGGAGTTTTTATTTGAGCCAAGTGGTCCATACATGGACACTTGTCCATGCTAGCTTGGAGGGGAAGAAAGGGGGCTAAAAGGACCCTTTTACCCCTCACAAGTGTCCTTAAGTGGATAAAGTCTAAGGGGCTTTTTGGTTATCCAACAAATTAAGTCTTTTAAAGCAATTGGAGCAACAATTTCAGCACATTTACAAGTGCTAGCCGATTTCTAGAGAGAGAAAGGAAGGAGAGGAAGAACAAAGGAGACTTGAAGAAGAAGAAGAAGAAGAAGAAAGGGAGAAATGAGCAATTTTGATCTTAGTTCTTTATCATTTCTTCACCAAAACCTTATTTTCTTCATCATATCATCATCCTAAAGGTATGTGCACTAACACAATCTCATTTCAAGCTTTGGGTTTTCTTAGAAATGCATGAACTAGCTAGGTTTTTGAGTTATATTTGCTTAGATGGCGTTCTAGAGCAATAGATGGTTGATTTGTGTTGAAATCTATGGGTTTTTGATGTTATTGATTTGGGAATCTCTTGGGTATTTGTTGGTTTGATGAATCCTACCTTGGGTAGTGATGGATTGAATTTATTTGACTGTTTTGAAGGTTTTGGGTGACTGAAAATAAAACTGTTTTTCGAGAAAATGAGGCTGGAGGAAGATGAAGTACGGAACTGGTCTGAGCCGTCACGGATCCGTGACCGGCACCGTGACGGGAGACGTCACGGCTCCGTGAAGGAGACCGTGACGGCACACGTCACGGGTCCGTGACGTCATCCGTGACGGGTGGCCTCACGGCTCCGTGACCCGATCCGTGGCAGATTAGTTTTGATCCTTTTGAATCCTTTTTGGGTGTTTCTCGTTTACTTCGAAAGGTGTTTTTGAACCAAACGGTTGTTTTTTTAACTTAGTTGTGTGCCTTTTGGTTAGTCTTTAATTATAATTTTAATTGTGAGCCAAGACCTTGGACCCGAGCTCGACGAAGGAGGAGACCTTGGGAACCACGTGAGAAGACGGAGAGGAAGCTAGCCAGGACGTCAGCAGCGAGGAGTCTTTAAGCGTTGGAGTTTTCGAGGTAGGGAAGAGTAGCAACTCCACTTTTAATTTAAAGAATGCTAGTAGTATGCCAATAGGATAATAATAACCGGAAATGTCCTAGTTTGCATATAGGATGTGATTCACTAGGATAAACGCTTTCAATTATATTAATAACCGGAAGAGTCTAGTATGCATGTAGGATGTGATTCACTAGTTTAATCGCTTTCAATACTTTGGGAAATTGCCGTGCTGGTAGAATGACCATGACGAGCCTTAGGATTGATTGTGATTGTGTTCAATTGCCTCAATTGCCGATGCATGTTTCATCCTTCGGATAATGCAAGAGTCTTACTAAACTAGTTGAATTATGTGAATGATTAATTTGTGTTATGATTGATTGAGTGAATGCTTGAATGTGTTGATTGTGCCCTGTGGTATGATTGGGTGAGTGATAGACCGATGATACGTGGTTGGTAAGTCATGCCGGTAAGCGTGATTGTTGGTATGAATTCTATGTGACGTGTTGTGGTAAGTTTTGTTTGACAATGTGAGTTGTTGTATTGTGTTTGATATGCCATTGTGTGGTGTTGTTGTGTACCCCGAGGTGTGTTTCTGGGGAGATACTTAGGCCGATGTGCGTTTCCAGTGTGGTATATGTTTGTGTTTACCCCAATGTGAATTCCGGGAAGACCGATGAGTATTCGGATATTGTGTTACCCCGATGTGAATTCCGGGAAGACCGATGAGTATTCCGGTACTATGTTTACCCCGATGTGTGTTCCGGGAAGACCGATGAGCATTCCGGTAGTTGTATTATTTGTTGCCCGTTATGTGTGTTGCGGAGGGATATTCCAGCATGGTTTATTGATGTCTCACTCTGATGCTCCGTGTTCTGTGTTCCTTTGGAGACGTTTTCGGGAGCCCCGAGGATATGTGTCCCATCGTGACCGAGGGGCATTCTGGTACGATGTGTTGGTTTATGTGTGAATTGTAGACTAATGGTTTAAATTGTCTTTAATTCAATAACTGTGTGTGTCCTTAATTGGTTATATTGGTGATTGAACCGTCTTCCCGCTAATCCCCTTTAAATTACTGTTTTATTAAGCACTGCTATTTTGTTGATCTCTGTTTATGGCGTCTTTGGCTAATTGTACTAATCGGAACTTTTGTTGTAAAAGCGGAGGTTCTTTCACTTGCTACTTTTTCCTACTGCGCGTAAGCTCACCCCCTTTATGTTTACTGTTGTTTACAGGTTTCAGTGCTGAGTAGGCTAGAGGATGTCTCGGGGCTCGGGAGCTCGTTGAGGGTCCGGGATGTTATGTTAGAGACGTACCTTATTATTTCTGTTTTAAACTTGTCGTTTGATTTACATTTTGAGCTTTTGACTCACAGTATTGATTCGGATTATGTTTTACTCAGTTATTTCCCTTATCAATGTTCAACACTTCATTATCAATTACTATTACTTTAACTCACGTCTCGAATCCAGTCAAAACCAGATTTGGGGCGTGACATGCCAGCCAATCAGCGCTCCATGTGGTGTTGGCGTGACAAAAAAAAATCAGATTGTTGGGTCCGACGGCTTGAGACGATAACCTTTTTAATTAAGTAAAATCCGAATTTATCTTTAAAAATATATTTTTTCCATCTATAAATACCCCCTATCCCATTCATCAAACCATTAATATTTTCTCCTCATTTCTCAATTTTTTATTTTAAAATCCACCTCCCACAAAATAGGTTTGTTCGAGTTAGGAATGCGTACGAAGCCAACGTCCCTGCAATGGGGGAATGAATCCGGTGCAGGGATGATATCATGCACACTTCACACTTGTATCATTCTACTCAACATGATTGTAGAGGAGGAACGCGCTCGGTACAAACAAGGAGATAAAAAAATGTATTACGACGCCCATTCGAAAATACCTGATGGGACACCACCTGAACAATAGCACCAAGGAAGTCCTTTTTCCTACCAACAACATGTGGCGGCTTGAAACGAGGTGCAAAACGATAGCACCCACCAGAAACTCCAAGATGACCTTGTTGAGCACATATGAGATCGTTTTGGAGCAAATTACGAATCAGACGATTGACAAAGCTACACGTCTTGTCAATGAATGTAGTTAATGTTTTAGGTTGTATTATTTGAAGATGAATAAAAATTGAAGTTTTATTTTATTTAGTTATTTTATTTAGTTATTTTATTTTATTATTAATTTATTTTGTTAAATTAGTTTCTATTTTCTTTAGTATTTACTGTTTTAAATCAAAATTTAATAAATTTATCAAAACATTAATGTAATATCCAGTTAGCATCCACTCAGAACCATGGACCCCCTGCGAACCTCGCAACCATGGAATGTAGTTTAACTAAGGGATTCATATTCACTATTCTATACAAACATTATGAATCTAAAATTTTGAACCTCACCATTGTACATGCTCTAACAATTCAAACCACATTTCTCTACTACCATTGACATGAAGTCTTTTGGCACGCAAAGTCTTGGGACACGAGTTGGGGGTTTCTCCGAAAACTTTGTAGATTCTGCGATCGAGGAGAACATATATGCTGGTTGAGGTGAGATTGTCCAGGCAACCTTAAAGTACTCTTTGAGCTCTCGTTCCACGTCGCCGCCACCAAGCACTTAGCTCAATACATGTCCCAGGTCATCGTCGCCGCCAAAGACTCAAAGTCAACGCGACATTAAAGGTATGCCACGCTATTTTCAATGATGTTGTGGACGAGTTGAGGTTCATCTTCGAGGCGATGGTATACGACAAATCGTGGACGGCAATAGGATTTTATGGAGAACGTGATGACGAAAGAGTTGTTTCTTTATTTTCATTTTGGGGTTAGGAAAATGTTGTCGAGAGCAGAGATCATATACATAATGGATTAGAGAGCAGATAAGATGGGAATGGAAATACCTTTCATGTTCTCTCCTCTGAAACCTTAATACAGGTTTCTTTCATTCTTCGTCTATCGTTGTCGCTGAAATCGACTACAGTGACTTTGACTATGAGAGATGTCGGCGGTCTCCTCCTCCTCTCTTTCATCTTTTGTTATCTATCTTTTTCTTTTAAGCTTGCGTTGTTGTGAGGCTCGGCTCTCCCCATTTCGTTCTCTCTCGCGCAACTACGGATCTCAACTTGAGTTTCGAGGCTCTCCGCTACAACCTCGTCGATGTGTTGTGCTCCCTAGTACTGTTAACGTTGGTCACGCCCATACGACTCGGCTCTCCCCCACACCTTTTCCCTCGCGTCGCCGTGATCCTTGGCCGGGGCTTCGAGGCTCACCGCTTCAACCTCGTCGATGAGTTATGCACCCCTAACCACGCCAACACCGGTCCCCCATAGATCTACTATAGTCGTCGCTCCAACACAGATTTGTCCCGAAAGCCCTCCAGCTGCTCCACCATTGTTTTCCAAGCTTAGGCCAACGTTCTTCAGTGTTTCACCATTGCTGTCACCGCCCTGCATCTCATGGGTTTTGGCCAATAGACCTGACGATTATTGGTAAGATGTGCGCTGACAGACCTCATATATGCATTGGAAGACCGAATATATGTTTTTTGTTTTTTTGTTTGTTTTTTAGGTTCCCCTACCGGATTTTAATTTTTAAGGGCGAGCCCTTTTTTGAAGGATGTCTAGCAGAGGTGGTTGTTGCCTCTGGTGATGTGTTGGAATCGGGTCCCTCTATCGACTAATACCCCCCCTCCCCGATCGTCGATAAGAAGGTCCGACCTTTTAGTATTTTTTTTCTATCATCCTCATGTTCGTGGTTTAAGCCTAATGCTCTGGCGCACATGATATTTCCCCTAAAAAAGTTTCAGTTTGAGACTACTTCTCATCTCTTAGGGCTCATCGGAGTATTTATTTACCATTCAGGAACATTAGACTATAATAACATGGTTGGATAGAATTTTAAGCATTACATCGCCACTTTGTTATTAGATTCTTCTTTGGGATGTCAAACCCGAGAGTTGTGAACAATCATCGCATTGATCGTCTTGGAGATTCACGAGAAAGGTTTCCAGAGGCGGATCCAGAATCTTATTTTAGGGTATGCCATCGATAATGATTAAATGTAAAAAAAATCAAAATTCGTTTAAGAAGTGTTAGAGTTTGATCGATTTCCAAATGACATAAATTTATCATACGAGCTCTAATTTGGCCAGCACCGAAACCCCATCTACATCTCTAATTTTCTTAACCTGAAACCACATCTACAAGAAAGGAGAAACAGGTAGCGTGGGAGGAGGCGAAAGGGATGACAGAGGGGGGAGAGAGGGGCGGCTTAGACACGGACCTCAAATCTGACATCGCCGCTGCTGAGTATGAAGTTTATGAATCTTTGAACACGTTTGGTTCCGCTTCCCCCTCTTCTCTAACTCCTTCGTAGTCGTTGACCTCAAATCGGACATCGTCGCTGCCAGCTGATTTCCATTCATTCATGTTAGCTGAGTTACAGAGCATCATAGGAGAAGAATCACATTTTTTCTTTTTCTTTTTTAATTATCTCTAGGGAAATTAAAAATATAGGTTGCAGATCTGGTTTCGTGAGGGTCGGTGTACTTTGAACAATTTTGTTACAGATTTGACCATATGAGACCATGAATTTTACGAAGAACATATGAATAACAACAAGGGTGAAACGAAGAACAGATAAAACATGAATTTTTAAAAAATAAATGAAAATTAATAAATAAAAATAAAACTAAATTCTAAAATAAAAACATGATTTTTTAAATAAAAAATGATTTTTGAAAAGTAAAAATACTTTTTTAAAATTAAAATCTGATTTTCATAAACAAAAACTGATTTTATATAAAAAAATTATTTTATAAAAATATAATTGATTTTTTATTATAAAAACATGATTTTTTAAAAGTAAAAATGATTTTTTAAAATTAAAATCGATTTTATAAAAATAAAATTGATTTAGTGTTGGATTTATGAAAAATAAATAAATTAAATAATTAATGAGAAAAAATAACGAAAAACAATTAAAAAATGAATTTAAAATAAAGAATAAATAAAATAATTAATTAATTAAATAAAAAGAATGACAGGGTTGTGAATTATTGATAGGTAGTTGAAAGCATTTCCGTCATTTAACAGAATAAAGACTAACACTAACTGATGGAAGGGGTTTCTGGTTGCGAGTTGTAATTTCAGGATATGTATCAGTTAAAAAAACTTAAGGGTAAACATCAGTTAAACGTGCCAACTTAAGGATATGCATTTGTAGTTTTTCCTAAAGACATATTATTGAACTGTTATGTCTTATATCTATTTTTTTTTCAAATACAACCTCAAAAAAACTTTGAATAAAGTTGTTGGAAGGTGTAATAGACATTTATAGGGTAAAAAGGGTATTTTCAAGTAATTTGAGGTTATACACACAACAAATCTTTTAATGACCATAACTTTTTCACGCATTCCGATTTAGGCCGGTAAAATATCAAATCAAAGATATCTGAAAGCTCTACAACTATATATAATTTTCTCGGTGTAGGGTATGCCATAACAAACCCTAAACCCCCTTAAATCCTTCTCTCAAAGTCGATAGATGCAACGCTTTTTTTTATCTTTATGTAAAGTCTTGTTTTTTTTAAAAGGAAGATGGAAATGGAGAATATATTAACAATCAGTAAGCTTTATGATTTTCTGTACCCAGAGAGAGAAGCTTTCGCCTCTCTCTACACTTGAAACCCTAGCCGCGCTCCTGTTCCCTCTTCGTCTTCCTCTTGTGGCAACCGACGATGGTCGTGGTCTCAGACCATGATCATCGTCAGTGGTACCCTCCTTTTTCCTTTCGTTTTACCTCCCTCCCTCCCCTCTCCTCTCCTTCCTTGCATGGAGATTTTGGGGGGTCAGATCTGGAATCTCTTGCTCGGATCTGTCCCTTTTCGTCACCGGAGCAAAACTCTTCACTGGTGACCGTCTTCCTCCTCTATCTTGTCTCTTTAGGTTACACTTTACCTTGATTTGGTTCTGTCCTCATCGTTTCCTTGCCGGTGGAGGGTTAGGGGGGGCATATCCAAACTCACCATTGGGTTCGCCGTTGAGTGCTGGCTTTGGTAGGCTTCCTTTTGGGAAGTTGAGTAGTGCTTCGTGAAGTTTTGGCCTTAGAGCTTGCAGATCTGGAGTTTTTTCGGTTCTCTTTGTCGGTCATTCGGTCCCTGCGCTCTCGAATTTTTCTTCTCTTCGTCTCTGGTGATTTTGTGTAGGTCGTCCGAGTCCGGTTCTTCCCATTGGTGTAGGCCTCAGGGTGCTATTTTGGAGCACAATCGGGAGTGGTGGCCCTTACTTGCGCTTCCGGTGGTAGCCTCTTCCTTTTCTGGTAAGCTTTGTTACCTCATACACTTCATCTGGTTCTCTCCTCTCACCCCAGATCTATGTGGTCGGGGCCTCACGGTGTGTCGGTGTGGCCACCGTGAGTTTGTTTAGGTCGTGTTGACGTTTCCGGGTGTGACTCTGTTCCTGAGGAGTTATTGGTGGGGGGTTTGGGTAACAGGTTTTCTGGAATGTTGGTTGAGGTCCGGGTTCGTGCTTTTGACTTGGTGATACTTGCCGTGTTTCGGTTGGTGTATGTAGCTTATTTTTTTCCTTCTCTTTTTTGTTGTTTTTGGCTACAGACCCTCTGTTGGTTTGTATTGTCTTTTTTTTAGACCGCGGTTGTTAGTTTTTTGGCCCTAGGTTTTCTTCATGTTTGAAAAATTCTGGTATCTAACTAAGATTCGGTTTTAAGTTAAGGCTGAGGATTGTCTCAAACCTTGGTTTGTTGGCCCTTGATGTTCTTAAAGGTAGAAAAATCTGGTATTAGACTATGTATTGATTCTAGATTAAGGTTAGGGGTTGTCTCAGACCTTGGTTTGGTTCGAGGTTGTTCCTCGTGTTCTTGCATTTCATCTCAAATTCAAGTATCACTGATAATTTTGTTGATAAAAAAATGGAGAATATATAGTAGCGAAAAGAGATAACTAGATAAGAGAAGAAAGACTAACGTCTATAATTATACGAATGCACACAATGTGCTTAGTTTTGTGTATATATAATTTTTTTAAGGGTAAACTTCACCTTACTACCCTAAAAATACTTGCGTTTCGTATCACTACCCTAACCAAACTTTGTAGCACCTCACTACCCTAACAAAACTTTTAGTTGCACTTTCATACCCGCCGTCAACTTGACATCCATTTTTGGATGGAAAATGGTAAAAATCCCAAAATACCCTTCACTAACACTCAAATTTTCAAAAGCATGCCATAGGTTTTCAAAAATTCTTTTTATTTATTTATTTTATATAAATCTGTTTTTTATTTTTAAAAAATCAGATTTTATTTTTGAAAATCAATTTTTTTTAAAAAAATTAACTTTTATTGTTAAAAATCATTTTTTTAGATCAATTTTTATTTTAAAAAAATCATATCTCATTTTTAAAATATCAGTTATTTAAAAAAAACTTATTTTTTGAAAATAAAATCCGATTTTTAAAAATAAAATCTGATTTTTTAAATAAAAGCTAAAATTTTAAAAATAAAATCTGATTTTTTAAAATAAAATATTAATTTTTTGAATAAAAACTAATTTTAAAAAATAAAATCTGATTTTTTAAAAATAAATAAATAAAAAGAATTTGTGAAAACCAATGACATGTTTTTGAAAATTTCAGTGTTTGTGAGGGGTATTTTATACTTTTTACCATTTTCCATCCTAAAATGGATGTCAAATTGACGACGGGTATGAAAGTGCAACTAAAAATTTCGTAAGGGTAGTGAGGTGCAACAAAATTTGGTTAGGGTAATGAGACGAAACACAAGTATTTTAGGGTAGTGATATGAAGTTTACCCTTTTTTTTAATACTACCTGGACAGATTGGTCATGGAGTATCATCCCTCTCCCCGCCCCATCCCCGATCAAACCCCTGTTCTTCCCCCATAATAAACTACCAGCTCCAGATCCATCCCGATGTGACAAAAGACATCGGATCCCAGTTGAGATCGAGATCTCAGTGTATCGTCCAGGACTGAATGGTCTGCTCGATAAGATGGGTGCCTATTTGTTCGGGTCATGGACATCCCTGGCGCAGACGCAACTCATGGGTCTACACGAGCCCATTTGAACCACTGAGAAGAGGCCCAATAGGCCTCAAATAGCCTACCAAGCATTAAATGCAGCGTCACCAGATCTTCCACGCCAATTAGCATACTATAGTTGACGAGCTAGAAGTCAATACAGGGAAGTCAGCGTTAGGGCCCACCCATGAGGAGATTGCTCGGCCCCTCCTATCCTATCTATTGATAAGATAAAACGGCCTATAAGACTTCATAATCAGACTTATAATTTCATATTTAGTATAAACAGTTTGATTAATTATAAAGTACATTGAATTAATTAGTAGAAAGTTTTAATAATGCAAATTGATTACACTCATGTTAGCTCGTTAGATTACGGAAATAATAATCTTTCATTCGATCAATTAGGACTATAATTGGATTAGATCAACAGATGTACACAGTAAAGAGGTTGATGGAATAAGTACATTTAAGATTAGTAGTATGAGACGCAAGAACACTAGCCGCATAACGCACTTCCTGGAACCCTCCTAGGGTTTCCTCCAAAACCCTTCAGGGGTGCATTACTACCGTCGTCGATTGCTTGCAGATCGTCGTTGTTCACCGTGGGTCTGCTCCAGACCATACTTCCCTTTCGTCCGCTTCTCGTCGTCGTCTCCGCGACACCTTCTCACGTTCTTCGGCTCCGTCAGCGCCTCCCGCCGTCGACCTTGGTTTCCGGCTACTCAGGTACAACGGACGCCCGGTAGTCCTCCTTGTCTCATCTGGTTCATTTGTGTTTTGTGATCTATTGTACTGTGTTGGCTCAATCCCGATTGGATCTCGGTTTGCTCTCGTCTGCTCCGACTTCTCCTCGGGTTCAGGGAGCACCACTTGTATCTCCTTGCTTGTATGCCGACATTCATTGCTTGGAATTGTCATGGGTTGGGGACGGATCATAACAGTCGCCAGTTCAAGGACTCGGTTGGTCGCCTCAAACCGAACGTTGCTTTTCTGACGGAAACGCGTCATGTGGAATCCCAGAATTCCAGATCAAGGTTGGCCAACCTCCGCCTAACTCTGGGATTCCATGGGGGTACAGGACTACCAGGACTGGTTCAACCGGTAGGTCATGGGACGAGCGCAACCTCGAATAAAGGTGGGGTAATCATATTATGGTCGGGCCCCACACCAAGAGAGTATGAGCTGGACAAGATCGATGAGGACCAGATGCATCAAGCGGAGGCAGGAAAACCTCCTATTCAGGAATGAGAAGACCTGGCGGGGTGGGTCTGACCGCTGCTGGCCTATATCCACAGACCCAGGATAGCCAGTGCTGGGAGGTTTGGGAAGCCCGCATTCACAGCTTTGTACTTCTGGCCGTTTTTATATTATTCTGTTTTTTGTTGGAACATTTTGCTTTATGCTTTGGTTTGGACAATTTTTTTTATGTCTCGTTGTGTTGAGACGTCGGTAAGGGGATGTCCTGAGTTATTGTCTACGATATCAAGTAGGCTATTTTTATGGGTACATGAGCGTTGTGCTTTCCACGGTCGGCCCAGACACATATCTGGAACCCAGGGCGATTACGCTCTACCCTGTATGGCTTCTTATTTGCATTAAGGCACTTCCCCGGTTACCCGTTTCAAAAAAAAGATTAGTAGTATGAGCATATTATAATAGAAATTTTGCTTTGACACTGGCTTAATTTTATAGATGGTAAACTAATCAGATTTCGAGAGAGATCCAATGTTATTGATCTGATTTGAACATGTTTAAAACAAAAAAATTCGACATTCAAAACAAGACAAGACGATCTTCAGAAATTTGATTAGGGGTGGGGCGAGAAGAGGGTGACATTCACCATGCTGCCCCGACAAAATTAAGAGTTCAAAAATATAAATTGTATAATAATTTACTATTCTAGGCCTAATATCTATAGTGAAACAATTTGATTCCGCTCGTTGAACTTAAATATACATTTTGTTCGGAATGATACATTATCAGAGATTTGTTGTAAAAGATGGACTTGGGTGTTTCATGAGCACATCAACAAGACCCTTTATTCATTTTTGTTTGTCAACCAATAATGGTGTTGTACTTGTATTTATATGTTTTCATATTCCATGCACTTAAATTATTGAATTTATACTTATAATTAAATAGTAAATTTGTTAGAAAATAAAATTTATTTGGAAAGAGAACAAGTCAAAATAAACGATGTAATTTTTAAAGACGGAACAGACAAAGGATACTAGGTCGTGAGCCCACATACACCTCACTATCATCCCTATTTTTTTGGGATGTTATCGAGATTGGTCGAGTGTCACATATATATAGTATGGTCTTGGAAACTTGATAATGCATCCAATACCCATAATAGATTTTCCTCTAGTTATGTATTAATATCAAATGAAAATTTGAGAATCCCTAATCAAAGGTTAAGGATGAAGGTGAGATTTTGATTCTAAATAAATAATTAGTAACTTGACATCCATCCCCTAATATGTACAATTTTCTGTGCTTTTTTAATTTATGAAACAGAAGGGCATCACAAGAATGACACCATAAATTTTAGATGAGCCCCATTGGCCTATTGTATGGATGCTATTCACTTAAAATTTTCTGTGCAACCACCTTTTCAGTGTAAATCATTGGGAACATATGATACGTGAACATTTTCACGAATTTGATGGCCTAATTGGAAGATTACCATTAATAAGTAATAACCTCGAAAGAGTTCATCCACCATGGATATCATTAGAGCATCTTAAATATTTATCATTAATTAAGTAGGTGATAAAAAACATAATGTGTACAATCTCACTTCAGCTAAAAACGTCCATATTACAATCTCTATCTGCTAAAATAATAATCCTAGCATATTTATTAAAGAAACCGTGAACATTAATATTAGAGTCCGTTTGAGGTGAGAGAATAAAATACAAGCATTTAATTGATTAAAAAAGTTAACGAGTCCATATTGAGCAAATATTGTAAGTGTTTGGTGTTATAACTTAATATTTAGTGTTTGGTCATACACCAAGTGTTTGTATAGTCGTCTCTAAAAGAACACACATTGATCAAAGCTCAATATTTTATATGAGATGTTTTTAATTCGACTCTAGATAACTGTATATGTATTATAGGATTAAATATTGAAACTTACCTTTACGTTTTGGTCACGAACACTACACACCTATGTTTGAAAAATCATATTTGTCATACCTAAACTATTGGGTACGTGATTCTGTTAGCAAAAACGGATGGAATATTCCATTTTGTTAGCTATTTGACCTCATTTGACTGTTAGTGAATAGTAAATTTCCGATTTTACCCCTTACCATTCATTTAAATTATGAAATCACCCTTTTAATCCTTTACCTTTTTCATTTCACTTACATTTAAATTTCATTTCATTTAAAAAATAAATAAACTGAATCATTTATTATTTTAGTTAATTAACTACAAAAGAAACAAGGAAAAAAAACGTAATATATCTAAACTTCACCCTAGTCATGTCTAAACACAAAACCATCCATCTCTATCTTCATTTTCAAGGAGACCACGACGGCCATGGAAGAACTACAACGGTGATGGGTGACGACGACACGATATCAAGTTCTAGATCCGGTGGAACACGTCTTCCCTTTCCGATCTGTCGACATCGAGTTGAATCAAGGAGAAGCGAGGCGAGGCGAGGCGAATAGGGACTGAGCTGAAGCTCGTCCTTGTCCTTTCTGTCCACGACGACGTCCTCAGGCGGAGATCTGAGGACTCGAAAGGTCGCCGGTGAGTTTTGAGGAGACCACTACGGCCTGGTTCCTGGTTCCACGACCTCACCGGACTACTTCGCCCTGGCTATCCTCTTCGTCTGAAGCCGTCACATAGTGCAGATCTAGATCTCCGAGTTCTTCGTTCTAAAGACAAAGGAATCTGAAGCTGTGTTCGGGTCATCCGTGAATCTGATGGTTGTGTCTTCTTCACGATTTTAATTTTAATTATGTTTTTAGGGAAGTCAAAAATCAAATTCACAGATGCTTTTCTTGCAATTTTAGCATATGAGTTGTTTCGATTTCGAATTCTTGTCTATAGTGGCCGATGTATTCTCACAATTTCTGATATTTCTACTTCAAGGAATGCTAGAATCAAATAGACTAATGACGATTAATGAAAATTACAAATTGAACAAAATGGTGACCACATCTGTTGATTTTTGTGTTTTTCTGTTGATGTTTTTTATGAATGCGTTTGAAGGAGCTGGAAGGTGACCGAAAAATATGAAGTTAGCCATAAAAGATGAATACTTGTAATATTTTGAATTTATTTTTAAAAAAAATTATTAAGAGTTTATGAAAATAAAGAATTAAGAAAAAAATGAAAATTAAAGAATTTTTTGAATTTATAATTAAGAAATTTTATGAATTAAAGAATTTATAATTAAAGATATAAAGAAATTCTAATTAAATAATTATTTAATGGGACAATACGAGGGGCATACTAGTATTTTAACTTAGTCTCATAATTTCAATTCAAATTCAAAGGGGTAAACTGGTCATTACACATCATTTTGTTAGTTTTTGTTAACAGAATCACGTGCCCAATAGTTTAGGTATGACAAATATGATTTTCCAAACATAGGTAGTGTAGTGTTCGTGACCAAAACGTAAGGGTAAGTTTCAATATTTAACCCTTTATTATATTATACATATAAATGTACACTATATTGCGTCGTTTTTATTACGATCTAAAATTTGTAACATACTATTACTTTTTATCATATGCATTTATTAGATGTTTTTGTAACTCTCATTCGAATTTCTTCGAGACATGAAGAGGAATTTGAGCCGCCTCTCTCTTTTTTGCTCTCTCTGCGAAAAGAACTAGGGTTTAGTTGTTTGGAGACGATGGCGAATTCGACGGCGCGACTCTCCAGTATCTCCGGTGATCCTTCTCTGTGGGTCGAACCGGAGGAGGACGTGGTAAACGTGAGTGGTGCTGAGACTGGCACGGGCGTCGGGGATGCGAGCGTGATGCTGGGACGGGAGGCCGGTGCGGACCGTCCTGATCGTACTGATCGAACGATAGTGATGTGATTGGCGGCGGTGACGGGCGTGATTCCGCTGTCGTCCGATGATGGTGGGAAAGGAGGGGACGGTGGGTCCCTGACGACGCCGATGACGCTGACGGCGAGAGATGGGTCGGAGCCGGAACTGGTGTTCTCGTCGGTCCGTTGGACGGAAGAGGAGAACCGGGGCGGGGACGGGCGAACAAGGGCGGTGCCGGAGCTTCGTCGGGTCCCGGCAAGAGGTCTGGGAACTCGGGCTCGTAGGGGAGCGCACGTACGTCCGGCGGGGCTGCTGCATGCGGACGTGGCGGCGGGACGGGTTCTGATCCGGGTTCCGTCGGACTAGGACGACACGCAGCCGGAGTCTCCGTCGGCGCTGGAGTGACGACGACTAAAGGGGAAGGCGGTGGCCGAGGTAGGGGACAACCCTAGCGAGGTGGAGCCGGACCTGGAGCAGCGGGTTGGGCCGGGCCAAGGGGGAGCGTTCCTGGGGGACGCGCGTCGTGCAGGCCGGAGTGGACTAGGCCGTGGGAACTTAATCCCTCGGGCGGGCCGGGGAGGTAGAGACGGGCCATTTGGGCCGGGTGACGTGGAGAGGTGGGCGGCTCGTTACGGGTCGGGTAGGAATGGAGCTGGAGGTGCTGGGTCGGATCCGGTGGTACAAGCTCGAAGACCGGACGATCCGCTCGGTCCTGGGGGCTGTGAGGATCCACTTGGGGAGTTTGGAGCGGCCTCGGGGGTAGTGTCTGGCCTAGGTACACGTCTCTCGTCACTTTGTATTAGGGAAGTGGTGATCCTAGCTGGGGATATCGCCAAGACTGGGGGCAGTTTCACTTTGTGCTCGCGGCTAAGGTTTTGACTTCGAAGCGCTTTTTCTGGAAGTCCCTGGTGGATAGAATGGAGGACTTGTGGGGAATGAAGGTGGACGCTAGACCTCTCGAAGGGGGTTTAGTTGGCTTCTTTTTTCGCACAACGCGGGAGCGAGCGCGTGTCTTAGCTGGGGAGCCGTGGGCTTTCTGGGAGTCCCTTGTGCTATTCACAGATCCGCGGGTTCACATGCAGGTGGGTGAGCTAAGCTTCCACCATTTCTCGGTATGGGCTAGAGTCTCCAATCTACCTGTGGGGGCCTGGAACAGAGAAGTGAGATTCCGGATCGGGAATGCCCTGGGTACATGCCAGGCAGTGGATGTGGACAGTTCGGGGCGATGCTGGGGTGACTTCATGCGGATCCGGATCCGGGCTGACATCTGATTGCCTCTGTAGAGCCAGGTTTGGTTCTCGCAGGTACGAACGCTACTTCAAGTGTCTTATGAACATTTATCGGATCATTGCTATGGTTGTAGCTGTGCGGGACATCTCTTCCCGTCGTGCCCGGTAGCGGGAGGGGTCAAGGGTCACTCGTTGCGAGCCCCGGGGGACCCGAGGTCGGCCCTTGAGAAGGCTAAGCATGGGAAGGCGGTCCCTGGGACAAACTGGAGCTACTTGGGGACAAGGAACAAGGGGGCAGAGGAGGTTCCCGCACGCCGTCCCCACGGTATGCATCACGTAGGGATCAGGATGAGGCCTATGAGACGGGGACTGAGGACATTCCATCTGAGTGGCTGGCGAAGGAGGCGAGCCTGACATTGTCCGGGAAGAAACGCCTAGCGAGGGAAGATGATCTGGATGAGTCAGAGGGATCGACAACGTCAGATGGAGAGTCACAAGCAACACCGGCGGGGGGCTTCAAGCACCCTTGCCTACATGAATGAGTCTGAGGTGGCCCGGGGAGGGGTGGGTCGACTTTGACCCCTTCCCGGCGGATGGATGGCGATGGCACCATCACCAGTCGATAATTGTCTCCCCTGCCAGTCCGGAGTCAGCACACCCGCGTTTAGGAGCCCTACCATTATCAGTCCAGGGAGGACGACGCACGCTGACACACCGGGGGAGATGTAGGTCCACCAGTATTCCCCCTTCACTCGGTTGGCTCGCCCAGTGCCCTTTGGAAGAAGCATGCTGTATCAGTGTCCTTGGATGCTATCGCAGATACCCCCTTCGTCCGCCCCCAGTACCAGAGCACAATTTACTTTCCTGCTTTTCCTTTCTGTTTGTTAGTTGGTTTCGTTTATATATGATGGGTACACTTGTGTGCCTATCAACCCATCTTATTTTATAATAATATTACAACTTGTTCTTCTCAGAAAAAAAAACTCTCATTCATATATAAACCAAAATTGAGGTAAAGATAAGGCAGTGGGAGCTGCCGGTTGGGTCGCAGCGACCGGTATCTCCGCCGTGTACAGCTGAACTGAAATTGAGGTGGTAATTGTGGTTCAACTGGTCAGCCCAACCCCATTTCCCGGTCCAACTCCATTAATTAATTATTTACCTAATCTTCAGTTCCCTAATTATATATTATCACCGCTAGAGACAAAACTTAGATCCCACCTAAATTGTTCGATATCTCACCTCTTCCCTTCTCTGCCACTTCTCTCTCTCCTTGGCATACATAATCAATATCGTTACATCTGACTTCCATACTCGCTACCTACCCTTCTTTAACTAAGCTCTATACACATTCCCATTTTCAAATTATATATAATATACACACACCCTCCAGAACCCTAGCATTTCTACACTACTCTTTCTTCTACACCCGCACCTCTAGCTGTTCGTCATGGGAAGCCTTCCGGTACGATATATTCTACGTACTATTAGCTTCTTAATGTTCCTCATTTCTAATGTAAATGATTAACTTAATGAATACTTTGTTGTTGTTGTTAGTTTACTACCGTTGATCTTGAGACAAGCACGACCGGAGTCAGGAGCAGCCCGACGCTGCTATGCACGCCGCTCATGGGGACCACCGTGGATCATATGCTGATCGAGATGAGAAAGGCCAGAGACATCGGAGCCGACATCGTCGAAATACGATTGGACTGCCTGAGAACCTTCAGTCCCCGTCAAGACCTCGACATCCTCATCAAACAGTCCCCTCTCCCCACCCTTGTTACCTACAGGTACGTAATAATCTCAGTGACCCTTATTTGATGGGCCCTCGAGTCTTGTTTGTTTTGGTCTAAGTATGACATTTCAGGCCCATCTGGGAAGGTGGTCAGTACGACGGTGATGAAAACAAGCGCCAGGACGCTCTTCGTCTGGCCATGGAGCTTGGAGCCAAATATATTGATGTTGAGCTTGAGGTACTAACAATTCAATAAATAATTAGTTTATATATGTCGTTGCGTTACACATATATGTGAAATATATATATTCTATGTAGGTGGCACATGAGTTCAACAATTCAATAAGTGGTAAGAAGCCAGACGATTTCAAGGTGATCGTTTCTTCCCACAACTTCCACAACACTCCGTCGGCTGAAGCCATCGGCAACCTGGTGGCGAGGATCCAAGCCGCCGGAGCCGACATCGTGAAGATCGCGACCACCGCACTGGACATCACGGACTGCGCCCGCATATTCCAGGTGATGGTGCACTCTCAGATCCCGACCATCGGGATCGTGATGGGAGAGAGGGGTTTGATCTCTCGGCTGCTCAGCCCCAAGTTCGGCGGCTACCTGACTTACGGCGCGCTCGAAGCCGGAGCCATCTCGGCCCCCGGGCAGCCCACCGCCAAGGACTTGCTTGATCTCTACAACTTTAGGCTCATAAGGCCCGACACCAAAGTGTACGGCATCATCGGCAAGCCCGTGGGCCACAGCAAGAGCCCTCTCCTGTTCAATGCGGCTTACAAGTCCGTTGGCCTCAACGCCGTTTATGTCCATTACTTGGTCGATGATGTTGAGAAGTTCTTCAACACCTACTCTGCTCTTGATTTCACCTCTGGCTGCAGGTACTCACTCAATCTTCTTTACAACTATATAATTATTGTCAACTTGTACCATTTAAAAACTGACTATTGACTTATTAGTCAATCAGATTATGCCGGTAGGCTTAAGATAATTTCACAAACTAACATTTTCCGTTAGAATGACAGAAAACGTTGGGAAAAACTATAAAAAGTAACAAGTCTACCATTAGTTTTTGAGTTGAATAGTCATAACATAAAATGTTAGTTTGTATAATTACTTTGAGTGTATTGACCTGATCTGATCGACTAACAAATCAACAGTCAGTTCTTGACATGTATAAATCTATGCTAATTAGTACGTGGAGTTTTTCCTATATATTATAGTATACCATGCTTGCGTTAATTTGAATTGAATCGTCCTGCAGTTGCACAATTCCTCACAAGGAAGCTGCACTTAAATGCATGAATGAGATCGACCCTATTGCCAAGGTACTCTTGTCAATTACAAGTGATTCTCTTTTGTTCTTCTGATTATCGAGTCCAAAATATTGATTCTTCTTGTTAAACAGAAAATCGGAGCTATTAACAACATTGTGAGAAGACCTGATGGCACTCTGACCGCTTTCAACACCGACTACATCGGAGCTATCTCTGCCATTGAGGATGGATTAAGAGGTTCCTAATTGCATACTGTCCCACAATTTGTAACTTTTACCTCACGCTACTAACAATTGATGTTGTTTCAGGTCTGAACGGGGCAGTTCCTGCAGGGGTTTCACCCTTAGCCGGTAAACTATTGGTTGTACTTGGAGCTGGTGGTGCTGGAAAGTCTCTTGCATATGGTGGTGCACAAAAGGGAGCCAGAGTCGTCGTTGCCAACAGAACATTCGGTAAATAACTAACCGAAAGCGAAAGTGAAAACTCGTGTGATTTTGATTCATGTATTAACTAATTAGTGTTGTTTTAAAAAATACAGAGCGGGCTAAGGAATTAGCTGATAAAGTTGGAGGACAGGCCATGACTCTTGAAGAGGTTCAAAATTTCTACCCGGAGGAAGGGATGGTTCTTGCTAATACTACATCAGTGGGAATGAAGCCCAAGATTGATGACACTCCCCTTTCAAAGGTTGATTTGCTTATACTAGATAGATATATGAGATGTATATATGTAGACATGGAAGCTGGAATTGTATTGTTATTATTGCAGGATGCTCTGAAGCATTATTGCTTAGTTTTTGATGCCATCTACACGCCCAAGGACACGAGGCTGCTGAGGGAAGCGAGGGAGTGTGGAGCTGTTATTGTTTACGGGACAGAGATGTTGATCCGTCAAGGATTCGAACAGTACAAGAACTTTACTGGTTTGCAAGGTAACATCCATGAACCTCTTTATTATTGATTGGAATTAGAATTAGAATTAGATTATGTTATATGTGATTGACTGAAATGGGTTTGTGTTGACTTGACAGCACCTGAAGACTTGTTTAGGGAACTAATGGAGAAGCATGCTTAGAACTTAGAAGCTTGGAGGTGAGCTGAAGAGTGATATGAATAAGATCTTCATTAGGAATTCATCTGTGGTGTGTTGCTAAAGTTAGTTCCTGATATGAAAACCTATACACAGGAATTGTAGAACAATTTTTATGTTTGGTAATTTATTTCGTTTTCAGTTCCCACTTTTGCTTTGTGTTGCCTTGATCTTCATGAAGCTATAAAATTTTCAACCCTCAGATTTGTCATGTCCGGGCTTGAATCGTGCATATATACTAATTTAACCACAATTGAGCATAAATGTATGGCTCCTTATTCTTTTGGCAACTCTAAAAAGTATATCATTCACCATATCTCACAAATGACACACATCTGTAAAATAAACTTCACCTTATCCTTCATTTCCCCAAATTTATTTTGAAAAATCAAAAGTTCCTTTCGCATAAAACCCATATCTTCTAGTAGAGTGTATATATAACTAATTATCCAATTTGAATATATCAAGTTTCCCCAAATAACAATTTGGATAGTTATAGGGACCAAAATGACATCTTTCTAAAGCTATAAATACCAAAATGATCAATATTATTTCGATAAATCCTCTTGGTTGTTGTTTGTGCTCTCAATCCGTTGTTTTTGTTTTGGGGACTATGAAAATCCTCGCCTGGAACTGCCAAGGACTTGGAAATGATTTCCACAAGCGTCAAGTAAAGAGAAGCTTCCGTCTTGTTCCTCTCGGAGACGTTCCTTTTGGACGGCCCCCTCGCTATTTTATGGCGAAACCTAGGGTTTTATGGGGGAACATGGGTTGCGGCGGAATGCCACCGGGGATGGAGAGTTTAACAGTTCGGGTGGGATCTTACTCCTTGCTTCATATTGATGTTTGGGTGATACCGCCAAAAGTTTTGAAGGTTCGGCTGATAAGTATTTTCAGGAAGGCGAATAGCGCCATAATACACAAAAGTTAAGATTTTCTTTGCCAGCTAGCAGGGAAAATAGTTTAGATATATGGATGATCATTAGGGATTACAATGGGATCCTCCAATCCTCGGAGACAAGGGGGGCACCCTTATCCGTCCCAACTGATTACGTACTTCCGAGATGAAATATTGATCATTGGTTTGGAGGATATGCCGATGAAGAGGTATGAGTTTACTTGGCATCTGGGCCGAGATTCGATTACAAGGGCGGAGACAAAACTACACAGAGCGTTATAGATCAAGTCTAAGGCTCAAAACAGTGTTATTATTTGCAGTGACACAATATTATTGGCCAATACAATGGATTGCGTCTTACTCTCATCTATGGGTGGTGTTCTACAAGATTGTATCACCATTTTGACACAATTCAAGAAAGTCAAACTCGATTTTGTTAAGAGGTCAACAAATCCATTCCTCGCTATAACAATACACTGTATGTTTGTCCCTACGTGGTTCGACATTATTGTACCCGACCTTGACGTTTGTATTATGGCTTAAAGGAATTAATTGAACTCGACACGGAACACTTACACAAAATGAAGAGGAGAAATCACTCCCCAACTTTGAGCCGATATAATAAATCGTATTAATAAATAATAAAGTAAGCTTATACATATCAGTAATTTAACAAGTGATTGTATTTTGAAGCTCGCCCTTATAATATCAAACTTCCCTCCACAATTGGTTGTTGTTTCGATCACTCTCCAACTCCCTCCTTTCTGCCACAATTATCGGATCCTATCGGTTTATCGATCATCGAATACCCAGAATCAAACCCTTCTTTCACTTTTTCCTCCCTTTCCAAAATTGCATAACCATTACGATTCCGCTACAATGCTACAGATTTCGAAACGAATATGAAAGAAACTCTTCAACGAGTTTCGTTTGAAGAATGACCGGTCGTCATTTCCTCACGTTGATGCAGAGATGCTGTTAAAACGAACGAAATTGCTTTTATGATGATGTTAATTTGTTGAAGAAGATGGACGATCAAGGCCAAAAAGCCGAATACGTGAGGCAGAGGAGCGCATCCACGGGTGGCCCAGCTTCGCCTCTGCTGTCCCCACTCCTTCACCGCCATGTACGCTCCGGATCCACCGGCCTCGGCTCCTCCAGCATGAAGCGGCCTCAGGCCCAGGCCGCCGCCCAAAGGCTGGCCCAGGTCATGGCCTATCAAGGGGACAACGACGACGACGACTCCCAAGACGATGACCTCATGTACGATGCAGGCGGCGGAGGCGGCGGTACCGGAACCATCGGCCTCGGCGGCGGACGACCCACCCGCCAGCCTCAGCGCTCTTCTCTGGTAAGCGTGTATTTAAATGCGATTTCAAGAGTTAAATTAATCTGAATGTTGTTTGTTTAGACAGTGGGCGTAGGAGTTGGGGGTAGCCGGCCGTCGCCGTTAGCCAGCCCCACCCGCCCATCCTCGTCGTCGCAACGCCTGACGGCAGGATTAGCCAGCCCCACCCCCTCCGATCAGCAGAGAATTTTAGCATCGTCCCTGAGATTGATGACGCCAAGGAGATCATCAGCGTCAGCGTCAGCGTCAGGGGGAGGAGAACCATCTCCATCATCGAATGCTCGGCCGGGACCTATATCGCCCTCCCCCAAAACTTGGGAATCAATCGGTCTATCCTCCAATTCTGCCGAACAGTCTTCATCAGCTCGTTCTGCAGCTCGACCTTCCAATTCCACTTCAAGCGTAGATCATTCTCGTGGAATTCCTAGTCCTCGGCCAGCTAGTTCCTTGGACCAGCAGCCTCAGTCGGCTCGTGCAGCTCCCAGTCCTCGGCCCTATTTAGGAGTCAAGATGTTGCCTCCTAGTGTTGCCATCTCGCTCAAGCCTCATGGAGCCTCCCCTAGGGAAGCAACATTGGATAATAACAATAGTAATTTCACTAACAACAGTAGAAGAGATAAAAGGTATCATCAACCTAGTAATTTCTGTTGTAAATGCTGATATGTGGAGTGATGGATTTGGTAATTGGGTTTCAACATGTTGCACTTACTGGGTGTTTGCAGGATGTCAGTAGAAATCGGGAGTATTAGCTCCAGAGAAATTATCAATAATCAGCATAATACTTCTGTTCTTCAAGATGAGGTAGGTAAATTTGAGGTACATCATCCTTTGTACGTCTCCAAGTTTCAATTTATAATCATAATGTGTGTGTTCCATTGTATGCAGCTCGATATGCTTCAGGAGGAAAATGAAGGTTTACTTGCAAAGGTGATGACAACACCTTTCTTATGTCTAGGATATTGTTATAAATTAGGTCCTTCACTTGGTTGTAGCACTAATATTATGTATACCACATGGTACTCTGGTCGTATATACATATTTATACACACACGTGTACTCTCGTACTTGTATGTGTTTATAAATGGTACCGCATTTGATATGTGCCTCCCCAGCTTCGACTTGCAGAAGATCGGATTGATGAAGCAGAGGAGAGAGCTCGGCAACTTGAAAAGCAGGTTCTTATTCTTTCCTTCTTACATGTGATAGTTATGCTTTTAGAAAGTGTGCTTCATGACTCCAAAAACCCATATATGTATTCACATGTTAATACTTACATGTAGAAGAATTGATGTTGCAGGTTGCTAGTCTGGGGGAAGGTGTAACGTTGGAGGCTAGACTCTTGAGCCGGTAAGTTTCAAGATTGTCATACAAATATTATTATTTAGCCTGAATCCAACTCTTCTCAGTACTGAAATTCACTCTCCTCTTCAGGAAGGAGGCAGCTCTTCAACAACGGGAGGTATGTTCTACTAATTACATCAGAACTATATATCTGAATAAGACAGTAACCTTTTTTAAATAATAATATAGCTGGTTAGTAAATTATGTAGAAAAACTCTATGAAAATTCTTTGCTTGTGCTCTCCTCACACAATCCAGACTAGTTAAAGTTATATGTTTCTTGTTAACGTAGAAGGATCAATAATGTTAAGATAGAGGTTGACAGTGAAGTTTAAAATCTATGAAAAGTAGTTGTAAGCTTATGACAACTGAGTAAAGAAAAAGATGAGAAATTGAATGATTTCTTCATTGGTTCATTATCGTTTAGGAAATACAAGATAACCAATTACATCCATTTTCCTCTTGATCATAAAATTTGACTTCTAGTATAAATTTAGACCTGACAAAGAGATGTGCATAAAATACGCCACATCTCAACAGGCATGGGATGCGCAGTTAACCATTTTTATTTTTAGGTGTACACAACATGTCCTTTATTTTAGGCTAACCATTCAAGCTTTTCCCCAGGCTGCTATGAGGGTTGCAGCAGCTCAAAGTAATGAAGTTAAAAATGAAGAGATTTCTGCCCTTCGCATGGAAGTTGAGGTATGTGTAACCATCATATATTATAAGCTCTTTAACACGTATCCCACATATTAAATTTGGTAGTCCAAAAAATATGCGGGCTTTTGTTTTGATAAATGATTTATACATTCTTTTTAAAATTTTCGCACATTAATGATGAAGTCTTTAGTATTTCTACAAAGTCAACTGAAATAATTATTTTAAATGGAAGTGTATGTCTTCAATTTAATATGCAAGTATTTACTATATTCTTATTAGACTATGTAACTCTTGGTTACTATCAAATTTTGAGTGAAGACTGCTAAAGAGGAGGCAACATCTGCTTTGGGGCACATGCATGATGCTGAACGTGAAACCCAAGCACTTCGAACAATGACTCAGAGGATGATATTGACTAAAGAGGAAATGGTTTGTGATCTTACTATTGATTAATTAGCCAAACTTTTCATATAATTATTGTAATTATCTATTTCATGGTAATGTGATTTGCAGTTTTCATTGTAGGAAGAAGTTGTTTTGAAGAGGTGTTGGCTGGCTCGGTATTGGAATTTATCAGTTAAATATGGTAATTCATAATTTTACACAAGCCTATGAGTAAATATTTTCTCTGTAGATGCATTATATGAGTTTCTAATATTTTCTGAATTGTTAAATAATAAGACCCTTAATTGCGATAGAATGAAGTGTTTATTTGAGGTCAAATAAAATTAATACAATGAACACCATTGTTTTCTGATGGATGGGTGAAATATTTGTAACCACTCAGTCAAGTCATGAAGTAACATGGCTTCAATAAAGCTAAACAAAGTAGTAACAAATGGGCAGGTATATACTCGGAGATAGCTGGAGCTAGAAATGAGTATTGGTCATCGGTGGCTCCACACCCTTTTGAAGTGGTCTTATCTGCAGGAAAACGTGCTGGAAATGAGGACTCATCTGGTATGTATGCATGTATATATAGTGTATTTGACATAAATGTACGCATTTGGATTCATCAGCCATGTCCTTTTATTTGATTGGGTAGATCAAACAGAGATCAATGATGCAGTGGAAAGGGGAAAAGTTTTCCAAGAATTGAGCAACCAGCTTGCTGGAGAGGGAAGTGTTGAGAGCATGGTTATAGTCGAAAAGGGTCTGCGGGAATTGGCTTCCTTAAAGGTTCTTCTCTTCTTTCTCTTACAATCTTAATTATGTGTCCAACATTTCTTCTTGCATTAATTTTAATTACTTACATGTTCTTGTCAAATAAGTTTCTAATCCGATGCAACCCTAAGTGAAAAGAATGTGGGGAAGGACACTATTGAATAAAACCTAGGCTGCTTTGAACTTCCTAAAACATCAAATTTACATCAAAAGTGCCTAAGTAAACTTGTAAACAATTTTCTGAAATATGGAAAGTGGTTTGAAGTCTAAGCAATTTTAATGGATGTGAAGGTAGGAGATGCAATAGCACTTGCAATGGCCAAACAGGGACGCCCAACACTGACAGGTATGGAAGTAATTATTGTTTCCCAATGTAGTACTTAGTTTATGATTAACCTATCAATTTAGGTATTTACATAGGTTAATTGGTCAAAATAATTCACAGTTCATACAATCTGTACATAATCTAAATGTTCTATCTGTATTTGAATTTTAGAAAGGTGAATTTGTCTCTCAAACTATTCATTTTGGGTGAAGTCTTCACCCCTAACCACTGTTGATCACAAAGATGTTGTGAAGTTTTAAAATAATATAACAGTTTTAAGCCAGTGTGATGTCCACAATCATCATGCAAACCAATAATTTTACTTATTTCGAATTGCAGATTACTTGAAGCTGCCAGTTGAAGGGCAAGTAGAAGCATTCGGTACGTCTAAAACATGTCTAATATCAACAATTTAGGAAATAATAATTGTGTTACAAACACATGCTGATAAGTGCCTTTGAAATTTACTTTATTATATTAGATGGTTTCGTTACTCACTGTGCAGTTCAAAATCTAATAGGAAAACGAAAATTTAAGTATAGTTATGGCATTGGCATGATGTAGGACTGTGAACATATCAATATATCATATAAGGTCCATGTAGAGCAATGGGGATCTACATGATAATTATTTCCCAATTTTGATCATAAAACTCATTTCTTTGCGTAGGAAATGTGCACTGTCCATCTCAAAATAAATATCTTATCTGTTGTCCCCGGTTACCTCATATGTTTTGATGTCCTGACTATATATTCAAATTAAGACTGTTTAATCATTTTAGTACCTGATTACAACACTGGTATTATGTTTTGCGTTTGGAATCAACTGTCTTTAATTAGTACTGGATTACTGTTAATATATATAAAGTTAATCTCTAAGAGAACTACTTTTGCTTTCAGAATTAAGCCAAGAGGAGTCAGATGATGTGCGGTTTAAAGAGGTAACTAATATCATGCTTGATTTATGTTTTGGTGAAAATAGACATGAAATGGAATGACCATGCCCCTTTTCTTATATAACCCCTCTCCAGTCAGTATATGACTTTTCTTTAGTTTCATGAATTGGCAACATATACATTAGGACCATCAGTCATTTTAGTTTTAAAATCTCGAAAATGTCAACAGTTTAGTCCTCATATGTCCCGGCTGACATTGCAATAACATTTTCCAGATAGAATATTAGTATTATTTGTGGTGACGTAGACATGCAATGCAATTATATGCAGGCATGGCTGACATATTTTTGGAGAAGAGCAAAAGAGCATGGGCTCGAAGCTGATATAGCAGACGAGCGTTTGCAGTTCTGGATTAAGCATAGCGCTCAAAATCCGACTTCACAAGACGCAGTTGATGGTCTCTCTCTCGAACTTAATTTATGTTTTGTATGAAATAATTGATGCACCTCATACTTGTTCTGGAATCTGTTCAGTTGAGCGGGGACTTACGGAGCTCAGGAAGCTAGGGATTGAGATCCAACTTTGGGAGGAATCACGTAGAGGACTTGAACCAGGCCCCACAAATCCTAGAACCCAAACTGACTTTTGATCATCACTACAATTCTTAGATTTTTAGCATTTTCAGTTGGCAAAGGTTTTTGCTTTGATATTGATTCAAATTTTTTTTTTCTGTACAATTCGAATCATAATATTAGAATTTCTTTAGGATTGTCAACTTCAAGAAGGAGATCCTCCTACAGAGTATATACAAAGCCAGAGGAATGCGCACACCAGGTACTACGCAGAAAGAAGCACACACATTTCAGAGGAATAATCAAATGAATTAACTAGAACCTTGGAACACGTCGTGTTTTTCCTATATTAATTTTTTATAGAACAAGAAACAACAAATCAGTGTTCTGTTTGACAAAAATAATAATAATAACTAGATAGAACAGCACCTGATACATCCATCTCTCTCTTTCTCTCTCTCCCCCCCAAAACTTCTTGAAAAGTACACAGCTGAAATACTAGTTGGTGCAATCGAATCCATGGCAAATGGAAACCCAGATTATCAGGACCAGAAGTAATAGGATACCAAGAACAACCAGTTTTATTTTCATGTTTTTAAACCACATCTTCCTTCGGACTTGTGATCCTTGCCTTTTGTACTCTTGGGCCTGCAAATCGTACCAATCAAAGCTATTCAGTAAGGATGGATGTTACATAGAGCAATAAGGCATATGTTGAAGACTAACATCTCCCGTTAGCCTACCTGATTTCGCAGACTTTCGGTCTTGTCAGCCAGAACTGTAAGGTTTTCCCCCCTATCAAGAGCCTGTAAGGCATACATGTGGGTCAAGTGAGCGTAAAATGCAAATCGTATTTTACTTCATGAGCAATTTAGGGTTCATACATTTAAGTGGGTTTTGCATGATTAAGGAAAATTAATGCAAGAATCCCCTGTTGGCTGTTGCATTAGATGCAATCAATGAATGGAATCATCTATCCATAGATTGGTGTTTTATATATTGAAATCTTATAAGTACGCCAAGATACATTTTTTAGGTAGAACGCCCATTCATGTAATTAATAGTTCCTATTTGGGCACAATTTATAGTCTATATACATGGAAGCAACCCTTAACTTCAACAAGACACATAAGTTTTGAGAGGGGTGGAGTCACACATTGACGTCAAATAACTATATGAAAATATAAGAATATCCTACCCTTTAAGCCTTTCCCAAAGAATTTTAATATCTACACCATCTCTCGGTCAGAAAATTCTGGCAGGCTCATAAATTGATGAGAGTTGAACCAAGTTTTAGTTGAGGAGCAGATCTAGTTGCAGGCCACAGGCCAACTACTAGTGGGAAGATAACGATAATCTATTCCCGATTCCCTACTGCATTCAGTTTAAATCAATTACTTTACCAAATCAATTCGTAGAGTATTATATATGCAACACACTTAACAGGTGGGAATTTTCTGTGAACATAAATGGATGAATCCAGCATCAGTTAATTGATATGTACGTCTTTTGCTTACGTGGTCATAAAAGCCTAGTCTTTTCATGTATGGACATTAAAACAAAGCCCATTGTAATCCAGGTTTTCATAGATCATAATATTTATGCTCCAACCTCATCAACGCCTAGAATGCAGAACATAGTCTGTTCTCATACCCTTCACAACATTTTTATGGATTATCTTATTGTGAGGAAGTGGGCACCGCATTTCCCATGAACCACTACCATTTTGATGTTGTCTACACATAATACTATGCACAAGGAACAATATAACATGACATCTGAATATGATTGCATATACTGAAAGCAACAGATACAGGCCACCACAAACATTAATATACTGGCTCACTAACAAATATGCTGCCATGTAGTTCCCCAAAGTAGTAGATTCTTTACCTTGTCTATATTCTCTAGCATGATGCTTTTAACTTCTGAAACTTGAGCCTTGACTTTTAACAACTTTTCAATCTCTTCGGCGTGGTCAATAATGTACTTCATGTGTTCTTTCATGATTGGCCTGCAAAGTCATATTCATGTTATTTTGCCTACTATTACAAATAATCTGCTCAAGTGCTTAGAAATATCACCAAATAATCCTGAGAAGAGTTCTTAATTAACATACCCAAACTCCTTGTTAAGACTTTTTGCAATAGCTGTATCTGCTTTACCACCCCCATATCTCTTCTTAAAGTCTGTTTTCATACGTTCCAAACACGCGATCGAAATTTGTTTGCCAAGTGAGTCCTTGGCAACGACACAGTAGGCTGCAAATTTAAGAAGGCACAATATCAGGATTCTTTGTTATACCAAACACTAATGACTGAGAGCTTTCGGGGTACATGTGAGGATTATAGAAAAGGTTTTAATCATGTGACCGGAAGACAAAAGGACAATTAAGGTAGTGTTTTCATACATTCAACTGGTGTTTTTTTTTTCTATCCTTAAGATGAGTAACTCTTTCTATAAGCATCAACTTATAGAATCAGTATGAGAGATTGATAGTGCTATTTTGACAATGCCATTCACTAACAACCAAAAGTTTCAAAATAAATGCACCTGTTACACACATCCTGCCATAAAAGTGGCCCGAAGGACTGAATATAGATAAGTAGCTGACAATTACTGAATCCATTCATAAGCTAAGTGTATATTCAGTCTCCACCACATATATATTCATGAAGACTAGTTAATGATATATCCCATCAAGAACCAAAAGCTTTTAAGGTTTACTCCCTTCACTGAAACCATCTTGAGAGTTCAAGTAGGATGCAAAACATAGCTGAAATACTTACACAGCAACTGTGCATAGTACTGGGAGAGCTTAACTATTTTATCTTCTGCATCCAGTGACCACACAACTCTACTCCCGAAGTAGTTTAAACTATGGATTAACAACCCATAGCTAGTTAACCAACTTATGTTGTATGCATACTATTTCCTCACATTTCTGTGCATCATTTAAACATCAATACCTCCAAATAAAGGACCTGAAATTGCTCATGAACATCTTATTAGTAAAGTAGAAATCAGCATGTGGCCTTGTTGTTTTGATTTTCTTTCCCTTATCTTTTTAATTTTTAGGGACAAGACATGGCAAAAGAAAACTAGGTTACATCTCATTCAGACAACGAAAATCTCAAACCCCAATTCACTGCTAATGCTATAATTTTGATTAGATTGCATGACATGACTTCTGATTTTTTTACCCGGAAACAACAAAAACATAGATAAGAATTAATTTCATTCCTTTGCGATGGCAATTAGAAGTAAGTGTGCGTACATAATCGGATAATCAGCAGAATCAGTAAGATAATAAATGATACTCCACATCCCAAATCAGATTTAAGTAGAATCAAGTATGAAAGAGTGCAGATCCAACAAATTGAACTCGAGCTTGCAGCAAATATATGAGAAGTAATTACCATAACCATCTTCGACGAGAAAATTGAAGGTGTGGTGATCACAATTGTAAGTGAACTTGTTGTTGGAAGATGGGAGTCTTTGGAGGCACTGAGCAGCAATCGCCGGGAAGTTGCCGGTGAACTCAGTGTACTCGGCCAATATCATTGTGCCTCGAGCTACGAAGCTGTAAATGAACGATTCCTGACTCATTGGCTCGGCGACCTCCGATCCGAAGGAGACACACAGTCACTATCACTGTCTCGCCGCCTGAGAGAGAGAGAGAGAGCTTGTCTCTTTGTCTGGTTTCACTTTCTTCTACACCGTTTTGGCTTTAACTCGAGTTGAGTTGAGTTGAGTTGAGTCGAGTCGAGTTAAACCTTACAATTACTAGTGTTTATTAGATCGGGTATTCCTCTGCTTCATCAGTTATACTTATGGTGTCTTTACTTCGAGACGAAGAGTGCTTTACTGGATTATAAAACTCCTAACGGCGCCGTTTCGGGCCATTTACTAATCCAGTTTCCTTTGACTTAACTGGGTAAGACAAGGAAACAGTTTTTCCGGCAAAGCTCATGCCACCAACTCAAGCCTTTAGGCATTTGTAAGAAAAGCCGTCAAAAGGGAATCTTTGTCTAATTACTCTAATCACACATTTCGAAAATTTATTGTGTTTCCGGTTGTTTTATCATTGGCGCAAATGGAGTTCATAATATTATTTTAGATTAAAATTAATGTATTCATCGTGGATTAATGGGCGATGTCAATTGTAGTGTTATTGTTTTACGCAGACTCATGATCTGAAATTGGAAGATCTGAGGACTAGTAGTGGAGTATCTAACAAGGGAGGTTGTGGTTTTTCATTTTCCGTCAAGTTCATCTATGAAAGACATTCGCCACCGGGGGTCATGAAATTTTAGTGGCTATTCGGTGCTGCTCGTGCCTCTATTTCCTTGCATGCAACCGAGCACTATCCTGTTTTATGGAGATAGGGGTTCGAGCTTTCAATGTCCCGGGTGATGCGAGGAATGCTTCAATCAAATCTATTATGGAAAACGCCCTAGGTACCGAGGTAATATCTGCCCCTGTCCCGACTCCACTAGATTTGATGATTTTCTGTGCTTTCGGGTGAGTCTTGATGTGGAAAGGTCGTTACACCGGAAAATCCGACTTCGGTTCCCGGGACACATGGACTCCACCACGGTTGTCCTGCGGTATGAGTGACTACCATATTTTTGTGCTCGGTGTGGTCGGCTCAATCATCGGATAGGGGCATGTCAGGCACACATTCAGGGTGTTGGCCGAGGGGAGTCCCATTTTGATGACTTGTTGCGATTACATATGGGGTTCGATGTGGACCGTTTACTCTGTAAGGAGTGGGGGGAATCTAGGGCACCGCGGGTGCTCCCGGTTGATGAGCTCCTTACCTCGTTATCCTTGGAACTAGTTCAAGATCGCCGAGGTGGAAATGGAATCCCCTTACTTCCGCCATCGGGATTTCCGACGCTCGGGGAGGGGAGGGAAGGGAAGACAGTTCAGAGACCTCTGACTTGCTTAAGGAATGTCCCTATGGGGGTATTCCAAACACCCAGTGGGCACGTCCGAGATCGTTAGTCGGGGTCCCGGGGATCACAAAGACCTGTGACTTGTATAACGTTTCCGAGGATGAGGGCCTTCAATTTTTGCAAGACTAGTGACAAGGACGGTGACTAGCATGGGGAAGCAAAAAGAACCTTGTGCACATCTAGAAAGTCCAGGGCCAATGAGGACCAAAGTGTTGAAGGCCATGGGCAAAGGAAAGATTGGGCAATGTTATACCCGGACTATCAAGTTGAAGAGGGCCCTAGACCGCTCCAAAATTCCTACCCATCAGCTGGTGGATGAGGAGGACGGTGATGATCAGTTGGCGTGGGCTCTAAAATAGCCCTGCCAACACCAATGAGGGGACCCCGGGATGGGGGAAAGGGCTGTTGTGGGCCTATTCCCCAAGGCCTGGGACGGGTGGTGCTTGGTCATCCCAAGAATATCTTGGAAGCATTGTAAGTTTATTTATTTTATTGTCATTTTTATACTGTGGTTTTTATGGTTTGTTGGACATTTTAAATTTCTGGTTTTTATGTTGTTGGGATGGTATGTTTCTATTTGTTCATGTCTAAGATGCAAATTAGACTCTTTCTACGGGTCCTTGAGCGTTGGGTATCCTGCGGGGGGGCCTGAACATATTCTGGAGCCTAGGACCATTGGTCCTTTAACCGAAATTTGGAAGTAATGCAATTTAACCTCGTTGTTGTTTCAAAAAAATAGTTCTGACGATCTGATGACAATAATATAATTAAACACTCGCTAGTTACAATAAATATTTTTTGTAAGGGTTTAAAAAGTGATTGTCTTCTCTCGTACTCTCTATGAAATGTTTTAAGGGTTGTAGCTTTCATGGAGGCGACGTCCACAACAATGTTGTTCACTACATCGGATTCCTCAAAGAACAAGCGACCGACGACATGGCATGGGTTCTTATTAGGGAAGAGAATCGGTCTCGTACAGAAATGGGTTGCAGGTGTTGGCCCTCTCCCTTGACGAGGAGCTCGCCTGCAATCATCCCCGCGACGACGGAGACCACCAACTGCATAACCTTGTCGGTTTCATCAGTGACGACGGAGGAAGAATCAACATAGAGTGGATCTTCCATGCAACCACCGTCCTTGCTATCTCAAACGCACCAAACCAACGCAACAAACCCAACAATGCAAACTTCTTTGCGAGAAAGCATACTTCTTCAACAAAGTTTTGTCGCAATCCCAACAATGATGGGCAAGGAAGGATAATGTGCGTGCACGCGTTAGACCGCTAATTGAACTACTTTTCTTTATGCTATTCCAAATGCTTAAATAGCCCTTTTTCAAGAAAATAAAAATGCTTACTAGACTTTTCTTTACTTTTGAGTTGAATATGTGACGTTTATCTAACATTCTTTGCAGCAAAACAATACTGAAATTGTTATTCTTTCCATCCACAATCAAAAGTCATTCCACTCAATCTGACCATCATCCGAGGTCCATGCGTGAACGAGGTCCCAATTAAGATTGTATTTCTTGTTCATTTGAGTAAATATTAAATTAAAATACTATATATTAAACACACCGCCCTACTCGAACGTGATCTTCAGTGCCCATCGGATCGGGTCGGCCGTTTGTTTTAATTCTCAGTCTACTTGGAGGATTTATTAAGATTTCAAATTAATCATTCAATTTCATTCGGTAACTCCAATCGTAATCGATGAACAAAACAATCCAATTTAATCAATCGTAATAGAAAATATATTCACAAGTCAATTAGACAACAGAAGATAATAGAAATCAAATCAAATGCTTCCTCAAAAGATGATAACCCATTGAATACGATACCCTAATTAAAAATCAAAAACCTCCCATATCCCCATCGAATCCTCCGTCGTAATCCCCCATATCAGACACCATATCACCGATCAGCAACCCGCCCAGTGCTCCTCCCAGCAATCCAGCCCCCAATCCCATCCCGAACTTGTTCTTCTTCGCCGGTTTCTGCGCCACTGGCGGCGCCTCCGTACGCATACCCGGTGGACCCTGCTGCGGCGGGTACCCGTACTGAGGCGGCGGGTACGCGTTGTAACCCCCGTTTGCGGCGGCGGGTACGCGTATCCCGTCGGTGGTGGATAGGGCATATTACCGTACGCCCGCCGGAGGATAAGCGCTGCTGCTGGTCCCACGGCGGCAGGGTACGCCGTGACGGGCTCGGCGGCTCCCTTGTAAGGCGCCTGTGCGGCATCGGCCAAGACTTTTTCCCCGAATTTTGTAGGAGAAATTGAGGCGTGCCCTTGGCCTTCCCTGAGGTCGTCCTCACCTGATAGCTGAGGTATTGAAGCTGCGAGGGGAGAGAGCCTTCTTGGAGGAAATCCTTGAGGGGCACGGTGACGTCACCGACGTCCTTGTCGCCGAGGGTCCGCGGGAGCGGAGCGTGAAGACGAGGGAGAGGCGGTTCTGCTTGACGGCGGACGGGTCGACGGTGAACCTGACGGGGAAAGTTCCAGGTGGGGCTGGTGCCGCAGTCCTTGGCGACGGCGGTCTTGAAACTTCTGCTTGGCGGGGCCTCCGAGGAGCGATACGACGACGTACACGTCCCATCTTGGAGATGAGATTC